>BSBN01000026.1:3750000-5000000 GCA_027924645.1 Cunninghamia lanceolata | reverse complement strand
TGAAACTGTAGGAAAAACACTAGAAACAGGAACATGAAGATGAGATTTAGAAACTTGGGATTCTGATGGAAGGTCCTTCTATGGGGAAAGTTGTGAATCACCAAGTTGTTCCTATTCTACATTCTCATCTTTTGAAATATTTTTGGTTACTGGATATTTTTAGCTTTCTCAATATTTTGTTGTTCAATTTCAACATCCTCAACCTCCATTTGCTCAACATCAGTGTCTTCAATACCAGATTTAGTAACATTAGAGGTCTATGTGATATATTTCTTCCTTCCCTTAGATACAAACTTAATTTTTGGCTTACGTGTTTTGGAGGAAGAAGGGGTGTCACTCTTATTCCTAGTCCTATTTTCCCCTTTCTTACCTATTTGCTCCTGAGTTTCAGTCTCTGACCCTATAAGAAATTATTTCAAGCTAATCCCTTTGCTTTCCAACCATATGTTTGTGTTAGCCAAGATTGGTTGAAATCTTTTCCATATAGAAGTCTCCTCTTTGACTAACCATTTTACTTCTAGAAGAGGCGAGACTTCAACATTCTCATTATTATATTTGGGATCTAGAACATCCCCATCATCTTCCATTCCATATGGAATATCTGCAAGGCCCAACTCTTCTATCTGACTCAAATGAAGTCTGCAATAGTCTAACTTCTTGATCTCATTTTGTGTCCTGAGGCCAGCCCAAATATCTTCCACCATTGGCATGTGGAAAGTTGACTTTCTTTTGATTTTATCTTGTACCCTCCTGAAGTCAAAATGGTCCCTTTTCTTGAAAGTTTTCATGGTGACCAGCTGCATTTTAGAATCAACTATTTTTGCCTTGGTAGCTAACTTACCTGAGTACCTTCCAATTTCTACAGGAAACTTTATCCCTAACTTTTTCAGCTCCATTTGTTTATTATGAACCACAATCAGTTGCCTACATAATTCCATTAGAACAATCTAGTCACTGGGATATTGTGGAAGTATATAAGGGCAACCAGGATAGTACGCTACTCTAAGATATGTGAAAGTAGGAAACTGTAAGAACAAGTAGCCAAAAGAATTTACAACTTCCCAAGCTTCATTTGAAACCCTCTTCTGAACAAGCTCATTGTCCCATAAGCACATAAACACTGAAAAGAAAGCATCATTAACTCTACGGAAATAATGGATTGATCCTTTTAGAGTGATTTTAGGATAATATTCATACATAGGGGCCAATCTCCTATCGCCAACCTAAGTAAGACTAGGAAAACTCCTCATGCTAGCAGCAGCATAGACCAGACATGAAGTCATATAAAACTTAAAAGTAGTACTGACTCTCACCAATTGCTCGTGCAAAGCATTACTGATCTGTTCTCCCCAGAAGATTTTTTGTGTGCCCAAAAGAATCACCTTGATGTATGTGTACATCCATTCCTGAAATTTGGAGGAAGAAGGGAGTCCTCTGATATGACTCAAAAGTGTGATCAAGTCACAAACTTCCTCAACAAAGTCACTTCTCAGAAGATCTTTTGGCCATCTGGTTACATTGCTCTAAGGAATCTTCTACCATTTACTGTTTATGTATCTTCTTGTGGCTTCCACATCTTCATCATAGTCTCTTTGCCCTTAAGCAAAATCAATTTGTCCAATATTTTCAATAGGAGGACACATGAAGATTTTGTCAAGAAATTCTGCATCTAATCTCAAAATCACATTCCCTTGGGAATCTGATACAGTTCTATCATCCCTGTTGTAATGGCTAGCCACCTGAAGAACAAACTCAAGATTATGGGAAGCAACCGGAAAGGAGGCAACCAAGTGGATATTGTTGTCTGTGATCTTTTGCATATGTCTAGAATGATTTGGTTGTTTAGTTTTGTATTTGAACTCTGCCATATCTACATGCCCTATCTCTGTATCTCTAATCTCGTCAACATTAGACTACACTAAAGTGATAGGGAAGACCCCTTGGTATTTGTACTTCATGATCTTAGCTTTGGATGGAGATGGCTCTGACATCAGCTTTGGAGAGAATTCTAAAAAATGTGTTCACCACAGATGTCTATTGAAAATTGCAAAAAGCCATGGTCTCGCAGTTAGGGAAAAAATGGGTAAATTGGGATTACTATGATTCGATGATCACGAATAGAGAAGCATGCATTGCAGGGCTTGAGCATGCACAAATCAAAGTAAAAGGTGAAAGCGAGTTAATAGGCCTTGAAAGGCAAATTTTCCCCAGTGTTAGAAAAATTTAGAAAAATGTGTATGGGCAGTCAAATGACCACTCCTGCACAATGGATCATTTCTATCATGTAAATTTGGTAGAATTGACAGCTATTACATGTGGGGTAAGATATGGTTTTCTATGTAGGGGCAGTCAAAATGACTACCCTTACACGAGGGTAAAAATTGCAAGTTTATGTATGCATGTATGAGTGATAGAAATGACCGCTTAAGCATGTCAACTGAAGCTTGAAGTATCTAGATGCAAATTCGGTAGAATTGACCGCTCATGCATCCATGTGTTGTTTGTTTTTGAATGATGCATAGTCGAGAAAATTAGCCGATTTTACATGTGTGAAAAATTCATACATTATGCTTGGACAGGGTTTTTACCCGCACATGCATTTTGGGTAAAGTTGAAGACAAATATGCACGGGTGGTCATTTTGACTGCCCTTGTATGTTATCTTGAGAAATAGGTCTTTGTGTTTGGGCCAATGTTCCCACCACTTTAACACAATGAAGGGTAAGTCTTATTACCATGTAGGGATGGTGGTTTTAACCACCCCTACATGAGGGAAAGGTTAAGGACAAGGCACACGTATCAACGGTCATTTCCGCTGATGATACATGTGTCACGACTCAAAATATAAAACAAGGCAATATCAGAGGTTTTCTCTGGTCATTCATATGACTAAAAACCCTCGAAACAAAACAAAAATGGCAAAAAATGCCAACCAAAAACAAGTAAAATGAAAAGAAAACCCTAAGTTTAAATGAATATAAATTAATCAACACAAAACTGAGAAAACTTAGGGTTTCAAAATCATAAGGAAGACGAATGGCAAAAAGCTTAATCGATACAACTACATTATTACTAGTGTAGAAACTTAAACATAAAGAAAAGATAAACTTACCTATTACAGAGAAATGACAACCAAAAGGTAAAACCCAAATGATGCACACTCCCACTATCTGGTTATAGTCGATCAACACAACGTCTTGACGAAGTTTAAGAAACAAGGATGCAAGAAAGAAGCAATGGCAAACAAAAACAATTTCAAACACATTTAAAAACCTAAACATAACTATAAGTTTGAAATAAATGCCACACGAGTTCATTCATTGAGACATTTATTACATGTCTCAACGGTGAAATCTACCGACACCACATGAAACAAACAAAACATGTGTGAGGTCGATTATTTTTCCTTACTTATTTTGATCATTATGCATTTCAGTTGATGACATTATCAGACTTTTAGAGACTATGGTTTCATGATGCAGATTTGATTATATCTCTTGATTTTGATATGACATTGATTAGACATATGGTGATTCGATTTGATCATATTTTGATGCTATTTTGTGATTAGACATGCGAGATATATTAGATGATGTTTTGTGATGTGATTTCTAGTTATTTATGTGATGATGATTATGTTGCATTTGATAGAAAAATGTAGTTTAATTCAGAATTATGTTATAGATGATTATTGTTGTATTCAATGGCATGAATTTAATTCCAGTTGCTTCGGATATGATTATTCATGATATGATTGATACTTGATCGAGATGTGCAGGATTACATTCCCAGGCCAAGGGAAATTAGAGGTAGAATTCACACATATGTTATTCCCTATGAAACCGATCCATTCCCAAGAGGGATGAGGATCACATTTGAATTGAGTGTTGATTTAAGTGCTTGTTTAATTTTATCATTTTAGCCTAGTACCTTTTTGTTTAGATTAATTATATCATGTGTTGTATAATTTTTATTGATTTATACCACTTGGTATTGTTTTTATTTTTGAAGCCAATTAAAGTGGATTTATGACCCCCTAGGTGAGCCTTAGTGTGCCAAAATTTATCCTAGGTGGTTACCCATGGGTCTAGGGTCAATTTTGATTAACTAAACCTTGGGTTAACTCACTTTTGGTCACTCTAAACTAAGGTTTAGTCAAAGTGACGAAATTTGAATTAGATAAGGGTGGGAGATGAGTCATGCTTTGGGAAAGACTCATCTCCCTTCCCAAAGTTTGGGAATCCCTTCCCTAGGAAGACTTGGGAGGTCTCCAAGACTCCCAAGTGTGTGGGATCTTCCTCCAAGACTCTCACACACATGTGAGAGCATCTTGGAGGGGGATGGCTCTCTTAGAGAATAAGAGGATGCCATATGGCATCCCTTATCCTCATGGAGGTTTGAAAGGAAATGCCACCTCATCACTTGTTCTCTCACACATGTGTGAGAGCACAAGTACATAAGGTGAGGATTGAGATGAATTGGAGGATGACACTTGTCACCCTCACACTTGCTCTCCCTTGCAAGTGGCATTGGAGGAGGAAGGAGAAGGTGACAAGTGTCACCTTCTCATTCCTCAAGGCCAAAATTGATGGCCTATATTACCTCCTCTTGTTGAGGAGTGTGGGGTTCTTGCATTTTGGAGATTCTTTATATTTTGAGAAATTTTTGGGGAATTTAGAGGGATTTTGGAGATTGGAAGGGATGGAGAGGCTTGGAGCTCATCACCAAATGTGCTTCCATTATTAGGGCTTTTGAAGGTAAGCTCTATGTCTTATTCTTTACCCTTGCTTATCTATTATTGATGTGGTTGTGGATTTCATTGTTTGTTGTTTCATTTTTTTTGTGGGATGGGAGTTTGGTGAGAGCACCTCCATTTGGAGGTAAGGCTCAACTTGTTTGGGGTAGGGAAAAGGAACCTTCTTGAGGTCAATCCCATTATTTGGTACTATTTATGGCCTTGATAGCTTTTTACTTGTTGTGGAGATTATTTGAATGGCAAGAGTGCCATGGAAGTTTATTTTGAGATATTTAGAGAGTTGTGGTTTTGGAGGTTTTGGCTTGAGGCCATGAGGCTTGGTATTTGGTGTTTTGGTGTGGCCTTTGAAGTAGAGGGGTCCATTCCCTACTCCCATCAAACTCATTTTCATGAGTTGTGTTATGTGTTTATCCTTGGGGTTGATTTTTGTGTTGTTGCTTTGATGCTTGCTGTGGTGTATTTTGCAACTGTGTGAATCCCTACCTCCCTAGCTCGGGGGTGACCCACTTGTGGGTCTACGATAGGGAGGAGGGCATTTCGAAGTGGTTGGGTTTCCTTCTTGTTGTGTTTTATTGCAGGTGTTTAAATAAAGAAATGGAGCTTGATGAGAAGTCCATTTTTGTGTTGTTATAATCTTTTGTTTTTGGCTGTTTGAGCCATGGCTTTTGTGGCTCTATTGTATTTATTTTTGTCAAGTTATTATGTCCTTGGAGTTGGTTGTAAAAAAAAAAGCGTTGAAATGTAAACATTCTTTTTATTTTATTTATGAGCTGTTATTTCCTATGTTGTGGAGTTGGGTATTTGAGGAGTGCAAGTGAAGTTATATGTATTTTGCTATCATTGTCCTTTTCAAGAAAGAAATACACATTAGTTGTAAAATAAATTTTATTGCATACAAAGAAAGAAAGAGAAATTTTAAATAGTTTTTCTATTGTTGCATGGAAAGTTCATATTACTAGTTGATGTTAGAGAGTTAAGCTATTGGAAAAATTTAGATTAAAATGCATATTCTACCTTATATAATTCTTTCAAAAAAAAATATAGAGTTATCCATCTATATTTAAACTTTAAAAAAAAAGGGGTTAATACTGGTTTATCTCATTTTGATACAAAACAGAAATTTAGTAATCCATATTAACCTAGATTAGTGTTAGTGTGAATAGTAGTTCAATGTGTGTATATATATATGGGAATATATATATATATATATATATATATATATATATATATATATATATATATTGTTTCTTACTTTTGAATCCTAGTTGTTGTTCTCTTCATTTTTGGTATTTACTGTGCATTTACAGAGATTAGAGTAAAGAATAGAAAAAGAGATTTAAGCTCATATATATTATGTATATATTAAAATAGACATATATACATATATATATATTAAAATATATATATAAGTGCATATATATAAACTTATATATACAATAATAGAGAAATGTACTTTTTTTACTATGATTTATATAGAGGCAGCATGTATATACACACACACACACACACACACACATATATATATATATACAAATACTATCAATATACAATGTATATGTAGAAGAATGAAAGTTAATGTTGAAAAAAAAGGGGGCAGAGAATAGACAGCGGTGGACTATATTTTCCACAGGCTCTGTTTAATGAAAATTTATTTTATGGTAAAGAGGGGTTGTGGTGGGCATTGGTGCCCATCACAGACCTACCGCCGTTGTTAACAATAGTAAGGGTGAGGGGAGGGGGTCAAAACCCCCACCCACACCCAAAGGTGAGGGGAGGGGGTCAAAACCCCCACCCACACCCAAAGGTGAGGGTGGGGGTTTCAACCCACTCCCCACCTTCAAATGCCATTCCCTTTGCTGTAGCGCTGCCCTTCGCTCCCTTGCACCCTGATGCCCTCCGCTTCACGACCTACCTCCCCACCATCTCTTAAAACTCTCTCTATGCTAGTAACATAGTGCTCCTCACAGTCCGCTCCGTCATACCTTGCAACCCCCACTCCATTTTCCACCATGGCCATCGTTCGGCCCCCTCTCCACTCTTAGACAACCTACAACATGTAAATTTTTATAACACTTTCAGTATATATATATATATCACTTTGTGATTTTAAAAAAATGTATAACATTAAATCTGTTGTGTATACCTCTGTGAGAGGTAGTGGAAAGCTCCATTCATGGCTTCCACCTCTTTTCAAAAACCCTAACCTGCATAACAAAGAGGCAAAAAAAAAAAAAAAAGAGTGAGATAGGGAATTAGGGCAACAAAAAAGGAGAAGACAATAGAATAAAAAAATTAGGGCTTCTTATTTAGAAAACCAATTTTAAAAGGGAGTTAGGGCAAGAGGAAAATGTGAGGGAGTTTACTTAATTTTTAATTTTTAAATTTTCAATTTTTGCCCTTGTCTTTTTATCTCTTGTGCTCTTTTCATTTTGGTTGATTTAAATGGGGTTTGCATTTTTATTTTATTGCCTTGTGAGTTATATTTTATTTTAAAAGGGAGGGATTAATTTTGTTTAAATTGGGAAGAGTATTCCCCTTGTATTAAATTCATTTTTGTTGGGATATTTATTTTATTTTTCCCTAGCGTGATTTTATCATTTTAATTGTTTATCAATTTTACTATTATTTTATGGGAATGAGTATTTTAATCTCTTCCCTTCTCTATTTTCTAAGTTCATTAGTAAATGTAATGCCAAAATTATATTTATTAATGGACTAAATTTTGAAATCTTAATTTGGCATCATATTATTGAGTTATTATTTTATTTTGAATTTTTTAACCTTTTAATGCAAGGTCGATTTATTTGACCTTGACATGGTATTTATTTTGTTATTTTAAATTGTTTTAAATTTATTCTTAAGTTTATTTTTTTAAAATTTTATTCTTAAATTTTATTTAATTTCTCATTGAAGTTTTATTTTAAATTTTTTTAAGTCGATTATTGAAAACGCGTTATGCTGTCAAAATTTTCCTAGATTTCTAGGCTTTAATTTTATGATATTTTATTAACTTTTGTTTCACCATTCCACTTTAATCATGCATCCATCATACCATTATTTCTTAATCATTATTTTGATTTCATTTTGAGCTAAGTTAGGCTTAGGTTTTGAAGCTAGCAAAATCATCTTCACACTCAGGAAACCTAGGACTCAGATTTAAAATCATTCTAACCCTAAAAGTGACACACTTCATGTCGCATACACCCTAGGCGGCTATCATCACACAGGGGACTGCGTGAGACAACAAACCTCCCTAAATTATGTTGACATGTTTACACCTTATGTGTATTGCCACCGAGTACGCAGACACATGCGATGGGGTTCCTAGGGATAGGTAGAAAAGTATTTCGTGATTTGTGTCATGACCGCATGGTGAATGTGGACATGACATGTGTGTTGTGTGTCATGACCGCATGGGAAGTTTGGGCATGGCATTTGGTATCAGAGCCCAAGTTTAAACACTAGACTTGCTTAGGGCACATTATTATTTCCACAACTTTGATTAATTTGTGGTTACCTTATTTTTGTAGGATGCCTCCCTGACGAGTTCAGTGAGCGCAGTGCTGCCACACTGCATCCACTGAGGTGCATAGTGCCTCTTTAGCTAAGGGATAGGCACAACATGACCCATAGGTACCTCAGGCACCACCGGCCCTACTAGATATTGGGCCACAGATATTATAGGCTTTACAGGTAGTTTTAGATAGGCTTCCATCAGTCATAGCCGAGCCCTGTGAGTATCTGTGAGAGGAGGCACACGTCGAGCCACGAGCTGAGACCTATGTTGAGCCATGTGTGGAGCCCCACATTGAGCCACGAGGGGAACCACATGTGGAGCCTTATGTTGAGGTGCAAAAGACAACGATAGAGGAGGTTGGATTAGCTGACAGGGCCTGTAGTAGGAGCCCTCCATGTCATGCTAGGCATGATGGGGTAGTACGAGTAGAGCATATTGTTTATAGACCTTATGACTATTACACAGATGAGCCTATCAAAGGGCATAGGGACAGAGGAGATCCCATTAGGGATTTGTTGAGGCTGAACCCTCCTACTTTCATCGAGACCACAAAGGGAGCTGAGGCAGAGGCCTAGCTCATCAACTTAGATAGATGCTTCATGTTGCATCCTTACGAGGGCAACACAAAGGCTCATGTAGTAGTACATCTGTTGCAAGATGTAGCAGCTACCTGGTGGCACACTGAGGAGTGCAAGCATCACCTATCATTAGACACTATCACATGGGAGACCTTCATTAAGCGCTTCAATACACGATACTTATCAGATCATTACAGGTAGCATCTCATAGATGACTTTCATGACCTTTAGTAGAGGGGACTTATAGTTGCTCAGTATGAGGGTAGATTTATCATGTTGTCTCGATATGCGGAGTATCTCTATGATGAGAAAGTCCTGGTTCATAAGTTTATCAGAGGATTGAACCACAGCATAACAGGGTATGTTCGCATGGCAAACCCCTAGACTTTGAGTGATGCTACCGAGAAGGCATATATCACTGAGGAGATACAGGGACGAGGATAGAGTTTACGCCCTCAATTTTAGGATCGTGGATAGCAGTAGCATTAGGAGAGTTTCCGTAGACCATCACAGCCACCTCATAGGGGAGGACTTAGTTTCATACCCTTACCTCCTAGGCCCCCATAGCAGCAACAGAGAGCTAGGACATAGCAGAGGGCACATGGGGGACATAATAGAGGTTGGCAGGAGCAGGGCCCGTGCAGAGATCAAAGGTCGCAGGAACCACCTGTGGGACCTACGAGGTCACAGCAGTCATATAGGGGCTCAGAGGGATCAACTGGTAGGTCAGGACAGCATCAGTCGAGTAGGACTCAGACTGGATAGGTACAGGATACCAACTTTTGAGATAGCTGCAACATGAGACATTCAAACACATAATTGGAATAGATATAGTATAATTCAAACTGCTACACATTATATTTTCATGGCGGAAACATAACAGTATTCTCATTTACAATGTGTGCTGTAAAACATTACTCTATTCTAACAGATAGACTTGTATGCAGAGAGTGAACCAGAGATAATGGTACTCTTTTGCTTACAAATTCAAAGCTTAAAATTCTAAGACTCTAAGACTCTCTAGACCTTGCTTGGAGACTTTGTTTGCCCAGACTCGCTTGAAGAATCAGGTGGCCTTACGTCGATTATATAGGAAGGCAAGGCACATCTTTAACCTTTCTTCATGAATCTGGATTTGAAATCTATCCATACAAGGAGGGCACATGCAACCCTTATTCGAAGGACTACCTGAGTGAGGATAAGATTCCTTAGGTGGGACCAATTAGTCTGTGAACAAAATAAGAGGGGACCGACCAAACTTTACAAGACAGGAAAACCTTGATTTATTAGAAAAGGAATCTAATGAGGCTAAATTTGTGTCTGCTCCAGAGCAGGAAAATGTAAATTTGTTGACTGGTCAACCAAACCACACTTTAGCATGTGTTTTAAATTGGTTATACGAGGCCTGTAGCTCATGGACCTCATCTTTCAGTTGCTGACAAAGTTCCTTTTCTAGTCGTTCAAGGGATATTTTTGAAAGAACGATAAAAGAAAAAGCTCTGGAAAAAAGTGGGAACCAACCTGCTATATTTGCAAAGGGAAACATTATGCAAATAAATGCCCTGATAGAAATAAATAGAAAAATAAAGTTAAGGTCAGAATAGCCAGAGATGCTGGTCTTGACAATGAAGAATATGAATTCTTCAATGAATATCCCTCAAATTCTGATGACATCAGTCTTTCTGATTTATCATAAAAGGAATCTGATGAGGCTGAATTTGTGTCTGCTCCAGAGCAGGCAAATGTAAATTTGTTGACTGGTCAACCAAATGAATCAGATTCAACTGATTCTAAAAATTCATTCTTTTGTATGATGCTCAGAAGAAACACTAGAGCTGAATTGGACAAGATAATTGATGAAATTGTCCAAATTGAACAAAAGCTCAGTGAAATGAATATGGGACCAAAAACCTGGAAAAAATTGACAGGAAATCTTGAACAGCTAAAGTCAAAAAAGTATTTCCTGTTAAAAGACAATGAGCCCAAACAGCCTGTTAGAAGAACTGCTATACTTGATTACTCTCCTCATATTAGACCAGCAGTAACTGAATCTCAAGCTCCAATAGCTCAACGTAGCATGGTAGAAGCACCTGTAGCTGGTAGCATGGCTCAACGTTTGTGGCGACGATAGAGAAAGATTTTTCTTGAAAAGGTTATTCAACAAGCACATTCAAAAATTGTAGAAATTGATGAGGAAGAAAACATAAATCTTGTTGAAGAAATGGAAAAATCTCCTGAACTAGATACTTATATCCACCAATATAATGCATCCTTTGTAGTTCAACTTCCACAACGTGTTTCCACCCTGTGAAAATGAACTCTTCTATTCTGAAAAGCCATTCAGTCCCGATAGCATGCTTTGCACTGAAAAACTTTTACAGCACGCATTGTAAATGAGAATACTGTTATGTTTCTGCCATGAAAATATAATGTGCAGCAGTTTAAATTATACTATATCTATTCCAATTCTATGTTTAAATGTCTCATGTTGTAGCTGTCTCAAAAGTTGGTATCAGAGCCGAGTGACAATAATTCTATGAATTAAGCTTTAACTACTTGCACTAAATACAGTCTTTGCATGACTATATTAGTTTCAGTAAATGGAGTTAATCCATTTTTGATGTATTGCTCTCTGTAAAGCTCATACCGCCACTTTTTTGTTGTAAGTCCTTGTTGTAAGTCCCGCTGTAAGCCGTGGTTGGCGTTTAGGGCAATCTAAGGCAGTTATCTAGTATTTTGAGCGCAGATTTGAGTGCAGATTAGAGCGCATATAGTATGGATCAAGCTTCTACATCTAGAGCTAAGATTGTACCTAAAGATTATACCCAAGTAAGAAGTGAAGAGGTTAGTTTCACAAACTTCTTTCCAAACTTTGAGCAGACTTTCTCATTACCAGCTAAAAGTAGTAATGTTTTAGATGAAGTCTCATGGAGTAATCAATTTTTAGACAAAGAATTTAAAGTTCCTGTGATCAAGCCTTCTAAGATTTATCGTGACATCCTTGATGGAGTCTTATCTATGATAGGTAAATCTAAAGGCCTTAAGAATTTCTTTGGATATACTTCCTGGCAAAAATGTCATGTTGCTCATTTACAGCATGTAGTTACAGGAGGGTCCGAAGGAAAGTTAAAATTGTTCAGTGATAAGAAAGTTAAGAAATTTAGAAATCAAGCCCTTGCAAGCCCAAAGAATCCACAATTCATGCATCTATCTTATGTCTGAATAGGTATAGCAGGTCATTACATAAAGGGTCTTCTGATCATTATGATGATGATGCTAAAAGATGCTAGATTCTTCAATATATCACATGCTATGCTTGGTTGTGCTTGTGATTCCATGGCTGAGGGATCACTGTATGTTGATTGTTTACTTGACTTCCCAGTTAGTCTAAAAGATGGTAATCTGGACGATGTCTTGACCTATGAATTCAAGGCAATGAATCTGTTCATGAAAAAGAATTCTGTAGATCATTCCTTAATATTCCTTGTTCACTATCGTCTGTACAACAAAGTCATTCCATTAATGATGAACCCCAGAAAAGCCAAAGGAATAGAAGGTCTATGCACCATCTAGAAGTCCACCTCAGAAAATACACAACTTTTGAGATAGCTGCAACATGAGACATTCAAACACAGAATTGGAACAAATATAGTATAATTCAAACTGCTACACATTATATTTTCATGGTGGAAACATAACAGTATTCTCATTTATAATGCACGTTGTAAAACATTACTCTATTCTAACAGATAGACTTGTATGCAGAGAGCGAACTAGAGATAATGGTACACTTTTGCTTACAAATTCAAAGCTTAAAATTCTAAGACTCTAAGACTCTCTAGACCTTGCTTGGAGACTTCGTTTGCCTAGACTCGCTTGAAGAATCAAGCGGCCTTACGTCCTTTATATAGGAAGGTAAGGTAGATCTTTAACCTTTCTTCATGAATCCGGATTTGAAATCCATCCATACAAGGAGGACACGTGCAACCCTTATCCGAAGGACTACCTGAGTGAGGATAAGACTCCTCAGGTGGGACCAATTAATCCATGAACAATATAAGAAGGGACCAACCAAACTTTAGAAGATATCTTTTTGAACACGGGAAGGATAACCCGTGCATATTGTAGGCATCTATGCTTTCCCCTTTTACCATGGAAGGGCCCACGCTTATCTGTTGACATGAAGAGATAAGTATCTTCGATGGATGACAAGCCACATCCATTACCTAGAATATTCCTCAGAGCTACTAGATCATCGTCTTGCATAGTCAAGGCATCCTTCACAAATTTGATTGATTGGATGCGTACAGTCAGGAGCTCATCTGTCTTCATACATGGTTGCATGTGAGGTTGATGGAAGGTCTGGATCAGGTGCAGTGAATATTATAGGTGGCTCTTCTTTCCATATAACACTAAGCACCTTCAGTTTGTGGGCCCCATATATTCCATGATTGATTAAGGTGTGATTAGCTTGATCAATTTGATATGTTTTAGTATGTATCTAGACAAGCATTTGAGTGCAATATAGATGCAACTGAGTATTTGGTGTATTCCAGAAATAGAATCTTGAGCCAAGTCTGGTAGGACCATAGGTCTGTACCATGTGTCTACTGATAAGATTTTCAATCATTCCATATCGAGTGGAATTGATCATTACTTCTGAAGGAGCTTCATGAGTGAGTTTAAACATGTATCCTGAATAGGATGATGTTCCTGTGAAGTCTACATCATTGGCGGCTTTGCAGGGACCTCGAAATAAATCTTGAATGAGATTTTTACCTCCTTCGTGATCTAACCACCGATCAGTTCTGATGACATGGGGATTACAAAATTTGATAGGCATCTGCGTGTCATCTTCACACCAATTTTGAAGAACTGATTTTACCTCAAGATCAATATGTTCAGCCTATGCGGACATCTCAAAGAAAGGACGATTAGTCTAGAGACCTGCTATAGTCAATTGTTGGGCTGCAATAAGACAACGAAACCTGTCATGGAGAAAATCATTAGCCATATAAAAATTATGATGATCCCTCATTGGTAAGGGATTTGTGCTCCATTCCATGCAACTAGTTTCATACCACCTATGTTCCCGAACCTTAATGGCATTGGCATGTCCAGTAGCTTTAACAGGTGGACCTTGAACAAGTACATCATGCTCGACCTTAGGAGCTATATGTCCTTCTCTGGATAAAAAATCTGCAAAGATGTTAGAAGAGCCAGGAAGATGAGCAATATCAAAATCAAATGTATTTAAGAATTGAGCCCATCGATGTAGCCTTCCTTTGATCACCTTGTCTTTGGATTCCTTTTTAAAGAACCCCTTCAAATTCTACAGATCACTTCTGATTAGCAATCCTTTATCAGCAAAAAACATTTGGAATGCTTTCAATGTATTAATTACTGCAAGAATTTCCTTATGAGTGCTATGATAATTGAGTTCACTATTTTTAAAGCTTCCAGAAATGTATCAAACAATTGCTTCTTTTCCATTGGGTCCCTGTTCCTTGAGATTGTCGGCCCAAGCATGTTCACTGGCATCAGTTTCCACTATCTTAAAACTAGAACTAGGAAGTCTTAATGAGGGAAGTTCACAACATTTTCTTTTAATTCTAGTAATAAGAGCATTATGCTTTTTCGACCATTTTGGTGGATCTTTTCCTAGTAGCTTGTTTAACTCAATACGATCTTCTGCTAGCTTGCAATAGAATCCGGCAATATAATTTACAAGACCCAAAAATCTTTGCAGTTCTTTGACAGTAGTTACCTAAAGATTCTGGATGCGGGTCAGAATGTGTGGTTGTGCTTCCATTTTCCCCCCCGGGAGAAGCTTGATGCCAATAAAAATTATCTCACGTTGAGCAAAGTGAGATTTAGAAGCATTGATGGCAAGGCCATGTTGTTGACAGAGTTGGAGAAAGACCTGTAAATGTTCCAGATGCTTCTTCATATCCTGACTAAAAATCAAGATATCATCAATATATGGCTGAATAAATTTTGTAAAAGCATAAAAAATCTTATCCATGGCTTGTTGGAAGACAGAGGGTGCTGTTTTGATGCCGAATGGAAGAACTTTCCATTCAAATAACCCTTGGGGAACAAAAAATGTTGTTTTATGAATATCTTCTGCTTTCATCTTGATTTGCCAAAAACCTTTTGTCAGATCAAATTTAGAATAGATATTACTGCCCTGAATAGCCTGCCATATATGATCCTTGCTGGGCAAGAGGTGTTGATTATCTATAAGACATTCATTTAAAGGCTTATAATTGACAACAAGACTTTTTTCAGTAAGTTCGTCTCCATGTTCATCAAACTTCGGAACATAAAATGGAGAACCGGAATGTCTGATGATGTCTAAAGAAATTAATTCCTTAATTTCCTTTCAGCAAAGCTTAGTTTCCCTCATACTCATAAGAAAGTAATTTGCCTTTGCCTTAGGAACAATTTCATTACCTGAAGGATCTCGTTTGAGTGGTAGAGAGCATGTCAGGTTTCAGTGTTGTTTCTTGAGATCTTTTGTCATGACAGTTTGAGCAAATGCTGCTTTAATCTGTTCCAGATCTTGTGCTGCTACTTCAAGCTGTTGTGTAAGACATACTTTGTTTTCCTTCTTTTGCTTCTTCTGTTTGTGGATCTCTATTTTCTACATGAAGGCCATATTTTGATGAAGCCGGGGCATTTGGTAAATACCCATGAGAGTGATGAACTGTGAATCCATGAGAATGGGTTCCCATGTCTACATTGTCCTGCTACCAATCACACCATCGTATCCATTGACTTCATAATGGACAAAAGTAAGTTCATCAACTATACATGTTCCTAGCTGTATAGGAACTCTACAGATGAGTTTGGACTCATATTGTCCTTTGCCAAATTCAATATTTGTATTGGCTTCGATCCAGAGGTCTTTAGGAAAACAATTATATCTGGTGATATTGATATCTGCACCAGTATCCCAGAGAAATGCTAAGGGATAAATCCTTATGCCGAGAGGATGAATGGTGAGTATTATTCCTGGAAAATTGGTAGTTTGGCCGGTTTGCAAAGTTCTGAACTGGCTTGGACTAAAACCAAAACTACTACTACTTCCTCCTATTTCAAGATAGGTCGAGACATTCGGGATGAGCTCGGGACTGGGAGGAATATTCTCAACTAAATAAGAGACATCAGGACTAGAAGGAATAGTCTCAATTTCAGAAGGTTGGATTATTTCAGGGCTGAAATGTTTTTCAGTGCAAAGCATGCTATCGGGACTGAATGGTTTTTCAGAATAGAAGAGTTCATTTTCACGGGGAGTGGAAACACATTGTGGGAGTTGAACTACAGAGGATGCATTATATTGGTGGATATAAGTATCCAGTTCAGGAGATTTTTCCATTTCTTCAACAAGATTTTTGTTTTCTTCCTCATCAATTTCTGTAATTTATGAATGTGCTTGTTGAATAACTTTTCAAGAAAAATCTTTCTCTGTCATCGCCACAAACATCGAGCCATACTGCTAGCTGCAGGTGCTTCTACCATGCTGCATTGAGCTATTGGAGCTCGAGATTTAGTTACTGATGGTCTAATATGAGGAGAGTAATCAAGTACAATAGTTCTTCTAAGAGGCTTTTTGGGCTCATTGTCTTTTAACAGGAAATACTTTTTTGACTTTAGCTGTTCAAGCTTTCCTATCAATTTTTTCTAGGTTTCTGGTCCCATATTCATTTCACTAAGCTTTTGTTCAATCTAGACAATTTCATCAATTATCTTGTCCAATTCAGCTCTAGTGTTTCTTCTGAGCATCATACAAAAGAATGAATTTTCAGAATCAGTTGAATCTGATTCGTTTGGTTGACCAGTCAACAAATTTACATTTGCCTGCTCTAGAGTAGACACAAATTCAGCCTCATCAGATTCCTTTTCTGATAAATCAGAAAGAATGATGTCGTCAGAATCTGAGGGATATTCATTAAAGAATTCATATTCTTCATTGTCAAGACTAGCATCTCTGGCAATTCTGACCTTACCTTTATTTTTCTATTTATTTCTATCAGGGCATTTATTTGCATAATGTTTCCCTTTGCAAATATAGCAGGTTGGTTCCCACTTTTTTCCAGAGCTTTTTCTTTTATCCTTCTTTCAAAATATCCCTTTTTCTTAGGATATTTACTGTAGTGCTTTTTATTCTTCTTTTTATAATACTTATCTTCCTTGTCAAAGTATTTTTTCTTAGAAGAAGTCTTACAATTTTTACATTCATCTTTGTAAAAAGAACACATAAGCTGCTGACAAACAGAAGAAGAGATTAATGGCTTAACTCTTTTTATTTCTTTTTTCTTCTGTGATTTTTGACAAACTGCTTCATTAATTTCAGTCAGATATTGGACTAGCTATGGATAGGTGAGTTCCTTCATTTGAGTTCCTTCTGCTATAAGATTTTCTATAACTCTTTTGTGGTAAAATTCTCCTACCTCATGTCCAAAGCTTTTCAAGAATGTGGTGAACATGAATTCTTGGTTTTGTTCACGGCCTGACTGATAGAAATTCTTATACTGCTCATCATAGTATTCCTTGAAGTATTTCAAATTACTACACTTACCTGTAATATACTTGTTATAGGCAAGTGTTTCTCTTGTGTCTGTTTTTCCTACAAATAGACAGGTTAACTATGCACACACCTGATCAGTGCCTCTATTAATTAGGTTTTCTCTATAGTTATCCTCTAATCTATCCCATATATCTTTTGCAACTCCAGTCATGGAATTGAGGGCTTGTTTTATCACCTGAGCTTCATCAGCTCTTATATTAGTAGACATGTAATTAGTGATCCATGCATGCATGGCATCTATACCCCTCATATTCTCTACATGCTCAAAATGATCAAAATTAACTAGAGGAGGTGTATCTGCTTTAAAAGATAGGATATTCTTAAAGGGATCAACTGGTCGGGAGCCACTGGGATCAGTTCCATTACCTTGAGCCATCTGTAAATTACCAGATGCTTTTTCCTATTCAGTAGTGTTTCTAAGATTACCAATTGCAGGATCACATACTTTTTCAATTATAGGCTACTTAGGATGTACTAACAACTTAGGTCCGTCATACTGAGCCTGCAAATATCCTTTGGCACTAGATGGGAAATTCAACACTTTAGTTTTCTGTACTTGTGATTGTATCTAGAAAAAAACTAAAGACTTAATTTTAGATGATTCTTGAACAACTGAATCCTTTAAAAGAAGACAGTTACTATTAACATGTTGAATTTCTTGATGCAGATCTTGTTGAACAAGATCTAACTTATCTTCAGTGTGCCTTACCTAAATTTTACAATTGACCAATTGTGAACTTAACATATCAGTGTCAAGTTTATTTTCTTCTCTAACCTGCTGCAATTTGTCTCTATGTGTTTCTGCAGCTTTGTGAAGAGCGACCCACCACGCTTCAGCATGTGTTTTAAATTGGTTATACAAGGCCTGTAGCTCATGGACCTCATCTTTCAATTGCTGACAAAGTTCCTTTTCTAGTCGTTCAAGGGAAGCAACAATAGTGTGCATATTCTCTTGTAGAGAAAGAAGCTATTTTTCTAACCGAAGATCACGGACATCATCCTGTGTCTTCTTCCCATGGAGCAATAGTAATTGCTTATGTATGCACAAATTTGTCCAGTTTAATAGCTTACTTTGACTGGACCCTTGGACTTCTCAAACAGGAGTGACATGCAATGGCTAGAAGTCTGCTTGAAAGTGACCTGAAAGATCTTTAAGCATGAAATCCTGGAAGGGAGGAATAGTACCTGGAACAACACATGGTCCAGAAGGCGTAGAAATAGCATTTTCACTGGTCTCTTTAATGTCTTGTTCTAGGATGGAAGCAGATCTTCCTGATAACATACTGATACGGCCAGAAGAGGGACAAGATTCTAGAATAGATGGAAAGGTTCCAGACATAGGACCAGATGGTGGATGGAAAACAAACGAACACAGTTCACATTTCAACAAACCATTGTCCAGAGTGGAATACTGGTTGTGTGGACAAGGTTGTGACACAGGTGCCTTTGAAGAACTACTAGCACCAGGAGTTTGTTGTACAAGTTTTTTAACAACAAGAATTTTAAACAAATCTTCAAAACCCTGTGTGGGTTGAAGATGCACACTCTGTGATCTAGGTAGCACAGATGAAGGGTTATTATAGTTAAATGTTTGTTCCTTTCTCGTGGACAGAGTACGCCCAGAAGAGAAGCGAATAACCGCTTGGCCATCTATTTCCTCAAGAGTTACACCACGTAACTGAGGAGGTTTTTGTTTAGGGATCTGACAATCCTTAGCCCATAAATCAATTGCCCATTCATTAGGTAGTTTAATGTCTTTATGTCTAACTATCTTAGGGGCAATAAGCTGTGTATTTTTTGACCTGGACTTCCAGATGGTGGACAGACCTTCTATTCCTTGGGCTTTTCTGGGGTTCATCATTAATGGAATGACTTTGTTGTATAGATGATAGTGAACAAGGAATATTAAGGAATGATCTACATAATTCTTTTTCATGAACAGATTCATTGCCTTGAATTCATAGGTCAAGACATTGTCTAGCTTACCATCTTTTAGACTGACTGGGAAGTCAAGTAAACAATCAACATACAGTGATCCCTCAGCCATGGAATCACAAGCACAGCCGAGCATAGCATGCGATAGCTTGAAGAATCTAGCATCTTTTAGCATCATCATCATAATGATCGGAAGACCCTTTCTGTAATGACTTGCTATACCTATTCAGACATAAGATAGATGCATGAATTGTGGATTCTTTGGGCTTGCAAGGGCTTTATTTCTAAATTTCTTAATTTGTCCATTATGAAGTCAATGGATATGATGGTGTGATTGGTAGTAGGACAATGCAGACATGGGAACCCATTCTCATGGATTCACTGTTCATCACTCTCATGGGTATTTACCAAATGCCCTGGCTTCATCAAAATATGGCCTTCACACAAAAAATAGAGATCCAGAAACAAAAGAAGCAAAAGAAGGAAAACAAAGTATGGCTTACACAATAGCTTGAAGCAGCAGCACAAGATCTAGAACAGATTAAAGCAACATTTTCTCAAACTATCATGACAAAAGATCTCAAGAAACAACACCGAAACCTGACATGCTCTCTACCACTCAAACGAGATGCTTCAGGTAATGAAATTGTTCCTAAGGCAAAGGCAAATTACTTTCTTATGAGTATGAGGGAAACTATACCACCTATGTTCCCGAACCTTAATGACATTGACATGTCCAGTAGCTTTAACAGGTGGACCTTGAACAAGTACATCATGCTTGACCTTAGGAGCTATATGTCCTTCTCTGGATAAAAAATCTGCAAAGATGTTAGAAGAGCCAGGAAGATGAGCAATATAAAAATCAAA
Source organism: Cunninghamia lanceolata (assembly GCA_027924645.1). Taxonomy (NCBI): domain Eukaryota; kingdom Viridiplantae; phylum Streptophyta; class Pinopsida; order Cupressales; family Cupressaceae; genus Cunninghamia; species Cunninghamia lanceolata. The sequence goes on along the minus strand of BSBN01000026.1, from coordinate 4,979,755 downwards.
TGTATTTAAGAATTGAGCCCATCGAAGTAGCCTTCCTCTGATCACCTTGTCTTTGGATTCCTTTTTAAAGAACCCCTTCAAATTCTACAGATCACTTCTGATTAGCAATCCTTTATCAACAATAAACATTTGGAATGCTTTCAATGTATTAATTACTGCAAGAATTTCCTTATGAGTGCTATGATAATTGAGTTCACTATTTTTAAAGCTTCCAGAAATGTATCGGACACTTGCTTCTTTTCCATTGGGTACCTGTTCCTTGAGAATGCCGGCCCAAGCATGTTCACTGGCATTAGTTTCCACTATCTTAAAACCAGAACTAGGAAGTCTTAATGAGGGAAGTTCACAACATTTTCTTTTAATTCTGGTAATAAGAGCATTATGCTTTTCTAACCATTTTGGTGGATCTTTTCCTACCAGCTTGTTTAACTCAATACGATCTTCTACTAGCTTGCAATAGAATCCAACAATATAATTTACAAGACCCAAAAATCTTTGCAGTTCTTTGACAGTAGTTACTTGAAGATTCTGGATGCGGGTTAGAATGTGTGGTTGTGCTTCCATTTGCCCCCCTGGGAGAAGCTTGATGCCAATAAAAATTATCTCACGTTGAGCAAAGAGAGATTTAGAAGCATTGATGGCAAGGCCATGTTGTTGACAGAGTTGGAGAAAGACCTGTAAATGTTCCAGATGCTTCTTCATATCCTGACTAAAAATCAAGATATCATCAATATATGGTTGAATAAATTTTGTAAAAGCATAAAAAATCTTATCCATGGCTTGTTGGAAGATCGAGGGTGTTGTTTTGATGCCGAATGGAAGAACTTTCCATTCAAATAACCCTTGGGGAACAAAAAATGTTGTTTTATGAATATCTTCCGCTTTCATCTTGATTTGCCAAAAACCTTTTGTCAGATCAAATTTAGAATAGATATTACTACCCTGGATAGCCTACCATATATGATCCTTGTTGGGCAAGGGGTGTTGATTATCTATAAGACATTCATTTAAAGGCTTATAATTGACAACAAGCCTTTTTTCAGTAAGTTTGACTCCATGTTCATCAAACTTTGGAACATACATTACATGGCAACAAAATGGAGAACTAAAATGTCTAATTGTTTACTTGACTTCCCAGTCAGTTTTAAAGATGGTAATCTGGATGATGTCTTGACCTATGAATTCAAGGCAATGAATATGTTCATGAAAAAGAATTCTATAGATCATTCCTTAATATTCCTTGTTCACTATCGTCTATACAACAAAGTCATTCCATTAATGATGAACCCCAGAAAAGCCCAAGGAATAGAAGGTCTATCCACCATCTAGAAGTCCACCTCAGAAAATACGTAGCTTATTGCCCCTAAGATAGTTAGACATAAAGACATTAAACTACTTAATGAATGGGCAATTGATTTATGGGCTAAGGATTGTTAGATCCCTAAACAAAAACTTCCTCAGTTACGTGGTGTAACTCTTGAGGAAATAGATGACCAAATGGTTATTCACTTCTCTTCTGGGTGTACTCCATCCACAAGAAAGGAACAAACATTTAACTATAATAACCCTTCTTCATTTGTGCTACCTAGATCACAGAGTGTGCGTCTTCAACCCACACAGGGTTTTGAAGATTTGTTTAAAATTCCTGTTGTTAAAAAACCTATACAAAAAACTCCTGGTGCTAGTAGTTCTTCAAAGGCACCTGTGTCACAACCTTGTCCACACAACCAGTATTCCGCTCTGGACAATGGTTTGTTGAAATGAGAACTGTGTTCGTTTGTTTTCCATCCACCATCTGGTCCTATGTCTGGAACCTTTCCATCTATTCCAGAATCTCGTCCCTCTTCTAGCCATGTTAGTATGTTATTAGGAAGATCTGCTTCCATCCCAGAATAGCACATCAAAGAGACCAATGAAAAGGCTATTTCTATGCCTTTTGGACCATGTGTTGTTCCAGGTACTATTCCTCCCTTCCAGGATTTCATGCTTAAAGATCCTTTTGGTCACTTTCAAGCAGATTTCTGGCCATTGCATGTCACTCCTGTTGGAGAAGTCCAAGGGTCCAGTTAAAGTAAACTGTTAAACTGGACAAATTTGTGCATACGTAAGCAATTACTATTGCTCCATGAGAAGAAGACACAGGATGAAGTCTGTGATCTTTGGTTAGAAAAATAGCTTCTTTCTCTACAAGAGAATATGCACACTATTGTTGCTTCCCTTGAACGACTAGAAAAGGAACTTTGTTAGCAACTGAAAGATGAGGTCCATGAGCTACAGGCATCGTATAACCAATTTAAAACACATGTTGAAGCATGGTGGGTCGCTCTTCACAAAGCTGCAGAAACACATAGAGACAAATTGCAGTAGGTTAGAGTAGAAAATAAACTTGACACTGATATGTTAAGTTCACAACTAGTCAATTGTAAAATTTAGGTAAGGCACACTGAAGATAAGTTAGATCTTGTTCAACAAGATGTGCATCAAGAAATTCAACATGTTAATAGTAACTATCTTCTTTTAAAGGATTCTATTGTTCAAGAATCATCTAAAATTAAGTCTTTAATTTCTATCCAGATACAATCACAAGTACAGAAAACTAAAGTGTTGAATTTCCCATCCAGTGCCAAAGGATATTTGCAGGCTCAGTATGACGGACCTAAGTTGTTAGTACATCCTAAGCAGCCTGTAATTGAAAAAGTATATGATCCTGCAACTAGTAATCTTAGAAACACTACTGAATAGGAAAAAGTATTTGGTAGTTTACAGATGGCTTGAGGTAATGGAACTAATCCCAGTGGCTCCCGACCAGTTGATCCCTTTAAGAATATCCAGTCTTTTAAAGCAAATACACCTCCTCTAGTTAATTTTGATCATTTTGAGGATGTAGAGAATATGAGGGTTATAGATGCCATGCGTGCATGGATCACTAATTACATGTCTACTAATACAGCAGCTGATGAAGCTCAGGTGATAAAACAAGCCCTCAATTCCTTGACTGGAGTTGCAAGAAATGTATGGGATAGTTTAGAGGATCAATATAGAGAAAACCTAATTAATAGAGGCACTGATCAGGTGTGTGCACAGTTAACCCGTCTATTTGTAGGAAAAACAAACACAAGAGAAACACTTGCCTATAACAAGTATATTAGAGGTAAGCGTAGTAATTTGAAATACTTTAAGGAATACTGTGATGAGCAGTATAAGAATTTCTATCAGTCAGGCTGTGAACAAAACCAAGAATTCATGTTCACCACATTCTTGAAAAGCTTTGGACATGAGGTAGGAGAATTTTACCACAAAAGAGTTCTAGAAAACCTTATATCAGAAGGAACTAAAATGAAGGAACTCACCTATCCATAGCTAGTCCAATATCTGACTGAAATTAATGAAGCAGTTCGTCAAGAATCACAGAAGAAAAAAGAAATAAAAAGAGTTAAGCCATTAATCTCTTCTTCTATTTGTCAGCAGCTTATGCCTTCTTTTTACAAAGATGAATGTAAAAACTGTAAGACTTCTTCTAAGAAAAAATACTTTGACAAGGAAGATAAGTATTATAAAAAGAAGAAGAAAAAGCACTACAGTAAATATCCTAAGAAAAAGGGATATTTTTGAAAGAAGGATAAAAGAAAAAGCTCTAGAAAAAAGTGGGAACCAACCTGCTATATTTGCAAAGGGAAACATTATGCAAATAAATGCCATGACAGAAATAAATAGAAAAATAAAGGTAAGGTTAGAATAGCCAGAGATGCTGGTCTTGACAATGAAGAATATGAATTCTTCAATGAATATCCCTCAGATTCTGACGACATCATTCTTTCTGATTTATCAGAAAAGGAATCTGATGAGGCTGAATTTGTGTCTGCTCTGGAGAAGGCAAATGTAAATTTGTTGACTGGTCAACCAAATGAATCAGATTCAACTGATTCTAAAAATTCATTCTTTTGTATGATGCTCAGAAGAAACACTAGAGCTGAATTAGACAAGATAATTGATGAAATTGTCTAGATTGAACAAAAGCTTAGTGAAATGAATATGGGACCAGAAACCTGGAAAAAATTGACAGGAAAGCTTGAATAGCTAAAGTCAAAAAAGTATTTCTTGTTAAAAGACAATGAGTCCAAATAGCCTGTTAGAAGAACTGTTGTACTTAATTACTCTCCTCACATTAGACCAGCAGTATCTGAATCTTGAGCTCTAATAGCTCAACATAGCATGGCAGAAGCACCTACAACTGGTAGCATGGCTTGATGTTTGTGGTGACGACAGAGAAAGATTTTTCTTGAAAAGGTTATTCAACAAGCACATTCAGAAATTGTAGAAATTGATGAGGAAGAAAACTTAAATCTTGTTGAAGAAATGGAAAAATCTCTTGAACTGGATACTTATATCCACCAATATAATGCATCCTCTATAGTTCAACTTCCACAACATGTTTCCACTCCCCGTGAAAATGAACTCTTTTGTTTTGAAAAGCCATTTAGTCCCGATAGCATGCTTTGCAATGAAAAACCTTTCAGCCCTGAAATAATCCAACCTTCTGAAATTGAGACTATTCCTTCTAGTCCTGATGTCTCTTCTTATTTAGTTGAGAATATTCCTCCCAGTCTCGAGCTCATCCTGAATGTCTCGACCTATCTTGAAACAGGAGGAAGTAGTAGTAGTTTTGGTTTTAGTCCAAGCCAGTTCAGAACTTTGCAAACCAGCCAAACTACCACTAGTCCAGGAATAATACTCACCATTCATCCTCCCGGCATAAAGATTTATCCCTTAGCATTTCTCTGGGATATTAGCGTAGATGTCAATATCGCTAGATATAATTGTTTTCCTAAAGACCTCTGGATCGAAGCCAATACAGATATTGAATTTGGAAAAGGACAATATGAGTCCAAACTCATCCGTAGAGTTCCTATATAGCTAGGAACATGTATAGTTGATGAACTTACTTTTGTCCATTATGAAGTCAATGGATATGATGGTGTGATTGGTAGCAGGACAATGTAGACATGGGAACCCATTCTCATGGATTCACAGTTCATCACTCTCATGGGTATTTACCAAATGCCTCGGCTTCATCAAAATATGGCCTTCATGCAGAAAATAGAGATCCAGAAATAGAAGAAGCAAAAGAAGAAAAACAAAGTATGGCTTACACAACAGCTTGAAGCAGCAGCACAAGATTTGGAACAGATTAAAGCAGCATTTGCTCAAACTATCATGACAAAAGATCTCAAGAAACAACACCGAAACCTGACATGCTCTCTACCACTCAAACGAGATGCTTCAGGTAATGAAATTGTTCCTAAGAAAAAGGCAAATTACTTTCTTATGAGTATGAGGGAAACTAATCTTTGCCGAAAGGAAATTAAGGAATTAATTTCTTTAGACATCATCAGACATTCCAGTTCTTCGTTTTGTTGCCATGCAATGTATGTTTCGAAGTTTTATGAACATGGAGTCGAACTTACTGAAAAAAGGCTTGTTGTCAATTATAACCCTTTAAATGAATGTCTTATAGATAATCAACACCCCTTGCCCAGCAAGGATCATATATGGTAGGCTATCCAGGGCAATAATATCTATTCTAAATTTGATCTAACAAAAGGTTTTTGGCAAATCAAGATGAAAGCGAAAGATATTCATAAAATAGCATTTTCTGTTCCCCAAGGGTTATTTGAATGGAAAGTTCTTCCATTTGGCATCAAAACAACACCCTCTATCTTCCAACAAGCCATGGATAAGATTTTTTATGCTTTTGCAAAATTTATTCAGCCATATATTGATGATATCTTGATTTTTAGTTAGGATATGAAGAAGCATCTGGAACATTTACAGGTCTTTCTCCAACTCTATCAACAACATGGCCTTGCCATCAATGCTTCTAAATCTCACTTTGCTCAATGTGAGATAATTTTTATTGGCATCAAGCTTCTCCCGGGGGGAAAATGGAAGCACAACCACACATTCTAACCCACATCCAAAATCTTCAAGTAACTACTGTCAAAGAACTGCAAAGATTTTTGGGTCTTGTAAATTATATTGCTAGATTCTATTGCAAGCTAGCAGAAGATCGTATTGAGTTAAACAAGCTACTAGGAAAAGATCCACCAAAATGGTCAGAAAAGCATAATGCTCTTATTACCAGAATTAAAAGAAAATGTTGTGAAGTTCCCTCATTAAGACTTCCTAGTTCTAGTTTTAAGATAGTGGAAACTGATGCCAGTGAACATGCTTGGGCCGGCATTCTTAAGGAATAGGTACCCAGTGGAAAAGAAGAAATTGTTCGATACATTTCTAAAAGCTTTAAAAATAGTGAACTCAATTATCATAGCACTCATAAGGAAATTATTGCAGTAATTAATACATTGAAAACATTCCAAATGTTTGTTGCTGATTAAAGATTTCTAATCAGAAGTGATCTGTAGAATTTGAAGGGTTCTTTAAAAAGGAATCCAAAGACAAGGTGGTCAGAGGAAGGCTACTTTGATGGGCTCAATTCTTAAATACATTTAATTTTGATATTGCTTATCTTCCTGGCTCTTCTAACATCTTTGTAGATTTTTTATCCAGAGAAGGACATATAGCTCCTAAGGTCGAGCATGATGTACTTGTTCAAGGTCCACCTGTTAAAGCTACTGGACATGTCAATGTCATTAAGGTTCAAGAACATAGGTGGTATGAAACTAGTTGCATGGAATGGAGCCCAAATCCCTTACCAATGAGGGATCGTCATAATTTTTATATGGCTAATGATTTTCTCCATGACAGGTTTCATTGTCTTATTACAGCCCAACAATTGACTATAGTAGGTCTCTGGACTAATCATCCTTTCTTTGAGATGTCTGCACAAGCTAAACATATTGATCCTGAGGTAAAATTAGTTCTTCAAAATTGATGTGAAGATGACACGCAGATGCCTATCAAATTTTGTAATCCCCATGTCATCAAAACTGATCGGTGGTTAGATCACGAAGGAACTAAAAATCTCATTTGAGATTTATTTCAAGGTCCCCGCAAAGCCACCAATGATGTAGACTTCACAGGAACATCATCCTATTCAGGATGCGTGTTCAAACTCACTCATGAAGCTCCTTCAGAAGCAATGATCAATTCCACTCGATATGGAATGATTGAAAATCTTATCAGTAGACACCTGGTACAGACCTATGGTCCTACCGGACTTGGCTCAAGATTCTATTTCTGGAATAGACCAAATACTCAACGACATCTGTATTCCACTCAAATGCCTGTCTCGATACATACTAAAACCTATCGAATTGATCAAGCTAATCACACCTCAATCGATCATGGAATGTATGGGGCCCACAAACTAAAGGTGATTAGTGTTATATGGAAAGAAGAGCCACCTATAATATTCATTGCACCTGATCCAGATCTTCCATCAACCTCACATGCAACCATGTATGAAGACAGACGAGCTCTGGCTTGCAGCTCATTGAGCCAAGCTAGATTGTCATCGAAAGGCAATTAGCTGCTTAGACAATCATGGTACATTAATTGAGATAGTGGGCATGCAGAAGCCCACAGTAGTGCATATGATATCCACTTAGCAGTTTAAGCACTGCATGCAGAAGGGATGCTAGATGTTCGCCATCACAGTGACAGATCATATGACGAGCCTGAGGCATCTTTAGATGATCATCCCATCCTCAGAGAGTTTGCTGATGTGTTTCCAACATAGTTGCCGGGGATGCCACCCCGTCGTGAGGTAGACTTCCACATTGACTTAGTGCCAGGTGTCGAGCCAGTGTCTCATGCATCCTATAGGATGACCACACATGAGCTCATAGAGCTCAAGATACAGCTTGAGGACTTGCTCGAGAAGGGGCACATCTGACCAAGGATTTCACCTTGGGGTGCTCCTGTCATCTTCATGAAGAAGAAGGATGGGTCTCTTCATTTGTGCATGGACTATAGGTAGTTGAATAAGGTGACAGTGAAGAACCATTATCCTTTGCCCAGGATTGATGATCTTTTCGATCAGATGCATGGAGCTAGGGTGTTCTCTAAGATTAACCTGAAGTCTAGTTATCATCAGTTGCGTATGACAAAGGTGGACATACATAAGACTGCCTTCCGGACTTGATATGGCCACTATGAGTTCACTATAGTCCCCTTCAACTTAACGAATGCCCCTGCAGTGTTCATGAGTCTCATGAATGGGGTGTTCTATACCTACTTGTATCAGTTCATGATTATTTTCCTCGATGACATTTTTATTTATTCATGGACCAAGGAGGAGCATGAGGAGCACCTACGTCAGGTTCTACAGTGTTTGAGGGAGCAGAATCTTTATGGGAATTTGGTGAAGTGTGCATTTTTTAGGATAGAGGTATAGTATCTGGGGCATATCCTATCTGGCGATGGAATCTCAATAGATCCATCGAAGATCAGGGCTATCAGGGATTGCCTAGCACCCACCAGTGTGACAGAGGTCAAGAGTTTTATGGGGTTAGCTGTTTATTAGCGTCGCTTTATCGAGGGTTTTTCTCAGATAGCGCACCCCATTACTTCCCTTCAGCAGAAAGGGAAGAGCTTTCTATGGATTGAGTAGTGTGAGAGGGCCTTCGGGGTCCTCAAAGAGCATCTCACCAGTGCTCCCATTTTAGTGGTTCCTGATCCTACAGCAAATTTTAGGGTTTGCACGGATGCATCACTTGAGGGATTGGGAGCTGTACTTATGTAGGGTGGTAGAGCGATCACGTATGAGTCGCAAAAGTTCAAGACCCATGAGCTGAACTACCCCACGCATGACTTGGAGTTAGTGGTAGTGGTTCATGCTCTAGTTCGTTGGAGACATTTCTTATTGGGTCATCACTTTGAGCTCCATTCAGATCACCACAGTCTTTAGTATATCTTTACAGAGAAGAATCTGAACACCCGTCAGCAGCTTTGGATGGAGTTTCTTTGTGAGTATGACTTTGATGTCCACTGCATCAAAGGGAAGGAGAATGTGGTTGCTGACGCATTGAGTCAGAGGTGCCATGAGCTCTTGACCTTGACTCTGAGTGTGGACTTGAGAGGATGCATTATTCAACATCTGTGAGAGGATGATTGGTTTCTTGAGGTGCAGCAGGAGATCAATTCACAGAGAGCCCTTGTGGGCAAGTTTGCAGGGTATTCACTTGAGGCAGATGAGTTACTTCATCATCGATAGTGCATCTATGTACCCTGCGTAAGTGAACTACGTACTGTAGTGTTATCAGAGGCTCACAGAGCATAGTATGTGGGACATCCGAGGGTGAAGAAGATGCATGCCAACCTATGACATCTATACCATGGGGCAGGAATGAGACGAGATATCGCTAAGTTTGTTGCTTGATGCCTTGAGTGCTAGAGGGTCAAGGCTAAGCATCAGCATCCAACGGGTCTTTTATACCCACATGAGATACCTGAGTGGAAATGGGACACCATTTCCATGGATTTTATTGTTGGGCTTCCTATGTCTTTGTGTCGCCATGATGCCATCATGGTGACAGTTGACAAGTTGACCAAGGTGGCACATTTGTCTCATGTACGCATGACGTACAATGTGCTAGCAATGGTGAGAGTATTCTCAGACGTTATTGTGAGATTACATGGAGACCTCATCACATCATTTCAGATAGGGATTCTATGTTCACTTCAGCATTTTGGAGAGCCTTGCAGTAGGTGTTGGGCACACAGCTCAACTTTAGCTCCGCTTATCATCCCTAGATAGATGGACAGACAGAGCGGGTGAATCAGGTGTTGGAGGACATGCTTCATATGTATGTTATGGACCATCAGTCTAGATGGGAGAAGTATCTATATCTGGTTGATTTTGCCTACAATAATGGGCATCACAGCTCGTTGGGTATGCCTCATTTTCAGGCTTTATACAGTAGACCATGTAGGACACCATTGATTTGGGATCAGATAGAGGACAGGGTTGCCATCGGTCCAGAGTTAGTTCAGGATATAGAGCAGCAGGTCACACTGATTAGGCAGAGACTTTAGGAGGCATAGGATAGGCAGAAGAAGTATGTCGATGCTAAGAGAACTGATCAGAGCTTCTCAGTGGGTGACAGGGTATTCCTTAGAGTGCGGCCACACAAGAGTCCATTCCATTATGGAAATGGTTCTAAGCTCACACCACAGTTTGTAGGACCCTTTGAGATCTTGGAGTGGATAGGACCTATTGCCTATCATCTAGCGTTGCCACCTAGCCTATCATGTATCCATGATGTCTTTCATATTTCTGTATTAAGGTGATATATATCTAATTTATCTCACGTACTGGACTGGAGTGCTCTACAGGTAGAGGCAGACAGGCAATTGGCTTTGGAGCTAATTTGCATATTACCTCACCAGACACTAGGCCTTCAAGGTTGAGAGCTGGACCAAGTTAGGGTCCAGTGGGATCGTTATGATGAGGTCACAGCAACATGGGAGGATGCGGCTAGTTTGAGGGCACTCTATCCTCACCTTTTTGATGACTTCTAGGAGGAAGTTTAGTCTTAGGGGGAGAGGATGTGAGGCCGATTATTTTTCCTTCCTTATTTTGATCGTTATGCATTTCATTTGATGACATTATCAAACTTTTAGAGACTATGGTTTCATGATGCAGATTTGAATATATCTCTTGATTTTTATATGACATTGATTAGACATATGGTGATTCGATTTGATCATATTTTGATGCTATTTTGTGATTAGACATGCAAGATATATTAGATGATGTTTTATGATGTGATTTCTAGTTATTTATGTGATGATGATTATGTGACATTTGATAGAAAAATGCAGTTTAATTCAAAATTATGTTATAGATGATTATTGTTGTATTTAATGGCATGAATTTAATTCCAGTTGCTCCGGCTATGATTATTCATGATATGATTGACACTTGATCGAGATGTGCAGGATTGCATTCCCAGGCCACAGGAAATTAGAGGTAGAATTCACGCATATGTTATTCCCTGTGAAACTGATCCATTCCCAAGAGGGATAAGGATCGCATTTGAATTGAGTGTTCATTTAAGTGCTTGTTTGATTTTATCATTTTGGCCTAGTACCCTTTTGTTTAGATTAATTATATTATTTTTTTATAATTTTTAATGATTTATACCACTTGGTATTGTTTTTTTTTAGGCCAATTAAAGTGGATTTATGACCCCCTAGGTGAACCTTAGTGTCCCAAAATTTACCCTAGGTGGTTACCCATGTGTCTAGGGTCAATTTTGACTAACTAAACCTTGGGTTAACTCACTTTTGGTTACTCTAAACTAAGGTTTAGTCAAAGTGACGAAATTTGACTTAGATAAGGGTGGGAGATGAGTCATGCTTTGGGAAAGACTCATCTCCCATCCCAAAGTTTGGGAATCCCTTCCCTAGGAAGACTTGGGAGGTCTCCAAGACTCCCAAGTGTGTGGGATCTTCCTCCAAGACTCTCACACATGTGTGATAGCATCTTGGAGGGGATGGCTCTCTTAGAGAATAAGAGGATGCCATATGGCATCCCTTATCCTCATGGAAGTTTGAAAGGAAATGCACTTCACTACTTGTTCTCTCACACATGTGTGAGAGCACAAGTGGATAAGGTGAGGATTGAGATGAATTGGAGGATGACACTTGTCACCCTCACACTTCCTCTCCCTTACAAGTCACATTGGAGGAGGAAGGAGAAGGTGACAAGTGTCACCTTCTCATTCTTCAAGGCCAAAATTTATGGCCTATATTACCTCCTCTTGGTGACGAGTGTGGGGTTCTTGCATTTTGGAGATTCTTTCTATTTTGAGCAATTTTTGGGGAACTTAGAGGGATTTTAGAGATTGGAAGGGATGGAGAGGCATGGATCTCATCACCAAACATACTTCTATTATTAGGGCTTTTGAAGGTAAGCTCTATGTCTTATTCTTTACCCTTACTTATCTATTATTGATGTGGTTGTGGATTTCATTGTTTGTTGTTTCATTTTTTTTATGTGGGATGGGAGTTTGGTGAGAGCACCTCCATTTGGAGGTAAGGCTCAACTTGTTTGGGGTAGGGGAAAGGAACCTCCTTGAGGTCACTCCCATTATTTTGTACTATTTATGGCCTTGAGGGATTTTTACTTGTTGTGGAGATTAGTTGAATGGCAAGAGTGCCATGGAAGTTTATTTTGAGTTATTTGGAGAGTAGTGGTTTTGGAAGTTTTGGTTTGAGACCATAAGACTTGGTATTTGGTGTTTTGGTATGGCCTCTAAAGTAGAGGGGTCAATTCCATACCCCCATTAAACTCATTTTCATGAGTTGTGTTATGTGTTTATCCTCGAGGTTGATTTTTGTGTTGGTGTTGCTTTGATGCTTGTTGTGGTGTGTTTTGCAACCATGTGAATCCCTACCTCCCTAGCTTGGGGGTGACCCACTTGTGGGTCTAAGGTAGGCAGGAGGGCATTTCGAAGTGGTTGGGTTTCCTTCTTGCTATGTTTTATTGCAGGTGTTTAAATAAAGAAATAGAGCTTGATGAGAAGTCCATTTTTGTGTTGTTATAATCTTTTGTTGTTGGTTGATTGAGCCATGGCCTTTGTGGCTCTATTGTATTTATTTTTGTCAAGTTATTATGCCCTTGGAGTTGGCTATAACAAAAAACATTGAAATGTAAACATTCTTTTTATTTTATTTATGCACTGTTATTTCCTATGTTGTGGAGTTGGGTATTTGAGGAGTGCAAGTGAAGTTATATGTATTTTGTTGTCATTGTCCTTTTCAAGAAAGAAATACACATTAGTTGTAAAATAAATTTTATTGCATACAAAGAAAGAAAGAGAAATTTTAAATAGTTTTTCTGTTGTTGCATTGCAAGTTCATATTACTAGTTGCTGTTAGAGAGTTAAGCTATTAGAAAATTTTAGATTAAAATGCATATTCTACCTTATATAATTCTTTCAAAAAAATAAATATAGAGTTATCCTTGTATATTTAAGCTTTCAAAAAAAAGGCTTAATACTGGTTTATCTCATTTTGATACAAAATAGAAATTTAGTAATCCATATTAACCCAGATTAGTCTTAGTGTGAATGGTAGTTCATTGTGTGTGTGTGTGTGTGTGTGTGTGTGTGTGTGTGTATATATATATATATATATATATATACATTGTTTCTTACTTTTGAATCCTAGTTGTTGTTCTTTTCAGTTTTGGTATTTACTGTGCATTTACAAAGATTAGAGTAAAGAATAAAAAAAGAGATTTAAACTCATATATATATTCTGTATATATTAAAATAGATATTTACACACACACACACACACACACACACACACACACACACACACACACATAAGTGCATATGTATAAACTTATATATACAATAATAGAGAAATGTACTTTATTTACCATGATTTATATAGAGGCAGGATGTATATATATATGCACATACTATCAATATACAATGTATATGTAGAAGAATGAAAGTTAATGTTAAAAAAAAAGGGCAGAGAATAGATAGCGGCAAACTATATTTTCCGCAAGCTCTATTTAATGAAAATTTGTTTTATGGTAAAGAGGGGCTGTGGTGGGCATTGGTGCCCACCACAGACCTAGCACTACCATGAACAACAGTAAGGGTGTGGGGAGGGGGTCAAAACCCCCACCCACTCCAAAGGGTGTGGGTGGGGGTTTCGACCCCTTCCCCACCTTCAACTTTTTAAATGCTCAAATGTCATTCCCTTTGCTGCAGTACTGCCCTTCGCTCCCTTGCACCCTGATGCCCTCTGCTTCACGCAAGGGTGTCGGTGGGGGTTTCGACCCCTTCCCCACCTTCAACCTTTTAAACCTTCAAATGTCATTCCCTTTGTTGCAACGTTGCCCTTTGCTCCCTTGCACCCTGATGCCCTCTACTTCACGGCCTGCCTCCCCACCATCTCTTAAAAATCTCTTTGTGCCAGTAACACAATGCTTCTCACAGTGCGCTCCACTGTACCTTGCAACCCCCACTTTGTCCTCTTCCATGCCCATCGTTCAGTCCCCTCTCCACTCTCAGACAACCCTACAACATGTAAATGTTTATAACACTTTCAATATATATATATATATATATATATATATATATATATGTCACTATGTGATTTAAAAAAAAAGTATAACATTAAATCTGTTGTGTATGCCTTCGTGAGAGGTAGTGGAAAGCTCCATTCATGGCTTCCACCTCTTTTCAAAAACCTTAACATGCATAACAAAGAGGCAAAACAAAACCAAAAAAAAGAAAGAGTGAGATAGGGAATTAGGGCAACAGAAAAAGGAGAAGACAATATATATATATATATATATATATATATATATATATATCACTATGTGATTTTAAAAAAAAGTATAACATTAAATCTGTTGTGTATGCCTTCGTGAGAGGTAGTGGAAAGCTCCATTCATGGCTTCCACCTCTTTTCAAAAACCTTAACATGCATAACAAATAGGCAAAACAAAACCAAAAAAAAGAAAGAGTGAGATAGGGAATTAGGGCAACAGAAAAAGGAGAAGACAATAGAATAAAAAAATCAAGGCTTTTTATTTAGAAAACCAATTTTAAAAGGGAGTTAGGGCAAGAGGAAAATGTGAGGGAGTTTACTTTATTTCTTATTTTTAAATTTTCAATTTTTGCCCTTGTCTTTTTATCTCTTCTGCTCTTTTCATTTTGATTAATTTAAATGGGATTTGTATTTTTATTTTATTGCCTTGTGAGTTATATTTTTTTTAAAAGGGAGGGATTAATTTTGTTTAAATTGGGAAGAGTATTCCGCTTGTATTAAATTCATTTTTGTTGGGATATTTATTTTATTTTTCCCTAGCGTGATTTTATCATTTTAATTATTTATCAATTTTACTATTATTTTATGGGAATGAGTATTTTAATCTCTTCCCTTCTCTATTTTCTAAGTTTGTTAATAAATGTAATGCCGAAATTATATTTATTAATAGACTAAATTTTGAGTTCCTAATTTGGCATCATGTTATTGAGTTATTATTTTATTTCAATTTTTTTTAACCTTTTAATACAAGGTCAATTTATTCGACCTTGACAGGGTATTTATTTTGTTATTTTAAATTGTTTTAAATTTATTCTTAAGTTAATTTTTTTAAGTTTTATTTAATTTCTTATTGAAGTTTTATTTTAAATTTTTTTAAGTCGATTATTGAAAACGCGTTATGCTGTTAAAATTTTCCTAGATTTCTAGGGTTTCATTTTACGATATTTTATTAACTTTTATTTCACCATTCTACTTTAGTCATGCATCCATCATACTATTATTTCTTAATCATTATTTTGATTTCATTTTGACCTAAGTTAGGCTTAGGTTTCGAAGCTAGCAAAATCATCTTCACACTTAGGAAACTTAGGGTTCGGATTTAAATTCATTCTAACCCTAAAAGTGACACACTTCGTGTCACATACCCCCTAGACGACTATCATTATGCAGGGGACTGCGTGGGACAACGCACCTCCCCGAATTATGTTGACATGTTTATGCCTTAAGCATATTGCCACCGAGCATGCATACGCATGTGAGGGGGTTCCTGGGGATAAAGTTTTTTATAATTCATGTCATGCCCACATGGGGAATGTGGATATGACATGTGTGTTGTGTGTCGTGACCACATGGGAAATGTGGGCATGACATTTGTATCAGAGCCCAAATTTAAACACTGGGCTTGCTTAGGGCATGTTATTATTTCTACAATTTTGACTAATTTATGATTACCTCATTTTTGTAGGATGCCTCCCTGACGAGTTTGGTGAGCGTAGTGCTGCCACACTACATCCGTCAAGGTGCATAGTGACTCTTCAGTTGAGGGATAAGCCCTACTAAAAATTCTCTAACACCTTAAAATGATCAAAATTAATATTTTGACAATCTTGCAATTTAGTCAATCTTCACGAAGCTGAAGAAATCAACTAAGTGGAATGTCACAAACTATTTCAATGCTATTAGGAGACTTCATGTGAGGTCAAAAGGAATTGCCTTGATAAGAAAACTTAGTGTGTAGACTACGAAATAGATAAGTTTCGTAGGGGTTGTCTACAAAATTGAGCGTAGCTAATTTTGGAAACAACAGTACAATAATGACATGTACTGCACATACATTTGATACATCTTAAAGATGCTCTCTTGGTGTCTTAGAATCTTCTCCACTAAATTTGGGTAAGGCTTTCAAAGCGTTTGCTGGAATTGGATCCCAAGTAGCTGGTGGTATTGGAAGAATGAGAGGACTATCAATGTTCTAATTTGCATAGTTTGTTGGAGGTACAAGTACTCCCATGTTTTCTATTGATGCTATCATAGATTGATTTACTCTCCTTCTTGGAGTGACAACCAACAGTGGCAATAAAATTCCTGGATTAGTGGCAAACTAAGCTCTTGTTGTTGGTCCACATCTCTGACTCGTCATTGTTTTTTGGTTCATACAATCTTGATCAGAATTTCAAGAAAGGTCCTAACTCTATGCAGCTAGATGAAAGAAACAAGATTACATATACAATAACTAAAATCCTAACTCTATGGCAATGCACCTAGATGAAAATATATTTCCTTAACCAACACAATGACCAAATTCTTAAGATTCAACTATATTAAAGAGCAAATATTGCATGATCAATATAGACATATTGTAAATGAATTAAAGATCAAAGGCTAAACTCAAAAGATTATGCAAAGACATAGATAATATCACTAGTGGCACATAACATTACTTCTTTCATTAACAATTCAGCAAATACAAAAGGCATAGTGACATGCACAGGTATATTAGCCTTCTTATTAGAAATAGCTAGACTAAGGCAAATGATACAATCTGGTCATAACAAGACCTCTAAACTTTCTAATTAATTCCTTATGTATTACAATATCTTCCTATATATATAGCCACAAAATTTGGCTCAAGACTGCTTGTAACTGCCTAGAATCTTCAACAACATCAACAAAACTGGAATTAACTAGGACTTGATCTGACACTAAGATTTCTCTGAATTTGTAACCATCTATCCTTGTGCGCTCATTGGCTGAGTGAAAATATGTGGCACATTGACTGCAGTTCAGTTGAGACACATGGTAGCACTTGCGGGCTTTAAACAACTTCAAAATATAACACGTGGCAGCTTTCGCTTAACACTTAACTTATTTCCCTTTGAAACAAAGCACACAAAATAGTGCCACTTGTTGTCATCTGCCAGACTTTGAAAACATGATACATGGCAGCTTCCACGATTACTTAAAACTTTCTACCTTTATGCCCCAAGCACCTACAACTATGACACTTGGCGCCTTCGCTATATTAAAAATTGTTACATTATTTATGGGACCTACCACTTATTTAATTTTTGCATAGAGAAATAATACTATGACACA
Organism: Cunninghamia lanceolata; assembly: GCA_027924645.1. NCBI lineage: Eukaryota > Viridiplantae > Streptophyta > Pinopsida > Cupressales > Cupressaceae > Cunninghamia > Cunninghamia lanceolata. Next base: position 4,962,397 of record BSBN01000026.1, on the reverse strand, counting down.
TGGCACCTCCCGCTTATATCAAAATGGAAACATGGCACCCTCCAGAAATATCAATAGCTTTATGAAAAGGGTCTGTGGGGATGACACCTATCACACCTCGAAAGCAACAGGAAATTACAAGAAAATATTCATGTCTTCACCCGAGAGCATCAAAATAAGAATAGTTTGCCCCTCCACTTTTGCCATGTGGCACACTCCGGTAGCAGCTATGAAATTATGTCACAATATTGTGGACCCAACATATATACAGGTACTAACAAAGCTTATCAAAAAGAGAAACACACGACATCTTCTGCACACACTACAAAAGGACACTCGGCAACACCCGCATGCTTGTTGTATCAAAAGAAACTTTTGTCATGGCCTTCAACATTAACACTTGATGCTCTTTGCAGAACACTTAACATTTTTTCCTTGTTGCTCTCTAAAATGACACATGGCACAATCCACACACGAGAAACAAATAGCCACAGATAAAGAAACAACAACTTGAAATATTGAAGCAAAAATCAAGCTAAAACAAAATGTAAAGTTTTAGCTCTACAATTGTTTCACAAAATTTTATGAAAGTTTAAAAGAAAGAGAAATCCAAATGGAACAACATTTCATATGGTCACATAATTGTACAAGGTAATTCAAAAATGTAAGAATGTTTTATTGGCTATGTAGGGCTCATAAAGAAAAGAATATCCAACATGTGTGGAGTTTTTTTGAAGTTGGACATGGTAAAGGAGAACATGATGGAGCTACAACATGTGTGAAAAGAGCTCTTGTTAGAGAGAAACTAAAATTTACGGGATACAACAAAATTTAGAGATGCATATGCAATTGTGGATTTGTATAATGAAAAATTATCTATGGGATCAAGTGAGAACTCTACAATTCGACAATTCTTTTGGTTAGTTGAAGGAGAGAATATTCCTAGTCGACTTGATTGTGAGACAATAACTGGATCAACAAAATGTCATTCATTTAAGAGTTCAAATGCAAGCACATGGACTATATGGACTAGGGAGCTTGTATGTTTTTCTCAATTTTGTATTACAGGTGATTGGGGAGCATGTGAAAATACAGAATGAGTTGAAGAATGGAAACAAGATCCTTGACACCTACAGAAACACATGACAACTTGAAACAACAATTGAAGATGATAATCAAGTGTTTGCATTAGATGACTATGATCATGTTTCAAACCTTGTACAACAAGGTACTTTAATTTTTAATATCTTTTATTACATTTTTTTGTAATCTATATAATTAATTATATGTGTGAATGTACATATTTATGTGACTTAGATACATGTCACACTTTATTGAATTAAATTATTTTTTTTGCAGGACATGTGTATGTTGTTGTTGCACCTGAGGGAAATGAATAGGAAACTGAGTATTGGTTGGCTTGATGTGTTGAGACAAAATAAAAGTTGTTACATCCTAGAGTAGATGGTGATAACTATAAGTATCCAATAGGTTATGTGGTTGTTGTTGCAACCTGGCTACGAAAATATCTAATAAGAAAGAATGGTTTGCTTGCATTTGAAGATTATGAAAGACATAAGAAGATCATACACTACTCACATTTGGTTGTAGCAACAAATATAAAACTAGTCAGATATCAAGGGAGACCTACTAATAAATAGTTATGGACAATTTCTATGGAAAAACATGAGTCAATTATAGATGCATTACAAAAAAGAGAGGATTGATATGGTACAATGGAATTTTCAGGTATGTATATACTTGTATATATTTAATTGATAGTTAATATAGTTCTATTAAGCCATCCTCTTAATTTTCTCACATAACACATAGTTTGAGTGGCTAGGTTATTTACTTTTGTATTTCACCTTACGCCACCTCTCTTACATCCCCTTAAGACATCCTCTTACAGCCTCTTAAGTCATCCTCTTAGATCTCCTTAAGTCATCCTCTTACATCCCCTTAAGCCATCCCTTTATCTTATAATTTGTATTGACTCGTGTATCTCCTCTTAAGCCATCCTCTTACATCCCCTAAAGCCATCCTCTTATGTATCCTCTTAAGACATCCTCTTACCTCCCCTAAAGCCATTCTCTTACATCCCCTTAAGCCATCCTTTGTGTTATCTAGTTACATATTGCATCAATGTTTTGTGTTTTTGGTATATATATTCTTTCATTCTCATTTTACCTTCTATATTATTCCCTTTTTATCTTAAACTTTGCATGAACTCATGTATATATATAGTTAATTTACTTGTACATTTGAACATTATTTTTGCAAGTGTACCCTCCAAGTAGATATTTGCATGATTATCAATAGAAGTTTTCACCATACAAATATGTGAGGTCAATTTTGTAGTCTTCAACTGAAATTGAACGCATTAGGTAATTGTATATATGTACTTGCATATTTCATATTCAACATGTTATCTAGTTACATATTGCATCAATGTTTTGTGTTTTTGGTATATATTCTTTCATTCTCATTTCACCTTCTATATTATTCCCTTTATCTTAAAATCTATATGAACTCATGTAAATATATAGTTAATTTACTTGTACATTCATTATTTTTTGGTGTCCCCTACAAGTAGATTTTTCCATGATTGCCACTACAAGATTTCATCATAATGTAAATGCTAAATCAATTTTGTAGTCTTGTCAAACTAATAATGGACATTTTTGGAAAGATAAATTGTATTTGAGATGGAATTTTGGTGAACTCATTGTTATCAGAATCTGGGCTTCATTGCTCTATTTTTTGGGGCCCTTGAGTGCCCAACACTAGCCCAAAAAAAAATCTTTGTATCATGATAGGCTTAGGGAATTGCACATATTCACAAGGAATGTAGAGTTTGTTGTGAAATTGAAGGGTCCAAATATTATTGAAACAACACAACCATGGCTCCTATTATACTACTGATATGTTTTTAGATTGAACCATCAAGTAATATTTTGTCTTTTGGAATAATACATGTTTTCTTTATTTAACATTTTAGTACTCTAGTAGACATCAAATTTTCACATTCCATATTATTGTAATTCTGTGTTTCAGGGTTTAACTGTGTGATGGATTTTTGTCTCAATGTTTTGGATCACACTCCATGATCCATCATCATTTCTATTCTCTTTCTCTCTACTCTCTTGATGATGAATTATGGAGTGTGATTTGAAATGTTGAGACAAAAATCTATCACAAGGTTAAATCCTGAAACATAGAATTACAATTTTAGTAATCTATTAATATGCACATTTTCTTTAAAAATATTATGAGCCCTTTTGTCATAGAGTGGCAAGAGGCAGAACTCCACGTTATTGCAGTACAAACTGAATATATGCACACCCCACACTGAAAAATAGGAAAAAACACAAAAATAGATTACATGCAACTTAACACACACTCCAGCAGAAAGAGAGAAACATCCCAAACCACCCAATTCTGAAGGCTGCAGTTATACTGTGGTGTTTGTAGCCCATACTCGGTTAAGCTTGCAGTTTTGACTACGACACAAAACTAGATTACCATCATCCTTAATAACCAAAGAGCTAAACTTGACACACCCACGTCCGCACCCCTGATTGATGGCCCACACTGCAACACCATTGTTATTATATATAACTAAGTTAGCATTAGACTGAAGACGTAGAAAACATCTACTCCCACGCGCTGCAGTGTTACTGCTCCACAGCACTCGACTGCTCTGCTTATCACTCAACACCAGATCACAGTCCCTCTACATTACCAGTTGTATTCTCTTGTTCGCAGATGTCAAGTATTCTCCTACCTTCAGAACATCCCAAATCCTGCTGTTGTGGCTCAACAATACAAAAGGCGAGACGGGACAATGTACAAACCCTGTCTTCTCAACAGGTGAAAATCTTGACACAGTTGTCATAAGAACCTTAGGAAAAGAAGCAGCAGAAGCAAAACCCCCATCCCTTACAGTTGTGCTAAACTCATGTCCATCATCAGCAAGAATGTTAGTATTACTTAGATTCAATAATAGTGAAGTGGATGAAGGCAATTCAAGGGTGGCTTCGTTCTTGTGGAGGAGATAGTAATCGAGCCAAACATAGCCATTGGAGACAGTTGTGAAAAATCTATTGCAGCTACTGATTATTAATTTCCTATCTTATGTTAGATTATTTGGCTGCCGAAAAATAACTTACAGCAAATATTAATTAATAACACAGCTACAATTTCACGGAAAAATCACGGAGACAGAAAAATAAATGAACACAATATTTTGGACAAATTGTCCTTGGAAAAACCTCGAAGGGAAAACCTGTACTGCAGATGAGGAATTTTATTAAATCAAATCAAGAGATACAAAAACTGCTTGCCTCTTACTGGCAGAGCTCTGGCAATGTTCTCCTCCAGAAATTCTTCTCTCAATTTCTCCTATAGAAATTCCACTACTGCTGTCTCAAACGCTATCGCTACGCCCTTGCTCTCACTACAAATCAATTTGCTATTGCTGCAAATTTATTCGTTTGCTATCGCTGCAAATACTTCTCGGATCTATATTCTCCAAATGCCCATTGATCCTCTTTTATAATCCCCTCATTGAAAACCAATGGCCATGATTTAATCTAAATCAATGGCTAGGATTAATTAGACTTTAACAAACCCTAATATCTAGAAGTCTCTCAAGAAATCAATTTTCTAGGTATAGAGAAAAATATTCCAGCTATGTTTCTAGCCTCGTAATCACCACCCGAGACTAGAACACCTGTCCAAGCTACATTTAAAATTAACACTCCCTCTTAGCGAGGAAGGTGTTCTGCATAACACCCAACTTATCTCTGAAGAAGATGAATTTTGCCTTCCCCAATGCTTTTGTCAAAATATCTGCTACCTGCTGATCTGTAGGTATATATTGTAGCTGAACAATCCTCCGCTGTACACAATCCCTGATGAAATGATACCTGATGTCTATATGCTTAGACCTATCATGAAACACTAGATTCTCTGATAATCTGATGCAACTCTGATTATCACAGTGTATCATGGTAGTCTCAACCCTCTGACCAAACAAGGCTATCAGCAACTTCTAAAGCCATATAGCCTCACACGTTGCCATACTAGCTGCTATGTATTCTGCTTCTGCAGAACTCAGAGCAACAGACTTTTGCTTCCTGCTGTACCAAGAGACAACTCCTGATCCCAAACTAAAGCAGCACCCTGAAGTGCTTTTCCTGTCCACTGTACTACCTACCCAATCTGCATTAGTATAGCCTATCAACTTGATACCATCACCTCGAGCATATCTGATCCCATACTCGATTGTACTACGCAAATACCACAACACATGCTTTGTCGCTGTCCAATGCACTCTCTTCAGCTCAACCATGAACTGACTAAGAGAGTTTACTGCAAAGGATATATCTGGCCTAGTGTTGACCAAATACATGAGAGATCCAATCAACATCCTGTATAAGGTGGGGTCTACATCCTTTTCCTTGGATGCATCTACCTTCTTCTAATTCGTGATCATAGGTGTAGACATGGCTCTGCAATCTTGCATCTCAAACCTCTTCAAGATTTCAATGCAGTATTTCCCTTGTCCAAGGAAAATCTCTCCATCTGTCTGCCACACTTCCATGCCTAGAAAGTAGTGCATAAGCCCCAAATCCTTCATCTCAAACTCTGCTGCAAGGTCCCTCTTGCACTCCTCTATGAGCCCCAGTGAACCTGTTAAAAACAAGTCATCCACATATAGAACAAGAATGAGAACTTCACCCCCAACCATCAAGTAGTAAAGGTTAGCATCTACCTCACTCTTCACAAAGCCTATTCCCTGCAAGTATCTATTAATGTGCGCATACCACACCCTGGGAGCCTGCTTGAGTCCATACAAAGCTTTCTTCAATCTGCACACGTGGGTTTTGCTGCTGTGTGCTACAAAGCCCTCTGGTTGTTCTATGTATACCTCTTCTAACAATTCACCATTAAGAAATGTCGTCTTGACATCCACTTGATGGATTTGCCATCCCATATGTGCTGCAAGTGAGATTACGGCTTGTATAGAAGTATACCTGGCCACTTGAGTGAATGTATCATCATAGTCTATTCCCTCCTTTTGAGAGAACACCTTGGCCACAAACCTTGCCTTGTATTTTTCGATGCTACCATCTACACCATGCTTAATCTTATAGATCCAGCATGATCCAACCACTGCCCTATCTGTCGGTCTAGGCACAACCTCCCACACATCTAACTGCATTATTGAGGTATATTCCTCAACCATCGCATCTTGCCACACCTGTTGCCGTGCAGCCTCTTGATAGTTGGAAGGTTCACTATCTACCAACTAACTAACCAATGCCACATAGTCATTATAACTGGCTAGTTGTTTCCGCTGTCTACTACTTGTCCTAGGAGCTCCCACAAACTCCTAAGTATCCTTATGTGTCTGTTGAACCTCACGGTTCCTCCTGTCAACTATAGAGGATGAAATATCAAACTCCATATCTTCTTGATGCATCTCTTGGATTTGTTGTATCTGTTGCTCCATACTCTGCGAACTCTCAGTACCTAAGCCTGTGCTTGTACTAGTAACTGTACTCGTGCTTCGCTGCCCCTGTTCTGGTTGAACAATCGTTGGAGCTTCTTTTGGCTGCTCATTCTGATCATCTACTGGCAAATCTCTGGACCTCCTATATGCCTTGTCCTCCATGAATTTGACATCACGCCTAACTATAATCCTCTTGGTCCCTGGAATAAATATCCGATATGCCTTTGAGGTCTCATTGTACCCCACAAAGTACCCTCTCTCTGCAGTCTAATCTAACTTGGAACGTGTAGCCCCTGGAATGTGACAAAATGCCAAACTCCCAAATATCTTGAAGTGACTGACATCTGGCTTCTTCCCTGAAAATGCCTCCTCTATTGTCATCTTGCCCAATACCTTATGTGGAACCCTGTTCTGTATGATACTATTGTACTGCATGCCTCTGCCCATAAGTAACGTGGCATATCTTGGTCATACAACATAGCCCTCACTGCCTCCGATATAGAATGATTCTTCCTCTCAGCAACCCCATTCTGCTGTGGGTTGTAAGGAACGGTCCACTCTCTCTTGATTCCTTCCCTGGTACAGAACTCCTGGAACTCTTTCCCTTTGTACTCGCCTCCATTGTCTGACCTAAGAACCTTTACCTTCCTACCTGTCGAATTCTCCACAAGAGCTTTGAACTCCTGAAAGTGACTGAAGACCTCATCCTTGGTCTTCAAGAAGTATATCCAGGTTTTCCTAGAGAAATCATCAATAAAAGTAACAAAGTACTCATATCCTCTGAGAGACTTCGTTGACATTGGTCCACATATATCTGAATGTACTAGATCAAGAACCCCCTTGGATCTGGTGTCACTCCTTGGAAAAGATGCTTTCACAAACTTCCCTAATACACATCCCTTACATACATCATCATGCTCTGTGCTCACCTCTGGAACACCTATCACTGTCTCATGAAGCAATTTAAGTGCTCCATGATGTATATGGCCCATCCTCCTATGCCATAGCTCTCCTTGATCTCTAGGATTACTGCTACTCACTAGTGCCTTAGGAGTATCAAACTGCAACCTATAAAGTCAGCCGCTCCTAACTCCAATAGCTATGGGTGATTTCCAATCCTTATGCTTGATTAAAATATGTGCCCCTCTAAAGAGTACAATGTAGCCTTTATCCTGAAGGACAGATACGGAAATTAGATTCATGCCCAAGCCTGGCACATGCAACACATCATGAATGGAAATAGGCTTGCCATTCTCCCTCTGAAATAGAACAGTCCCACTCCCAACTGGATCACACTTGGACTTGTTCCCCATCTGAATCTAGAATCTGATGTCCTCCTCCTTGTAGCTGGAGAAGTACTCCCTAACTCCTGTCATATGAAATGACGCCCCACTGTCTATATACCAAACACCCTATGAGGTTGAGCTAGTCAGGCAAGCTATGAGTGCAAACTCATCCTCCATTCTACTAGAAAGCTCATCTACACTTGCTGAAGCTGCCATCTGCTTCTTGCCTTTCTTTTCATTTTTCTTCCTTTGTGGGCAATCGCTGACATAGTGGCCGAACTCGTGACAGCCATAGCATTTGATCTTAGATAAGTCCTTCTTCTTCTCACTTTTTGGATTTGATCCTTTGCCAGACCCCTTCTTCGCTTTCCCTTTTCCTGCTAGGGCAACATTTTCCTGTTCCACCTCACTTTTCTGACTATTACTACTGGTTCCATTGACAAGACTTAGTCTAAGCTCCTCCTGAGTGAAGTCACTCCATAGTCGATCCCAACTCGGTAAGGTGTCTTGTGCATTAATAACTTGAACAAAGACATCCCACTGCTTAGTAAACCCATTCAGGTCTATTCGTACTAGCTCATCATCCTTTGGTTTGTCTCCAATAGCTGCCAATTCATCCTTGACAAGTCTAAGTCTGGTGAGGTAACTTGTGACGTCTTCTCCCTTATTCATCCGGGTATTCCTTAACTTTTCTCTGAGAATCAGCTTCCGGTTAAGGGTAGCATTCTGGTACAGATTCATAATGGCATCCCACATCGTCTTCGCTGTATCTAACTCTACAATATGCGGAACAATATGATCCTTAACACCGTCAAGAATCAACCTCCTCGCCTTGGCATCTTCCTTCTTATATGCTAAGAGCTGTGTTGCATCTGTAGGTATAGGTACAATAGTGGTCACATATTCCTTGATACCATTCTCTGCCAGCAATAAAGAAATTTTGGCTTTCCAGACACCAAAATTTGAGGCTCCATCCAATCTGTCCTGATCTCTTAAACCTGCTGAGGCCATCTCAAAATAATAATTTTGAAGAGGTTAAACTGGGTTTTATAAACCCTCGATTTTTTATTTATTATTTTTCCTTTCTCCCTGTCCCTGTTCTGCCCTCAGATCCGCTCTGATACCATGTGAAAAATCTATTGCAGCTACTGATTATTAATTTCCTATCTTATGTTAGATTATTTGGCTGCCGAAAAATAACTTACAGCAAATATTAATTAATAACACAGCTGCAATTTCACGAAAAAATCACGGAGACAGAAAAATAAATGAACACAATATTTTGGACAAATTGTCCCTGGAAAAACCCCGAAGGGAAAACTAGTACTTCAGATGAGGAATTTTATTAAATCAAATCAAGAGATACAGAAACTACTTGCCTCTTACTGGCAGAGCTCCAGCAATGTTCTCCTCCAGAAATTCGTCTCTCAATTTCTCCTATAGAAATTCCACTACTGCTGTCTCGAACGCTATCGCTGCACCCTTGCTTTCACTGCAAATCAATTTGCTATTGCTGCAAATTTATTCATTTGCTATCGCTGCAAATACTTCTCAGATCTATATTCTCTAAATGCCCATTGATCCTCTTTTATAATCCCCTCATTGAAAACCAATGGCCATGATTTAATCTAAATCAATGGCTAGGATTAATTACACTCTAGCAAACCCTAATATCTAGAAGTCTCTCGAGAAATCAATTTTCTAGGTATAGAGAAAAATATTCCGGCTGTGTTTCCAGCCTCGTAATCACCACCTGAGACTAGAACACCTGTCCAAGCTACATTTAAAATTAACAACAGTGGCCCATGAGAAGCCTTGCAGTAAGGCCTTAGATATGGCACGCTCGTTCTGAAATCTTCTAATACTAAATTTCCCTTAGCATCCTCCCAGGTGCCAACGGTGCAGTACTAAGTCCAACGCGCATATCTGGTTGTGATTTGCTTGCCATTAATGTTCTGCACGTTTGCAAAGGTGAATCCGCTGTTATACCAATTTGTTGTGTTGAAGTCAGCCAGCAAATTATTGAGCTCAACGTAAACAGCAGTGCCTTCTTGTACTGTTATTCCTCGCTCCGGACTAGACGATGCCTCAAATAGTGCGAACGAAGGCTGAGTGATTGAAATGAGTAGGACAGCCAACACAAACACAAGGAGACACAATGGAGAAGAAAACATGGTTGCACTAGTGGTCTGGCCAGTTGAAGAAAAGGAGGAGTTTGAAGCTACTTCAATGGCTTCCTTCTATAGCGAGCAAGAGTGGAAATGAATCATGTCTGTCTACATGCAATGCTCGTGAAATGCATTGTACTACCCACCACAGATGTATGTAAATAAAATAAATGAAAGTAGTACTCAAAAAATAAAGATTAAGAATTCAACTATAATCTTCGTCTTTGTTTCATAATATTTAGTTGAATCAAAATAATACTTTCATAGTTACCTATCAAATCTTATAATGATTTATCAAGATTCAACTATGTAATATCCATGCAATGACAACACAAAATAGGAAATATCATAGCATGTTAGTCAATAATGGGGTATATGTTATCTATAAATAAATAAATATATTGTTGGGTTTAGGTGTGAAAGGAAGTAAGGTACATGGAACACACTTTTTACATTAATCTAATGAGGGAAGTACAGTGCAAATTCAAATTAACCTTTCTAGTTACAGCATTATTAACATAATAACAAAAATATTGCAGCAATACACATACACACAAAAAGTAGACAGAAGAGAGAAAGAGACAAGTTATATGTGGGGAAAACCCTTACGAGTGAAAAAGCTCACACTCCAAAACATAGCTCAAATGTATTACAGTAAACAATAACATATTACAATATAGTTTCAGATAGCTCAAATGTATTACAGTAAACAATAACATATTACAATATAGTTTTAGAGCCAATACGCTTTTAGGAGTCTAGAATGTTGAATCTGGAGATATTCTTGTAGTATAACAGTACTTGTACAAAAACTATATATCTCCTATCCAAGCACCTATTTTTATAGAGTTTACAAGGCAAATATGGAACCTTTTAGAGATGGGCATCCATCTTGGACTCATGCCTCAAAACCCACGCCTAAAGACACTTGTTCAACATCCCATCCCAATGTGGGTGCCTAGTCCCAATATAGGTTATGACAGATGCTCTTATGCACCTTACAGCTATCATAGAATCCGTCATAACTGACAGCACTTACAGCTGTAAGAGAATCTGTCATACACTGACTAAAAATATGATATTCCTCTTACAACATGTCATAACCTCCCTTGACCGCCTAAAGATGTCTTTCTCTCGTGCAAAAATACTCACTGACACTTGTCATTAAATAAAAGTCATTTAAAGTTTCGGGGGCGTTGCCCCTCGACCCCGCCCTATACTGGGACAAGGAGCGTGCCCACTGCTCCTAGGACCTCACAAGGGGCTCTACCCCTTGACCCCATCTTGGGGGTGCTACCCCCAAACTCTCGTTAATTATTCAAGGGGGAAACTGCGGCTGCCAAAGTCACCAAAAGTTCTCCTGTTGCATGTACACAAGGTGTCGACTATGCCAACTCAACATGGAATAAATAAATACAACATTATGAATTTGCAAAGGTTGAGACACCTTAATTCCCAACAAGGTGTACAGAGGGTCATTATATTAGTGTCAAATTTAAACCCTAATAATAAATATATATTTATATTAATACATTAAACCTCATCTAATGCCTACCTACAATGACATGCATTAGTAGGTAAATAAAATAAATGAAAGTAGTACTCAAAAAATAATGATTAAGAATTCAACTATAATTTTCCTCTTTGTTTCATAATATATCTATAATTGATTTGTACTCATCTATAGAAAATATCCAAAACTCTTTCAACAAAAGCTTCCCTTGGTATCTCACCTTATCCATTTGTTGTTAAAATCAAATATGAGTAGTACAAAATCCTCTTATACACATCTCATAATATTTGAATTTAGGAAAACCATTTTTCCTTATAAAATATTTGTGTATCCAAATACCAAGAATAACCATATAAACTATTGGATGATCAAAATTATCACTATCTAGATGGTATATTCTATAAAATCATGTCTTTCCCTATTTACCTCTTAATATGGTCAGCCATGTTAAGTTTGAAGATGATTTGACCTCACATTATATGAATTTTTAAGTAAAATATATATTTATATTAATACCTTAAACCCCATCTAATGCCTCCCTACAATAACATGCATTAGTTGAGTAGGTAAATAAAATAAATGAAAGTAGTACTCAAAAAATAAAGATTAAGAATTCAACTATAATCTTCCTCTTTGTTTCATAATATTTAGTTGAGTCACAATAATATTTTCATAGTTACATATCAAATCTTATAATGATTTGTCAACATTCAACTATGTAATATCCATGCAATAAAAACACTAAATAGGAAATATCATAGCATGTTAGTCCATAATGGGGTATTTGTTATCTAAAAATAAATAAATATATTGTTGGGTATTAGGTGTACAGAGGGTCATTATATTAGTTAGTGTCAAATTTAAACCCTAATAATAAATATATATTTATATTAATACCTTAAACCCCATCTAATGCCTACCTACAATGACATGCATTAGTTGAATAGGTAAATAAAATAAATGAAAGTAGTACTCAAAAAATAAAGATTAAGAAATCAACTATAATCTTCCTCTTTGTTTCATAATATATCTATAATTGACTTGTACTCATCTATAGAAAATGTCCAAAACTCTTTCAACAAAAGCTTCCCTTGGTATCTCACCTTATCCTTTTGTTGTTAAAATCAAATATGAGTAGTACAAAATCTTCTTATACACATCTCATAATATTTGAATTTAGGAAAACCATTATTCCTTATAAAATACTTGTGTAACCAAATACCAAGAATAACCATATAAACTATTAGATGATCAAAATTATCACTATCTAGATGGTGTGTTCTAAAAAATCATGTCTTTCCTCAACACAACATACCAATCAATAATTTGTTTGCTCTAAATTTTGCTAAAGTGCAACCAAAATATAAATGTCATGTACAACAAGAAAATTACTACTATAAATTAGTTGAGTCAAAATAATATTTTCATAGTTACATATCAAATCTCATAATGATTTATCAAGATTTAACTATGTAATATCCATCCAATGACAACACTAAATAGGAAATATCATAGCATGTTAGTCCATAATGGGGTATTTGTTATCGAAAAATAAATAAATATTTTGTTGGATATTAGGTGCAAGAGTCATTATATTAGTGTCAAATTTAAAACCCAATAATTTTTTTATAAAACAATAGTGAAAGATCCCAAGAAGTTAAATTTCCAAAACAACAAGAAATTAATTGCATAAAACCCTAGACAAATATGAAATAAAAGATAAAAGCATATTTAATCATTATAAACATTATTATTATTATTATTAAAATTATACATTAATTAATTCTTTAATCATTATAATCATTATTACTATATTATTTAAATATTTAATATTTAATTTTCAAAATTCATATACAATTTAAAGTGAAAATATGGATATTTTTAATACATAGGAAACAACACCGTAATAAATTTTTCAATTATTATTGATTTTGAATTTGTAAAAATTGAGTTCCTTTGTAAAACACACAAATTGCTCTAATCATTTAACTTTTGAATTGCCTTTTGTGAATTTAAGAATGAAAGTAAATAATATAATATACTAAATTAATTATAAATACTAAACGTTTAAAAAATATATTTTGACATTTAATTTCTCACAAAAATATATTTTGACATTTAATATTTCACAAAATACTCTATAAGGTGGAAAATTAAAATTAAAATTAAAATTAAAAAAGGATGAATAAAAATGGTTTAATGACATTTTGTATCCTTCGAATCTCCTTAAAAAAATCTCTTTAAAAAACTTACTTTTAGCACCGCTTGCTTACAAAATCTTTTAAACGTTTATAGAAATACGGGCAGGGCCCGGTAAAATTCAAATTTCGACACAGCTCGTATATGCAATCTATTAAATTTCTGAAGTATAGGGCTGTTAAGGCAACCGTAACAGTTAAAAACAGACGCGTTAAGTGGGCTCACCTAAGCAAGTCAAAGCTTAGAGTATGCTGTTTAAGTCCATTCTATGGTCAAAAAGCCAATAACAATATTACACCTCATTCACAACAAAAAGTGGTAAATATTTGTCCTATTTTTATTGGCCAAAATTGACCTTTGACTGTTGAAATACATAGATGATATTTAAGAACAGCAGTGTAAGCCCAACCCTCTAGTACTCACTGCAAAACCCTAGCATCCCTTGCATGCCTTCCTTCAATCCTTCATAATTCTTACAATGATGATAGGTGATTAGGAGAAGATGAGGATGGTTCTTCATTTCGTTCTAATTCTCTTCTACTGTCGCCTCACTCCTTGGATTCCTCCAGTCCACAACATATTGTCTTTGAGCATTTTTCTCTAGTTTCTACGGAAGATGCCTCATCTCCTATGATTACAACGGCGTATTCAAGGTCGAAAGTCGATCCCTCTTACACCAAGGATAGGGATGGTAAAGATGGTTTCTAAGCCCCCCCTATCCACATATAATCTTAGATCAAAACTAGGTTCGGGACAAAAAGATAAATCTAACGCATCAAGCTTTAAGGGGTTTCTTCTCGTACTTCTAGGAGGGAAGATTCCCCTGCCCCTAATCTCCCAGGAACGAGGCATTTACAGTGGATCATATCTAGAGGATGGATTTCAGAGATACAGTGGATGGGAGGGTAGAATGGCTCCAACGAGTAGCATTAATTTGCAATTTTTAACGTTTTTGGCTCAAGTCTGGTAAAACTCCACAAATGGTTGACACAGAATTAGTAGCCTTTGGAAAAAGGAGGATTTTTCATTTATCCGTGTGCTAAGGGTTGGTTCTTAGTGGTCTGTAAATCTACGTCTAATAGAGAAGCAATTATCAAGGGTGGCCCTTGGTTTTGGGGCAAAGCTTATTAGGGTAAAACCTTGGGTTCCTAAATTTAACCTTCTTTAAGTCCTTTCTCAACTCTCCAGTGTGGGTGAGGCTCCCAAACTTACCTTTACATTTCTTAGTCTGTGGAGTGTCTTTCCTCTATTGGCAATACTCTTGGTAAGCTAATTTCAGTCTTGTTACTCAAGAATATGTGCACTCATTTTAATTATGCTAAAGAAATTGCCAGATTAAATATATAATGAAGGCATTGCTTTCAGATGTAGTTTGTGTTTTGCTATAGGTCACTTGTCAAGAAACTGCCCCAAATCTTCTTTATCTGCTCCTTGCCAAAGGCAAGTTAATAAGTGGGATGGAGCTGAACATCGACACCAGGTGATTGGTGTTGATGAGGATGTTAGGTCTGATGACTCTTTAAATAGCTCTGAATCTGTTGACTCCCTTATGGATAGTGTTAGTAGTGACTCTTCTGAATCTACTGATTCTCGTATGTCTCTAATGGCTCCTTCTCTACAGACAAATGCCTGTCCAATTGGTTCAAGTAAAGTGTCAGATTCTTCAGCTAAATTTTCAACAAATCTTTAAGTTACTTCAACAACAAACAATTTAGTGAGCTCTTCTCTAATAACCTCAACTCATAGAGCCTATAACACAAACTCCAATGAGTAGATCACATTAGAAAGAAAGTGGATGAAGGTTCCTCTAGCTAAAAATGACAATGGTAGAAGTAAGATGATTTTGTGATCCCATGTCAAATTGGGATAAGAAGGCTCCAGAGAGTGTTATTGATTAAGTTTTTGAGGGTTTTTAAATGGTTTATATATCATTTTGGGGGTTCAATTTGAGGTACAAAGTTAGTTTTAAAAGATGATAATTTTTTGAAAGATAAGTTGTATTTGAGATGGATTTGGTGAACTAGTTGTTACCAGAATCTGGGCTTCATTACTCTATTTTTTGTGGCCCTTGGGTGCGCAACACTAGGAAAAAAAAAACTTTGTATCATGATAGGCTCAAGGAACATATTCACAACAAATATGGAGTTTGTTGTGAAATTGAAGGGTCCAAATAATATTGAAACAACACAACCATGGCTCCTATGATACTATTGATTTTTTTTAACATTGAATCATCAACTAATAATTTGTAATTTGGAATAATATATGTTTTTTTTATTTAACATTTGAGTACTCTAGTAGACATCAAATTTCAACAGTTTATAATATTGTAATTCTGTGTTTCAGAATTTAACTTTGTGATGGATTTTTGTCTCAATGTTTCCGATCACACTCCATGATCCATCATCATTTCTATTTTCTTGCTCTCTAATCTCCTGATGATGGATCACAGAGTGTGATCCAAAACGTTGAGACAAAAATCCATCACAGAGTTAAATCTTGAAACACAGAATTACAATTTTAGTACTCCATTAATATGCAAATTTTCTTTGAAAATATTATGAGCCCTTTTGTCATAGACTGGCAAGAGGCAGAACTCCATGTTATTGCAGTCAAGGATGGATACAAACTGAATATGGGGACAGCCCACACTGAAAAACAGGAAAAAATACAAAAACAGATTACATGCAACTTAACACACTCCAGTAGAAAGATGGAGACAGCCCAAACCACCCAGTTCTAGTGAAGGCTGCAGTTATACCGCGGTGTTTGTAGCCCATACTCGGTTAAGCTTGCAGTTTTGACTACGAAACAAAACCAAATTACCATCATCCTCAATAACCAAAGAGCTAAACTTGACACACCCACGTCCGCACCCGTGATCGATGGCCCACACTGCAACACCATTGCTGTTATATATAACTAAGTTGGCATCGGACTGAAGACGTAGAAAACATCTGCTCCCACGCGTTGCACTGTTGTTGCTCCACAGCACTCGACCGCTCTGTTTATCACTCAACACCAGATCACAGTCCCTCTGCATTACCAGTTGTATTCTCTTGTTCGCAGATGTCAAGTATTCCCCCGCCTTCAGAACATCCCAAATGCCGCTGTTGTTGTGAAAAATCTATTGCAGCTACTGATTATTAATTTCCTATCTTATGAGATTATTTGGCTGCCGAAAATCAATTAATTTATAGCAAATATTAAATAATAACACAGCTGCAACTTCACGAAAAACCACGGAGACAGAAAAATAAAATGAACACAATATTTTGGACAAATTGTCCCTGGAAAAACTCCGAAGGGAAAACCAGTCAGCAAATAAGAATTTTATTCAATTGCATAAAATCAAGAGATACAAAATTGCTTGCCTCTTACTGGCAGAGCTCTGGAAATTTCTTTCCTGTAAATTCCCTTCCCTCAATTGTTCCTGCTGAAATTGCTCCAACAATATTTTCCTTCTCCGACAATTCCACTGCTCTCCAACGCTATCACTGTGCCCTTTGCTCTCACTGCAAATCAATTTGCTATTGCTGCAAATTTATTTATTCGCTATCGCTGCAAATACTTCTCGGATTTGTGTTCTCCAAATGCACATTGATCCTGTTTTATAATCCTCTCATTGAAAACCAATGGCCATGATTTAATCTCAATCAATGGCTAGGATTAATTAGACTCTAACAAACCCTAATATCTAGAAGTCTCTTGAGAAATCAATTTTCTAGGTATAGAGATAATTATTCCAGCTGTGTTTCCAGCCTCGTAATCACCACCCGAGACTAGAACACCTGTCCAAGCTACATAAAAATTAACACTCCCTCTTAGCGAGGAAGGTGTTCTGTATAACACCCAACTTCTCTCTGAAGAAGATGAATTTCACCTTCCCCAATGCCTTTGTCAAAATGTCTGCTACCTGCTGATCTGTAGGTATATACTGTAGCTGAACAATCCTCTGTTGTACACAATCCCTGATGAAATGATACCTGATGTCTATATGCTTAGACCTATCATGAAACACTGGATTCTCTGATAATCTAATGCAACTCTGATTATCACAGTGTATCACTGTAGTCTCAACCCTCTGACCAAACAAGGCTACTAGCAACTTCTGAAGCCATATAGCATCACACGTTGCCATGCTAGCTGCTATGTATTCTGCTTCTGCAGAACTCAGAGCCACGGACTTTTGCTTCCTGTTGTACCAAGAGACAACTCCTGATCCCAAACTAAAGCAGCACCCTAAAGTGCTTTTCCTGTCCACTGCACTATCTGCCCAATCTGCATCAGTATAGCCTATCAACTTGATACCATCACCCCGAGCATATCTGATCCCATACTCGATTGTACCACGCAAATACTGCAATACATGTTTTGCCGCTATCCAATGCACTCTCTTCGGCTCAACCATGAACTGACTAAGAGAGTTTACTGCAAAGGATATATCTGGCCTAGTGTTGACCAAATACATGAGAGATCCAATCAACATCCTATATAAGGTGGGGTCTACATCCTTTTCCTTGGATGCGTCTACCTTCTTCCAATTCATGATCATAGGTGTAGACATGGCTCTGCAATCTTGCATCTCAAACCTCTTCAATATTTCAATGCAGTATTTCCCTTGTCCAAGGAAAATATCTCCATCTGTCTGCCACACTTCCATGCCTAGAAAGTAGTGCATAAGCCCCAAATCCTTTATCTCAAACTCTGCTGCAAGGTCCCTCTTGCACTCCTCTATGAGCCCCAGTGAACCTGTTAAAAACAAGTCGTCCACATATAGAACAAGAATGAGAACTTCACCCCCAACCATCAAGTAGTAGAGGTTAGCATCTGCCTCACTCTTCACAAAGCCTATTCCCTGCAAGTATCTATCAATGCGCTCATACCACGCCCTGGGAGCCTACTTGAGTCCATACAAAGCTTTCTTCAATTTGCACACGTGGGTTTTGCTGCTGTGTGCTACAAAGCCCTCTGGTTGTTCTATGTATACCTCTTCTAACAATTCACCATTAAGAAATGTCGTCTTAACATCCATTTGATAGATTACCCATCCCATATGTGCTGCAAGTGAGATTACGGCTCGTATAGAAGTATACCTGGCCACTGGAGCGAATGTATCCTCATAGTCTATTCCCTTCTTTTGAGAGAACCCCTTGGCCACGAACCTTGCCTTGTATTTTTCGATGCTACCATCTGCACCATGCTTAATCTTATAGATCTAGCGTGATCCAACCACTGCCCTATCTGTCAGTCTAGGCACAACCTCCCACACATCGTTCTGCATTATTGAGGTATATTCCTCAACTATCGCATCTTGCCACACTTGTTGCCGTGCAGCGTCCTGATAGTTGGAAGGCTCGCTATCTACCAACTGACTAACCAATGCCACATAGTCATTATACCTGGCTGGTTGTTTCCGTTGTCTACTACTCATCCTAGGAGCTCCCACAAACTCCTGAGTATCCCTATGTGTCTGTTGAACCTCACGGTTCCTCCTGCCAACTATAGAGGATGAAATATCAAACTCCATATCTTCTTGATGCATCTCTTGGATTTGCTGTATCTATAGCTCCATACTCCGCGAACTCTTAGCACTTGACCCTGTGCTTGTACTAGTAACTATACTTGTGCTTCGCTGCCCCTATTCTGGTTGAACAATACTTGGAGCTTCTATTGGCTGCTCATTCTGATCATCTGCTGGTAAATCTCTAGACCTCCTATATGCCTTGTCCTCCATGAATTTGACATCACGCCTGACTATAATCCTCTTGGTCCCTGGAATAAATATCCGATATGCCTTTGAGGTTTCGTTGTACCCCACAAAGTACCCTCTCTCTGCAGTCTGATCTAACTTGGAAAAGCCCCTAGAATGTGACAAAATGCCAAACTCCCAAATATCTTGAAGTGACTGACATCTGGCTTCTTCCCTGAGAATACCTCCTCTGGTGTCATCTTGCCCAATACCTTATGTGGAACCCTGTTCTGTATGTATACTGCTGTACTGCATGCCTCTGCCCATAAGTAACGTGGCATATCTTGGTCATACAACATAGCCCTCACTGCCTCCGATATAGAACGATTCTTCCTCTCAACAACCCCATTCTGTTGTGGTTTGTAAGGAACGGTCCACTCTCTCTTGATTCCTTCCCTGGTACAGAACTCCTGGAACTCTTTCCCTTTGTACTCGCCTCCATTGTCTGACCTAAGAACCTTTACCTTCCTGCTTGTCAAATTCTCCACAAGAGCTTTCAACTCCTAGAAGTGACTGAAGACCTCATCCTTGGTCTTCAAGAAGTATATCCAGGTCTTCCTAGAGAAATCATCAATAAAAGTAACAAAGTACTCATATCCTCTGAGAGACTTCGTTGACATTGGTCCACATATATCTGAATGTACTAGATCAAGAACCCTCTTGGATCTGGTGTCACTCCTTGGAAAAGTTGTTTTCACAAACTTCCCCAATACACATCCCTTACATACATCATCATACTTTGTGCTCATGTCTGGAACACCTGTCACTATCTCACGAAGCAATTTAAGTGCTCCATGATGTATATGGCCCATCCTCCTATGCCATAGCTCTCCTTGATCTCTAGGATTACTGCTGCTCACTAGTGCCTTAGGAGTATCAAACTGCAACCTATAAAGTCAGCTGCTTCTAACTCCAATAGCTATGGGTGATTTCCAATCTTTATGCTTGATTAAAACATGCGCCCCTCTAAAGAGTACATTGTAGCCTTTATCCTGAAGGACAGATACGAAAATTAGATTCATGCCCAAGCCTGGCACATACAACACATCATGAATGGAAATAGGCTTGCCATTCTCCCTCTGAAATAGAACAGTCCCTCTCCCAACTGGATTACACTTAGACTTGTTCCCCATCTAAATCTAGAATCTGATGTCCTCCTCCTTGTAGCTGGAGAAGTACTCCCTAACTCCTGTCATATGAAATGATGCCCCACTATCTATATACCAAACACCCTGTGAGGTTGAGCTAGTTAGGCAAGCTATGAGTGCAAACTCATCCTCCATTCTGCTAGAAAGCTCATCTACACTTGCTAAAGCTACCGTCTATTTTTTGCCTTTCTTTTCATTTTTCTTCTTTTGTGGGCAATCACTGACATAGTGGCCGAACTCATGACAGCCATAGCATTTGATCTTAGATAAGTCCTTCTTCCTACTTTTTGGATTTGATCCTTTGCCAGACCCCTTCTTCTCTTTCCCTTTTCCTGCTAGGGCAACGTTTTTCTATTCCACCTCACTTTTCTGACTATTACTGCTGGTTCCATTGACAAGACTCAATCTAAGCTCCTCCTGAGTGAAGTCACTCCATAGTCGATCCCAACTTGGTAAGGTGTCTCATCCATTAATAACTTGAACAAAGACATCCCACTGCTTAGTAAACCCATTCAGGGCTATTCGTACTAGCTCATCATCCTTTGGTTTGTCTCCAATAGCTACCAATTCATCCTTGACAAGTCTAAGTCTGGTGAGGTAACTTGTGACGTCTTCTCCCTTATTCATCCGGGTATTCCTTAACTTTTCTCTGAGAATCAGCTTCTGGTTAAGGGTAGCATTCTGGTACAGATTCATAATGGCGTCCCACATCGTCTTTGTTGTATCTAACTCTGCAATATGCGGAACAATATGATCCTTAACACCGTCAAGAATCAGCCTCCTTGCCTTAGCATCTTCCTTCTTATATGCTAAGAGATGTGTTGCATCTATAGGTACAGGTACAACAGTGGTTGAACATATTCCTTGATACCATTCTCTTCCAGCAATAAAGAAATTCTGGCTTCCCAGACACCAAAATTTGAGGCTCCATCCAATCTGTCCTGATCTCTTAAACCTGCTGAGGCCATCTCAAAAGAAAATAATAATTTGAAGAGGTCAAACTGGGTTTTATAAACCCTAGATCTTTATTTATTATTTTTCCTTTCTCCCTATGCCTGTTCTGCCCTCAGATCCGCTCTGATACCATGTGAAAAATCTATTGCAGCTACTGATTATTAATTTCTTATCTTATGAGATTATTTGGCTACCGAAAATCAATTAATTTACAGCAAATATTAAATAATAACACAGCTGCAACTTCACGGAAAATCACAGAGAGAGAAAAATAAAATGAACACAATATTTTAGACAAATTATCCCTGGAAAAACCTCGAAGGGAAAACCAGTCAACAGATAAGAATTTTATTCAACTGCAGAAAATCAAGAGATACAAAATTGCTTGCCTCTTACTGGCAAAGCTCTGGAAATTTCTTTCCTGTAAATTCCCTTCCCTCAATTGTTCCTGCTGAAATTG
This sequence comes from Cunninghamia lanceolata, assembly GCA_027924645.1. Classification (NCBI taxonomy): domain Eukaryota; kingdom Viridiplantae; phylum Streptophyta; class Pinopsida; order Cupressales; family Cupressaceae; genus Cunninghamia; species Cunninghamia lanceolata. The sequence continues at coordinate 4,940,418 of BSBN01000026.1, read as the reverse complement.
CTCCAACAATATTTTCCTTCTCCAGCAATTCCACTGCTCTCCAACGCTATCACTGCGCCCTTTGCTCTCACTGCAAATCAATTTGCTATTGCTGCAAATTTATTTATTTGCTATCGCTGCAAATACTTCTCGGATCTGTGTTCTCCAAATGCCCATTGATCCTGTTTTATAATCCTCTCATTGAAAACCAATGGCCATGATTTAATCTCAATCAATGGCTAGGATTAATTAGACTCTAACAAACCCTAATATCTAGAAGTCTTTCGAGAAATCAATTTTCTAGGTATGGAGATAATTATTCCAGCTGTGTTTCCAGCCTTGTAATCACCACCCGAGACTAGAACACCTGTCCAAGCTACATAAAAATTAATAGTTGTGGCTCAACAATACAAAAGGCGAGACGGGACAGTGTACAAACCCTGTCTTCTCAACAGGCAAAAATCTTGACACAGTTGTCATAAGAGCCCTAGGAAAAGATGCAGCAGCAGCAAAACCCCCATCCCTTGCAGCTGTGCTAAACTCATGTCCATCATCAGCAAGAATGTTAGTATTACTTACATTCAATAATAGTGAAGTGGGTGAAGGCAATTCAAGGGTGGCTTCGTTCTCGTGGAGGAGATAGTAATCGAGCCAAGCATAGCCATTGGAGACGGTGGCCCATGAGAAGCCTTGCAGTAAGTAAGACCTTAGATATGGCATGCTCGTTCTGAAATCTTCTAATACTAAATCTCCCTTAGCGTCCTCCCAGGTGCCAACTGTGCAGTACTGAGTCCAACGCGCATATCTGATTGCGATTCGCTTGCCATTAATGTTCTGCACATTTGCAAAGGCAAAAATAGCAGCACTGATCTACTTTAGTTTGTCATTTGCGCTTATGATTTTTCACATCCCAAATGGATTTGCCTTCTTTTTCTTTTTCTTTTTCTTTTTGTTTTTTTGAAGAAATGCAGAGCACCCATACTAGACGTATTAAAAACCAAATTAGGGAGTACATAGAGGGGGGTAAGAAGGCACTGCAACCAACAATAGCCACACTAGGTTACAAGGAAGCGTTCTGTAAACCAACATTTAATAAAAGGCAGTCAACGAGGAGAAAAAGTTGAAAAGACCCAGATAATGGGTGAAAAGCCATAATTACTAACCATAGGCATAGTCATAATAAACTCCCAAAGTGGCTCGCTACCTACTCGAGAAGCCACAAAATCTTTTAATGTGGAAACATTAATAAGCTGTCCCCAACAATAGCTATCAACCATCATAGCAGGAAATAAAGGTAGAATACACAGAGGATCTATTCGTTGGGGTCAAAAAAGGACGCCAAATTGTCACTAACGTGACGGTCCTGGGAAGACATGCACAAGACCATAAACACTGAGATTTGGAAAACACCTCAACTGTTGTTAGCACCACCATCTGTCCCTCAACCAACTCCAGGGCCACCACCAGACACGAGACTATCACCTCCACCTAGAAACGCTTCCACCTCCCAGCTCAAGGCTAGCACTAGCACTACCACCAAGGGTACCCGTAGCATAAAAACCAAGTTTTCCACTCACAAGTACACCATCAACACCTCATCTAGCCACCCTACCACAACCACCACCTCCCTACCTTTAGATCGAACACCACCACGAAAACAACCATCCACACCAACCCCCTTCAAAACCAAAACCACCAATCACCCATCCTTTGGTATCAAAGCTAGAGTCTACACCTTATGCCGCTACTAATGACCTTGTTCCGCCAAACTTACTACCTTTGATGAAGCTCAGGCACCATCCAACACCTATGCACTAGACTTACCACCCTTGATGAAGTTCATGTGCCATAAAAAACCTCTACACCTCATTCCGCCGCCGATCACCGCCTACTCTTTGTTACATCCCTCTTTTTGAACAAATTTTTACTATTTACTTTTACTTGTTTCATGGATAGAATAGACATGTGAATATGTTTTAATCTCATGGGAGAAGAGAAATGTTATGATTATATTATGCTTTGACCGGGATACCAGTACGTTGACCACAATTTGTATGTGAGAATGTTTTGACAGGAATAGGTGGATCGGACTCTCCATGAAGCAAAAGGGAGAGAAAGTATCTTCGGGGAAGGGGAGTATATACTCTGGATCACCAAAGGGTATTTGCCACTAAGTACAGTGTTAACAAATTGTGAACTCTAAAAGTTGTTGGAGGTAAGTCACTTTTTAGTGGTTAATTATCTGTTCAACTCGATAGGGTGTCAATGTTTTTAAGATTCCTTTTTGGGTTAGTTCTGTGTCGACCTTGTCTTTTGTGGAAAATGACGATGACAGCTTAAATGCTAGCCGTTTACGACTAATGTGACCTTTCGTCAATCATGTCACAAATAGTTCTATTTGCATCATCAACATAGATGGTTAAATTGTTGACATTTAATGTCGTATGTACTATCTTGGTAAGTCAAGTCGACACAAAGAAGTGTGTTGTCATGACAGGGAGTCGAACTCGACCCTATCACATTTTTGTGAAAGTCTTTCATCGCATTATTTTTTCAATCTTAAACGAAGTAATAAATTTAGTTTATGACTATTATTAATATTATTAGTAGGTTTGATAATTTAAGTAACCCCCTGTATTATGTGTCATTGACCCATAAAGAGCCTTGCGTGGTATATGAATTTGTAATGATTACCTTATTATCTATTAAGCTACATGCTCAATCATAGAGCAGCCATAGGCAAAAATAGTGGGGACTTTATCATTTAAGAAAGTGGTATGATAAACCACGTATTCTCTCCTGTCAATATGTTTGAACCACAAAAGTTATCTTAAGTGGAGTTTCAAAGATTGAAACGAAATTTGTTTCAACTAATTTGTTGTGGATAGTTTATGATAGGTAGTTATGGGCAAGGATGACTCATTATTAGATTCATGAGGAATGCTATAGAATCTGCGTCCTATCTCTTTACAACCCTAATTGCGTGTCTCTATGAGAGCTTCGTAGGCTCGTTTTAAGGAGACAACTACGGGAGTTTAGCAAGGTTTTGTTTTGAAGCTATGTTCTCGATGTGAGGTTATGGAGGGAGAGGTTAGGAAGACCAACCGCTCCACTATCATGCATGCCAATAAGGCATGAAATTAGGCAATCTTCATGCTACTAGATTCCACAATAGCATGATAAAAAGAAAGTCTTCAAGAAGTCAGAGGAGGATCTTCTCCAGGGGGTCTTGAATAACAAACACAATTACCTTCATTAGAGGAAGAAAAACCAGAGACATGACGTGACAAAGGAGCTCAAAAGATGATAAGGGACGAGCTGAGAAGCTTGAGAAGGAAAATTCGTAGCTTAGCGACATAGGTTCCGTGTTGTTTTTTTTTTGTTTACTCTACATCCGTTAGAAATGAAATTTATGTATCTTCGGCTATGAAATAGGATATTGAATGTCGTTTCTCCATAAAATGTTAATATTGAATTCAATACTGTAGAGAGGAAAACAATTATGGAAGTGTTGTTGAATGACTTAATACTTGCTTTAAACTTTAAGGTCATCAGTTCAGCGCAAAAACGTAGCCTTTGATTCCGTATTTGCATGCTAGTATATATGTCTATAGTTGGTTTCTTTACTAGAGAAAACAAAACTTAGTATATAGGAAAAACATCCTTTACATGAGCCATAGAAGACTGTAATTTGTCTATTCCAAAAATTCCAACCTGAGTATGCTATCATCCAGTGAGACCATTACGCGACTGAAGGAAGAAAAGACCCATTTAGTTATGAATATTATAAATGGTCAAACCTGGTTCAATGAAATTATAATCTTTGCTAACAGGTTCTATATATATATATATATATATATATATATATATATATATATATATATATATATAGAGTACGAGCAGAATGTTTGGACATGAAGTCTCTGTGTTGATAATTTATTACTCATACCGTATAATCTTGAGGTGTGACCGGGGTATCCATATTTTCACCTTAGTAAGCTTATGCCATTTTTATACTATGAGTAGTAGTAATCTTTCATTTGATACTGTGAACAGTAGTAAACTTTATCTCCTTTAGAACATAGTATAAACATATATTAGTCGCTATGTGGAATTTATCTTGTGTGTGCATTGAGACTGCAGTCGCCGGCGCAGCATTGGTGCTATCATTCTTAAATTTCCTCCATCCTTTAATTGGTGTGTTAAGCATTTCTTCTTAAGGTCATTTAGTTTTCAGGCTCCCTAATCTAGTGATTGTTGACTATGTTACTACACCAACTAAAGAAATTGGAAAGGATGTGGCAAATAGTATCATATCCAGTAGGCTTGTAGCTTGTGTCAATCAGATTTCTAGAATGGAATCAACATATAGGTTGAATAGAAGGTGCCTTCGAGGTTAGTACATATATTGTTTAATGTATATAATAGTTAATAATGAAAGATATCTGTTCATATTAATATAAAACAATCTTATAATGATGAAGAAGAACTTACCTTTCTTATTGAAATATTAAGTGGCTTTAGTTACTTCATTTTTAATATTGGAAGATAACCCATGTTTGAATTATATTATAATTTGGAGTCGAGTTGAGACTCTTATTTGTGCAGTTTGAGACCAAGCCTAATCGGTAACTTTAAACAACAATCATTGAAGCAACCTATATTTGTCGAGATAGGTTGAATTGGACTTTCCACCTTATTAAGTTTGACTTGATCAAGACACATAAGCTAAATATAGGAGAAAACCCTTTAAGTCTCGGAACATTGATGAAAACTACGAATTGGATAATGAATGGAAGGATGCCTCTTAAATGGCGATATCGTTAGAATAAAGATATATCCATGATGAGATATTTGAAAAGTCCTATGCAAAAACTAATATCAACAAAGATAAACCAATAACCTAGAATTCATAACTTACCACAAAAGCGGTAAAGACTCTAAGATTATGTCATATTCAATTATCATCAACCTCTATTATATAATTATCGGTCTTGGATAATGATGATGTCAGCCTCTTTAAGGGATAATGGTTATTCTATGATGAGATTGATTGATATCTCAATATGATAAATATTTCTTTTGGTAGGGTTAGCAGAGACAAGGATGCCCTAATGAGTGAGTTCACCACTCATTATGATTTCATTGATCAATGCCTTTATACCCTGATTGTTTAAAGTATTGACAATTGGGCATGAGATTAATGTTCCCAATTATTGGTGTTTTGAATTGATGGGAAGGAATTTTATTCTTTATAACATGATGACATTATAGATCTGAGTGAGGAATTATTATGGATCCACATCTACACCCTTACATGTGGAAATATTCACTCTTTGATTGTCTTTACATAGATTTTGGTTCAGTATATAGCCAATCACATGAGAGACTTTAATGACTATTATTAATCGATTTTCTTGTGAGTGGCTAAGGATTGTTATAGTTAGGATGTAGACAATCTTGTATATTTTGTGTTAGTATCAAAATAGGGTTTATATCATTGGTGTCATACTTCATATTATGTTTAACAATTGTATAACTATGCCATGTTTAAATACCAACGTTGACATTAGGTAATCAAATTATCAAACAATCCTTTTGGAAACTAAAGGCCACTTCATGGATGATTTTACCTCCCCAAATTATTGGAGTATTTACTCAATGATTTTCTTAGGATATCAACCCAAAAATGGTAGGTTGTTGTTAAAATGATAGGAAGACATTTTCCACGGGGAAAACCTAGAAGGTTGCTTACAAGGTTTCAGGAATGATGGTACTAAGTGTTATAATGAAATTATATGAATTTCATGGACTCATTTGGCAAATATATTCAAGATCAAGGATTGGTCTGAGTCAGTTTGACTGGAATAGATTTATCATTTAGACAAGTTTGTGTCTAGTATAACTACTTGAAGGAGAATGGACCCTAGTCATGTTTATTTGATCTTATTTGTGAAAAGAGATAATTACCTTGACTATTATCGTTAAGATCAATAGTGTTATGTAGGATACACCACCAGTACTGATGGCAAATACCAAAGGTCATCCTAGGTCTATACTCTTCATGCAGGGTAGGGCCACTTCCGGTTAGGAAGGTGTGCGGGAGATCGTCGGTCTATGGATGGAGGTAAAGCTCTCCAAAGATGCTTTCTCTCTCTTCAACCAGAGGGTAGCTGAGGCTTGTGACATGGAGGTTGACAATCGAGATGCAATGATCTCTTGGTAAGTTTTATTTTGTAATTTTTTTTCCTTATGAGTAATATACTTATCTTATTGTTGTTTCATTGAAGTTGAATGGACTCTTTGTGTATCATAGTACCAACCTGATTATTAAATAAGTTGTTGATTAAACTTCGATGTTTGAAAAAGTGAAACTTTTTTTTATCAACTTTTTTACCTCTTCAAATTTTACTTCTTGGTAAAACTGGATTATAGAGTTAGATTCCATTTTGGATATTATGGAAGATCCTATGGAAAGCACGAATGAGAAAACCTCAAGAAATAGGCCATCCACAAAGAATAGACCAAAAGGGAGGAAAAGTCAACAATGGCACAATGCCATGGCAAAAATTCATAACTAATGGAGGTGAAAGTAGTACCATGGCAAAAATTCATCACAAAGGAAAAGCAAAACTTGATAGATCTGTAGATTGTTAGTACCCTTGGCTCGCTCTATTTAAATATCATTCATTTTAATGGTGAAACAGTCAATAACAATTTTACATCTTATCCACAACAAAAAGTGGTAAATATTTGTCTTATTTTTATTGGTCAAAATTGACCTTTGACTGTTGAAGTAGATAATGTTTAAGAATAGTTATACGGACAATATCAAATCTCCATCATTTCCAGCATTTTTAAATAGGAACAATTTTCTTGTTGAGTTTATTGGGAATGCGCTATACTAATGCGCACAATGTAAAATCTCAAGTAAAAGTGAAGGGAAAACATCCAAGCATCACAAAAAGGGAGTTTTTTTTTTTTAATCCAATGCTGGAGTTGCGAATACTTGTAGACATATAAAATAAATAAGTAAATCAATCAATCAGATTCCACGATGATTATGGAAATGACTCTAGAACCTTCAAACAATACAGTTACCAGATGTAATGCCATATTTATTGGATTTAGCATTGAAACAGAGGCTATACGAATTCACTGAGAGCACTACTGCACAGATGGTGCGATGAGGTTTTAAAGATAAGAGAATGATGAAAGTTAGTGGAATTTAAAAGATCCCTAAAAGTATTAAAGGTCACACAAATAGCATAGGAGATTTGCCTCCAAGAAATTTGTGATCTGTTGCACAAAATCGATTTGATAAAAAAGATGAAGGTTTAGAAACCTGGAAACTCACCATGCTATCCAACTCCTGCAAGGATGTTTCCAAAGATGAAGCATGACTAATGTCCTCCTTTCAACAATTAAAATAAAGGTGAATAGATGCAAAGGGTTCACAATAGACAGAACAAAGAGTAATAAACCCACTCTACTTAAATATCATTCACTTTAATGGTCAAACAATCAATACCAATTTTACACATCATTCACAATAAAAAGTGTTGAATATTTGTCCTATTTTTATTCACTAAAATTGACCTTTAACTCGTGAAGTGGATGATATTTAAGAACAAACAAACCCTAATAAACTTTTGGATGCAACTGTAATGAGGTGGACAACTATAAAATAGCTTAAATATTTAACAGACTGATCACCTTAGAAGCATTCTACTTAAATATCATCCACTTCAATGGTCAAATACTCAATAGCAATTTTACACCTCATCCACACTAAAAAGTGGTAAATATTTGTCCTATTTTTATTGGCCAAAATTAACATTTGACTGTCAAAGTGGATGATGTTTAAGAAAAGCCCCTTAGAAGACACCAGAGATCTTATAGTTCGAAATGCTCTGATATACGAGCATGTAAAACATAGAAGTACAAACTAGAAACATAACCCATACACTAATAGCATACTTGAATTGACCCTGCTGATCTAAGCAAGTTAGCAATGTTCACAATTTAAATTTTCAACAAACATTAGTTAATTTAAATCATGCATATCTCTAATTGTATCACTTCACAAATAACACTAAGATATGCAAAGTATGGCTCATAATTACCACTTGAAGATCTACCATCTCTCATAATCCAGATGTTTCAAGCTAGTACAAAATTGCACACCACGTCCATAGTAACCCTTACCAAAAGGGTATGCTCTGCATAAACCTTTCCTTTACATGTTCACCATACAACTTTACATACTCACAAGAAAATAAACATCTCAAAATTTTTCATTAAAAATTCATCAATTATTAAGGAAGAGACATGACCATCATTACCATTAAGCATATCATCATTAAATGAATCCAATTCCCTAGATAAGTCATACAAGTTAGGTTAGGAAGCATTACAAGTTTTCCCTTGTCATGGGTTACCTCATTGTGACAACCTCTGATTTCAACCAAACCCAACCACACAGCTCAACACCCATCACAACGCCTCCATAGGTTTCATCCTTAGTCCTGACAAAATATAAATCCTCATTATTTTCATATCACACCATAATCCTTGGGATATATCATTCCCAATATTCACATTGTTCTCAAGATATATCATTCCCCCATCAATAATATTATCATGGTTTAAATGAAACACAAGGATAAAAGGAGATCAGATGTAGAAATAAGATGTAAAATTAGAAAAGTATAGATTTGAAAACTCTAATAATGATAAGAAGTTACCCTAGGGGAAAGTAAGCTATGTAAGAGAAAACAAGATCACTAAAGAGGTAAAGTAAAATAAAATCTCCCAAAGATTAATCTATGCTAATCAAATGAAATGTACATTCTTTAGCATAAATGAACCTAGATTAAATAATAATAGCTACAGGTGTGATAATTGAAATGGTATTTATGCTATGCTAGGAAACTAAATGTGATGGATAGATGTAATCATCTCTAAACTCAATGAAGAAGGATAAAATTGATGTGGCACCATAATTTGACATTCTTGGGACTTGAGTGGATCCTCTACATTTTTGTTTCACCTCAAATTTAGCATGAGATCTATGTCTTTTTCTAGGTTGAGTCTACATTTCTAGGTAATTTCCATGTCCATGGATCTATCCTCTAATGCATATATTTTATCCTCAAATAGATGTACACTTTTGCTTCTTTATGAACATAAGTTTATTCAATGTTTGCTTTGCTCTAAGCACTGCTAGTATTTAAAATATATATTTAAAGGGTTTCCAAATTGTTAGGGTACACATTCTCCTACGTTAACCCTTGGAAAGGATTGATTTTATAGTCATGCAAAGGATTGGTAGGTAGCAAGCAATTATGCAACTGTCCTAGATGAGGATGCCAAACTAAATGTTCTTTTTAGTGCACCAAATTGAAATGTTCATGAAGATAATAATTGCTCCTTGAATGCTCAAATGATCTAGGATGAGAGAGGATATTCTTGTATATGAGAGGGCATGAAATGCATGCAACTGAATGCATTTAAATATAGATATATAGCAATAACTCATACAAACATGTGTTTCGTAGGCTCACAATAGTTAGCAAAATGGGTAGGAGCCCATGAAATTTGAATTTGAATTTTTGAAATTTTGGACCTAGGATCACTCCCACACCCATAGGAAAGACCTAGGATAATAGATTAATGAAATCTATGTAGGAATGCATGCCTAATCACAAGAATGCAATAAATGTGATATGTATGAGAAAGTATGCTAAAATGGATGAAATGTCAATAAATGTATGTGCATACATGTAAATGGGGATAGGTAAAGGCTAGGGAAATAAGCCCAACTTCATACAAAATTACATCATTTATCAATAAATAATTGCTTTAAACTATTCTCCCAAAATACATACAAAATTAAATGAAAATTGACATAAATATACAAATTTCACTATTACACTATAATTAAATAAATATAAAACTTAAAACCTATTTTTTTCCACATGTTATATTATTGCTTTTCTATTTTATAATTTTACCATTTGCGTGTTTGAAAATTCAGAAAAGTTTTCTCTAGTACTCATTAAAAGCAGAATTTCAGCTTACTTGTGTCCATGTCAATGTCTTGTCGTCTTCCCTCTTCTTTAAAATTCTTCAGTATGCCATTCAAATCAGAGGCCGTCAACTTCATTCCAAATTTCTAAACGTGTTGTCTATTTACCATTGCTTTTCTATTTTTCATGGCATTTCCCTTTCCACTCTAATTTACTTTAACTGCGTGTTTGATAATTCCAAAGTTTTTGATAATATGCGCGTTTGTCCAAAGTTTCTGAGATTCTCAATCAACGTCAATGTCAACACTCCATCATACAGCCTTCAGATCTAATTTACTTCATTCCAAATTCATTTCCAATTGCTTTCTTGCCAATCCATAAAGTATTGTTGTGCGCATTAAAATCAGACTGTCAATGTCATCCTGCATATGCCATTCAAATCTAATCTCCCACAGTGTAGAAAAATGTGATGTGATAATGACAAACAGTGAAGTGAAGACATATATATATGTTAGAATATAATGAATAACTAAGTGTAAGTGCTGGCAATATTATTTTGTGTTGTCAATCAATTGCTGTAGATGTGTCAACAACAGTTGTAGAGGTGTCAGTTAGATTGAGTTAAGTGTCATGTTAGATTCCAGATTTATAGGGAGTTGTTGAGTTCCTCTCCTATTATAAAATTGTAATCTCTTTGATGAATAAAATAGATGTTACATTTGTTTGGTTTATTATTTACTCAATATTTTATCATGGTATCAAAGCTAGACTGGGCATAACTCCATCATAAGAGTGCCTAGGTAGATGATAGCATTTTGAGAAGGCTGAGTGAGGTGTGTGGGCCAAGAGAGATACACAGTTGCTGTTCCTCTTTTATGGTTCAGTTTTGAGGCAAAACCCCTGTTTGGAATCCTGGAGAGCGGGCAATTTTATTTGTGTTTGTTTCTTTATTACATGTGTCTGCTGTTATTTTTTTGCATGCCCAGCACAGGCAGAAACGCCCATCAAAGAAAATTTACTAGAGCATTTGTGTTGGCTGGCTCTTGTTTGTGAGTGGCCGGTATAGAGTGAACACCCTCACAGGCAATACAGCCCATCAGAGGCCTCTCCCAATGTTGAGGGAAGGCGTCTAGATATTCAGCGAATGACCATTTTGCCTTGATGCATCAAGAAGCGACCATCCCTCACAAAAGCAGCGAAGCGGGCGTGTCGTTTCTATTTGTGTGCATTTCCATTCCCTACCTTGAGGGTTTCTTCATCTAGGATGTAGTTTTCATAGAAGCCTCACACAGAGGTGTGAATAGAGCACGAGGAGAGCACCCTGTGCGGCCCAAAAAGGAAAATGCCACCCTGTTTCGTGCCAGAGGACATATAGAAGGCAAAGATCGCCTTGAAACAACAAAGAATCATTTGCATTGGAAGGGGAAATCGCTTGCAGTGTGCACAAACTTGGCTCAAACTGGAAGGAGACCCCTGGTGCCACGTTCCTACGTTGGCAAAATTAGATGCTGCCCTTGGTGGTGATCATTGATGAGGATAGTTTTAGCTGTATGAGGAAGAAGATGAATTTATTTAACTGCTCGCTGATATGACTGTTAGATAGTTTGAGATCATCAAAGCACAATTTAAAAAGGTTGTCAGAGGAAATATGGGTTCCTCGACATGCCTCCATTAATGGTGTTGGAGGAGGAGTGGTGCATGAGATTTCAAAGGAGCAATGTTGTGCTCATGAGAGAGTTGGAGTTATTTTAAGTTATTCATTAAGAGGGGATGTTAGAATATAATGAATAACTAAGTGTAAGTGCTGGCAATATTATTTTGTGTTGTCAATCAATTGCTGTAGATGTGTCAACAACAGTTGTAGAGGTGTCAGTTAGATTGAGTTAAGTGTCATGTTAGATTCCAGATTTATAGGGAGTTGTTGAGTTCCTCTCCTATTATAAAATTGTAATCTCTTTGATGAATAAAATAGATGTTACATTTGTTTGGTTTATTATTTACTCAATATTTTATCAATATACATACCCTCTCTTTCATCACATCTTCCACTATATTCTGCGTAGTTTTCAAAACTATGCAATAACACTCAACATACTCTCCCTTAAGTATTAATGTATTCATGTAATAGTTTATTCAAGTTTAAAAAAAACTAAAAATTACATACTAACAAGAAACAACGTCTTGTTGCCCATTGACAATTATAGAGATTATAGGCTTCCTAACATCTCAATGATTAAAAGATGGTGTTTGCAGATGTTCCAACTGTTTATGTTTCTAAATCAAAGATTTGTCAACTTAAAAGATCTCCTCCTTCATGTTGTGGTTTCGTTTGTGTTATAGTTATTAATGGTTTCTAAATTATTTATATATATTATATAAGTCATATTTACATTATTGTAGAATAGAATAGAAACGTATATATTTTGTAATTTGTTTTAGTTTTATTCAGAGATACATTAATTTAATATTTAATTTGTGATATTTATATGTGAGAGCTGATTCAACTTACAATTTTACTTATCTATGTATTTAATTATAATTCTTATTTATCTATACACCTCACTCATCATTCTCTTACACTTCTTGGATGTAATTGCTATTATGTTTATGTCCTGTGGACATAATCAATAGTTCAATCCTTTCTACAATTTTGAATCCACCTCCTACTAAATCTTTATTGACCTAATTCAAAATTTTGACCATTATCTATTTGCTTATACACTAATTTACTTGAAATAAAGCCTAGGTTAGCATATTTAAAGACATGCCCTAAGAACCTAGGATACAAAATCATGGAGGATAAAGGATTCATAATGCATGATCTTTAGAACATCAAATTCAAATTTAGAAAAGGAAAATAACATTCATAATTTAGCTTGCATCAATATTTTGAAGGATAGATACTACATGTCTCGCCATTCAATTATTGCAAAGAGAAGATTAAAGGGGCTTGAATAAGTTGAGAGGAATTGAAGTACTTCAATCCTATCCCAACAAGATCCTAAAGGTGTTCATCAACACCATCCAATATTAAATAAGCTATTAGGTGGAGGCAAATGAATTTGTCATGTCTACAAGCACACGTGATTGAATTGCAGAAAATGACATAATCACAAAACATTAGCTAGGATTGCAATGTTGATCCCATCTAAAAGAATAGAATAGTTCATTCAATTTTCCATTGTCTTTGGTAGGTGTTTACAGTCTCATAATAGACTCACAATCAACTTCTTCTCACACATCATTCAATCTATCATGTTGAAATAGATACATAATACATCTTCCCTTCTTTATCAACTTACAACTTACATGTCTTATATTTTGCTTAGTTGATTGTGTTATTTTAGGTCTAGTTTAAAATTTAAATATCATGTGTGAGATTTAAAAACCAAGATTATTTTACACTACCCAATTTTTTTTATGCATATTCCATTTCTCTTGTGCCCATTTCCCTTGCGAGGTTAGATTTTTTCATGTTGAACACATAGAAGTACTGAGAGGGGGGTGAATTATTACTTAGTCAAAAAAAAATTTCTTCCAATAGCATTCAAACTAATGTTAGCATTTAAGGCATGAGAAACACAAGAACACATAGGCACACAACCATGACACCAGATTTACATGGAAAACCCTAGAAGAGAAAAACCATAGTGAGTAAGTTGCATGGATCTACTGTCCAAATCTAGCCTCACAAATAGAAACAAGATTACATTATCATTTATAGACTACAACCCAAAGGAAGCTATAACTACCTGAACTACATGTACAACACTTACAACTTTTACATAAAGAGGATTCAACCTCTGCAACAAAATACTTATCTGATAAACACTGACTACTCTAACCTTCTACTGACCTTTTCAAACTCTGCACAACTATTTCATCTCTACATGTAATCACAATACCAAGTTTTCTAACATCAAAACACCTTAAAAAACTCTTCTTTATCATTACAACACCTACAATCACCTCCACAATAATATCACATTACATAAGTTGATCTTTTCTACATTTCATCATCAAAAACCGCTTTTGTGGTTAGTTTATGCGTGTGTTATCAATGCTATCACACAATACATATTACATATACCCTTTAACAGCTTTGAGCTTACCTTTATATCCTCCACAAGCTTCAAAATCTTTCTCTTTGGTTGGCCAAGATGAAACGTGCAACAACCATAACAGTTAGTGCCCAATTATATGCGGTAAGTATAAATCCAATGCGGTTCAAAACAAGAGTTAATTAGGACTGAATTTACCTTAGCACACTCTTCCACGCTGGTGCACACTTCCAAACACATGGCATAATCATCAACATACACCAAGTCGGCCCAACAAACACTTATCCTTACTTACATTTAGCTCCAAACCTAAAGCGGTACTGGAGTAGACAAAATTACATCATACGGACCACACAATGAACATTATATGACTTGCAAATTATTCCTATACTCTCTCTTTATCAATCCATGATGTTTTATGTTGGCACAAACACTAGAACATTGATTCTGGTATCCTTAACATACTTTGCTTAAACAGACTTGATGTAAATACTTGCGATAAACAAAAACTATTGAAATTTGAACTAAGCATACCAACCAGCCATTTAAGCTTATCATTCAATCAACAAAGTCAACTATCAGTGTGCAGTGAAATGCAGTGGCTTCAACTATCTCGCTCTACTTACCATAACCATCAACAAGACTTGTCTTCATAAAGTTGACCCTAGAGAAGCATCTATAGTACATATTATCACTTGAAACTTGAAACATGAATACCTTTCACTTAAGTCTAGTTGTCCTTCAAACTAGAATATAATATCTTCATCTATGGAGAAGTGTGGAGCATTCACGTTTCTCTCTTTGACTGCACTTACCCTATTTCATTATTATCTTCACTCTTCTAACTCTAAAACACTTTGCAGTGGACTTTGTGATCTCAAATTTGAACCATAGATACCTAAGATAAATGTACGGCTACCTTTCAATCTAGAGGCTCATATCTTCAAATGCAACAAAATGCAGTACATTCTTTTGAGCCTGTGACACATTTGCAGACTGAACCAACACTTAAACAATTTTCCTTCAAACTTTCTATAACTCTCTTCATCCAGCTCCAAACAATATGACTTCATAGCATCTAAAGGACAACATATGCAACCAATATAACCTCCATGATATTCATTATTAACACAACACATCAAGGATATGGTAACATACACTTATCATGAACTTACATATGAACTTCAAAAGATAAGGTATGATAGTGTACAAATGATATTGATCATTTGTATCACATCATCGCTGCTCCTCTTATCTACTAGTACAACTATGTATAGATGATACTGATCATCATCTCTCTTTTGAACTACTCCTTTGATATCACATGCAATAGTATGCCTTCCGCATCACAACTTGTTGACATCAATGACAATATATATGCAAAAATCTCCCCCTTTGTCATTGATGGCAACACACTGATCTGATATGCACACATTTCTCCCCTTTGACATCAATGGCAAAGGGCTAGTGGTCTTCCTCTATTCCTGCAAAAACATATAAGCTCCCCCTTTCTAAACAATCCTGATCATCCTCTATCAATCTGCTTCCCCTAAGAAGTAGTCTCTGTCTCTTCAAAACTGATGTAGCAAAATCTAGATCTTCATTTTCCTTATGATATTCATGAATAATATATATATAGTGCCTTGTTCATATCAAAATAGCACTAACTATTCCTATCTTATTCTCCACACAACATCATAATTGTCTTACCTTCAACATATCTTCTATTTACTTAGAAGGTAGAACATTCTTATAGATTACCTTCAACTGGGCAAGTGTTGTATCTCAGTTCTTCTTTGTAGAGGATAGAATATGCAATTGGCTTTCAATCTAAATGTACAATTCTTCTGCTCCCTCCAAAGTAGCTGGCACCTTTAATTTTTGAACAATATTTTTTGCTTCTATAAAAATACCAATCAAGACTCTAACCTCAATCTCACCACTTCTCTTAGCTATCCAATTTCACTCTTTATTTGCTCCCATTGATCCAAAATTTGCTTCAGCTACCCAAATGGAGATTTTCTATTTGTGCTCTGGTGGCTCCATCTTTATCCTTCAAAGGATCATATACTTTGGTTGCTTGAGTTAAGTGTGACTCAATAGAGTCAATTTGATCCTTTATGCTCTTTGTTGTTGTTGGACAATTCAGACAAAATTGATACAAAAATTTGGCATCTTCTAAACATTTTTTAATATTTTCCATATTTTCTTGCAAATTATTATGTGCCTTAGCACATCTCCCAAAGGCATCTGTCAATATTTTATTATTCACCTACTCTATCATCTTCTTCTTAGCCTACTTCTCAAGATAAGAAGAATGAGCCTTGAAAGACTCCAATAGAAGTTTCATCTACTGAGTAGGAGGTAGAGATGGACCTGTCTTTGCCTCAAGTAGTTCCTCCTAAATTATCTTAATTGCCTCTTCTAATAGCTCAACCCCTTCAGCTTGTTGTTGCAAAATTTCTTGCCTTGTTGAGGATTGAAGTATATCTCCTAGTTGCAACTTATGGAGAGGAGATATACTAGACAAGTTAACTTGTCCATCTAACACTGGCAACTGTAAAAGTTGTGAATTAACCACCAGTTGGATTTGTATTTGTTGATCCAAAAAATCCTTAATTGAGCCAACCGGAGAGAAGGAGGAAGATATATCTTTTCCTTTTTCTAAGCTCTACCCTGCATTAACATTTACCTTCTCCTCTTCCTAATCGGGGTTACCCTATTGCTTTGTATTCTCTGGAGGAGGATCATCATACACAACACTATGATCGGGAGATGTATTCCTTTCACCTTGTGCATGTTAGGAATTGCATGCAAAAGATATCTATTAAATGCAAATAAAGATTAAATAGAGGAATGGAAATACACAGAAATAATAACAGCAAGAGACAAGTTTTAACATGATTCACCCAAACCTGGGCTACATCCACCAATAGAGAGTCTAATATTATTATCCAGTAAATCAAACTAATTACAACCAGCAATTCTTGCAACTCAATACCACTACAAAATGCTTCAATACATCAACAGAAACCCTAACCCTTATCTTCTTTTTGTTGGATCTAGGGCATACAACTGAGAGGGGGGGTGAATCAGTTGTATACAAACTTGTTTTCTATTTCAAACACTTGATTCATCTTGTTAGTTAACAGCATATCAATTAATCATCCATGAAAGTAAAACACACAAACACAAGAGTAGATAAACATCAACACAATGAACACCAAGATTTTGACATGGAAAACCCGGTTAAGGGAAAAACCACGGGGTGATTAACCCAAGGATTATTCTTTGTTAAAAGAATAAGAGAAAGAATGGCACTTGCCAATTAGGGCTCACTGCCTGAGCACACTGCTCACAAAGAGGCACACTGCCTACAAGAAGACACACTGTCTACAAAGTGATAAGAATCACGGTCTTGAACTAGAGAATGACACCTTTACCATGTCCAGATCAGTTCCATTTAAGCCCAAAAACCTCTGCTCTGCCTTCCGCACTTCTCTTCGCTACACCACTCTCATCCACACAAAATCCACACTTCAAATGAACTCACAAACCTTTATTTATACAAGACATCGACTTAGGAACAATCATCTAAGTCAGCAATCAGCCATAAGAATATTCTTAAGATGAATAACACATCCGGTCGGCCACCACAAGAACATTCGCAGGATGAACAACTCATCCGGTCAGCTAGTCTAAACAAGAACTTCATCCGGAAGAATATCTTCAATTCTGGGCTCTACTATCAATGCGGACCAACAACACAACCTCAACATGATTCAAGAACCTTCACAAGCCTGCCTGAATGACCAGGTACATCTGAACTTTCTCTATGTACTGGAATCTTTTCTCTTCCTCATCAGGAACTTCAAGAACACTGTCTGTCGCCACTGTCATAATGCAAAAGGTACTTCCAGACCTCCAAATCATACACAACTCGAGATGACACATCACAAGGATATCCCAAACACTCCTTCCAATCCATAGATTGGGATTATACAGTTCTGGACCTCACCGGACCTTTCTGTGATCTACTGTCACCTCTGAACACTTGCCGGAACTGGTTCTACACCGACAGCCACAACTCCTTCAGATCTTCATGCGGACCTCTGAAATCTTAACTAAAGCATCTCAAGACTCATATATACAAACCCTTTAATCCGCATCCTCCGGTTCGCATCCTATACAATACATTTGCCTTCTTTTTATCACTGTTCTTCACTGTTCCTGACTGAGGCTAATTTTCTCAATATCCTCAGCACACTGCTCATCAAATCCCTCTTGTCAATGCAATATGAGTATGTTGACATCAATGACAACACTGGTTCACCTCATACATGCAACAATCTCCCCCTTTGTCATTGATGGCAACATATGATGTGAAAAACCATCAAGACAAGAACTTCTCCTTTCTGTCACAGCTCCCCCTATCAGCAACATGTCTTCTCCTCATTTACTGCTCCCCCTTTAATCATTAGCTACTTGTTTTTCACATGTCTTCTCTCCCCCTTTGACATCAATGGCAAAGGGCTCATACTTGTAATTTTAACACATCAGAATCATACCAACTAATCCCCCTTAGTAGCAGCTCCCCATCATCAATCCGGATCACAAGATATGACTGTGATATCCACCGGATTGATGCACATCAGTGCATCCTAGTTCATCATCGGAGGGGCCATGACCCCTAACTTCTGTCGGAGATATTCAAAAGAGTCCTTGGGAAGAGGTTTAGTAAAGATATCTGCAATTTGATCCTTGGAGGGAACATACTCCAACCTGACTTCTTCCTTGTTCACTTGTTCTCTCAAAAAGTGAAACTTGATAGATATGTGCTTAGTCTTAGAGTGCAATACCAGATTCTTGGAAATATTAATTGTACTTGAATTATCACAGAAAATTGTGATAGGCTCCTCATATTCAACTTTAATGTCTCTTAGCATCTGCTTCATCCATAAGATTTGAGTGCAACTACCTGCTGCTGCAATGTATTCTGCTTCAGTTGTAGACAGAGATATTGCATCTTGTTTCTTGCTTAGCCAAGAAACCAATCTCTTCCCCAAAAAGAATGCTCCACCATTGGTGCTCTTCCGGTCATCCACATCTGCTGCCCAATCTGCATCTGTGTAAGCATGAAGAGAGAAATCTGGATCTCTAGGGTACCATAGACCATACTCAGCTGTTCCTTTCAAGTATCTGAAAATTCTTTTGATTGCCATAACATGAGATTCTTTAGGATCAGCCTGGAATCTTGCTACAAGACCAACAGCCTGCATTATATCTGGTCTGGTCTGAGTGAGATACAACAATCCACCAATCATTGATTTATACTTTGTCTGATCTGCCTTTGGGGAATCATCATCTTTGCTCAACTTACATCCGGTCGCCATGGGAGTGTTCATTGGCTTTGAATCTTCCATACCAAATTTCCTTAACAGTTCTTTCACATATTTGGTCTGAGAAATGAAGATCCCTTTATTTGTTTGAGTAATTTACAGACCCAAGAAGAAATTCATTTCACCAAGCATAGACATTTCAAACTCACATTTCATCTGATTTGCAAAAGTTTTGCACATACTATCTCTTCCTCCAAAAATGATATCATCCACAAACACTTCAACAATCAAAATGTTTTCATGATCAATTTTGAAATATAAGTTACTGTCAGCAGTACCTTTGCTGAATCCAATCTGCACAAGATGTTTATCCAACCTTTCATACCATGCTCTTAGGGCTTGTTTTAATCCATACAATGCTTTCTTCAACTTGCAGACCATATCATCATTGTTAGACAATTGAAATCCATCCGGTTGTTCAATGTAAACTTCTTCTTCCAGATCACCATTTAGGAAGGTAGACTTGACATCCATCTGATATACCTTGAAGTTTTTAAAGGCAGCAAATGCAAGAAATAATCTGGCTACTTCAATTCTTGCCACCGGAGCAAAGGTCTCTTCAAAATCAATTCCTTCTATTTGAGAGTAGCCTTTGCAGACCAATCTAGCTTTGTTTCTGATTACTTCACCAGCTTCATTTAATTTGTTCCGGAAGACCCATTTGGTTCCAATCACATTCCTGTCTCTAGGTCTGGGAACAAGATCCCAAGTATGATTTTTCTCAATTTGCATTAATTCATCTTCATTGCTTTGGTCCAGTTTTCATCATTGCAGGCTTCATTTACTGTTTTAGGTTCAATCTTTGAAATCAGACAACATTCATCCTGATTTTGAGCAACATTCCTTCTAGTTTGCACACCTTTGCTTCTGTCACCTATGATTTGATCTTCAGAGTGGTTCAGTGTTACATACTTTGGAATTTTGGGAGTATCCTGCACTGCTGCTTCTTGATCAGGCTCATTCAAACCTATCTCTACTTCCTGATTTATCGGATCAGGCTGACTCTGACTTACCAGAGAGGATTGAGTTCCTTGAACCTGAACACCATCTTGGTCATCTTCATCAAACTCATAAAATCTTGAGGGCTTCTCAATTCCTTCATCAACTTTCACATTAGTGCTTTCTATCAACTTCCTCAGTCTCTTATTGTAACACCGGTATGCTTTGCTTTGAGTGGAGTAACCCAAGAAAATTCCTTCATCACTTCTAGCATCAAACTTTCCTAGATCTTCATCTCTTTAAATATAACACTTGCTACCAAATACTCTGAAATATTTCACAGTAGGAGTGATGCCAAACCAGAGTTCATAGGGGGTCTTACCAGTATTGTTTCTGATTTGAACTCGATTTAGAGTGTAGACTGCAGTGCTGATAGCTTCTTTCCAGAACATCTGAGGAACATTTGCTTCCAACATCATTGTCCTGGCAGCTTCCTGGATGGTCCAGTTCTTTCTTTCATCTACTCCATTCTGCTGTGGAGTCCTAGGAGCAGACAATTGTCTCCTTATACCCTACTTCTCACAAAAGTCAATGAACTCACCAGATGTAAATTCACCACCTCTATCAGACCTTAGACACTTCAGTTTCAATCCGGTTTGATTCTCTACCATAGCTTTGAAGATTTTGAACTTCTCAAATGCTTCTAATTTTTCTTTTAGGAAGGTAACCCACATCATCCGGGAATGGTCATCAATTAACAACATGAAATATCTATCACATTGCAGACTCTTGATTCTTGTCGGACCACAGAGATCAGTATGTACTAATTCCAACAATCTGGTAGAGGACTGATCTTTGCTTTTGAAAGAGACTCTGCTCTGTTTACCTAGCTGACATTCTTTGCACAAACTATTTGTAGGTTTCATCAATTTTGGAAGATCTCTTACAGCCTGAGTATTGCTTATCTTGATGATGTTATCAAAATTTACATGACACATTCTTCTATGCCATAACCAACTCTGATCAACTTGAACAAACAGACAACTTTTATTTGAACCAACCAGATGAAAGATATTACCTTTTGTCTGAGTACCGGATGCAATTTCAGTTCCGGAGCTTGTAAAGATTCTACATTTCCCATTCTTAAACTGGAGATCATAGCCTTTGTCTACTAACTGACCAACACTGAGAAGATTGTGCTTCAACCCTTCAACATATAGTACATTACCTATTTTGCTCTTTCCATCAAAGGAAATAGTTCCCCTACCTCTAATTCTGCCAGCAGAATTGTCACCAAACTTTACCATTTGTCCTTCATACCTTTCCAAATTCAAGAACTTATCCTTGTCACCAGTCATATGGTGAGAACATCCACTGTCAATAACCCAATCATCCTTTTCTTCCACTTGAGCAGCCAAAGCTTTTTCCACAACCTTGTGATTGACAGATTCAGAGAGTATTGAATCTTCTTCCTTGATGACAATAAACACCCATTCATTTCTGGATTTGCTTCCTAGTTCTGATTCATCATCTGTTACTCCTTCATTGTCATCTTCTTCATGAACATAATAGCAGTTCTTTTGAAACCTTTGTCTGTTAGTATTAGACTTTGCAGATCTTTCAGGACATCTTGAAGCAAAATGACCAATCTTATTGCAGTTGAAGCACTTAAAGGGTAGTTTTCCTTCATACTTACCGAATCCTCTTGGTAGTCTTTTTGCAATGAGGGCTTCAAGTTGAGTTGTTTCTACTTCTTCTTCTTCCGTGTCTCTTCTTGCTTGATCATACCATGACATCTTCCTTGAAGAGTTTTCTCCCAGATCAAATCTCTGTTTGCCTTTCACATAGGCACTGGCTTTGAAAGCAGATTCAGTCTTGGGAGGATCATCTCCAAACTCGGTCATTTCAAATGCAGCTAGCTTGCCAGCCAATTGTTCTCTTGTGACAGTTGTGTGGGCTCTGAATTCATCAATTGTAGCAACCTTGATTTTGTAGGCAGCAGGAAGGGATCTGAGGATTTTGCAAACAATCTCATTTTCATCCAGAGTTCCACCAGCATTTCTAATTCCACACACTAGTTCATTCACTCTTGGCATAAAAGTAGTGATGTTTTCATCATCTCTCATCTTCAATCTTTCAAATTTCCCTTTTAGACTTTGCAACCTTGCACTCTTGACAAATTCATCCCCTTCATACAGAAGTTCCAGTTTAGTCAGGATCTCATATGCAGTTGGTAGGTCAATAAGATTTGAGAGATCTGAGTCATTCAATGCGCTTAGAAGAGCTTCCTTGGTCCGCAGATTATTTTCAGCATCTATGATTTCATTCAGAGTTGTCGGACCACCTTGTGGAGGTACATATGGTTTTGAAACCATGGCCAAGTATGCTTTTCCCATACATTCTAAGTGACATTTCATGCGACCCTTCCAAAGAGTGAAATTGGTTCCATCGAACTTCGGACTATCCTTTTTGTATGACGACATCCTGGATCTCCTCAAGCGGTTAAGCTCCTTTCAGAGGAACTTGGCTCTGATACCAATTGTTGGATCTAGGGCATACAATTGAGAAGGGGGGTGAATCAGTTGTATACAAACTTGTTTTCTATTTCAAACACTTGATTCGTCTTGTTAGTTAACAGCATATCAATTAATCATCCATGAAAGTAAAACGCACAAACACAAGAGTAGATAAGCATCAACACAATGAACACCAAGATTTTGACGTGGAAAACCCGGTTAAGGGAAAAACCACGGGGTGATTAACCCAAGGATTATTCTCTATTAAAAGAATAAGAGAAAGAATGGCACTTGCCAATTAGGGCTCACTGCCCGAGCACACTGCTCACAAAGAGGCACACTGCCTACAAGGAGACACACTGTCTACAAAGTGATAAGAATCACGGTCTTGAACTAGAGAATGACACCTTTACCATGTCCGGATCAGTTCCATTTAAGCCCAAAAACCTCTGCTCTGCCTTCCGCACTTCTCTTCGCTACACCACTCTCATCCACACAAAATCCACACTTCAAATGAACTCACAAACCTTTATTTATACAAGACATCAACTTAGGAACAATCATATAAGTCGGCAATCAGCCATAAGAATATTTGCAAGATGAATAACACATCCGGTTGGCCACCACAAGAACATTCGCAAGATGAACAACTCATCCGGTCGGCTAGTCTGAACAAGAACTTCATCCGGAAGAATATCTTCAATTCTAGGCTCTACTATCAATGCGGACCAACAACACAACCTCAACATGATTCAAGAACCTTCACAAGCCTGCCTGAATGACCAGGTACATCTGAACTTTCTCTACGTACTGGAATCTTTTCTCTTCCTCATCCGAAACTTCAAGAACACTGTCTGTCGCCACTGTCATAATGCAAAAGGTACTTTTAGACCTCCAAATCATACACAACTCGAGATGACACATCACAAGGATATCCCAAACACTCCTTCCAATCCGCAGATTGGGATTATACAGTTTTGGACCTCACCGGACCTTTCTGTGATCCACTGTCACCTCTGAACACTTGCCGGAACCGGTTCTACACCGACAGCCACAACTCCTTCAGATCTTCATGTGGACCTCTGAAATCTTAACTAAAGCATCTCAAGACTCATATATACAAACCCTTTAATCCGCATCCTCCGGTTCACATCCTATACAATACATTTGCCTTCTTCTTATCACTGTTCTTCACTGTTCCTGACTGAGGCTAATTTTCTCAATATCCTCAGCACACTGCTCATCGAATCCCTCTTGTCAATGCAATATGAGTATGTTGACATCAATGACAACACTGGTTCACCTCATACATGCAACACTTTTATCAAGCCTTATGTCAGTTACAAAATAGGTTTTTTTTTTTATGTCGGCCAATATAAAAATAACTCCTGATGCCTTTATAAAATAATAGGCAATTTTTTATTCAGGGGCGCTGCCCCCAAGCTCCCATTGGGGGCGTTGCCCCCAGACCCCCACCATGGGCTTTCCCTCGGGCCCCCGCCAAGGGGATAAGCCCCTCAAGCCCTACAAGAAGGGCTCTTCCCTCCCTACACTCCCCTATTAAATAATTTTGTGGGAAACTACATCGATAAAAGTGGGGAAAATTGAACCTCTGAGTTTGATTATGCTCCATATAACAATAGTGCAACATATTCTTCATCTTGTGTAGTTTTCTCTTCTTTCTCCTCTTGAGGATTTTTCTAATGTGTGTAATGTGGAGGAGATACTGCAATGTGAGGTGGAGAAACATTGGTGTGTAGTGGAGACACTTTTGGTTGCTCCACATTTTCAACAATTTTCACTTCTTCAAAAATTTTCTTGGTCACTTCTTTAATCTCCTTCTAAATCTTATTTTTATCCTCTTTCTCCATGCTCATAAGGACATCTACTCTCTGCTTTGTCCTAAGCTCCTTAGATTGCATTTGAGCTATTTTATCTTTTTTCTTCTTGAGACACAGAGGAGCGAACCTTGTCAAGGGCTTGTTGTCTCAACTTCTCATCCATTACAATGGCACTTTCTCTTCTATGCCTCAGAGCTTGAGCTAGGCTCTTTGGAAATTTTTCAATAACGTCATTCAAAGGCACATTATATTTGAGAATATACATCACTATAGCTTTTTCTATGGTTCTTTGGTCTTTAGGAAGCACATCCAGATATAAATATATTGTATCCTTCAGTATACCATAATGCACAATTACATTGAAGATTGCATCTAATTGTAGAGACTCATGTTGTGGGACCACCAAAGGAGTTTTCTTGGACTTATTCTCTTTCTTATTCAACTGATAGATGCCTTCCTCTCCTTCTTCTTCCTCTTCAACCTCCTCTACTTGAGTCTTCTTTCTTTTAGCACATTTCTTTTGCCTAGCATGCTTCTTCTCCATATTCTTCATTTGTGTCAAAGTTGCAAAAGTTGCTCTTCTTCCAGTGGACATTGTTTGTGCTAATCCAGAGGGTTGTGGAGCATTTACAGTAGAAGATGTGGACATGCTTATCTTTCTTGGCCCTTGACTAGCTAGCGTATTGACAGGACCAGGTTTTGGGTCCTCCGTAGGGGATTCTAAAGTAGATTTTAGTGGGATGCCCCACTTCTTATGCACTTCATCTCTATGCATTTCAAGGTGCTCTTTTGCACTTCTTTTATTCTTCTTATCAATTATTTCATCATAAGTACCAAATTTGTTAGTAGTTGTGTCTTTAGGTTTGCTAAGCAAACTATCAGCATAGGTCTTGATTTCTTCTGCTAAGACCTCATAGAGCAGTCTAGGAATCCAAGCAATCCTAGGCTCAACTGCTTACATGTAGGTATAATCCTTATCAACCAAAAAAGTGATTTGACCTTCATACTACCTTACAACATTAGATGGGATTTAGTCTCTGGATCGCATGTTGGTTTGCAAGTTTTTGAAGAAACTCCAATATAATGTACCATAGTGATTTGGATCACTAAAACCTCTTATATGATTATTAACTTGAGTGGCAATAGGAATATGTTGTTGCTAGACCTTTCTTCTAAAACTAGGCAATTCATTCAAGAAATAGAATGCAAGATAAATGATAAGTGTGCCATACCTGAAATTGTATCCTATTTTATTTGTCCTCTTCAAATTCTCTAGCAATTCCTCTCTCATGACTTTGCAGAGGTCAAATTCTTTGCCTTCCTTTACCATCTGGTAAGCAGTGTGAATTATTGTACCAGTAGTGGATCCCTCTTTGTTTGTGAATTAAACTTTATATGCAATGCCCATTGCAACATATATAACACCTAGATCTGTTATATCATTCACATTCAAAGTTTGCTTGTCAAATTTAGCACCTGTCAATTTAGTGACCTTCTCATTTTTTATGGATTTCATCACTGGTATAGGTCCAGTGGAACTCAGTCTAGTAACTACTCTAATTACATCCTTATTGATCCTATAGAGCTTATCAAGATACATTAATTCATCATGAATTCTTCGCAAAATATATCTCACGGATTCATGCTTATAGTAAAAATTAGGGAAATCCTTCCATATGTCCAGTTGCTTGGCCCCCACATTGGCATTTTCTGATTTATAGTTGACAAGTCATCCCACAATAATGGGTTACACTTTTTGGCCAAACTTGACACTAAAATCAACATTTTGAACTAAATCTTCACTTTCTGACACCTATAGCTCCTAAAGCATTAGGAATTTGAAGATGATCCGAACTAGTGATTTGTGAGATTTTGTTTGTAGATTCTAAATATATATATTTTTAAAAAAATTGGAGTTAAATTATAAAAAAATTTGTGTCTCCTTTGATAACTAGTTTTTAATAGTAAACAACATTTTTTTAAAGTGGTGTGTATTTTGTAGCACATAGCTTTTTTTCTACAAAAGATAAAATTTTGATTCTTTTGAATTTAGATTGGTAACACTGATATATAGGGCATGCATTTGGTTTCATAATATTTTGTTGAATATTTTTTTTAATTAAGTTTTGAAGTCAAACCAATTATAATTTAAACATAGGCATATTCTGTAAAACATAACTTTTTCTGTATGTATCGAAATTCAATTTTTCATTTTTTGTTGAAACAAGGACATCAATACCTAGGGCATAGATATTTTTTAGAACTTCGAACAGAGAACTTGATGTTCGGTGAAAAACCTACATTCATAAGAAATAAAAAATAAATATAATAATCAAATTAAATATATTTAAAATTATACTTTTTGGGAAGCTTATAATAAGCACTACATACTTACAAAACATAAATTTTAAATGAATTCATTTGATCCCCCAAAAGGTAAATCAAAAGTGGTTTTTTATCAGCATTTTGATAGGTGTAGAGGAGACTCCATTATAGGTATGGTTTAAAACTAGCAGGGTTCTATTCAAGGGGGTTTGATCAAACCCTCTTCAATTAAAATCCTATAAATGGAACCTTTCAAGGCTTAAATCATTATATTTTCTAAAAATATGTGATTTTAGCAAAAATCAGGATGTCCCAGAATATGTAACCCTTTATTATGGTAGCACCCTGACATCATCCAAGAGGATATCCCTCAGCACTTCAAATTTCACATGATAAATTTCATCCAGCTTGGAATGAATATATATCCTAACATCTTATGTGTACACAACATATGCTGGAATGTTTGAAAATGCCCCTTCCATATCTACCTCCATGGCTTTGTAAGGAAATTTCTTATATTTCAGTCGTGGTTTTTCAGTAACATCAACTAGTTGCAGTGTCGCCATCTCAAACTTCTTCAAATTCAAAAACTAGGGTTTTAAGAAAGAGTAGTTTTGATAAATACCATTATTTGTCAATCACTAGGGTTCCAAATATGCCAAGTGCATTGAATTCTAGGATTTTCCTTTAGATCAAATTTGCCAAGTATTTTGAAAGTCTTCTTCTCTTCTCAGGTTTGGATGCAAATACTTTTTTTTCAAATGAGATTTGATCATATAAATGAAACATAAGTAACTTTTAATTTGCCCTAACTTTTCACAATAAATGCACCTTTATCTGGTTAGGTAAATTGCTACTGGAATGCTCTGTAAATTCACAAAGACTCAAAACCATTCTGCAATCCTCCACATCTTGAGATATTGTTCCAAAAATTTGGGGGAAGGAAACTATCTTGCCTTATCAATAGCCTCATCTATTAATTTCATGCCAAAAATATCTTTGAGCCTAGATTCCACTTGTAGAAGCCACAAACAATCAAGGTAGAATAAATATATATGTAGTGGTTAACTCCCCCTAACCCTATGCCATTCCTTAATCAAATATGAAGTCTTTTGCATAAGGCAAAAGCACAAGTTCGTCTTCCTCATCATTTTTTTCTGATTTCATTCTCCATATCTTTGCAATTTCTTTCTTTTGCTAAGTCATAGTTTCCTCTATCTTCTTGTGCTAAATAGGTGGTTTCATAGAACCACTTTTGTAGAATCTTACTTTATGCCCAATGTTGTTGCACTTGTAGTAGACAACATTGAATGAGTTTTCATTCATATAATCATTTCTCCTTAATTTGGTTCTACATTCAATAGCCTTATGACCAAACTTATTGCATGCATCGAAACAACCATAAAAGGAATGAGAGATCACAACATCATGTTTTGGAGGCACAAATGAATTCCTCCTCATGTAATCATTTCTTCTTGCCTTAGATCTACAATCAATAGCCTTATGACCAAACTTATTGAAAGAGTAACAATAACAATAAAATGATTCAGAGAACCTAGGATTAGCAGCCTGTCTAGGAGGAGATCTCTTGAAATCTAAATCTTCTCATCACTAACCCAAATGAAGTCATCATCATCTAACTCCTGATCCTCATCTTTAGTCTCTTCAGATTCTTCAGTGTAAGGCTCTTCCCTTTTCATTTCAAACATGCATTTAGGTATATTTATTTTAGAACTCCAATCTTTCTCAAATCTAATGCCACCTTTATTCTTTAGAGGTCTTTGACTACTAATTATCTCATCAAGTATATTGGTACTTTTATTCAATTCTAGACCTTTGTCTATCTGATCATTTGTTTTCTCCAATTCTTTCCTTAGAGAGACAATTTCTTCTAAAAGTTTGGAGCATTCAACTGGTTTGTTATTGATCTTAGCATTTAGACAATCTACAACCTTCTTACCTTCTTCAACTTGAAATTTTAATTTGGCAATTGCAAGCTTCTTTTGATTCTTTGAGCTTAATCTTATATTCTTCATTCTCTCTCCTTGTTGCATCCAAATCTTCTAGAGCAGAAATGAGTTCTCCTTCAAAATCAAATTCACAATCGTCTAGATTAAAGGTTGTCATGTCTTTATCATATTTTGGAGGATTCTTGTCATTAAACATTACTTTAGTTCCCATGTGTTCCACTCCAAGATCTACCTCAACTATTAGACTATATCAATGAACCTTGCTTTTATACCAATTGTTGAACACACAGAAGTACTAAGAGGGAGGTGAATTAGTACTTAGTACAATTCTTTTATTCCAACAAAATTCAAACTAATGTAAGCATTTAAGGCATGAGAAACAAAAGAACACATAAGCACACAACCATGGTCCACCAGATTTATGTGGAAAATCCTAGAAGGGAAAAACCATGGTGAGCAAGCTGCTTTGATCTACTATCAAAATCCAACCTCACAAATAGAAAAAAGATTACATTATCATTTGTGGGCTACAACCCAAAGGAAGCTACAACTCCCTGAACTGCTACAATACTTACAAATTTCACACAAAGATGCTTCAACCTCTACAACAAAATACTTATCTAACAAACATTTGATGCTCCAACCTTCTTCTGGCCTTTCCAAACTCTGCACAACTATTGCATCTCTACACAATCACAACACCAAGTTATGCAACATTAAAACACCTTTAGAAACTCTTCTTTTTCATCACATCACCTACAATCACCTTCGCAACAATATCACATTACATAAACTGATCCTTTCCACATTTCATCATCAAAAACTACTTCTGCAGTTAGTTTATTCACACATTATCAATGCTATCACAAAATACATATTCCATACACCCTTGAACAACTTTAATCTTACATTTATATCCTCCACAAGCTTCAAAATCTTTCTCCTTGGTCGACCAAGATGAAATGAGTAACATGAAATATACAATAGCCATAATAGTCAGCTCCCAATCATATGTGGTACACAAAAATCCAATGCAGTTCAAAACAAGAGTTAATCAACACCTAATTTACCTTAGCACACTCATCCATGTTGGTGCACACTTCCAAACACATGGAATAATCATCAACATACACCAAGTTGTCCCAACAAACACTTATCCTTCCTTGCATTTAGCTCAAGACCTAAATAGGTATCAGAGGAGACAAAATTACATCATGCAGATCACACAATGAACATTATATGACTTGCAAATCATTTCTATACTCTCCTTTTATCGGTCCATGTTGTTTTATGCTACTGCAAACACTAGAACATTGGTTTTGGTATCCTTAACATTCTCTTCTTACACAAACTTGATGTAAAGCATTGAAGATCATACTTGTGGTAAATAAAAACTATTGAAACTTGAAGTGACTATACCAACTAGTCATATGAGCTTATCATTCAATCAACAAAGCCAAATATTAGTGTACGGTGAAATGCAATGGCTTCAACTATCTCCCTCTACTTACCATAACCATCAACAAGACTTGTCTTCATAGAGCAGACTCCAGAGAAGCATCTGCAGTACATATTATCACTTGAGACCTTGAACACATGTATACCTTTCACCTTAGTCTAGCTTTCTTTCAAACTGCAATATGATATCTTCATTTGCAGAGAAGTGTGGAGCATTCCCCTATCTCTTTTGTGACTACACTTAACCTATTTCATTACTGTCTTCACTCTTTTGACTCTAAAACACTTTGAGGTAGACTTTGTGATCTCAAATTTGAATCATAGATACCTAAGAGCAATGTCTAGCTACCTTTTAATCTGCAGGCTCATATCTTCAAATATGGCAGAATGAGGTACAGTCTTTTGAGCTTGTGACACCTTTCCAGATTGAATCAACACTTAGACAATTTTCCTTCAAACTTTCTGTAACTCTTCATCCAGTACCAAACAATATGACTTCATAGCATCCAAAGGACAACATATGCAACACCTTTAATCTCCATGACATTCATTATTAACACAACACATCAAGGATAATGGTGACATACACTTATCATGAACTTACATAAGAACTTTAGAAGATAAGGTATGATTGTGTATAGATGATACTGATCCTTTGTCTCACATCATCATTGCTTCTCTTCTTTGTTGGTACAATTGTGTACAGAGGATATTGATCATCATCTCTCCTTTGATCTGCTCCTTTGATATCACATGCAATAGTATCCCTTCAACATCACAACTTGTTGAAATCAATGAAAACATATATGCAATAGTTCAAACTACCTTTTAATAGTGTAGTGGGACATTTTTACCTCCTACATTTATTCTTGACCTCTTCTAGGTTTCCTCACCCCTAAAGAGCTTATCTCTATTTAATAGTCTCTAGACCAAATGGTTCAAATACTTATCTAGTTGTAGATGGTCTTGAATATTAATTATTCTTACTTGTTCCTTTAATTGGTTTATTTATAATTATACATATTGATTATATGATGTAACTAACTTGTTGCTTTTTTGATTTATGTTTGCAAGGTACTTCATCCCTAATTGCATGTAAGTTGCTAGTCAGGGTCCAAAGCTCAAGTTACAAGTTACAAAGCTACGAAGATAAGGGAAATGTTTGGTTGTTACAATTTATAACTGGGACTACGAAGTCTAGAGGTTACAAATTGTAACCTGCACCACAAACTCTAAGGTATGAACCAAGGAAGTTGAAGGAGTCATGGGTGGTTTATAAAATTCATTCCTCATCCTCATGTCCTAACATGTCATTGAATCAATGACATTGATCTGAGTTAGTTGTTGTCTTTTACCGATGTCACCATGCTTAGTGCATTGTTGTATGTTGCAAGTGTCAGGTTTGTTTTCATGGCAACTTGTGCATAAAAAAGTGATTCATGCCTTATTATTTTTTACTTATATTGCAAAAAATTTGAATCTCGTCCTATTTTTGATTGCTAATGTCTTGAGTGTAAGCATGGGACATTATATTTGGTATCAGAGCCCATGTTACAACATTGGGAGCTTTCAATTTTTCATGATGATTATGTTGTGCATGCATGAGTGTTTTTTCTATCATGCTTACATTTCGCACGCAGACATGAAAGTCGAACCAACAATTTTTTTTATTAAATCAACTCTAACTCACACTCTCATGCTACACAAATGATGGTTTAATGTGTACACACAGTGACATTGCAGGTTCAATGTATGCTTGAGACATCACACAAGATGGAGAAAATGAATTAAAAAGAGGGGTGTGTACACACCCTACAAAATCAAGATCAACATAATGAGGGTATAGCGTCACATCTTGCGATGCCACAAGGTGGTCCCTTTTTGAGTTGAAATTCCCCTAAGGTTCCTAAGTGTTTATGGAAGTTGATCTCGCCCAATGGCAAGACCTAACACCTAAAAAAAAGTTAAAATCCTAAACTCTAATGTCATTAAAAATGGAATGAGTAACAAGGGAAAAATAAACACAAATCATATGTTTCCAGACACTTTTATCTAAAGTAGAAAGGATTAAATTAAACTTAATATTTAATTATTCAATAATTTAATACAAGAGGATGAAAAAGAATTTATAATTAAAATATGCTCAACTGTCATTTTGATTTAAACAATAATCATTAAATTAATCCGATTTAATATTAATCAGAAAATAGTTCTAATTCTTACATTTAAAAAATTATGAAAAAAATTCTTTTTCAGAAAAGAAATTAATTATGCCAATGATTTTAATAGGCATTTTTAAATGATTAAATCAATAAAAAGAAAATACAAATACTTTTCCAACCCAACGGTTTTCAATATATGTCTGTCACAAGATTCAAGGATAAATATTAACGTGAGATGCTCAACCAAAAAAATTGATAAATTTAATAGCATTCTAAAGTTGAAAACAATGTTCATTCCTAAGTCAAATAAATCAAATAGAGCTATATAACTACTCCAAATTGGTTTAATATTTCCTAGGAGAAATTCAGTAATTAAATAACACTCTAATCCATTAGGGCAACACACATAGCCCTAAAACAATTTATAAACGCCTCTAAAACCCTCATTACACTCATTTATGTTTTGCAGGTTGAAGGAAGATAAAGGAAGGAAATATCTTCTCATTGTGAAGATGATTTCCCTAGTTAGCTGTCATGCCCACATTTTACATGTGGTCATGAAAACTGAAATATCAAAAAAATTTCCAACACCATGCTAAAAAAACCCTTGTGCACAACATGTGTGCTCAATAACATATGCATGTAACATTGTTTTATTCGCAACACACATTAGACATGTTGCACTATGGCAGGGAAGTTAATTAGGATGTGAGAAAATGTGAAACTTATTTTGCTTCCCTTTGAGGATGGTAGTAAACTAAGGGGGTTGCGTTTCATCTTGCATCACCAAGAGGGGTGGTCTCCATCAAGAAACCATCCCTAGGGCTTACTAGGTGAAAGTGAGAAATTGGTTGACCCTAGAAATTAAATAATCAAATTAAATTAAACTATAATGCAGAAGTAAAAGGGACCATAAGGTATCTCTTTGCAAAATTATATTATTGGTCCATACTCTATTACAATATCTTCTAATTATAGAGCATGTGGGACTACATGCGAATCCTTCCAAGTAGGTTCTTACTCAACCATTGTCTTCAAAATTCAAAATTCTATCAAAATTGACCCATTGGATCTCAAGCATACTATTACATCAACTCCCATGCTATCATACTTATAGTGGTAAGGAGTAATCAAATCTTATCTTCAATTTCTGAATAAAAGTTGTTTCTTAGTCTTTGGAGAATTAAACCATGCTTTTAACTGGATGAAAGAATTATTGTATTATAGCATCACTCCTGATATATAAATTACTAATGTGGTGTTTGTAAGGCTATGCTTTATGGTATCAAACTTTTTTTTCTAAAGCTTATACAACCTCCCAAATTTGAGGTTAGTTCATTTAAGACACCCTAATCTTGTGCAATTTCAATAAAATGGCCAAGTGGGTTTGCAAATGATCAAGTTGGGTAGATTTCAATCCAAGATAATTTACCTTTTTTTAAATGGAAGAATGTGACTTTAACCAATTTGTAAAAACTTTATGTGTTTGGGCATTATTGTAGTACTCAATAGAAATATTTTCTATTCATTAACTTTCACTTAAATCATTATAATTGTGAAATGAAAAATTTGAAACCTTCATAGAAATGATGCTTTCTAGTAGCTTACTTTGCATTTAAATCCCTAGCCTACTAGACTCCTTAGATGGATCTTTGAATGTATAATTGGAACAAACTCTAACTTTCACAAACTATAGGTTTTTTAGCAATTAAGAAGTTGAATTGAAAATGGTCAGGCAAGAGCTTGTATGATATGTGTAGACACCTAAAATTGTCCACACCCTAATGCCACTTAGGCATCCCCTTGTCAGCATCACCTTGTGACACTTTTGTCCTAAGAGTCCCCTTTACCATATCCCCTTCTAAATTAATTAAATAAATTGTATTTATTTAATTAATTTCCTCCATTACCCAATTTAATTAAATAAATTATATTTATTTAATTAAATTTATCTATTATTCCTCTTAGCCAAAATTAATTAAATAAATCTTATTTATTTAATTAATGTATTCTCCTATGTCAAATGTCTCTCATAATTAATTAAATAACTTTTATTATTTAATCAATTATCTCCCACTAGTCCCCATCCTCATCCACCTGACACAAATAATAAATGACCTACACAAAAGTCAAACTAACTTCTAATCTCAACCATCCAATTCAAACTAAACCTCTTAATCTCAACCATTCACATAAGAATTTCCATAATCCTCCACCTCTTAACCCTAGCCATCCATCCTACCACTCAAACATCTATAAATATAGCCTCAACCTAGCCATTATCATAAGTGTTTTCAAGTATTCTTATGCTACTGGTTTCTAGAGAAATCAACATATCATTTAATCAAGGAGCATAGTCATTGAAAGGAGGGTGCATTCCAATCCACTCTTTCCAAGGAGAAAGAAAGGTTTAAGGTGAAGGTTTTATGTGTATATTGCATTATCTTCCTTATTATTTCCCTTAATATTTTCTTGTCTTAATTTTGGCACACTTGGTGGGACACCATGTCCCTTGATCTAGCTTGTTTTTGTTGGTTTTCTTAGTTTTTTGTTGTAGATTTAAGTGCATCTTGGTAAAGATCTAGGGGTGACTTGTCACAGATAGCCTCCTACACCAAGACAGTCCTCACCATTACACCCGGGAGGACTAAAAACCCTAGGATCCATATGAAATTTGACCTATTTTAGAGGTTAAAAAATTTGAAATTTTTTTAGGTCGCAGATCCATATAGTACAGAGCTGTACCATATGAACCTAACATATAGTCACTACGTGATCAGCGGGCTTCTCAATCAAAGGTTGGAGGGTTAAATTTTTCCATATCAACCAAAGGGGTTTGAAATAATTTTAATATTTTTAATATTTAATCTCAGTTTCATCAGTAGGATTTTAGATAAAATATCAGTTAATTATTAAAAGTTGGTGGGCTTTAAATACTTAAAATTTGCAGGCGGAGGTTTTAGCCGTAGATTTAGTCTAAAGGTTTTACTATTTTAAAAAGAGTCATTGACTGAGAAAAATTTAAGCCTCTGTTTTCATATAGCTATAGTTGGCTTTTTCTTAAACAATTGGTAGCTGGGTTTAATCCTGAGTCAACTTTTGAAAGAAAATTGTTATGGCTAAAGAACAAACCCCGACTAGCATTTTGGTGTGTGGTGGTGACCACAATCCAACCCTAGGCACTATTTAATCTTTAGATTGCAGTCATATAGCTAGAAAATCATAACCCTACATTAAACCATAAATTGCCCTCCTCCAAAACTACTTAGCATAATTTCACAAAGATCCTAGTCATCGTAGAGTGTGAGGAATGGTTGGTCAAGGTTAAGAATTTATAGCCTGTTAACATTTGTTTTTATAGTCGGTGTCCTTAACATTCAATGTCATTAGTATACTTTATTTTGTGTTAACATTTATTACAACAACTAGTAGCCAAATAAATCACCCCTCACACCACCAAACCACCACCTTAAGTTCTAGCCACAAGATTGGAATCTGTGGGTTTTGTTTTTTTAACTTCTATTAAACTATGTGTATCCCCTTTAGCCCCTGACCTATTACCATGTGGTCACATCATCAACCATAGACTCCTTCGTTGGGCCAAGATCTTTATCCATCTTCACTCCTAGTCATATGAGTGACTTGTTGGTTTTTTCCCAGACTGGATGCTTATTCCTAGATTTCCCTACAAGGTAGCCATCAATGATCAACAAGATCTCTGGGCCAGGGGCCAACAGTGTAGGAGATAGACTCTATATTTTATCTCCTCTTCTTCTTCAGGCTCTGCAAAACCTAGGGGGGTATTCCCTACTCAACATCCATGAGGATATACATACAAGGCTGGGATGCTGACAGAAAGCAGATAAGTCCTCCTGTAAGTAGACCAAAACTATAAGATAAGAGCAAAGGGGCTAGCTTTGGGCCTATTTGCAGTTGTAGACAGAGGACTTGGATCCTAAAACTAATTCTACTGTCCTAATGGTTGTTTTAGAGTTTGATTTTGATTTTAAGTTTTGATGCAAAGCTGGACATGGTTGTAACACAAACACAAAGCAAGATTGGTGCCTATCTAGGGCATGGAGTCGGTAGACATACACCTGTGAATGATATGCATGAACAACTAAAACTGGATTTCAGGGGGATACATATGATACCTGCCTTACAGATATCTCCCAATACAGAGTGTTAAGCTATCTATACTTATGGCATCCCTATTACAGTATACCCTTCCCAATGTTCAATCTGAAAATAGTTTAATCTACCCCTTGAGCAGAAGTTAAAAGATCAGACATTCAACACAGGAATTCTATGTTCTCGAATCTTAGACATTCCTTGAATACCTAGACTCAAAAGAAAGATACATGCAAAATTGGAGACAGAATTAGCATAACACATGCAAACATAGCATTATTCATATAAAATTGACCATGAAATCAGTGGATTCATGCAAAAACATACAATAGGAGATACATAAACTCACAAGTTTTGCTGCACAGAGCAACCAAATCAGCTGTATTGTATTACAGAGCCAAATGTTCAACTTTCAACAACCAAAACAATGGTAACACAGTCTGCCTATATCGGCCAGAAAGTGTACCCACAACAATTAATTACATGATTTTTACAAAAAACCGCCAGATATAGCCCATGAGAGATGGCGCCCATAAGTTATCAATGCAGTAGGCAGGAGAGTTGACAGGGGTGGCCTCAAGCCCTGTGCCACCATCTGGAAGTCTTCATGCTAAAAATCAGGCAGTTTAATCACTTGTACTGTCGCCCACACCCCTGCTACAATCGCCATTGATGGCTCAACCACCCACGGCCTACTTGGAAACCGTCGCACTGTTCAAAATGGAGCTTCCCACCAAGAAGCGCTTCCTTGCAGGTTCAAAATAATGTAGGGAGATTAATCCCACATGCATAGTGAGAAGACCACTTCAACATTTTATAAACATGGCCACAAACATACTAAGTGTCGAGCGCTTTTGCCGCGCTTGACACACAAGCCCTTGCCCAAAGCTAAGCCATCGGCTTGCACCAAAAAACTCTCGCCGATCTATCAAGTCTCTCCGATGGCAAACAAAACACACCCTCCATCGCCGTGACTCCCTCCATCGGAGCATCCAAAAATCCTCTGGCCGACCTCATGTGTTACACAGATGAAGCCCATCGCAATCCCCTGTCGGCCAAACCAATCCCATCGGCCAACCTGAAACTCCTCTGACCAACCTTAATAGTCTCGCCAACACCAGCACAAACTCCATATTTCCCATCATCGGCTAGAGATAGACCATCGGGCCAACTTCCATCGACTAGGCTGATAAAACAAGTCTCACCGATGGCCAAGCAAAAAGCACCCGTCACCAAGACAAAAACCATCGGCCAACCCAAAAGCAACGCTCGCCGACAAAAAAAGTCACGCCGATGGCAACTTGGCTTCCCATCTCCGTTGGTGTGACTTAGACCGTTGGATCAAGACCACAAACCTATGCCGATAGCTGCCATCACGCTGATGAAACCAAAAACATAAAGCTTTGAACCATTGAACCGGTTCAAACAGATGGTTCAATGGCGAGGTTCAACACTGAGGTTCACCGGCGAGGTTCAAACTGAAAGTTCAAAGACACAATCGGAGCACTCAAAAAAACAAAACTTTCGCTGATGGACAAAACATGATGACCCCTTCCTCAGGAAAGATGAAGGGGAGCCAAAACTCAGAACCTTTTGGATTTTTTGGGAAGGTGCCTGCATGAAAAATTGCTCAGAAACTGACAGTCAATTTAGGCACCAACGGTGGCTTTGATTGGGGACGTGCAGGTGCAAGACTGCAGCGAGAACCCCAGATCTCTAGGATGCAGACCAGTCCCCTATCCATTGGGCACAGAGTCAAACTTGCACCAATCTGCATCACCAAACACATTATTTTAAAATAAACATGGTGGCCCAGGGCCACCAAAAAGGAAAAACCAGACTTTTCCTTTGTCAAACACCTAATTTTCTTTTGATTTCTTCAAATGAAGCCTAAAAGCATTTAACTGTCTACAGCAAGCCCCTTGGCAATTATTTGTGCTGCTGCTCATTTCTTTTTCTTCAACAAATCTACAGCTAGCTTCATCAGCATATATAATTATGAGTTGTAGAATGTCATCATCATATGAGTCACTGATGTTGCTTGGAAAAATAACAGACTCACATGAAACAAATGAATCCACATCAGAATTTTGCCCTTCCTCAAAAAATAAGAGCTCCTCTGTATCAAACATGCAATATTCAGGCACAAGCAACATCTCATAATCAAATTTATCTTGATGAACATACAGATATCCATCATCATCATGCACAGTAGTTTTGTCATTAATGTCCACCTGAAATGTCTCAAGAGAAGGAAGAAATAACTCAGAATGTAGCCCTACACTGAAAGCTTCATAGTCACCCCTGCAATCAACACTATCCCCAACTGTATGAGCACACACATCTACAATTTTCCCATCCACCTTTGAATAGTGACCTTGTTTTTTATCTTCACTAGTGCCCTGATAATCAAAAGCAAAGTTTTCAACCTCTGCACTATGAAGGTGGCCAAAATCTTCAAGGAAACATTCATAATCAGCATCCAAATATATTTCATTATCTGAAAGGCTCACATATGCATCTGAATGCTGGCAATCACTAGCATATTCACTGCCATCCCTTGAATCAATGTTTTCTATATTCAGAGTGAAGCTCTTCATATCCACTTCATATAAATAATCAGGCATAACTGGGATATGCACACTGCTGCAAGACACAACTTCATGTATGTCTCTCATTTGATCAATTGGAGGGCACCTTGTGTCTGCAGGCTTGTCTTCTAAAGGCTGATAACAATCTTTGTTTTCATTATTACAAGATGTGCTTACATTTTCTACAACATTTTCTTCATGCATCACATCATGGCTGCACACATTATTCTGAAATATATTTCCCTCTATACAATCATTTCTCAATGCACATACTGGGAGAGCTGAAATATATTCACTTTGATAATTGCTTTGACAACTTGCAGCCATGAAACCTACTGGCATTCCATATTTCTCATTGTTTTCTATGTCCATAGCAAATTGGAAAGCCTAGTGAAGTGTGACTGGTTCTTTATCTCTCAACAGATAACTCATTTCTTCATCAAATGCAGCCAAATAAATTGTCAAGCACAATGCATTATTAGGTCTCATATATTCAGGGATCTGCCTGAGCAATTTAATAAACCTAAGATTAAAGGCTGGAACCAGCTCCTCATCTTCCCTTTGGATATTCATAAAATGTATGATTAATGAGGCCACATCAAACCTTTCACCAAACTGCCCTAGGAATGCAACTTCTAAATCTATCCATGAAGAAATTGAACAAATAGGCAAGTCTGAAAACCATATCCTAGCATCATCTTCCAATGACTGAACAAAGAGTCTCATTACTACATCTTCATCCTCTACCTCATAATCTTCTACTAAATTACAAAATCTTTGCAGATGTTTGTTTGCCGATTCAGAATCTGATCCACTATATTTTGGCAAATATATTCTAATTTTATTGGGAATAATATTTGGGTAACCATATATCCCTATGAAATTTAGGGCTTTATATCTTTAATAAAGAATGGTCTTCTCTGAGAGCACGACTAGGCTTGCTATTCTAAACTCAACATTTTGAATCAAAGATGAATACCTGGATATATGTTGCAGCATTGATAGGTTCTTTCAACAGAGTCCGCACCTCTCAGAGAGAGGACAGAATGTCAGCAAGGCACTTTTGTTTTTTGGATTCATCACCCCAGCAGAGCACCACATGGTTCCTTTTTGTTGCAACAACTTCACTGGAAAATAGATTTTCCAGCCCTCAAGTTACTTGACTCTCTCTCTCCCCAACAGAGTCACCAATTTCTGTTGGTTTTTTCCCAGACTGGATGCTTATTCCCAGATTTCCTTACAAGGTAGCCATTAATGATCAACAGGATCTCTGGGCCAGGGGCCAACAGTGTAGGAGATAGACTCTATATTTTATCTCCTCTTCTTCTTCAGGCTCTGCAAAACCTAGGGGAGTATTCCCTACTCAACATCCATGAGGATATACATGCAAGGCTGGGATGCTGACAAAAAGCAGATAAGTCCTCCTGTAAGTAGACCAAAACTATAAGATAAGAGCAAAGGGGCTAGCTTTGGGCCTATTTGCAGTTGTAGACAAAGGACTTGGATCCTAAAACTAATTCTACTGTCCTAATGGTTGTTTTAGAGTTTGATTTTGATTTTAAGTTTGGATGCAAAGCTGGACATGGTTGTAACACAAACACAAAGCAAGATTGGTGCCTATCCAAGGCATGGAGTCAGTAGACATACACCTGTGAATGATATGCATGAACAACTAAAACTGGATTTCAGGGGGATACATATGATACCTGCCTTACAGATATCTCCCAATATAGAGTGTTAAGCTATCTATACTTATGGTATCCCTATTACAGTATACCCTTCCCAATGTTCAATCTGAAAATAGTTTAATCTACCCCTTGAGCAGAAGTTAAAAGATCAGACATTCAACACAGGAATTCTATGTTCTCGAATCTTAGACATTCCTTGAATACCTAGACTCAGAAGAAAGATACATGCAAAATTGGAGACAGAATTAGCATAACACATGCAAACATAGCATTATTCATATAAAATTGTCCATGAAATCAGTGGATTCATGCAAAAACATACAACAGGAGATACATAAACTCACAAGTTTTGCTGCACAGAGCAACCAAATCAGCTGTATTGTATTACAGAGCCAAATGTTCAACTTTCAACAACCAAAACAATGGTAACACAGTCTGCCTATATCGGCCAGAAAGTCTACCCACAGCAATTAATTACATGATTTTTACAAAAAACCGCCAGATACAGCCCATGAGAGATGGCGCCCATAAGTTATCAATGCAGTAGGCAGGAGAGTTGATAGGGGTGGCCTCGAGCCCTGTGCCACCATCTGGAAGTCTTCATGCTAAAAATCAGGTAGTTTAATCACTTGTACTGTCGCCCACACCCCTACTACAATCGCCATTGATGGCTCAACCACCCGCGGCCTACTTGGAAACCGTCACACTGTTCAAAATGGAGCTTCCCGCCAAGAAGCGCTTCCTCACAGGTTCAAAATAATGTAGGGAGATTAATCCCACATGCATAGTGAGAAGACCACTTCAATGTTTTATAAACATGGCCACAAACATACTAAGTGTCGAGCGCTTTTGCCGCGCTCGACACATAAGCCCTCGCCCAAAGCTAAGCCATCGGCTTGCCCCAAAAAACTCTCGTCGATCTATCAAGTCTCTTCGATAACAAACAAAACACACCCTCCATCGCCATGACTCCCTCCATCGGAGCATCCAAAAATCCTCTGGCCGACCTCATGTGTTACACCAATGAAGCCCATCACAATCCCCTATCAGCCAGACCAATCCCATCGGCCAACCTGAAACTCCTCTGACCGACCTCAATAGTCTCACTGACGCCATGGCAAACTCCATATTTCCCATCATCAGCCAAAGATAGACCATCGGGCCAACTTCCATCGACTAGGCCGATAAAACAAGTCTCACCGATGGCCAAGCAAAAAACACCCGTCGCCAAGACAAAAACCATCGGCCAACCCAAAAGCAATGCTCGCCGACAACAAAAGTCACGCCGATGGCAACTTGGCTTCCCATCTCCATCGGTGTGACTTAGACCGTCGGAGCAAGACCACAAACCTATGCTGATAGCTGCCATCACGCCGATGAAACCAAAAACATAAAGCTTTGAACCATTGAACCGGTTCAAACAGATGATTCAATGGCGAGGTTCAACACTGAGGTTCACCGGCGAGGTTCAAACCGAAAGTTCAAAGACACAATTGGAGCACTCAAAAAAACAAAACTTTCGCTGATAGACAAAACATGATGACCCCTTCCTTAGGAAAGATGAAGGGGAGCCAAAACTCAGAATCTTTTGGATTTTTTGGGAAGGTGCCTGCATGAAAAATTGCTCAGAAACTGACAGTCAATTCAGGCACCAACATGACCAAGGGCTAGTTCTCTAGACCTTAACTACAAACATAACTACCAAACTAATCCTAATCGCTTAATGTGACTACTTTACCCTAGCTACTCGATTTGACCGCTAGTGGTTTAGAAGAGCCCCCTATCCTCCACAACTTCTAAAATAGGGCTTTTTTCAATTTTGCATAACTTTTGCCCATTAGGTCAAATGTTTGCAAAATTACAAGTGTTGGAAATCTAATTTGACCAGATTCATAGTGGTCCAAGCCTCATCTTCAGATTTGATCATATTTTTTAGGTATAATTAGTCAAATTCATTATTTTCTTAAAAACTTTAATCGCATATATCTTTGTAAATGTTATCAAAATTTGACATTTTTTTTTAAATTGCATAGAATTTTGCAAGAAATCTTATAAAATCATATATTCTATTGTATCATATCATCTAACATCATTTTTCTACAGATTTGATCATTTTCATCTAACACTTGTTTTGTAGCATTTCACTTGTCATAGACCAAATTTATCAAAACTACTAACAAGTTTGTTGCAGGTTCACATGTCCAAGGCTGATTATTAAACTATATTTGTGTCTTCTTTGTTTCATGGGTTTTATTGTGACTTGGGGTGTATATGCTGATTAATCATCTTAATATATTTTTCTTCTTTATTTCATGGGTTTTATAGTTTAATATAGTCTAATAATCCTCTAGCCACTTTCATCTTCACAACACACATCATTTTTATAAGGGGAATTAATCATTGCTTGTGTGGATCAAGAGTACACATGTATGCTCTCTCCTTGTGCCCGGTATGATCTTGGGGATCAAAAACACCTCTTGATACACATTTGTCACCCAAGATGTGTTAGTGTGCACGTATGCTCTCCCCTTGTGCTTCGTACGAGCTTGGGGATCAAAAACACCTTGCATTACCTTTCCCTTTAGGAGGCCTTCTTGAGGATTTCATCACCCCAAGTTACAACCTCAACTGCACAATCTGATGGGGTATATTAAAGGGGAGAGAAAAAAAGTTATACCCCAATCTAGTCATGTTGTCATTGGCATAGCCTTGAGGCCATGGGTGATTCTGGACACAAGGTGAAGTGACCTTTGCTTAATTACTTATGCCACATGCCCTCAATGGACTAGTGTTCACAGATTGGACCCCACATACCATGTGTATTTAGCGGGCACCCTTAGAGAGCTCGTATAATTCTAGCTTAAGACCTCTTGATTGATCTTTTCATGTGGTGCAAGGGTCATAAATCAACCCTGAAGTTACTCACCATGTACCTCCTTGAGTTGAGATAGAAGGTTTCTTTTGGCAAGGTTTCAAGGCCTCCAAGGAAAGGGAAGGGTGAGCGAAGGCCACTTGATCCAAAACTATCAACTCACCTTGATCCCTAACTATCCACTCTT
This sequence comes from Cunninghamia lanceolata, assembly GCA_027924645.1. NCBI lineage: Eukaryota > Viridiplantae > Streptophyta > Pinopsida > Cupressales > Cupressaceae > Cunninghamia > Cunninghamia lanceolata. The sequence continues at coordinate 4,896,268 of BSBN01000026.1, read as the reverse complement.
GTGAAGATATTCCTAGCTAGGTAAGAATATTAAGAGGTATTGAGTGTGGCCCTATACTAAAAATCAAACCTTATTGAATAATCTAGGGTGTTGTTTTGTTTTGCATGTGTGTTCATTTACATTTTCCCAGTCCTAATCCAAATCCATTGCAACACTTGTGCATACATGTGTGAAATCCTTTTGTTTGCAAGTTGTCCAAGGTCAAGCTTTAAGCCATCCATAATCATCTCCTAATCATCCATTTTCATCCAAATTCATCCTAATCACGTTATCCACCTCATCTAATCCAATCCAATCCACTTTATCCTAATCCTCCAATCTCATCCAATCTTATCCTAATCATCCAATCACATTATCCCACTTATCTAAATCATCCTAATTATCCATCTCATATCCTACTCATCCCTCTTATCCACCTCATCCTAATCTATCCTCAATCCAATCAACATCATCCTACTCATCCCTCTTATCCACCTCATCTTAGTCTATTCCAACCCAATCAACATCATTGTATTCATCCCTCTTATCCACCTCATCCTTATTCATCCTAATCATCTACTAATTATCCTACACCTCCACCCTAATCAATCCTAATCATCCCTCTTGTCCACTTCATCCTAATCCAAGCCCAAATCAGACATCATCCTAATCACCTCATCCCAACTCTCCTAATTAATCTCATCCTAATCATCCTATCCACATCATCCCAACCTATCCCTAATCCATACCTAGTCCATCATCTAGGACCCTAATCCTAATCAAGTTATCCAAATCCAATCAAGGTCCTAACCCTAATCCTTTCTATCTACCTAAGCCACTTCTTAATCGCAACCATCGTCCTAATCATAATCTGATCATGGAGCCTAATCTAACTTATTACTATTCTAATCACTTCCTAATCCAATCTCATCATTCATTCTTATCCTAATCCAACCTCGTCCATTATAAACCTAATCCACTTATCATCCTTAATCGAATCCCTTTATCCACCTAATCCCATTACATCCAATCCTAATCTAATCCATTTATCCCTCATCACTCACCCATTATCCATCTAACCATGTCAATCAAGCATACAATCCCTCATCCTTAATCAAAAATCATCCTTTGAAAACCAAAAGTTGGTTAAGGACTTATCCCCTTCATACCCAATCCACTTTCATCTGAAATATCAATCATAATTATCCAAATCATCATCAAAATCCCTCATCCAAAGGATCCTAGCCCTAATCCTACATCATCTATTTCAAATCTAATAAAAAATCAAGATCTTATTTGATCCATTATCCTTAATCTAAACTTGATTACAATTGTCAGTCTATCTTTAGGGGTAAGTACAAGAAGATGAGTACACTTTTTGGCCAAAAAGTGGAAATATTTTTCCTATTTTTTAAATTTTGTCATATTTGGAGTGACAATTTGAAGCACTTGCACATAAAATATTAAGATGATGTAAAAATAAGAAATGTAGGATTTTGTTTCTGGTTTTCAAATATATAATTTTTTATAATACTCAAATGATGCATGTTAGTTTTTTATTAGATGTACAAAAAGTGGTTTTTTAAAAGTCCCCTATTTTTTGCCAAAGCATGCATGTGTACAGCCAACATAATTTGACCTAAATTAAGGTGTTAAATTCTAATTCCTTTTGTGGAAAAATGTACATGATGTTGAATTTTGGTCAGCATATTTTTTGTAATTTTTGATAAATATATTTTTTTATTAATTTTTTAATAGCCCTAATTAGTGTTTTTAACAACCCCTCATGTATGGCTAGCATAGTTTGTGCTAAATTAATCAATTCAATAAAAAAAATTTCGTCATGTAGAGAATGATGTCTAGATTGGTCAGACATTTTTTTGAAAGAAACTTTCAAAATCAAAAGTTATTAAAAAAATCGCAATGTATGTTATTTCAAGTTTATGAGTTAGTTTGTTTAGAAAATAAATAATAAATAGAAATTTATGTTCAATAGTATAAAATTGCATATTTGAAAACTAGACTTTCAGATCTATAATGGGATTTAATTTCGTTAAAATATTCTAAAAAAAAGTCGTTAGCCATAGTGGTGAAACTATTTTTTTCTCTTGATGTTTTCATGGTCTCCTAGTTGTAGGTCCAAAGCTAAGGCTTGGGTTTCCAAGCCTAAAACCAATGCAAATTGGCGGGTTTGCAATTTTAAAATTTTAGAAATGGGTACCTGTTATAAATGGGTGCCCATTCTAAAAATAATAGGTACCTATTTCTAAAAATAAAAAAATAGCCATAGGCATGTTTAAAAAAAGAAATAGTTTTTGAAAATAGGTACCCTTTTTGAAATGGGTACCCGTTTCATAACGGGTACCCGATCCTAAACAAGCACCCATTATTTTCAAAACGTGTTCCCATTCCAAGTGGCATTTTCCATCCGTGGAAGACTTCTGCAAAATGTATACTCATCTTTGTGCTTTCACCCTAAGTATAGTCATCAAATCTTTGTAGAAGTTGTGAAACCAACCTCACAAAACCTAGTGAACACCTACAAAACATAGGATTAACCTTCTACAAGATAAAAAAGTAGAGAGGATGAATTTGCACAATATTGGATGTAATTAATGAACTGGATTAATTAATCACATGTGAGAACTTCCTTTTATATTTGCAAGTTAGAGAAAAACCTAATATGACTTAAGAATAACCTAAGAATAAAAATAGCCCTGAGTCAACTTAATGAAGTGTAATTAAATATTTAATTACACCAATACCCCCTTAAGTGCAACTTAGGGAGAAATGAAAATATGCAACTAATGCAAAAATGATGGGTCTTGGCTACAAGGCTTGATGAGGTACCCATATACAAAAGAGTCTCTCACAAACAGATAAAAGGAGAAAACCACGTGGGAAAAACTCCTCCCCAAAAGAGAGAACAAACCTCCCTACAAGAGAGAGAGTGACAGACTAAAAAGCCTCCACAAAAGATGTCCCAAAAGAATAGGAACAAAGGATGAACATGAGGAACATGAGGAACACCACTGAAGCATGAAGAAGCCACAAACACTGTCAAAGACTAACTATTATAGTGTTGAAAGAAGAACCTCCTCTAAAATAAGATGAAGATCAGAATAAAGAAGACAAGAATCTACATGAGTGCCCCCAAAGACACTACTTGAATCAGATGGAAAATAAAGGTAAAACATCTGGAACTCAAAGATACATATGGTACAAGTATCAAAAGTCTGAAGAACTGATCAAGTGAAAATAGGTCACCTCCACAAAAGGAATGCAAGATTGTCCATATGGTAAATGTTCCATCTCACTGAAATGCATGGGTAACCAGCCACTAATATATGTTGCATCCACCTAGTACATAGGAACATATACTAGATACATAGCTCACTCCAACATGAAACCAAAGAAACATTAGCACCAATAGTACATAAACCCCCCATAATGCTAAGAAGGGAGAGCCATGATAGGTACACTAAAACTGTGTGAAACCAAGAAGTGCATGTAGGAGAAACAAGAACATCTGAACATGCAAACATGAAAGTACCAGTAAAAAAAGGGTGTACAAACCAAGGAACACACACATGAGACAAGAATCAATGTGATTCACTATTGTCGTAGAAGGGACACTCACTTGACAAAGGTGTGATGGAAAACCAAAGGTAAACATCACTACTCATGGTACTTAATATCATAATGCAAGTACAATAAGGCACAAAATGATGTGCAAAATCCCAATAATACATGTACAATGTTGAGTCACTTTATTTCAGTGTGTTTACATATGAGAAGTGCTTACAATGGAAGGCTACAATGTCCAAAAAGGACTACATGTTGAAAATACAATTCTTTGATAGAAAATAAAGAAATTGATAGCACCATGATGAAGTACACAAAAAATCATGCACTTTGAAAAAATGACACTAAAAAAGGAGTTAGGATGCAAAAGATATGGCATGTCAAAGTCTCCAAAATGAGGACTAACAACGATAGCACTAAGAAAACTAATTTCTAGAAAAACTAGAAGTCAAAACTAGAAACCACCTAGACCACCACGAAGAGCACAAAATTCTACCCCGTTTCAAAAAAAATTGCATGAAAAAGACCACCGTATAACCGAGATATGGCCTCTGGAAGATGGAGTGCAAAAAGTAAAAACCCAACGGAGAGGGGCTAGGCAGGGCAAAAGATCATCTCCATGAAGTTTAGCAAAAACACCTCCAAATTTGGAGGATCACCAACTTTAGAACCTCTACTAAAAAGTTCTCTAGGAACAACAGTTTGCACATGTTTTTTTAAACATTAAAAAAATTGCATGTGTTTTTTTAAATAAAAAAACACACAAAAAAAGTTCATTGCATGTTTTTTTATAGAAATAAAAACATTAAAAAAATGAATTTGAATTTTTTTATTTTGAAATTATTTTTTAAAAAAACTATGGGGTCCATGGCTCCAAAAGGGATTGTGGCCCCAATGGTGAGTGCAAGACCCTAAGGGTCTACAACCCCTATGGGGCGTACGGCCCTAAGGCCTGCTACGTAGGGGCTTGCACAGTATTTGTTTTTAAAAAAGAAAAAATTGTCTTTTTTTTATATTTAACTTTTTTTCTTTTAAAAAAGCTTTACATATAAAAAACTTACGATTTTTTTGAAAAAAATTGTTTTTTTTAAAACACAAGAAAAATACTAAAAAAATTGAAAAAAAATCACCTTTTACTACATGTTGGGCAGGCCGTACAACTTGTCTAGCAAAAACAATTTTGTCATAGATGATCCCAAGGTTGATTTTGGCGATTTGATAGTCGATCTTAAGGTTTTTGGACCTTATGAGCATGATGGCAGGGTTGGATTTGGCCCAAAATACTTAAAAATATAGATTTCCTCTGGATCCCACAAAAAACACCCACTGAGACCCTAGCATATGAAGCCAAATAAAAGGCTAATCTGACTAGTTCGACTATTTGAATCCAATGGAAGACTTTGTTTTACAAATAAATACACCCAACAAATGACTCTTGCTTAAAAATTTCTCTAAATCTAAGAAGGGGCTTACAAATCTGGAGTTCTAATACCATGTAGAAGTTGTGAAACCAACCTCACAGAACCTAGTGAATACCTGCAAAACCCAGGATTAACCTTCTACAAGCGAAAATCAAAGAGGATGAATTTGCACAATATTGGATGCAATTAATGAATTGGATTAATGAATTACATGTGAGAACTTGCTTTTATATTTGCACTTGTTAGAGAAAAACCTAATATGACTTAAGAATATCCTAAGACTAAAAATAGCCCTAAGTCAACTTAATAAAGTGTAATTAAATATTTAATTACACCATCAATCTCATCAATTCCTACTTAAGAATGTTAGTCTATCTTAATTAGAAATTAAATCAATCCAATCACCCCTCTTTCTTAAGAATGTAATTCTAGCTTAATTATAGAGAATCATCCATTTTTCCAATAAAATCAAATCATTTTAAGGTCTTGGCATTTGATCACCAACCTACATCACATTCATTCATTATCCTAGATCATCTCCTATCGCTCCCAACAACATGGATCCTCATGCAAAAATATAAAGACTTAAAAGTATGTATGAGGGTTTTGATGCTATCACCAAGACAAAATGCAAAAATGCCATCAATGATATCCCCTTAGTGCATCTCATCAATGGTGATTCTCAAGCTCCTATCACATCAACATCACCATGCTATATGCCATCCCCATCAACCTCATACCAACCTTCATCCACTTATGTGACCATGTCATTATATCTATCCAACCTATCAAGACCTCCAAGTTATCCACCCTCCACCTATTCATATACCTCACCAATCTCTCCATCACAATATCCCTCCAATCCTATTAACATTAATCTATTAGCCTACATACCTCCCAATCCATCAATCTCTGTATTCCCTCCATCACCATATCCCTCTAATCCTCCTAATCCTAATTCATTGGTCCACCCATTTCCCAATCCATCAAACCCTATAGTCCATGCACTATCTAATCCACCATCAAAGCTTCCAAGCCCTAATCCATCGACCCATGAATCCATGAAGGATCTTCTCCAAAGACTATTTGCAAAATCTAAAAGCAAAAACAAAGCTATGGAGCCATATAAATTTGTTAGAAATGAAGGCAAACAACTATAGAATGGAAATATGATTATAACTATAACTATTAATCTAGTGCAAAATCAAAATGGAGATAATATGAAATCAACACAAAGAAATAACGGAATAGAAGATCAAACACATAACATAGTGTTTATGTGGAGAAATCCTTTCGAGAAGAAAACTCCACACAAGAAGAGATGCACCAATCTATATTAACTTCAATAGAGTTTATAATACAATACTATCAATCTTCAATCCAACAACACTTGTAATACGAGCTCTACTCCAACATAGTCGTAATTTACAATATCCTAATAAAGGGGTTACCTTCTAGGGTAACAAAAGACAACATTGTTGCAAGTATGTGCCTAATAGGTGTTGTCATTGGTGTCAACTATATCCTATTTTTTTATTTGTTTAGAATCTTTATATATTAAGGATATTGAGAAAATTTGCCTCTCCAAAAGAAACAATGAATTGCAGTGAAGACAGTGAGTTGCATACTGAAGAATAGTCTAGAAGATTGCTTCAAATTTCTTGCTAATTGAAGATCTTGGTCTATGGATTAGAATTTATTTAAAGTCATGTCTAAAGATGCTAAATCTTGAGTTTGATCCTTCGGTGTGAAGAATTGAGTGAGTTACATTCACCAAAGTAAACATTGCTTTCTCTAATTATTCACTAGAGCTAGAGAGAAAGTATTTTGCTCCACATTCCTCCGTATTGAAGTATTTTGCTCTGTGGTTCTAGAGGGAATTCTAGGATGATGATAAGTGTCTACAACTACAATGGTTCATGTTTTGGTGGTCCACAATCTATCTTTCTTTTATGACAGTTGAAGACAATGAAGTTCATGTGCTCTGATGTGAATAATCTCATGGATAAAGTGGTTTAAGTTTGTGCAATTGCTCCTGGTAATTTCAATGTGCTTGGGGATGCCTCCTAATCATGTTCCTACCTTTACATTGGTCTGCGTTAAGGAATTGAGATTGTGTTTGAAGATTATTCCCAGATAACATAGTGTGTAACCAGTCTTAGTTGACTTGGTTAATTCTAGTGATTACGAAGATCCCTTGAAGTTTATAGAAGCGTGTTGTGGCATGGAAGATCGTGTTTGAGTCCCAACTAAGGCGTGGCATGATCTGCATACATCTATACTACATTTCCTTAGCGTAATTTTGTATTAGGTCTAGACCTATTTTGTAAATGTTTGTAGTGCCGACATTGGAGATTGTTCCAATGGTTGATGATTGTAATGCCGACTTGATCATTACAAGGTTGATGTAGTGTATAAATACTTGAAATTGAGTCGTGGAAAAGATGTCCTTGTGGGAAGATGTGAAGATAAGGAAAAAGGGGAAAAGGCATTAGTAGAGCAGAGGAACTATTGTACTTCAATGAATTAATCTCAGACATGAAGAAGATGTTGATCTTGGCAGTGAGCCTCCAATAGGTTTAATAGCCCTCATTGTAATCTTTCTAGGTTTAGGGTTGAGGTAGTGAGCCTACTAGGCCTAGATGTACTTCATGGCAGTGAGCCAGCATGTTCTAGGCCCATGGAGTGACCAAGCCTAAACATTATTGTTCAAAGATTTCAATATATATTGAGAGCTAATCCTCTCCATGGTTTTTCATGTAGAAATCTGGTGTCTCTTGTGTTTGATGTTGCATATGTGTTTAAGTTTATGATTTCATGCATTCATTATTACTCATAACAACTGTGGACAAGTGATTAATGTTTAAAGTACAGAAATGGTTGAGTTTTTGGGACAACTGATTCACCCCCCTCTTAGCTGTCTGTCACATTTCAACAATTGGTATTAGAGCCACATCCCTTCAGAAAGAGTCTAACAACTCGAGGGAGATCCTAAATGGAGCCTCAAGAAAAATAGCTACATACTGATGTACCTAGATGCTCATCAAAAGATAATAAATTTGATTCGTCCAAGGAAGCATTTTATGAAGGTAAGAGTGTCAACAATATTTAAGTGTTTCTGATTCAGAGGTATGCACCAACAATGAAGCTATGTTTCAAGATGACAATTGTTGGGTTATTGATAGTAGTTGTTCAAATCACATGACTAGTGACAAAAGTAAGTTTGTAAGTCTAGAAAGATATGATGGAGGGCTAGTTAGGTTTGGAGATGACTGAACTGCTAAAATATGTGGAAAAGGATCAATCAATCTTGGCAATAGACAAATTACTCATGATGTTTTTTATGTTAAAAATCTAAAGCAAAGTCTCTTAAGCATTGGATAGTTATGCAAAAAGGGATTTAGTCTTGTATTTGAGGATAATACTTTTGAAATCAAAGAGAATTCTGGAGCTACAATGGCCATTGGAAAAAGGATAGAAAATAGTCTTTGTCATCTCAGAAAAGGTGACATTCTTGGGCTCACAACTCATACCAATGAAAGTTGGCTTTGGCATAGAAGACTGTGTCATGCAAATCTTGATGATTTAGTAAAGATAGGCTCAGTTCAAATTGTGAAAGATCTACTAGAAATTGATTTCTCAGATAACATCATTTGCAGAAAATGTCAAGATAAAAGGGTGTCAAGAAGAGTACTACAAAAATCCTCCACTGAACGATTGGAATTGATCCATGCTAGCCTTTGTGGTCCTATAAGAATACGAAGCCTTCATGATGACAGGTACTTTATGTTCTTCATTAATGATTATTCTAGAATGACTTGGGTTAGATTTTTCAAAGATAAATCAGAAACTCTAGATGCACTCAAAGCTTTTAAAGCAATGGTTGAAAATGAGCTAAGCATGAAAATCAAGTTTTTGAGGATTGGTAACGAAGAAGAGTTTGCCTCCAACAATTTCAATATGTTATGTGAAATCCATAGGATAGAGAAACAACTCTTTGCGAAGAATAAGACAATGGAAGAAGCAAGTAGGACTATTTAGGAAACTGCAAAATTAATGATGGAAGAGGCAAATCTATCAGAAGCATTTTGGAAGGAGGTAATTCAAACTATTGTCTACACACTAAGCAGAGTTCAGGTAAAAGCTAAAAATGAAAAGAGTCACTTTGAATTATGGTATGGAACAATACCCACTATGAAGTACTTCGAAATCTTTGGAAGCAAGTGCCTTATCAAGATGGAAAAGAATGATGGTAAATATGAGGAGGGCATCTTTCTTAGATATTCATCTTGGAAAAAAGCCCACCACTGCTACAACAAAAGATTGGGAAAGATTTGTGAAAGTACAAATTTCAAATTTAATGAGAACACTCAAAAGTACTCTAACTCAACCAATGAGGAACTACAAAGTGAAGCACAAGAAGGCTCCCTGACCATCAGTGATAAAACAAAATATGATGTATGCATGATTGCCAATGTTGAATCTAAAGCAGTTGATAGTGACAGTAAAGGGCACCAAATTGATCTGGAAGACATTAATAAATCTGAGGAAGGAAACTTGGACTCAAAAAGAAATATGCTAGAAGTAAATGGTTCCATCCAAGAGCTAAGGAAATCAAGGAACTCCAACAAAGCCTTAAAAGGAAAAGTGAAGAATTGAGTCTGGTAAATGAAGATAAAACAAGATTAGAGGATCATCTGAGCCAAGTTGTGAAAGATAAGTGAGAAGAATGTGAGAAATGGGTAGAAGAAATTGTACTTTTGAAGTCTGATCTAGAGGTAGCCAACAACTACAGAAAAAATTTAAAATAAGCTCTACAAAACTTGATGGTTTGCTGGCCAGTCAAAAGTATCTAGGTGATATACAAGGCTTGGGATTTGAAAAGGGAGAAAGTTCAAATTCAAGGCAAGACAAATCTAAAGAAAGAAGAGGCAGGGACCATCCAGTATAGAATCAAAGAAGAAGACCTAAAGGACCTTCCGGTTAAGCAACCAAATGCTCAAAGGTACCCATCTTTCAGTGGTTACTATTTTAAATGCAATAAGTATGGTCATAGGGCTATTCAGTGTAGAAGCAAGATAAATCAAAATGTTCCATCCTTCTCTGGTCAATGTTTCAATTGCAAGAAAATAGGTCATAAAACAATTGAATGCAGAAGTGTGTTAAGGAGTTAAACAAAGAATTCAAGGACTAGTCAATCTTTCAATGGACAGTGTTTTGCATGCAATAGATTTGGGCATATGGCAAATCAGTGCAGATCAAGACCAATTCCAAATTACAGAAGAAATCAAGGTTAGATAAATGTTGTTGTTATCAATCAGATATGCACCCTATGTTAAGTTATTCAACTTAACTATATGTTGACACATGGGAATACTCCTAGGCCTGTGGGTTGCCTAAAAATTGGAGTGAACCTCCAAAGTGAGCTGGCTCTCCTAATGATTTTACTAATCTAAATAATTTTCATAGGGAAAAGGTGAGAAGGTGAACTGAAATGAAACAAATAACTAAAATTAACTCCTAAGGTGATGCACCAATACTTAAAATTTTATCAGATCTTACTATCAATTCACAGAACTATGACTCTCACAACCCTTTGATTATACTTAATTCATTAATATTTCACATGAAGGTTCATCTAAACACAACATGCAACCTGAATCAAATAAAATACTTACATAATGATCACAAAATTAAGACAAAACAGAGGATAAATAACTATCACAGTGCAATATCAAATTAACCTTGCAAATGAGTAGACAAATGGGAAGGAAAACTACTGCTCTATAAACTAGAAGGAATAATGAGTACAAAAACTAAAGTACAACTCTCTCAGTGTGAGAGGAAGACTCTGAAAATCTCTAAACTCTGATCTCTAACCCTCAAGAAAGAGCTAGCTATCTCCAATATATCCTGTCCAAAAGATCTCTAAGAGAAAATCTAGGAAAAGCTCCTAAAAATAGTTATCCAAATCCATTTTCGAGCTCCATAAAAAAGCCTCAAAAATTGTGCCAAACTGTCTCTCAAACTAAATAGAAAAGTTGCCAAAAGCTCTCCAAGGTGGTCCCACCAAAAAATATGCTTTATCTGCCCCAAAAGATTTCATTTTTGTCCATATCTGGCTAAAAGAAAGTAAACTTAAAAAACAAGATATTGTCTTCTTTACTAGCTTTAACTGCATAAAATAATGAATATTTTAAAAGCAATTTATAGATACATTGCTTTAAAATATCATTTTACAAGGATTGCAGTTTTGTCTTTTTCCAATCTTCCTAGATTTGATTTTTGCAAAAATGATAATACAAGGCTTTAATTTCACCAAGTATATCACATCTTAGGAATACTTGATTTTTCTATAAAAAATTATAAAAATGTGAAGGTATCTCAAATGATTGCAAAAATAAAAGCCTATGAAGGCGTACCCTCCAAATGATTTGCAAATAATATATGGGCATATGAAGTTTATCCTCAAGAGGGACTAAATGAGCTTTAAAGGTAAAAAAAAATCAAAAGCCCTCCAAATGATTTGCAAATAATATATGGGCATATGAAGTTTATCCTCAAGAGGGACTAAATGAGCTTTAAAGGTAAAAAAAAATCAAAAGCCTTAAGGCATAAAGCCTAGGCATCGAATATATCAAAGGGACCTATGGCATTTGTCATCTTCTAAGTCTTGAGACTAGGCATTTGCAAAAAGGGGACCTTAATACCATGAAGGGTATTACTTGAGGCACTGAAAAATGAATCTGATGCAATAAAAATACCATATTGAATTAGGGCATATGAAACCCTAATCTCAAAATGCCATTGCCCTAGAATCTTGGGCTCATTTTACTTCTCAATTTTTAGAAAAAACTCTCTGCTATGGCTGCCGACACCAAGCTAGGGTCTGGAGCTGAAACTCACGCATTTCTGCTGTCTCTATAACATTTTCTTCAAGATCCCTTACAGGAAGATAAAGGTAAACACTTCTCAGACAATATTGGACCATGTTTTTGCATTTCTTTACTGGATTATGGGCTTTCTAGCCACAACTTCCACTAGTTTCTGATGCATTTATTTTGTCTCTATTGTGGTTTGCTCCTACCTCTATTATGAAACCGAATGTCACCATGGCTAAGGGTCTGAGGTAAACCATCGACTCCTCTACTCTCTCTACATGTTTGATGGATTTTGTTAGAACTTTTAAGAATAATCATCACAGGAAAGGAAGGTAAGAATGTCCTACCAAACATATTCAACCATATCTTCAATTTTCAAAACAACTCTTGGATTTAAAGCCACAGTTGTGCCATATCTTCTGATGTATTTTTTGTTCTTGGTGTTCATTTATCTCTATTTGTGAGGCCATGATATGTGGCTCTTCGAGCTCGAGCTCTTCTGAGCCAAATACAAAAGAAAAATCACGACTACATGTATCTTCCTCTCTTCTGAAATAAAGGTGAATTTCCCCTTCGAACTGTGCATACTTCTTTTGCATCTATATTTCTCCTATGAAACCCCAAGTGGGTTATGCTATGACTGGGCCATGACTTGTAATGATATGTTGAGCATTATTTTCATTGTATGAGTTCAAAAACTCTCTATCTCCCATCATATCTGTGATAAAACTTGAAACCCCCAAACGGGTTCTCCTTGTTGTGAGGAATACACATACTCTGGCTACTTGTCGCGGCCATACACTTACTAATTTCTCTCCTTCTAACCATTCTTTGTAACAAGAATTTGAAGTCCTTTTTTTGTTCTATGAATATGATCTAGAAAATGTAACTTCAACCGGACCTTTAACTTATTATGAAGAAAAGGACTTACTTCTATATCACTGGCTATGACTTCAAAGGCTCAAAATGATCTTTCAAATCATTTTTCTATACGTTTGATGATAGTGAAACTGTATTGCTCCTTCTTTTGTACATGCTTTTCCTTCTGATATATTCCATCTTTTAATACAACCCTAGGCAAGTTTTGAAGATGTTTTTCATTCTCTGTCCCAAAGGAATGATCATTTATGGTACTATGAACCTTAGTATATTTATTATAGGCCGCGGCCAGACCTGATACATTCTGTCATTCCTGAGTTTCTACTGAACCCTCATGAGCTTGAAATATCCTCTATTTACTCTATATCTGTCTTTTCCTTGCAAATCAATATGGGCTTTGAGATTTAATGAAGAGTAACCCCTCCTTGGCCATGGCTAAAAAGAACACACTTTATCTTTTTACTTACATTTGCCTTAGTTCTGAATAAAAGAGCTTGACCTCTCCTTGAATAAAGGTTATGGATTTCTTGTAGCTATACATGAGCACTGAGATTGTACTATTTACCATGATATAGTGTATTTGATATAGCTGTTATTTTTCATGCTTCTTTCTATATACACTTTGGATGATCAAACTTAATCTCTTTCACATCTCATGTAGATGAATATAAATGGTTGTTGTTCCAATTGCATTGTATAATGGTGACATGTTGTTCTTGTCACTTTTGTATCACTGTAGATGCCATAATGAAGATGAGATTCATGTATGCCATCGTGTTGGGTAAAATGCATCTGATGTCTTAAGTTTGTGCAGCCATGTACTTATGCATTCCATTGATGATTGATATTACTATTTACATTTGATATACATACATTCTGAATGTTCCAGTTAGAGATGTCTCATGGCATACAATGCTTGACATCTAGTCTATAATATCATATCAAATGTAGATATATACATACCATGTTGAATTATTGCAATTCCTCCACTTTACTAGCATGAATATCATGTAAATAGAACTTACAAATGCATCTTCATGGTATCAATTTGATCACTATATCTATATGATTCTCTTCTGCACTCTTCAGTTTCTCAATTATGCATAGAATGATATTGATCCTTGATGTTATACACATGCTATGATTATGTTATTTATACATCATTGAATGATGTTGTTCATTTGCAACTCTATTTGATCATTCATATAGTTGTTCTATGACCTTTTTCTATCCAAAATAATGCAAACATTATGAAAGATACTTTAAATGATCATGGTTATGATGTACCTATCACATTGGTATTGAATGCCACCTTTGATCGGCATAAGAGTGCTCTATTTTTCTTCATATGTACACTACAGTCTGTATTCTTTCACTGACATTACTCTATTATTGGCATTATTGAATGACCTCAATGCTCAGTTGTGACTCTTAGCTCATTGATAGTCATAAATGGGTAGTGAGCTTGAAGCTCTCACATTTAGTTAATGCAGTAGCAGAATATGTCTTTTTTTTCTTATGTATATTTGTATCCCATCCCCTCCTAATAATCAAGGGTAGCACACTAGGCTCAACCCTTGTGGGAGCCCAATTAACACCACATGTTGAATTGGTCTTCAAAATAGCAACATGATTTCACCTATACCTGCACATGAAATAAACATGTTAGATAAAATTAGTGAAGTACAATGATTGTTTATTTTCAATCTCTCATTCATGTGAATGATTTGTATCTGGTTTAGTGCACTATAGACAATGTATTATGCCTATGCTGATAGGCACATAGGGAACTCATATCCGAATCTCTTACAGGTCTCTTCCAATCTTGCAGGTTTTTATTGGAGATCGGGAGAAAGGACAGAAGGCAACCTTGGAAACCAAAGGCACGGATCAGGCAATGATGGCTATGATCCTTCCCTTCTTATTTCCAGATGCATAGTATATTTCTTATATCTATACTATTTCAGCTATTCTTGATGCTTGTATGGGACATCTGATCTATCATGTTTTCATTCAATGCAATGTTTATTTATTTTATGTATCTCATTTGTAAAATGAATAATCATTGTAGCGAAATAAAATAATTTATCTCTTAAGAAACCTTCTGCAAATAAATGATGATTTGAAAATGATTTTCCTCTGCTGAACATCTGAATTGCAACATAACTAAATATCTCAAATACTCCAACTATGAAAACAAGATAATCATAGTAGAAAATGTTAAAAATTTCAACCTAAAATGAACTTGTTGTACCAACTTTGCCAATTTGAGTTGTAGGTGAAAAATGGTAACATTTCTACTGACTTCTACTATATGCTTGCTTGCTAAGCATCAAGACCAGTTGCCTTAATTTATCCATTAGGCATAGAGTCATACTCTGCTCATCTCAAACTTAGAAAATACTTAAACTCAGCACTTCAACCACTCTAAACAGCAATAGAAAACTAAAATAAACCAAACTAAAAGCAAACTAGAAGGCCCTGGTGGCCAGAAAACATGTGCAGCAGCACTTAGGGAAACCAAAATAACTAAAAGTAAATGTGCATGAAGCACTTATTGACTGCAACACTATTATACTATGATACAAGGTAGTACTTATCTTCAGAGGCAATGTTTGAGGTGGATCCCATTAACTGGGATAGACAGCACCTCTCCACTTAACTTGGATAACTGAAATGCATTGTTTTTCTTGCACTCTGTGATTACATAAGGTCCATCCCAAATTGCATCGAACTTGGAATGTTGTCCAAGTCTACTTCGTAGTTCATTCCATTTGAAAACTAAATCACCAACAATGAAGCTTCTTGGTCTTGCCCTCTTATCAAAGGAACTCTTCATTTGAGCTTGATGGATTTCAAGCTTCCTCAAGGCTTCTTTTCTAGTCTCATCTAATTCCATAAGCTGAGCTAACCTTACTACTAAAGGCTACTCCTCTAGCAACTCAAGTTCTTTAATGAAAGTCAAAGCTAGTAAATCTACTAAAATAGGCAGTTTAGCCTCCTTACCATAAGTAAGCACATATGGAGAACAACCAGGAGCTCTCTTGGGAGTAATTGTGTCATCCCAAAGAGATAATCTCAACTTCTTGTGCCATGTCCTTTGGTTGTCTTCAATAGTCTTTTGATGATCTTTATTAGGTTCTTATTGGTGGATTTCGCCTACCCATTATCCTGTGGGTAATAGTTAGAAGATGTATTCAAAAAGATGTTATGTTTGTAAACCAATCTAAAATCCTAAAACCAATAAAAGATTTAAACCATTGTCAGAGATAATTGAATCTGGTGTACCAAATCTTGATACCAAATCCTGATAGAAACTTAAAACAGTAGATTTTTGCTTCTTTCAAAGAAACAGCCTCAGTCCACTTGGTGAAATAGTCTATAGTAGTCAAAATCCACTTGTGGCCTGCATTTGAAGGTGGGTTTATTGGTCCAATGAAGTCAAGACCCCATTTAGCAAATGGTTGTTCAACTTTGATAGGGTACAAAGGTAAGACTGTAAGCCTTTGCTTACCTACAAATAATGAACACTTTTCACATCTTCTCACCCAAGCAAATGCATCCTTAAATAGATCTAGCCAGTAATAACCAACCTGCATTATCTTCAAGGTTGTTGTCCTTGCTACAAAATGACCTCTTGAAGGTCCATTGTGAAACTGTTCTAGTAGTCTATCAACCTGATTTGGTTTAATGCATCTCAGAAACACACCATTAAAATCCTTTCTGTATAAAACACCTTGAATGATAGCATAAGGAGTAGCTTGTAACCTAAAATACCTTCTTCCTGCCCTATCAAAACCTTCAGGGCATTCACCAGTCTGCAAATAGTGAATCATTTGATGCACCTAGCTATTTGTAGGAGCTAGAACAATAACTGGTTCATCGTTATTTAACATTATTTCTGCATTCTCTTCATGTTCTTAGTTGTGCTCTCCATTTCTAGCAAGTTTCTTGCATAACCCCTTGCCCCTAATCAGCTTAGTTACCTTAATATTGACATCAAATTCCATAACCTTTGTTACCCAACTAGCCATTTTATCATTTATTTCTTTGTTAAGTAAAAATCTCTTAACAGTTGGGTGGGCAACCAACAAATGAATTATGTTATTAGACAACATATGTCTGAATTTCTTGATGCTTCTAGCAATAGCAAAAACATGCTACTCAACAAATGAATACTTTACCTCGTAGTCATGTAGTACCTGGCTGAAAAAAGCCACTGGCTGCTCCAAGCCTTCATCATTTTGCTAGCACAACATCACTAAAATGGTATCTGTACCTCCAAAGGTATATAGAATAAAATCTTTTTTGTAGTTGGGGTTAATGAGGGTAGGGGTAGTTGCAAGATATTCTTTGATCTGTTCAAAGCTTCTCTTACCTTCCTTAGTCTAGCTAAAAGGTATGTTCTTCTTTAACATGGTTGTGAGAGGTTGTAGTAAAGTAGCAATGTTTGGAATAAATCTCCTCACGAAATTAATTCTACCAAGAAAGCTCTGCAAGCCTTTCTTATGTGCAGGTAGCGGTAAATCTAGAATAGCTGAAACTCTTTCAGGGTCAATAGAAATACCATGTTTTGAAACAATATGGCCAAGGAATTTACCTTCATGAACAGAAAATATGCATTTTTTCAGGTTCAGGGAAACTCCAAACTCTCAGCATCTCTAAAAAATTTGCTTCAAGTGATCAAAATGTTAATTAGAATCTTTTGAAAAAATAGTTATATCATCTAAATATACTAGAACTATTTTGTTCATAAGGCCATGAAAGGCCATATCCATTGCCCTCTAAAAGGTTGCCCTTGCATTGGACAAATTGAAAGGCATCTTCTTGTAGGCCATGGTACCCCACTTAGTTGTAAATGCAATTTTTTATTGGTCTTCCTCCTTCACTAGAATCTAGTTATAGCCTAAGTATCCATCCAACAAAGAAAATCTATCAAAACCAGAAATAGTTTGCAAAATTTGTTCCATTGAAGGAAGAGGATAGTGATATTTTAATGAAGCTTGATTCAAATCATGAAAATTGACACAAAGTCAAATCTCTCCATTCTTCTTTTTGACTGGTACTAAGTTGGAGACCCAAGATGTATGCTTTACAGGGAAAATTATACTACTCTCAATTAACTTGTTCAACTCAGCTTTCATCAGATGCTCGAGTTTAGGATTGAGGGGCCTTTATTTCTACCTGACAGGCTTGGCATTGGGTTGTAACTCAATGGTGTGTTGAGCTAAACCAAGATCAAACCCTCTTAAATATTTATACTCTCACGAAAAAATATCACTAAACTCTTGACATAAATGAATAAAAGCCTGTTGTTCATCTTTAGTACATACCTTTCCCAATTTTAGCAGTTTATCCTTCAATATCTCCACTGTCTCATAGTGCCCCTGCTTTACAATCATGCTGCACTTGTCTTTTATGATCTAATCATTTGAGTTAAAAATAGATTCTAAATTCACAAGTCCCTTTGGCAGTTTATTAGACTTGAGTTGAACAATTTGGTTGTCATATTGTTGCTAGTTTTATGTTGGTTATCAGTTGCAAATTCTACTTCTACAATCAAAAAACTCACAATTTGCTCATCGCTGCAAAAAAACCTACCAACTCATAGTATTGCTAGGTACAGATGGTCTAACAACCATTTTTACATATGGTTGTACCTCTATGTTATAAATTTCACTTAGAATCTCAAACTGAGATCCTAAGCCAGCATGCATGTCTGCATGTTTATTTTGGTTTCTGGGAATTGAAAGCAGATTAAAAGCATCAAAAATTTCAATCGAATCCCAAACTCTTTTTAAGAAAATCATTCTTAGTAGCATTTAAGTTTCTAGCTTGGTTTACAATCAACTCATAATCACCATAAACTTGTAAACATTTTATACCTCTTTTCTGAGCCCATTCTAAACCATGAACTAGGGCTTCGTATTCATCCACATTGTTTGTGCAGCTGAAAGCAAACCTCAATGATGAATAGTACCTATCTCCATCAAGTGAAATAAGCATATCTCCTCCACCAGCACCTATTTTACTCCTTGATCCATCAAAGTACAACTTCCAAAGCTGATCCTCTTGCTATTCACGTTGTGTTTGATCCTTAACCAAATTTGGAATCACTGCATCAGGTTCATGAATCATGCAAATGCCTAATCCTACCTCATCAATGTGAAACAAAGGGTCATCTTCATGATCCTCAGCTGCCCACTCATCTAGATTAAGTTTTTTAGTAGGTGTGCTGGGGTTTAGGATCATGGATTGATCCTCCTGCCCATGGGTGATGTAGAGGTTAGCATTTATTGGGCTAGGGACATATAGCTCAACATGGTCTTTGGCAAGAGGCTCAGATTGCATGGTTACTTTTGTACCATATCTTGTTCTAAAAAACAAATGGGACCAATTAGAAGATAAAAACCCATCCAATTTGGTAGCAAAGTCCCTAGAAAGGCAAATAGCAAAGTGAGGTGGTAAGTCTATGATATAAAGGTCCTGATGGATTGCAAAATTAGGATAGGCATGTAAGGTAAGAGGCAGATTTCTTATTATCCTAGTAGTATTAACAACAGACCCATCTAATTGGACTACTCCTTTTGACAGGGGTTCATAAACTAATCCTAGTTTATTAGCTAGACTCTTGGGCATGACAGAACTGCTTGCCCCAGAATCTATCATGCAGTTATGAACAAGTTTGTCACCAATAATCAAACTCAAGTAAAAAGGAGGGGGTTTTACCTCTTGAGCTTGTTGTTCACTCTTAATTTCTAAGTTGCTGGCAAGTACAACCTTGGCCTTTTCTTGATTAGAACAATCAAAAATTGAAAGTTCAGCCAACACATCTTATAATAGATTCTTTTGGCCAGGAATACACAATGCATCCATTACTAACATATTCATTGTAGCTTTCTTAAGGTGATCCACTATATTGAAAGAAACAGGACTTAACTTTTACTATCCTTTAATAGTAGCAACACCATTCTACCTTTGAAAAGGCTATGTTTGTACTTTGGATTGATCTTTTATGGGTACAATTTATCCTCTTTAAAGAATATGCACTTTTTGTTGTGCTGTGGGGGAAGTTCGTGATGAAGAAGTTTGAAAATTGTCCTTAGCAAGCTATTGTTGTGCATCTGTAGCTTGTTGATCAAGATCTATAGCCCTCTTTTTTGATCTTGTGTTGGTTGGAATAGGTGTATTTTGTTGATTTTGGCCTTGAGCATAACTTACACCACAAAAATCAATGTCTTTCTAGTTTATTAAGGCCACATCAGTATTATTTTGTTGAGATGAAACTTTGCCAGAGACACTTTCTGATCCTACATAATTGTTTTGCACCATAAGAGCCTAATTCCTTACACCATTTCTACATGCAGCCTAGTTATGAGGTTGGTGACATGGATAACACCAGTCACTGTCTTGTGCCATGTTCTGAGTGGGTACAAGTTCTTTCGAAGTGCTGGCAACATTAGGATTATAGGATTGGAAGGGCCAGGGGTTATAATTTCTTCTTTGGCCTTGTGGATCAATTTGGAAAGATGGCCTATTTGGCTGATTAGATTGATACGGGGCTTGGTAAGGCCTATACTCTTGACCAATATGCTTCTTGAAACTTACCAACTCATTCACAGTGGTTTTTAGTGTGTTTGTAAGCTCTTGGAACTCTTGAGCTTGGGCTGGGACAACGATTTCTTGAGCTGCAGCTTGATGTCCTATTGCTGGAACTGGCAGGACAACAGCTAAAGGGGGAACTACCATGGGCATAGGTGGCTGGATTTCTAGAAAAATGGGTAAGGGAGGCCTTGGGGCTATTTTCCCTGCTTGGATAAGGTAATTTTTTTCTCTAACAACAATCTCAAAAGCATTAGGAAGGGTAGATCCACCCATGGATTGGATCATTACAGATATTTCACTATTCAAAGCCTTAAGATAAAATAAAAATGCATGCCTTGGTAGAGGTTTTACCGTTGCGGGGATCCCATCCCAAGTCCTCTGAAATCGGTAGTTGAAATTTGCCATGTGTTCATGGGGGGCCCTTTTGATGATGCTCAATTGTTCCAACAATGAGAGATGATTAGACTTATATGAAAAATGTTTGTGCAATCCATCTCCCAGCTGATCCCATGTCATTATCAAGTTCTTGGCAAGACCTCTAAACCATTGCAAGGCTTTCCCCTTTAATGATGCAGCCAATAATTTGATTGTTATGTTTTCTTGGGTAACATTATCCACTGAACACAGCATTGCCACATCCTAAATGTGGTCAACAGCTGTAGTGTGGTCTTCTTCAGTGAAGTATGGCAAACCTTTGAGGACTGCAACTGGAATATCATCACATTGGGTAAGTTGTAATGGGCTACCCCCGTTAAAAGGTGCAAATATGAACTGTCTGGCCATTATGGGTAACTGCACTATCAGCACCAGACTTCTACTTCTTTGTATTAGAGTTGGAAGACTAAGTCTCAAAGGTGTTGATTTTGACCTCCTTGATGAATCAACTATTCTATTTGCTGATCTACCTCTTCTTCTTGGCAGAGATAGCTGTAAATAGTCAAATGGATTAGAACTAGATCTAGTTTTCATAAGCTCGAAACACTAAATCTACATGCAAAACTAGAGAAAATTGAGTCACTAGGTATATTGTAAAAAACCTCCAAAGGTTGGAACACTGCTACATATACCAAAACAATAGGTTGAAGAATTGAAAAACTTCTCTGAAAACACTTTCAAAGTCTTGTCGGGTGTGCCAAAACTTGTTATCAATCAGATATGTACCCTATGCTAAATTATTTAACTTAACTATTTGTTGACACATGGGAACATTCCTAGGCCTGTGGGTTGCCTACAAATTGGAGTGAACCTCTAGAGTGAGTTGGCTCTCCTAATGATTTTACTAATCTAAATGATTTGCAGAGGGAAAAGGTGAGAAGGTGAATTGAAATGAAACAAATAATTGAAATTAACTCCTAAGGTGATGTACGAATACTTAAGCTCCTACCAGATCTTACTCACAATCAGTTCACAGAACTATGATTCTCACAACCCTTTGATTATACTTAATTCATTAATATTTCACATGAAGGTTCATCTGAACACAACATGCAACCTGAATCAAATAGAATACTTGCATAACCATCACAAAATTAAGACAAAATAGAGGATAAATAACTATCACAATGCAATATCAAATTAACCTTGCAAATGAGTAGACAAATGGGAAGGAAAACTACTGCTCTATAAACTGGAAGGAATAATGCATACAAAAATTGAAGTACAAATCTTAGTGTGATAGGAAGACTCTAAAAATCTCTAAAGTCTGATCTCTAACCCCCAAGAAAGAGCTAGCTATCTCCAATATATCTTGTCCAAAAGATCTCCAAGAGAAAACCTAGGAAAAGCTCCTAAAAATAGTTATCCAAGTCCATTTTTGAGCTCCATAAAAAAGCCTTGAAAACTATGCCAAATTGTCTCTCAAACTGAAAGGGAAAGTTGCCAAAACCTCTCCAAGGTGGTCCCACCAGAAAATATGCTTTATTTGCGCCAAAAGATTTCATTTTTGTCCATATCTAGCTAAAAGAAAGAAAACTAAAAAAACAAGATATTGTTTGCTTTACTTGCTTTAACTGCATAAAATAATGAATATTTTAAAAGCAATTAATAGATACATTGCTTCAAAATATCATTTTACAAGGATTATAGTTTTGTCTTTTTCCAATTTGCCTAGATTTGATTTTTGCAGAAAAATGATAATACAAGGCTTTAATTTCGCCAAGTATATCACATCTTAGGAATACTTGATTTTTCTATAAAAAATCATAAAAATGTGAAGGTATCTCAAATGATTGCAAAAATAAAATCCTATGAAGGCCTACCCTCCAAATGATCTACAAATAATATCTGGGCATATGAAGTTTACCTCAAGAGGGACTGAATGAGCTATAAAGGTAAAAAAAATCAAAAGCCTTAAGGCATAAAGCTTAGGCATCAAACATAGCAAAGGGACCTATGGCATTTGTCATCTTCTAAGTCTTGAGACTAGGCATTTTACAAAAAGGGGACCTTAATACCATGAAGGGTATTACTTGAGGCAATGAAAAATGAATCTGATGTGACAAAAATACCATATCGAATTAGGGCATATGAAACCCTAATCTCAAAATGCCCTTGCCCAGGAATCTTGGGCTTATTTTACTTCTCAATTTTTAGAAAAAACTCTCTGTTGTGGCCGCTGACACCATGCTAGTGTTTGGAGCTAAAACTCGAGCATTTCTGCTATCTCTCTAACATTTTCTTTAATATCCCTTATAGGAAGATAAAGGTAAACACTTCTCAAATAATATTGGACCATGTTTTTGCATTTCGTTACTGGTTCATGGGCTTTCTAGCTATGGCCTCCACTAGTTTCTAATGCATTTATTTTGTCTCTATTGTGGTTTGCTCTTACCTCTGTTTGGAAACCAGTTGCCACCATGGATGAGGGTTTGAGGTAAACCCTCGACTCCTCTACTATCTCTACATGTTTGATGTATTTCATTGGAACTTTTAAGAAGAATCATCACAGGAAAGGAAGGTAAGAATGCCTTGCCGAACATATTCAACCTGTTTAGGATAAAATTGGATTTTGTTAATATTTTATTGTTTAGATGTTAAAATCCTCCTTTCACCCTAACATTAAGAATCTAGGGTTGAGTGGCAAGTACTATCATACCCTAGGTCACTTGTAGATGTAGGGAAACTTGGATTAGGGAATATAATTATTAATTTTCCTTCTCTTGTGTCCAATTAAGTATTAAAACCCTAATTATGCAAATACGGAAACAAATTGACGAAAGATAGAAAAAACTCTTGCAGACAAGAGTAAAATGACAAATTACAAAATACATGTTTTTGGGGTTCTGAGGTGAAATAGTCAAGGACACTAGTGTGGGCACCCAAGCCCAAGGTACCTACTTTTTCAGGGAATCTAGACCTCCTTCCGACACTGATCAGCCCTATAACTTCTATTTCCCAAGATCTGTCTACAGAGGACACTGTTGCGGGTGCCCTAGTCCTTGAGGTGCTCCTTTGTCTAGCTTTTCTTCAGATCCTGAATCCTTGATGCTTGCCACTCCTTCCTACAAATCCAGTTTCCTCAAATGTGACACTTGTAACCTACAATCACAAGACTTGGTTTGGGGGTTGTGGTGTTTATGAAAGAAAGCTAGGTGTGCGGAAATCGCTTCCTACACTAATCTATTGAGGAGAGGGCTATGCAAATTTAACTTTATCCTAACTATTACAGCAATGTTAAACCATTAACATGAGATATTGCAGCAAAACACAAGAACCAGAAAGAAGAAAAAAGAAGAGAGACAAAGATTTACAGTGGGAAAACCTTTATCAGGTGAAAAACCCCACACTCAGCAACCTACACAATGTATTAACAAATCTAAAAGTTGTTTACAATACACTTACAATGCAAGCTTCAATGGTCTTTGATACTCGTGTCTGGAGTCAATCCAGTAGCATAATAGTACTTGTAAACCTGTGATGCAAACTCCATCTCCAAGCACCTGTATATAAAGAAAATACAAGGCAATATTGGACCTATCTTGGAATGGGCATCCAACATAGCATCTTGGACCAAAAACCATGCCTAGGGACACTTGGTCAACATTGTCGAATGTGTCTAACACTTTTCCACAGCTCCCATCCCAAAGAGGTTGCCTATTTCCAAAATGGGCTATGACAGATGCTCTTACGACACTTATGACCATCATAGAATCTGTCATAGTGGTTACAACTTACAAATGTAAGAGAATCTATCATACACATGCTATAAATAGCATATTCTCTTACAACATGTCATATTCCACCTTGGGGCGCCCAAATATGCCTTATTCAAAGATGCTTCATGACACATGTCATCACCTGTCTTTCAACATTCTATTTCTGACTCTTACATGGCATAGATTTGTCATAGGAATCTGACATAACCGTTTCGGTCAAACATTCCTTACACAACATAGAAGATGCTAACACATGGCAGAATATTCCTACCACTAAGTGGGATGCCTATCTCCTCATGTGAGGACAAAAATACAAGTTGTCATAATCCATGTAGGATTGACACATCACTGTGCCACATCCCACAATATGACAATATGGATTTTTCAAATATTTACAACATAAGCAATTAAATAATAAATACAAACATTACAAATGCAGAGAATTACCAAGGTTGAGACACCTTAATTCCCAACATTCCCCCACTTGTCGAACACCTTGTAAGAGCCAATAGAAAAATAGGATTTAACTGCTATAGGCCGAGAGGCCTATAGACTTCAAACACCATCTGAACTTCTTTGTGCCCACTGGTTTCATCAATGCATCTGCAAAATTCTTCAAAGTATCTACCTTCTCCAAATTTACTTTTCCATCCTCAACCATGTCTTGCACAAAGTGAAACTGAACATCATTGTGCTTTGTTCTAGCATGGAAAGTTGGATTCTTCACAAGACAAATTGTACTCTGACTGTCACAACTGATCGTGATCTGACCTGGATCAAAACCAATATCTGAACACAATCTCTTAAGCCAAATGGCTTCCTTACAAGCATGAGTTTCTGCCATATACTCAGCTTCTATTGTGGACAAAGCAACAACAGGTTGTCACTTACTCATCCAACTAATAGCACCACCAAAAAGTGTAAAAACATAAGCATTGGTGGATCTCCTACTGTCAATGTCACCTGCCCAATCTGAATCGACAAATCCATGAATATCAACAGAATGTGGAGGTCCTAAAACATTACCATGATAGAAAATGGAATACTCAGAAGTACCCCTCAAATATCTGAACACTCGCTTAACTACATCCCAATGAACCCGTCCAGGATTAGCCATAAATCGACTAAGGACTCCCACTGCTTGGGCAATGTCTGGTCTTGTGTAGACCATAGCACACATCAAACTGCCAACAACACTAGCATAAGGTACTCTACTCATGTCCTCCACCTCACTAGGAGATTTTGGACAATCCTCAACAGACAACTTGGTCCCCAAGGAAATGGGAACACACAATGGTCTACAATCTGCCATGTTGAATCTGTCCACACGGTCTTCACATACTTACTCTAGCTTAACCAAAGTTTTCTGTTGGTTCTGACTCTTCTGATTTCCATTCCTAGAATGTCCCTAGCCTAAATCTTTCATTTCAAACTGAGCTGACAACTGAGATTTAAAATCAGAAATTATATTCTTACCCTTCCCAATGAGCAGCATATCATCAACATACAGTGCAACAATGAGAATACGATCACCATCAAATTTATAATACACACAGTGATCCAATTTCGATCTCACAAATCTAATTGACAACACAAAGGCATCAAACTTCAAGTACCATCTCCTAGGTGATCCCTTCAAACCATACAAAGACTTTTTAAGTTTACAAACCAAATTTTCTTTACCTTTCACCATGTAATGCTCTGGTTGTGACATGTAGATTTCTTCCTCCAAGTCACCATGAAGGAAAGTTGTCTTCACATCCATCTATTCTACCTCTAAGTCATAAGCTACTGCAAGAGACAACAATAATTGAATGGATGTCAGCTTTGCAACGGGAGAGAAGATCTCACCATAATCTATACCCTCCACTTGTGAATACCCCTTTGCAACCAATCTGGCCTTATACTTCTCAACACTGCCATCTACACCAATTTATTCTTGAACACCCATTTGCATCCAACGGGTTTCCATCCAAGAGGCAAAGGCACCAAGTCCCAAGTTTGATTCTTTTCCAAAGAAGCCATTTTTCCTCCATGACCTCCTTCCAGGAACCTGCATCCTTCATATCCAAAGCCTCTGATACAGTTCTAGGTTCATCACTGTTAGTAAGCAAAGAATAAGCACAACTAGAATCAAGCAATGTAAAGCCAAACCTTTCAAGTTACTTTCTTATCTGTGTAGACCTCCTCAAGAGCTGAGGTTGAGGTTCAGCTTCTTCATCTGAGCTTTCAGAGCTACTAGAGCTCTCCTCATCATCAGTCCAACATTGTCTTTCTGTTTAGTCTTCTCTGGGGTGAGGGGAAACTGAACAACATCGTTTTTCTTTTCTCTTTCTTCTGGCTGCAAAACAATGGAAGAAGGTGTAAGCTTTCTGAAGATGACACTTCTGCTATATAATACTTTTTCAGCCATGGGGTTCCAAAGCTTGTATCCTTTCACACCAACACCATAGCCGATGAAGATACACTTAACAGCTTTGTTCTCCAACTTTGACCACTTCTCCCTAGGCACATGTGCATATGCCTCACAACCAAAAACACGAAGATGCCTTATTGAAGGATTTCTACCAGACCACACCTCCATGGGTGTCTTTCCAACAAGAGCTGATGTAGGAGATCTATTTACCGGATAGCAAGTAGTGGGAACAACTTTAGCCCAAAACTTTTATTCTAGGCCAGCTCCACTAAGCAAACTCCTAGCCTTCTCCATCAGTGTCTTATTCATCCTCTCTACAACTCCATTTTGATGCGGGGTGTATGGAGTTGTATTGTGCCTTTCAATCCCAAGTTCCTTGCAATACTTATCAAATTCTGTAGAACAGAAATCACCACCATTGTCAGTTCTCAAACATTTAATCTTTTTACCAGTCTGATTTTTAGCAAAGGCTTTAAACTCCTTAAACTTGCTATAGAATTCAGATTTGCTTCTGAGAAAATAAATCCATGTCCTACTGTAATCATCTATAAAAGATACAAAGTATACAGATTTTGATAACGAAGGAACATTAACAGGACCAAACACATCAGAATGATTGAGGTCCAACACACCAGAAGAGTTATGAGAACTCACGTAAAATTGAACACGGTTTTGTTTTCCATAAATGTAATGTTCATAAAAGTCAAACTCAAGATTACAATCATCTAACCCCTCAACGAAGTTCTTATTTTTCAAGGTACATAGACCCTTCTCACCAATGTGGCCAAATCTCTTATGCCATAACATTGTCTTTTCTATAGGAAGTTGAACTTCCAACACACGATTACAACCATCAAGACTAGAAACAACAGATTTCTTCACTGCTCATTCAAATGGTGGGGATGAAGTGACTGCTGCCCTCTTCCTTGAGTTAGAAGAACTATTGCATTGTGAAATGCATGCCTCTAGCTGAAATAGAGTACCTCTCCTAGTACCCTTAGCAAGCACCATAGCTCCTCTAGTCATCTTGCATCCTTCTTTCGAAAAGACAACTTGCACACCTACATCATTCAAACTACTTACAGAAAGCAGTTTCTGTGCTAAGCCTGGGATGTGCATAACCCTAGAGATCCCCTTCACTCGACCATCAGGGAATCGGATAGAGACTCTTCCATGACCAACAATCTTCAGATGAGAGTCGTCACCCAGATACACCTTTCCACCATCGAACTCCTCATACTTAGTGAACCAATCTCGATGTGAGGTCATGTGGAATGATGCACCAAAGTCGATTAGCCACACATCATCAGATGCATGGGTTGCCAGGGTTGTGATGAAAGCATCACCGTCATCTTGTGATTTTTCATAATTTGAATCAGGATATTTTTTCTTCTCCTCCTCTTTGCATTCCTTTTGGAAATGCCTGGTCTTGCAATAGTTCCAACAAAGAGCCTTGGACTTTCCAGGAGATTTGGATCTACCCTTCTTAGCTTTCTTGTCCTTCTTCTTCCCTTTCTCCTTGGGTATTCCATGAACTGCAAGGGACTCTTTGGCTTCCTCAAAAGACTTTCTCCACATCTCTTTAGACAATAGCGAAGAAACCACTTCTTCCATTTTGAATGTGGATGTGGTGCTTCCAATTGCCATGACAAGATGATCCCATGAGTTCGGTAGAGAACAAAGAAAGGTCATACACCAATCCTCCTCCTCCATCTTTACACCAATAGATGTCACTTGTGCAACCAGCATGTTAAAGGCATTCATATGCTCAGCAATGGATCCTCCATCCTCCATTCAAAGAGAATACAACTTCTTTCTCAAAAAAAATTTATTAACTAGGGATTTGGCTTGATACACATCCCCCAACTTCAAGAAAACACATGCATTAAAGTAATGTCACAAACATAGAAAACACATCAAGCATGGAGAAGACATGCCAATCACATAGAACACAGTAACAGGCATGAAAAACAGGGAGGAGACAATTACAGTCACACAAAACATGGAGCAAATAGTCAATGCATAGTAGACACATTAATGCATTGAAGATAGAAATGATGTTTTTCTTTTCTTTTTCTCATATATATGAAATGCAGATGCAAGTATTGGAAAGTAAACAAACCTCCCATAATACAAGAAGCACTACTCAGGGGTGTTGGTCTTTGTATATATGGGGCAACACACAGACAAGACATTCAAAACCTCCCAAAAATGCAGGAAGCACTACTTGAGGGTGCTGGTCTCTGCACATGGGGTAACAAACACGCCACACAAAACAAGCATGCCAAAACACACACGCTTGAAGACACGGAGAAAACATGGTAGACAAGCAATGGAGTGTACCTATTTCTAGGTCCAACACCATCTCAGGCACACACTGACGATTGGGCTTCGTGACAACAATCACCAAAGACACGCTTAAGGGTTGAGTTAGTCATAGAACTGCTCCCCGCCTCCACAGAGGACTTTTGAAAATGACATGATGATGCAATCTGCTCCGAGAAATACACCATCCCCGCCTCCGTAGAGGGCTTAAGAAAAAGGATATGCTCGATATCCCACCTCCATAGAGGGCTTACATGATTGGTTGATTGATTGCAAACAAACTTAGGATGCACGATGCACTACTTTGGGGTGCAAGTCTTTGCATCTGAGGTCAAACACATTGCTAACATCTATAACAGACAGCTTACCTTATATATGCCCCCAACTTAAGGTGGTTGATATCAGTTACCAATATCAAGCACATTAAGGTAGGAAGAAAAACACATAAGGGAACACCGAATTTCATAAAGCCCATGCCCCCCAAAGGTGACATGTACTTTATGATTTCCAAATGTTCCCACAAACACATCCTTGCAAGAAACATGTTAGTGTCTACAAGATCATGATAAACAACAACATCAATGCATATGATTAACCACACAAAGAGCTAAGGTTATTCAATGAATTCAGAGTTCGAGGATAACCGTCAGACTATATCACAAAGCTCTCTGAATCGAGTACCACTAAGGCCAGATTCAAAGGCAAACAAAGGTGCATAGAGTAGTAGTATTGTTAAGGTTTGTAAATGCGATAGAAACATCATAGAATTCACTTTGTGGAAAGCACAAGTGCTTCAACTAGCCAAGCGTCAGATAAGATATACAACCCCATCATCATATTAGGAACTAAGTCCAATTTTTGATTGCTCTCGAAAGGGACACTAGGTCCGCATCAGTATAAATGTTTGTCATCATCCGTCCGCTAGGTGGAAACACTAGAGGAAGGGAAACAATAAATAAGAGAGGAGAAAACAAGTGCCTTAGGGACAGTCATGTAGGAGGGTACACCCAAGTCACCAACCACGACACTATGTCCGCAAGACATAACACACAACAATGAAATCAGAGAGAAGCAATATAGAAGAATGATGATACAAATAGAAGAAGGTCACAATAGAGGTAGTCTCCTGGTATCTTGAACCTTACGGGAGAATTCGAGGTCAACCCAAGAGGCCTAAACAACATATAACACATCACAGGGGAAACACATCACGAGAGAGATAAAGGGTTAGAGATACTTACCTATAGGGTCCCTGTCAGGCTAGAGATTGTCTATAAGCAAATCATCGTCGTCATCTTCCCACTCCTTAATGTTGGAGGATAGTGGGACATACAGTACCAAAGCCAAATTCATATCTTGTTCATTGTTAGGATCGCCTTTGTTTGGTTGAATGTTAGGATCGATGTTTTCTTGTTGAGAGGCAAGGTTTATGGTATATTCTTGTCTTCTTTTTCTTCTTTCTCTTGCTTTTCTATTTCTCTTTCTTCGACCACTTAGCTCTTGTAAGACAGGGCCTTGCTCTTTTATAGGTTTTTTCAAATTAGAAGATGAAGGACCGGGATCAAACCTCATTTTTCACAGTGGAACATTTTTTTGTTGACAATGACCCACCAATCCTTGTAAGGATTTTGGGGGAGGAACCTCAACATAGGGACCTTGTCCTTTTGGTCTAAAGTTCTCTTCACATGTGGGTTGTTTCTCTTTTGTCATTTCTTGTGTAGGTGGGCTGGGTACTGGATGCAACAATTTCACTTTGTAATTTCTATAGCTCAAAAATGTAAAGTCTGTTCATAGCTCTAATTTCTCACTAGTATGTTTGTTGCAAAAGTAATCCAATGTGAAGCATTGTTGTGTAGTTGAAGGTTTGTATGTATTTTGATGAATGACATGCACTTGTCCATTCAAAGGAAATTTAACACATTTATAAATAGTTGAAGGGACCGCTTTCATAACTTTTAACCAAGGGATCCCAAGTTTTATGTCAAAGGTATCAGAATCAGGAGTAATATCAAACCATTGTTCAACATGTTTCTCAAATACCATTACTATCAATGATATCTTACCCAATGGTTTTTTTAAAGCTCTTGTATGTGTCTTAATCATCAAGCTCGAAGGGCTATAAGGGCCTTGTATTAATTGATTCGAAAAGAGGAATTTTTTAGTGGCAACATTAGTCATGAAATTAGGATCAATTAGAGTTCCCTCCACATTATTTCCCATGATCTTTATGGTGATGTAAAGAGGTCCTTCGGAGTCACCGATTGTTCTATCATGAGGAGTGAAGACAATTTCAAGTTCAGGAGCCTTTCTTTTCATGTAAGGTCTAGGAGGGAACCTATTGTTGCTGTTATGATTAGAGGCCATATTTATATGCTCATACCAATGAAAAATCAGTTTTTTTAAATCTTTTCAAAATCGGTGCAAAAGACAAGAGCAAAAACAACCCAGAATGCTTGATTTTTTGATACTTTTCAAATGCAAATGAATGAAACAAAGGGTGCTATGAGGATTTCAGTCAAGGGAGGGAAGTTATATGTCTGATATTAGTCCAAAATAGTAATATAATCACTTTCAACACACTCTTGATGCAAATCCAAGATAATGCCAAGTCAAAATATAGTGAAAATATGTCAAAATAGGCACTTTTTCACCAAAATTTAATGCAAAAGAGCATAACAAAGGGTGTTGTGAGGAAAATGTTGATAGAAAAAAATAATATCAGTAATAACAGCCACTTGGTGTCAAAATACCCAACACAACATAATTTTAGCACCACTTAAGGTTAAACCCTAGTGAAAAT
Source organism: Cunninghamia lanceolata (assembly GCA_027924645.1). Classification (NCBI taxonomy): domain Eukaryota; kingdom Viridiplantae; phylum Streptophyta; class Pinopsida; order Cupressales; family Cupressaceae; genus Cunninghamia; species Cunninghamia lanceolata. The sequence goes on along the minus strand of BSBN01000026.1, from coordinate 4,864,223 downwards.
ATAGCAAAAATATACTATTTTTCACGGTTTTTCAACTCCAAGACCTAGTAAAAGGGGTGTTGTAAGGAATTTTAGGAGGTAAATAAAATAATATAAATAATATCAGTTACCTCGATCTATAAAATTGATCACAACATGCTTGGAGTAAAAACTAGGTCAAACCCTAGGGCCAAAATAGCTAAAATGTGTGGTTTTTTGCAAAATTTTCACTACAAGAGCCCGATAAAAGGGTGTTGTGAAGACTTTTAGGAGGGGAAGAAAATTATTACCATGATAATAGAAAATTAATGCAAAAATATCCTTCACAACACACCTATAGCACAAGTTTAGAGTGTCGATAAGGCCAAATTTAGCGAAAATCGTTGTTTTTGAAGCCCTAGGTTTGAGATCTTGGGATAAAATTCTATGTGAATTATTTGAAGTCTGATTAATGATGAAATTGACTTACTTTCAGATCTTAAAATGATTTTCAAGCCTTAACATGCAAAATACCCATGCAAATTTAATGAAAATGCACCAAAATTGCTAGTTTTTATTGAAATTTTCTATACAAAAATACAAATATTTGAAATCTAAATGCAAATTCACACTAAAAGTCAAGACTAAAACCAAATGCAAATTTGAATCAGCCTCTAAAATCAATAGGAAAATCTAATAAAAGATTTTTCCTACAAACCCTAGATTTTGGAATTACTAGGTTATATAAAATTGTCAAAATTTCCACAAAACCCTAGCAATTAAATGATCAAAATGCAATGTAAATTTATATTTTTTTTGGATTTTTCTATAGTTTACATCAGATCTGATGCAAAAAATATGAATTATGAAAATTTAGGAAAAATTGATGCAATTTAGTAAGCCAAACAACGCAATTTTTTTGTATTTTTCCAATTTTTCATTTTTTAAAAAATTTTCTCAATGCAATAAAGTAAATGACCAAATAAATGAATGAAATCACACCAAATCTGAATACAAACACTCAACAAGCTGCAATTTAAGTCCAAAAACACAGGTTCACCAAAATGTTTAGGGTAAAATTGGATTTTTGTTAATCTTTTATTGTTTAGATGTTAAAATCCTCCTTTCACCCTAACATTGAGAATCTAGGGTCGAGTGGCGAGCACTATCATACCTTAGGTCACTTGTAGATGTAGGGAAACTTTGATTAGGGAATTTAATTATTAATTTTCCTTCTCTTGTGTCCAAGTAACCATTAAAACCCTAATTATGCAAATACAGCAACAAATTGATGAAAGACAGAAAAAGCTCTTGCAGACAAGACTAAAATGACAAATCATAGAATACCTATTTTTGGGGTTCCAAGGCAGAACAGTCAGGGACACTGGTACAGGTGTCCAAGTCCAAGTTACCTACTTTTTTAGGGAATCTGGACCTCCTTCCAACACTGATCAACCATGTAACTTTTGTTTTCCAAGATCTGTCTGCGGAGGACACTGTTGTGGGCACCCTAGTCCTAGAGGTGCTCCTTTGTCCAGTTTTTCTTCAAATCCTGAATCCTTGAAGCTTACCATTTCTTCCTGCAACTCCATTTTTCTCAAGTGCGACACCTATAACCTGCAATCACAAGACTTGGTTTGGGGGTTGTGGTGTTTAGAGGCTTGCCTCAATCAAGCCTCAAAAGACACTTAAGTCTCTAAACACTGTTGTCAGATAAAGAGTGTGTGCCCTTGTGAGGTAAAGGCAAAAACCAAAGGAATCAATGATAAAAAGAATAATGATATGTCACCTTGTAGTGAAGCTCTCATGGAGGAAGATGCTCTTCATTCCATGAGGAGATTGATGCTCAAATCTGCAAATATCAACACATAAAACATACAAGTCTACTCTTGCAACACAATAGAAAGCCTTGAATCACCTTGAGAATTCCTAGAGTTCACAAATGATCATCTAGTATTCCTACCAAGATTTTAAAAATCACACTTTACCGTGTCAGCAAAAGAACCAACTAACGGTCATAAATTGACACCCAAAAATTGGGGCTGCCCCAAAATAGGGCTGGACTAGGGCATGGGCAGCCAAGTCCTCCCCCCTATTTTGGGTAGGGTATAGCTCAAGGGGTCCACCTAGGTCTATTTTGTCATGAAACCTAGGCCTCATTCCATCAGGATGCCAAAATATGAACTAAGATGTCCTAAATGCATGCGAAAGACCCGGGAGCTAAACCTTATGAGGGAAAAGCCCCCAAGGGGACATTTTCTGATGTTACACAACCATATCTTTTATTTTGAAAACAACTCTTGGCTTTAAAGCCATGGCTATGCCATATCTTCTGATGTATTTTCTATTCTTGGTGTTCATTTATCTCTATTTGTGAGGTCATGATCTATGGCTCTTCTAGCTCAAGCTCTTCTAAGCCAAATACAAAAGCAAACTCATGACTACATGTATCTTCCTCTCTTATGAAATAAAGGTGAGTTTCCCCTTCGAATTGTGCATACTTCTTTTGCATCTATATTTATCCTCTGAAACCCCAATGGGTTATGATGTGATGGGTCATGACTGGTAATGATATGTTGAGCATTACTTTCATTGTATAAGTTCAAAAGCTCTCTATCTCCCATCATATCTGTGATAAAACTTGAAACCCCCAAATAGGTTCTCCTTGCTATGAGGAATACCCATACTCTAGCTACTTTTCGTAGCCATACACTTAATAATTTCTCTCCTTCTAAGCATTTTTTGTAACAAGAATTTGAAGTCTTTTTTTTGTTCTACGAATATGATCTACAAAATGTAACTTCAATTGGTTTAACTTATTATGAAGAAAAGGACTTACTTCTATGTCTCTGGCAATGACTTCAAAGGCACAAAATGATCTTTCAAATCATTTTTCTTTACATTTGACAATGTCAGTGAAACTATATTGCTCCTTCTTTTGTACATACTTTTCCTTCTGATATATTCCATCATTTAATACAACCCCAGGTAGTTTTTGATGTTATGAAGATGTTTTTCATTCTCTATCCCAAAGGAAAGATCATAAATATGGTACTATGAACCTCAGTATATTTATTATAGGCCATGACCAAACCTAATACATACCGTCATTCTTGAGTTTCTACTAAACCCTCATGAGCTCAAAATATCCTCTATTTATTCTATATCTATCTTTTCCTTGCAAATTGATATGGGCTTTGAGATTTAATGAAGAGAAACCCCTCCTTAGCCATGGCTAAAAAGAACACACTTTGTCTTTTTACTTACATTTGCCTTGGTTCTGAATGAAAAGAGCTCGACCTCTCCTTGAATAAAGGTTACGGCTTTCTTGTAGCCATACATGAGCATTGAGATTGTACTATTTCCCATGATATAGTGTATTTGATATAGCTGTTCTTTTTCCTGCATCTTTCTGTATACACTTTGGATGATCAAACTTAATCTCTTTCACATCTCCTGTAGATGAATATAAATGATTGGTGTTCTAATTGCATTGTATAATGGTGACATGTTGTTCTTGTCACTTCTGTATCACTGTAGATGTCATAATGAAGTTGAGATTCATTTCTGCCATCATGTTGGGCAAAATGCATCTGATGTCTTGAGTTTGTGCAGCCATGTACTTATGTGTTCCATTGATGACTGGTATTACTATTTACATTTGATATGCATACATTATGAATGTTCCAGTTAGACCTATCTCATGGCATACAATGCTTGACATCTAGTCTACTGTATCACATCAAATGTAGATATACATACCATGTTGAGTTATTGCAATTCCTCCACTTTACTAGCATGAATATCATGTAAGCACACCTTACAACTACATCTTCATTGTATCAGTTTGATCACTATATCTGTAGGACTCTCTTCTGCACTCTTCAGTTACTCAAGTATGCATAGAATTATACTAATCCTTGATGTTATACACATGCTATGATTATGTTATTTATACATCATTGAATGATGTTCATTTGCAACTCTATTTGATCATTCATATAGTTTTTCTATGGCCTTTTGCTGTCCAAAATAATGCAAATGTTATGAAAGATACTTTAAATGATCATGGTTATGATGTACCTATCACATTGGTATTAAATGCCACATTTGATCAGCATAAGAGTGCTATGTTTTTCTTCATCTGTACACTACATTCTGCATTCTATCACTGACATTACTCTGTTATTGACATTATTGAATGACCTCAATGCTCAGTTGTGACTCTTAGCTCACTGATAGTTATAAATTGGTATTGAGGTCGAAGCTCTCACATTCAGTTAATGCAGTAGTAGAATATGTCTTGATTTTCATATGTATATGTGTATCCCTTCCCCTCCTATGAATCAAGGGTGGCATGTTGGGCTCAACCCTTGTGGGAGCCCACTTAACATCACATGTTGAATTGGTCTTCAAAATAGCAACATGATTTCACCTATACTTGCACATGAAATAAACATGTTAGATAAAATCAATGAAGTACAATGATTGTTTCTTTTCAATCTCTCTTGCATGTGAATTATTTGTATCTAGTTTAGTGCACTATAGGCAATGTATTATTCCTCTGTTGATAGGCACATAGGGAACTCATATCTGGATCTCTTACAAGTCTCTTCCAATCTTGCAGGTTCTTATTGGAGATTGGGAGCAAGGATAGAAGACAACCTTGAAAACCAAAGGCATTGATTAGGCAATGATGGCTATGATCCTTCTCTTCTTATTTCCATATGCATAGTATATTTCTTATATCTGTACTAGTTCATCTATTCCCACGTCTTGTGTGAGACATCTGATCTATCATGTTTTCATTCAATGCAATGTTTATTTATTTTATGTATCTCATTTGTAAAATGAATAATCATTATAGTGAAATGAAATAATTTATCTCTTAAGCAACGTTTTGTAAATGAATGATGATCTAAAAATTATTTTCCTCTATTGAACATCTGAACTACAATATAACTGAATATCTCAAACACTCCAACTATGCAAACAAGATAATCATAGAAAAAAATGTTAAAACTTTCAACCTAAAATGAACTTGTTGTACCAGCTCTGCCAATTTGAGCTATAGGTGAAAAATGGTAAAATTGTATATTTCAATTGCAACAAGTCTAGACATTTTGCCAAATTCTACAGAAGTAGAAATGTAACATCCTACGGAGAAAGGGAAAACAGAGTAGAGAAATGACAAGGGAAAGAATAAGGTTGATCCGATAGAAATTAACAATGAGATGAGCAAGATCTGGATCAGAAAAGATGTCAATAAAATCAAGGATGAATTCACACCAACATCTGGTGCAGATACTTCCTCTAGGAAGTAAATTGAGAGCTCTAGCTCAGGGGGAGTAGTGTCAAAAATCCAAGTCCCCCAGCCAGAAACTTGGTGATGGAATCTAGCATAGAGATATACGGTTGAATTCGACAAGATAAATCTTGTGAGAGAAAAATTGGAAGAGGATAAGATAATGTGGAACTTTGTGGAGAAATTTTAATTGACTGTATCTACGAAGAAGGGTAGTTAGAAGAAACTTGATAAGGACAGAGAGTCATCTTTTGCTGATGTAAAAGAGGATGATGATGATGATGATGCCATTTTTTTCTCTAGAAAGAAGAAGGCTAGAGGTAAGAAAAATGCAGAAGATGGAGAAGGGGGTAAATTAGTGGATGATTCTACATCAGAGGAAAAACATAAGGACATCAAAGTGAATGATGTGATTCAATTTACAAAAAAAGAGAAGGGGAAGAAAGGCAAAAAGACAAAAAAGACAATAGAAGGCAATGCCAATGCTGATCCAAATAATGATGTGTTCATGATTAATGAGGGTCAAAAGCAAGAAGGATCTGCACTTCAGCTGTATCTAAGAAGAAGAAGAGGAGGAGGAGATATCTAGGAGAAGGAGGACCTAGATAAGATTCTAACTAAGCTAGGTCAAGGTACAAAATTGCCCAAGACTGTGGACCATTGAATCTAAACCTACAAAGATAGAAATATTTCTAAATGAAGTTGGCACTGAACCTGAAGGACCTAAGGAATCCATAGCAAAAGAGAAAGAGAAGAAGGTAGCAGTTGCAGCTACTAAAGAGAAGGGAGAGGCAGATACCAAAGAGGAAATACGCAAGGAGGTTAAAGGAAAGATTCCAGACAAAAAGGAAATGCAGGAAAAGTTGACAAGATTGAAAGAGGAGGAAGAGCAACATAAGAGGCCAAGCACAGGAAGAAAGAACAAAAAAAGGGGGGAAATCTTTTGAAGAAGAAGGCAGAGGGAAAATTACTAACTGACAAGTAGAAGTAAGAAGCTTGCAGGTTGGCTTTAATGAGCTCAAGCAGTTCCTTGCCCAAGAGTTAGGGGTCATCATCCCTCTTTCTCTAAACTTAGATACACAAAAGTGTATCAGTCTAGTGGTGCTTAGAGTCCCACCTCCATATCTGGATTGGTGTTTTAAGGTCTACTTCTCAGGGGTAGTAGTCAAATGAAGAGAGTTCAGAAGAGAGATTAATCAGAGCAGTAGAATGCAAGTATGTGCCCTTTTCCATTGATGTCAAAAGGGGAGAGAAATCATGTGAAAAAATCAGAGAAAGAGTACATATGTGTAAAGAGATGAGGAGAATCTTGTCTTGATGGTTGTTGCAGTTTTTCACATCATATGTTGCCATCAATGACAAAGGGGGAGATTGTTGCAAGTATGTGCCTAATCGGTGTTGTCTTGATGTCAACATATCTTTGTTGCCATTGGTGTCAACTATATCCTATTTTGTTATTTGTTTAGAAGATTTATATGTTAAGGATATTGAGAAAATTTGCCTCTCCAGAAGAAACAGTGAATTGCAGTAAAGACAGTGAGTTGCATGCTGAAGAACAGTCTAGAAGATTGCTCTGCATTTCTTGCTGATTAAAGATCTTGGTCTGCAGATTGGAATTTATTCAGAGGCATGTCTGAAGATGCTAAATCATAAGTTTGAGCCTCCAGTGTGAAGAAATGAGTGAGTTACATTCACCAGAGTAAGCACTGCTTTCTCTAATTATTCACTGGTGCCAGAGAGAAAGTATTTCTCTCCACATTCCTCTACATTGAAGTATTTTTCTCTGCAATTCTAGAGGGAAGTATGGGATGATGATTCTTGGAATAAGGTTCCATTTACCTTGTAAATTCCAATATTATATTTTATTCCATTTATTATTTGTTATTTGTAATTACCCATAAGGGAATGAGGTAGTCTTATTGACAATTGTAATTTCAGAGTTACCAGTGGCAGTTATGAAGTGACATTTATGGTTGGCAAATGTAAAACCTCATAGTAAATGAGGATAGGTGTGTTCCCTTGAGGAATATACTATTTTTAGCATGTATGACAATTGTCATAATGTTTGGTGAGTGAATCTATGACAACTGCAAGTTGTCATAAGATTATGTGATTCTATGACGCATATGACGGATATGTTAGTTGTATATTTGTTATATTTAGCCCAAGGTTCCTATCTTGGAAAGATACTCTTTGCTAGAATCTATGACAGTTATGATGCGTCATAAGATGCTGTAAGAGGCCAGATTTAGTCTTGGGCCCCCTAACCTTTGCATGGTTGTTTTTAGACAAGTGTAAGATGCTTGTAAGATGGTAATTAATGTTTACAAGTTGGAGAATCTTAGGAGAGAGAAGGTCAATGCCTAAGATGAGTTAGAAAATATTTCTATAAGTATTTTCCATGTATTAGTTGCTGCAATACAGATTTGAGGTACTCAGGTGCTGTCGAAATGCTATCAGATTGAAGATTGGTGGAGAGAGTTGAAGTGTTGTATTGTAAGTCATTTTTAGATTAATACAAACATTGGACCTCTTTCCTGTGTGGATTTTTTTACCCAAAAGAGTTTTCTCCACATTAAACATTGTGTTATGTGTTCATATTTCTAATTTTACATTTCTATGAAGCATAGTTTTGTTTCTGTATTACAATCTTCATTAATAACACACAGTTAAAGATTACAGAAATTTATATTGAATTAGATTTCCATTGAAGTAGTGTTGCTTTCATTTCTAACATTTGGTATCAGAGCCTGGCTAGCTTTGACTCTTGGGTGGTAGTGTGGAAGCTGTAGTTGTAGTGGGAGATTTGGTTGTGTTTATTTTGCAGATCTTGTGTTGTTATTATGGTTGCATCCACTGTTGCATCAACCTCTCGAATGGACATTGAGAAGTTCAACGGAACGGGGTATGAGTTGTGGAAGCTAAAAATGGAAGATTTGCTGGAAGAAATAAACCAATGGTTGGCTATCCAAAAAGAGACAAAACCTGATGATGTCTCTCAAGATGAGTGGGATAGGCTAGATAAGAAGGCATGGTGAACCATCTAGTTGTGTCTTTCAGACTTTGTCCTGTTGAATGTCGCAAAGGAGGAGACTGCATACAAGTTGTGGAAATGGTTGGGTGAGATATATCAAGCCTAGAATATGGTAAATAAACTTTATTTAAAAAGAAAATTGATTTCCATAAAAATGCGAGAAGGTGAATCAGTTGCAGAGCATTTAAATTATTTTAATTTGTTAGTGAGTCAACTTGATTCAGTAGATGTTGAAGTTAGTGAGGAAGATAAATGTATCTTACTTCTTTGTTCTTTACCTAAGTCTTGGGAGAATGTTATCCTTGCTATCATTGCTAACCTTGCGGATCCAAAGTTGGATGCTCTTGTTTCAGTGCTACTGTCACAAAAATTGAGGAAGAAGAGTTTGGATAGTTCAAGGGATGCTCTTAGTGTCAGGGGAAAGTCTAAGGAAAGAGGACCTAAAGGAGATCAAAAAGAGGCAAAGGACAAGTCCAAGGGCTGGTCCAAGACTCTTGGTAAAAAGAATAGAGTTAAGTGTTGGAATTGCGGTAAAAGGGGACATGTGAAGGAGTGCAGAAATCCCAAGAAACGGTGGGAGAGTGCTTTAGATAAGTCCTCGAATGTAGGTGAAGAAGTTTTACTTTCTGCATGTAATCTTGTTTCTAATGATCACTGGTTGGTTGACTTAGGATGCTCGTTTCATATGACCCCACATAAGGAATGGTTCTCCTCATATGAAGAATATGATGGAGGTAATATCTACCTTGGTGACAACTCTACATATCCAATTGTCAGGAGAGGAAAGGTATTGTTGTGTTTCAGTGATAGGAGGATTAAAAGTCTCCCTGGTGTTTTGCATGTTCCTAGATTAGCTAGAAATCTGATCTCAGTTTTAAAATTGAAAGATTTGGGAATGCATGTGACATTTGACAAGCATGATTGCAGATTAGTGAGAGGGAACTTGGTGGTAGAGAAGGGGAAGAGATTCAGAATCCTATTCAAACTTGAAGCCACTATAGTTTATAATGCCTCCTATGTATTTGAGGCTAATACTGAAAATGCATGTATGTTGTGGCACCATAGATTGGGCCACACAAGCAATAATGTACATAAAACTATTAAGAATAAAAATTTGTTGGATGGTTTCTCCTATTCTAATGAGCACTTTGATTTCAGTGAGCATTGTATGTTTGGTAAACAAAACAGAAAGTCATTTCCTTCAAGAAGCAATCGAGCCAAAGAAAAGTTAGAAATTATTCATACAGTTGTGTTTGGACCTGTGGATAATGAATCTATCATAAAATCTCGTTATTTTGTAACCTTGATTGATGATGTATCTAGATTTACATGAATTTATTTTATGAAGCATAAATCTAAAGTTTTCACTAAGTTTAAGGAATTCAAAGTCTTAGTAGAGAACCAATTAGGTTTAAAGATAAAAATATTAAGATCTAACAATGGAGGGGAATATTGCTCTAAGTAATTTGATGAGTTTTGCAAGCATGCGGGTATAATCAGACAAAAGACAACTCCATATACACCACATTAGAATGGTGTTGCAGAAAGGATGAATCGAACAATTATGGAAAGGGCCAGAAGTATGCTTAGTGATGCACAGTTGGATAAATGATTTTAGGTAGAGACTGTGTGTACTGCTTGCTACTTGATAAATAGATCTCCTTGTAAGGCTCTTGATTTGACACCTTATGAAGTGTGGATAGGTAAGAAACCTTTTGTTTCACATTTAAGGGTTTTTGGCTGTGAAGCTTTTGTTCATGTGCCTAAGGAAAAGCGATCTAAATTGGATCCAAAGGCTGAAAAGTGTACATTCATTGGATATAGTGATAATATGAAAGGTTATAAGCTTTGGAATCCACTAACCCACAGGATTATCTTTTTTAGAGATGTTATTTTTAAGGAACTTAGAGTTATTTCTAAACCTAAGCAACCAAAATGAAAAGATGAAAAGGTAAAGAAGGTGCACTTTGATTTAGGGCAGCAAGATGCACCTCAGGAAGAACAAAATGATGGATTAGGGGGTGAAGAAGAAGAAGAAGATTCAAGTAGTTTTGATGAAGATGAGTCTGTTGTTACAGAAGAAGTTGTTATAGATGATCATGCAGAAGAATGAGTAAAGTCTCTTACTCCACCCTTGAGGAGATCCACAAGACAATGGAATCCGGTTGACAGGTATAGCCCACCAGATTTTCGTTGTGTATATGCTTTATTAAGTATTAACGATGAGCCTAGATCCTACAGGGAAGCTATTTCTACAAATGATAGTGACTCTTGGTAGCTAGCCATGCAGAAGGAGATGATGGCTTTAGAATCTTGTAACACCTGGGATCTTGTTCATTTTCCCAAAGGAAGAAAGGCCATAGGATGTAAGTGGGTATTCAAGAAGAAGTTTGGAGCAAACGGGTCATTGGAGAAGTACAAGGCTAGACTGGTAGCCAAGGGCTGCTCCCAGAGAGAGGGAGTTGATTTTGGTGAGATATTCTCTCTTGTTGCTAAATTGACTTCTATTAGATTTCTATTATCCATTGCTGTAGCTTATGATTGGGAGATTGAGCAAATGGATGTTAAGACTGCATTCTTGCATGGAGATCTTGAAGAAGAAATTTATATGCAACAACCTACAGGTTTTGAGGTAAAAAGAAAAAAACATTGAATTTGCAGGTTAAAGATGTCTCTTTATGGTCTAAAACAGTCCCCAAGAATGTGGTATCAAAAGTTTGAATCATTTGTTTTGAAATTGGGTTTTGTTAGAAGTGAGGAGGATCATTGTGTTTACATTCATTATGTTGATGATTCTATACTATTTATTGCTTTGTATGTTGATGACATGTTTTTCAGCAATACTAAGGGTATGGTCAGTGAGATTAAAGCCCAACTTTCAGGTACATTTGAGATGAAGGATCTTGGTGCTGCAAGGTATATTCTAGGAATGGAGATAATGAGGGACAGAGTTAACAGAAAGCTTTGGTTGTCACAAAGTAAGTATGTGAATACTATTGTGCAGAGGTTTAGTTTGCAAGACTGTAACCTAGTTAGAGTTCCTTTACCTGTTGGTACTAAGCTTTCATTAGATATGTGTCCAAAGACTAAGGATGATATTTAGGATATGTCTAATGCGCCATATGCTAGTGCTGTAGGGAGTTTGATGTATGCAATGGTTTGTACTAGACCAGGTATTGCCCAAGCAGTGGGAGTTTTGAACAAATTTATGTCTAGCCCTAGTAGACAGCATTAGAACTATGCAAAGATGGTATTTAAATATCTTGTGGGTACTCTTGATCATTTTTTGGTTTATTCTGTACTGATAAATCTTTGGACATACAGGGTTTTGTTGATGCAGATTGGGCAGGTGACTTGGATAGTCGACGGTCCACTAGTGGCTATGTGTTTACTCTATTTGGAGGTGCAATGAGTTGGATGAGTAAGAGGCAGCCCATAGTTGCTTTGTCCACCACAGAAGTAGAGTATATGGCTGCTACTCATGTCTCTAAGGAGGCAGTTTGGTTGAGGAGACTGTGTATAGGTATTGGTTTTGATTGCATGATCATTCAGATTAGTTGTGATAGCTAGAGTGCTATCTGTTTGGCCAAGAATCTCATGTATCATGCTCGAACTAAGCATGTTGATGTTTAGTATCACTTTGTTCAAGAATTGGTTGCAAGTGGAGAGATTGAGATAAAGAAGATAGAAAACTCAAGAGAATGTCACAGATTCATTGACCAAGCCTGTGAGCATAGAGAAGTTTGTATGGTGCAGAGAGGTCATGGCCCTTATTTCTAGTGCCTGATTATTTTTCATTTGTTTTCCTATGGGTTGATTTACAATGTGTAATGTCAAGTGGGAGAATGTTGGAATAACGTGCCATTAACCTTGTAAATTCTAATATTGTATTTTATTCCATTTATTATTTGTTATTTGTAATTATCCATAAGGGAATGAGGTAATCTCATTGACAGTTGTAATTTTAGAGTTACCGGCGGCAGTTACGGAGTGACATTTACAGTTGGCAAATGTAAAACCTCATAGTAAATGAGGATAGGCATGCTCCCTTGAGGAATATACTATTTTTGGCATGTATGACAACTGTCATAATGTTTGGTGAGTGAATCTATGACAACTGTAAGTTGTCATAAGATTCTATGACGCATATGACAGATATGTTAATTGTATATTTGCTATATTTAGCCCAAGGTTCCTATCTTGGAAAGCTACTCTTTTCTAGAATCTATGACTATTATGACACATCATAAGATGTTGTAAGAGGCCAGATTTAGTCTTGGACCCCCAACCTTTGCATGGTTGTTTTTGGTCAAGTGTAAGATGGTAATTAATGTTTACAGGTTGGAGAATCTTAGGAGAGAGAAGTTGAACACCTAAGATGAGTTAGAAAATATTTTTATAAGTATTTTCCATGTATTAGTTGCTGCAATACAAATTTGAGGTATTCGGGTGCTGTCGGAATGCTGTCAGATTGAAGACTGCTAGAGAGAGTTGAAATGTTGTATTGTAAATTAGTTTTAGATTAATACAAAAATTGGGCCTCTTTCCTGTGTGGATTTTTTTACCCAGAAGGGTTTTCTCCATGTTAAACATTGTGTTATGTGTTCATATTTCTGATTTTGCATTTCTATTAAGCATAGTTTTGTTTCTGTGTTACAATCTCCATTAATAACACACAGTTAAATATTACAAAAATTTGTATTGAATCAGATTTCTATTGAAGTAGTTTTGCTTTTATTTCTAACAATGATAAGTGCCTACAACTGCAATGGTTCATGTTTTGGTGGTCTGCAAGCTATCTTTCTTTTATGATAGTTGAAGATAGTGAAGTTCATGTGCTCCGGTGTGAAGAATCTCATGGATAAAGTGGTTTAAGTTTGTGTGATTGCTCCTGGTGATTTCAATGTGCTTGTGGATGCCTCTTGATCATGTTCCTACCTTTACATTGGTCTATGTTAAGGAATTGAGATTGTGTTTGAAGATTATTCCCAGATAACATAGCGTGTAACCAGTCTTAGCCGACTTGGTTAATTCCAGTGATTGCAGAGATCCCTTGAAGTTTATAGAAGCATTTTTTGGCATGGAAGATCGTGTTTGAGTCCCAGCTAAGGTGTGGCATGATCTGCATACATCTATACTACATTTCCTTAGTGTAATTTTGTATTAGATCAAGACCCATTTTTTAAATGTTTGTAATGCCGACCTTGGACATTGTTCCAATGGTTGATGATTGTAATGTTGACCTTGATGATCATTCCAAGGTTGATGTAGTGTATAAATACTTGAAATTGAGTTGTGGAAAAGATATCCTTGTGTGAAGATTCGAAGATAAGGAAAAAGGGGGAAAGGTAGAGCATAGCAGAGGAACTATCGTACTTCAATGAATTAATCTCAGACATGAAGAAGATGATGATCTTGGTAGTGAGACTGGTAGTGAGCCTCCAATAGGGTTTAACAACCCTCATTGTAATCTTTCTAGGTTTAGGGTTGAGGTAGTGAGCCTGCTAGACCTAGTTGTACTTCATGTCAGTGAGCCAACATGTTCTAGGCCCGTGGAGTGACCAAGCTTGAACATCATTTTTCAAAGATTGCCATATATATTGACAGCTAATCCTCTCTGTGGTTTTTTCCTTAACAAGGTTTTCCACATAAAAATTTGGTGTCTCTTGTGTTTGATGTTGCATCTGTGTTTAGGTTTCTGATTTCATGCATTCATTGTTTAATCATAACAACTATGGACAAGTGATTAATGTTTAAAGTACAGAAGTGGTTGAGTTTTTGGGACAACTAATTCACCGCCCCCCCCCCCCTCAGTTGTCCGATGCATCTCAACAAACATAACCTCTACCATCAGATATGTGACCTAACAATGAATGGTCCATATCGCATTCCCACAATACTTGCATCTAAATAGAAAGACTCCTTGTGAACTTTTTCCAAGCTCAAGCACATGCTACCAAGTTCCAAAATGAAACTAGACTTTTGAAGTCTGCAACTCCACTTCCCCATGCTTACAAGATCTTGATTTCCATGTGCAAGACATCCTTTTGCAATGTATATTCCCATAAAATGCTCAAAAGGATGAAAACTAAATACCATTAAATGCACACATGTGAATGAGTCCCTTATAAAACCAATTCATTTTAACTCATGGCATTTACTCAAACACATTTGTGCATTTTAAACACTGATGTACTCCTCAAAAACTAGGTCATTGCATTCCTACACAAGCTCACTCATATGTAGATCCTTCCACACATATTCATGAGGTCGTCAACTATCCAAATTTGAGTTGGCCAGGGAATCAAGGGATTCAATTCAAACATCCTCTTTTGCAGTCCCAAGTTTTCGTCATCTATTCATTCCACTACTTGCATCCTTTTGCCTTGAGAAAACATCTCTTGAATTTGAATGCTCCAATCCTATGCTTTCTCGAATCTCTCAACTTACATTTGTGCATTTTAGGGTTTTATATTCAAATGTGTGAACTCCCTCCTATTTTTTGCGTGCTACTTAGTCCTCCTCATTATTGGTTTTGAATTTGTAAAAAATGAGTTCCTTTACGCACAAATTGCTCTAACCATTTAACTTTTCAATTGCCTTTTGTAGATTTAAGAGTAAAATTAAATAATATAATATACTAAATTAATTATAAATACTAATCGTTTAAAAATATATATTTTGACATTTAATTTTGCACAAAATAATCTTTAAGATGGAAAATAAAAATTAAAAGTAAAAAGGGATGAATAAAAATAAAGAAACTTGTTAAAGAAAAAAATTTAAAAAAACCTTACTTTAAATTATAGCAAAATACTTTAATGACATTTTGTATCCTTCCAATCTCTTTAAAAAATATACTTCTAGGTGCATACAATATCTTTTAAAAATAAGGAAACTTGCTAAAGAAAAAAATAAAAAAACCGCAAAATACTTTAATGACATTTTATATCCTTTGAATCTCTTTAAAAAACTTAGTTCTAACACCACTTGGATACAAAATCTTTTAAAAATAAAAAATTTCTTAAAATTATAGCAAAATACTTTAATGACATTTTATATCTTTAGAATCTCTTTAAAAAACTTACTTCTCACACTGCTTGCATACAAAAACTTATAAATTTTTAAGTATAGAAAGACGGGCAGGAATGGACTCTATTAAATTTCTAAAGTATAGGGCCCGTGAGGATAATATGTTGGAGCGTGTGTAACAAAATTATGTTAATCTATTTTTGCAAGCTTCGGCACTTGATATCAAGGCAACCGTAATTGTTAAAAACAGACGGGTTAAACGGGTCCACTAAACAAGTCAAAGCTTAGAGTGTGCTTACTCACTGCAAAACCCTATAAACCCTTGCATTCCTTCAATCCTTCATAATTCTTACCATGATGAAGATGATTAGGAGAAGATGAGGATAGTTCTTCATTTCGTTCTAATTCTCTTCTACTGTCGCCTCATTCCTTGGATCCGTCCAGTCCACAACATATTGTCTTTGAGCATTTTTCTCTAGTTTCTACGGAAGATGCCTCATCTCCTATGATGACAAACGTCGTATTCAAGGTCGAAAGTCGATCCCTCTTACACCAAGGGTAGGGATGGTAATAGGGTTTCTAAGGGCCCCCCTATGCACATATAATCTTAGATCAAAGCTAGGTTCGGGACAAAAAGATAAATCTAACACATCAAGCTTTAAGGGAGTTCTTCTCGTACTTCTAGCAGGGAGGAGTCCCCTGCCCCTAAATCTCCAAGGAACGAGGTATTTACAGTGGATCATATTTAGAGGATGGATTTCAGAGATACAGTGGATGGGAGGGTAGAATGGCTCCAATGAGTAGCATTAATTTGCAATTTTTAAAGTTTTTGGCTCAAGTCTGGTAAAACTCCACAAATGGTTGAAACAGAATTAGTAGCCTTTGGAAAAAGGAGGATTTTTCATTTATCCGTGTGCTAAGGGTTGGTTCTTAGTGGTTTGTAAATCTACGTCTAATAGAGAAGCAATTATCAAGGGTGGCCCTTGGTTTTGGGGCAAAGCTTATTTGGGTAAAACCTTGGGTTCCTAAATTTAACCTTCTTTAAATCCTTTCTCAACTCCCCAGTGTGGGTGAGGCTCCTAAACTTACCTTTACATTTCTTAGTCTGTGGAGTGTCTTTCCTCTATTGGCAATACTCTTGGTAAGCTAATTTCAGTCTTGTTACTCAAGAATATGTGCACTCATTTTAATTATGCTAAAGAAATAGCCAGATTAAATATATAATGAAGGCATTGCTTTCAGATGTAGTTTGTGTTTAGCTATAGGTCACTTGTCAAGAAACTGCCCCAAATCTTCTTTATCTGCTCCTCGCCAAAGGCAAGTTAATAAGTGGGATGGAGCTGAACATCGACACCAGGTGATTGGTGTTGATAAGGATGTTAGGTCTGATGACTCTTTAAATAGCTCTGAATCTGTTGACTCCCTTATGGATAGTGTTAGTAGTGACTCTTCTGAATCTACTGATTCTCCTATGTCTCTAATGGCTCCTTCTCTACAAACAAATGCCTGTCCAATTGGTTCAAGTAAAGTGTCAGATTCTTCAGCTAAATTTTCAACAAAGCTTTAAGTTACTTCAACAACAAACAATTTAGTGAGCTCTTCTCTAATAACCTCAACTCATAGAGCCTATAACACAAACTCCAATGAGTAGATCACATTAGAAAGAAAGTGGATGAAGGTTCCTCTAGCTAAAAATGACAATGGTAGAAGTAAGATGATTTTGTGATCCCATGTCAAATTGGGATAAGAAGGCTCCAGAGAGTGTTATTGATTAAGTTTTTGAGGTTTTTAAATGGTTTATATATCATTTTTGGGGTTCAATTTGAGGTACAAAGTTAGTTTTAAAAGATGATAATTTTTGGAAAGATAAGTTGTATTTGAGATGGATTTGGTGAACTAGTTGTTACCAAAATCTGGGCTTCATTACTCTATTTTTTGCGGCCCTTGGGTGCCCAACACTAGGAAAAAAAAAAACTTTGTATCATGATAGGCTCAGGGAACATATTCACAACAAATATGGAGTTTGTTGTGAAATTGAAGGGTCCAAATAATATTGAAACAACACAACCATGGCTCCTATGATACTATTGATTTTTTTTAACATTGAATCATCAACTAATAATTTGTAATTTGGAATAATATATGTTTTCTTTATTTAACATTTGAGTACTCTAGTAGACATCAAATTTCAACAGTTTATAATATTGTAATTCTGTGTTTCAGAATTTAACTTTGTGATGGATTTTTGTCTCAATGTTTCCGATCACACTCCATGATCCATCATCATTTCTATTTTCTTGCTCTCTAATCTCCTGATGATGGATCACAGAGTGTGATCCAAAACATTGAGACAAAAATCCATCACAGAGTTAAATCTTGAAACACAGAATTACAATTTTAGTACTCCATTAATATGCAAATTTTCTTTGAAAATATTATGAGCCCTTTTGTCATAGACTGGCAAGAGGCAAAACTCCATGTTATTGCAGTCAAGGATGGATACAAACTGAATATGGGGACAGCCCACACTGAAAAACAGGAAAAAATACAAAAACAGATTACATGCAACTTAACACACTCCAGTAGAAAGATGGAGACAGCCCAAACCACCCAGTTCTAGTGAAGGCTGCAGTTATACTGCGGTGTTTGTAGCCCATACTCGGTTAAGCTTGCAGTTTTGACTAGGAAACAAAACCAGATTACCATCATCCTCAATAACCAAAGAGCTAAACTTGACACACCCACGTCCGCACCCGTGATCGATGGCCCACACTGCAACACCATTACTGTTATATATAACTAAGTTGGCATCGGACTGAAGACGTAGAAAACATCTGCTCCCACGTGCTGCACTGTTGCTGCTCCACAGCACTTGACCGCTCTGTTTATCACACAACACCAGATCACAGTTCCTCTGCATTACCAGTTGTATTATCTTGTTCGCAGATGTCAAGTATTCCCCCGCCTTCAGAACATCCCAAATGCCCCTATTGTTGTGAAAAATCTATTGCAGCTACTAATTATTAATTTCCTATCTTATGAGATTATTTGGCTGTCGAAAATCAATTAATTTACAGCAAATATTAAATAATAACACAGTTGCAACTTCACGGAAAATCACAGAGACAGACAAATAAAATGAACACAATATTTTGGACAAATTGTCCCTGGAAAAACTCCGAAGGGAAAACTAGTCAGCAAATAAGAATTTTATTCAATTGCAGAAAATCAAGAGATACAAAATTGCTTGCCTCTTACTGGCAGAGCTCTGGAAATTTATTTCCTGTAAATTCCCTTCCCTCAATTGTTCCTGCTGAAATTGCTCCAACAATATTTTCCTTCTCCGGCAATTCCACTGCTCTCCAACGCTATCACTGCGCCCTTTGCTCTCACTGCAAATCAATTTGCTATTGCTGCAAATTTATTTATTTGCTATCGCTGCAAATACTTCTCGGATTTGTGTTCTCCAAATGCCCATTGATCTTGTTTTATAATCCTCTCATTGAAAACCAATGGCCATGATTTAATCTCAATCAATGGCTAGGATTAATTAGACTCTAACAAACCCTAATATCTAGAAGTCTCTTGAGAAATCAATTTTCTAGGTATGGAGATAATTATTCCAGCTGTGTTTCCAGCCTCATAATCACCACCCGAGACTAGAACACCTGTCCAAGCTACATAAAAATTAACACTCCCTCTTAGCGAGGAAGGTGTTCTGCATAACACCCAACTTCTCTTTGAAGAAGATGAATTTCGCCTTCCCCGATGCCTTTGTCAAAATGTCTGCTACCTGCTGATCTGTAGGTATATACTGTAGCTAAACAATCCTCTGCTATACACAATCCTTGATGAAATGATACCTGATGTCTATATGCTTAGACCTATCATGAAACACAGGATTCTCTGATAATCTAATGCAACTCTGATTATCACAGTGTATCACTGTAGTCTTAACCCTCTGACCAAACAAGGCTACCAGCAACTTCTGAAGCCATATAGCCTCACACGTTGCCATGCTAGCTGCTATGTATTCTGCTTCTGCAGAACTCAGAGCCACGGACTTTTGCTTCCTGCTGTACCAAGAGACAACTCCTGATCCCAAACTAAAGCAGCACCCTGAAGTGCTTTTCCTGTCCGCTGCACTACCTGCCCAATCTGCATCAGTATAGCCTATCAACTTGATACCATCACCTCGAGCATATCTGATCCCATACTCGATTGTACCACGCAAATACTGCAATACATGTTTTGCCGCTATCCAATGCACTCTCTTCGGCTCAACCATGAACTGACTAAGAGAGTTTGCTGCAAAGGATATATCTGGCCTAGTGTTGACCAAATACATGAGAGATCCAATCAACATCCTGTATAAGGTGGGGTCTACATCCTTTTCCTTGGATGCATCTACTTTCTTCCAATTCGTGATCATAGGTGTAGACATGGCTCTGCAATCTTGCATCTCAAACCTCTTCAAGATTTCAATGCAGTATTTCCCTTGTCCAAGGAAAATCTCTCCATCTGTCTGCCACACTTCCATGCCTAGAAAGTAGTGCATAAGCCCCAAATCCTTCATCTCAAACTCTGCTGCAAGGTCCCTCTTGCACTCCTTTATGAGCCTCAGTGAACCTGTTAAAAACAAGTCGTCCACATATAGAACAAGAATGAGAACTTCACCCCCAACCATCAAGTAGTAGAGGTTAGCATCTGCCTCACTCTTCACAAAGCCTATTCCCTGCAAGTATCTATCAATGCGCTCATACCACACCCTGGGAGCCTACTTGAGTCCATACAAAGCTTTCTTCAATCTGCACACGTGGGTTTTGCTGCTGTGTGCTACAAAGCCCTCTGGTTGTTCTATGTATACCTCTTCTAACAATTCACCATTAAGAAATGCCGTCTTAACATCCATTTGATGGATTTCCCATCCCATATGTGCTGCAAGTGAGATTACGGCTCATATAGAAGTATACCCGGCCACTGGAGCGAATGTATCCTCATAGTCTATTCCCTTCTTTTGAGAGAACCCCTTGGCCGCGAACCTTGCCTTGTATTTTTCGATGCTACCATCTGCACTATGCTTAATCTTATAGATCCAGCGTGATCCAACCACTGCCCTATCTGTCAGTCTAGGCACAACATCCCACACATCATTCTGCATTATTGAGGTATATTCCTCAACCATCGCATCTTGCTACACCTATTGCTGTGCAGCCTCCTGATAGCTGGAAGGCTCGCTATCTACCAACTGACTAACCAATGCCACATAGTCATTATACCTGGCTGGTTGTTTCCGTTGTCTACTACTCATCCTAGGAGCTCCCACAAACTCCTGAGTATCCCTATGTGTCTGTTGAACCTCACAGTTCCTCCTGCCAACTATAGAGGATGAAATATCAAACTCCATATCTTCTTGATGCATCTCTTGGATTTGCTGTATCTATAGCTCCATACTCCATGAACTCTCAGCACTTGAGCCTGTGCTTGTACTAGTAACTATACTCGTGCTTCGCTGCCCCTATTCTGGTTGAACAATACTTGGAGCTTCTATTGGCTACTCATTCTGATCATCTGCTGGTAAATCTCTAGACCTCCTATATGCCTTGTCCCCCATGAATTTGACATCACTCCTGACTATAATCCTCTTGGTCCCTGGAATAAATATCTGATATGCCTTTGAGGTTTCGTTGTACCCCACAAAGTACCCTCTCTCTGCAGTCTGATCTAACTTGGAACGTGTAGCCCCTGGAATGTGACAAAATGCCAAACTCCCAAATATCCTGAAGTGACTGACATCTGGCTTCTTCCCTGAGAATGCCTCCTCTGGTGTCATCTTGCCCAATACCTTATGTGGAACCCTGTTCTGTATGTATACTGCTGTACTGCATGCCTCTGCCCATAAGTAACGTGGCATATCTTGGTCATACAACATAGCCCTCGCTGCCTCCGATATAGAATGATTCTTCCTCTCAGCAACCCCATTCTGCTGTGGGTTGTAAGGAACGGTCCACTCTCTCTTGATTCCTTCCCTGGTACAGAACTCCTGGAACTCTTTCCTTTTGTACTCGCCTCCATTGTCTGACCTAAGAACCTTTACCTTCCTGCCTGTCGAATTCTCCACAAGAGCTTTGAACTCCTGGAAGTGACTGAAGACCTCATCCTTGGTCTTCAAGAAGTATATCTAGGTCTTTCTGGAGAAATCATCAATAAAAGTAACAAAGTACTCATATCCTCTGAGAGACTTCGTTGACATTGGTCCACATATATCTGAATGTACTAGATCAAGAACCCTCTTGGATCTGGTGTCACTCCTTGGAAAAGCTGCTTTCACAAACTTCCCCAATACACATCCCTTACATGCATCATCATACTTTGTGCTCATGTCTGGAACACCTGTCACTGTCTCATGAAGCAATTTAAGTGCTCCATGATGTATATGGCCCATCCTCCTATGCCATAGCTCTCCTTGATCTCTAGGATTACTGCTGCTCACTAGTGCCTTAGGAGTATCAAACTGCAACCTATAAAGTCAGCCGCTCCTAACTCCAATAGCTATGGGTGATTTCTAATCCTTATGCTTGATTAAAACATGTGCCCCTCTAAAGAGTACATTGTAGCCTTTATCCTGAAGGACAGATACAGAAATTAGATTCATGCCCAAGCTTGGCACATACAACACATCATGAATGGAAATAGGCTTGCCATTCTCCCTCTGAAATAGAACAGTCCCTCTCCCAACTAGATTACACTTAGACTTGTTCCCCATCTAAATCTGGAATCTGATGTCCTCCTCCTTGCAGCTGGAGAAGTACTCCCTAACTCCTGTCATATGAAATGATGCCCCACTATCTATATACCAAACACCCTGTGAGGTTGAGCTAGTTAGGCAAGCTATGAGTGCAAACTCATCCTCCATTCTACTAGAAAGCTCATCTACACTTGCTGAAGCTACCGTCTGTTTTTTGCCTTTCTTTTTATTTTTCTTCCTTTGTGGGCAATCACTGACATAGTGGCCGAACTCGTGACAGCCATAGCATTTGATCTTAGATAAGTCCTTCTTCCCACTTTTTGGATTTGATCCTTTGCCAGACCCCTTCTTCTCTTTCCCTTTTCCTGCTAGGGCAACGTTTTTCTATTCCACCTCACTTTTCTGACTATTACTGCTGGTTCCATTGACAAGACTCAATCTAAGCTCCTCCTGAGTGAAGTCACTCCATAGTCTATCCCAACTCGGTAAGGTGTCTCGTCCATTAATAACTTGAACAAAGACATCCCACTGCTTAGTAAACCCATTTAGGGCTATTCGTACTAGCTCATCATCCTTTGGTTTGTCTCCAACAGCTGCCAATTCATCCTTGACAAGTCTAAGTTTGGTGAGGTAACTTGTGACGTCTTCTCCCTTATTCATCCGGGTATTCCTTAACTTTTCTCTAAGAATCAGCTTCTGGTTAAGGGTAGCATTCTAGTACAGATTCATAATGGCGTCCCACATCGTCTTTGTTGTATCTAACTCTGCAATATGCGGAACAATATGATCCTTAACACCGTCAAGAATCAGCCTCCTTGCCTTAGCATCTTCCTTCTTATATGCTAAGAGCTGTGTTGCATCTATAGGTACAGGTACAACAGTGGTTGAACATATTCCTTGATACCATTCTCTTCCAGCAATAAAGAAATTCTGGCTTTCCAGACACCAAAATTTGAGGCTCCATCCAATCTGTCCTGATCTCTTAAACCTGTTGAGGCCATCTCAAAAGAAAATAATAATTTGAAAAGGTCAAACTGGGTTTTATAAACCCTAGATCTTTATTTATTATTTTTCCTTTCTCCCTATGCCTGTTCTGCCCTCAGATCCGCTCTGATACCATGTGAAAAATCTATTGCAGCTACTGATTATTAATTTCTTATCTTATGAGATTATTTGGTTGCTGAAAATCAATTAATTTACAGCAAATATTAAATAATAACACAGCTACAACTTCACAGAAAATCACGGAGACAGAAAAATAAAATGAACACAATATTTTGGACAAATTGTCCCTAGAAAAACCCCGAAGGGAAAACCAGTCAGCAGATAAGAATTTTATTCAACTGCAAAAAATCAAGAGATACAAAATTGCTTGCCTCTTACTGGCAAAGCTCTGGAAATTTCTTTCTTGTAAATTCCCTTCCCTCAATTGTTCCTGCTGAAATTGCTCCAACAATATTTTCCTTCTCCAGCAATTCCACTGCTCTCCAATGCTATCACCGCGCCCTTTGCTCTCACTGCAAATCAATTTGCTATTGCTGCAAATTTATTTATTTGCTATCGCTGCAAATACTTCTCAGATCTGTGTTCTCCAAATGCCCATTGATCCTCTTTTATAATCCTCTCATTGAAAACCAATGGCCATGATTTAATCTCAATCAATGGCTAGGATTAATTAGACTCTAACAAACCCTAATATCTAGAAGTCTCTCGAGAAATCAATTTTCTAGGTATGGAGATAATTATTCCAGCTGTGTTTCCAGCCTTGTAATCACCACCCGAGACTAGAACACCTATCCAAGCTACATAAAAATTAATAGTTGTGGCTCAACAATACAAAAGGCGAGATAGGACAGTGTACAAACCCTGTCTTCTCAAGAGGCGAAAATCTTGACACAGTTGTCATAAGAGCCCTAGGAAAAGAAGCAGCAGCAGCAAAACCCCCATCCCTTGCAGCTGTGCTAAACTCATGTCCATCATCAGCAAGAATGTTAGTATTACTTACATTCAATAATAGTGAAGTGGGTGAATGCAATTCAAGGGTGGCTTCATTCTCGTGGAGGAGATAGTAATCGAGCCAAGCATAGCCATTGGAGACAGTGACCAATGAGAAGCCTTGCAGTAAGTAAGGCCTTAGATATGGCATGCTCGTTCTGAAATCTTCTAATACTAAATCTCCCTTAGCTTCCTCCCAGGTGCCAACTATGCAGTACTGAGTCCAACGCGCATATCTGATTGCGATTCGCTTGCCATTAATGTTCTGCACATTTGCAAAGGCAAAAATAGCAGCACTGATCTACTTTAGTTTGTCATTTGTGCTTATGATTTTTCACATCCCAAATGGATTTGGCTTCTTTTTCTTTTTCTTTTTCTTTTTGTTTTTTTGAAGAAGTGCAGAGCACCCATACTAGACGTATTAAAAACCAAATTAGGGAGTACATAGAGGGGGGTAAGAAGGCACTGCAACCAACAACAGCCACACTAGGTTACAAGGAAGCGTTCTGTAAACCAACATTTAATAAAAGGCAGTCAACGAGGAGAAAAAGTTGAAAAGACCCAGATAATGGGTGAAAAGCCATAATTACTAACCATAGGCATAGTCATAATAAACTCCCAAAGTGGCTCACTACCTACTCAAGAAGCCACAAAATCTTTTAATGTGGAAACATTAATAAGCTGTCCCCAACAATAGCTATCAACCATCATAGCAGGAAATAAAGGTAGAATACACAGAGGATCTATTTGTTGGGGTCAAAAAAGGACACCAAATTGTCACTAACGTGACAGTCCTGGGAAGACATGCACAAGACCATAAACACTGAGATTTGGAAAACACCTCAACTGTTGTTAGCACCACCATCTGTCCCTCAACCAACTCCAGGGCCACCACCAGACACGAGACTATCACCTCCACCTAGAAACGCTTCCACCTCCCAGCTCAAGGCTAGCACTAGCACTATCACCAAGGGTACCCGTAGCATAAAAACCAAGTTTTCCACTCACAAGGACACCATCAACACCTCATCTAGCCACCCTACCACAACCACCACCTCCCTACCTTTAGATCGAACACCACCATGAAAACAACCATCCACACCAACCCCCTTCAAAACCAAAACCACCAATCACCCATCCTTTGGTATCAAAGCTAGAGTCTACACCTTATGCCGCTACTAATGACCTTGTTCCGCCAAACTTACTGCCTTTGATGAAGCTCAGGCACCATACAACACCTATGCACTAGACTTACCACCCTTGATGAAGTTCATGTGCCATAAAAAACCTCTACACCTCATTCCGCCGCCGATCACCGCCTACTCTTTGTTACATCCCTCTTTTTGAACAAATTTTTACTATTTACTTTTACTTGTTTCATGGATAGAATAGACATGTGAATATGTTTTAATCTCATGGGAGAAGAGAAATGTTATGATTATATTATGCTTTGACCGAGATACCGGTACATTGACCACAATTTGTATGTGAGAATGTTTTGACAGGAATAGGTGGATCGGACTCTCCATGAAGCAAAAGGGAGAGAGTATCTTCGGGGAAGGGGAGTATATACTCTGGATCACCAAAGGGTATTTGCCACTAAGTACAGTGTTAACAAATTGTGAACTCTAAAAGTTGTTGGAGTAAGTCACTTTTTAGTGGTTAATTATCTGTTCAACTCGATAGGGTGTCAATGTTTTTAAGATTCCTTTTTGGTTAGTTCTATGTCGACCTTGTCTTTTATGGAAAATGACGATGACGGCTTAAATGCTAGCCGTTTACGACTAATGTGACCTTTTGTCAATCATGTCACAAATAGTTCTGTTTGCATCATCAACATAGATGGTTAAATTGTTGACATTTAATGTCGTATGTACTATCTTGGTAAGTCAAGTCGACACAAAGAAGTGTGTTGTCATGACAGGGAGTCGAACTCGACCCTATCACATTTTTGTGAGTCTTTCATCACATTATTTTTTCAATCTTAAATGAAGTAATAAATTTAGTTTATGACTATTATTAATATTATTAGTAGGTTTGATAATTTAAGTAACCCCCTGTATTATGTGTCATTTACCCATAAAGAGCCTTGCGTGGTATATGAAGTTGTAATGATTACCTTATTATCTATTAAGCTACATGCTCAATCATAGAGCAGCCATAGGCAAAAATAGTGGGGACTTTATCATTTGATAAACCACGTATTCTCTCCCGTCAATATGTTTGAACCACAAAAGTTATCTTAAGTGGAGTTTCAAAGATTGAAACAAAATTTGTTCAACTAATTTGTTGTGGAGAGTTTATGATAGGTAGTTATGGGCAAGGATGACTCATTATTAGATTCATGAGGAATGCTATAGAATTTGCGTCCTATCTCTTTACGACCCTAATTGTGTGTCTCTATGAGAGCTTCGTAGGCTTGTTTTAAGGAGACAACTGCGGGAGTTTAGCAAGGTTTTGTTTTGAAGCTATGTTCTCGATGTGAGGTTATGGAGGGAGAGGTTAGGAAGACCAACCGCTCCACTATCATGCATGCCAATAAGGCATGAAATTAGGCAATCTTCATGCTACTAGATTCCACAATAGCATGATAAAAAGAAAGTCTTCAAGAAGTCGGAGGAGGATCTTCTCCAGGGGGTCTTGAATAACAAACACAATTACCTTCATTAGAGGAAGAAAAACCAGAGACATGACATGACAAAGGAGCTCAAAAGATGATAAGGAACGAGCTGAGAAGCTTGAGAAGGAAAATCCGTAGCTTAGCGACACAGGTTCCGTGTTGTTTTTTTTTGTTTACTCTGCATCCGTTAGAAATGAAATTTATGTATCTTCGGCTATGAAATAGGATATTGAATGTCGTTTCTCCATAAAATGTTAATATTGAATTCAATATTGTAGAGAGGAAAACAATTATGGAAGTGTTGTTGAATGACTTAATACTTGCTTTAAACTTTAAGGTCATCTGTTCAGCGCAAAAACGTAGCCTTTGATTCCGTATTTGCATGCTAGTATATATGTCTACAGTTGGTTTATTTACCAGAGAAAACAAAACTTAGTATATAGGAAAAACATCCTTTACATGATCCATAGAAGACTGTAATTTGTCTATTCCAAAAATTCCAACCTGAGTATGCTATCATCTAGTGAGACCATTACGCGACTGAAGGAAGAAAAGACCCATTTAGTTATGAATATTATAAATGGTCAAACTTGGTTCAATGAAATTATAATCTTGGCTAACAGGTTCTATATATATATATTGAGCACGAGCAGAATGTTTGGACATGAAGTCTCTGTGTTGATAATTTATTACTCATACCGTATAATCTTGAGGTGTGACCGGGGTATCCATATTTTCACCTTAGTAAGCTTATGCCATTTTTATACTATGAGTAGTAGTAATCTTTCATTTGATACTGTGAACAGTAGTAAACTTTATCTCCTTTAGAACATAGTATAAACATATATTAGTCGCTATGTGGAATTTATCTTGTGTGTGCATTGAGACTGTAGTCGCCGGCGCAGCATTGGTGCTATCATTCTTAAATTTCCTCCATCCTTTAATTGGTGTGTTAAGCATTTCTTCTTAAGGTCATTTAGTTTTCGGGCTCCCTAATCTGGTGATTGTTGACTATGTTACTACACCAACTAAAGAAATTGGAAAGGACGTGGCAAATAGTATCATATCCAGTAGGCTTGTAGCTTGTGTCAATCAGATTTCTAGAATTGAATCAACATATAGGTTGAATAGAAGGTGCCTTCAAGGTTAGTACATATATTGTTTAATGTATATAATAGTTAACAATGAAAGATATCTATTCATATTGATATAAAACAATCTTATAATGATAAAGAAGAACTTGCCTTTCTTATTGAAATATTAAGTGGCATTAGTTACTTCATTTTTAATATTGGAAGATAACCCATGTTTGAATTATATTATAATTCGGAGTCGAGTTGAGACTCTTATTTGTGCAGTTTTAGACCAAGCCTAATCGGTAACTTTAAACAACAATCATTGAAGCAACCTATATTTGTCGAGATAGGTTGAATTGGACTTTCCACCTTATTAAGTTTGACTTGATCAAGACACATAAGCTAAATATAGGAGAAAACCCTTTAAGTCTCGGAACATTGATGAAAACTACGAATTGGATAATGAATGGAAGGATGCCTCTTAAATGGCTATATCGTTAGAATAAAGATATATCCATGATGAGATATTTGAAAAGTCCTATGCAAAAACTAATATCAACAAAGATAAACCAATAACCTAGAATTCATAACTTACCACAAAAGCGGTAAAGACTCTAAGATTATGTCATATTCAATTATCATCAACCTCTATTATATAATTATTGGCCTTGGATAATGATGATGTCGGCCTCTATAAGGGATAATGGTTATTCTATGATGAGATTGATTGATATCTAAATATGATAAATATTTCTTTTGGTAGGGTTAGCAGAGACAAGGATGCCCTAATGAGTGAGTTCACCACTCATTATGATTTCATTGATCAATGCCTTTATACCCTGATTGTTTAAAGTATTGACAATTGGGCATGAGATTAATGTTCCCAATTATTGGTGTTTTGAATTGATGGGAAGGAATTTTATTCTTTATAACATGATGACATTATAGATCTGAGTGAGGAATTATTATGGATCCACATCTGCACCCTTACATGTGGAAATATTCACTCTTTGATTATCTTTACATAGATTTTGGTTCAGTATATAGCCAATCACATGAGAGACTTTAATGACTACTATTAATCAATTTTCTTGTGAGTGGCTAAGGATTGTTATAGTTAGGATGTAGACAATCTTGTATATTTTGTGTTAGTATCAAAATAGGGTTTATATCATTGGTGTCATACTTCATATTATGTTTAACAATTGTATAACTATGCCATGTTTAAATACCAACGTCAACATTAGTTAATCAAATTATCAAACAATCCTTTTGGAAACTAAAGGCCACTTTGTGGATGATTTTACCTCCCCAAATTATTGGAGTATTTACTCAATGATTTTCTTAGGATATCAACCCAAAAATGGTAGGTTGTTGTTAAAATGATAGGAAGACATTTTCCACGGGGAAAACCTAGAAGGTTGCTTACAAGGTTTCAGGAATGATGGTACTGAGTGTTATAATGAAATTATATGAATTTCATGGACTCATTTGGCAAATATATTCAAGATCAAGGATTGGTCTGAGTCAGTTTGACTGGAATAGATTTATCGTTTAGACAAGTTTGTGTCTAGTATAACTACTTGAAGGGGAATGGACCCTAGTCATGTTTATTTGATCTTATTTGTGAAAAGAGATAATTACCTTGACTATGATGCTTACCTGGGTAAGGTAACCATTTTTAGTTGTATTGAATTGACTTAAACTCCATTAAACGTCGATAAGTCTTGGATCTCAGGTATTGCCAAGTTGCAATGAGAATCCTTGTATGGAAAGTTAATCTGTAAGGATTATAGAACCTAGACAATTTTTGGAAATCGGTTGAAGAATGAAAGGCTGAATTAGAATTGATAAACTATACATATAAACATAGTTCACCATATCCGGGATGACGTAACCTATTGGGTTGATCATACTTAGCTAGAGGGTATCTAGAGTTGTATGATCAATAGTGTTACGTAGGATACACCACCAGTATTGATGGCAAATACCAAGGGTCATCCTAGGTCTATACTCTTCATGCAGGGTAGGGCCACTTCCAATTAGGAAGGTGTGCGGGAGACCATCGGTCTATGGATGGAGGTAAAGCTCTCCAAAGATGCTTTCTCTCTCTTCAACCAGAGGGCAGTTGAGGCTTGTGACATGGAAGTCGACAATCGAGATGCAATGATCTCTTGGTAAGTTTTATTTTGTAATTTTTTTTCCTTATGAGTAATATACTTATCTTATTGTTGTTTCATTGAAGTTGAATGGACTCTTTGTGTATCATAGTACCAACCTGATTATTAAATAAGTTGTTGATTAAACTTCGATGTTTAAAAAAGTGAAACTTTTTTTTATCAACCTTTTTACCTCTTCAAATTTCACTTCTTGGTAAAACTGGATTATGGAGTTAGATTCCATTTTAGATATTACACTCTTCCATAGATCCTATGGAAAGCATGAATGAGCAAACCTCAAGAAATAGGCCATCCACAAAGAATAGACCAAAAGGGAGGAAAAGTCAACAATGGCACAATGCCAAGACATTTGGCTTTCATTTAATAGCACTTTGTTTTTTCAATTTTTTGGGGACATGCTTGTCACAGGAGTCAAAAGTTGATTTAATTTTTGTAATGGAGTCACTATAGGGGAGTGGGCCCATAGTGGAGTGGGGCCCTATACTAGGTATAGGAGTTGGCCAAAGTGGGGCCAACAATAGACTACTGTTTAATAAAAAATATTCTAAATATTCTAAAAACTGCACCAGAGAATATTTGTTTATTAATTAGTATTTATTTCCTCAAAATAGGTGATAGAAAAAAGTTTTACAAATATTTTAAAACATAAAACAAAATGACGCACATTGTACACATACTGTGCTAAAAAGATCTGGAACCTATAAGATAATATTAAGTCTATATATTAAAAAAATAAGAGTTTAATCCTCCCTAGTACATATTCAGTGACCACCCATAACAAAGTACTATTTTTCAAATACAAACTTCTTTGCAAACAAAATGTATGCCCAAGTGTCCCATCATACAAACATATATGTCCCATAATAAAAAACTATTTTCCAAATATAAACTCCTTTGTAAACAAAATGCATAGCCAAGTGTCCCATCAAACAAACTTATATGTCACATATCTCCTCATTAATTAAATACTTTTATGTGATAGTTGACTAACTATTGATCACTTCATCCATGAATATCTGCAAGCAACACTCTCGAAAGTGTAAGGCTCACCAATAAGCCATCAAAACAAGAGGACATAAATTTAAGACTTTAGACCAAACAATTAGCATTCAACAAAATCAATCAACTCTCAAACTTATTGCAAAATTCAAAGTTTTGAATACTTGCAAGCAACACAATCGAAGGTGTAAGGCTCACCAATCAATCCATCAAGACAAGAGGACATAAATTTAAGACTTCAAACCAGACAAGCATTCAACCATATCAATTACCTCTCAAATTTATTACCAAATTCAAAAATTTTAACATCCATCAAATCTATTCATTTATCTCCAATGAATCGATCCACACAAATCAATTTGAACCAATCAAATGAAAGTGCACAGATCAACAACAATTCCTAGCACATATTCCTACATGTACCCCCATTTTTCTAGTTCAATTTTCCTAAGTACATCCCTTACAAAAAAGTCTTGTAGAGTTCAAAATGCACACTGCTATCTACAATACTGTAAGTTCACACTATAGTTTAAATTCCTTATATTTATATATGATGTAAATGTTGTAGCCACTATATTGTAAGTGCAAATATGTTGTTTTTCTTATACTATAGATGATTATACTGTTGGAATTAGTCCAGACAATTGAGAGGGGGGGTGAATCAGTTGTCACACAAATTTAACATTTTCTACTTTTAATCTTCTTTAACAACTTACAAATAGATTAATGATGTAAATATTAAAGCATGAATCAACAACACATTAGCAGAAACACAATTAACACACTTGATACTGATATTTTTAATGTGGAAACCCAGTTAAGGGAAAACCATGGTGGGGGTTAACCCACAAGATTCATACCTTGTTAAAAGTACTTAAAAGAAATGAGAAGGCACTTGCCTTCAGGCACATTGCTGAGAGCTCATTACTCAAAGAAGCTCACTGCCTACAAGATTTTATGTTTAATACAGAAAGAATGAACTAAGAAATAGTATCTTCTTTATGCCTAGTTCAGTCCCATTGAAAGCTCACAAAAACTTCTGCTCTACCCCACACACTTCTTCGCTAACTCTTCATCCTCTACTGCTCTTGTTCTTCTACTTTGCCTCTATACCTTTCTTATGATTTTATCATTTTCACACAAGGCCACATTTCCACAACTCATCAACAAGTATTTATATGCTTCATCAACCTTGGAATGAACATCAAGGTCAGCTTGACTTAATGCAGATCACTATACCATCGGCCAAATATAGCTAGGGCTTGAATCTTCCTTGAACAACATGCCACACTCTAGAGAATTGCTCTAAGATCATCCGCAACATGCTTGAATCATCCCATCGGCCAAGATTAGGAAAAACAACAACACCAAGGAATAAATCTTCAACAATGAGCTCAATCTTCAATGCGAACCTCCAACACAGCAGGCACACGATCCAGAGACCTCCACAAGCACATTGAATTCAGAAATAACATCCGCACTACTCCAAATCAATAGAATCAGTTGCATCTTCATCCTGTACCTTAAGAACACTATCTGCCATGACTGTCACACTAGAAAGATTGCTTGTGGACCTCCAAACCATGAACCACTTGAGTTGATGATACACACTGACTTCCCAAACATGCTTCTAGATCTACAGATCATAGTGTTTCATTTGTGGAGTAATCCAACCCAATCTCCTATCACTTTCTCTATTCTGAATATTGCAAAACCTGGTTCTACTTATATGGCCATAACTTCTTCAAATCTTCATGCAGACCTCTCAAATCTTAACTAGAGTTACTTCAGACAATCCTCTACATAGGGATATGGTCTGCGTATTTTGATCTTCACTAATTTTTTCAATATCTGCAACATTTAAGTCTTCTAACCAGGCAATAAAATATGATACAGTTGACACCAATGATAACAATGATATGTTGACATCAATGACAACACTGCTTAGGCACATATTTGCAACAATCCTCTCCTTTGTCATTGATGGAAACATATGATGTGAAAAATTGATTTAACTGTTGATGCATAAAATTGTGCAGGTTCCAACACCAACATGGGAAGTTTCAAGAATGTGGGACTTGCTACCTGAAACAACCTTCAGATTTTAAAGAAGCTAGCTCTTCTCTATCTTAAAAGTGTTTTGGAAAAAGAGTAGAAACTAGCAGGATTACAGATACAATAAAAGCAAATCTATCTATGGCGATGCGCCTGAATAAAATTATTTCTCTCCAACTAAGCATAGTGAAGCTATCCTCAAGATTCAATTACATTAAAGAGCAGATGTTGCATGATTAATATAAATAGATAAAATGAATAAAATCAAAGGCTTAGAACCTGACAGTTTGCAATGACACAGAAAATATCAACCAAGGCACAGAACTCAGTCTTTCTCATTAATTTTCAGGCAACGTAAGAGGCACAGATACATGCACAGTTACATTCACTTTCTAACTCAAGAATAACAAAATAAAGGCAAATGATATTCACTGGTCACAGGAAAAAGTTACAAAGTTCTCTCTTAAATCTCTAACAGAAAACTCTAGATCTTTGCAAACTATACGAATGTCTCTATCAGAAACTAGAATTCTAACTTCAACTCCCTGGCGATGCATTACAAATATTACATAGGTATAGCCCAAAATTGACTCTAGATTGCCTACAACAGTCAAATCTCAACAATCCAACTGAACTGGAGGTAACTAGAAGTGTCTGTCAGAAAAGATCTTTTGAATCTGCAACAGTTACTCCTTTCTGCAAGCCCATTGGCTATAACAAAATATATGTGGCGCTCCTCCTCTCATTAGGGACAGACACTTGGCAGCTTCTGTGCTCTTTAAAAATAATAAACCCTATGCAAATGGCAACATCCGCACACATAACTTGAAACTCTTTCATCTCTCGGGAAGAAACATGAAAACAACACTTGGCAGCTTCCATAGCAACTAGAAATAAATACGTGTCTTGCTCTGCGCCACTTTACTTAACTATGTCTTTATATTTGGGTGGCCTTCGCAGGTGACAACTATCACAATCTGTAGATTTTAAAACTTTAAGACACTTTAGAAATGGGGCCCACTACTTCCCGCTCGGTAGCTTTCAAAAGGATGAAACATGGACAGGTGGCAAACTTTGCGCTCACAACAGCTGATACATGGTGCTTTCTGCAACACTTAAAACACTATTAGAACCTCTTTGAAACTTAAGTAGAAGTTGACACATGTCGTGTTTCGCAGCATTTGAGAAACATAAAATATCACCAGAGAAAGGGACAAAAAGCTTTTAACTTTGGTGCCACATCCACCACGTGGCGCTTTCCGCATCACTGATACTTTAAACTATGGTCCACCTCTTTTCTTTACTTAGCACTTAGCATCAAAACATATAGAAACCAACCTACAGAAGCTGACACTTGGCAAGTTCCATAGCTACTACAAAAGACACATGGCACCTTCTGCGCTCACACTGAAACATTTAGGGAGTGCCTCCATTGATGACACGTGGCACCTTCTGTAGGGTTGTAACTTAGAAACAATATTGAAACATTCCCGCTACGTGGCATGCTCCACTTTTAAAATTATAACCTAGAAACAAAAATGCAGCTTGAACTAGGGCTCGACACTTGGTAGGTTCCATGGCTCTGGCAATTAGAAACCCTTGCAGCCATTAGAAACATTCAGCAATTAGAAACCCTCGCAGCCATTAGAAACATTCACAGATGCAAAACTGTAACCTGCGGATGCTCTGTCACTGAAACAAAATGTGATGCGCTGCTACTAAAACAAAATGTAGAGTCTTTTACTCTACAGTTCTTGGCGACCCCTAGGACTTTTTAGCTTGCTCAAAAAAAACCCAAAACTTTGGCAAAAATATATGTATTATAAAAATACATCACAGAGTCACAAATTCTGCAAAGTTGTCTGGTAAACAGACCATTCTGAATTAGAGAGTCCCTGTTTACTCTATAAATCTTAAAAGGCAAAATCAAGATTTATTATGTCTTTGTGAGAAAATGTCTGCAAAATTTGAACCACAGCCTTCAATTGAAACTCCAACTGGGCCATTGGTATCAAGATAGCTTCCACCTCTTGTATTAATGAAGAATCACTTCAACCTTGAAAAATAGTTTGATCATTTTGCCTTGTTAAAAGCAGGGTCTTGATATCATCAATCATTAGTACAATATTATCATCTGGAAATGGTGATGGAAGACCCAGTTGCACCAAATCTTCTATGTGCTTCTTCATATGTTTGACTCCTTCCTTGATAGTATCTAGGAGCTCCTGGCAGTTTGTGGCAGCTGAGTTGCAACTTAGAACTTCATTTACCTTCTTCGCAGCTATCATTCTATCACTGATCCCTGCTACTGATAAAATTTCATCTGATGTGTCATATAGTTTCTTTAGCAATAGTTGAAAGTCAGAAACCCTCAAAGAAACAGTAGATAGAGTGGCCTAAACTAAAGTTTCCACTTTCTCACACAACTGTTGTGCATTTAACAGGAATGTTAATGATGGCCTTAGTTGGACAATCTCCTCAAAGATTTGTTTCCAAACTGAAACATATAGCTCTTTGAACAGATTCAGAACTCCAGCATTCTGTGGCCTGTAAGCTAACTCAAGTGTTAGTTGTTTTGTCATTTGTTGATCAGCTAGGAGTTGTGCCTGTATTGCAACAGCAGCATTCTACTCATTCAACAACTTCTGCTAAAACTGTGTGGCTTGTTGCAACTTGTCTTGATACTTCTTTTCCAATGTGGCCTTTTCTTGCCTTAGAACATTTACTACAGCCTTCTCCTGAGCTAGCTCAACTTTTAGAGAAGCATTTTGGGCCTGAGTTGCTTGATGAATTTGACATGAAACAATATTTTGCAACTATTTATTCAGAGTCTCTATTTCATCCTTCTTAGATTGCAACTCTCTAGCAAGGTTGCTACTATTCATCTTCTTTTCAGCTAAGTCACTTTCAACTTTCTGTAACTTCCTAGATACTTTCAAGTAATCAGTTGCAACAATAGAAGTGGTCTCATTGAGTAGCTCAACCCTATCTTGTGGTCTAAAATGTGACATGTCCATGGCTACAGCATTCATTGAAAAGTCTTGAGGCTGCATGTGCTCATTGGGCTTCACTACATTTGGGGACAAATGTGTGACTGTCAATTGTTGTTGGATAAGGTCAAAAAGTGACCTCATATGTGGCACAACCAGGCTTTTGTTTTCTTTCTTTCTCTTTTTATCCATTCTAGCTTCTCTAGCCTTTTTCACAATATTTGCTTGAGCTTGGAAAGTGGGAGCTGAAGCAATGTATCCCACAGCAAAGGAATGACCCTAAGGTAAACCATAAGGTATAGCCAATGATTGGCTAGGTGAAACTTGGGGAGGGACTCTTTTTGGAACAGAGGGGGAGAAAAGTGGCAATGAGGTGGCCTGTGAAGACATGGCTGGAAGACTGACAACTGGGGCAAATAGTGATGTAGGCATAGCAGAACTGGCAAGGGATGCAAATGAGAGCCGTATTTTTGGATTTAACTCTTATTAATGGGGCTTTAATGACACATCATGTCTTATAAATGGCATTAACGCCAAGAAACCGTTAGTGTATCTTTCCAAATCCATGTGGAAAGGAGTGTCAGAAACATTATGAAAGTGGCTGCAAAAGCGTGTACTTTCAAGGATTTTGGGGATTGGAGATAACCTTAATGAATGCGAGATTTCAAAAAGAGAAAGGGGCTTGCACTAATGACACATGTTCACAGAACACTTATTAAAAAAGGAAAGTGGGAAAAAGAAAGCAGAAAAATAGGAAAGCAAGAAAAGGAAACTAACTAACTATGATACAGAAGAGACATTGCTCAATTAAAATGCTTCAGATAGATCCCATTCACAGGAATCTCTTTAGGTTCACCTTCCATTGTCTCAAGCTCAAAAGAATTTTTTTGTTTACAGGAACGGATTTTGTAAGGACCAGTTCACAATTATTCAAATTTGCTGTGTCAACACGGCTTGGCAGTGCTCTCATCCCATTTCAACACTATGGAGCCAACTTCAAAAAATGGATTTGAAGTCTTCTTGTCAAAAGAGTCTTTAATTATTTTCTGATATTTCATTAGTGACTCATGTGCCTTTTCTCTTTTCTCTTGTATTTCCAATAATTTAGCAAGTCTAACTTGCATGGGACCATTCTCTTCAATCTCTATCTGTTTCAATAACTACAAAGCAGGGATCTCTAGGCTCAGTGGCATTACTGATGGTTTTCCATAAACTAATTCATATGGAGACATCTTTGTCACTTGCTTTGGTGTGATCTTATCAACCCACAGTACTGTGTTAAGTAGTTTGTGCCACTCTCTATGATAATTTGTCCCTATCCTCTTAATGAGTCTGATTAGGTTCTTATTAGTAGATTCTGCCAGGCCATTACCTTAAGTGTAATAGTTTGAAGAAGTCTTCAAGTAAATCCCATTCCTTAATGCAAACTCAGATTTTTTTGTTCCCAAAAATACTTTAGTATTATCTGATATAATGGTACGAGGAGGACCAAACCAAGCAGTGATGCCTTCTAGAAAGTCTAATATTACCTTTTTAGTTGCTTCTTTGAGTGGCACTACTTTGCTCCATCTGGTGAAGTAATCTATGGCAATTAGGATCCATTTGTGTCCTATACTTGAAACTGGATTGATCATACCAATAAAATTAAGACCCCATTGGGCAAAGGGTTCATCCACAATTATGGGGCTTAGAGGCATTGCTGCATTTCTTCTTTTCCTTGTATAAAACTGACAAGACTAACACTCTTTAAACAACTGATAATAGTCTGTAAATAGAGTGGGCCATAAGTATCCTGTTTGAGTTATTTTTATTGCAGTGGTCCTTGTTGAAAAGTGTCCACTTGAGGCTCCATGGTGCAACTCATGTAGTATTCTTTGGGCCTCATATTTCTCTATACATCTTAAAAGTATACCATCAACATTTCTTCTGAAAAGAATATGGTCAATTAATACAAAATGGGCCCCTTGCTACCTATAGTATCTTCTCTTGTCAGGGGACAACCCACTTGGGAAAACCCCGTGTTTCATAAATTATATTTTGTTTGTGACCCAAGAATCTTGATCAACCTCTTGTATTGTTAATACATTTCACTTTTTGTTTCCTCAGTCATCATTCTCTCCATGTCCTGAGCCATATATTGGCACAATCCTTTCCCCCTTACTAACTTAGTGGGTCTAACCTCCACATTATATCCAAGGATCTTTGTTATCCAATTGGCTCTTTTCTCAGTGATCTCACCCTCCATAATATATTCTCTTACACTAAGATGAGCCACTAATATTAGAATCTTATTCCCTGTGACCATATGTCTGAATTTATTAAGGGCTTTTACCATGGCATATGCCTGTTTCTCTACAAAATTATACCTAGCCTCATATTCCCTTAAAGTTCTAGAGAAAAAGGCTATTGGGTGCTCTCCTTCTTGCTGCTCATCCTTCTGAGTTAAAACAACAGCAACACTGAATTCTCCTCCATACACATATTTTATAAAAGACTTAGAAAAGTCTAGATTTCTGAGCACTGGGGCTATTGAAATGGCCCTTTTGATCTCTTCGAAAGCTTTTCTCCCTTCTACAGTCCATTTGAAAACTAGGTCCTTCTTTAGCAATAGTGTCATTGGTCTAATTAGACTTGCAAAGTCAGATATGAACCAGTTAACAAAATTGATCTTCCCTAGAAAGGATTGAACTGCTTTCTTATTGACTAGCAAAGATAGATTCATTATTATAGTGACTCTTTCTAGATCGATAGAGACTCCTTCTTTTGACACTATATGCCCTAATAGTTTACCCTGAGGTACTGCAAAGATACACTTCTTGGGATTCAAGGATATTCCAAACTCTTGGCATTTCTTAAAAATAGCCTCTAAATGGTCAAAATGATCTATAGCATTTTTAGAGAAAATAATGAGGTCATCTAGATAAATTAGGATGATTTTGTTTATAAGTTCCCCAAATGCTACATCCATGGCTCTCTGAAAAGTAGCTAGAGCATTTGAAAAGCCAAAAGGCATCTTAGCATATGCGAATGTTCTCCATTTTGTAGTAAATGCAGTCTTGTGTTGGTCCTCATCAGCCAACCAAATCTGATTGTATCTAGAGAAACCATCCAGCAAGGAAAATCTCTTTGATCCAGGCACAGTCTGTAAAATTTGTTCCATAGAGGGTAGGGGGTAATGATCTTTCAAAGATGCTCTATTCAGATCCCTGAAATCTACACAGAGTCTTATGTCACCATTCTTTTTCCTAACTAGCACTAGGTTTGATACCCAGGTTGAGTACTTAATTGGAAAAATAATCTTTGATTCTAAGAGATTTTACAACTCATCCACCATTAAAGGTTCAATCCTAGGATTAACTGGCCTTTGCTTCTATCTGACTGGTTTAGATCCTTCAGTAAGCTCTATGGTGTGCTGGATGATATCTCTATTATAGCCATGGAGGTCTTCATAGGTCTAGGCAATCACCCTATCATATCTCTCACATAAATCAATCAATCTTTCCTTTTCTTGCTGGGTTGTAGAATTTCCAACCTTTACTTTTCTTCCTTCACTAACTTGGATTTCAGAATAATCCTCTTTATTTGCTTGAAACCTCTTCTTCTACAAGCTTACATCTTCTGGGTCAAATAAGTTTTCTAAGGTAATCAGTCCTTTAGGGAGCTTATTTGACTTCAGTTGAATAATTTGGTCACCATATGCTTCTTCAATTTTAGGTTGCAACTGATCAGCAAATTCTCCTAATTGTTGCAAGAATGAGAGTACTTGAAAATCATTTTAAAAAACTTGCCAATTTTGGTCATTATCTGGGATAGTCGGCCTCACTATAACTTTGACTGATTCATTATTGACTGGTAGATCAATTGCTGGATCAAACTATGAACCAATCTGTGTCATTCTATCTACCTCAGAATTTTG
Source organism: Cunninghamia lanceolata (assembly GCA_027924645.1). Classification (NCBI taxonomy): domain Eukaryota; kingdom Viridiplantae; phylum Streptophyta; class Pinopsida; order Cupressales; family Cupressaceae; genus Cunninghamia; species Cunninghamia lanceolata. The sequence continues at coordinate 4,824,315 of BSBN01000026.1, read as the reverse complement.
GGCTCTAGGGACTACTTTAATATTGAAGGCTTCAAAACCATCTATTAGGTCCCAAAATCTGTGCCTATAGGATCTCATTCTTATATTTTTGGCCACTACCTTTTCTCTTATTTGTTTCACCACTAGTTCTAAATCTCCTCTTACTATCAGATTCTTTACTCCCTTTTTCTTTGCCAACATGAGTCCATGCACCAAGGATTCATACTTAGCATCATTATTGGTACAAACAAACTGAAAGTGAATGGCCCTTAAAATTTTCTCACCATTTGGGGCAGTAAGGTAAACTCTTGCTCCAACTCCATTTTTACTTCTAGCCCCATCAAAATTTAGAGTCCAGATTTCTGAGTTTTTTTTAGATTCTCGAGTCTGTGATGTTTCTTTCCTTAAAACATTAGGAATTTCTTGGTCTTCTTCAAATATGACATAAGTGCCTAAACCAGTAGAGCCATAATTTCCATAGGGATCACTTTGCATCATAGTCAACAACTGATTATTCTCTTCTTCCTGTTGGTCATGTTCAGTCCAGTCACCTAATTCTTTAACAAAGATTCTCTCTTCTTTGTTCAGCATAGCATGGGCTACTTCTAATTTTGGAGTTGGTTCATTTGTGATATGGTCTTTTGATAATGGTTTAGACAATATTTTCATTTTTGTCCCATATTTGGTTCTCAGGATGAGGTGTGACCAATCTACTGACATGTAACCTCCTATTTTGGCTATGAAATCTCTGGATAAGCATAGAGAAAATATAGGGGGAATATCTATGACTACCACATCTTGATTTACAATTATATTGGGGCAGGTATATAACTGTAATGGGAGTTGTTTAATTTTTCCTATTGTTTGCACAGATTTCCCATCCAACTGCATAACTCCTCTTGCAAGTGGCTCATATTTTATCTTCAAAGCATCTGCTATTTGCTTTGGCATTACTGTAGTACTGGCCCCAAAGTCTATCATTGCATTATGCAATAGTTTTTTGTCAATTATTAGAGTCAAATAAAAGGGATATGGTTTAGATTTACCTACCTCAGATGCATTATTCAACAGGGCTGTTGTCTGCAAAGGTACAGTATCTTTGAGCTACAGCTTTTCTTTATCAGCAGATCCTCCTTTAGCACCAATATGTTTAGGGACTTCTTGGCCTTGCAGAGCCTCTTGCAACAATGTCTTCTGCTCAGGAATAGCTAACATGTCCCAAATTGATACATGTGCTGGAGTTCTTTTTAGTTGATCCACAATGTTCACATGTCCTAATGCTTGGGTTTTTGGATAATAAGGGTACCTTGACTTTTCTAGAACTTGTCCTGAGGCTACTTGATTCTACATAGGTTGGGGCATTACTTGTCTAGAAATTGTGTTCTGATGACTCTAAAATGGAGGAGCTCCCATGGTCTCATTATTAGTGACTTCAAGCTGCTCCATCATTCTCCTCTTTGCTCTAGTATAATAATCAGATTGCACTAGCAGCTTCTTGGAAGTAGATGCTTCATTTAAGAATACTGAATCTTCTTCTTCAATCCATGAAAATAAAGCATGCTCAGGGGCTATTTCCTCTTCTTGTTGTAAGGACATCTCTTGCATCTAGGCCACTAGGACTGCATTTTGTACACCAGGAGACTGATATTGTGGAGTGTTAGAAGTTACAAATTGTCCTTCTAATCCTCTCTATTCTGCTATCTTTTGTTGTAAATTTCCTCTGAGGCAGTCTCTGGGCATATGGGCATTGTTGCAAGGAAAACACCAAGCATTTGTGCCCTTTGCAAAATTATTTTGCCCTGGAATAATTTCCTTGTTGGGATTAGGAGGAACAGTTTGTAAGAGTGTAGGGACTATAACCAACTGGTTTGATGGCTGAGGATTAGTGTGCCTTTAAGGGCCTTGATATTGATTTGGCCGAAAGGGAGGTCTATTTCCTTGGTAACCTTGATAAGAGGGCTTTGGATAAGGATTTTGTTGTCTTTTTAGGTTAATTATCTCATTTGAGAAAGTCCTTAATATGTTCTTGACATCATCCATTTTAGATGATTGAACATGGGGGTTTACTTTAGCAGGTTGTTAAGGAAATGCATACATAGACACAGGTGGGGTTGTAGGATTAGGAACTTCTTGAGGTAAAGGTAAGGTAATTTCTGGGAACATGGGCATAGGGGACCTTGGGGGTAACTTTCCAGCATCTATTAAGTTATTTTTAGCCTTGACTACCAACTCATAAGCTTCTGGTAGTGTCTGACCTCTAAGAGACTGAATCATCACTGATATATCTAAGTTTAAAGCTTTAAGGTAAAACACAATAGCCATACCTGGTAATGGTCTAGCTGTAGCAGGAATTCTCTCCCAAGTCTTTTGAAATCTTGAATTGAAATCAGTCATGGCTTCTTGTGGTGCCCTTTTGATAGTGATCAATTGTTGCTGCAAATAAGATTTATCACCCTTTTCTTTAAGTCTTTCAAAGAATGCATTACCAAACTAATCCCATGTAGATATTATGTTTGGAGTAAGAGATCTATACCAGTCCAGGGCCTTTCCTTTGAAAGAGGCTGCTAACAGTCTTATGGCCACATTTTTCTCAGTGATAACATGCACTGCACATACATCAAATACATCTTGCAGATGCTCTTCAGGTGTCTTGAAATCTTCCCCATTGAACTTAGGCAGAGCCTTCAGAGCATTGGTTGGAATAGCATCCCAAGTGGCTAGTGTTATTGGGAGAATCAGAGGGCTACCAATGTTCTAATTTGCATAATTTCTTGGGGCTATAGGTGCTCCCATATTTGCTCTTGGTGCTGCTGCAAACGGATTCATTCTTCTCCTCGGATTAGCTACTAGCGGTGGCAAAAGAATGCCTGGATTAACAACAGATTGAGCTCTTGTTATAGGTCTGCAACTTTGACTCTATGTAGCTCTCTAGCTCATGCAATCTTGACAGAAACTTCAAGAATAGTCCCACCGGGCATGCCAAAAACTATTGATGCATAAATTGCGCATGTTCCAACACCAACATGGGAAGTTTCAAGAATGTGGGACTTGCTACTTGAAACAACCTCCAGATTTTAAAGAAGCTGGCTCTTCACTATCTTAAAAGTGTTTTGGAAAAAGGGTAGAAACTAATAGGATTACAGATACAATAAAAACAAATCTATCTATGGCGATGTGCCTAAATAAAATTGTTTCTCTCCAACTAAGCACAGTGAAGCTATCCTCAAGATTCAGTTACATTAAAGAGCAGATGCTGTATGATTAATATCAACAGATAAAATAAATAAAATCAAAGGTTCACAACCAGACAGTTTGCAATGACACATAAAATATCAACCAAGGCATAGAACTCAATCTTTCTCATTAATTTTTAGGCAATGTAAGAGGCACAGATACATGCATAGTTACATTCACTTTCTAACTCAAGAATAACAAAATAAAGGCAAATGATATTCACTAGTCACAACAAAAAGTCTCAAACTTCTATCTTAAATCTCTGATAGAAAACTCCAGATCTCTGCAAACTATACGAGTCTCTCTATCAGAAACTAGAATTCTAACTTCAACTCCTTGGCGATGCATTACAAATGTTACATATTTATAGCCCAAAATTGACTCTAGATTGCCTGCAATAGTCGAATCCCAATGGTCCAACTAAACTGGAAGTAACTGGAAGTGTCTGTCAGAAAAGATGTTTCGAATCTGCAACAGTTACTCCTTCCTACAAACCCAGTGGTTGTAACAAAATATATGTGGCGCTCCTCCTCTCATTAGGGACAAACACTTGGTAGCTTCCGCACTCTTTAGAAACAATAAACCCTATGACAAATGGTAGCGTCCGCACGCATAACTTGAAACTCTTTCATTTCTCGAGAAGAAATAAGAAAACAACACTTGGCAACTTCCGCAGCAACTAGAAATAAATACGTGTCTTGCTCTGTGCCACTTTATTTAACTGTGTCTTTATATTTGGGTGGCCTCCGCAGGTGACAATTGTTGTGATCCACAAATTTTAAAACTTTAAGACACTTTAGAAATGGGGCCCACTACTTCCTGCTCGGTAGCTTTCAAAAGGATGAAACAAGGACAGGTGGCAAACTCTGCACTCACAACAGCTGATACATGGTGCTTTCCATAACACTTAAAACTTTATTAGAACCTCTTTGAAACTTAAGCAGAAGTTGACACATATCGTGTTCCACAGCATTTGAGAAACATAAAATATCACTGGAGAAAGGGACAAAAAGCTTTTAACTTTGGCACTGCATCCACCACATGGTGCTCTCCACATCACTGATACTTTAAAATGTGGCCTACCTCTTTTATTTACTTATCACTTAGCATCAAAACATATAGAAACCAACCTATGGAAGTTGACACTTAGCAAGTTCCATAATTACTACAAAAGACACATGGCACCTTCCACGCTCACACTGAAACATTTAGGGAGTGCCTCTGCTGATGACACGTGGTGCCTTCTGCAGGATTGTAACTTAGAAACAATATTGAAACATTGCCGCTATGTGGCATGCTCTGCTTTTAAAGTTATAACCTAGAAACAAAAATGTAGCTTGAATTGGGGCTCGACACTTGGCAGGTTCCGCAGCTCTGGAAATTAGAAACCCTCGTAGCCATTAGAAACATTGAGCAATTAGAAACCCTTGCAGCCATTAGAAACATTCATAGACACAAAACTGTAACCTGCGGATGTTCTATCACTGAAACAAAATGTGATGCACTGCTACTGAAACAAAATGTAGAGTCTTTTACTCTACATTAACCATCAAGACAAGAACTTCTCCCCCTTTATGTTATCACTTATGCAACCACTTTCTTCACTGCTCCCCCTTTCATCAACAACTAGTTTTTCACATGACTTCTCTCCCCCTTTGACATCAATGGAAAAGGGCACATATCTGTAATCTTTTCTCCGCTTTTATGTTTCAGATTGATCTCCAAAACTTGCATACTAGCTACTCCCCCTGAGTAGTATATCTTTAACATCAATCCAAATCACAAGATATGACTATGAATTCCACCAGACTAATGCACCCTAGTGCAGCTTAGTTCTGATCAGGAGGGATAATAACCCCTAACTTCTCTCTGAGATACTCAAAAGTATCCTTGGGTAGAGGCTTAGGGAAGATATCCACAATCTAATCCTTTGAAGAAACAAACTCCAATCTGACTTCATTCTCCTTAACCTTCTCTTTCAAGAAGTGAAACTTGATTGATATATGCTTTGTCTTTGAATGCAACACCAAATTCTTTGAGATGCTTATTGCACTTGAATTATCATAGAAGATTGTAACAGGCTCCTCAAATACAAATCTGATGTCCTTCAACATTTTCTCCATCCATAGAACTTGAGTACAATTGTTTGTTGCTGCTATATATTCTACCTCTGCAATAGATAGAGATATTGCCTCCTACTTTTTGCTCAACCAAGAAACCAATCTCCTTCCCAAGAAGAATGCACCACCACTAGTACTTTTCCTGTCATCCACATATCCTGCCCAATCAACATCTGTATATGCATGAAGAGTGAAGTCATTATCCTTTGGATACCATAAGACATAATCAGATGTTCTCTTTAGATATCTAAAAATTCTTGACTACTACAACATGGAATTCCCTAGGATCTACTTGAAATCTAGCAACAAGTCCAACTGCATTCATAGTGTCAAGTCTGGTCTGAGTCAAATAAAGTAGTCCTCCAATCATTGATCTATACCTTTTCTAATTTGTCTTAGGTGAATCATCATCTTTACTCAACTTGCATTCGGTTACTATAGGAGTACTTACTGGTTTTGAGTCCTCCATTCCAAACTTTTTCAACAATTCTCTGACATACTTAGACTGAGATATGAAGATACATTTATCTGACTGAATGATCTGCAGACCTAAGAAGAAATTCATTTCACCAAACATGGACATCTCAAATTCACTTTGCATTTGATTAGCAAATTTCTTACACATGCTTCCATTTCCACCAAAAATGATATCATCAACAAATACCTCATCAATCAAGATGTCCTCATGACCAATCTTGAAATAAAGATTACTGTCAGTTGTGCCTTTGCTAAATCCAAGCTTTAGTAGATAGTTATCTAGTCCTACATACCAGGCTCTTGGGGCTTGTTTGAGTCCATACAAAGCTTTCCTTAATCTGCAGACCATATCTCCTTGATTAGACAGCTAGAATCCTTCCTGTTGCTTAATGTAGACTTCTTCCTCTAACTTTCCATTCAGGAATGTTGACTTAACATCCATCTCATAAACTTTGATATCTTTGAAAGTAGAAAATGCAAGAGATAATCTGACTGCTTCAATTCTTGCCACCGGAGCAAATGTTTCTTCAAAATCAATTCCCTCTACTTAAGAATATCCTTTGCATACCAATCTTTCTTTGTTTCTCACAACTTCACCATCTTCATTCAATTTATTCTGGAAGACCCATTTGGTTCCAATTACATTTTTATTTTTAGGTCTAGGAACAAGATCCCAAGTATGATTCTTTTCAATTTGCATTAATTCTTCTTCCATTGCTTTTACCCAATTTTCATCATTACAAGCTTCATTCACTATTTTTGATTCAATCTTTGAAATCAAACAATACTCTACTTGATCTCTAGTAATTCTTCTTCTAGTTTGAACACCTTTATTCTTGTCTCCTATGATTTGATCTTAAGAATGATTCAGCCTTACATACCTAGGGGTTTTGGGAGTTTCTTGAACTTCTGATTCTTGAGCTCATTCCTCAACATCTGCACTAACTTCTTGAGTCACTAGATTTTTCGGATCAATCTAGATCTGAGTCTAGGTTTGAATTTGGTTTCCTTGATTTTAACTTTCATCTTGATCATCTGAATCATATCCAGAAGGCTTGGAAGGTCTTTCTTTTCTCTCATCAACCTTGACATTAGCACTTTCAACAATCTTTTTCAATCTTTTGTTGAAGCATCAATATGCCTTGCTTTGAGTAGAGTAACCTAGAAATATTCCTTCATCACTTCTTGCATCAAACTTGCCTAGATCATCATCTCTTTTGATATAGCATTTACTACCAAAAACTCTGAAATATTTCATAGTAGGAGGATGACCAAACCATAGTTCATAAAGCGTCTTACCAGAATTGCCTTTGATCTGTACCTGGTTAAGAGTGTAGACAACAGTACTCACAACTTCTCTCCAATAGACTTGTGGAACATTTGCTTCCATCATCATTGTCCTAGCAGCTTCTTGAATGGTTTAGTTCTTTCTTTCCACAACTCCATTCTACTGAGGAGTCCTAGGAGCAGATAAGTGTCTTTTTATTCCATGCTTTTCACAGAATGTATCAAACTCATCAGAGTAAACTCTCCACCTCTATCGAATCTCAGACACTTTATCTTCTCACCAATCTCATTCTCAACCATAACCTTGAACACCTTGAATTTGTCAAGAGTTTCTGATTTCCCTTTCAAGAAAGTTACCCACATCATCCAGGAGTAATCATCAATCAGCAACATAAAATATCTGTCTCCTTGCACACTTTTAATTCTGGTAGGACCACAGATCAATATGCACAAGTTCCAATAGTCCACTTGAAAATTGTTCTTTACTCTTGAATGAAGTTATGTTTTGTTTACCCAATTGACATTCTCTACACATGCTATCAGCAGGTTTCACAAGTTTTGGAAGATCTCTCACAGCTTGAGTAGAACTTATCTTGACAATATTATCAAAATTCACATGACACATTCTCCTATGCCATAGCCAACTTTGATCAATCTAAGCAATCAAGCAACTTTTTCCAGTACCACTTAAATGAAAGATGTTACCTTTAGTTTGTGTACCTGATATAATCACAATTCCGGAGCTTGCTAAGATTTTGCATTTTCTATCCTTGAATTGGAGATCATATCCTTTGTTAACCAACTGTCTAACACTGAGAAGATTATGCTTCAATCCTTCTACATATAGTGCATCATTAGTGTTATTCTTACCATTCAAAGAGATGGATTCTCTACCATGAATTCTACCAGCTGAATTGTCTCCAAACTTCACAATTCCACCTTCATACCTTTCCAAACTTATGAACTTACTTTTATCACCAGTCATATGATGAGAACATCCATTGTCAATCACTCCTTCATCCTTTTCTTCAATCTGAGTAGCCAAGGGACTTTCCACATTCACACAGCTAGTAGATTCAGTAGACATCAGATCTTCTTCTTTGATGGCAATGAACACCCATTCATTTCCTGAGTTACTTCCCATATTAGATTCATCATCTATGACTCCTTCTTCATCAGCTTATTGGACATAGTAACATTTATTCTGAACCCTTGATCTATTAGGGTTTGGCTTTGAAACCCTCTCCAAACACCTTGAGGCAAAATGACCAATCTTGTTACAAGAAAAACATTATAAAGGCAACTTTCCTTCTGTTGGCTAACAGGTTTGTCCTTGTTTTGGAAATATTTTATTTTGACTCTATACCCTTCTTTTGAAGAACAAACGGGTTAAGCAACAAATGGGTGAACTTTTTAAATTAGTTCCCCTCTGAATTTAGGTACAGCTCCCTTTAAATTTTTCAATGAATTTAATTTATTTAACTATTCAAATGCACTTTTAACCAGAAAATGCTTAAGGTAAACTAACATTCATACATAACTATGTTATGAATGTGATAAATTTATGCAGTAACATTGAGTAATAGAATGCATAGATTCTATCTTTGATACATTCAAATACATGAACTCATACATATGAATTTGCTGAACCAATAAACAATAGAACACATATGACGAGTTGTCCAAAGAAAGAGCAATTACCAAGTGAAAGGAGATTTCACACAGAAAATCTAATTCCAAACACTCAGACGCACAGATCTAAGTAAGCAGTAATTGTTTCTTCTTCTCATTCACAGATGAAAAATTTCTCAAACAATCATCACATAATGTAAAACCATAAATAGTTCAACCAAAATTCCACCCTTTCTTCCTTTCTCCGTTTTTCTATTAATATCTGAAATATTTTTTAAAAAACTATATATATGAGTGCCCTAATCATGTCTTTGAGTAAATCAAACCCAGAGTTAACATAACTCTGACCTGTACGGGATTTAGTTTATAACAACTGCTTTTAAAGATCAAGATTGCTGAAAATAACATAAAAGAGGAACTGAAATAAAGAAAATGAGCCAATGAGATCATGACTGGGACAACAGATTTGCATCTCTGGATTTGTTATCGGTGGCCTGGGAAGCACGTTGGGTCTTCCACTCCTGAAAAGCTGCAACGAACTCCTGAATCTTCGGGAAGTTGGGAATACCTATATGTTTCATTCTTGACTTCCAAACTTCCTTTTCCCTTCACATTTTCCCAAATTTTTCTTTGTGTTTTGGGAGTGCGTTGATGCAGAGGTAAAGTAGTGACTCAACTTTAGAAATCCGAGAGAAATCCTCAATTAAAATATTATCATTTTCTTTGACAAAGTTGATTTTATCTTTAAAAGATTGGACCACTGTGCTGACATCTTCCACTAGTTTTCCATCATCTTTTATGTATTTAACATCAATACATTGCAAGTCATGTTGCAGCGATTGAGTGAATTCTGTTATATCTTTAATTAGCTTTGTAAGTTCAAAGCGTCCTTGCCGAGATATGGAATTCCTCCATTCTATATTTTTCTTGTTCACATATAGCAAATCTTCATCTAAACCAGTCAGGCTTTTTTTTTGTCAAAAACTTTGCCAGCCCATATTTCTGAACTTCATCTATTTGGTTTATTACATTCGTCCACTTACCTTCATCTTTTGCCCAAACAGTAGCCTGTGCTTTAAGATCCTCAATGGTGGCAGCAGTCAGATCATATATGCTTTGGAGTTCATGAATGTATTCGGTTCCTTTCTGCTCAATGCTATCTAACCAACTGTCAAATGTTTTTGCCACCATTTTGCTTCTGTGAACTTGATCCAATAGTTTCTAGTTAATAGGTGATTTCAGGTCAAAAGACAGGGAGAGCTGTGAGACCGGCTGTGGGTTAGGGTTGTGAATAGCATCAATGTACTCTGCCATTAAACGCAGAGTTTACTTCAACTCCCTCTTGTCCTTTTCATCTTTCCAGGTTCGACTAACCATCCTCTTAGTAGATGCTTCAAGGTGGTGGACATCTGCAGCTCTAGAAGCAGCACCGAGATCCACTCTCTCCATAGTGAAGTCATGCACAATTGGATCTTGACCTTCTTCCTCAGTCACTAGCTTAGCTATTTCAGCACTCCAGTTACCAGTGTTTGGATCAATGTTTATTCTAGATGTCGTCTTGAATTTCTTGGACTTGAGGGTTTTCCCCAAACATTTGCTTACCATGTCCTCTAAAGGGACAACAAAAGGAATTATTTTTTTCTTGTCAGAGATGGAACTCTCTAGCCACTTTGGTGCAGGGGCTAAGGTTGTCTTCTTAGGGCTTAATCCATCAAAAGATACATTTGAAATCATCAATATTTCAGGGGTTTCTAGAAGGGCCCCTGACTGTGGCCCAGTGTCAACTTCCTCTTTTCTGTGTGGACTTAGCTCTTTGTCACCCATAGGTTCTTCTAAATCTTCCTCTGAATTCAAATCAACAATTATTATTTCAGAAACCTGTTTCTTTCTTTTGCCTTTGGTCCTCAACCTGGTAACACGAGAGGGTAAAATATCTGTGAGAACTCTTCTAGACCTCTTAGTGGTAGGGCTTCTTTCAGTTGATGGCTTGGAAGCACCTGCACCACAGATAGCAATAGGTTGGTTAGAAGAGTCTATAGGAAGTGATGATCCAATTATTGAAGTGACCTGTTGGGTATTTTTATCCTGAATCCCTTCCTGTCTCTTTTCCCTCAACCATTTCTTAGTTCTCCTTATCACTGGAAGAGTTTTAACTTCAATTCTATCCTCCTCCTTTTTGCTCCAGTCAACTTCTGGAATAGGTAATTGTTCTACTCTCTCAAACTATGGGTCAACCACCTATTCCTCATCATCAACAATTCCAGAAATATTCATGTTCAAATTGAGAGTAATTATCTGCCCCAAAGAAAACCTAGACCATAGCCTTCTTCTGACCTCAAATTCATCCGGACAGTCTTCCCAGTAATCCTCTAGCTTAGCAATGTGTAAAAGCCCTGTTCTAGGATCTAGGTTGTCTCTGACAAATCCTTTGCTATCAAATTGAGACTTGGTAGTGAAGAACTGAAAAATTGAACCTTTTAAGGTTCACCTCCAAATTCAAAGCATCAGATTTTGATTGGCATGAATAATGCCCAAGTTCAATGGGAAAAGAAATACCAAAACCTTTTTTTGATGAGAATTTCTTATCTACATGTGCTAGCTGTCTACATACCTCCATCAGCACAAAATGATCAAACACATATCTAGGTAACTTCACAGGCTCACCATCAAATCCTCCAATTCTGATGTAAGTGAACTCAAAAAATTGAATGAAGAAGCTACCATAGATGCTAATCAGTTGCATTGCTTCACTGGACATTCTTTTACCCAAATTTCCTACCAGTTCATAGGTCATTTTCCCAGTGAAGACATCATTAACCCTTTTATAATTTTCATAGCAATTCCTTCTCTGCAACTGTGAATAATATTCATAAACCTTACTATTCTCAACTAAGGAGGCATGAGGTAGGTCAAACCATTCTCTTGTGGATTCTAAACAATAGAACAGGTACGAAGACATAGAAATCTCTGTCACCCAGACAATTACTCAAACCCTGATGTAGACAATCAGCCACCATTTTGGCCCAATCTAAATATTGTTCCCCTTGAAGGATGACTTGTATTAAAAAGTACATCCAATCCTCCCAATAATAGGCATGCTAACTGCCCTTCAATCTATGTAACAATACCACAATATCCCTCACTTCTTTGATCAAATGATCCCTAGTAAGTGGCCTGGGCGACCTTGAACCACCCTTCTAAAATTTCAGTAGCCAGTTCCTTGCTATTACACTTGTATAAGTCAATTTCTTCTCTGAGAAATGCCCATAGGAAGAGGTAATATCAAGGTTGGAATATGCCTCTTTAGGCAGTATCTTCATTACGGACATGCGGGTTTGTCTGTTGACATAAAACAACACATCACCGTTTGCATTTCTGATGCACCTGTTTTGGGGTTCATATCTATTTATACATTCCTGAACTAGTTCTGGGCAATATACAGCCTGGGGAAAAGCTACAGCTTTAACTAAACTGCTGTTTACAATTTTCTTCATCATAGGGGTTTGAACAGGGTTTCTAGTTCTTTCTCTAAATTCCTCTAGATCATATTGTACTAGCGCAGTATCTCCAAATTCAGAGTGGGATATGTAAGACCAGGACCATGTTCATTCCCCAAACACGTAGATTTTAAAGCCATACTTGGAGGGTTACAATAAAAACACTTCGTATTTTAAAAATAACAAAAATTCAAGAGATTCTTCTTTCCAGCATAAGAACTAGGAATAGCACATGGGAAAAACAGAACTCACCTTCACGATATCTGAATTCACTGTGATAATTTGAACAACAAGAACCTTACACTTCCAGGACTATTCTCCTCTGCGTTGCACAGTATGTTTACTTGCTAAACTTGGCTTGTTCTTAGTTAATAATGGCACTAACCAAATTGAATAATTATCGCTTAGAACAATACGTACCAAAAATATTTGAAAAGACATGAATTCTGACTTCTTCATTAATAGCAAGTATTATTCATGTGCCATCATGATGTATAATGATTATCCGTAGCCTCCGCCAAATTAAAACTCTTGGTTTCATGATGATTTTCTGACAAATTTTCCTCCAACTTTCCCACTAAATTTGACTTAGAAAGCCATGGGAATAAATGAGTCCAAAATCACCAAATCTTTGAACTATTGAACCATTGAACCTTTAGGACGTGGTTCAATGTGGTGGTTCAACCATACCAATTGGATCATATAGATGAGCAAAGGATTCACTTACGGAGATATGGAACTTAAGCTCATGAACCATTGAACTTGTTGAGATATGGTTCAATATGAAGGTTCACAGATGCAAGGGTTACTTAGACTAACAGACAGTCGTGTGACTTTTGTAAAAGGGGTTCCAACAATGGGACAGTGAACTGTTGAACCTTGAACCATTGAACTTCACTGTAGAGTACAAGCAAAGGGTTCAATGATACATTAATTACGCAAGGTAACTGCATGACATCACTTATTAGAAGGCAAAGAGTATTGAACCTTAGACCGTTGAACCATTGAACTTTTAACAAAAGGGTTCAAGTTCAACCCGAAAACTTGAAGACGTTTGAAATACAGAGAACGACAACTTGCTATTTGAGACACTTTAGGCATATTGAACCATTTGAACCTTGAACTTTGAGAATGGTTTGGGTTCAAAGGTTCAAACCTTAAGTAACCTTGTCTACAAAGATGATAAATGGGTAAAAATTGAAGAGACAAGAGTTGATTTAAGAAACAAAGGTATGACCCAAAATACAACACAGCAAACCGACTCTTGTTCAAGAAATAATACCAATAAATAAATAAGGGCGACTCAAAAGGTAACACCTTCATACTTACCATATTCTCTTGGCAATCTTTTGGCAATAAGGGCTTCAAGTTTTGTAGCCTCAACTTCATCATCTTCAAGATCCTTCCTTGCCTTCACAAATCTATTTGATCTTCCTGAAGAGCTTTCACCTGGATCATATCTTTGTTTTCCATAAACACTGGCCTTAAATGCAGATTCAGACTTAGGAAGAGAATTACCAAACTCACTCATTTCAAAAGCTAAAAGCTTACCAACCACTTGATCCCTTGTAACAGTTGTCACAATCCTAATCTCTTCAATGGTAGCAACTTTATGCTTGTATGCTGCAGGTAAGGATCTGAGCACTTTAACAACAATCTCTGATTCTTCCAATGTTCCACCAGCAGTCCTGATACCGGTTACAAGTTCATTCACTTTCTACATGTAGGAAGTAATATTTTCATCTTCACTCATCATCAATCTTTCGTATCTACCCTTCAGGCTCTGTAGCTTAGCGCATTTCACATATTCATCACCTTCATACAAAGTTTCCAACTTTTCCCAGATTTCATGAGTAGTTTTTAATTCCAATACATTTGTCATTTCGGTATCAGTCATAGCACTTAACAATGCTTCTTTAGCTTGAATATTGTATTCATCTTCCTTGAGTTCATCTATAGTTAAAGGGCCTTTCTTTGGGATCTTATACTCATTCTTAGTTATCAACCAAAAGGCATCACCCATACATTGCAAATGACACTGCATGCGTGCCTTCCAAAGAGAGTAATTTGTTCCATCAAATCTTAGACTTTCCTTCTTGTAGGTTGACATCTTGGATCTCCTCAAGCGGTCAAGCTTCTTATAGAGGAATCGGCTCTGATACCAATTGTTGAAATTAGTTTGGACGACTGAGAGGGGGGTGAATCAGTTGTCACACAAATTTAACCTTTTCTGCTTTTAATCTTCTTTCACAACTTACAAATAGATTAATGATGTAAATATTAAAGCATGAATCAATAACACATGAGCAGAAACACAATTAACACACTTGACACTGAGATTTTTAATGTGGAAATCTGGTTAAGGGAAAACCATGGTGGGGGTTAACCCACAAGATTTGTACCCTATTAAAAGTACTTAAAAGAAATGGGAAGGCACTTGCCTTTGGGTGCACTGCCCAGAGCTCACTGCTCAAAGAGGCTCACTGCCCAGAGCTCACTGCTCAAAGAGGCTCACTGCCCACAAAAGGCTTACTGGCTACATTATGTTTAATACAGAAAGAATGAACTAAGAAATAGCATCTTCTTTATGCCTGGTTTAGTCCCATTGAAAGCTCACAAAAACTTTTGCTCTACCCCAAACACTTCTTCTCTAACTCTTCATCCTCTACTGCTCTTGTTCTTCTACTTCTCCTCTCTATTAGCTGCCATTGCATGAAAAGATCGACATTTTAATGCCCAATACAACCACTTGACTTAACAAGCATGGGAGGTGGTTAAGCCCTTGTCGCAAACCACCACAACATAGCACTGAACAAGGAGACCAAGGGTCACACCTTGCAACAATCCCCCCCAGTGCAAGCACGGGGTTTGAACCTATGACCTTAGCTCTGATACCAATTGTTAGCTACCGTTGCACCAAAAGATCAACCTTTTAATGCCCAATACAACCACTTGACTTAACAAGCACGAGAGGCAATTAAACCCTTGTCACAAACCACCGCAGCGTAGCGTTGAACAAGGAGACCAAGGGACACACCTTGCAACACTCTCTTCTGCTATGCCTTTGTACCTTTCTTATGATTTTATCATTTTTGCACAAGGACACATTTCCACAACTCATCAATAGGTATTTATACACTTCATCAACCTTGGAATGAATATCAAGGTCAGCTTGACTTAATACGGATCACTATAACATCGACCAAACATAGCTAGGGCTTGAATCTTCCTCAAACAACATGCCATGCTCTAGAGAATTGCTCTAAGATCATCCGCAACACACTTGAATCATCTAGTTGGCTAAGACTGAGAAAAATAACAACACCAAGGAAGAAATCTTCAACAATGAGCTCAATCTTTAATGCAGACCTCCAACATAGTAGGCACACGATCCAGAGACCTCCACAAGCACATTGAATTCATAAATAACATTCGTACTACTCCAAATCAACAAAATCACTTGCATCTTCATCCGGTACCTTAAGAACACTATCTGCCATGACTGTCACACTAGAAAGATTGCTTGTAGACCTCCAAACCATGAACCACTTGAGTTGATGATACACACTAACTTCCCAAACATGCCTCTAGATCCACAGATCATAGTGTTTCATTTGCGGAGCAATCCGGACCAATTTCCTGTCACTCTGTCTCTTCTGAATACTGCAAAAATCAAATCTACTCAGATGGCCATAACTTCTTCAAATCTTTATGCAAACCTCTCAAATCTTAACTAGAGCTGCTTTAGACAATCCTCTACATATTGATATGGTCCGCGTACTTTGATCTTCACTAATTTTCTCAATATCCTCAACATTTTAGTTTTCTAACCAGGCAATAAAATATGATACAGTTGACACCAATGACAACAAGGATATGTTGACATCAATTGCAACACCGCTTAGGTACATATTTGCAACATATACTATAAGTGCAAATATGATATTTTTTCTTATACTGTAAATGCCTATATTGTAAGTGCAAATATGTTGTTTTTTCTTTTACTAAAAATGCCTATTTGTTCTATACGATGTAAATGTTGTAGCCACTATACCAGAAGTGCATGTATGTCATTTTTAGTTATACTGTAAATGCCTATATGTTCTATATGATGTAAATGATGTAGCTACTATATTGTAAGTACATATATGCCATTTTTAGTTATTTCCTTATGATGTAAACATCAAACAAGTCCATAGTATAAGTTCAGGTTACCTTATCATTTTTTTTGTAAACATCAAACTAGATCAAACTAAAATTGTAAACATCAATTCAAAAACTAATCTTTTGTTCATCTATCATTGTGAAATATCAAACTCAACATACAAACTCAATTTCCAAACTACAATTTCAATGGTAATGAAAATGGTATAATAAACGTTTTATTGTTTGTTAAAGATATTAAAAATTTATTTTCATTGCTCATTATATTAAAACTATTTGAAGTGAATGTTACTCTCCATTGTTAACTTACATCAGAAATTTTAAATTGTTAGCCTCACTGTATGTGTGGTTGAGTAAACAAAATTTGTCTGCCTGTCATATACAAGCCCACGTGGAACCTAAAAGTTAGACTACACTCACCCTCCATGCCTCTCTCCTCATCAACACAAGTGATTATCTTCAAAGCCACAATAATGGTTGGTAGAATGTCTAGTTGAATGCTTAAGGCTCTTTGTTTCATTAATTTTCTACTAAAAAGATTCTAAAGATTCTAAATTTCAAAATTGGTGTTCAAGGGTGTTTTATCCAATGTGTTTAATAGTGGTTTTTTTAATAGTCAATGTGTTGCTTCTATATCTTCGCAAGTGAAGAAAAAAGCTCAAATGCAAACTCGGTATGGCATGAAGAGACTAAGGACAACCATGTCTCCACAGAAAAGAGGAGTTAGATTCCCACCAGATGAAGAGACTCAAGTTGCTAATGAGAACACTCCACAACTAGTTGAGGCAATTGTTCAGGTGAATGTGGTTACTAGAACCAAGAAAATTTTGGTGCAATAGAAGTGGACCAAAGATGACATAGATTCAACTATTCAAGATGTGGAGGATAATGAGATCTCAACAAGGAGTGTAAAAAAGAAATGGGGAATCCCTACCACCACGCTCAGCAATTGGTTAGGTAGTATAACTTTAACTTCAAAGTATTTGTGTGAAAAGGGTTTATTCCCTAACTAGTTCCCTTTTAGGACCTATTCACACTTTATTGTTTAAGTTTGCTTAAGATATTCACTTGTTTGTCTCAAGTCATAAGGATAAGACACTTGTCATATTCTTATGTGTTCTAAGTTTTCATTCTTGCCTTTATAAGCAAATTGATCACTTTTGTATGCATTATTTTTCTCTTGTAATATAGCATTCTTACTTTGCTACTCTCTTTGTGGAAGGTTATTTTGGCTTTGTAGATGATTTTGGGCTTACTGAGTTCTTTCATAACTATTAAATGGTATCAGAGCTCAGATCTACAAACCCATTCTCGTTTTAGAGAGTTTTTGTCAGGATATTTCATAAGTGCTTCATGGTCCAAACCTGACATCATAGTTGAATTTAGAGCAGCTAAGAATGTCATATTTGACTTTTGTTTCATCAAATTTTGATATTCCAAGCTAGATCTACAAGGGTTTGTAGTAGGTATTTTTTCCTAGACTGGAGGGTAGCAATAATTTCAAAGCATTTTGGGTCAAAACAGACCTTGCCATTGTGCTCAGAAGGTCCAAAAACTTTAAGATCAACTGTCAAATCATCAAAATCCATTCTGAGTTTTTTTGGGGCATTTTCTTGTCAAGGAAGCCATATAGCCTCCCCAACACATGTATTGAGGTGAAAATTTTCAAAAAAAAAAAATTCCTACTTTAATTTTTTTTTCAAAATATTGTATTAAAAAAATTATTCATAGGTTTTTTCTTTGTTAACAAAACTTAATAAAGGGTTTTTTTAAAAGGCTTTTAGGTACAAGGTACCGATAAGCTGTAGGAACCTATCGGCCCCTGTACTAGGTCATAGGCCTGTGGCAATCTTAGGGCCCCACACCCTTCTTAGGGTTGTGGTCCCTTAAGGGGCCCGTAGACTCATTTGGGGGCCGCGAAACCCTCTTAATGGGGTCGTGTGGGGTGGGCTTTGGCCCCTCTACCCCTAATTAATTTTTGAACTTTTTTTAATTTTTAAATGCTTTTTACAATTAGAAAAACATGCCTCAATAAAACCCCTATACTTTCCTACATGCACCTAGCCTTAGCGTCTATGCCACTTTGGTGGCTTGTTTACCAGAATCCCTATTTTAGAGGTAAATTTGGCCAGCCTTCTAAATTTGGCGAAGGTCTACATCTATCTAGAGGAGTTCCTTTTTTGGCTACTGCTAACTAGTTTGGATGAGCTTTTACAGTTGGTAGATCTCCATTTTTGGTGATAGTTTTATTAAATTTGGCCAAGGTGGATTTTTTGCTAGTCAACCCCCTAATCGTTGGAGTTCTATTTTTGGAAGCCCATCTTCAAAGGCTTCGTTCTCACTCATGCGGTGCTCTTTTTTTGAGCAATTGTTTTTGAAACAGGGAAGAATTTCACAATCTTCACAGTGGTGCAATTTGTTTTCTTTTTGGATTTCTAGTTTTTTTCTGGATAATTTAGTTTTCTTAGTGATCTAGCTATGCAACTCTTATTTTGGGAACTTTGATGGGCCATAACTTCTACGTATGAACTCCTTTTTGGGACCTTTTTAAGAAAGTGCATGTTTTTATGTGTACTTCATCATGGTACCATCAATTTCATCTATTTCTATTAGAGAATTATATTTTCAACATGTGGTCATTTTTGGACATTGTAAGCTTCCATTGTATGCACTATCTAATTTATAAACACACTAAGATAAAGTGGCACATACTTTTTTGTAGTTTGGGGATTTTGATTGTAGTTGCACTAATTTATAAAGTGCCATGGGGGGTTTGTTGTGTGTGCCGTGTCTTTGCAATCACAACCTCATGTACCTTCATGCGTGTGTGCCTTGTGTTTGCACACCCTTTTTTAGTTATCCCATACTTCTTCATGCACCGTTTGATGTGTTAGATGGAAAAAAGATAGCCTAAAAATCCAAACTAAGTCAAACCCTTATCCATCAACATTGGAACACAAACTGAGCTTGGCTTCTACCCTTGAAAGAGAACCAAACTATACGGGTTTTGTCCCTTTGTTGTATATGAAAGAGTAATAACCAAAATCTAACCAATCAAGCTAGGGAAGAGTAAGAAACCCTAATTGAACAAGATTAACCAAGAAATGATTGTTGGAATTAGATACAGGAAATCTGATACCATAGCAGAGATCAGGGAATAGAGGAGAACCAAGATTTGAGTTTGGGAGTAGAGAGGTACCAGGGTGTTGGGCACCCTAGACCTAAATTAGAGTTTTGCAGGATCACCTGATCTAGGTGCCTCTGCCTGCTTGTCTTCTTGTCTCCTGTCACTTATTATCTTCATATTCCTCTAGATGTAACCTACACACAAACATAAAGGAAAAAGGGTTGGTGCTATTTAGGAGCTTGCCTAAGTCAAGCTCCATGAATGGTGTTTCCACCTCCACAATAGCAATGATGAGAGATCAACTAGGAGGGTAGAGGAAAATCTGAAGTAGAATGGAATGTTGTAGTAAAGCATGAAGGAAAGAAGTCACCATGAGTATGGAAACCCTAGATTTCTTGATATGGTGTCACAACTTGACTCAAGAAGTTGGTGTAGCCTTAGAGAAGTAGAGATATCTTCACAAGACCTGCAAGAAGTTAGTACAACAACAATAATCCACCATACAGAGCTTTAGAGAAGAATAGAGAGCATGAGTGAGAGAGTGCAAGTGTGTCTAGATTTCTTAGATGTTCAAATGGATAAATTAACTTGCTTATATATGCATTCCTACTCACCAATAATGAAGAAAACCAAATGGGGCCGACATGTATCAGCCAAGGAGGTGTTCTAAGCTGACACCACAAAAATAGGGTTAGGACTAACATCTAGGACCAAGGCGATAGGTTCCCTAGTCCTTAGCCCCACAAAGTCCAAAGAGTGTCATTTAAGGTGCACTTAGACATGTCCTAAGTTTATTTTGTTGAGTTTATTCATCAAGATTGAGAATTTCAAATATTTATTACACCAATAGGTGTCAAAATATGTCCTGATTAACAAGGGTAAACATTTTACTCCATAACATAAATATTGCCTCCATAAGCTAAGTCTTGGTAGATTCTTCTTTAGCTCTAGCCTTATCAAAAATTTCTTTTCTTAACTTCATCATCTCTAACCAATGATCTAGCATATGTAGTTTATCCTATGGTAAAATGTTCCCCTCAATGAGAACTTCCTCTAATAGCTTGCTCATCGCTGGCACCCTCAGGTGAATCTAAGAATAATAGTCATCATAATTGCTACAGTCCTCCAATACTTCCTCCCATTCTTCCTTGAGAGAAAAAAAATCTTTATGTATCTCTATGAATTTTTCACTCACTTCATAGCCTTCTGCACATATACTTCTAACCCATTCTTCAGTTACAAAGTCAGTCACTCTGATGTTATCAAAATCTTCTAACTCCTCTTTCAAAAGAATAAGATCTATGGCCATTCCATCCTCAGTATCCATAGGCTTAATCATATATCTTATATAGGCCTTGAGTTCCTCATTCTTCTACTTCAATTGTTGCTTAGTCAGCTCATTCTTAGCCTGTTCAAAATGTTTGAGATTGAGTCTTTAAACTACACCTCTTGTGCTCTGGAAGCTGGGCAAATATTTATTGTTGAAATAGTGTAATCTTTAGCCCAAATGTCTTCCTTATTTACCCATGTAGGTGGCACTGCAACTTCTACCACTCTAGATCTTGAAGCATCTTTGTATATTTTGCATTGAACTTTTTCTTTCCTTTTCTTCTTAGGCTTCTCCAATCTTGCCAAGAAGTTATCCAAATTCAATTCCACAACTTCAATTTGAGGTGGTTTATTATGGAACCTTTGTTGTAGCTAATCAGGTGCTATTGAAGAATGAATAAGGGAGCCAATTTGGTCTCCTCCTTTATTTAAAGAATTTGGAATAACTATCTCACCTGAATCTGCCCCTTGATTTGCATTGTCAGCCCCCAGAAGTTCTTGCATCTGCCTTGGGAGGGGAATTGACCTGTCCTAACTATTGTAACTAATTTGCAGTATCTTATGTAGCACTATCTAACACAATATCATCTATATTGTCCTTGGTAGGACTGTCATCAATATTCACAATTTCCACCCTGTTTATGTCTACCAAAAGGTTGTCAAGAGCATCTTCTATGGTAACTTCTTCCTCAGTAGTTATGTTCATCTCTGCACAAACTTTCTTAATTACCTCCAGTAGTGGCACTTGTGAGGAGGGAGGCTTTGGAACATCCTGGGAATCCCAAAATGGTCGATTCTAGGTGTTATTGATGCTCATTAAAGAATCTACAACAATATTAGGTAGTTGCACCTAGAATAGGTTTACAAATGCTGCAAAACCTAGGGAAGGTGGAATGGAGGGAGGAGGAAGAATGGAGGAAAGGATGATATGAGTGGAACTTAGGTTGAGTGGTGGTAGAGAGAAGGATGGTGGTGAAAGAATAGTTAAAATGGGTAGCAAGGAAACAATGGAAGGTGAAGTGGATGAAATGGAAAAAGAAATGGGAAAGGAAAGAGGAGGAGATGAGGAAATGGGAAGGTTAATGGATGGAAGAGGAGGAGAAGGTGGAGGAGGAGGGGGGCCACTTAAGGAAACAATAGGAGGAGAGGGGGCAACATGAGCAATAGAGGAGACAGGAGATGGTGAACTTGGGATTATAGGAGAAGAGGAGATACTGTAGGAGTAGGCACACTAGATGCAGTGGTAAGAGTAGTGGTGACAGGTGGAGGTACTACAACTATAGTAGTAGTAGTTGTGGAGTCAAACACTATGTTGAGAGGGGGTACCCTTTTTGTAAATTTAGTCTTTTTAGCCTCAGACCCTTCTCCTTCTCTAGTCTGCATTGTCTTCCTTTTCAAAGTTCTTGTCTATAATAGAGACATGCTTCCTCTCATCTGTTTCTTCTTTGGCTCTTTAGTGGCCTTCCCTTTGTCCTTTCTATCTACAAAAGGTATATCATCTTCTATATCCTCACTGTCTATATCAATAGCTCCTGATGTTACTAGTTTTGGCTCTTCTTCAGCCTCAATAGGGTCATCCTTCTCATCATCACTCTCTCTTTCTTGTGGATGTTGTGTATATGTCAAGGCTACTCCAGCTATAGTCAACTAAGCCCCCTAAATCCTCACCCACATTCTACTATATATAATTATGCTTCATAAGTTCATCCAAGGAGCTTTCTTCTGTCTTAGCCCAATTTGGAGAGCGAATGGGTTGTCCAAATATTGTTCTCCATTCTACTTCTTGGACTATGACCCCATCATCAATTAACTAGTCAGGGAGTTAGACAATTTGAAACTAAATGAAGTACTCTAGTGATAACCTTGAGCATTTTATTCTCATCATCTCATGATCATCTAGGAAATTGGCCCAAAAATCTTCCAAATGCTCTTTTTGAGAGAGTTTCTTGCTAACATGCTTCTCTAAAGTTCCAAAGGGATCAAAATGTGTAATGCCCTTATAAAAATTTAGGTTCAACTATTGTAGCTCAACATATGAATGCTCATTTGACTCAATGGTAACACAAGCAAAAAGCCCTTGACCCAAAACAATAGGGAACTTAATTGATGCCCCATGCAAATGTTCTATCATCCCATGACAAGTGCATAGTTGCCTAGTCAACTCCAAGAGCACTACCTTGTCTATGGAACACATAGGTAGTCTATAGAGAATTCCCTTGAATCCCTAGACTCTACGATACGTAAACTTGGGGAACTATTATACCACTTGCCATAATTTTCCATTATGTTTGAAGTTTCAATGGATATTCTTTTGAACATGTCCCCTTGTAACATCCTTGTGATATGCATTATAAATGCATCATTGACTCTTTTCTACTACACTAAGGATTGTGACAACTCTAGTTGGAGATAACACTCATAGACCTTGAATTATCCATCTACATTTCCTACTTCCCCAAGCTGAGAGAGTCCAGCATATACAAAATTCCTTGCCAACATATATACCAAATAAGATGTCTAGTGGAAGTTCTCATATTTTCTTAAGGCAATGAAAGCCTCATGAATATTGTCAGTGAGGAGCTGAGGCCAGTGTATCTTCTTGTCTCCCTTGAGAATTTCAACATATCCAAACATCTAGGGCTCAAAGGCTGAAGTAGAGGGCAGTCCCATAATCATGCTTAATAATGTGACCAAGTCACCTACTTCCTCCTTGAAATAACTTCTGTACAAAACTTGAGGAACTTTGGACATTGTTGTCCTTTTCTTCTTCATCCATGAATCATTTATAACCCTCCTACATACTTCTAGCCCTTGGTTCTACAAATCTAGAGTCTGGGCCTTTGTAGTGACAATCAGTGTAGGAAATGGGGGAATGTCAAAGGCTTCTACAAGGGCCTCCATTGTAAAGCTAGCTACCACTCTCCCATCCTGGTCACCACTGACCTTGTTGGGGCATGATACCTTTCTCCACAAGTTCTAAGGTAGGGAAGGCTACAACTTGGGCTATTCCACTATCCCTAATTTTCCTTGCCCAATTAGTAGGATTATCACCGAAGATCCTTAATCTAAAATCATCTAAGTCAATGTGGCCTAGATCTATATATCTCCTATGCTATTCTAGGCTGATGTGATCTTAGATATAGGAGGGATTCCTTTGAAATCACACTTCATGTTGACATCCCTAGTAGACATTTATTTGCATTACAAAACCCCAATCATGAATACCACACTAAATACCAGCTCATATGCCTAAATCTATCTTATAGATCATGAAAAGTGCACAAGTTATCCAAACATCGTATTCCTAACTATTTATAGCCATTAGATGTTGGCAAGAGACACTGTGTGGCTTCATGAGTGTTGTCATTGATGGCAACAAAGTCCATCCCACACATCCGCAGGACATGGTATGTCCATACCAGAAGTCAGATTGAAGAGTATTTTGGTCCGGTGAGCAAGAACAAAGAAGGCAACAAGGTCCGACAATCACGTCCAAATCTCTCAGAGGATGTATCCCAACAAAGTGTAGACTTGGGGAAGTCAACAAGAGTATCCTGACTACCAGATTCCAGAGATTGAGCCTCTAGTGATGAAAGAGTGAAATGATATGAGCACCTAAGTGTTGGGTTCCTATTTGGCAGAGTAGACTGAGGAAGAACTGACCGACAAAGGATCAAACCTTAATCCAGATAAGAAATTGATGGTGATAAAGTTTCTTGAGGGATCATTCATGGTTGGCTGACATGATTGATGACTTGTATAACTATCTCTTTGATACACATCACTTAAGAAGCAAGGATTCAGCCGACAGACCAGAGTTTACGAAAATCTTGAGTATTCCGGATACCAACTAGAAAGATGTTGAAATCCTTGGTGTGAATATATATACCATATTGATTTCAATGTGAAGGTGTGTGGTATATGATAAAGTGTGTGAGAAAAGGTAGAAATAAGTGAGGAAGCTGTAATACAGGTCCGGTATGTAACAGAACAGCAACATCAAATCAAAGAAAGAATGAAGTGCAATAGATCAGTATATTGAGCCTAACTGGAACTAAACCTCAGCATATGTGGATGCTTCTCATCAGTTCAAATACCTGGCTACATTCTAAATACCTTGTAGATAGTGAGTCTCTTGTAGGTAGTAAGCCCTAATTGGAAAGTGCCATTTTGTACTTCTAGTCTTTTAATAGAGAATACAATCTTGGGTTAGTCACCCTGTGGTTTTTCCCTTAACAGGGTTTTCCACGTAAAAATCCTTGTGTTATGTGTGTTGATTTCTTTCCTACTCTCATGTTCATGTAAGGTTATATGTTTTGATACTGCATTAATTATTAAAGAAGAAAAGAAAGTCAAATAATTAAGATAACTGATTCACCCCCCCTCTCAGTTATCAACAATTGGTATCAGAGCTAATTTCCTCCAAACAGAGCCTAACAACTTGATGAAGATCTGGGAATCTCAATGGATATGTATGGTATGAGGGAACAACTTCAGATTGCCCTAGATGATCTTGAGCAATCTCACTCTAAGGTCAATAACCTGAGGGAAAGACTCAAACAAGCTAATGACTTCATAAATAAACTAAAAGAAAAACTAAGTATCTCTGTGAAAAAGAGAAAGGAACTTCTTCAATAATTAGCAAGTCAAAGTGAAGCCAATGATACTAATGAAGATCTAAATGAGAAAAACAAGTTATGTGAGAAGCTTTCAAAAGAGGTCATTATGGTGAGACATGAAATGGAATCAGGGGTTATCAAATCCACCCAAGAAATTGAGGAGAAAAGGAAAATTGAAGATAATCTAAAGCAATCTCTTAGGGAGAAGTCAGAAGACTACCACAAAATGGATAGAATAATCAAGCATCTAGAATTTGATCTTGAAGAAGATAGAGATAATGAAGAACAACTTGAAAATAAGATAAACTCTCTTAAAAGGAATCTTCAAACAACAAATGAATACAAAGAAAAATTCAAGATAAGCTCTGCTCAACTTGAAGTTCTTCTTAAAAGCCAAAAGAGGGTAGATGACAAGCATGGCTTGGGGTATGAGAAAGATGAAATCTTTGAATCCGGTCAGATGAAATCTGGATTAGGAAATCTAAGGAACAGACCTAGAAGACCTCCGGTAAGGCAACCAAATGCTCAAAGATATCCATCCTTCAATGGATACTACTACAATTGCAATAACTTCGGTCATAAAGCAAATCAGTGTAGAAGAAGAATGAATCAAACTAATTCATCCTTCTCCAAACAATGTTTCAACTACAAAAGGTATGGTCACAAATCTCTTGAATGCAGAAATAGGCAAATAAACAATTCATTCAATGGTAGATGCTTTTGCATGCAATAGAATGGGACATATGGCTAATCAATGTAGATCAAGAAGTTACTAGTCAAATATGCAAATAAATGTTGTTTGCTTCAATTGCAATATATCTGGTCATATTGTCAAATTCTACAGAAGTAAGAATCAGGACAAAAAGGGTCCAGTGCTTCATAACCAGAATCAAGACAAAGGAAAAGGAAAAGTGAATGCGGATGAAATTCAAAGGGAAATGAACAAGACTTGGGTTAAGAGAAGTATAAAAAATGTTGAGGATGGATCCGCACCAGAATCTGGTGCTGATATTCCTTCTAGAAACTAAATAGATGAGCTCTGGCTCAGGGCTAATCACAAAAGAAAACATTTTCCCCCAGCCAGTCAATCGGTGCCTAAAATTGGCACATGGAGTGTTGCAGATTAAAAGGACTCTCAGAGAAACATCTAAATAAACCTTGGTCAAAGTATGAAAGATTCACAAGGGATTTGAAAAGGTTAATCATCCCTGATAAATCCTGTTTGACAGTCATCCGGCAAAAGCAAGATTTTCACAGTTAGATCTGGTATGATTCAAAAATTGGAATATCTTGATCTGTAGATAAATGGAATGTTTGGAGAAAGGAAGATAGATTGTCAATAATCACTAAGAATAACTCTAAGTGTATCTCAGTGATCTAAAAAGATCTCTCTTAGAACAAGAAGAACAACGCAACTGAAATGACTTAAGTTGTGCATTTATTGCAAAATGGAATTAGGGTTTGCGCTAAAACAAAAGGGTTCTTTTGTTCATCATTTGCACATTTTCATTCAAGAAAAAGAAAGAAGGAGCTCTACAACAAGATTGTTTCAACCCTCTCAAGGATCAAGCACAGAATTTAATTCAACCAGCAATCTTTTCAACTCTTATCGTGAACCCTAGAAGCTTAAAAAGGTATTTCCACTCTAGAATATCTCTCTCTGAATCTTTTGAAAGATGGCTACTCTGAATGTTGTTAAGATCACTGATAGGCCACACCCTAAGCTCAAGAAACATCCCTACAAATCCCTAGAAGTTGATCCCCTAGGTGCATTCTCTAGCATTCTGCATGGGGTTCTACATGTAGAAGATGTTAGGGTTTACATACATGCAAACATTAGAGAATTTGGGGAATCCAAGATGATGGATATCTATCACAAGGAACTGATAGATGAATCATTTGAACTCAAATCCCAATACAAGGCCATCCGGGATAAGCATTTTGGACATTGCACCCATTTCCCCTATTTTACAGAAGATGAATGGGTCTGGCATGTTCTAAGTAGAATGCATGACAACTTCATGTGGTTGATGAGGCTATTTAAGATCACAAAAGATGCCATTAGGGCAGTAACCAGATTGTACTCATCTAGTGGGTTGCCTTCTCTCAAATCAGTCAAAAACCAAACTGTAAGTGAGGCTACCGGATCAAAATTTGACAAGAGGGAAATGAAAATAGAAGACATCATAGATCCGGATATCAAATTTTCCTCTATGATAATTGGTTACAAAATCTACCACTCCAGCAGGGAGAATTCAGTATCCAGAACTGCTATATATACTACATATGAAATGCTAAGGAAAAATGTTGACTGTGATCTTTGTGAGCTTCTCTTGAACCAACTATTAGAGAATCTACAGAAAATAAAGAAGGATAAGAAGAATTCGTTTAAGTATGATGGCTTGATTCTATGTTTATTCTTTTACTATATGAATGAGCTACCCAGATCTAGTGGTTGGATATGGCAAAATGATAGACCGGTAGCCATACAAATCAAAGAACATATGTATGGGCTTGGTGATGCCAAGGCACAAAATACAGCACTCTGGAGCTACTTAAAAAACTTCCAAGGCATGATGCAGGCCAAAGAGAGAATCCCCCAATCTCTAGTCAAAAAATACAAGGATACAGTGTGCTTCATGGTAGACACTGATCAATGCCTAATGGAGGTAGTGGAGCCTAGAATAGTCTTGATTATGCTAATGGGCTATGAGGTAGATGAGAAGATCTTGGAGCTGCATATCCAACACCTCCTGAGTCAGCCCAAGGACCATGAGGCAGAAAGATTTGGAACCTATCAAGAGTTGAGTGTAAAAGTTCATGTTGAACTAAGACAACCTGAGATCAAGAGAAAAGTGAGAAGGGAAGTAGAAGAAGTTGCTAAGATATATGGGATATCAAAGGAGGCAGTTGATGCCAACAAAGAGAAGGTAGAAAGGGTAGAGAAAGAAAGGCAAGAAGCAGAAAAAGAAAGTGCTCTGGTGCAAGCCCCCTCCTAGACTAGATCCTCAAAAGGCTCTACATCTGCCACCACTAAGAGCTCAAAAGCCTCAAAACCAGAAGCAAAGACATCCGAAAAAGGAGAGAAAAGAACAAAGACAAAGGCCACAAGGTCATACACAAGCCAAAAGGATGATGAAGAGACAGAAACTAACGAGGAGGTTAAGAAAATCAAGAAGAAAAAGAAAACTTCAGGGGAATCCTCTGCCGGTGAAAACAAGGAAGAAGTAGAAGAATTTGTTGAAAGGTCCACTCCTTCTATTTATAATGTTGTCAAAGAAGTCACAGTGGATGGAAATCTGCAACCATTGATAGATTTCTATGATGAGTATAGTGACAGAGAAAAACAGATCTTGGAAGAAGCTATAGTCAAGTACTTAAACTTATACAATAAAGCATTCATTGAAATCATCTCTCTAATCCCCAAGAGTTTAGAGAAAGTACTTCAACTCAGAAAAGACAATGCCAGAGAAAAGGATTTGGAGATCTGAGAACAGATAGTTATTCAGCTCTATCCTTCCACCAGTCCAAGACAAATAAACATGATCTCCAAGGATTGCAAGGATGAGTTCCAGAGCAAAGCTAGAATGAACAAGCTTATGCTCGGAGATACTGATCAAGTGGCAAAAGAGACTGAAGACATCCTCCGAAATGCATATAAAAGATTCAATCTTCCTATTATAGAGGATATACATGATGAACCTTCTAACATGGATGACGAAGGATTAAGTGTATCAAAGGAAGATCCTACTGAGAAAATTGCAAAAGATTCAAAGGAGACAGGTGAGGAGAAGACTAAGGACTTGGATTCCTCTATTTTGGAAGAGGAAGTTCATGAAGAAGTAAATATCTCTCATCTGGATCCTCCAGCAGACTCCAGAACTGAAGAAGAACCAAAAAAAGAGGAGAAAGCAAGTCAAGAAGAGGAGAAAAAGGGAAGAGAAGAAGAACGAACAAAGGTCTTTGTTGACACCTCTGAGGCTGCAAGAAGAAAGAAGTCTCCAGCAAGAGACACTACAGAAGAAGTTAAAGACTTCTTGACCAAGGAAATGATGGAATTAGATGAACTGGAGCTGTTTCAAGGACCATTCAATTTTGACTCTCTCTCTCTCTAGTCCAGACAATGAAGGTAGCATCTTTTGCTCAAGCCAAAGCAAAAGAAAAGCTTTTGAAGTCTCACATGGAAGACTGTGAGCTGATAGAGATTACATTCAGTGTGTTGGAGGAAATCATGCCATCCTTCTAGAAGGATCTTTCAGCCTCTTCATCCGGTAATCTAAAATCTTTTGTTAATTCTATTAGCACACATTTTGATTCCTTGGAGAAATCAGCAGAAGAGAAAGTCCAGAAAGAGTTTTTAGGTAAGAGATTCTCTGAAGTACAGGGGCTAATAGAAAATGATAGGAGAAATATGAATATTGGAATAAAGAGCTTAGAAAATACTCTTAAGGATGGTGGAGATTTATACCAATTTTATCTATCTTGGTCCACCGTGACAGTAGACATTGCCAAGAAGGTGGAAGAACAAGAGAGAAAACTATCAAGTTTATCTCAACATTTTGATCCTCTCACCTCTTCCATAATGAATCAAGAGTGTTAGACTATAGCCACTATAAATGAAATAAAGAAGCTTGAAAAAGAGAAGAAGAATAGAATAAGCAGGCTAAGTGAACTAAGAGGGATAATTATTCCCAAGTTAGAGGCAATGCATGAGGCCCTAACTGATGCCTAGACCATAGCCTGGACCAGTGATCCGGTAGACCTAAAGAGGGAAGAAGCTTTTGCATTTTTACTAAGTGGTCACATCTCAATTTTGGATAGGATGAAGAAGAGTTGGGCGATAGAAGTGGTACAGTTGAAGACCACCTTTGCAGATATACTTCAATATATGTAAGTATAACATGTATATATACTTATGCGTCTATGTATAGGTTGATTTTTGGAAATTTTGGTGTGTGGATTCTACCCTTTGCCATTGATGTCAAAGGGGGAGTGAGGAGCAGTGAAAAATGTGGAATCTAGCTAAGGGGGAGCTCTGAAAAAGTGTACATTAGAATAGAGCATCAGCCAAGGGGGAGTGTAGTGTGACAGTCATTTTTCACTAAGTGTTGCCATCAATGCCAAAGGGGGAGATTGTTGGCAAGAGAGACTATGTGGATTCATGAGTGTTGTCATTGATGGCAACAAAGTCCATCCCACACATCCACAGGACATGGTATGTCCATACTGGAAGTTAGATTGAAGAGTATTTTGGTCTGGTGAGCAAGAACATAGCAGGCAGCAAGGTTCGACAATTAGGTCTGGATCTCTCAGATGATGTATCCCAAAAAAGTGTGGACTTGGGGAAGTCAACAAGAGTATCATGACTACTAGATTCTAGAGATTGAGCCTCTGGTGATGAAAGAGTGAAAGGATATGAGCACCTAAGTGTTGGGTTCCTATTTGGCAAAGTAGACTGAGGAAGAACTGACCGACAGAGCATCAGACCTTAATTCAGATAAGAAATTGATGGTGATAAAGTTTCTTGAGGGATCATTCATGGTTGTCCAACATGATTGATGACTTCTATAACTATCTCTTTGATACGCATCACTTAAGAAGCAAGGATTCAACTGACAGACCAAAGTTTGGGAAAATCTTGAGTATTCTGGATGCTGACTAAAAAGATGTTGAAATCCTTGGTGTGGATATATATACCAGATTGATTTTGATGTGAAGGTGTGTGGTGTGTGATAAAGTGTGCGAGCAAAGGCATAAATAAGTGAGGAAGCTGCAATACAGGTCCGGTATGCAACATAACAGCAACATCAAATCAGAGAAAGAATGAAGTGTATCAGATCAATATATTGAGCCTAACCGGAACTGAACCTCAGCATATATGGATGCTTCTCATTAGTTCAAATACCTGGTTACATTCAAAATACCTTGTAGATAGTGAGCCTCTTGTGACCAGTGTGCTCGAGCAATGAGCCCTAATTGGCAAGTGCCATTTTGCACTCCTATTCTTTTAACAGAGACTACAATCTTGGGTTAGTCACCCCATGGTTTTTCCCTTAACAAGGTTTTCCACGTAAAAATCCTTGTGTTATGTGTGTTGATTTCTTTCCTGCTCTCATGTTCATGTATGCTTATATGTTTTAATACTGCATTAATTATTAAAGAAGAAAAGAAAGTCAAATAATTAAGATAACTGATTCACCCCCCCTCTCAGTTATCAACATTAGATTCTACTAAGGCTCTAAACTAAAGTAGTTACAACGAAAACTGGGCCTTTTCCCCCTCATAAGATGTTAACATGTAATACAAAAACTTAGCAATTTCACATCAGTCATTAGGGACAAAACTTTTAAAATGAATGAAATGATGTAAAATGTTCAGTATGAAATGAGAACTTTACTTAAATTAATCATTTAGTCTCCAAAGCAGGCATTTTGGCCCTAAGAACATAAAGCAGAGATTTGGAGGTTCACAGAATAAGTGGGCATTTTGCCCTTCACTGGACATGCAGAGAAACTAACCCTCCAAGGATATATCCTGTCAAATAGGGTTTTAGAGCCAAGACCAAGATTTTGTAGAGAAAACAATCCTCACCGGATGGTAGGGAAAATGGGAGTCATAGGATATGTCTAGTGCAGGGAAAAAGTCATGTAGAAGGTCCTTTAAGTCACCAAAGTGGATGAATAGGCCTACATGGGATATTGTGGGGAATTAGAGGCTCACCAGACATGTTCGGTGCCACACAAAACTAGTGTAAACCTCTTTTGAAAAGCTCCTAAGGCAAAAGTGGGAAAAAGGAGGTCTTTCGAAGGAAGCAAAAAAAGGTAGGGTCACCGAATATATTCAGTGTGCAGTGATTTTAGTGCCAACAACCCTAAGTCAAAGTTTTCTAACTGTTAAAATGAATGATGCTTATTTTGTGGAATAAGCAGAGTTTTTTGGGCTTTACGGACATGTCCATTAAAGGCTTAAAGTCACGCTAAATTAGCTTTCCCATCTAGGGCATACTTCTACAGAGCTTCAAAAATCTAAGTTAAAAGGTATATCATGCTACTACCCCAAAGCATTCCCTGAACAAATTTCAATTCCCCCTATCAACACTCAACCACCATTTCAAACAACATAAACCCTATTGCACATAGCCTTATCAACTAGAACTATCAAACCCTAATTATTCAAAATGAACACAGTGAAAATGAAATTAAAACAAGCTAGGGTTTACTCACATTATTCAAACATAGTAAGATAGAAATTCATCACTGAAACAATGAACAATAATTTTCATGTAGTCATGACATAAATAAAGAATTCAAAAAATGAAACAAGAAATGCATGAAAGCTGACATGGTGTGAAGCAAAAACTTTGTAAACTTGTAATATGACATGGTAAAAAAACTCATATCATTGCAGTGGAGTCCTTAATCATGTAGGAAATGGCATCAAAGGTCACCTAAATCACAGAAGCTCTAGTTCTCTTGTGAAAATTTGAATGCAACTATGAAATGAGGATAGAATTTCACCTTTTAAGTGTTGGCAAGAGACACTGTTATGCATGATAGGTGTTGTCATTGATGGCAACTAAGTCTATCTTACACATCCAAATTACATAATTTGTTCATACCAAAAGTCAGAGTGAAGATTTGTCTAAGTTTGAGTAGTCAGAAACAGAGCATGTGATAGGGTCTAGTATCTTGGTCTAGATCTCTTTGGTGTTAAATCACAGTGTGATGAGGATCTGAGGGAGTAATAAGGATTGTCAGGACTATCTAAATCCAAGAATTTAGCCTTTGGTGATGAAGGATTCAAAAGTTATAATCATCTAAGTATTGGGTTCCCGTTAGTCAGTACAGTTAGAAGAAGATCAGGTCGACCTAGTATTTGATCTTGGTCCAGATGAAGAAAAGTTTTTGGTTAAGTAATTTGTGATAACTAATGGTATTGTCCGACATGATTGATGATTTGAGAACACAAGTTTTTGGTCCGCGTTCTTGTTTGTGCATGGATTTAGCTGAAAGAGCAGAGTTCTTAATAAATGTTCTAAGTTTTCTTGAAGCCGACTATAGTTGCTTGAATCTCTTGATGAGGATATATATAGCTGATGGATTTGAATGTCTTGGTGTGTGATTTGTGATGTGATGATGGAGTAAGTATGAAATAGGGCAGGAAGACGTGTGAAGCTGAAGATCTAAGCTCAGATTATGCTGAAAGAGTAAAACAGGGCAGAGTAAGGATGAAGTGTGTAAGATTAGTATTTTGTGCTTAACCAGAACTAAATTTTTGCATTGGTAGATGTTATTCATCAGTTCAAAAAATTTGTAATCTTCTTGTAATCATTTCTATAGGTAGTGAGCCTCTTGGAGTAGTGAGCTCTAGGCAGTGTACCCTGAAGGCATGTGCCTTCCTCATTTGTAATACTTTTAATAGAGTATAATTTCTTGTGGGTTAACCCCCACCATGGTTTTTCCTTTAACCGGGTTTCCACATAAAAATCCCGGTGTTATGTGTGTTGATTATGTTTCTGCTCATGTGTTTTTAATTTATGCTTTCATGGTTATATCATTAATTTGTTAATAAGTGAAAAGAAAGGTAAATTGCTGCAAGTGTTAAAGTTTGTGACAATTGATTCACCCCCCCTCTCAGTTGTCTACCCTTATTTCAATAATTGGTATCAGAGCAAGGTTCCTTGGAAGAAGTTTAATAGCTTGAGGAAGATCTGGGAAGGTATTGAAATGTATTCATACAACCTCTAGGAACAACTTAAACTTGCTTTAGAAGATCTTGATTAGTCCATAGCAGAAATCAAGGAACTGTAAGAAAACTTTGAAGATGTTGAAGACTTTATTGAGACCTTAAAACAAAAATTGAACAAAGCTAAAGAAAAGAGGAAGGAGCTACTTCTTCAACTAGGAAATCAGAATGAAGACAATGACATGGATGAGGCCTTGAAAGAGAAGACAAAGGAATGTGAGAAGTTAGCTAAAGAAGTTGTTGTCATAAAACATGAGATGGAATCTGGGGTAATGAGGCTAACTAAGGAAATTGAAGAAAGGAAGAAGACTGAAGAAAAACTAAATCAATCTCTGAAAGAAAGAATAGAAGAATGTTGCAGATTGGACAAAACAATTGGCCATCTAGAGTCTGATCTACATGAAAGCAGAGACAATGAGGAAGAACTTGAAAGGCAAATTGTCATTCTCAAACATGACCTAGAAATTACAAATGAATATAAAGAGAAATTCAAGATAAGTTCAGCTAAATTTGAGGTGTTGCTTGACAGTCAGAAGAAGGCAGATGATAAGCATGGTCTACAAGTCCAAACCCATAAAATCTAAAATCCCAAATAAAAATTCCAAACACAAATTCCTAAATCTAAAATTCAAATCCAAACACCCTATCCTAAATCTAAAAAACCCAAAACCTTGAATCTATTGTATCCTAGCAGCAACACTTCACCACAATGCCTATGATGGCACCCTATCGAGATGTCCACATTCAAATAAAGTCAACCCAACTAGATCAAAGAACATCAAAAAACCTATGGATTTTACGCTAGTGGAATGATCCTAGCAAATAAATTATGCAAGGTAAGTTACTACTAGCACATGTCATGATAGGAGCATCCAAGTGACTACACCAGAGTGACAAGTACTTGACACCTGAAGTAATGAAAATAAAAAAATAAAAAATAAAAAGAGCATAGAGAAAAAATTGCATCCAATGGTGAAAACCACTGTCATGGTGCCTTAGGAAAGTACCATGATGAAAACTTGTTAGCAAGCATCATAAGTAAATTAGATGTCTATGTGAACCTTGCACTTGGGGGCAACCTTCTTCCATCAAATCATCCCTGTCCCTTCCATCCATACCATCCTATCCCATCCATCCATCATATTTGCATACCCATCCATCCGCCCTTCTTACATTTGATCTTGATAAGGACATGGACATGCTTCCCAAACATGCTTTGGACACTTCTTGGCATATTCCATCTTCTATAGAAAATCCTATAATCTATTCACATTGTATCACAACATCATGAGTGGCATATATACAATGGGGGCATGTTATCCTTATGTGTTGTAATCCTTGGAGATCCTCTCTTGAATCCCCCATCAAGCCACCTCTTGTCTCTCCCATCCTAAATCCTTCTTCCATCCATCTTGAAAACCTTTGACCATACCATCCTCTATTAGAATCCTTTCCTCATCCAATCCCTCACCATTCCACCTAGGCACTTTGCCCTTCATTCTTGTCCCTTGACTTGGTTTTGTAATTCCCCATCTATTCCACTAGAGCATTAACACAACTTCACACATTTGACTATAATTGATTAAACCAACTCACACAAATTAATAATGAAAAACATGTACTTTTTTCTATAGGTAACATCGACTAATCCTATAATCATTATTTTTTCACAAAACTTTAGTTAATTAAGGCAAATGCTTTGATACATCGTGCAATAATTTCATTATGAATGCATAGTTAATAGATTTATACATCATCAAAGTAGAATATCTAAGTTTACCTGTGCATATTACAAACCAATCATAGTTATGACACTGATCATGCAAGATCTATTTTATCAAAGGAGAATGACAATGAATCTATTTGATGAACTTCACATTTGATTGATATTAAGTAAGAACTAATCACACCAAAATCTTTAACATAAGTTCAATATATTCATTTTTACCTTTGGATTCTTTTATTGAAAAGGTCCAGACAACTGAGAAGGGGGGGTGGGGGGGTGAATCAGTTATCACACATTCTAAAATTTTTCTTCATAGAATCTTCCTTTCAAACTACTAATTAGAATAATGAAATAAACATCACACAAGTAGAAATAAAATAACACACTTGACACCAAGATTTTTTACGTGGAAACCCGGTTAAAGAAAAAACCACGGTGGGGGTTAACCCACAAAATTAATACCCTGTTAAAAGTATTTTACAAATGGGAATGCACATGCATTTGGGCTCACTGCCCAGAGCTCACTACTCAAACAAAGGCTCACTGCCTAGAGAAAATATTACAAGAGAACAACAAAGATTTGAACTGATTGATAGCATCTACCCATGCATGAAATTTAGTTTCAGTTAAGTACATAAACTGATTTGACAAATTTCATCTTTACTCTGTTCTTCTTACTGATCTGCCTTCATTCACACTTTGGAATCTTGCTCTATTCACACATACACCTTATATGCATACACCACACAAAACACATCCAATTCCATCAGCTATATATATCCGCAACTTGATCTATAATCATTTTACTAGTCGGCTTCAAGAATATTTGGAAGTTAGTTGAGTAGTTTGCTATGTCAGCTAGATCCATACATAATATGAGATGTGGACCAAAACTTGCTCTTGGAAGTCATTACTCATGTCGGCCACAACCACTGAATGCCACTATCTATCCAATAAGCAACTTCCGTACATCCATAATCAATATCTTTTGCAAGGTCTGCCTGTTCTTCTTCTGTCAGCTCTGTCATAATAGGATTCGGTATTCTAATGCTCATAACTTTTGACCTATTTATCACCGGAGGCTAAAAACTTGGATTTAGATTGTCCTGGTGTCCCTTTACACTTCTTCATATTTGCAACACATAATGATTAACTAGAGAGATCTGCTGACCAAAATACTAGATTCTGCTATATACTCTGTTTCAAGCTCTCAGACTTAGATAGATTATCATTCTAACTTCTGGTGTGATTAGATATTGTACCGCGGATGTGTGGAACAATCTTAGTTGCCATCAATGACAACACCTATCAATGCTATGTAGTTTCTCTTGCCAACAATCTCCCCCTTTGGCATTGATGGAAAAACTTAGTGAAAAATGACTAAGTGTCTTAGAGCTACTCCCCCTTTGTCTATATACTCATGCCCTTCACTTATTCTAGTTCTCCCCCTTTTCTAAACTCCTCATTTTTCACTGCCCTTCACTCCCCCTTTGACATCAATGGCAAAGGGTGGGGTCCACAAGTCAAAATTCTCCAAAAAAAAGTCTGTATATACTGCCGCATATGTATAACAAATTACAAAAATCTTGTTTACATAAATTTTAGAATATCTGCAAAACTAGTTTTTATTTGCATAAGTTGAGGCCCAAGTGCTCTTCATTCCATTCAAAATTGAGATGTACCCATTCAACAAGAATGAGTATGCTTCTGCCTTTGATAGATCTGATGGATCACTGGTCTAAACTGCAGTCTGAGCTTTAGATAGGGCATTATGCATTGTCTTCAACTTAGGATCTAACAATCCCTAGAGCTCACACATCCTCTTCACAATGTTGCCCTTTTCTTTGACAAGCCTCTTTATCTCATCTGTTAGACTAATTACTTGGCATTCTTGACTTATAGGTGACACTGTTAGAGGATCAAAATTTTGATCAAGATTTGATAGTTTATGTTCTTGCTTCTTTATCTTCTCTTCAATATTTTCATTAACTTTGGGCCATGATAGACATAATTTGTACAATCACTTCCATCATTTAGGGAATTCTGAATACTTTTTATGCTAATACTGAGTATTCTTCTATCATTTCCTATTAGACTTATTATTTTACAAAAAAATTTATCCAAGAATTCTTTTTGAATTTTGGTCTCCGCAGATTTCTCAAATGACTCAAAATGAGTGTTTATCGAATTTACAAGATTTTTCAAATGTTTTGAGGGGGAATTAGTTGGATTCTTCTGATAAGAAGGCATCAACTTCTCTAAAATCCCAGATGCAAGTCCCAGCAGCTCATTGTTCTCTCTATGGAACTTTAGCATCTTTTCTCTAGCCTTTACTTGGGTGAAGGATGCTATTTTCAGTAATTGAATTGGAGAGAGGGCATCCGAATTGGCTAGACCTTGAAGTAGTTCAGCTTCATCAAGCTCAATTGTTTCTTTTTCAAGAAGACTTTTCATTGCACTTGCAGTGTCTCTTGCAACATTCTCTAAACTATTCTTTTGTTCATTTGATTTCTTAATATCTGGTTTGTGTGCTTCAACATTTGTACCATCTTCTTCTACTTTTTCTTTCTTTTCTTTTTCTTTTTCTGCTTTATTATTCTCTGTGTTCTCTACAGAGGGACTCTTTTTTGTTTGTTCACTACTTTCTACTTGATCCGTAGGGCTTTATGAAGTAGTGATATCATCTTCTATTCTTGACATATTTGGTGGATTAAGTGTATCTCCTATATCAACTGCTCTATCTATCATTTCTGTATCCTCCTATTTTGCTTGTTCTTCTTCTGGAATAGAGGCTTCACTCAACTTAGATTTATGATCAATGATGTTCTCTTCTTCACCATCTGAAACTTCTTTTGTGACTATAGGAAAATTGTGCTTCTTCAATGCTTTCAAAAGAATTTCTTGAGTTTCTTCAACAATTTCACTTGTTTCTCCAACCATGAGTTTGTTCATTCTCTTTTTACTTCTAAAGTCATCTTTGACTTCCTTGAATATCATATCTATTTGATCATATGAAATCTGAGGACACAAACTTATTAACTCATGTTCCCTAATCTCCAAGTCCTTGCTCTTGGCATTTTCTTTTCTGAACTCTAAAATACTTGCCAAACTTTGTGGCAACTCAGAAGTTATCTCAATTAGTGCCTTGTTGTAGATGTTGAGATATCTGACAGTTGCTTCCTCCAATACCTTTTTATCTGCATCACTGTAATCATCATAGAATTCAATCATGGGTCTTAGACTACCATCCATAGTGACTGATTTTATCACATCCTCCAATGAGAGTGTGGGTTTCTCAACATATTCCTCATATGTTTTTGTCCTTTGTCTTTTGCTGGTTCTTTTGCTTTCGGAGAGCTTCTCTTTGACTACTTTTATTGCTTTAGTTCCAGTGGTCTTTAGTTCTTTCACTACAACATCAGAGTCTGTTCCTTCATTGTCAGTTTTGGAGCTTTTGTAGGCTCTTGTGGCCTTGGTTTTCTTCCTTTTGCCTCCTTCATAGGATGATTTTGCTTCAATCTTAGAAGGAACAGGGGTAGCAGTAGAGGTCCTAGTTGTTCTTGTTTTGGTAGAGATCTCTACCGGAGCACCTCCTTGAGTCTTTTCTTGCTTTTCTTTCTCAATTTTCTCTATCCTTTCCCTATTTTCCTTTACTACTTCTTTGGTTATACCTATGCTCTCTGCATATGCTTCAACTTTCTTATTTACTTTTCTTTTTATTTATGGTTCCCTGAGCTCAACACGAATCTTTATATTCTGTTCTTCAAAGGTGCCAAACCTTTCTACTTTAGTTTCCTTAGGTTGTTTCAACAGATGTTGAGAATATAGTTCCAATACATCCTCCTCAACCTCATATCCCACAGGCATTATCCACACAGTCCTTGGTTCCACTGCGTCCATCAAACACTGATCTATGTCTACCATGAAATAGATTGTATCCTAATATTTCTCAACTATTGTTTTGGGGATCCTTTCCCTAGAGTGCATCATGTTCTAAAAGTTTTTGAAATAGCCCCACAGTACAGTTCTTTGGGCATTTCCATCACCAAGGTTATAAAAATAATCTCTAATTTGTATTGCAACTGGTTTATCACTTGTCCAGACTAATCCTCTTGAATCTAGTAGTTCATTCATAAAATAAAAGAATAAGCATATGACCAATGTACCATATTTGAAAGAGTTCTTCTTATCTTTCTTGACCTTTTGCAGATTCTCCATCAGTTGATTTAGCAACATCTCACACAAATCATAATCCGCATTTTCTTTTAGCATCTAGTATGTAGTATAAATGGCAGTTCCAGAGATTGAATTCTCCTTGCTGGAGTGGTAGATTTTATAACCAATTACCATTGAGGCAAACTTGACATCCGAATCAGTGATGTCATTGATGGTCATAGCTCTCTTGTCAAACTTTGATCCAGTGATTTTAGACACTGTTTGATTCTTCACTGCCTTTAATAAGGGAAGTCCACCAATTGAGTGTAGTCTAGTCACAGCCCTAATGGCATCCTTGGTAATCTTGAAGGGTTTCATTAGCCATATAAAGTTATCATGTATTCTGCTTAGTACATACTGGACCCATTCATCCTCTTCAAAGGTTGGAAAATGAATGACGTGTGCAAGATATTTACTTTCCAGGGTTTTGAACTCTGGTTTGATGTCATAATTCTCATCCCTTGGATGGTTATCAAATATATCCAACAGTTTTGAGTTTCCAAACTCCTCAATGTTTGCATGTATATAAATCCTAATATCTTCCACATGTAGAACTTCGTACGGAACATCTGAAAAGGCACCCAATGGATCAACTTGTGTAGATTTGTATGGGTGTTTTTTAAATTTTGGATGTGGCCTCTTACTAATATTCACAACTAGTGGAGTAGCCATCTTCAATAGTGAAATTCAAAAGATTTGTGAGAAGAAATACCTCTTTTTAGATCCAAGAATTCATCTTGGGCAGTCAGATGGGATTCTTGCTTGAATTTGATCTTTACTTCACAGTTTTTGCAAGTTCTTTCTCTCAGTTCGCTCTTCTTCTTTGCTCTTTGATGCAAGGTGTTTCAAATGAAGAGTGAAAAGCCTTTTATGTCTTTGCAAAACCTAATTTGTCTTTGTAATAAATGTGTTGCCCTAATACATTTGGTTACTCTGTTTGTTGAGAAGTTTTATATAAATTGCTCCGCAATCTTCCATACTCTTCTCTTTTCTTCCAAAAATCCTTCCAACTATTATGATTCAACTTAACATACCTTTTCTTTTTGTGCCAAATCCAGGCACTCACTTACTGGCTGGGGGAATTTGATTTCCAACACTGCTCCCCCTAAGTCAAGGCTCTTATTTTAATTCCTGGAGGAATTTTTAGCACCGGATTCTGGTGCAGACCCATCACAATTGTTTATTGTATCTTTCTTTACCCAACTCTTGTTCATTTCATTTCATATCTCATTCACATCAATTTTTCTCTTGCTTCTGTCTTGTCTCTACTAATCCAGTTTTCTGCTTAGTGGACCTCTTCTTCCCTTGTTTCTATTTCTACAGAATCTTGCAATATGACCAGATTTATTGCAACTAAAACACACCACATTCCTCATCTGATGAGCTTGATTCCCTTTTGATCTATAATGATTTTCCCTATGTCCAAATCCATTGCAAGCAAAGCATTAGCCATTGAAAGAATTACTGTTCATTTTTATGCTTCTACATTCATTAGATTTGTGACCATACCTCTTGCATTTGAAGCATTGACCGGAGAAGGATGGACTCTTTTGATTTACTCTGTTTCTGCACTAAATAGCTTTATGACCAAATTTATTGCAATTAAAATAATTTCCATTGAATGATGGATATCTTTGGGCATTAGGTTGTCTTGCCAGAGGCCTTCTGGTTCTGTCTCTTTTATTTCTTGGTTGAATATTTCTCTGTCCGGATCTAGAGATTTCACCCTTCTCATTTATAAGATCATGTTTGTCATCATTCCTTTTCTGTTCTTCAATTAAAGATTCAAGTTTAGCTAAGCATACTTTGAACTTCTCCTTTAACTCATTTGCAATTTCTACGTCATGTCTAAGAGTGATAATCTATCTCTCAGGTTCTCTTTCATTGTTTCTGCTTTCTTGTAGACTAGATTCTAGGAGACCAGATATGCCATCTAATCTGTAGCATTCTTCAATTCTTTCTTTCAGATATTGTTTCATTTCTTCTTCAATTTTCTTCCTATCTTCAACTTCCTTGGTTAGTCTCATTACTCCAGTTTCCATTTCATGTCTTAGGACAACAACTTCTTCACCTAACTTTTCACATTCCTTTGTCTTTTCTTTCAGGGCTTTGTTTTCCAACTGAGGAGGTTGATCCTTTCCTTTGGATTTGTTTAGCTTTCCTTTTAAAATCTCAATAAAGTCTTCAGCCTTATTGATTTTGTCTTGCAGCTCTTGGAATTCTTCCTTAGATTGCTCAAGATCATCTAGGGTGAGATTAGG
This sequence comes from Cunninghamia lanceolata, assembly GCA_027924645.1. Taxonomy (NCBI): domain Eukaryota; kingdom Viridiplantae; phylum Streptophyta; class Pinopsida; order Cupressales; family Cupressaceae; genus Cunninghamia; species Cunninghamia lanceolata. The sequence goes on along the minus strand of BSBN01000026.1, from coordinate 4,781,903 downwards.
TTGCCCTTGAAGGTTGTATTCATCCATTTCCCAGATCTTCCTTAAGTTGTTAAGCTTCTTAAAAGGAACTTAGCTCTGATATCAATTGTTGAAAAGGTCTGGACAACTGAGAGGGGGGGTGAATCAGTTGTCACACATTCTAAATTTTTTCTTCTTATAACCTTCCTTTCAAACTACTAATCAGAATAATGAAATAAACATCACATAAGTAGAAATAAAATAACACATTTGACACCAAGATTTTTTACGTGGAAACCCGGTTAAAGGAAAAACCATGATGGGGGTTAACCCACAAAAATTAATACATTATTAAAAGTATTTTTACAAATGGGAATGCACATGCATTCAGGCTCACTGTCCAGAGCTCACTACTCAAAGGAAGCCTCACTACCTAGAGAAAATATTACAAGAGAACAACAAAGATTTGAATTAATTGATAGCATCTACCCATGCATGAAATTTAGTTTCGGTTAAGTACATAAACTGATTTGACACATTTCATCTTTACTTTGTTCTTCTTACTGATTTGCCTTCATTCGCACTTTGGAATCCTACTCTATTCACACATACACCTTATACGCATACACCACACAAAACACATCCAATTCCATCATCTATATATATCGGCAATATGATCTATAATCATCTTACGAGTCAGCTTCAAGAATATTTGGAACTTAGTTGAGTAGTTTGCTCTGTCGGCTAGATCCATACATAATATGAGATGCGGACCAAAACCTGCTCTTGGAAGTCATTACTCATGTCGGCCATAACCATTGAATGCCACCATCTATCCAACAAGCAACTTCCATACATCTGGAATCAATATCTTCTACAAGGTCTGCTGTTGTTCTTCTGTCAACTCTGTCATAATAGGATCTGGTATTCTGATGCTCATAGCTTTTGATCCCTTTATCACTGGAGGCTAAAAACTTGGATTTAGATTGTCCTAGTGTCCCTTTACACTTCTTCAGATCTGCAACACATACTGATTAACTTGAGAGATCCGCTGACCAAAATACTAGATTCTACTATATACTCTATTTCAGGCTCCCGGACTAAGATAGATTATCATTCTGACTTCCGGTGTGATCGGATACTGTACTGTGGATGTGTGGAACAATCTTAGTTTCCATCAATGACAACACCTATCAATGTTATCTACTGTCTCTTGCTGACATCTTTCACTTTGCCTTGCTCCATACCTAAATAAACTTTCCTTTCTTTGGTATCCTGTGTCTTTGTAATATCACATTTTCTACACACTAGATCAAGGATCAACCTCTCAAGATAGATAAATAATTATGAATAAAAGTTTGAAATAGTCAAAGTGTCATGACCTATGCCTCAGGGACGCATCTACGATGGCCTTGCCTACGTACGCGCAGAGGCTTCGTAGTTCGGTAGACTCTCAACCAAAAGGTTGAATTAAACATAAATGTTCATTATTAGAACGAAAGCCAAATTCAAACCACATTCCTAACAAAACTAGGCTCTCTTATCTGAGCCAAAAGAATGTTACAACACTTTGGACAAAGAGACTCAAGATGGTCAGTAATAAGGTTGGCATAACAAGGTCATCACATAAGGATTGTTCTATAGTCAATTAGTTGACTAACATATAAAAAGCTTAGTTTTGAAAGATAAAACACCATGCGACAACAATGCCATAAAAGTACCATAGAGTAATTGAAGAATGATGTAAGGCAGTCAAATATAAATATAGTTCCAATCAAGGGTATAATAGGAAGGTTATTAGAACAACCTAAACCACCTACTCACACTCCTAGATAATATACAAAAACATTTCCACAAGCACACTCGAAATAAAATAACTATATATTATGCCAATGATCACATGAACATAATTATTTTGTATAGAGACCTGAGTTAAATACTAATTCTTAAACCAAGTGAAATATAAGTTATACTTAAGCCTATTTTTTGTGACAGATAAAGAATGAGCAATGAGCATTTACATGAGGAATGAATGCATTTGGAAATATATTGATTTGAGAAGCCAAATGATACAAAAAATTCACTCATAACAAATCATATAAGCATAAAAACTAATTTTTAGATTTATTTTACAATGAATATTAATCACATTCGAATATAATACCAAGGTTAGTCAAATTCTAAGCCTCAACCAAAGTAAGAAATGCTGGGGAAAAACTAATCCAATCTATGATTAAACTATGCCACTTCATTATTTAAACTATACCACTTCATTATTGACTCATTCCAACTAAACTTTATCCATAAACAAATAAATGTAAGAATAAAAAGAATAAACATCAATCCACATTTATAATCTTCATATCTACTAAATACCATAATATGTGGAAAAGCGTAATTAACTACAGAGTAGGCAATAGGTACAACTATTACCAAATCTATGGAAAAAAGATATAAATTTTAGGACAAGCTTAGGAAAGATTTATTTATTTATTTATTTATTTATTTTAGCAGAAAGAGGACTAGCCTCAGAAATGTATTAATATATAAGAGTATGTAAAACAAAATAGGGAAATATTCAAATCTCCTGTAAAGAGTATCATAAATCAAGAGCTGGGAGAGAGCACGGCTTTGTCTTCACAAATAAAACATTAAAACCCAAACATACCAGAGCCACAAAACATGACTGCCCCCACAAAAACCTACACATATAAGTAAACAATAAACAGAAAAAAACATGCTCAATGACCATCGGGCCAGCTACTCCACTCGTTTCCGCCTCTAGTTCATGGACTTTGTTCTGGTCGAGCAGAAGGTCAGTATCCGACACATAATTAATGTAGCCACCCAAAGGACACCTGTTACTGTGTGTGTGAGGCCAAATGGAGTGAAATACAAAAGCTCTTATTAACTTTGCTTTTAAATAAGCCATGAGTAAAAAAGAGTGAGATGTATGTCATTAATGGGAGCCGAATCCCATTTAAGAACTTCCAGATTTGAAGAAGTGTATTTGACATCCCCAAGGTGAAGCTCTAAACATGAATAAATGTTGTCCTTATGTAGATCTGCGTGAGCTTATGGCCCTTGGAGCGGGATGTGACCGCCAAAAAGTGAAGCTTAGGAAAGACTTAATGGTCAAAAATAATTTCATCCTCATAAGAACATAACCAGAAATCCATGATTAGACCTATCATGAATAAGAAGGGCCACAACAAAAAAATACTAAAATTCTATAACTAATGGAGGTGAAAGTAGTACCATGGCAAAAATTCATCATAAAGGAAAAGCAAAACTTGATAGATCTGTAGATTGCTAGTACCCTTGGCTCACTCTATTTAAATATCATTCATTTTAATTGTGAAACAGTCAATAACAATTTACATCTCATCCACAACAAAAAGTGGTAAATATTTGTCTTATTTTTATTGGCCAAAATTGACCTTTGACTGTTGATGTGGATGATGTTTAAGAATAGTTATACGGACAATATCAAATCTCTATTTCCAACATTTTTAAACAGGAACAATTTTCTCGTTGAGTTTATTGGGAATGCGCTATACTAATGCGCACAATGTCAAATCTCAAGTAAAAGTGAAGGGAAACCATCCCAGCATCACAAAAAGGGAGTTTGTTTTATCCAATGCTGGAGTTGCAAATACTTGTAGGCATATAAAATAAATAAGTAAATCAATCAATCAGATTCCACGATGATTATGGAAATGACTCTAGAACTTCAAACAATACAGTTACCAGATGTAATGCCAATTTTATTGGATTTAGCATTGAAACAGAGGCTATACGAATTCACTGAGAGCACTACGGCACAGATGCTTGAGAGAACAACATAAGTCGTGCAGGTGCGATGAGGTTTTAAAGGTAAGAGAATGATGAAAGTTAGTGGAATTTAAAAGATCCCTAAAAGTATTAAACACAAATAGCATAGGAGATTTGCCTCCAAGAAATTTGTGATCTGTTGCACAAAATCGATTTGATAAAAAAGATGAAGGTTTAGAAACCTGGAAACTCACCATGCTATCCAACTTCTGCAAGGATGTTTCCAAAGATGAAGCATGACTAATGTCCTCCTTTCAAAAATTAAAATAAAGGTGAATAGATGCAAAGGGGTTCACAATAGACAGAACAAAGAGTAATAAACCCACTCTACTTAAATATCATTCATTTCAATGGTCAAACAATCAATAGCAATTTTACACGTCATTCACAATAAAAAGTGTTGGATATTTGTCATATTTTTATTTGCTAAAATTGACCTTTAACTCTTGAAGTGGATGATATTTAAGAACAAACAAACCCTAATAAACTTTTGGATGCAACTGTAATGAGGTCGACGACTATAAAACAGCTTAAATATTTAATAGATTGATCACCTTCGAAGCACTCTACTTAAAAATCATCCACTTCAATATTCAAACACTCAATAGCAATTTTACACCTCATCCACACTAAAAAGTGGTAAATATTTGTCCTATTTTTATTGGCCAAAATTAACATTTGACTATCAAAGTGGATGCTGTTTAAGAATAGCCCCTTAGAAGACACCGGAGATCTTATAGTTGGAAATGCTTTGGTATACGAGCATATAAAACATAGAAGTACAAACTAGAAACATAACCCATACACTAATAGCATACATGAGTCGACCCTGCTGATCTAAACAATTTATTGAAGAAAGGAAATTCATCTAAGCAAGTTAGCAATGTTCACAATTTAAATTTTCAACAAACATTAGTTAATTTAAATCATGCATATCTCTAATTGTATCACTTCACAAAAAACACTAAGATATGCAAAGTATGGCTCATAATTACCACTTGAAGATCTGCCATCTCTCAGAATCCAGATGTTTCAAGCCAGTACAAAATTGCACACCAGGTCCGTAGTAACCCTTACCAAAAGGGTATGCTCTGCATAAACCTTTCCTTTACATGTTCACCGTACAACTTTACATACTCACAAGAAAATAAACATCTCGAAATTTTTCATTAAAAAATCATCAATTATTAAGGAAGAGACATGACCATCATTACCATTAAGCATATCATCATTAAATGAATCCAATTCCCTAGATAATTCATACAAGTTAGGTTTAGGAGGCATTACTGTATTCTTGTTGGCAAAATGGAACAGGGGAAGGGCAGAATGTTGTCTAGAAAAATAACAGTGCTACAGCAATATAGAGCAGCATAAAACAAACTTAAACACAGAAGAGAGACACAACAGAAATGACAACAAAATTAAATTTATGTTTTCCTCTTACTGATAACATTCAAAACCTTTTGCAAACAATGACAGAGCTGCTACTCTGTTACACTTGATTTGCCCCAAACTGGAGCTGCCTGTACTTATACTGTGCTGATGTACATGCACCTTCTATTCTCTGATGTCTGTTGTTTCCTTCTACTATTGTCTCATTCTAATCTCTACAATATTCTATTCTCTTTGTTGTTCTCTACAGGAACATTCCCCTCTTCACATTCCTCTGCTACTATAGGCTTTTCTCTTGCATTCTATATTTGACTCCACACTATTTCCCTCTATCTTGTCCCATATTCACATACCCAGAAAATGGGAGCTCAACTCACTTTCAAGTTCAAACTTACCTACCTGATTTAATGCTGGGTAGGCCAACGGTGCTGGGATGAGATGTGAGTCTCCAGATTCTGATGCGGGGGCAGACAGAAGTTAATGCTCTGACAAAGATTAATAACTTCCAACACTCCCCCTTAATCTGAAGTCAGATGTCAATCAGCAATTTTCTTTCTGGAATTGATCTCCAGAGTTATACTTATGCCTTTGCCTTTCCGGAGCAGATCTCCAGAGCCCTTCCTGCCATGCTACATCATCTCCGGAGCTGCTCTCTACACCTCCAGAGCACTCTGTCTACATCTACGGAGCTGACTTCCTCCAGAGTTCCTTTTCTGCATCTTCGGAGCATCTCCGAAGTACTATTTCTACAACCTCCAGAGCTCTTCTGTGCATCTCTGGAGCATCTCTGGAGCTACACATACCTTCCAGAGTTGAACCTTTGGAGCTCTCCTATTGTCTTTTCAGATCTGAATCTCTGGAGCTGTCCTCTTTCTGACGCTGCATACCTCCGGAGCTGTCTACAATGCCAAGCCTATCTCTTAGGCGTTCAAAGGAATCTTTTGGCAATGCCTTAGTAAAAATGTCAGTGAGCTGTTGCTCGGATCTGTAATACTACAACTCAATCTCTTCTTGTTCTACCAACTCCCTTATGAAGTGATAACGGATCTCAATGTGCTTGCTTCGTCCGTGGAAGACTGGATTCTTTGTCAGGGCTATTGATGAAACATTATCACAATGAATGGTTGTACCATCTTCTTGCTGCTCATTTAATTCTGCAAGGATCCTTCTCAACCAAATAGCCTGACATGCTGTTGCATTTGCTGCAATATACTCAGCTTTTGCTGTAGAGAGAGAGACAATGGGTTGCTTCTTAGATGCCCATGATATCATGCCTGAACCCATGTGAAATACATAGCTGGATGTGCTCTTCCGGTCATCTACATTTCCTGCCCAATCACTATCCATGAAACCAGCCAAGTTAAACTCATCAGAAACATCATACAAGATGCCATAACTTGTTATGCCATTCACATACCTCAGGATCCTCTTTCCTGGTTGCTAATGTGTGTCCTTAGGCTTCTCCATGAACCTAGAAATCAGGCTTACAACATACATCAAATCAAGCCTAGTTGTTGTCAAGTACATGAGGCTTCCAACCATGCTCTTGTAGAGGGTTGGGTTTACTTCCTTGCTGCTATCCTCTTTACTCAATTTCAAACCTATAGTTGTTGGTGTTGGCACAGGTTTACTATTCTCCATTTTAAATATTTTCACAATCTGTTTGGCATAATTAGTCTATGAAATAAATATGCCATGCTCTGTTTGCTTGACCTCATTGCCAAGAAAAAACTTTAGTAGACCTAAGTCTATCATCTCAAACTCATTCTTCATTGCCTCTTTGAAATCAGCAATGAAAAGATCACTATTGTCAGTAAAAATTAGATCATCTACATACAAAACAACAATCAAAATTTTACTTTCAGCTGCTTTGATGTAGAGAGTGGGCTCACTACTGCTTTTGCTAAAGCCATTACTCAATAGATATGAGTCTATTCTGCTGTACCATGCCCTAGGTTCTTGTTTCAGCCCATAGAGGGCTTTCCAGAGCCTATATACTTTGTCCTCTTGTCCTGGGACTTCATAGCCAGGTGGTTGCTCCACATACACTTCCTCTTTCAGCACTCCGTTCAAGAAGGCTGACTTTACATCCATTTGAAACACCTACCACTTGTGTTGGGCTGCTATTGCTATGACTGCCTGAATTGTTTCCAACCTTGCAACTAGTGCATGTGTCTCATCATAATCTCTTCTAGGCTATTGTTTGTACCCTTTGACAACAAGCCTTGCCTTATGTCTTTCAATCTTTCCATCAGCAGTAGACTTGGTCTTATAGACCCACTTAACTCTAATCACTTTTTTACCCTTGGGTAAATCAGTTAGATGCCATGTGTCATTCCTCTCTATGGCATCCAATTCTTCATCCATGGCCTTACACCATTTCTCTTCTTTCACTGCTTCTTTAAAGTGGATTGGATCACTACAAGTGAATAATGCAAAATTCAAATTCTCATCATCATCAGCATACCTTGTGCTGTCATAAATGTTCTTCACACTCGTCCTTTGTGGCATCAATGATGCGAGTGTGGGGTCTAAATTACCTCTAGAGTTGTTGTTGTTCTGACCTCCGGAGCTACTATTCTGACCTCTAGAGCTGCTAATCTCCAGAGCTGTAGGCCTCTGGAGCTGCTGATCTTTAGAGCTGTAGTGCTGTTGTCCACCTCTGGAGCTGTTGTGCTGAGCATCTCCAGAGTTGCTATTTTCTAGTGCTCTACAGTAATTTCTCCCCAAGCTGCTGCTCTCTGTAGCTCCTCCGGAGTTGCTGTCCTTTGGAGCTTCTTCATCTTCAAGGAGTATTGTGACTGAAATACCCGTGGTGTTGTCCACCGTTCCATCCCATGCTTCATTCTCAATGAACTCAACATCCCTACTGATCACAACCTTTTTGGTGATGGGATTATATAGTCTATAGGCTTTTGACTCTTCACTATAGCCTATGAAGATACATTTCTCACCTTTATCATCAAATTTCTGCCTCTTCTCTTTAGGCACGAATGCATATGCCACACACCCGAAGATTCTTAGGTATTCAACACTCCATTTGCTATTTGTCCATGCTTCTTGTGGAATCCTATCATGAATGGCCTTTGTAGGACACTTGTTCAACAGGTAAGTTGTTGTTGCTACAGCTTCACCCCAATAATCATTTGACAGTCCCTTTGCCTTTAGCATGCTTGCTGCCATCTTTATGATAGTTCTATTTTTCCTTTCAGCAACTCCATTTTGTTGTGGAGTATACCTTGTTGTGAACTGTTTATGAATGCCTTCATACTTGTAGAAATTCAAAATTTTTTTGGAGATATACTCTACCCCTCTATCTGTTCTTAGGGCCTTGATATAGCGGCCACTTTACTTTTCAGCTGATGCCTTAAACTCCTTAAATTTCTCAAAAGCCTCTGATTTGTTCTTCTGGAAAAAATAAATCTAGATTTTTCTACTGTAATCATCAATGAAGGTCATGAAATATACATTCCCACCTAGTGTGGGGGTCTTCATAGGACCACATAAATCTGAATGCACCAACTCCAATGGTGCTCTTGCCTTCTAGAATACCCTAATTGAAAGGGTTGTTTATGCTACTTTCCTAAAATGCAGGATTCACATTTTTCATCAGGCTCTACAATGTTTGGTAGTCCTCTAACCATGCCTTTCCCAGACAGTAAACTCAAACCAGAAAAGCTTAAGTGCCCATACCTCAAATGCCACAATTTGGATGGGTATTTGATGACTGTCCTAAAGGCTATTTGTTGTCCCACTGCTATGAGCACCGAAGATAGCGTTGGAGTTAGCGCCAGAGATAGTGACAAAGGAAACATTTTGTTTCTTGTCATCTACACTACTACAATTACTTTCTTACTACCTCCTTTGTCAAATATTTTGCATTCTCCATTTTCTATCAGGATTCTATAACCATTTTGAAACATCTATCCAATGCTCAATAGGTTATGTTTTATGCTTGGGGCATAATATACATCCTGGATCTACATTTTCTCACCTTGCCTGCTTAGGACTGTGATGATTCCTCTTCCTATGACAGGAACCTTTTGACCGTTCCCCATCATGATCTCAGACTTGACATTTCTATCAATGGAGGCAAACAAGTTTTCATTACCACTCATGTGGTTGCTACACCTGCTATCCAAATACCAGACTTCAAGGCTGCTCTTCTCAGCAAGGTTGCATACAATAAATAACTTAGACTAATTTTTATTTTCAGTCCTATTCTCATTTGCTACATTAACATTTTGGCCTCCATGATCACGTTGTTTCTTTCTACACTCACTAGCATAATGGCCAAACTTATGACAGTAATAGCAATGAACATTGCTTTTGTCATACCTTTGATCAGAACTGTTGTTTTGCTTCTTTCCTTGAAAGCTTGGCTGTGAGCTGCTTGCCTCTTCTTGGCTGTTTGAAACTCCTCTTCTGGAGTTACTTCTTTCTCTACCTCTTTGACCTCTACCTCTACTATTTCTTCCTCTTCCCCTACCTCTTGTATTGGTTTGAGCCTTGAAGGCTTGCTCAAGGGAAGGAGCATATCTATTCAACCGCTGCTCATGGCTTTGTAGTGAGCCCATTAACTCATCCACTGTCATCTTGGATAGGTCCTTTGTTTCTTCAATGGTTATGACTATAGGGTCAAATCTAGAAGGTTGACTTCTTAGGATTTTCTCAACAATCCGTTGTTCATCCATGGTTTCTCCATTTATCCTTTGCTGATTTAACATGGTAGAAACCCTAGTGTGAAAGTTTGAAATAGACTCACTCTCCTTCATCTGAAGGGTCTCAAAATCTCTTCTAAACAGCTGGAGCTTGATTGATCTCACCTTGTCAGTTCCCTTATAACTGTTCTGTAATATTTCCCATGCTTGTTTTGAGTAGTTTGCTGCTACAATGCGGGGGAAAATAGCCTCTGTCAAGGCTACCTCAATTAGACTGAGGGATTTTGCATCCTTCATTCTTGTCTCCTTCAACTGGTTTCTTTGAGAATTAGTTAGGGCTGCATAGGCTACTGGGTCTGTGGTGTCTATGAACCCATTAGTGACCATATCCCAAAGGTCATTAGCAACCAGAATAGTCTTCATCTTCTTAGCCCAAATATCATAGTTTTGCCCATCAAATGTAGGTGGTTGCTGCCATCCTTTGCTGTGTCCACCTGCCATGAATGCCTAGACAAACTAGGGCTTATAAGAAACACCCACAAAACTCTAACTGCCCAGAAAAATAGGGCTCTAATACCACTTGTTGGAAAAATGGAACAGGGGAAGGGCAGAATGCTATCCAGAAAAATAACAGTGCTATAGCAATATAGAGCAACATAAAACAAACTTAAACACAAAAGAGAGACATAACAGAAATGACAACAAAATTATATTTATGTTTTCCTCTTACTAATAACATTCAAAACCTTTTGCAAACAATGACAGAGCTGTTGCTCTGTTACACTTGATTTGCCCCAAACTGGAGCTGCCTGTACCTATACTGTGTTGCTGCACATGCACCTTCTCTTTTCTGCTGTCTGTTGTTTCCTTCTACTATTGTCTCATTCTAATCTCTGCAATATTCTATTCTCTATGTTGTTCTCTACAGGAACATTCCCCTCTTCACATTCCTCTACTGCTGCAGGCTTTTCTCTTGCATTCTATATCTGACTCCACACTATTTCCCTCTATCTTGTCCCATATTCACATACCCAAAAAATGGCCTCTCAACTCACTTTCAAATTCAAACTTACCTACCTGATTTAATGTTGGGCAGGCCAACGGTGCTAGAATGAGATGTGAGTCTCTAGATTCTGACGTGGGGGCAAACAAAAGTTAATGCTCTGACGAAGATTAATAACTTCCAACAATTCTGTGTAGTTTTCAAAACCATGCAATAACACTCAACATACTCTCAAGTATTAATGTATTCATGTAATAGTTGATTCAAGTTTTAAAAAAACTAAAAATTACACATACCAACAAGAAACAGCGTCTTGTTGCCAATTGACAATTATACAGATTATAGGCTTCCTAACATCTCAATGATTAAAAAATGGTGTTTGCGGATGTTCCAACTGTTTACATTTCTAAATCAAAGATTTGTCAAACTTAAAAAATTCTCCTCCTTTACGTTGTGGTTTCGTTTGTGTTATAGTTATTAATTGTTTCTAAACTATTTTTATATATTATATAAGTCATATTTACATTATTGTAGAATAGAAATGTATATATTTTGTAATTTGTTTTAGTTTTATTCAGAGATACATTAATTTAATATTTAATTTGTGATATTTATGTGTGAGAGCTGATTCAACTTACAATTTTACTTATCTATGTATTTAATTATGATTCTTATTTATCTATACACCTCACTCATCATTCTCTTACACTTCTTAGACATAATTTCTATTATGTTTATGTCTCGTGGACATATTTAATAGTGCAATCCTTTCTAACATGTCTGAATCCACCTCCCACTAAATCTTTATTGACCTAATTCAAAATTTTGACCATTATATATTTTCTTACACACTAATTTACTTGAAATAAAGCCTAAGTTAGCATAGTTAAAGACATGCCCTAAGAAACTAGGATACAAAATAATGGAGGATAAAGGATTCATAATGCATGATCTTTAGAACATCAAATTCAAATTTAGAAAAGTAAAATAACATTCATAATAGCTTGCATTAATATTTTGAAGGATAGATACTACATGTCTCTCCATTCAATTATTGCAAAGAGAAAAATAAAGGGGCTTGAATAAGTTGTGAGGAATTGAAGTACTTCAATCCTAGCCCAATAAGATCCTAAAGGTGTTCATCAACACCATCCAATATTGAATAAGCTATTAGGTGGAGGCAAATGAATTTGACATGTCTACAAGCACACATGATTGAATTGGAGAAAATGACATAATCATAAAACATTAGCTAGGATTGCAATGTTGATCCCATCCAAGAGAATAGAATAGTAAATTCAATTTTCCATAGTCTTTGGTAGGTGTTTATAGTCTCATAATAGACTCACAATCAACTTCTTCACACACATCATTCAATCTATCATGTTGAAATAGATACATAATACATCTTCCCTTCTTTATCAACTTACAACTTACATGTCTTATATTTTGCTTAATTGATTGTGTTATTTTAGGTCTAGTTTAGAATTTAAATATCATGTGTGATATTTAAAAACCAAGATTGTTTTATACTACCTAATTTTTTTTATGCGTATTCCATTTCTCTTATGCCCATTTCCCTTGCAAGGTTAGATTTGTTCATGTTGAACACACATAAGTACTGAGAGGGGGGTGAATCAATACTTCTTCAAATTCTTTTCTTCCAATAGCATCCAAACTAATGTAAGAATTTAAGGCATGAGAAACATATTTAAGGCATGAGAAACACAAGAACACATAAGCACACAACCATGACACTAGATTTACGTGGAAAACCCTAGAAGAGAAAAACCACGGTGAGTAAGTTGCATTGATCTACTATACAAATCTAGCTTCACAAATAGAAACAAGATTACATTATCATTTATGGACTACAACCCAAAGGAAGCTGCAACTACTTGAACTATGTACAACACTTACAACTTTTACATAAAGAGGCTTCAACCTCTGCAACAAAATACTTATCTGATAAATACTAACTAGTCTAACCTTCTACTGACCTTTTCAAACTCTGCACAAATATTCCATCTCTGCACAATCACAATACTAAGTTCCATAACATCAAAACACCTTTAAAAACTCTTCTTTGTCATCACAACACCTACAATAACCTCCACAATAATATCACATTATATAAACTGATCCTTTCCACATTTCATCATCAAAGACTGCTTTTGTAGTTAGTTTTTTCACGCATTATCAATGCTATCACACAATACATATTCCATACACCCTTTAACAAATTTGATCTTACATTTATATCCTCCGCAAGCTTCAAAATCTTTCTCCTTGGTCGGCCAAGATGAAACATGTAACATGAAACGTGCAACAGCCATAACATTCAGCTCCCAATTATATGCGGTAAGTAGAAATCCAATGAGGTTGAAAACAAGAGTTAATCAGGACCTAATTTACCTTAGCACACTCTTCCACATTGGTGCACACTTCCAAACACATGGTGTAATCATCAACATACACCAAGTCAGCCTAGCAGACACTTACCCTTACTTGCATTTAGCTCCAAACCTAAAGCGATATCGGAGGATACAAAATTACATCATGTAGACCACACAATAAACATTATATGACTTGCAAATTATTTCTATACTCTCCTTTTATCAATCCATGATGTTTTATGCTGGCGCAAACACTAGAACATTGGTTTTGGTATCCTTAACATACTTTGCTTACATAGACTTGATATAAAGCATTGAAGATCATACTTGCATTAAAAAAAATTATTGAAACTTGAATTGAGCATACCAGCCAGCCATATGAGCTTATCATTGAATCAAAAAAGCCAAATATCAGTGCGTAGTGAAATGTGGTGGCTTCAAGTATCTCCCTCTACTTACCATAACCATCAACATGACATGTCTTCATAAAGCTGACTTTGGAGAAGCATCTACAATACATATTATCACTTGAAACTTGTTCAACATAAACACCTTTCACTTAAGTCTAGTTGTCCTTCAAACTTGAATATAATATCTTTATCTATGGAGAAGTGTGGAGCATTCTCCTGTCTCTCTTTGACTACACTTACCCTGTTTCATTACTGTCTTCACTCTTGTGACTCTAAAACACTTTGCAGTGGAATTTGTGATCTCAAATTTGAACAATAGATACCTAAGAGAAATGTATAGCTACCTTTCAATCTAGAGGCTTATATCTTCAAATGCAGCAAAATGTAGTACATTCTTTTGAGCCTGTGACACATTTCCAGATTGAACTAACACTTAGACAATTTTCCTTCAAACTATCTATAACTCTCTTCATCCAGCTCCAAAAAATATGACTTCATAGCATCTAAAGGATAACATATGCAACCAACATTAGCTCCATGATAGTCATTATTAACACAACACATCAAGGATAATTGGTGCAGGAACACCTCGAGACATTGAGAATTTGAGGATTCTCTGCATTTTCTGTTCTGTCCAAGTGTCATGTTTGTAAGGCCTTAGCACCATATTGAGTCATAGTTGGCCGAGTAACGACATAAAACTAAAGTCTGTATACATGTCATACAAGATTGTAATTGAATGACAGAGGTGGTTGTAGGGCGGTTCACTTTCCATCTTGTGTAACTGCCAACATGAGTCTATATAGTCGGTCTGTGAAGAAAGTGTAAGACATAGACACTATGAGGAAGAGAAAATTGATTTGTATGTATATTCTTAGAGTAATAAAGAAGTTATGTTTTGGTGTAATTATAAGAATGTAGATCGGAAGCATTCCACTGGTTGAGATTTCTTCGAAATCAGTGGAATGACTTCCTTAGGAGTAGTTTGTTTTCCATTCTATTGAGTTTTGTTATTTATGTGTGAGTTGTTCAGTTACAGAGTTGCAGAAGATTATAGACCCTATCATTCTATTGAGTTTCTGGTTCTGTTCATTTGTTTAGTTCCTGCATGAGTTGCAGAATAAATGAAGTAGACATCAGCGTAACAAAGCCTCTTGGAGGAGCTTTTGAAATCTACACCGATCAACGGTGTTAGACTGATCGGAGGTGTATCAGAGAAAAGTGAAGGGAGTCTTGCTGAAGAATATCCATCAACGTATCGGGAGATCGAACTAGGAACTCACCGACGTGTGAAGTCTCGCTGAAGTGTCAGAGATAGTTGAGTGATGTTGGGTTGTATTGGCCCATCATCCTATGTTCTCAAGGATTCACCGACTAGTTAAGTCTGGTAGATAGGGTCACGACTAACTATTACAATTAAAATGAGTACCTAATCATCATTGGAGTATCAGCTTGAGGTTTGGAGACACTGCTGATGGTAAAGGTCTCACCAACAAAGACGGTTTGAAGGTATATCAGAGTGATCAGTGTGTATCGGTGAAGCTAATACTTATGTAGCCGATAGTGATGGTGTTACCGATAGGTGAGAGACTTCGGGTTTTTTATCAGAGTGACTAGAACTTCAGTGTGAAAGATTATAAGGTGACCGATGGGAGTCAACAAGCGAGAAATCAGAGTCATAGGGTCATCGGCCTATCAGCCAATGGAATTTTAAACTCACCGATAGTATGTTGTCTCACTGACAATGAGGAATATGTGTGTGTGTTCGGTATTGTTTGGACCTGAGAAGGATATTTAAAGCTATTTGAGCATTAAGCCCTCTATACTATGGGTTCAATGGGTATATTCCCCTATTTTGAGCGTTTCCACTGAGCACTCTATACCAAATTGGTATCAGAGCTAGCGAAAGGTCTATGCAATGAGAAGCCAGGCGAAGAGTTGAAGAAAATGAAGAGTTGGAACAAAATGTTTGGTTGGTAAACATTTTGAAAATAGAGATCATAAGAAGTATTTTGAAGGCTGACAATAGTTGCTAGATTGTTGCAGATGCTTGTGCCATCTAGTTGCAAGAAGGAATAGGATTCCTGTAGTGTGGGCAGATGACAATGAGGTCTGTCAAGACCATTCACCAATGGAGATTTAGTTGGAAGAGGATGTAGAGTGATGCCACTAAGAGAGAGAGAGAGTGGTACTACATCTCCAGGATCTGCTGTTGGATGAGAGGAATGGGTCTATGAAGAAGCATGTAGGATGGACATCTGATTGAGAATTGTGTTGTATTCATTAAGGATTTGATCAGTCTAAGAGTACTCCATTGCTAGGAGTAGAAGGAGCTTGAACATATTCTGAAATGATGGTAGTTTTCCATTGTTGGTTGGTTGGTCACTATTTCCTTAATGTGAAGATTTGAAGCCTGAAGCTGAAGAGACAGAGTGAAAGATGAAGACAAACAGAGATGTAGGAAAAAGATTTTTTTTCCAGGTACATTTCCAAGGGACTTGGAAATCTTTGTTGGTTGGTTGTATGGTGTAGGAGCACCTCAAGACACTAAGAATCTAAGGATTCTTTGCATTTTCTATTCTGTCCAAGTCTCATGTTTCTAAGGCCTTAGCGCCATATTGAGTCATAGTTGGCCGAGTAACGGCATAAAAATAAAGTCTGTATATGTGTCATACAAGATTGTAACTGAATGATAGAGGTGGTTGTAGGGTGGTTCGCCTTCCATCTTGTGTAACTGCCAACGTGAGTCTATATAGTTGATCTATGAAGAAAGTGTGAGACACAGACACTGTGAGGAAGAGAAAATCAATTTGTATGTATACTCTCAGATGAATAAAGAAGTTTTGTTTTGGTGTAATTACAAGAATGTAGATCAAAAGCATTCCACTGGTTGAGATTTCTTCGAAATAAGTGGAATGACTTCCTTAGGAGTAGTTTGTTTTCCATTCTATTGAGTTTTGTTTTTTCTATGTGAGTTGTTCAGTTACAAAGTTGCAGAAGATTATAGACCCTATCATTCTATTGAATTTCTAGTTCTGTTCATTTATTTAGTGCCTACGTGAGTTGTAGAATAAATGAAGTAGACATCGGCGTAATAAAGCCTCTCGGAGGAGCTTTTGAAATCTACACCGATCAGAGCTGTATCAGAAAAAAGTGAAGGGAGTCTCACCGAAGAATATCCATCGGCGTATCGGGAGATCGAACTAGGAACTCACCGATGCGTGAAGTCTTGCCGAAGTGTCAGAGATAGTCGAGTGATGTTAGGTTGTATTGGCCCATCTGCCTATGTTCTCAAGGATTCACCGACAAGTTAAGCCTGGCCAACAGGGTTATGACTAACCGTTACAATTAAAGTGAGTACCTAATCATCATCAGAGTATTAGCCTGAGGTTTGGAGACACCGCCGATGGTAAAGGTCTCACTGACGAAGATGGTTCAAAGGTATATCGAAGTGATCAGCGTGTATCGGTGAAGCTAATACTTATGTGACCGATAGTGATGGTGTTACTGATAGGCGAGAGACTTTAGGTTTCTTATCGGAGTGACTAGAACTTCAGTGTGAAAGATTATAAGGTGGATGATAGTAGTCTGTCTGATTGATGGGAGTCAACAAGTGAGAAATCAGAGTCATAGGGTCATCGGCCCATTGGCCAATGAAATTTTAAACTCACCGATAGTATGTTGTCTCGTTGACAATGAGGAATATGTGTGTGTTCGGTATTGTTTGGACCTGAGAAGGATATTTAAAGTTGTTTGAGCATTAAGCCCTCTGTACTATGGGTTAAATGGGTATATTCCCCTATTTTGAGCATTTCCACTGAGCACTCTACATCAATAATGGTAACATACACTTATCATCAACTTACATATGAACTTCAAAAGATACAGATCCTTTGTCTCACATCATCACTACTCCTCTTATCTACTGGTACAACTATGTATAGATGATACTGATCGTCATCTCTCCTTTGATCTACTCCTTTGATATCACATGCAATAGTATGCCTTCTGCATCACAACTTGTTGACATTAATAACATATATGCAAAAATATCCCCCTTTGTCATTGATGGCAATACACTGATCTGATATGCACACATTTCCCCCCTTTGACATCAATGGCAAAGGGCTAGTGGTCTTCTCCTACAAAAACATATAAGCTCCCCCTATCTAAACAATCCTTATCATCTTCTATCAATCCGCACCCCCTAAAGAGTAGCCTCTGTCTCTTCAAAACTGATGTAGCAAAATCTAGATCTTCATTTTCCTTATGACATTCATGAATAATATATACAGAGTGTAATGCCCTGCTAGGAAACTCCAGAGGACAACACAACTATGCTAAATAAATAGGATAATTTTTTTTTAAAGGTAGAAATAACAAGGTAATGTCAACACATCAATACATATCAAATAACTTACTTATCCTCTAAGGTTCCACAACTGCATTACTTACAAACTATTTATAGGATCAAGAATTACCTAACATCAAAAGTTCCATTCCAATCTATTGGACCACATGAATGAACACAAATATTTCCATGATATAACATTAAATAAGTAATCAACAAGATCATAAAATTAGAACTACAAGTACATTTACAATTTCCCATACATGAGGGTACATCATTACATCATTCACACTGTCTCTTTCCAAATTACATTGGAATACTTACAATATGATAAATCTGATACACAAAACTAGCACATGAGAATAAATAGCTGCCTCATCAATCTGGAACATAATCTGGAATTTGCATCACAAGATCCATTCTTCTCACACACGAACATCAGCAAGGGAGAACCAATGGAGAAAAAAGCACTACCATCCGACCATGTGGAACCCTAAGGTCCACCTCTCCATGCTAGGAGATAACATAAGGTTCTGCAGCAATGACATACAAGAGGACATAAGACTAATAGGTCCAAGGACTACACAAGAATCAAGTACAACATGGGTCAACAAGACAACACAAGCAACATATACATCACTTCCATGCTAACAGAACTTCCAGAGGCACTCACACAACAAAGGGAAAGAACACCAAAGAGGGAATGCTAGGCTGCAGTAGGGAAGGTGTCATCACATAGCTTGTCATGGGTTACCCTGGTAGGTCTTCCTAGGCATCGACCCCCATCCTGGGTTACCTTGGCAGCCTCTCCCGACCACTGGCCCCCATATAAACTCATGCAGAACCAACATACCTTTCATGAGGACAAGGCAGTTGATTTTCTATTCCAGGCCTCCTCATCTCATCTCAAGCCTAAACGAGCACTTGACCCATGAGTGAGGCATACTTTATCTTGATTAATGTGAAAGTTCTCCCACCCTCCAAATTTATTATTAAGTTATCACTGGATTAACAACTTCCAATGGGTTATCCTGACAGCCACTTTGGGCACCGACCCCTCACTGAAAGCCACCTCCCTATCTGCATCTAGAAGTCCCTATCCATCAAGCGTAACAACAAGTATCCATAAACTATGCAAGACATTTACCTTCTTGCAGTCAAACAAAATCACAATGACCAATTCTAAGATTATAGTCCCAAAATCTCCAGTAGGAAATGTCATAACAACCATAACCACATGAATCCAGAGCAAGGCATGGTCATCTTGCTCCCAACATCTTGACCATAACAAAATGTATCCAACACAGTATTATATTACATACTCAACACAATAATGAACCCCCAACCACATCACGAACATGACATCAACAAAATCACGAGAAAAGGTACATTGAGCAAGGCATGGGTCATCTTTCTCAGTCATCACAATCGTATGAACCATAAAAAGAGGGAAGTAAACATTACATAAACCATTGCATGAACAACCATTAGCAAGATTCCATAATCACTAGGTCATACCCACGACTACCCCTCCAAGCCTCTGGAATCAAAGACACAAATGCTAGAAAACCCTGGATCACAAAGGTTCCATATCGACGTTCACTTTCAAATGCACAACATAGACTAAGAACTTTAACCAATAATTCACTTACAACACATAATGGTAACACATGAAATATTGTACTAAGCATGGGACTAAAAGAATCTAACATTAATTTCAATCAAGGTCAAACATTCAACAAACATAAGGTGACTCCATCTCAACAACTACCGAACAATAATATTCTAACATTTGATGCTAACTCAATAATCTTTGAAGATCTACCAAATAATCTATAGCAGAAAAATTAATCAAAGGTACTATCCATTTTGAACTAAATCTTTAGAATGCATGAGAGTTATCAAAACTCACCTCAAGTTCATAACTATACACAATCCTTAATTTAAGTAATAAGATTAAGCTTCACCAAGAACAGGATATATTTTTGAATATATACACTTTACTAGAATTAAACTAAGAATTACTTACTACCAAGATCTCTCAACATGAACAATCCTAAATTAAATTCATAGACTAATTCTATGAACACTACTCAATATATCTTCGTGAATCTATTATATCATTAATATCCTAAAGACAATATGATCTTACTATCTATCTATATACATGTACCTTATGTTTTGAACTAAAATAAAAGTAAACAATGCAAGATAATGAGATTAAGAAGATTAAAATACATTAAATCTGCCATTAAAATTTCGCATTAGTATGAATTCTATCCACCTAACAACAATCATTCTAATTAGAGACTCTAGATATACTATTCCTATTCTAATATTATTGTGAATCTATTGACCTAGATTCCATGTTTTAAATCTACAAGCCCCCATACATTTCACTACTAGAACATACTAGAATTAGGAACTTTAAATAGTCTTAGCAGCAAAAGAGAAGATACTATATTTTCAAAAAGGAAAAGATTCAAATCCAACTTAAGAAGTTAATATACTAACACCTACACCTATCGAAGGTTCAAGGAATAGATTAAGGTTTAGACAAGGACATGGAACAATTCATTCCCACTAACTTCTATTCGCATACTACAGATTTGTTGATAGAATTTAGGAACTTCTAGACAATGTTATCTCATGGACTACAATGATTGCAAGAAGGGTTTACATAAAAAGGTTCAATGTTTAGGGAAAAAGCAATTACTTATTCTCTTTAATACAACAATCTAACATATTACAATTTCCTGATGCACTATCATTATAGATTAGTCATTAATATTTACCACAACCTATTTGCTGGAGAAGCATCGGTGTCATAAATTGGTATTGCTTAAGCATAAGTTTTAGCATGATGTAACGTTTCACAAGGGAGCACAACACTAAAAGAATGTGCAGCTAAAGAAGGTATGCAGAAAGAGAATGGACATTCAAGGCGCACGGAAGGTTGATAGAAAGCCGCGATGGTAGCGGATTAAGAATGTGTTAAATGAAACAATTTCAAAAATTGCACAGAGCGGATTTGTCAGATATTAGCTAGAAAGAATCATGAAATATACCTATATTTCCACAATGTGGAATCATTGAGCAAGGTGCATGAACTATACGGAGAAAATTATGGATGGTTCTATTCTTATCTCAAGAAACAACGAAAACATTAGAAAAAGGAGACTAAGTACGACATGCAAGCAATACGTTAAACGAATTCTATTTGTTTATAGAAGTTGAGATGAAGATACTACCTATTGTTCTCTCTGACCATAAGAAATACAAAGTAGGCATTATTATGACTAGCTTGACTTCTATGCCCCTGTTAACAAAACCAACATACTATTATTACCGACATAGAGGAGTTTTCATAATCAAAAACCACAGTCTAACACGGAACATTCTAATCTTTTCAGATAAATGCAAATTCTATGGAGGCACTAAAAACATTTAACGCTGATCTAAATTCCCTAACGGCATAAAAATAGTTACAGAAGATTATTGGATGCTTGAAGCATGAGGCTCATGAGACGGCGGAAGCATGGACACAACAGTGGCGTCGACCTTACCAGGATAACCCTCGTGATCACATTAAGTTTCCAAAGGGGTACACCAGGGATAATAATCATTCAAGATCTCAATCAAGTGAAAAAAGATAAGGATGCTATATCAGCTAAAACACAGATGTTTACACAATTGTTATCACAAGGTTGGCATGAAATGTTTGTAATACCCATGGAAAAAAAAATCTAAAGCGAAAGATTGGTGTCAAAAATACGGTTTTTCTCTACGGTTAGAAGATGCATAAGGTAAAAAATGTTGGAAGGCATCAAGACATAACTAACAAGTGCAATAATTTCCACCTTCACCACATGATTATTGAGGCAAATGCCTAGAATGTAATGTAATTTTTCATCAGTTGCAAAAGAAGGGCGATATCTACCAGGTGATAAAAAGATAAGGGTCTTGGAACACCTATTCCCAAAATACAAGAACATGCATTGACGAGTGACAATGATATATTCATATATATACTCATCATACAATCATTCAATACAAGGACACAACACTATAAAATCATTTACTTTCACAAGTAATGAAATACATACCTAGCTCAAACTATCTTTCAAAACCTCCTTTGCCTTATTCCCATCTTTTTTTTTTCTTGAAACCCATACAAGCTCATTCTCAGTTGGCATAGGTTGCCTCCATTGCTCCTCCAAGATTCATGCCTAAGAAAGTGATCTAAGAGATGTCCCCCCAAAACAACAATAGCCAAAAATCATCGATACCCACTATCACCATTCTCCATTACCGCCACTCCACCACCCAAAATTAATTGCCTTTATAACTTCTTGAGAGGAATCAATTCCCATTTTCTAACAACCCACTCCAACCATATATTAATGACAAAATAGAATAAAATCTCACATGACACAAAGAATCAATATATTACCAATATTAGCAGTACTATTATTATTATCACTATATCACTAATAAATCTCCAACAAATACCCATCGACTAAATAACCAAAATGATCAAATATCAACACTTACAGATCACTTATTCTAGTCATCAACTCAAAACCAATTATACAACAATTATGACAACCGCATACCACAGGCTAATCAATATTCGAATGCAGGCTCCAACAGAACAACAACTACACCAATGACAGGAAATACACGGACAACAAAAAACTGAAGACATTGGTTGATAGATGGAACCCCATGTTGTCTTCGTTCAACAGTTCCATTGGTTAAGGCATGCTCACACCTCTTGATTCAGGTGGAGTCGATCCCTGATACCTGTTCACTCAAACACACCAATTAGAGTACACATAATAGCTAAAGCACTGGAAAGGATCTCTAACATTTGTATCTCATTCCTGTATGTCCATACGTTCAATGGTATGATGTCGCCCTTTCCACCTAACCTAACAGCATACTACTGCATCATCTGACTGTAATATTTAACATAACGATGTGCATTTTACTTACAGAAGCTCATGTTCCATTTTCATCCTCAGATTCTTTAGCCAGACCACCTATTCAACCAAGGTGAAAATGGAGGGGCACTACACAGAGTGCCTTGTTCATATCAAAATAGTACTGACTATTCCTATCTTATTCTCTGCACAACATCAAAATTATCTTACCTTCAACATATCTTCTATTTACTTAGAAGGTATCTAGAATATTATTATAGAGTATAGAATATGCATTTGGCTCTCAAGCTGAATGTATAATTCCTCTGCTCCCTCCAAAGTAGCTGGTACCTTTACTTTTTGAACAATATTTTTTTCTTCAATCAAAATGCCAATCAAGACTCTAACTTCAAGCTCAGCACTTCTCTTAGCTGTCCAATTTCACTCTTTATTTTCCCTCGTTGATCCAAAAGTTGCTTTAGCTGGGAATGGAGATTTTCTATTTGTTCTTTGGTGGCTCCATCTTTATCCTTCAAAGGATCATATACTTTGGTTGATTGAGTTAATTGTGACTCAATAGAGTCAATTTGATCATTTATGCTCTTTGTTGTTGCTAGACAATTTAGACAAAATTGATACAAAATTTTGGCATTTTCTAAACATTTTTGAATGTTTTTCATATTTTCTTGCAAATTATTATGTGCCTTAGCACATCTCCCAGAGGCATCTACCAATCTTTTATTATTCACATACTATGTTATCTTCTGCTTACCATGCTTCTCAAGATAAGAAGAATGAGCCTTGAAAGACTCTAATAGAAGATTCATCTACTGAGTAGGAGGTAGAGATGGATCTCTCTTTGCCTCGGGAAGTTCCTCCTAAATTATCTTAATTGCCTCTTCTAATAGCTTAGCCCCTTCAACTTGTTGTTACAAAAATTATTTCCTTGTTGAGGATTGAAGTATATCTCCCAATTGCAACTTGTGGAGAGGAGATATATTGGACAAGTTAACTTGTCCATCTAACACTGGCAACTATAAAAGTTGCGAAGTAACCGCCAGTTGGATTTGTAATTGTTGATCAAAAAAATCCTTAATTGAGTCAACCGGAGAGGAGGAAGATATATCTTTTCCTTTTTCTGAGCTCTCCCATGCATCAACATTTACCTACTCCTCTTCCTAATCAAGGTTACCCTATTGCTCCATATTCTCTGAAGGAGGATCATCATGCACAACATTATGATTGAGAGATGTACTCCTTTCACCTTGTGCAACATATTCTTCATCTTGTGCAGTTTTCTCTTCTTTCTCCTCTTGAGGATTTTTTTTATGTGTATAATGCGGAGGAGATACTGCAATATGAGGTGGAGAAACATTGGTGTGTAGTGGAGACACTTGTGATTGCTCCACATTTTTCAGAAATTTTCACTTCTTCAAAAATTTTCTTGGTCACTTCTTCAGTATCCTTCTAAATCTTATCTTTATCCTCTTTCTCCGTGCTCATAAAGACATCTACTCTCTACTTTGTCCTAAGCTCCTTAGCTTGCATTTGAGCTATTTTATTTTTTTCTTCTTGAGACACAGAAGAGCCAACCTTGTCAAGGGCTTGTCTTAACTTCTCATCCATTGCAAGGGTACTTTCTCTTCTTTGCCTCAGAGCCTAAGCTAGGCTCTTTGGAACTTTTTCAATAATGTCATTCAAAGGCACATTATATTTGAGCATATACATTACTATAGCTTTCTCTATGGTTGTCTGGTCTTTAGGAGGCACATCCAGATATAAATATATTGTATCCTTCAATATACGATAATGCACAATTGCATTGAAGATTGCATCTAATTATAAAGGCTCATGTTGTGGGACCACCAAAGGAGTTTTCTTGGACTTCTTCTCTTTCTTCTTCAACTAAGAGGTGCCTTCCTCTCCTTCTTCTTCCTTTTCAACCTCCTCTACTTGAGTCTTCTTTCTTTTAGCATGTTTCTTTTGCCTAGCATGCTTCTTCTCTATAGTCTTCATTTGTGTCAAAGTTTCAGAAGCTGCTCTTCTTCCAATGGACATTATTTGTGCTAATCTGAAGGGTTGTGGACCATTTATAGTAGAAGATATGGCCTATTTGTCCTTCTTGGCCCTTGAGCAGCTAACGTATTGACAGGACCAGGTTTTGGGTCCTCCGCAGGGGATTCTGAAGAAGATTTTAGTGGAATGCCCCACTTCTTATGCAGTTCATCTCTATGCATTTCAAGGTGCTCTTTTGCACTTCTTCAATTCTTCTTATCAATTATTTCATCATAAGTATCAAATCTCTTAGTAGTCGTGTCTTTATGTTTGTTGATCAAAATATCAGCATAGGTCTTGATTTCTTCTACTGAGACCTCATAGGGCAGTCTAGGAATCCAACCAGTCCTAGGCTCAACTGCTTCCATGTAGGTATAATCCTTATCAACCAAAAAAGTGAATTGACCTTCATACTGCCTTATAACATTAGATGGGATTCTGTCTCTGGATTGCATGTTGGTTTGTAAGTTTTTGAAGAAACTCCAATACAATGTACCATAGTGATTTGGATCACTAAAACCTCTTATATGACTCTTAACTTGAGCGGCAATAGGAATATGTTGTTGCTAGACCTTTCCTCTAAAACCATGCAATTCATCCAGGAAATAGAATGCAAGATAGATGATAAGTGTGTCATACCTAAAATTGTATCCTATTTCTTTTGTCCTCTTCAGATTCTCTAGTCATGAGGTCAAATTATTTACCTTCCTTTACCATCTGGTAAGCAGTGTGAATTGTTATACCAGTGGTGGTCCCTCTTTGTTTGTGAAGTAAACTTTATATGCAATGCCCATTACAGCATATATAACACCTAGATTTGTTATATCATTCACATTCAAAGTCTGCTTGTCAAATTTAGCACCTGTCAATTTAGTGACCTCATTTTTATGGATTTCATCACTAGTATAGGTCCAGTGGAACTCAATCTAGTAACTACTTTAATTGCATCCTTATTGATCCTATAGGGCTTATCAAGATACATTAATTCATCATGAATTCTTCTCAAAATGTATCTCACCCATTCATGCCCATCGTAAAAATTAGGGAAATCCTTCGATATGTCCAATCGCTTGGCCCCCACATTGGCATATTTTAGTTTATAGTTGACATCATCCAAGAGGATATCCCTCAGCACTTCAAATTTCACATGATTAATTTCATCTAGCTTAGATTGAATATATATCCTAACATCTTATGTGTATGTGCATCATATGCCGAAATGATTGAAAATGCCCCTTCCTTATCTACATCCATGGCTTTGTAAGGAAATTTCTTATACTTTGGTCATGGTTTTTTAGTAACATCAACTAGTTGTGGTGTCGCCATCTCAAACTTCTTCGAATTCAGAAACTAAGATTTTAAGAAAGAGTAGTTTTGATAAATACCTTTATTTTTCAATTGCTAGCAAAAATGCCAAATGCATTAAATTATGGGATTTTCCTTCAGTTCAAATTTTCCAAGTATTCTGAAAGTCTTCTTCTCTTCTCATCTTTGGATGCAAATACTTTGTTTTCAAATGAGATTTGATCATGCAAATGAAACATAAGTAACTTTTCATTTGCCCTAACTTTTCATAATAAATGCACCTTTATCTGGTTAGGTAAATTGCTACCAGAATGCTCTGTAAATCCACAAAGACTCAAAACCATTCCGTGGTCCTCTGCATCATGAGATTTTGTTCCAAAAATTTGGGGGAAGGAAACTATCTTGCCTTATCAATAGCCTCATCTGTTAATTTCATGTCAAAAGCATCTTTGTGCCTAGCTTGTTGGAAAGAGACACTATATGGACTCATGAATGTTGTCATTGATGGAAACAAAGGTTATCCCACACATCCGCAAGACATGATAGGTCTTCACCAGAAGTCAGATTGAAGAAGTGTTGAGGTCCGATAAGCAAGAACAGAGCAGTCAATAAGGTCCAACAGAAATGTCCGGATCTCTCAGTAGAAGTATCTCAGTGAAGTGCAGATTTGGGGAAGTCAAGAAGAGTATCTTGACTAATATATTCTAGGGTTTGAGCCTCCGGTGTGGAAAGGATAAAGAGATATGAATGCTTGAGTGTCGGGTTCCCAAGTGACAGTGTGAACAGAGGAAGAACTGACTGGCAGAACACCAGACATTATTCTGAATGTGTTACTGATGATGGAAAAGGTTCTTATGGCATAAGTTATGTTTGGCCGACGTGATTGATGATTTCTACAAGTATATGCTTGATCCACATTACTTGGTGTGTAAGGATTCAGCCGACAGATCAGAGTTTGAGGAAATTATTGACTATTTTGGATGCCGACTAGAAAGGTGATGAAATCACTTATGTGGATATATATATAGGATCGATTTAGATGTGAATATGTGTGTGTAGTATTGTGTAGTATGAAGAAAAGTAGAAGAGCAGAGTGAAAATAGTAGAAGAGGTCCGGAATGTGACAATACAGCTGCATCAAGAGAGAGTAAGAATGAAGTGCAACAAATCAGTTTACTGAGCTTAACCGGAACTGAACCTCAGCATGTGTGGATGCTTCTCATTAGTTCAAACATTGTGTTAACTTCCTTTCTTGTAGACAGTGTGTCTCCTGTAGGCAGTGAGCCTCTTGTGAGCAGTGTGCTTGGGCAGTGAGCCCTAATTGGCAAGTGCCATATTGTTATTTCTATTCTTCTAATAGAGAATAATATCTTGGGTTAATCACCCCATGGTTTTCTCCCTTAACAAGGTTTCCATGTCAAAAATATTGTGTCATGTGTATTTCCATTTCATGGTTATGTTTGCTTGTTTGAATTCATGTTGCACTAATTATTAAGAAAGTTTAGAAAGCTGAAATATTTTAGATAACTGATTCACCCCCCCCCCTCTCAGTTATCAACATAGCTTCCACTTATAGAAGCCACAAACATTCAAGGGGGAATAAATAGATATGTAGTGGTTAACTCCCCTTGACCCTATGCCTTTCCTTAATCAAATATGAAGTCTTTTGCATAAGGTAGAAGCACAAGTTGTTCTTCTCATCATTTTGTTTTGATTCCCTTTTCCATATCTTTGTCATTTCCTTCTTTTGTTGAGTCATAGTTTCCTCTATCTTCCTGTACTAAACCGGTGTTTTCATAGAACCACTTTTGTAGAATTTTTCTTTATTCCCAATGTTGTTGACTTGTAGTAGACAACATTGTATGAGTTTTCACTCATATAATCATTTCTCCTTACGTTGGTTTTACATTCAACATCCCTATGACCAAACTTATTGCATGCATAGAAATAGCCATAAAAGGAATGAGAGGTCACAACATCATGTTTTGGAGGCACACATGAATTCCTCCTCATGTAATTATTCCTTCTTTCCTTAGATCTACAATCAATAGCCTTATGACCAAACTTATTGCAAGAGTAACAATAACCATAAAAGGATTGAGAGAACCTGGGATTAGTATCCTGTCTAGGAGATCTCTTGAAATCTTTCTTCTCATCACTGACTTGTATGAAGTCATCATCATCTAACTCCTAATCCTCATCTTTAGTCTCCTCAGAGTCTTTAGTGTAAGGCTCTTCCCTTTTCATTTCAAATATGCCTTTAGGTATATCTATTTTATAACTATAATCTTTCTCAAATTCAATGCCACATTTATTCTTTAGAGGTCTTTGACTACTAATTATCTCATCAAGTATATTGGTGCTTTTCTTCAATTTTATACCTTTGTCTATCTGATCCTTAGTTTTCTCCAATTCTTTCCTTAGAGAGACAATTTCTTCTTAAAGTTTGGAGCATTCCACTGATTTGTCATTGAGCTTAGCATTTAGACAATCTGACCTTCTTACCTTCTTCAACTTGAAATTTTTAATTTGGCAATTGCAAGTTTCTTTTGATTCTTAAAGCTTAATCTTATATTATGCATTCTCTCTCCTTGTTGCATCCAAACCTCCTAGAGTAGAAATGAGTTCTCCTTCAAAATCATCTTCACAATCTTCTAGATTAAAGGTTTTCATGTCTATAATCTTTCAAAGGATTATTGTCATTAAACAATATTTTAGTTCCCATGTGTTCAACTCCAAGATCTACCTCAGCTGTAAGACTATCTCAAGGAACCTTGCTTTGATACCAATTGTTGAACACACAGAAGTACCGAGGGGGAGGTGAATTAGTACATACTACAATTCTTTTCTTCCAATAACATTCAAACTAATGTAAGAATTTAAGGCATGATAAATACAAGAACACATAAGCACACAACCATGGTCCACCAGATTTACGTGGAAAACCCTAGAAGGGAAAAACCACGGTGAGCAAGTTGCTTTGATCTACTACCAAAATCCAACCTCAAATAGAAACAAGATTACATTATCTTTTATGGGCTACAACCCAAAGGAAGCTACAACTCCCTAAACTACTCCAACACTTACAAATTTCACACAAAGAGGCTTCAACCTCTACAACAAAATACTTATCTAACAAACATTGAATGTTGCAACCTTCTACCAACTTTCCAAACTTTGCACAACTATTTCATCTCTGCACAATCACAATACCAAGTTCTGCAACATTAAAACACCTTAAAAAACTCTTCTCTATCATCACGTCACCTACAATCACCTCTACAACAATATCACATTACATAAACTAATACTTTCCATATTTCATCATCAAAAACTACTTATGAGGTTAGTTTATTTGCACATTATCAATGTTATCACAAAATAAATATTCCATACTGAAAGGAAGCAAGGTTCATGGAACACACTTCCTACACCAATCTCATAAGGGGAATGGAGTGCAAATTTAATTTAATCCTTACAATTGCAGCAACATTAAACTAATAACATAAAGATTACAGTAGCAACACAACACAGAAAGAAGGTGACACAAGATATACTGTGGGGAAAACTTTTTTAGGTAAAAAAACCCCACACTCTAAAACCTGCACAATGTATTATCAAAACAACAATAGTTTACAATACACTTGTAATGCAAGTTTTCCAAGAGTTCACGAATGTTGATTCTGGAGTTAATCCGGTAGCATAACAGTACTTATAAAAACAATATGCAACTACAACTCCAAACTATGCATTTTATAGAGATTACAAGGCATATTTTGAGAACATCTTGGGATAGGTGTCCACCTTGGCCACATGGCCATTTCCAGCATCAAAGGACACTTGTCCTTGCTATCCTTACATCCCTTACATCTGTCATACAATGGCATATTTGACTTTCCCAATGTAGAGCGCTCTAGGCTAAAAATAGACTATGACAGATTCTCTTACGCGACTTACAACCGTCATAAAATCTGCCCACAATAGAAATCTTGAAAGTTGTAAGAGAATTCATCATACAATGCTAAATACAGCATGTTCTACTTACAACATGTCATAGCCCAACTTGGGCACCCAAAGATGCCTTTCCCTCATGCAAAGATGCCAACCGACACTTGTCACCACTTGTCATAGGAATCTCCAAACTTGGCTCTTACACGTCATAGATTCTATCATATGGAATATTTCCTTCCACATACCAAAGATGCCGACACATGGAAAATTAATGCCACCTCAAATGCAATGCCCAAATCCATGCAGTGTTGACTTGACCATGTTCAAGTCACATTCCAAGTAAGCTAACATGTCACCATGCCACCTCAACTATGTGACCAAACTGAATGTGCAAGTAAATACAATATTAGGCAATCATTAATTATACAAATAAATTAACAATGCTAGGAAATTGCAAAGGTTGAGACACCTTAATTCCCAGTATTCTCCCACTTGTCAAACACCTTACAAGAGCCAAATGAAATGACAAGATTTCAACTGCTAGGGGCTGAGAGGCCCATAGACTCCAAACACCATCTAAACTTATCTATGCTAATAGGTTTAGTCAATACATCTGCAACATTCTTGAAAGTATCTACCTTCTCCAAACTTACCTTCTCATCCTCTACCATGTCTTGCACAAAGTGAAACTATACATCAATATGCTTTGTTCTGGCATGGAAAGTTAGATTTTTTGTAAGGAAAATCGCACTCTGACTGTCACAATTGATCGTAATCTAACCTGCATCAACACCAATATCTGAACACAATCTCTTAAGCCAAATGGCTTCCTTACAAGCATGATTTTCTGCCATATACTCAGCTTCTATCATGGACAAAGAAACCACAAGTTGTAACTTACTCATCCAACTAATAGCACTAGATCAAATAGTGTAAACACATAAGCACTAGTGGATCTCCTACTGTCAATGTCACCTACTCAATCTAAATCCACAAATCCATGAATATCAATAGAATGCGGAGGTCTTGTAACATTACCATGATAGCATATGGAATACTCAGAAGTACCCCTCAAATATCTGAACACTCGCTTAACTGCATCCTAATGTACTCATCCAGAATTAGCCATAAATCAACTAAGGACTCCCACTGCTTGGCAATGTCTGATCTTGTGCAGACCATGGCATACATCAAACTACCAACAACACTAGCATAGGATACTCTGCTCATGTCCTCCACCTCACTAGGAGATTTTGGACAATCCTCAATAGACAACATTGTCCCCAAAGAAACAAGAACACACAATGGTCTACAATCTGCCATGCTGAACTTGTCCAAGATGATCTTCACATACATAGTCTAGCTTAACCAAAGTTTTATGTTAGTTTTATCTCTTCGGATCTCCATCCCAAGAATGTACCTGGCTGCCCCTAGGTTTTTCATCTCAAACTGTGCTAACAACTGAGACTTCAAATCAAAAATCATATTCTTTCCATTCACAATCAACAACATATCATCAAAATATAATGCAATTATGAGAATACAATCATTGTCAAACTTGTATACACACAATGATCTGATTTCAATCTCAGATATCTAATTGACAACACAAAGGCATCAAGCTTCAAGTACCACATCCTAGGAGATTGCTTCAATCCATACAAAGACTTCTTTAACTTGCAAACCAAATTTTCTTTACCTTTCACCATGTAATGCTCTGGCTGTGACATGTAAATCTCTTCCTCCAAATCATCATGAAGGAAAGTTGTCTTCACATCCATATGTTCTACCTCTAAATCATAAGCAGCTGCAAGAGATAACATGAATTGAATGGATGTCAACTTTGCAATGGAAGAGAAAATCTCACCATAATCTATACCCTCCACTTGTGAATACCCCTTCGCAACCAATCTGGCTTTATACTTCTCAACACTGACATCTGCACCAAATTTATTTTTGAACACCCATTTGCATCCAATGAGTTTTCGTCCAGTAGGCAAAGGCACCAAGTCCCAAGTTTGATTCTTTTCCAAGGAAGCCATCTCATCCTCCATGGCCTCCTTCCAAGAACTTGCATCTTTCATATCCATAGCCTCTAACACAGTTCTAGGTTCATCACTGTTAGTAAGCAAAGCAAAAATAAAACTAGAATCAAGCAATGTATAACCAAACCTCTCAGGTTGCTTTCTTGTTTGTGTAGACCTCCTCAATGGCTGAGGTTGAGGTTCAACTTCTTCTGAGCTTTTAGAGCTGCTAGAGCTCTCCTCATCATCAGGTCCAACATTATCTTTTTGATCATTCTTCTTAGGGGTAGAAGGAAACTGAACAACGTCCTCTTTCTTTTATGTTTCTTCTGGCTGTAAAATAGTGGAAGAAGGTGTTAGCTCTCTGAAAATAACACTTCTGTTGTACAACACTTTTTCAGCCACATGATCCCAAAGTTTGTATCCTTTCACACCAACACCATAGCCAACGAAGATACACTTAACAGCCTTGTTCTCCAATTTTGACTGCTTCTCCCTAGGCACATGTGCATATGCCTCACAACCAAAAACATGAAGATACCTTATTGAAGGCTTTCTACCAGACCACACCTCCATGGGTGTCTTTCCAACAAGAGATGATGTAGGAGATTTGTTTACCAGATAGCAAGCAGTGGCAACAGCTTCAGCCCAAAACTTTTGTTCTAGGCCAGCTCCACTAAGCATACTCCTAGCCTTCTCCATCAGTGTCCTATTCATCCTCTCTGCAACTCCATTTTGCTACGGGGTCTATGGAGTTGTCTTATGTCTTTCAATCCCAGGTTCCTTACAATATTTATTGAATTCTGTAGAACAGAACTCACCACCGTTGTCAATTCTCAAACACTTAAATATTTTTACCAGTCTAATTTTTAGAAAAGGCTTTAAACTCCTTAAACTTACTATAGACTTTAGATTTGCTTCTGAGAAAATAAATCCATGTCCTACTGTAGTCATCTATGAAAGATACAAAATATATAGATTTTGATAACGAAGGAACATTAATAGGACCAAATACATCAAAATGAACAAGGTCCAACACACCAGAAGACTTATGAGAACTCGAATAAAACTGAACATAGTTTTATTTTCCATATATGCAATGTTTGCAAAAGTCAAACTCAAAATTACAATCATCTAACCCCTCGACAAGGTTTTTATTTTTTAGGGCTCTAAGACCCTTTTCACCAATATGGCCAAATCTCTTATGCCATAACATTGTCTTTTCAACAGGAAGCTTAAGTTCCAAGGCATGAATACTACCATCAAGATTACAACAATAGATTTCTTCATTGGTTGTTTAGATGGTGGGGATGAAGTGACTACTGCTCTCTTCCTTGAGTTAGAACTATTGCATTGTGGAATGCATGCCTCCAGCTGAAACAAAGTACCTCTCCTAGTACCCTTAGCAAGCACCATAGCTCCTCTAGTCATCTTGCATCCTTCTTTCAAAAAGATAACTTGCACATTTGCATCATTCAACACACTTATAGAGAGTAGGTTCCATGCTAAACCTGGGATGTGCATCACCCCATTGATCCCCTTCACTTGTCCATTAGGGAATTGGATAGAGACTCTTCCAGGACCAACAATCTTTAGATGAGAGTCGTCACCCAGGTACACCCTTCCACCATTGAACTCCTCATACTTTGTAAACCAGTTTCAATACAAGGTCATGTGGAATGATGCACCAGAATCAATCAGCCACACATCATCATATGCATGGGTTGCCAGGGATGCGATGAAGGCATCACCATCATCTTGTGACTTGTCAGAATCTAAATCTGGGTTCTTCTTCTTCTTTTTCTTTTCCTCTTTGCATACCTTTCGGAAATGCCCAGATTTACCACAATTCCAATAGAGAGCCTTGGACTTTCTAGGAGATTTGGATCTCCCACAGGATTTGGATCTACCCTTCTCATCTTTCTTGTCCTTCTTCTTCCCTTTCTCCTTGGGTCTTCCACAAATTGCAAGAGCCTCTTTGGCTACCTCAAAAGACTTTCTTCGCATCTCTTCGGATAACAGCAAAGATACAACTTCATCCATTTTAAAAGTGGACGTGGTGCTCCCAACAACCACGACAAGATGATCCCACGAATCTGATAGAGAACAAAGCAGGGTCATACATTGATCCTCCTCCTCCATCTTCACACCAATGGATGTTAACTATGCAACCAACATGTTGAAAGTACTCAGGTGATCTGCAATAGATCCTCCATCATCCATCCTCAAAGAATACAACTTCTTTCGCAGAAAAAGTTTGTTCACCAGGGATTTGGCTTAATAAACATCACCCAACTTCTTCCATAGATCGTTTGCAGTCTTCTCCTCATGGACATTCAAAAGGACAGAATCAGCAAGACTAAGTCTTATGAGACCCTTAGCCTTCTAATCTTTGAGATCCCAAAAAGCTTGTGCCATTGTAGTTGGTTTCATGCCATTAATGGTTTCCCATAAATCTCTGTCAACAAGCATGTCTTCCATTTTGAGTTTCCACAACTCGAAATTGCTACCATTAAATTTATCCACCTGAAATCATCCGGATGTGCTTGCCATCTTCTCACTGTAACAAGATCATAGAATACTCTGCATAGACTCCCACTCAATTGAAGATTAGCTCAAAAAAGCCCTACCCAACAACTAGGACCACAGGTGATCAAGCTTTGATACCAACTGAAAAGAAGTAAGATACACGGAACACACTTCCTACACCAATATAATAAGGGGAATGGAGTGCAAATTCATTTTAATCCTTACAATTGTAGAAACATTAAACTAATAACATAAAGATTACAGCAGCAACACAACACAAAAAGAAGGTGACACAAGATATACCGTGGGGAAAACCCTTTCAGGTAAAAAACTCCAGACTCTAAAACATGCACAATGTATTATCAAAACAACAATAATTTACAATACACTTGCAATGTAACTCTTCCAAGAGTTCATGAATGTCGATTCTAGAGTTAATCTGGCAGCATAACAGTACCTGTAAAAACACTATGCAACTATAACTCCAAACTATGCATTTTATAAAGATTACAAGGCATATCTTGAGAGCATCTTGGGATAGGCGTCCACCTTAGCCACATGGCCATTTCTAGCATCAAAGGACATTTGTCCTTTCTATCCTTACATCCCTTACATTTGTCATGCAATGGCAGATTTGACTTTCCCTATGTAGAGCACTCCAGGCTAAAAAATCGACTATGACAGATTCTCTTATGCAACTTACAACCATCATAAAATCTACCCACAATAGCAATCTTAAAAGTTGTAATAGAATCTGTCATACAATGCTAAATATAGCATATTCTACTTACAACATGTCATAGCCCAACTTGGGCACCCAAAGATGCCTTTCCCTCATGCAAAGATGCCAACTGACACTTGTCACCACTTGTCATAGGAATCTCCAAACTTGGCCCTTACGCGTCATAGATTCTATCATATGGAATATTTCCTTCCACATACCAAAGATGTCGACACATGGAAAATTAATGCCACCTCAATATGGGATGCCCAAATCCATGTAGTGTTGACTTGACAATGTCCAAGTCACATTCCAAGTAAGCTAACATGTCACCATGCCACCTCAACTATGTGACCAAACTGAATGTGCAAGTAAATACAATATTAGGCAATAATTAATTATACAAATAAATTACCAATTCTAAGAAATTGCAAAGGTTGAGACACCTTAATTCCCAACACATACACCCTTGAACAACTTTGACCTTACATTTATATCCTTTGCAAGCTTCAAAATCTTTCTCCTTGGTTGGCCAAGATGAAATGTGCAATAGCTATAACAGTCAGTTCCCAATCATATGCAGTAAAGAGGAATCCAATGTAGTTCAAAAAAAGAGTTAATCAAGACTTAATTTATCTTAGCACACTCATCCACACTGGCGCACACTTCCAAA
Source organism: Cunninghamia lanceolata (assembly GCA_027924645.1). Lineage (NCBI taxonomy): Eukaryota > Viridiplantae > Streptophyta > Pinopsida > Cupressales > Cupressaceae > Cunninghamia > Cunninghamia lanceolata. The sequence continues at coordinate 4,745,715 of BSBN01000026.1, read as the reverse complement.
CACATGGAATAATCATCCACATACACCAAGTTGGCTGAACAAACACTTATCTTTCCTTGTATTTAGCTCAAGACCTAAAGCAGTACTGGGGGAGACAAAATTACATCATGCAAACCACACAATGAACATTATATGACTTGCAAATCATTCCTATACTCTCCTTTTATCAATCCATGTTGTTTTATACTAGTGCAAACACTAGAACATTGATTTTGGTATCCTTAACATACTCTGCTTACACAGACTTGATGTAAAGCATTAAAGATCATACTTGCGGTAAATAAAAACTATTGAAACTTGAAGTGAGCATACCAACTAGCCATATGAGCTTATCATTCAATTAGCAAAGCCAAATATCAGTGTGCAGTGAAATGCGGTGGCTTCAACTATCTCTCTCTACTTACCATAACCCTCAACAAGACTTGTCTTCATAGAGCTGACTCCGGAGAAACATCTACGGTACATATTATCACTTGAGACTTTGAAACATGCATACCTTTCACCTAAGTCTAGCTTTCCTTCAAACTGCAATATGATATCTTCATTTGCAGAAAAGTGTGGAGCATTCCCTTGTCTCTCTATGACTACACTTACCCTATTTCATTACTGTTTTCACTCTTCTGACTCTAAAACACTTTTCTTTAGACTTTGTGATCTCAAATTTGAATCATAGATACCTAAGAGCAATGTCTAGCTACCTTTTAATCTGCATGGTCATATCTTCAAATGTGGCAGAATGAGGTACATTCTTTTGAACTTGTGACACATTTCCAGATTGAACCAACACTTAGACAATTTTACTTCAAACTTTCTGTAATTCTTCATCCAGTGCCAAACAATATGACTTCATAGCATCCAAAGGACAACATATGCAACACCCATAACCTCCATGGCATTCATTATTAACACAACACATCAAGGATAATGGTAACATACACTCATCATGAACTTACATATGAAATTTAGAAGATAAGGTATGATTGTGTATAGATGATACTGATCATTTATCTCACATGATCATCATCATGATACTTGGAGTGACAATTTGAAGCACTTGCACATAAAATATTAAGATGATGTCAAAATAAGAAATGTAGAATTTTGTTTCTAATTTTTAAATATGTAATTTTTTATAATACTCAGATGATGCAAGTTGGTTTTTTATTAGATGTACAAAAAGTGGCTTTTTAAAAGTCCCTTGTTTTTTGCCAAAATATGCATGTGTACGACCAACATAATTTGACCTAAATTAAGGTATTTTTATAATTCCTTTTGTGAAAAAATGCATAAGATGTTGAATTCTGACCAGGATATGTTTTTTATTATTTTTGATATATATATATAATTAAATTTTTAATGGCCCTAATTAGTATTTTTTAAAACTCCTCATATACGACCAACATAATTTGTGCTAAACTAATCAAATCACTAATTGTTTTTCATCATGTAGAGAATGATGTCTAGATTGGTTAGACATAATTTTAAAAAAAAATTTCAAAATCAAAAGTTATTAAAAAATAGCAATGTATTTTATTTCAAGTTTATGAGTTAGTTTGTTTGGAAAATAAATAATAAATAGAAAATTATGTTCAATGGTAGAAAAAATGACATATTTGAAAACTAGACTTTCAGATCTATAATGGGCTTTAATTTCGTTAAAATATTCTAAAAAAAGTTATCAACCATAGTGGTGAAACTAGTTTTTTCTCTTAATGTTTTCATGGTCTCCTAGTTGTAGGTCCAAAGCTAAGGCTTGGGTTTCCAAGCATAAAACCAATGCAAATTGGCAGGTTTGCAATTTCAAAAATTTAGAAATGGGTTGCCGTTATAAACAGGTGCCCGTTATAAATGGGTGCCCATTCATAATACGTGCCCATTATAAACAGGTACCCGTTCTAAAATAACAGGTACCGATTTCTAAAAAATAAAAAATTAGCCATAGGCATGTTTAAAAAAATAAATACTTTTGAATACCCATTTTGCTTCGGAAGCCCGATCCTAAACAAGTACCCATTATTTTCAAAATGGGTACCCGTTCCGAGTGGCATTTTCCATCTATGCAAGGCTTCTGCAAAATGTATACTCATCTTTGTGCTTTCACCCTTAGTCATCAAATCTTTGTAGAATTTGTGAAACTAGCCTCATAAAACCTAGTGAACACCTACAAAACTTAGGATTAACCTTCTACAAGAGAAAAAAGTAGAGAGGATGAATTTGCACAATATTGGATGCAATTAATGAATTTGATTAATGAATCACATGTGAGAACTTGCTTTTATATTTGTAAGTTAGAGAAAAACCTAATGACTTAAGAATAACCTAAGATTAAAAATAGCCATAAGTGAACTTAATAAAGTGTAATTAAATATTTAATTACACCAATACCCCTCTTAAGTGCAACTTAGGGAGAAATGAAAAATACGCAACTAATGCAAGAATGATGGGTCCCGGCTACAAGGCTTGATGAGGTACCCATGTACAAAAGAGTCTCTCATAAACAAATAAAAGGAGAAACCACGTGGGAAAAACTCCTGCCCAAAAGAGAGAACAAACCTCCCTACAAGAGAGAGAAAGAGTGACGGGCTAAAAAACTTTCACAAAAGATGTCCCAAAAGAATAGGAACAAAGGATGAACATGAGGAACACCACTGAAGCATGAAGAAGTTGTAAACACTATCAAAGACTAACTATTATATAGTGTTGAAAGAAGAACCTCCTCTAAAACAAGATGAAGATCATAATCAAGAAGACAAGAATCTACATGAGTGCCCCCAACTACACTACTCGAATCAGATAGAAAATAAAGGCAAAACATCTGGAACTTGAAGATATAGATGGCACAAGTATCAAAAGCTTGAAGAACTGATCATGTGAAAATAGGTCACCTCCACAAAAGGAATGCAAAAGTGTCCATATGGTAAATGTTCCATCTCATCGAAATGCATGGGTAACTAGCCACTAATGTACGATGTATCCGCCTAGTACATAAGAACATATACTAGATACATAGCTCACTCCAACATGAAACCAAGGAAGCATTAGCACCAATAGTACATAAACCCCCCATAATGTTGAAAAGGGAGAGCCATGATAGGTACACTAAAACTATGTGAAACTAAGAAGTGCATGTAGGAGAAACAAGAATATCTAAACATGCAAACATGAAAGTACCAGTAAATAAAAGGGTGTGCAAACCAAGGCACACACGCATGAGGCAAAAATCAATGTGATTCACTATTGTTGTGGAAGGGACACTCACTTGATAAAGGTGTGATGGCAAACCAAAGGTAAACATCACTACCCCCCCATAGAACTTTATATCATAATGCAAGTACAATAAGGCACAACATAATGTGCAAGATCCCAATAATACATGTGCAATGCTGAGCTACTTTATTTTAGTTTGTTTACATATGAGAAGTGCTTACAATGGAAGCCCATAATGTCCAAAAAGGACTTCATGTTGAAAATATAATTCTCTAACAGAAAACACAAAAAATCATGCACTTTTAAAAAAATGATACTCAAACAGGAGTCAGGATGCAAAAGATATGGCCCGTCAAAGTCTCTAAAACAAGGACTACAGAACAATAGCACTGAGAAAATTGATTTATAGAAAAAACTAGAAGTCAAAACTAGAAACCACCTGGACCACAATGAAGACTACGAAATTCTACCCCGTTTCAAAAAAAAATTGCATGGAGAATGACCACCATATGACCAAGATATGGCCTCTGGAAGATGGAGTGCAAAAAATAAAAAAACCAATGGAGAGGGGCTAGGCAGGACAAAAGATCATCTTCACCAAGTTTAGCAAAAACACCTCCAAATTTGGAGGATCACCAACTTTAGAACCTCTACTAAACCTCTACTAAAAAAGTTCTCCAGGAACAATAGTTTGCACATGTTTTTTTTTTAAACATTAAAAAAAATTGCATGTGTTTTTTTAAAATAAAAAAACATTAAAAAAAGTTTAAATTGCATGTTTTTTTTAATAAATAAAAAACATTAAAAAAATGAATTTTTTATTTTTTATTTTAAAATTACTTTTTAAAAAAACTATGGGGTCCACGGCTCCAAAAGAGACCATGGCCCCAATGGTGGGTGCAAGACCCTAAAGGTCTATAGCCCTTATGGGGCGTGCGGCCCTAGGGCCTACTGCATAGGGGCTTGCACAATATTTGTTTTTAAAAAAGAAAAATTTATCTATTTTATTTTTGCATTTAACTTTTTCTAAAAAAGAACTTTACATAACTAAAACCTTTTTTTTAAATTCTTTTTTTAAACATAGGAAAAATATTTTTTAAAAAATTAAAAAAAAATCATCTCGTACTGCATGTCGGTCAGGTCGTACGACTCATCTAGCAATTTTTATTTTTGCCCCAAATGATCCCAAGACTGATTTTGACGATTTGACTGTCGATCTTGAGATTTTTGGGCCTTTTGAGTATGATGGCAGGGTTGGATTTGGCCCAAAATACTTATAAATTTACCTTTCTTCTAGATCCCAAAGAAAACACCCGCTGAAACCCTTGCAAATCTAGCCTACAAAGCTCAGATCAAGCCAAATAAAAGGCTAATCTAACTATTTAGACTACTTTGAATCCAATGGAAGACTCCATTTTACAAAGAAATACACCCAACAAATGACTTTTGCTCAAAATTTTCTCTAAATCTAAGAAGGGGCTTGTAGATCTGGAGTTCTAATACCATGTAGAAGTTATGAAGCCAACCTCACAGAACCTAGTGAATACCTACAAAACCTAGGATTAACCTTCTACAAGAGAAAAAAGAAAAGAGGATGAATTTGCACAATATTGGATGCAATTAATGAATTACATGTGAGAACTTGCTTTTATATTTGTAAGTTAGAGAAAAACCTAATATGACTTAAGAATAACATAAGACTAAAATAGCCCTAAGTCAACTTAATAAAGTGTAATTAAATATTTAATTACACCAACAATCTTATCAATTCCTACTTAAGAATGTTAGTCTTGTTGATAACTGAGAGGGGGGGTGAATTAGTTATCCAAATCTTACTTCCAATTCAAACACTTAGATCCACTTGTTATTTAATAACATAGCAGAAGTTCCAGTTTAGTCCAGATCTCATGGGCAGTTGGCAGGTCAATAACATTTGAGACTTCTGAGTCAATTAAAGCACTTAGAAGAGCCTCTTTGGTCCGCAAATTGTTTTTAGCATCTGTGAGTTCATTTAGGGTTGTCGGACCACCTTGTGGAGGAACATATGCTTTTGTAACCATGGATAAGTACACCTTTCCCATACACTCCAAGTGACATTTCATGCAACCTTTCCAAAGAGAGAAGTTGGTTCCATCAAATTTTAGACTATCCTTATTGTATGACGACATCCTAGATCTCCTCAAGTGGTTAAGCTCTTTTTAGAGGAACTTAACTCTGATACCAATTGTTGATAACTGAGAGGGGGGGTGAATCAGTTATCCAAATATTGCTTCCAATTCAAACACTTAGATCCACTTGTTATTTAATAACATAGCAATTAACCATTCATGAAAGTATAAAGCATAAACATCAGAGCAGATACACATCAACACATGAGACACCAAGATTTTGACGTGGAAAACCCGGTCAAAGGAAAAACTACAGGGTGATTAACCCAAGGATTATTCTCTGTTAGAAGAATAAGAAAAATAGATGGCACATGCCAATTAGGGCTCACTACCTGAGCACACTGCTCACAAGAGGCTCACTGCCTACAAGAGACACACTGTCTACAAAATAACAAATATCACAAACTTGAACTGGAGATTGACATCTTTACCATGTCTGGGTCAGTTCCATTTAAGCCCAAAACTTTTGCTCTGCCTTTTGCGATCCTCTTCCCTACCACACTTTCATCACACCAAGACACCCTTCAAAATAAATTCACAATCCCTTATTTATACAAGGCATCAACTTAGGAACAATCATCTAAGTCAGCAAACACCTACAAGATCATCCGCAAGACGTGTAATACATCCAGTCTACCAGACATAGGAAGAACACCAACAATCGGTGGTCTTTACATCAAATCCAAACTCTAACTTCAATGCGGACTGCCAATAAGATTTGTGCACAATCCAAGGATCACCAAAACCTTTCTTGAGTCATCAATAACATCCGCACTCTATCAGCTTACTGGAATTCTTCTCTTCTTCATCTGGAACTTCAAGAACACAGTCTATCGCCACTGTCACAAAGAAAAAGGTGCTTCCGGACCTCCAAACCATGAACAAATCTATTTGTCACTTCACACTAACTTCTTCAACATTCCCTCCAATCTGCAGAATGGGATAATACAATTTCGGAGCTCACCGGACCAATATGTGATACTTTGTCACCACTGAACATCTGCTAAAACCGGTTCTACTAGAGCGACCATAACTTCTTCAGATCTTCATATGGACCTCTGAAATCTTGACTGGAGCATCTCAAGACTCATATCTGAAAACCCTTTAAACCACATCCTCTGAACTTCATCTTATCCTAGACTTTTATCTTAATGTCATCACTGTTCTTCACTGTTCCTGATTGAGGCTAATTTTCTCAATATCCTCAACACACAGCTCATCCAATCCTTCTTATTAATGCAATATGAGTATGTTGACATCAATGACAACACTGGTTATCCTCATACTTGCAATAATCTCCCCCTTTGTCATTGATGGTAACATATGATGTGAAAAACCATCAAGACAAGAACTCCTTTCTGTCATAGCTCCCTTATCAGCAACAACTCTTCGCATGTCTTCTCTTTCTTTACTGCTCCCCCTTTGATCAACAACCACTTGTTTTTCACATGTCTTCTCTCCCCCTTTGACATCAATGGCAAAGGGCTCATACTTGCAACTTTAACACATCAGAATCATACCAACTACTCCCCCTAAGTAGCAGCTCCCCATCACCAATTCGGATCACAAGATATGACTATGATGTCCACCGGACTGATGCACATAAGTGCATCCTAGTTCATCATTGGAGGGGCAATAGCCCCTAACTTCTTCCTGAGATACTCAAAAGAGTCCTTGGGAAGAGGTTTGGTAAAAATATCTGCAAGCTGATCCTTGGAGGGCACATACTCCAATCTGACTTCACCCTTGTTCACATGCTCTCTCAGAAAGTGAAATTTGATAGATATATGCTTGGTCTTAGAATGCAACACCGGATTCTTAGAAATATTTATTGCACTTGAATTATCACAAGAATTTGTGATAGGTTCCTCATATTCTACTTGAATATCTCTTAGCATTTGCTTCATCCACAAAAGTTGAGTGCAACTTCCTGCTGCTGCAATGTATTCTGCTTCAGTTGTAGACAGAGATATTGCATCTTGTTTCTTGCTTAGCCAAGAAACCAATCTCTTCCCTAAAAAGAATGCTCCACCACTGGTACTCTTCCGGTCATCCACATCTCCTGCCCAATCTGCATCTATGTAAGCATGGAGAGAGAAATCATGATCTCTAGGATACCACAAACCATACTCCACTGTCCCTTTTAGATATCTAAAAATTCTCTTGATTGCCATGACATGAGATTCTCTAGGATCAGCCTAGAATCTAGCAACAAGACCAATAGCTTGCATAATATTCGGTCTAGTTTGAGTGAGATACAACAATCCACCAATCATTGATCTGTACTTTGTCTGGTCTACCTTAGGAGAGTCATCATCTTTGTTCAACTTGCATCCAATTGCCATGGGAGTATTCATTAGCTTTGAATCTTCCATCCCAAATTTCATCAATAATTCTTTCACATATTTGGTCTGAGAAATGAAGATCCCTTTCTTTGTTTGAGTAATTTGCAGACCCAAGAAAAAATTCATTTCACCAAGCATAGACATCTCAAACTCACTTTTCATCTGATTTGCAAAAGTTTTACACATACTATCTCTTCCTCCAAAAATGATATCATCCACAAACACTTCAACAATCAAAATATTTTCATGATCAATTTTGAAATATAAATTATTGTTAGCAGTACCTTTGTTGAAACCAATCTTCAAAAGATGTTTATCCAGTCTTTCATACCAAGCTCTTGGGGCTTGCTTCAATCCATACAGTGTCTTTTTCAACTTGCAGACCATATCACCATGATTAGACAATTGAAATCCATCCGGTTGCTCAATGTATACTTCTTCCAAATCACCATTTAGGAAGGCAGACTTAACATCCATCTAATATATCTTGAAGTCTTTGAAGGCAGCAAATGCAAGAAATAATCTAACAACTTCAATTCTTGCCACCGGAGCAAAGGTTTCTTCAAAATCAATTCCTTCTATTTGAGAGTAGCCTTTGCAGACCAATCTGGCTTTATTTCTGATTACTTCACCAAATTCATTTAATTTGTTCCAAAAGACCCATTTGGTTCCAATCACATTCTTATTTCTAGGTCTAGGAACAAGATCCCAAGTGTGATTTTTCTCAATTTGCATCAACTCTTCCTCGATTGCTTTGGTCCAGTTTTCATCATTGCAGGCTTCATTTATTGTCTTAGGTTCAATCTTTGAAATCAGACAATACTCATCTGAATTTTGAGCAATTCTCCTCCTTGTTTGCACTCCTTTACTTTTGTCACCTATGATCTGATCTTCAGAGTGGTTTAAAGTTACATACCTTGGAACTTTGGAAATTTCTTGCACCTCTAATTCCTGATCAATCTCATTGACACTTATCTCTTCTTCCTGTCTTACCGGATCAACTTGACTTTGTTTCTCAGAAGGGGCTTGGATACTTTGAATCTAAACACCATTCTGATCATCTTCATCATATTCATAAAACCTTAAGGGCTTCTCAATTCCTTCATCAACTTTCACATTTGTACTTTCTATCATCTTTCTCAATCTCTTGTTGTAACACCGATATGCTTTGCTTTGAGTGGAGTAACCCAAGAAAATTCTTTCATCACTTCTAGCATCAAACTTTCCTAGATCTTCATCTCTTTTAATGTAACATTTGCTACCAAATACTCTGAAATATCTCATAGTGGGAGTGATGCCAAACCAAAGTTCATAAGGAGTCTTACCGGCATTGCTTCTGATTTGAACTCGATTGAGAGTGTAGACTGCAGTGCTGACAGCTTCTCTCCAAAACATTTGGGGAACATTTGCTTCCATCATCATTGTCTTGGATGCTTCTTGGATGGTCCGGTTCTTTCTCTCTACTACTCCATTCTACTGTGGAGTCCTAGGACCAGACAACTGTCTCTTTATACCATGCTTCTCACAAAAGTCTATGAATTAACCAGATGTGAATTCACCACCTCTATCAGGCCTCAGACATTTCAGTTTTAATCTGGTTTGATTCTCTACCATAGCCTTGAAGATTTTGAATTTCTCAAAAACTTCTGATTTCTCTTTCAGAAAGGTAACCCACATCATCCGGGAATGATCATCAATTAGTAACATGAAGTATCTATCACCTTGCATACTCTTGACTCTTGTCGGACCACATAGATCAGTATGAACTAATTCCAATAATCCGGTAGAGGACTGATCCTTGCTTTTGAATGAGACTCTGCTCTGTTTACCTAGATGACATTCTTTGCACAAACTATTTGTAGGTTTTACCAATTTTGGAAGATCTCTTACAGCCTGAGTATTGCTTATCTTGATGATGTTATCAAAATTTACATGACACATCCTTCTATGCCATAACCAACTCTGATCAATTTGAACAAATAGACAACTTTTATTAGTACCAACTAGATGGAAGATATTACCTTTTGTTTGAGTACTGGATGCAATCTCAGATCCGGAGCTTTCAAAGATCCTGCATCTTCCATTCTTGAACCGGAGATCATAACCTTTGTCCACCAACTATCCAACACTGAGAAGATTGTGCTTCAATCCTTCAACATACAGTACATTACCAGTTTTGTTCTTTCCATCAAAAGAAATAGTTCCCCTACCTCTGATTCTACCAGTAGAATTATCACCAAACTTTACCATTCCTCCTTCATACCTTTCCAAATATAAGAACTTGTTCTTGTCACCTATCATATGGTGAGAGCATCCATTGTCAATAACCCAGTCATCTTTTTCTTCAACTTGGGCAGCCAGAGCTCTTTCTACAACCTTATGATTGACAAATTCAGAGGATATTGGATCTTCTTCCTTGATGGCAATAAACACCCATTCATTTCTGGATTTGTTTCCTATCTCTGATTCATCATTGGTTACCCCTTCATTATCACTTTCTTCATGAACATAATAACAATTCTTTTAGAACCTTTGTCTATTGAAATTTGACCTTGTAGATCTTTCCGGACATCTTGAGGCAAAATGACCAATTTTATTGCAGTTGAAGCACTTAAAGGGTAATTTTCCTTCATACTTACCAGATCCTCTTGGAAATCTCTTTGCAATGAGAGCTTCAAGTTGAGTTGTTTCTGCTTCTTCCACTTCCATGTCTCTTCTTGCTTGATCATACCATGACAGCTTCCTTAAAGAGTTTTCTCCTAGATCAAATCTTTGTTTGCCTTTCATAGAGGCACTGGCTTTGAATGCAGATTCAGTCTTGGGGGGATCATCTCCAAACTCGGTCATTTCAAATGCAGTCAGTTTGCTAGCCAATTGGTCTCTTGTGACAGTTGTATGGGCTCTGAATTCATCAATGGTGGCAACCTTGATTTTGTAGGCAGCAGGAAGGGATCTGATAATTTTGCCAACAATCTCATTTTCATCCAAGACTCCACCAGCATTCCTAATTCCACACACCAGCTCATTTACTCTAGGCATAAAGGTAGAAATATTTTCATCATCTCTCATCTTCAGTCTTTCAAATTTCCCTTTTAGACTCTGCAACCTTGCACACTTGACATACTCATCTCCTTCATGCAGAAGTTCCAGTTTAGTCCAGATCTCATGAGCAATTGGCAGGTCAATAACATTTAAGACTTCTGAGTCAGTTAAAGCGCTTAGAAGAGCCTCTTTGGTCCACAGATTGTTTTCAGCATCTGTGAGTTCATTTAGGGTTGTCGGACCACCTTGTGGAGGAATATATGCTTTTGTAACCATGGATAAGTACGCCTTTCCCATACACTCCAAGTGACATTTCATGCGACCTTTCCAAAGAGAGAAGTTGGTTCCATCAAACTTCAGACTATCCTTCTTGTATGACGACATCTTGGATCTCCTCAAGTGGTTAAGCTCTTTTTAGAGGAACTTAGCTCTGATACCAATTGTTGATAACTGAGAGGGGGGTGAATTAGTTATCCAAATCTTGCTTCCAATTCAAACACTTAGATCCACTTGTTATTTAATAACATAGCAATTAACCATTCATGAAAGCATAAAGCATAAACACCAGAGCAAATACATATCAACACATGAGACACCAAGATTTTGATGTGAAAAATCCGGTCAAGGGAAAAACCATAGGGTGATTAACCCAAGGATTATTCTCTGTTAGAAGAATAAGAAAAATAGATGGCACATGCCAATTAGGGCTCACTGCCCGAGCACACTACTCACAAAAGGCTCACTGCCTACAAGAGACACACTGTCTACAAAGTAACAAGTATCACAAACTTGAACTGGAGATTGACATCTTTACCATGTCTGGGTCAGTTCCATTTAAGCCCAAAACTTTTACTCTACCTTTCGCACTCCTCTTCCCTACCACACTTTCATCACACCAAGACACCCTTCAAAATAAATTCACAATCCCTTATTTATACAAGGCATCGACTTAGGAACAATCATCTAAGTCGGCAAACACCTACAAGATCATCTGCAAGACGTGTAATACATCCGGTTAGCCAGACATAGGAAGAACACCAACAACCGGTGGTCTTTACATCAAATCCAAACTCTAACTTCAATGCGGACCGCCAATAAGATTTGTACATGATCCAAGGATCACCAAAACCTTTCCTAAGTCATCAATAACATCCGCACTTTATCAGCTTACTGGAATTCTTCTCTTCTTCATCCGGAACTTCAAGAACATAGTCTATCACCTGTCACAAAGAAAAAGGTACTTCCGGACCTCCAAACTATGAACAAATCTATTTGTCACTTCACACTAACTTCTTCAACACTCCCTCCAATCTGCAGAATGGGATAATGCAATTCCGGAGCTCACCGGACCAATCTATGACACTTTGTCACCACTGAATATCTGGTGGAACTAGTTCTACTGGAGCGACCATAACTTCTCCAGATCTTCATGCGGACCTCTGAAATCTTGACTGGAGCATCTCAAGACTCATATCTGAAAACCTTTTAAACCGTATCCTCTGAACTTCATCTTATCTTGGACTTTTATCTTAATGTCATCACTGTTCTTCATTGTTCCTAATTGAGGCTAATTTTCTCAATATCCTCAACACACAGCGCATCCAATCCTTCTCATTAATGCAATATGAGTATGTTGACATCAATGACAACACTGGTTATCTTCATACTTGCAACATCTCTATCTTAAGTAGAAATTAAATCAATCCAATCAACCCTCTTGCTTAAGAATGTAAGTCTATCTTAAGTATAGAGAATCATCCATTTTTTCCAATAAAATCAAATCATTTTAAGGTCTTGACATTTGATCACCAACCTACATTACATTCATTCATTATCCTATATCATCTCCTATCACTCCCAACAACATGGATTCTCACGCAAAATACAAAGACTTAAAAATGTTGGTGTGAACACATAATTCACACATGTTAAGTTGACTTAGTGAGTCTTCTAGATGTCTAGTTGAGTCTAGTTGTGTGTTGATAGTTGGAGTGAGTTGTCTTATCCTCCACATGTGCAATTAGTTATCATCCTCTAATTGACACATGTTGTAGGAATATCTCCACCTTTCACTCCACCCTTCTAGCTCTTACCTTGCCTTTATAAGCAAGGCTCACTCATTGTATTTCATATGACAATCTAATATAGTTCCTCCATTTTTTTAGCATCTTCTCGTCATCTTTGTGTGGAAGGTTGTTTTGATTGCAGGTGATCCTAGCTTGCTGAGTTACATTGACTCTTACATGGTATCAGAGCCTAATTTGCAATTCCCTTCCCTCATTAGAGAGATCTTAAGTGCAATTCATGGTGGATCTTGATAGTTGAGTATGCTCTTTCTTCCATCGAATGATGACCTGGAGAATTAGAAAAACTTGATAGAGATACCAGTTTTGTGAGAGTTTCCTTTCTTGTTCTTGTATTACAGGTGTATTTTGGTGCATGTTGTTGCAAATCAGACTTCACCATTATGTCTGGAGAAGCCGAAATAGTCAAGATCACCTTTTGTTTCGTCCAAATCAGACATCAAAGGCAAAATTGACGAGGGTTTCAATTTGGGGCTCTTTGGTGTGATCCGGGAGGTACCAAAATTTCCAGAGCAGTTTGGCCCAAATCGGACATCATCATTGTGTCCGGAGCAGGCAAATCAATAAGGATCGACTGTAATATCATCTAAATCAAACAAAGTTGAACCGAAAGGCAAAAAAATTTTGCTTCTTGGCCCTACAGAATCTCTATAGAGAATATTCTCTACGTCAGTGACATATTCCTGAGAATCTTTCCCTGTGTAGGTAGAATCTTCCTCAACGATCACATTTTGTTTATCCTCTGGGTACCTTGTACCCACTGTAGGTTTAACGACCTTTCCAGATCCACCACATGGACAGGTATTGTGGGCTTTAATAGATCTCACATCGAAGTCAAAGAATCTCTGGTGGTCTGTGACAAACCAAACAACCACAGTTATCTATTGTTAGCAGTGACCATATGAGCATTGAAGTGTTTGGAACTGTTTCATGTCGTAAAAAAATTCATGCTAGAAATTTTAGAAACTTGTCGATTGAACATGAGATCTCAAACGACAGATCTGACCAACATTTTTTCCTTGGTCATCATTTTTTTATCTGCTCAAGCGGCATCTACACCCAGTAGCATAGTTACCTCGCAGTCTGCAGTCAACCATCACCAAGCAGACCTTGTTTTAATCTTCGTGATCTAGCGACTTTGCATTCGGCGGTCTTCACAAAGCAATCTCGGTGGTTACCACCCTTTACATCTCTAGCAATAATTACTCAGCAAATTCCTTCTGTGGTGCGGTGAACGTGGAGTTTGTGATCCACGTGGGCAGTCTTAAAACTAAATTCCAGCGTTTATCCTCCGGTGGCTACCTTCTACACGGCGGTTAAATAGTTATCATAGCGGTGGTCACTGTAGCCTTGGCGGTCATTGTAGATTCGGTCTTCAATAGCAATCGGCGAACAAATCTCATAGCTAGCCTGTCGTTGGCAATTTGGATTAACACTTTTCACTAGCCATTATGAGGGCCTTGGCCCCACTTGAAATCCTTTAAAATCACCATTTAATTTATGTCATATTTTTTATATTTTTTTTTACATATCGAAAAGAAAACTATTAATTCTAGTTGGCGGTTTTGCATAAACTTGGTTTTCGACCAAACAAGGCGTTTTTGCGACAGAAACAGTGTTTTCTTCTTCCCTCAAACCAGTGATTTCTATTTTTCGACAGTGGTTTTGCGGCAGCAGAATATTCTGTCACAGGGGAGAATATTCTATCAAGGGACCTGTTTTGCCCCTAAAAGCCCTAAAATAGGGCTTTTTTTCTTTTTTGCACAACTTTTGCCCACTGTGTTAAAATCGGGCAAACGAGATATCAACAAAAAGATGACAGAGAGCACTTCATAGTGGTGTCAGAATTTTTCTCTGATTTTTCTGTTTGACAGCATTTATTGCAGGTTGAAGACAAATCTTCCTTTTTGGCTCCCGAGCTCATAACTTTTTGCCATGATCTCTAATTTTTGCGATTCAAACAACATTAGAAAGGTATTTAGGATCTCTACACAGCCATCCATACACTTTTCTCATTTTTTGCTCTAGGTTCATTTAATTTCATTTGTCAGTTTTTTGGCATTTGATTTATAACTTGGGTATTTTGATACTTGATATGGTGAAATTTGTTTTGAGAAGATTTGTTTATTGTAATACATCATTGTGAGTGACTTTAATCTCACTTGGATCTCTTGTTTAAGAGATTTTTTTGTTTTTCCCCATCTTGGTCCTTTGAGGACAATTGTAAATCATACTAAGTATAAAGTGCCACAAACAAATTTGGGGGGGCTCTCTTGCATAGTAAAGGGGTGTTGTGTTTCCTTTTCCTCATGGATGTGCCTCCATTTCCACTTTTAACTCCATATAATTATCTTGAATGGAAGAAAAACATGGAGTTTGTGTTGTATAAACAAAAGTTACATAGAATAACTTTAGGCATAGATCCTGAACCCACAGATGCTATTGAGAGAAGAAAATGGTTAGATAGAAGAGATGAGGCTTTTGGCACACTTTGTCTTTCTATTTCTCTAGATTTGAGATTTCATGTTGAGTCTTGTACAACACCAAATGAGATATGGACAACATTAGACAATCTATTTGGCAAGCAAGATAAAATAAGAAGGTTCAAATTGGAAAATGAGCTAATTGCACTTAACTCTCAAGACTTTGATCAAATTGAAGACTTCTTCACCAAGTTTAAGTCTCTAAGGTTGCAACTCAAACAAAGTGGTCTTGAGAAAGAAGATGAACAATTGATTCTATCTATTCTTGCAAAATTGGGTCCTGCATATTCAATTTATGTTTCTACCTTTTATGCTACAATGGATGCCTTTGGTACTAAGTTTACCATGCCTTCACTTGAGGAGTTTGTTGCACAACTCACAAGAGAACAAGCCAAGCTACTACACATGGGCACATTGAAGTCACCTAGAAAACATGCTCTAGTTGCAACACAAAGCACAAAAGATCCTAAGGCTTCACATAATAAGGAAAAGAAACACAAGGATTCACAGTCTAATAAGCAAGAGAAAGAATCAAAGAAAACCCCTAACTCTTCTTCCAAAGAGGAGTCAAAAAAGAAGAAGAAGCCAAAGTGTTCTTATTGCAAGAAATTGGGTCACAATGAGACTAAATGTTATGAGAAAAAGTTTGAAGAGATGTCACAACTTCAAAAACATAACATTGAGTATTCTCCATCAACAACAGTTTTACCCAAGTCTTCTTCTTCGACACCATCTACATCTACATCTACAGGGACAACAAACATTGCTTATGGGATAGATAAAGGAAAAGGAAAAGCATTCTTTGCATCAACAAGTCTACAGTTAAAAAGATGGCTTTTTGATTCTGGAGCTTCTCATTATATGGCATCTTCACAGGGGATGTTCTCTTCATTACAATCATGTACTTCGCCACCTATTTTGATGGGTAACAATACATACATGCATCCAAGTGGTAAAGGAACAATTGATGTTGGTGACTCGTGTACATTCAACTATGTGTTGTGTGTACCTTCCTTGACAACCAATCTCCTTTCCATCTATCAAATTACTCATTGTGGTGCAGGGAAGACATTTGAGTTCACTCCTGATTCTGTGATCATTTTGGACTTGGAGAGCAAAGATATCATTGCTATTGGGATGGTTGATCATGCATCTCGCTTGTACACTTTCTCCCATTTTGTTTGTGATGATGATGTAGATCCATTCTTTTCTATTCACACTCATGCACCAAGTGTGAATCATGTTTCTAAGGAGAAGTTTGGTCACTTGAACCTTGGTGTTCTGTCATCTACTTCAATTCCTGAGACTAGTTTTGAGCTTCCTCCTTCTCCTGCTTCTTTAGAGATTGGCATTGACAGAGTTTCATCCACTTTAGTTGAGCAAGATATTGTTTGTCTTCCAGATACATGTTTGTGGGATGAGTACTTGACAGGTATTGCAGACTTGTTTCTTGAGTCCTATCTTGATGACTTGGAGGACATCATTGATGACATTCATCTCCTCTTTCAAGGAGTTGATTCTTCTACTTCAAATGAGCAAGCACCTTCTCCTCTTCACTTGTCACAGTTTAGCACTAAGTTGGAGTATCTTGTCCATCATTTGGAGGATTCTTTGTCTTTGGAGATTGATGATCTTGAGTTTTCATTTTGTCTTGGATTGTCGCATGTAGCACCTGATCATGTGACATTTTTTGGTTGTGACATATGGACACTTGAGCAATTTTCAGAGACATCATACATCATGAGGCTTTTTCCCTCATACCTTAAGATGGAGTTTCTTCGACATTAGCCTTTGGACTTGTTTCTTCCTAAGGGGAAGAATGTTGTTTGCAGGCTTTGGATTTTCTTCAACATTCTTCTTCAGGCATTCACCATCGGCATAGGAGCTACTTCATTGTGGGGGGGACCTATAGTCTCACACTTGCTCTCCTCTGGGGGGGTACTTGATTGCATATATGTGTTGGATGTAGTCCTTTGGGGGCCTTGAGTCCTTCCATCACATCTTTCATTTGTTTTCTGCATTCTCACTTTTAGAGAGGAGTTTTGTCCCATGAGGTTTTCTCCTTTTCTCCACTTGAGATTTGTTGTACATGGGTACCTAACATGGCCTAGTAGCCAGGACCCATCCATCATTGCATTTTGTTTTAGTCAACTACTCCCTAAGTTGCACTTAAGGGGGGGTGTTGGTGTGAACACATAATTCACACATGTTAAGTTGACGTAGCGAGTCTTCTAGATGTCTAGTTGAGTCTAGTTGTGTGTTGATAGTTGGAGTGAGTTGTCTTATCCTCCACATGTGCAATTAGTTATCATCTTATAATTGACACATGTTGTAGGAATATCCCCACCTTTCACTCCACCCTTCTAGCTCTCACCTTGCCTTTATAAGCAAGGGTCACTCATTGTATTTCATATGACAGTCTAATACAGTTGCTCCATTGTTTTAGCATCTTCTCTTGTCATCTTTGTGTGGAAGGTTGTCTTAATTGCAGGTGATCCTGGCTTGCTGAGTCACATTGACTCTTACAAAAAGTATCTATGAGGTTTTTTATGCTATCACCAAGGAAAAATCTAGAAATGCCATCAATGATATCCCCTTAGTGCATCTCATCATTGGTGATTCTCAAGCTATTATCACATCAACATCACCATCCTATATGCCATCCCCATCAACCTCATACCAACCTTCATCCACTTATGTGACCATGTCATCATATCTATCCAACCTATCAATACCTCCAAGTTATCCACCCTCCACCTATTCATATACCTCACCAATCCCTCCATCACAATATCCCTCCAATCCTATTAACATTAAACTATTAGCCTACATACCTCCCAATCCATCAATCCCTGTATTCCCTCCATCACCATATCCCTCCAATCTTCTTAAGCCTAATTCATTGGTCCACCCATCTCCCAATCCATCCAACCCTATAGTCCATGCACTATCTAATCCACCATCAAACCTTCCAAGCCCTAATCCATCGACCCATGAATCCATGAAGGATCTTCTCCAAAGACTATTTGCAAAATCTAAAAGCAAAAGCAAAGCTATGGAGCCATATAAATTTGTTAGAAATGAAGGTGAACAACTATAGAATGGAAATCTGATTACAACAATAACTATTGATCTAGTGTAAAACCAAAATGGAGATAGTATGAGATCAACACAAAGAAATAACAAAACAGAAGATCAAACACATAGCATAGTGTTTATGTGTAGAAACCCTTTCAGGAAAAAAATTCACACAAGAAGAGATGCACCAATATGTATTAACTTCAATAGAGTTTATAATACAACACTATCAATCTCCTCTTTAATCTTCAATCCAGCAACGTTTGTAATACAATCTCTACTCCAACACAATCGTAATACAATATCCTAATAAAGGGGTTGCATTCTAGGGTAAAAAAAGACAACATAACCTCTACCGTCAGATCTGTGACCTAACGATGAATGGTCCAATCGCATTGGACCACAATACTTGCATCTGAATAGAAAGACTCCTTATGAACTTTTTCCAAGCTCAAGCACATGCTACCAAGTTCCAAAATGAAACTAGACTTTGAAGTTTGTAAATCCACTTCTCCATGCTTACAAGATCTTGATTTCCATGTGCAAGACGTCCTTCTACAATGTATATTCCCATAAAATGCTCAAAAAGATGAAAACTAAATAGCATTAAATGCACACATGTGAATGAGTCCCTTATACAACCAATTCATTTTAACTCATTTTCGCATTTACTCAAACACATTTGTGCATTTCAAACACTCATGTGCTCCTCAAAAACTAGATCATTGCATTCGTACACAAGCTCACTCATATGTAGATCCTTCCACACATATTCATGAGTTTGTCAACAGAATACTATCCAAATTTGAGTTGGCTAGGGAATCAAGGGATTCAATTCAAACATCCTCTTTTGCAGTCCCAAGTTTTCATCATCTATTCATTCCACCGCTTGCATCCTTTTGCCTTGAGAAAACATCTCTTGAATTTGAATGCTCCAATCCTATGCTTCCTTGAATCTCTCAACTTACATTTGTACATTTTAGGGTTTTATATTCAAATGTGTGAACTCCCTCCCATTTTCTGCGTGCTACTTAGTCCTCCTTATTATTGGTTTTGAATTTGTAAAAATTGAGTTCCTTTACACACAAATTGCTCTAACCATTTAACTTTTCAATTGCCTTTTATAGATTTAAGAGTAAAATTAAATAATATAATATACTAAATTAATTATAAATACTAAACATTTAAAATATATATATTTTGACATTTAATTTTGCACAAAATAATCTTTAAGATGGAAAACAAAAATAAAAATTAAAAAGGGATGAATAAAAATAAAGAAACAAAAAAATTAAAAAAACCTATTACTTTAAAGTATAGCAAAATACTTTAATGACATTCTGTATCCTTCCAATCTCTTTAAAAAACATACTTCTGGTTGCATACAATATCATTTAAAAATAAGGAAACTTGCTAAAGAAAAAAAAAAAAAAAACCTATTACTTTATGTTATAGCAAAATACTTTAATGACACTTTGTATCCTTTTAATCTCTCTAAAAAACTTAGTTCTAACACCACTTAGATACAAAATCTTTTTAAAATAAAAAACTTCCTAAAAAAAAAAACCTAAAGTAATAGCAAAATACTTTAATGACATTTTATATCCTTAGAATCTCTTTAAAAAACTTACTTCTGGCACTGCTTGCATACAAAATCTTAAAAAAAATTTAAGTATAGAAAGACGGGCAGGAATGGAATCTATTAAATTTCTGAAGTATAGGCCGGCGAGGATAATATGTTGGAGCGTGTGTAACAAAAATTATATTATTCTCTTTCTGCAAGCTTCGGCACTTGATATCAAGGCAACCGTTACGGTTAAAAACAGACGGGTTAAACGGGTCCACTAAATAAGTCAAAGCTTAGAGTATGTTGTTTATAAAGTCCAGCAATACTCACCGCAAAACCCTATAAACCCTTGCAGGCCTTCCTTCAATGCTTCATAATTCTGACCATGATGATAAATGATTAGGAGAAGATGAGGATGGTTCTTCATTTCGTTCTAATTCTCTTCTACTGTCGCCTCATTCCTTGGATCCCTCCAGTCCACAACATAGTCTTTGAGCATTTTCCCTCCAGTCGTATTCAAGGTCGAAAGTCGATCCCTCTTACACCAAGGGTAGGGATGGTAATATGGTTTCTAAGCCCCCCCATGCACATATAATCTTTAAATCAAAGCTAGGTTCGGGACAAAAAGATAAATCTAACACATCAAGCTTTAAGGGAGTTCTTCTCGTACTTCTAGCAGGGAGGATTCCCCTGCCCCTAAATCTCCCAGGAACGAGGTATTTACAGTGGATCATATTTAGAGGATCATGGAGTTCAATTCATTTCATTCTCTTTCTCATCTTGATGATGGATCATGGAGTGTGATCCAAAACGTCAATGTTAAAAAAAGCTACACAGTTTAAACCAGAAGTTTTACAATCAGAATAAATATATTTGAATGCAAGCTTTGGAAACAACAAATTGATTGTGAAGGCATTGCTTTCATATGTAGTTTGTGTTTTGCTATAGGTCACTTGGCAAGAAACTGCCCCAAATCTTCTTTTTCTGCTCCTCAGCAAAGGCAAGCTAAATAGTGGGTTGGAGCTGAAACATCGACACCAGGTGATCGGTGTTGATGAGGATGTTAGGTCTGAGGACTCTTTAAATAGCTCTGAATCTGTTTATGGATAGTGTTAGTAGTGACTCTTCTGAATCTACTGATTCTCCTATGTCTCTAATTGCTCCTTCTCCATAGACAAATGCCTGTCCACTTGGTTCAAGTAAAATGTCAGATTCTTCAGCTAAATTTTCAACAAAGCTTTAATACTTCAACAACAAACAATTTAGTGAGCTCTTCTCCAATAACCTCAACCCATAGAGCCCATAACACAAACTCCAATCAGTAGATCACATTAGAAAGAAAGTGGAGGAAGTTTCCTCCAGTTAAAAATGACAATGGTGGAAGTAAGATGATTTTGTGATCCCATGTAAAATTGGGATAACAAGGCTCCAGAGAGTGTATTATTGATTCAGTTTTTGAGGGTTTTTAAATGGTTTATATATTATTTTTGGAAAGATAAATTGTATTTGAGATGGACTTTTGGTGAACTCATTGTTATCGGAATCTGGGCTTCGTTGCTCTATTTTTTGGGGCCCTTGAGTGCCCAACACTAACCCCAAAAAAAAAATCTTTGTATCATGATAGGCTCAGGGAATTGCACATATTCACAAGGAATGTAGAGTTTGTTGTGAAAATGAAGGGTCCAAATATTATTGAAACAACACAACCATGGCTCCTATGATACTATTGATATTTTTTAAGATTGAACCATCAAGTAATATTTTGTCTTTTGGAATAATACATGTTTTCTTTATTTAACATTTTAGTACTCTAGTAGACATCAAATTTTCACATTCCATAATATTGTAATTCTGTGTTTCAGGGATTTAACTGTGTGATGGATTTTTGTCTCAACGTTTCAGATCACACTCCATGATCCATCGTCATTTCTATTCTCTTGCCCTCTACTCTCCTGATGATAGATTATGGAGTGTGATCTGAAATGTTGAGACAAAAATCCATCACAAGGTTAAATCCTGAAACACAGAATTACAATTTTAATAATCTATTAATATGCACATTTTCTTTGAAAATATTATGAGCCCTTTTGTCATAGAGTGGCAAGAGGCAGAACTCCATGTTATTGCAGTCAAGGATGGATAGAAACTGAATATATGCACACCCCACACTGAAAAACAGGAAAAAATACAAAAACAGATTACATGCAACTTAACACACACTCCAGCAGAAAGACAGAAACAGCCCAAACCACCCAATTATGAAGGCTGCTGTTATAGCGTGGTGTTTGTAGCCCATACTCGGTTAAGCTTGCAGTTTTGACTACGAAACAAAACGAGATTACCATCATCCTCAATAACCAAAGAGCTAAACTTGACACACCCACGTCCGCACCCCTGATCGATGGCCCACACTGCAACACCATTGCTGTTATATATAACTAAGTTGGCATCGGACTGAAGACGTAGAAAACATCTGCTCCCACGCGCTGCAGTGTTACTGCTCCACAGCACTCGACTGCTCTGCTTATCACTCAACACCAGATTACAGTCCCTCTGCATTACCAGTTGTATTCTCTTGTTCGCAGATGTCAGGTATTCCCCCGCCTTCAGAACATCCCAAATGCCGCTGTTGTGGCTCAACAATACAAAAGGCGAGACGGGACAGTGTACAAACCCTGTCTTCTCAACAGGCGAAAATCTTGACACAGTTGTCATAAGAGCCCTGGGAAAAGAAGCAGCAGAAGCAAAACCCCCATCCCTTGCAGCTGTGCTAAACTCATGTCCATCATCAGCAAGAATGTTAGTATTACTTACATTCAATAATAGTGAAGTGGATGAAGGCAATTCAAGGGTGGCTTCGTTCTTGTGGAGGAGATAGTAATCGAGCCAAGCGTAGCCATTGGAGACGGTGGCCCATGAGAAGCCTTGCAGTAAGTAAGGCCTTAGATATGGTACGCTCGTTCTGAAATCTTCTAATACTAAATCTCCCTTAGCGTCCTCCCAGGTGCCAACTGTGCAGTATTGAGTCCAACGCGCATATCTGATGGCGATTCGCTTGCCATTAATGTTCTGCA
This sequence comes from Cunninghamia lanceolata, assembly GCA_027924645.1. Classification (NCBI taxonomy): domain Eukaryota; kingdom Viridiplantae; phylum Streptophyta; class Pinopsida; order Cupressales; family Cupressaceae; genus Cunninghamia; species Cunninghamia lanceolata. Next base: position 4,722,667 of record BSBN01000026.1, on the reverse strand, counting down.
CGTTTGCAAAGAAGAATCCGCTGTTATACCAATTTGTTGTGTTTAAGTCGGCCAGCAGACTGTTGAGCTCAACGTAAACAGCAGCGCCCTCTTGCCGAGTTATTCCTCTCTCCGGACCAGACGATGCCTCGAACAGTGCGAACGAAGGCTGAGCGATTAAAATGAGTATGACAGCCAACACAAACACAAGGAGACACAATGGAAAAGAAAACATGGTTGCACTAGTGGCCATTATAATTGCCGAGTTGCAGAAGAGGCGGAGTTTGAAGCTGCTTTAATGGCTTCCTTCTATAGCGAGCAAGCGTGGAAATGAATCATGTCTGTTTACACGCAATGCTCGTGAAATGCGCTGTACTACCCAGCACAGATGTGATAGCAGCATGTGACTATACAATACAGTGTGTATAACCAATAACCATTAAGTATTAGAGAAAGAAAACTGGCTTTTACTCAATCCAAGTGATAGAATGGTACAATCATGCCATCTCACACGCAGTTGTCAGGGAGAGAAAAGAGAGACCGTATTATTCCAGCCAATGCTTTCCGTAATTTGAACAGGAAAATAGCAGCACTGATCTACTTTAGTTTGTCTTTGCGCTTATGATTTTTCACATCCCAAATGGATTTGGCTTCTTTACCTTTTTCTTTTTTGAAAAGGTGCACAGCACCCATCTCAGACATATTAAAAACCAAATTAGGGAGTACATAGAGGGGCCCAGAAAGGGTAAGAAGGCACTACAACCAACAACAACCACACTAGCTTACAAGGAAGCATTCTGAAAACCAACATTTAATAAAAGGTGGTCAGCGAGGAGAAAAAGTTGAAAAGACCCAGATAATGGGTGAAAAGCCATAATTACTAACCATAGGCATAGTCATAATAAACTCCCAAAGTGGCTCGCTACCTACTTGAGAAGCCACAAAAGCTTTTAATGTGGAAACATTAATACGCTGTCCCCAACAATCGCTGTCAACCAACATAGCAGGAAATAAAGGTAGAATACACAGAGGATCTACTTGTTGGGGTCAAAAAAAGGATGCCAAATTGTCACCAACGTGACAGTCCTTGGAAGACACATGCACAAGACCATAAATGTTAAGATTTGAAAAACACCTCAGCTGCTGTTAGCACCACCATCCGTCCCTCAACCAACTCCAAGGCCACCACCGGACACGAGACTATCACCTCCACCTAGAAACGCTTCCACCTCCCAGCTCAAGGCTAGCACTAGCACTACCACCAAGGGTACCTGTAGCATCACAACCAGGTTTTCCACCCCTAAGGACACCATCAACATCTCATCCAGCCACCTTACCACAACCACCACCTCCCTACCTTTAGATCGAACACCACCAGGAAAACAACCATCCGCACCAGCGCCCTTCAAAACCAAAACCACCAATCACCCATCCTTTGGTTTCGAAGCTAGAGTCTACACCTTATGCTACCACTAATCACCTTGTTCCGCCAAACTTACCGCCTTTGATGAAGCTCAGGGGCCATCCAACACCTCTGCACCAGATTTACCACCCTTGATGAAGTTCATGCATCATAAAAAACCTCTACACCTCATTCCACCGCTGATAACCATCTACTCTTCCATAGATCCTATGGAAAGCACGAACGAGCAAACCTCAAGAAATAGGCCATCCGCAAAGAGTAGACCAAAAGGGAGGAAAAGCCAGCAATGGCACAATGCCAAGACATTTGGCTTTCATTTAATAGCACTTTGTTTTTTTAATTTTTTGGGGACATGCTTGTCACAAGAGTCAGAAGTTGATTTAATCTTTGTAATGGAGTCACTATAGGGGAGAGGGCCCATAGTGGAGCGGGGCCCTATACTAGGTATAGGAGTTGACCAAAGTGGGGCCAACAATAGACTATTGTTTAATAAAAAATATTCAAAATATTCCTAAAAACTACACTAGAGAATATTTGTTTATTAATTAGTATTTATTTACTCAAAATAGGTGATAGAGAGAAGTTTTACAAATCTTTTAAAACATAAAACCAACCAATGCACATTGTACACATATTGTGCTAAAAAGATCTGGAACCTATAAGATAATATTAAGCCTATATATTAAAAAGATAGAGTTTAATCCTCCCCGCTACATATGCAGTGACCACCCATAACAAAGTATTGTTTTTCAAATACAAACTCCTTTGTAAACAAAATGCATGCCCAAGTGTCCCATCATACAAACATATACGTCCCATAATAAAAAAAAATTGTTTTCCAAATATAAACTCCTTTGTAAACAAAATGCATAGCCAAGTGTCCCATCAAACAAACTGATATGTCGCATATCTCCTCATTAATTGAATACTTTTAAGTGATATTTGACTAACTACTGGTCACTTCCTCCATGAATACCTACAAGCAACACACTCGAAGGTGTAAGGCTCACCAATCAAGCCATCAAAACAAGAGGACATAAATTTAAGACTTTAGACCAAACAAGCATTCAACAAAATCAATCAACTCTCAAACTTATTGCAAAATTTAAAGTTTTGAATACCTACAAGCAACACAATCAAAGGTGTAAGGCTCACCAATCAAGTCGGCAAGACAAGAGGACATAAATTTAAGACTTCAAACCAAACAAGCATTCAACCAAATCAATCACCTCTCAAACTTATTACCAAATTCAAAAATTTTAACATCCATCAAATCTATCCATTTATCTCCAATGAATCGATCCACACAAATCAATTTGAACCAATCAAATGAAAGTGCACAGATCAACAACAATTCCTAGTAGATATTCCTACACATACCCCCATTTTTCTAGTTCAGTTTTCCTAAGTACATCCCTTACAAAAAAAGTCTTGTAGAGTTCAAATTGCACACTGCTATCTACAATACTGTAAGTTCACACTATACTTTAAATTCCTTATATTTATATATGATGTAAATGTTGTAGCCACTTTATTGTAAGTGCAAATATGTTATTTTTCTTATGCTATAGATGCCTATACTGTAAGTGCAAATATGATATTTTTCTTATACTGTAAATGCCTATACTGTAAGTGCAAATAAGTTGTTTTTTCTTATACTATAAATGCCTATTTGTTCTATATGATGTAAATGTCGTAGCCACTACACTGTAAGTGCATATATGTCATTTTTAGTTATACTGTAAATGTCTATATGTTCTATATGATGCAAATGATGTAGCCACTATATTGTAAGTACATATATGCCATTGTTAGTTATTTCCTGATGATGTAAACATCAAACTGTCAAACTGTAAACATCAAACAAGTCCATAGTATAAGTTTAGGTTACCTTATCATTTTTTTTTGTAAACATCAAACTATCAAACTGAAATTGTCAACATCAATTCAAAAACTAATCTTTTGTTCATCTATCATTGTGAAATATCAAACTCAGCTTACAAACAAAATTTCCAAACTGCAATGTCAATGGTAATGAAAATGGTATAATAAATGTTTTATTGTTTGTTAAAGATATTAAAAATTTATTTTCATTGATCATTATATTAAAACCATTTGAACTGAATGTTAGTTGTTAACTTGCATAAAAAATTTTAAACTGTCAACCTCACTGCATGCGTGGCTGAGTAAACAAAATTTGTCTACCTAGGATCATGTACAAGCCCACATGGAACCTAAAAGTTAGACTGCACCACCCTTCATGCCTCTCTCCTCATCAAAACAGGTGATTATCTTCAAAGCCACAATAATGGTTGGTAGAATGTCTAGTTGAATGCTTAAGACTCTTTGTTTCGTTAATTTTCTACTGAAAAGATTCAAAAGAATCCAAATTTCAAAATTGGTGTTTGTTGCCTCATGTTTGAAATTTTACTAAAGCACCCATGCCTTAGAAAATTTTCCATTCTTTATTTGCCGCTTTCCTTTCCTTTCCTTGAGTCAAGTTTTACTTAGTCATTTTCTTGCATCAACAAAAATTCTTTATGTTTTTGAACCAAAGTTGACGGATTCAAGAGTTCATGAACTGCCCGACTTCCCGACTAGCCTTTGAGTCTAGCATCTAAAGGTCCTTCTTATGTCGGTCTTGGTCACTTGCCTTGAGTAAAGTCTTTGTTGTCAGGAGGTTAGAAGTTCTTTGAACTTCAGAACTCTCAAAATTGTGGTTCAAAAGTTCCAAAAATGTTTGACTTGCTGACTTCAAGTGCCTACTATTCATGTGGCACCTTTTCCTAAGCTGGCATGCAGTACGATGAAAAGACACTTGTCATCTCACATTTAATTCAAATTGCATGAAAATACATTGGCACATTTCTTGGAGGGAAACCTAAAGCAGATTTTTATGGTTTTCAAAGCTTGATACACTGCCAAAATTTAATGATATTTATGGACAAGTTATGAGATGTGACATGAAATTTGAATGAATTAACCATCTCACTTGAAGTTTTCATCATTTTTGCTAAGGAAATGCATTGTAGAGCAAGGAACAGCTAATCCACTACATGCAAGAAATCCATAGAATTCTAAACTTATAGGTTAGCATGATTGGCCCTCTCTATCTCATTTCTTTTCCTTCCTCTGCTATAAAAACACAGTGTTTCTCTTTGGTGGAAAATTTTATATTTTCATGTATCTGTATAGAGATTCCCCTGTGAGTACTACCTGTGAATGCTTCGGAGTTTTTGGCTACTTGGTTTCTTAAATTAGTGAAAATGAAATTCAAATTTCAAGGAGCCCCTATGGTTCCTATTGTGGAAAATGGGTTGTCTGGTGTGATAGATACGGAGTTGGGTCAATTGACCTTGAAGATTTCTGGAAGAGGATGCAACCCGAAGGTTGAACCACCCTAGCTAACAAAATTGTGAGCAGTGGTTTAGATAGAGCTGGGGACTTTCCACTTGCAATGCGTTGTTCAGATTTAGTGGTTGCTTGTGCTAATAATTACTAGTAGAATTTGGCAAATAAATCACTACATGACTAAAAATTTTAGTCACGACAACTAAAAATGACTAAATTCTACTAATTTTTTGCAACACAGCTATAAATGACTAAATAAATGACTAATTTGATCGTTGGGTTAAAAAACAACTAAATAATTAGTCACACAAATAAAAATTAGACAATATGATATTAAAGTGGGTAATTAAAAAAAATATTTTGAATGAGCAGGAGTGGGTTGTATTGCGCGCAGGGTTAATAGCGAATTGGGAAATTGTTAGCGGGAGTGGCGAGTACAATTGAGTGTAGAATTCGGCAGAGGTAATTCTATGGGGGAGTGGGGAGTACAATTGGCATTATTTGTGCAATGCACCTCTACAAACAGAAGGAGGATTTGTTAATTACTAATGGTTTGTGCCAATTTGATGGCATGAGGCATTTTGGGTTTTAGTATATAAGTATAGCAACTACTTGCATGGGCGATAAAGCTTGTTTGGAGAGGACCTGGAGACTTCTGAAAAGGAGGGCAAGGAATTCAGAGTTTGACGCAACGAATTTGAATTTGGTGAGGCCCTTTGCAGCGAAGTCAAATTTGGGGATGCCCTCTGCAGCGAATTTAGAGGTAATTCAAAACTCTCATTACATTAAACACAAAATCTATAGCTTTTTGATTAGCAATTGTATCTAGCTAAGAGAACAAAATCAGTGTATTATAAGAGATGAGTTACATAATAGGAGGGTATCTTGTCATAAGACATTGCAGCTACTTGCATGGGTGATAAAGCTTGTTTGGAGAGGACCTGGAGACTTCTAAAAAGGCAGGCAAGGAATTCAGAGTTTGCTGCAACAAATTTGAAGTCAGCGAGGCCCTCTACAGTGAAGTCAAATTTGGGGATGCCCTTTGCAACAAATTTTGAGGTAATTTGAAACCCTCATTACATTAAACACAAAATCTATAGCTTTCTAATTGGCAACTATATCTAGCTAGGAGAACAAAATCGGTGTATTATAAGAGATGAGTTACATAAATAGGAGAGTATCTTGTCATAAGACATTGACTGCCATGTAACAATTTGGAGTTCTTGAGATCTTGTGAAAGAATTGGATGCTTTTATTTATTATATAATCAATACAATGTAGTAACCACATCTTGAAGTTGTCTATTTGTGTTCCATGTTATCATGCATGGGTATGGTATTAATTTCTAATTTTTTAACTAGTTCACCAACCTAATCCCTGAGACTCCTTTTCACTAAGTCTTCATGGCATGGTTAATACATGTACATCATAAATTTTAGTTTGTTATTGGTTGGTGTAACTTATAGTAGTTACATAGGCAACTAAGTACCAGAACCATACAGGCAATTCTAATTTTAGCAGACTATTTTTTCATTAGTTTCCTCTATGCATTTTGGAGCATATGGGAATTGAACTTGTAACATGCATCCAAATTTCAATTCCTTTGATCACTTTGCTACTAAACCACGGGCTCATGTCCCTAGCCTAGACCTCAATGCTTGGGTAACATTGTGTGCAAGCCTAATCTATTAATTGCATAGAATCCTAGAAGATGGTCTCATATGGCATAGTTGAAAGTTATGCTAGTTCATCAAATCAATGTGGTCACCAAGCTATTTTAATTGATACTATATGTCCACACATGGGAGTATATCAATTGTTAGAACAAGTCATCTTATCTCAACATGTTAATAATTTATGCTAGTAAGTAATGCTCAAAGTTACAACAAAGAATTCATTACCCTGTTTGTTAGTGTTTGTGTATTCATTAACATTGACATGATTTCATGTACTATTTCCCCCTCTAATTCCTTGCATACGATGGTGCAACCAATTGAAGGTGGGATATAATGTTGCTAACATTCCTTAGTTGAGTTTGCAAACAATTATAGGTGCATACATAGAGACTTATATTTATGTTTAGATGGATCATTAGATCCCACAACATGGAAGTGTTAGCTATGCCATGTCATCCTATGGCCACTATATAGGGTAGAACATTAACATACCACTTTTGGTATAGGTAGAATTTCTCTAACCCTACTCTCTCCTTCTAATTATCATTGACAATAAAGTTCAACTTTCATGTGATTATTTTTACTTGCATCATAGAAGCTACTCATTGCACATCTTTTATCTATTTTTTGTATGTTCTCATGGAACACATATATCAAAGGATGAATATACATGATGAAATCTAGAGGGGTCTATTACTTTATATGGACCTTCGTATCCTATTATGTTTGAATATTTACTTTATATGCATGTTTGCGAGTGCTCATTTACTTTAAGATACATTTTCATGATAGTCCTGACTCACACGTACCTCAAGTGGGGGAAAATATAATGGTGAAATTTGTATAGTAATGCAAATTCCCATTTAGTTTTGGGCCCATTTTGAGAGAATGGATTAATACACTTACATATTGATAAATGGCATAATCTTGTGCAAAGTTGGGCTCATTCCTCAATCTTTCATCCATCTCCATTTACACACATTCTCATGCATTTCACCTTACCACATCCTTCTATACATATTCCCATACATTTGACATTTATTACGCCTATTGTTGCCTCATATATCTATACATTTATTCCTTACATTAATATTAACATTTCCTTGCCCTCAGTTAATCCTACGATGTCATTTATTGACCCCCAAATTACAAATTTTAAAATTTAGATTTTTGTTGACTTTGCCCTTTTATTTTCCACCATGAGTTGACTTGGTACATGTTTCACATGATTTATTGCTATGCAGCAGTATTTAAAGGCATTCAATTTGTATTCATTTATCATCTAGTAATCATTCTCAAAATTCTATGGATTGGCAAGAACAATGATTATAGGAATCTTTTGCATCATCAATCTATAGCATCTCCATGATTGAAGAGTTTTATCTTCAATCATTTCCACAACTATAAAGTTATTTCAAGGGGTTGACCTAGGAGAACTTGACTTGTGATCTAACAACCTCCCCAAGTTATTTTTTAATGCTTTCAGAGTAATAATCAATTAAAGGTAGAGAGTTTGGTGAATCAAAAAGTCAAAGTATGTAGTTATCCATATCAAACTCGTGCATCATAAATTAGATCAACACTTGTGGAAATGATCTAGAGCCATGAGATCAACCCGTAGTACAGTTGACAAAATATTATGATTCTCAAGTAAAATATAGATAGAGAAAATTCATTTCTAATTTCGATATAGTTTTTGATTAAAGTGTAAAATAGGTTTTGAAAGTACCTAGAACCTTTTACAAATAGAAGGGCATCAACCAAGAAGATAACCAAATAATAGTACAATTTTAGCAAAGCCACCCAAAGATATAACAACATGAATGAACCAACAAGAAACAACCAAAAAGACAATAAGGAACTATATTATAGTACCATGACACACCAATAGTAGTACAAAAGGAGAACAAAGGCCTACACTGTTCCTAACCTTGACCTAGCAATTTGCACACCCTTGACCTAGGTGTGGGATTCAAAAATAGATTTATAAAGATCTTCCTTGCTTCTTTAAATAACCATCCAAGACATATAATTGTTTGTATCCTCAAAATGAGAGAGAGAGAGAGAGGGGAGGGAAATCTACCTCCACCACCCCAACCTAAATCACCACTCGAGTAGGTTGAAGTTTCTTGATTAGAGAAGTAAAATATATAATGATAGCATAAATCATAGGTTGAGAAAGAGAAATATCCCTAGTAGCATCCACCACAAGTGGGATGGAATCCAACAAAGGAGCATTAGGAGCAAATTTGGGGAAGATCTCTCATCAAATACAATAGTATCCAAAAAAATAATAGAGCCTAGACGTTGGGGTAAAAGAGGAGTAGACTCCTTCACATTAGAAACTAAGTCCTTATAGTCTATAGTTAGGTTGTGAGGGAGGGCATTTTACCACCAATAAGTTTGGTTGAACTTGCAATTGTTATGGAGTAAAATGTGTACACTAGAATTTTACACCTAGTTTAGCACCTGGGTGGATCTAAAACAACTAAATCTTGATCCCAATGAATATACTTGACAAAATAAACTCAGGATAGGTCTAAGCCCATCTTAATGGACATTCCCCAGAGTTTTTGGGTCTAAAGGACCAGGGCACCTAGTGCCCTGGTCCCAGATGTTAGCCCTGACCCTATTTTTATGGTGTCAGCTTAGAACACCTCCTTGGCTTATACATGTCAGCCCCATTTGGTTTTATTCATTATTGGTGAGAGGGAATGCATATATAATCAAGTTAGTTTATTAATTTGAACATCTAAGCAATCTAGGCACACTTGCACTCTCTCTCTCTCTCTCATGCTCTTAATTCTTCTCTAAAGCTCTCTATGGTGGATTATTGTTGTTGCACTAGCTTCTTATAGGTCTTGTGAAGATCTCTCTACTTATTTGGGCTACACCAACTTCTTCAGTCAAGTTGTGATGCCACATAAAGCAAGCTAGGTTTCCATGCTCATGGTGACTTCTTTCCTTCATGCTTTATTACAGCATTCCATTCTATTTTAGATTTGCCTCTGTCCTCCTAGGGAACACACTCTTTGATCTGTCATCATTGCTATTGTGGAGGTGGAAACACCATTTACAGAGCTTGACTTAGGTAAGCTCCTGTATAACACTAACCCTTTTCTCTTCTTGTTTGTGTGCAGGTCGCATCCGAAAGAATCTGAAGATATCAAGTGACAGGAGATAGGAAGACAAGCAAGTGAAGGTACCCAGATTTGGAGATCCTACAAAACCCTTATTTGGGTCTAGGGCACCCATCACCTTGGTACCTCTCTACTCTCGAACTCAGATCTTGGTTCTCCTTTGTTCCCTGATCCCTGCTATGATATTATATTTTGTGTATCTATTTTTGTTCATTTTCTATTCACAAATCTAGCTCAATCAAGATTTCCTACTTTGCCCTAGTTTGGTTAATTAGATTTGGTCGACACTCCTTTATACAACAAAGGGACAAAACCCCTATAGTTTGGCTCTCCTTCAAGGGTAGAAGCCAAGCTCAGTTTGTGTTCCAATGTTGGTAGAAGAGGGTTTGACCTAGTTTAGGATTTTAAGCTAAGTCTCTCTTTTCCATCTAACAACAACTAGAATGGGGGTAGTTAGAATCCAAATGACTACTAGCAAAGCACTACCTATAGTAGAAGGGGAGACCCTCATGATCGACAGACTGAGTCGAAGGATGATCCTCCACCTATAGAACTACATCCCTAGGGAGGCCTTAGATAAGTTAATGTCCACCAAGATGCAAGCATAGGGTGGTCTAGGAGTAGTTCAAAGAAGTGACACCCACCTACAAAAAATGACTGGGAGCATTGCCAATTTAGCTTCAAAACAAGAGTCACACCAAAATTAAAGAGGAATATTTGGCAATTTGATCCAAACTAGCATGATAAATTAAGAGATTTAGCTAGAGGGTTGAAAGAAGGAAACTAGGGTTTCAACAAAAGAGAATGTGGGCCCCATGCATCCACAACCTACTATCCATCACAACATCCTTTTCTTGGTTGATTCAAAGGTCATGATAAAGAATCCCCTGGCATATGGCTAAATCTTGATTCTTCCCTTAATGAGAGGATTCTAGTGCCATGAAATCCATAGGCGTAAATATGGGAGACATGGCCACAATCAGTTAAATTTGTAGATCACACCTTTTTTAGTAAAAAATTCCTCATTATCAACCACGTCCTACCCAAGTATTGCAACATGGGTGGAGAGAGCATAGGAAATAGGCACCCATTTTTCATTTGGTGAAGGATGAGAACCATCACCAAATATTGAGGGAACTCTGCCCATAGTTTATACATAAGGAACGACCATGTTAAACTTCCCATCACTAACCATAACAAAAGAGGGTTGGGTAGAAGCCTAACCCCCCAATAAGGAACCCTCATCATTCAAAAGCTCAAGTGAAGATCAGTAAGGAGGGAAAACCGAAGGAGAATGGGTGGAAGAGCTATTAGTCACTACCACACCATCAACCTAGGACCCCAACACCACCATGGCACCACCAACCACCATCAAACCAAATTGAGGATGCCACAAAGCGATCAAACTAGGAAGATTTAGGGCACAAGGGTCAAGTTTGAGATGAGCGGGAGCTCATTTCAAAGCTACATTAAACTAGAGCTCATTCTTAAGATACAAAAGCGGGAGAGCTAGTTTTAATCTAGTTGTTTCTAAAGATACATTAGACTTATTTCTTCATCATTGCTCCTAAAGCTAAGTATCTTAAACCTTGCTCACATTTAATTTCTTATCTTAACATTTAACTAATCAATTATCATTCTCATAACTAACCATAAATAATCTTGGTTAATTTATACTCAACTACTTGCATTTATTAAATTAGCCTAGATTAGCATAAGGAAAGATTATTTTCCTTTACATTTACATTTATCAATTAAATATATAAATTTATTGAAAGTTTAAAATTAAAAAATATATAGAAAAGATATAATATAAATATTTAAAGATATTATATGTATTCTAAATATTATATTTATATGTTTTTGATTAGTTCAGCTAGAAACGAGGGTCCAGATCGCTTTAACAAAACAGCCCCAAGGGCATTAGGCCTTTAACATGCCAGAAACAATAGATTGATAGCACAGAAACAACAGACCAAAACAACTGATAAAAAACCAATGAGATGACGGAAACAACAAAAACCAGAAGAAACAAGAAGAAACAAGAAACTATGGGCTATCAGTCGCCCCAAACTTGGCCAGGAACTCCACCATCTCCTTGTAGTCGCCCAAACTATCAATGCTGAATTGTTTGACCTTGTCATCCAGATCCTTCACCATGGTGAAGATGGAAACAACCTGATGCAAAGCTTTAGCCGCGAATTCTGCCATAACCTTCCATTTCTTTTGCATAGAATCCATTATTTTCTGAAGATTCTAGATATCCTCCGCATGTACATAGAGCACAATTCCTCTTTTTGGATTGATCAATGGCCTCCCCCATAGTTTCTTTTCCAACAGTAGCCTTAGCAATGTCCTCCTGACCTTCACAACCATTTTCATTCATTGAGGCAAAGTGGCTTGTGCCCTCGACTTCATGCATAGATTCCATAGGGGTTTCCTCATCACCTTCTTCCACCGTCTCTTCCACAAACTCAGAGTCATTAGAAACCTCCACCCTCAGAGAATTAACCAGTGGTTTCCTAGCAATCCTTTTGGACTGGCGAATACTCAGATGAGCAGTCTCTCCGCCTTTGCTACCACCCTTAGTTTCTAGAACAGTATCCAGTTCCACAATTTTCACAAGAGCATCCTCCATGGCAGCACCCTTCTCTTCCTTCTACTTTTTCTTCAGGGTATCCTCCATTTCCTCCACCCTATCTCTTTTACTATTCTTCCTTTCCTACGCCGGAGTGATGTGTTTTTGTTTCTTATTACTAACAGGAATAGGGGCCTCAATAGGATTCCCTTCCACCACACTGGGGCCACCCTTAATATTAGGGGTCCTCGTGCTCATCTTCACTTTGCCCTTACCCCTGTGAGAAGTACCGGGCTGTGGGTCCTCAAGGATCTTAACTTGAATTTGTTTAGGCAGACATAAAGCGAGGTGAAAATGATACAACCTCAAAATAAGGCCTTGATGAATCAGAATGAGAGGGTGACTGGCATTCCTAGCCCTAAGCTCCCTAACAGACTTAATAGAATTATCTAGCAAAGAGAGTAAAAAGAAGGGGAAGATAATCTAAACCTTATTCCTGAAATGATTTAAAAGAGAAAAATGATAGTGGTAATAAACCCAAAACCTTCCTTCTAAGGTGAAAAATTTCATTATCATGAGACAGATTTGCCCCCATGGCTCTGGGAATTCCTCGCTCGCAAACCCTCCATGGAGTTTCATAGGTGTCTCGCCCTCCCGGAAGAAGAGATTCATGTGCTCAGGGTCAGCAACTCTGCTTCTTCTTGAATGCTTTTTGCCTCTCATGGGTAATCCAGTGGCTTCCCCAATGACCTCTTCAGAAACTTGGAAGCCAATCTTCCCAATTCTGACCTCCCTGGTTTCCTCGTCCCAAGTCTCTGCAAACTGATGTGACAGGTTTTCGTTGTGACCCACCATTCCTTCAAGAAAAGGAACCACCTCTCCCTCTTGGATAATATTCAAAACAAGAGGATCTTTCTTGAATTCCTCAGCCGAGCTTGGTTCAATTTTCAATATGTCCCCTCCCATTTTACTAGTCTGTGAATAACGAAAGCAACTGGATTGGATTCATTCAAAATGGAAATGTTCACAAGCGGCAGACTTGAAATTAGGAAAAAGACCATTAAAATGGCAATAATGCTGAGTAACAGTAATGATGGTAGTGTAATTATTATTTTGAAATGCCTTAAGATTGCCACCCAGATACATCTCATTGGGGGGAGTATTTAGCCGCCACCTCGTGCGGAGATAGGCGACACCAGCTGCAGTCTTAACCCAACCATAATGAACCATGACAATAGCCGTCACATCCGTCCTCCGTATCCCATCCACCTGTCCACGCATCATCCTTCTTGAGCTAAAAAATCTAACCCCCAGATCTCCACCAATACCAATGTCCTTGCGCCTCTTAATATGCCAACCAGGCTTTCCCATCAATCTCATTTTCATACTATCATCAATGTCATTCCCTATATCCACGTGGACCCCTCTTCTCTGGCTCCTACTGATAAGACACAGTCGACTCAACCACGGCCCAACCACCTCATCTTTCAAGAAATCCTTAACAATCCCATCAAAAACAATTTAAAAATTTGAAATGTTAGTCCTACCTCCTCTGAGGTTTTAATTGCTATCCGAACGGTTAGAGGGTTAGAGGAGAGAACTCTGGCCCATCTCTCACCCTGGTGATACCAGAGGACAACCATCACCATGCACCAATTATATTTCATAGCCCCTTCCATCTTGCTCAATTAGGTTACGAATTTCTTGGGACAAACTTGAAGTGTTTCTCCAGCACCGCCATCCATCCTTGCTGCTACCCACGTTAGCCAGGGCATGAGCCACATCATTTCCTTCTCTATAGATATGGGTGATCTTATATTCCTCCAGTCCATTAAGAAGGATCTTGATATTTCCCATGATATCCTCCAGATTCCACCCTATCTGAGAAAGACCAAGGGCAACATTAACAATTAGCTAAGAGTCTCCTTCGATATGCAGCCTTTTTATGTTTATGGAGATAGCTAGCCTGATTCCCCATAGCATAGACATGGCTTCCGTCTCATTATTGTTTTTAATACCAATTCCTCCAGTATAAGTAGCAACACACACCCCAGTTTTTGTTCTTAAGATGCCTCCACCACTAGCAGCACCCAAGTTTCCTTTGACTGCACCATTAAAGTTTAGCTTAAACCACCCTTGCTATGGTGGAGTCCACTTGGTTCTAGCTTAGGCTACCTTTTTGGTAGTGTCCACCTGGTATGAGTTCAAATTCCAGTTCTTTATCATGTTTTGTTCTTCTCTCCCCGAGGGGTTATCCGCAACTTTAAACTTACAGGAGTTAATGTTTTTAGCCAGCAATTTGACAAAACATTGAAAAACCTCTAGAGGGGTTCTACTCTTCTCCCTGAAGATTTTATTATTGCGTTCCTTCCACAGACTCCAGACTAAGTGGGGGGGTATCTGATTCCAGAGTTCTTTTGAGATTGGTAGCACCAGGTTATAGGGGTGCTTCCATTCCCAAACCATCATTTCAAGGCTAGCATTCAAGGACCAATTTAAATTTAGCTTTTGGAGAGTTAACCCCCAGACCTCCTAGGTGAAACTGCAATGTAGAAAGAGATGAGCCGATGACTCCTCCTCAGATCCACAAAGAATACATCTGGTTTGCATTTGGAATTCTCTCTTCTTCAAGTTGTCCAGAGTTAAGACTTTGTTATGCATTAAAGTCCACCATTTTTATTGAAAGAAGTTAATCTTTGGAAGGAGTTTAGGAATCCAGATTTTTCTCCAAACCTCCAACCTCACCAGGGTCTAATAGTAGATTATATGCACTTTTGACAGTAAACAAACCCTTCTTATCCTTGTCCCAAACCATCTTGTCTCTCTTGGAAAAAAGTGGGAGTCTGTAATCTTCCAAAGCTTTTTGAAGTTGTTGAGCCATCTTTCTCCCCTCGCTACCATCATGAGCATAGTTTGAAATCTGTTTCCAACTTTGAAGACCTCCATGGGTCCTTATGTAGTCAGTCACTTTGGGGCCAAGCACCTCACTAACCCTGCCCGCTATCCTACCATATTCCAGATCTATCAGAGGTTTGTCCTTCAACCACCAGTCCTTCCAGAAATCAACCTCCTTACCATCCCCAATCCTCCATCTCAAGCCTTGTCTAATGAGACCTCTAATTTTGATAGTCCCATTCCATATAACTGAGCCTTTAGGAAGACTCACCTCTGCCAAAAACCTTCTGCCTTGGTCCCCATTGAGATATTTGGCCCTCATGATGTCCCCCCAATCAGTACTGTCCTGGATAAGGTTCCACCTGATCTTGGCTAGAAGCGCTCTGTTCATCAAATGGATTCCTCTGAGGCCCAGTCCTCCTTGTCCTCTAGGTGTACACACTCTATCCCATCTCACAAGAGCAATTCTTTTTTTCTCTTCCACCCCAGTCCAAAGGAACTTTTTTTAAATCTGTTCAATCTTGTCAGCCATATTCTTAGGGATTTTGAAGAGACTTAGCGCATAATTGGGCAACCCCTATAGGGATGCTTTGAGAAGCTGAAACTTCCTAGCTTGACTCAGGAGGGCACCCTTCCATCCCGCCAGTTGTCTCTGAATTCTTTCCACCAACCCCTTCTAGAAATCAATAGAGATTTTGGTAATGGTAAGGGGGAGGCCCAAGTAAGTGGCTGGAAGACTTTCACTTGAGCAACCCAGAATTCTTGTAATTTTCTGCTGAAGGTCTTGTTGAGTATTCAAGAAATAGATATGACTTTTCTCAAAGTTGATGCTCTGACCTGGGACTTTCTCATAGCTCCTTAAGAGCTCCTTCCACCTTCTAGCTTCCACCATTGAGGCCAACTTGAACAGAATAGTGTCATCCACAAATTGTTGGATCACCAAACTTTGGGCTGTTGAAGCTAGTTTGATCCCACGAAGAGTCCCCTGCATTAACAGATTACAAGCATTTCTTCCCAGAACCTCAACAATCAGAATGAACAAGTAAGGTGATAGAGGGTCACCTTGTCTAATGCCTCTCCCAAAAGGGAAGAAACCTTTGGGGGATCCATTAACAAGTACTGAGAATCTGGCTGTAGATATGCATTCTTTGATAATGCTAATGATTCTTTCATTAAATCAAAATTTATGGAGAACTCTTAAAAGAAAGTCCCAGTTGACCCTATCATAAGCTTTTGAGATGTCCAGTTTGAAAATCATACATGGGGTGTTGCTCTTATGAATAGAATGAATTATTTCATGAGTGGTGATTGCCGCATCCAGGATCTACCTCCTCGAGACAAAGCCCTTCTGGTTAGGAGCAATGAGTTTATCCAACAAGGGCTACAACCTAAAGACCAAAAGTTTGGTGAAGACCTTGTAAATTATGTTACAGAGACTGATTGGTCTAAAGTCTGCCATGGTCTTGACTTTAGTCTTCTTCAGGATAAGGGTGATAAAGGTGCTGTTCAACTGCCGTAAGAGTCTCCCCATCCTGAAGAAATCTTGTGCGGCCAGAAAGACATCATTTCCAACAATCTCCCAGAAAGTCTGAAAAAAGGTCAGGGGGAACCCATTAGGGCTCGGGCTTTGAAAGTGCCCATGGAGAAAATGGCAGCTCTAACCTCCTCCAGGGTATTGGGTTTGGTCAATAAGTAGTTATCCTCCTCAGAGAGAATGGTAGGAATCACCTCCAAGAGAGAAATCATGTCCTCCTCAAGCACATTTGAATGTTGTCCCATCAGCAAGGTTTCAAAGAACTCCATCCCCAGGTTACCTAGCTCTTCCTCCTCCTCAACCAGTCTCCCTTGACCATCTCTAAGCAATCTAATGGTATTTCTCTTCCTATGTCTTAGAGTAGATTGATGGAAGAAGGAGGTATTCATGTCCCCCTCTCTAAGCCATTGAACTCTGGACTTATGTTTCCAGTAGACCTCCTCTTCCTTAATAATATGGGTCCATTCCTTAGAGAGATTCTTCTCCAGCAATTGCAGATCCTCAGATATGTCTCCCTGCTCAATTTTGCTTTGAACTTCTTTCATCTTTTCCATAATACTTTTCTTCCTACTCAAAACATTGCCAAAATTATATTTATATGTTAATTATTAAAAATAATATTAATTATAATTATTTATTATAATATAATAATTAATAATTATATAAATTATAAAAAAAAAGTGGGGGAGGGTATCTAATTCTAGAGTTCTTTCAAGATTGGTAGCACCAAGTTATAGGGGTGCTTCCATTCCCAAACCATCATTTCAAGGCTAGCATTCAAGGACCAATTTAAATTCAGCTTTTGGAGAGTTAACCCTCAGACCTCCTAGGCGAAACTGCAATGTAGAAAGAGATGAGGTGACAACTCCTCCTTAGATCAACAAAGAATACATCTGGTTGGCATTTGGAATCCTCTCTTCTTCAAGTTGTCCAGAGTCAAGACTTTGTTATGCATTAAAACTTCCACCAAAAGAAGTTAATCTTTGGAAGGAGTATAGGAATCCAGATTTTTCTCCAAACTCCAACCTCACCAGGGTCTAATAGCAGATTATACGCACTTTTAAATACATTTATCTAAAAGACATGAAATATATCAATATAATATATTAATTAAATAATTATAAATTAGTATAAATAATTTTTATTTATAGAAAAGTGGGGGGGTATCTGATTCCAGAGTTCTTTTGAGATTGGTAGAACCAGGTTATAGGGGTGCTTCCATTCCCAAACCATCATTTCAAGGCTAGCATTCAAGGATCAATTTAAATTCAGCTTTTGGAGAGTTAACCCCCAAACCTCCCAGGTGAAACTACAATGTAGAAAGAGATGAGCTGACAACTCCTCAGATCCACAAAGAATAAATCTGGTTAGCATTTGGAATCCTCTCTTCTTCAAGTTGTCCAGAGTCAAGACTTTGTTATGCATTAAAGTCCACCAAAAGAAGTTAATCTTTGGAAGGAGTTTAGGAATCCAGATTTTTGTCCAAACTCCAACCTCACCAGGGTCTAACAGTAGATTATACGCACTTTTGACAGTAAAAAAACCCTTCTAAACGGTTAGAGGA
This sequence comes from Cunninghamia lanceolata, assembly GCA_027924645.1. Taxonomy (NCBI): domain Eukaryota; kingdom Viridiplantae; phylum Streptophyta; class Pinopsida; order Cupressales; family Cupressaceae; genus Cunninghamia; species Cunninghamia lanceolata. The sequence goes on along the minus strand of BSBN01000026.1, from coordinate 4,704,527 downwards.
GAGAACTCTGACCCATCTCTCACCCTGGTGATACCAGAGGAAAACCATCACCACGCACCACTTATATTTCATAGCCCCTTCCATCTTGCTCAATCAGGTTACGAAGGGTTTATTTACTGTCAAAAGTGTGTATAATCTGCTGTTAGAAGGGTTAAGGAGAGAACTCCAGATTAGGAGAGATTGGTAGCAATTCCTCCCTCACAAACCCTCCATGGAGTTTCACAGGTGTCTCACCCTCCTAGAAGAAGAGATTCATGTGCTCAGGGTCGGTAACTCTACTTCTTCTCGAATGCTTTTTGCCTCTGGTGGGTAATCCAGTGGCTTGCCCAATAACCTCTTCAAAAACTTGGAAGCCAATCTTCCCAATTTTGACCTCCCTAATTTCCTCGTCCCAAGTCTCCACAAACTGTCGTGATAGGTTTTCGTCATGACCCGCCATTCCTTCGAGAAAAGGAACCACCTCTCCCTCTTGGATAATATGCCAAACAAGAGGATCTTGCTTGAATTCCTCAGCCGAGTTGGGTTCAATTTTCACTATGTCTCCTCCCATCTTACCAATAATGAGGTGGAACCCATGTCTATGCTATGGGGAATCAAGCTAGCTATCTCCATAAACATAAAAAGGTTGCATATCGAAGGAGACTCTCAGCTAATTGTTAATGCTACCCTTGGTCTTTCTCAGATAGGGTGGAATTTGGAGGATATTATGGGAGATATCAAGATCCTTCTTAATGGACTAGAGGAATATAAGATCACCCATATCTACAAAGAAGGAAATGTTGTGGCTGATGCCCTGGCTAACGCGGGTAGCGGCAAGGATGGATGGCGGTGTTGGAGAAACACTTCAAGTTTGTCCCAAGAAATTCATAACTTGATTGAGCAAGATGGAAGGGGCTATGAAATATAAGTGGTGCGTGGTGATGGTTGTCCTCTGGTATCACCAGGGTGAGAGATGGGCCAGAGTTCTTTCCTCTAACCCTTCTATATTTATTATTTATACTAATTGATATATTTCATGTCTTTTAGATAAATGTATTCAAAAGTGCATATAATCTGTTGTTAGACCCTGGTGAGGTTGGAGTTTGGAGAAAAATTTGGATTCCTAAACTCCTTCCAAAGATTAACTTCTTTTGGTGGACTTTAATTCATAACAAAGTCTTGACTTTGGACAACTTGAAGAAGAGAGGACTCCAAATGCCAACCAGATGTATTCTTTGTGGATTTGAGGAGGAGTCGTCGGCTCATCTCTTTCTACATTGCAGTTTCACCTGGGAGGTCTTGGGGTTAACTCTCCAAAAGTTGAATTTAAATTGGTCCTTGAATGCTAGCCTTGAAATGATGGTTTGGGAATGGAAGCACCCCTATAACCTAGTGCTACCAACCTTGAAAGAACTCTGGAATCAGATACCCCCCCACTTTTCTATAAATAAAAATTATTTATACTAATTTATAATTATATAATTAATATATTATATTGATATATTTCATGTCTTTTAGATAAATGTATTTAAAATATTTATACTAGTTAGTTGCAATTTTGCAATTTGTCTTCTAAAACTATAACCACACAACCACTTTTCTATAATTAGTTTAAGTGGTTGGATCTAATAGTCCCACATATCAATAGTTACTATGGTGTTGTGTAGCAAGAGTATTTTTTGTTGACTTTTACCCATTACTTGTAAATTTAAGCAATAATAGCTATTATGTTTGTACCTATTTGGGTATTAAGTGTCATTTGTTCTTTGGTTTTGTTCATTGTATTGCTACACCTAGCTTAATCCAATAAGAAAAATGTTTATACCTAAAAATTACATAGACAAAAGTATCCATTTTCACAAGTCACGTGAAAGAAAGAACCAATCATATGGTCGCAGACAAGGCCTTGATAATACATGTTTCACTCTAAATTTTTAATGATATTTTGAACAACTTAATTATCTAGTATTCATTATGGCTATTGTGCATGGTTGATGTCCAAAACCTTAAAGAATAGCTTTAAACTGTTAACTTATAAAAACTTACTAAAATTTTCACTAAATTTTATCTTAATATATTTAAAAACTTAAAAAAATCAAAATTAAAACAAGTGCCACATAGTGGCTAGTACCTGCCATTTGCTTGGTTTTGTGTATGTATTATAGTAAATGTGATAGATATGAATGTATTAAATGAAGGAATTGTAATAGAATATAGTTTGCAAACATAAGACATTGATTTTAATTAAAACATGTTGTTGAAAAATGTTATATATTTTTGCTTCCAAGGTAGAATCATTGATAAACAAAATTGAAATAGATGTCATTATGGCATATTTAGTGAGTTGCAATTGTTGCTATAAAACCTGTCAATGGCAATGTTTTAGCTATTGTTAGTAGTATATCTAAGAAGAGAGACCGATAATTGCAAGTTGCAATAATCACTTCCAAGAAATTGTTGATCCTTCTGCATCATTCCTGTTGAAGGATGCGTAACATATTAATCGAAAACAAAAACAAGAACATTCTTAAAAAAAATTTGAGAAATACCCACGTGAACAATTCTGAAACTAGAAAACTTATTATTGGAGATTTTCTCGTATCAAAATTCTATATTAGCTCACCTCTACACAACTTGAATTTGGTTCATTGTTTTAGAAAATTTTATAAAATATTATTTGGTAACTAAAAAAAATTCGCTGTGATAGAACTTAATAGGGAAATATATTTGATAATTTTGGGAGAAAGTTAAAAGAAAAGATCTTTTATTTGAATTTGGAACAGCTATCCATATGAAGTTCTATATTAGCTAAACCCAAAGATTGGTTCTTTCATTTACAAAATTAACATAAATATCATTTGGTAGCTAAGAAAAGATTAGCTCTTATTTAGTAATGACAGCAGAGAGTTAAAGAAAAGATTATTTCTTTCAATTCTAAAAGTCATGCTTGAGAAAAAAAGTAAGAGCTACGAGAGAGTAAATTCTTTGAAATCTGGTCTAGTGGTATGGCAGGTAAGTATTAATGTAGAACAAAAATCTCATTATAAGTAGATGTTACTATAACAACCTGCAAGTCATATTAGTGCCCAACAAAGGAGGATGGCCAGTTTCACAAATCCCTTACATTTATTCCATGAAAATGGATTGAGAAAGACTGTTTTCCCGTCAGAATTGATTTGAAAAGGCCCAAGCTCTTCAGCTTCCCCATATGCCACAGAGGAACATCCAGGGCCTGCACCAAAATAATGATTTATCAGTAGAATGATCAGTAACATGCATTTTGAGACAAAAACATTTTAGAATAATCGTTGATGTTAATAAGTTTTTCCATACAAGCCCAAATAATTAGAACTTCAGAATAAAAAGAAAAAGGGAAAAAAGTATTGAATCATTAATACATACCTCCATTCAACCACAAGACAAGGGGCTTGGATTGGGCATCATCAGTCACTTCAATAAGCCAGTAGAAGAGAGCTCTAGCAGCCTTCGTGGGTTCTGAAAACCTCGTTGGCCATGGCGGAAGAGGAGACACGTATTGCATGAGGGCGGCACAAGAGGCCTGCGCTGCCAGAAGACCCGTGAATCCCGTGTTGAATACTAAATTCATGAGAATGGCGACGGCATGCCCACGAAGTAGAAGGACTTAATGAATTTAGTCACCCTCGCAAACACTACCTGAAGAAATCGAAATGTCATGGGTTTCTGAAAAGAGAAATAATCTAATTCCATAGCTTCATCATCGCCATAGCCATCGACATCGTTGAAAGAATTTTTCGGTGCAGCTTTTTAGTTGATACAGTCTGACAATTTATTGATATCGACTTTGCAAGCGTCCTCTCTACCTTTCTGAAGTTTCAAATGCCCTCATAAACGGCAATGAAAAATGTATTGAGTTGCAGAAGGAACACTTCTGGCAAGCAGCGAAAAAGGAGTCATTTTCAATCTAAAAGATGGACGGACAGCCTAAGGTCTGTAGCAGGTTCTATTTGAAAAGACGAAGGAAATCAATGAAAATCTAATTTTTTGAAGGCCGACTATTTTTTATAAGCTTTGTACTCTGTGTCATAAATATTATTTTGACTTGTATTTCACTTCATTCGGTGTATTATGGTATTGATTTTTTTCATTTCATTACTTTGGACCACTTTTTGATCATCTAATAGAACATATAGATAATTGATGTCTTTTCTATACGGGAGTTGTCCATGCTTCAAATTAATTTTATTATTGATTAGGTCCATTGAATCTTTTACGGATTATTTTATTTGATTTTGCTTGGTCCAATATCAAATTGATTTGATATTTCTCTATGAGGACATTCAATTCATTTCATTTTCGGTAGGGTTAAAGTCACCATTGCATTCATTCCTTGCCTCGATTCATGTGAAGGCGAGAATAAGAGGTAAAACCTCTTAGCCAATCATTTTTTTTTGCAAAGAGTGCAAACTATAGCCACAACAAAAATAAAAGTATTTGATTGGTCAACAGTTGAAAGCACTAATGCAAAGAATGCATAAATACCCATGCACTAATAAATAGCTAATAAATCCTCTTCCTTAAGGTTGTTGGAAGATGTGACACATAAAATGAAGAGTAAACTTTAACAATTGTGCAAGTCCATTGAACAAATATAAAAAAACAAATAAACAATGTTTGTCGATATTGTTTTTTCTAAAAAGCAATAACACTACTAACAATATTCCAAAGTCTTAACCAACTAGCCGCATAAATTGACCATAAAATAATGCTACTTTTTTTTTGCCGACAACATCGGACTTGATCATATCTAATGTCTTTATCATGTTGTCTTTATCATTCGCCAACATATTTTTTGTTTTGTATTCTACCTTTGAGGGGTAAGTTCTTGATTGGAATTAAGTCTACGGGAAGATAAACCATATGGTGTTTGTTTGTTTGGTCTCGTGAATATTATTAATTTTTTGTTTTATATGTAAAATGATGTAGGGTAGAATTTTTATATTACCATTGCCAATTATATATATTCACTAAAAAATAATTATTACATTTGATTTTTAAAATATATTTAATTATCATTTGTTTAAAAGTTTATAGAAGTTTGCAATCTAAGATAAAAGAGCTTGTTTCCAAGCTAGCATTTAGCCAAACAAAGTACGAAGGTCATTTTGAACAATAATATGAATGGTCTTTCTTCTCTTACAAGGCCAAACACATAATTGATAGTTTCACGACTTTTGTGCACTAGTTAGGAAGGAGAGGTGAAATTAAGGAAGCTAAATTGTGCTCCAACTTGAAGCTTCATAGGGTATAACATTGAATGTTAGCAACTTAAATAAGTTTATATTTGTTCCTAGCATGCTCCTTTATATGTGTGAATGATATTCATGCTATCTAAAGATGATGATGTGAATGCATTTGAATTCCTTTAAAGATAAATACTAATAAATCACACTAAATTGTGTTAAGCCGGCCTTAGGTAGGAAAGGAATGGCTAGGAGTCAACCAAAACTTTGAATTTAAATTTTGAAAAGTAGGGGTCAAGTTCATGACCCGCGAAAATGACCCTAGGTAGGAAAACAATCAAATCTAGGTGGATAATGGATAAACTAGAATAGGTGCATAGATAAGTGTAATAAATACATAGTTTGGGTGAATATATCAAGGTATGTACAAGTATGGATAAATTGGGGGATAAACACATGGAAATATATGAGTGTAGGGATGGGTAAAGGCTAGGGGAAAGGACCCAACTTTGCACAAGATTATGCCATTTGTTGATATGTAAATGTATTAAGGCACTCTCCTCAAAATGGGAACAAAATTAAATGGGAAATGACATGGGTATGCGAATATTTCCATTACATTTTCCTGTACTTTCAGCTGCATGCAATTCATAGAATGATCATGCATCTCTATGTAACACTCAAAAACATGCATGTAAATTAAATATTTAGATATAAAATGATATTATGGGGGTTCTGTTGATGGGTGTTTTTGCATAGAACAACTTAGATAAAATACTGAGTACTTTATCTCTCTTGAATGGAATCAAATCCCAATGAATCAAAAAATGACTACCCCAAGGTTTCTCCTAGCCAGGTCTTGGCCTTGTTAAATGGCTCAATTATTCAATGTATTTGTTGTTACAATAAGGGGCCTTAGATGAATCTAAACAAACTTCACAAACAAGATTAAAATACACATAAACTAATCAGTTTTTAGATTTAGCAATGCATAAGAAAACTGATCCAAACATATATTTCTCTAAAATGTATCATTTCAGCCTATAAACAACAATGTGTCAACTTGCATTCATGAAATATGAACCTTACAATAGAAATATGTAAGTGTAAAGTATTGAAAATTTTTCCAACATAATTACTAAAGTAAAAATCCACATTGACATCAAGTTAGTAAGTAAAGTAAAGTAAAGTAACCACAAAATCATCATCATCATCATCATGAAGAAGGTATATAATTGACATCATAAGACAACACAAGATTTGCATGCATTAAATTTCTACTCATATTCAATTTTGATTTCAAGCATCTTTCTAAATTTAATTATAGAGCTTTCAAATAATAGTTATACATTTTCAGCACATAACATTTGAGTTTAAATACAAGTATACAATTGTCATCAATATCAAATGAATCCAAAGCCAGTCCTCGACCACCATCAACCACCTGGCCATCTGTTGCATCAAAGGACAAGAACATGGTTCAGGCACTTTTTCTGCCCAACCATGAAGCTTGCACTTCTCCGGTATCCTTCAAACTGGAGGATGTCTGACCCTGCTCGAAGGGCCTAGCAACCTGTAAACAAGTCCAGGGTGGAATCTAGTGTGTGCCTATCAATCCACATGCATTTCTATCATGAATGCAACATCTCATCAATAGGATATGGCAGGGAAATATACAAATATAATCACTAGGAAATCAAACCATTTCATATAATGGTACATATGTATATTCCAACACCACAGTCACTTTGGCCAAAGCATTAACCATTTAACAATGTGTAGGTTTTGAAAAAGTAAACCTACTTCCCTGTTACCCCATACTCGGCACCTGTCCCGGAAGGCAAACTTTTCAAAAGAAAGGAATCATAAAAACACATAAACTATAAAGAAAAGAAAATGCCTATGCCTTGTAACCATTCTTATGGAAAGATAAAACTTATTTCAAACCCCACTTAAGGCAAGTTAAACTCGTTCCATGCATGCAAGTACATAAGAGAAGCAAAATTCATTAAAGAAGAAAAAAAATAGTTGTATGTTCTCATGTAAGCTGATTTCCTAGGTAAATAAAAGAAAAAAAATGATTTGAAGAATGTGTGTTTTACTTCATTATGAATTTGATCGTTTGTCATTGTTGCCAGGGTGAATACTCAATTTCTCATCCAAGAAGGAAAATATATAGTTATGATGATATATTTACTACCATAGGCGTACATATTTTATTTTCTTAAGAAACTAACTTCAATTGTTTAATGTACTCATGACTATATTATAATAATATATATCTTAAAACATGTGAATCATTTTAAATTTTTAATTGTCGGGTAGGTGCTCCCTTGATTATAGTTCGAGTGTGATCAAAAAGTGCTTTTACATAAGAATTTAATAATAATTATCATACTTCTAGTGATTGTGAAACCACAAATCTAATTAAGGTTACAATGGACATTTTAAAACAACGACCTGGCTACAAAGGTCATCCACTTTTGTCAACGCAGAAGTCTTTTTGAAGGTCAAAGACTTACTGGAATAATAGAGGGAATTAAAGGCAAAGAGAGAGATCGATGAAAAAGGTCGATCATGATAGACTCAGTCGAATAAAAAAGATAAAAGTTTCCTACGTTAACAGGCTCAGAACTAACTAAGCCGGCCCAACAGTTACAAGCTACAGAGATCACTTGAAGAGGTATAGTCAAACTAAATCAAAGGGTGGTCGATTGATGGCTAAGCAGATAGATGATTACATCATTGAGATAAACAAAAGATATTTTGCAAATCACATAGTTCACAAAAGCCAAAATCCATTGGAGAAAGAAAAATTGATGCATGAATTAGAGAGAAATTGGACATTGGTCATTTTCTTGGCCGACAAGCCATTTTGAAAGGGTCACTCTATGGTGAAATAAATAAAAGAATACCATTGCAACTATACTGGTTGATCCGCATGCAAGAGGCCAATTTAGATTAACTTCAAGAAAAAACTATATACCTATTCGTTGATGAAGACAATTGGTGGTCAAGAGGATAAAAGAATAAATATATACTTATATGGAAAACCATTTAAAAGTAAAAGATAATTACAGATCCAAAACAAATGACTTTCAAACTGAAGATCGATGCCTAGCTTACATCAATCTTATTCTATTACAGCTGAAGTCTATCGATCGTCATGAGTAAAAGGGATACAATGATAGTATAGGTAGGCTTGGTAAGGATTTTTACTTTTGTTAAATCTAAACTGAAGTATCTCAAGGGTTAGTAAGGAATGTAAGGATGATTTAATGAAGCAAAGGAGACTATAAAATAGATTGATCAAAATGCAACCAAAGAGCAGGTCAAAAGACAAATTTTTAGGGGAAATACCTAGTTTGGAACTTGTCCGCTGATAAGATTAGGGATCATTCTTAAACTTCTGTTCCTCAGTGCCTTTTTCCCTTTCTCTTTCTTCCATTGTATATATTTTCCAAAGTTTTCTTTTCTTTATATTCATTCTTAAACCCTAATTTCTTCCTTTTCCAACTACGTCCATGCAAAATTTCTTAAGTTTAAATTAGCTTTTTCTTACACATGCACCACGTGCTCCCTTTTACTCCTTCATTAATAAAATAAGGATATATTTCAAATACCTTCAATTATATATTTATGTATACATATAATTTAGTTCATAACTAGGTATTTTATTATCTAAAAAAAACAAAGCTAAGATTTATTTATTAAAGAGAAAGAATAATACTATTTAAAAGCATTCGTAAGAAAAAGAAACACTTATATTATTATTATTATTGTTGTTGTTGTTGTTGTTAATATATTTTCTTTTAATTTAATATTCTTATCTATATAATTACAAGGTAGACAAAGATAGAATACGTAATTATTTCATTTGTAATTAAATACATATTTTTATATTTTTCCTTGGATTAAAATATATATATACCATATTTTATTTAGATTCATTTAGAGAACTAACTCATCCATTTTTATAGAACAAGCTTCGAAATCAAGCATAAAGGCAAACACAAATTATGACAATTTGAGACAAGGAGTAATAGACAACCAATCAATAATGCCAGAATGATTCTAAGTGAGTGTGTGACATCAGATAAAATCCAACACATGTTGTCAAATAGCTAGGTCCCCTCTACCTGAGCCATGCTCTTGTCCTTTGACAAGACCTGCAGACAAACACACTCATACCACTATCAATAGGTTAGTCCCAAAATATAGCCAAAGCAGTTGAATCTTAAACTGATAATACATCTATAGTAATTATCCTTAAATAAAGTTTAATGATTTTTATGCATTTATCCAATTCAAGTAATTATGAAAGTCTAAGATGTGACATCCTTCCCCAGTTGGAAGAGACAACATCTCGATGTCTTATTACATCAAGCAAAACAATAAAGTTTCAAAACAATAATGTATCATAATCATCTGAGTATCAAAGTATCTGAATATGCATGAAATAAAAACATCTATTCTAATTTTCCCAAATGTAGAAAAGATCTATCAATGTCTGCAGCATCCTCCCAAGTGGCACTGTCCACTGAATACTGGTCCCATTGGACCTTATACTATACTATGTCTCTATTACGTAACTTAACATTGTGCTTCTCCAAGACTTGAATGGGCTCCACTAGCACCACTCCTAGATCCTATACCTACAGAGCACACCAATAAAGAATATGAAATACATCAGGATGATAAGGTTTGAGCAATGACACATGAAAAACATTATGGATCTTGGTGAGAGCTAGCGGCAGTGCAAGTCTGTATGCAACTAGATTGATCACTTCTAGAACGTCGAAAGGTCCCACAAATCTTGGAGCTAGTTTGGATGCCTTGCCAAATGAAATTAAACTCTTATGTGGTTTGACCTTTAAAAATACTTTGTCCCCCACTGAGAATTGTCTAAAACTTCTATTCTTATCTGCATAACTTTTCTGTCTATCCGAGGCTTGTTTCAATTTCTCTTTGATTAACCTCATTTGATCTTCCATTTCTTTTAACATGTCAAGTCCAACTACTATTTGATCTTCAATTTTGTCCCAACTGATTGGAGTCCTACACTTGTGCCCATAAAGAGCCTCAAATGGTACCATCCCTAAGGATGCATGGTAGGAATTATTATATGCGAATTCTACCAATGGTAGATATTCCTCCCATTTGTACTGTTGATCCATATAGTGCATCCTCAGAAGATCCTCGACTAGGGTGATAAGTTGTGCTAAAGTTCAACTTAGTCCCTAGAGCTACATTAAGTGTGGTCCAAAACCTAGAGGTCATGCAAGTGTCACGATCTAAGATGATCATCTCTAGCACTCCATGTAGTCGAAATATCTCTTGGACAAACTTCTTTGCCAATGTCAGTGACCCATTTGAGAGATTTCTAGGAATGAAATGAGCCACTTTCATTAGTTTGTCCACTACCACTAAGATGACATCATGCCTATTCTTTGACATGGGCAATCCTTGAATAAAGTCCATGCTAATCACCTGCCACTTGTACTCTGGAACACTATGGATAAAGTAGTCCTATAGGATGGACATGTTCTGCCTTGACACATTGACACTCTAAACATCGAGCGACAAACTCTGTCACGTCCTTCTTGAGTTTAGGCCAAAAGTACAATGGTCTCAATCCTTCCATTGTCTTGGTCACTCTTGGGTATCCAGAGTATGGCACACTGTGGATCTCTTCAAGAACCGATTTCCTCAACTCACCTGAATCTGGGATATACATTCTCCCTTGATATCTCAAAAGCCCATCTGATTCTATCACATACCCATCAAATTGATGATCTGTGGGGTCTGCTTCTAATGCTTGTTTAACACATTCATAGTGCTCATCCCCTTGCAAGTTTTGGATTACTTGTTGTCTCAAATTTGATCTAGTAGTTACCATAGTAGCTATATGTCATCTCCTACTAAGATCATTTGCTACTCTAATCTCTTTTCCTTTTATATACTCGATTCCAAAATCATACTCGCTAAGGAATTCTAGCCACCTTCTCTGTCGTGCATTGAGATTAGGTTGGGTAAAGATATATTTGAGCCTCAAATGATCTGTCTTAAGCTCAAATGGTTTACCCAAGAGATAGTGTCTCCACATTTGGAGTGCGTGAACAATGGTGGACAATTCGAGATCATGAGGTGCATAGTTTAGCTCATGTTGTTTCAGTTTCCTTGATTCATATGCCACCACTTTTTTGTTTTGCATCAACACTCCTCCCACACCTTCACCTAAAGCATTTGTTATCACTGTGAAATGACCATTTGGATCAGGAATGGTCAAAATAGGTGATGTTGTGAGTTTCTCTTTCAACAACTGAAAAGCTTGTTCACATTTATCTGTCCAATCAAACTTCTTACCCTTCTTTTGCAACGAGGTTATGGGTGATGCGATTGTCGAGAATCCCTCTAAAAATTTCCTATAGTATCCTGTTAGCCCCATAAAACTTCTAACCTTAGTCACAGTCTGTGGTGCAGGCCATTCCATTATTGCCTTGATCTTTTTAGGATCTATCGCTATCCCATCTGCTAAAATTACATGGCCAAGATAATGCACTTTACTCTGGTAGAATGTGCATTTAGATAATTTGCCAAAAAGTTTTCTTTCTCTCAATCACTGCAAGAATATTCTCAAGTGTCTTTCATGCTCCTCTACTGATTTTGAAAAAATCAGGATGTCATCTAAGAAGACCAACACAAATTCATCTAAACAATCCCTGAACACACTGTTCATCAAGTTCATGAAAGCTACTAGTGCATTAGTTAGCCCGAATGGTACTACTGTGAACTCGTAGTGACCATATCATGTTCTAAATGATATTTTAGAAATATCTCCATCCTTAATCCATAACTGATGGTAACCGAATCTAAGATCTATTTTGGAGAATACCTTTGCACCTTTCATCTGGTTGAACAACTCATCCATCCTTGGAAGTGGATATTTGTTCTTAATAGTTTCTTTGTTGAGCATTCTATAATCAATGCACAACCGCAACATTCCATCTTTCTTCTTTATGAAGATGACTGGTGCTCCCCAAGGTGACACACTAGGTCTGATAAACCCTTGTTTTAACAATTCTTCTAACTATGCCTTAAGCTCATATAGTTATGTTGTTGTCATTCAATAAGGTTCTTTAGACTATGGTTCTGTTCTTGGCATTAGATCTATTGAGAAATCAAATTCTCTTTTAGGTGGTAGTTCTATCAATTCATCAAGAAAGACATCTTTGAATTCTCTAAGAATAGGATAGTTGTCAAAAGATAGTTCCTGATTATCTAGATCTCTTATCTTCACTGTATAGATGGAACAACCCTTTCTTTTATCCTTTTTCAATTGCATAGCTGAAATTTGTCTTAGTTTAAGGGGTGTTCTAGGTCCATGAATCTCTACCTGATTCCCAAAGTCATCTAGGCATTTCACTACTTTCTCTTCACAATCTGCTAAGGACTTATGTTCAGACAGCTAGTTGATTCCAAGAATCACATCATAAGATCCTAGAGGTGCAACATAAAGATTGACTTGTGTTTGGAAAGTAGGAAGATCTAATTCACTGCATACTAGACATGAATCTACTCTTTTCTTTGCATTCTTACCATACTGCACTATCCAAGAATTTTCCATGTGTCTAGGTTTTATAGATAACTTAGCTACAATCTTAGGATCAATAAAACATTCCGTAGCTCCTGTATCAATTAAAATAGAAACTGGAAGGGTAAAGAGCTTACTAGATATCTAAATAGGTGTAGCTTGGAATTTTGCTTGTCGATGATCTACAGCTGTATGAATTTGGTGTTGAGGAGCTCCTTGTCGATTTCTATCTCTCTGATTCTTTGTTTAATGAGGACACACACTTGCATAGTGCTCTCCTCCACAAGTGTAACATCCATCTCTAGGTCCTCTGTGTCTAACTGGCATGTCCCTCCTATTATTGTTACCATTGTTGCCATAGTTACCTCTCTTATTGTTATTTCCACCTTGGTTCCCATTGTTCTTTTCCTGGTAGTTATTGCCTCTCTTAAGATTCCTTATCTAGCACTAACTGTTTCCTTGATTGCTACTATTACCCTGATTGCGACTGTCATTCTGAAATCTTTTATTCCCATTATTCACATCTTGACTCTTGAGGTAGTTTGAAATCTGTTGTAGTTTCTGCTCCTATTTAGTGGCTTTTTTGAACACTTCATCCATGGTCAATGAATTATGAATATCCACATCTGATCCAATCTATGGCCTTAACCCCAAGATGACCTTATAGATCCTAAACCTCTCATCAAGATGATATTGTGGAGCATACTTCAACAAGTGAGAAAATTTCTCCCAATATTGCATCACTATCATACCTCCCTGTGTGAGGTTTTGGAATTCTATCATTTTCTTATCAAAATAAATCTATGGCAACCACCTCTTCCTAAAGAGCTCGAGGAAGCAGTCCCACGTGACTTCTCCTAGTAACAATTTCTTTTCATCCTTCTCGTTATCCCACCAAGTCGCTCCTTCCCCAGTAAGCTGGTAGAATCCCCATATAGCTTTAGTTTCATCAGACAAGTCATGGAGATCAAAATATTTTTCCATATCAATAATCCATGCTTCTACTCCATCACCTATTGTCTTACCGTCAAACTTAGGAGGGGTAACCTTCTTGAGATCCTTTCCTAACTCCTCAACAATTTTGTTTCGATTGTTCCCATTCACTTTACCCTCAGGACCTCTATTTTCTTCTCTCCTTTCCTCATCGCAATTTCCCTTTATTCCTCTAATTTCCTATTCCATAGTGTTCATTCAAGTTCCCTGCTGAGTCAAGAGAGTTCCTTGTTGAGTCAGGAGAGCTAGGATTTGAGCTAGTTGGTTAATCTATCCATCATTGTTATTGTTGTTTGCCTCATTTTTGTTTCCCTCATTGTTTTTGGTATTATTTCCTACATTAGCTCCTCCTGCATTCATGCCAAAATTATTCCCAACATTGACTTCATCATTGTTTCCAGTATTTAGGTCACCACTAGATACTAGGGTTATTGCCCTACATCCAGAATTTCTAGTATTCATGATGAGTTATCTACATAGAGTTTACAACTTTAGTGTAACAGTCCATTAAGGCCTAGAGTAGAACCATCGCTCTGATACCAAATGTAAAGTACTAAATTTTTTTTTAACATAATTACTAAAGTAAAAATCCACATTGACATCAAGTGAGTAAGTAAAGTAAAGTAAACTAACTACAACATCATCATCATCATCATCATGAAGAAGGTATATAATTGACATCATAAGACAACACAAGATTTGCATGCATTAAATTTCTACTCATATTCAATTTCAATTCAAGCATCTTTTTGAATTTAATTACAGAGCTTTCAAATAACAGTTATACATTTTTAGCTATGGATTTTAGCCTTAAATAGCATTTGAGTTTAAATACAAGTATACAATTATCATCAATATCAAATGAATCCAAAATTAGTCCTCGACCACCATCGACCACCAGGCCATCTGCTGCGTTGAAGGACAAGAACATGGTTCAAGTGCTTTTTCTACCCAACCACGAAGCTTGTGCTTCCCTTGTATCCTTCAAACTGAAGGATGCCCGACCCTGCTTGAAGGGACTACCAACTTGTAAACAAGTGCAGGGTGGAATCTGGTGCGTGCCTATCAATCTACATGCATTTCTATCATGAATGCATCATCTCATCAATAGGATATGGCAGGGAAATATAGAAATATAATCACTAGGCAATCAAACCATTTCATACAATAATACATATGTCTATTTCAACACCACAATTGCTTTCACCAAAGCATTAACCGTTTAACGGCATGTAGGTTTTGAAAAAGAAAACCTACTTCCCTATTACCCCATACTCGACACCCGTCCTGGAAGGCAAACTTTTCAAAAGCAAGGAATCATAAAAACACAAAAACTATAAAGAAAAGAAAATGCCTATGCCTTGTAACCATTGTTATGGAAAGATAAAACTCATTTCAAACCCCACTTAAGGAAAGTTAAACTTGTTCTATGCATGCAAGTACATAAGAGAAGCAAAATTCATTTAAAGAAGAAAAAAAAAAGTTGTAGGTTCTCATGTAAGCTAATTTTCTAGGTAAATAAAAGAAAGAAAAAAATGATTTTTAGAATGTGTGTTTTACTTCGTTGTGAATTTGATCATTTTTCATTGTTGTTGGAGTGAATACTCAATTTCTCATCCAAGAAGGAAAATATATAGTTATGATGATATGTTTACTACCATAGGCATACATGTTTTATTTTATTTAATTGAAAAAATGCCACATGGCTCCACACATTTCTTTCCCTCCTTTTTTAGATTTCCCTCCAATTTTTTCTTCCAAATTTTTCCTTGAAAATTTGGTTTCTATAAATGATGTGGAAGTGTTACATAACAATGATTTCTAAAAATTTTATTTTAAAAAAATTATATAGTTAAAAAAAAAAATTTAAGATGATTGCTTAAAAATAAGCATAAAAGTTCAATATTCATGGGACCACTAGCTCAACAAATAACTCCAAAAAAAGCTGAGAAGAATAAACTAAGCAATTGCATGGGTCATGTTGGTAATCATTTATGTTTAGGGTTTCAAGTTTGAACATTTGCAGGTTTTCTCATTCAAACCCTAAATTTTCTGAGTCATGGGATCTTACATTGCCTTGTCTATTCTGATATTGGCTTTCTGTGGTGGGTTCCTAGTTATTAAGTCTCATCCTCATGCTTTAGTGTTCGAAGATTGACCAGCCCTCGCACAATGTTTCGCTGCTTTTTCTTGTCACCTTGAGAAAAATGATAAGTTCTGTATATGCAAAGGTAAATTGTATGTTGGTGGGCTCGTGAAATCTCTATCGACCTCCAACAAATGATAAAGAATTGAGTTATATGCATTTTTAGATGCATATCGGGCTTTGGATAGTGCATATACAAAGGGGGAATCTTTCACAGATTCTTGAGAATATTCCCTATTTGTATGTCGTGTTGCATGTATATTTGGTTTGTATGTTCAGACATACAACGTCTATGTATAAGAGAAAAGATACATCGCAGGCATATTCCAGGAAAGATTAACTATTTGTATGTAGAGGAAATATACATTGCAGATATACAAAGGGGGCACATATACATTCGCTATAGTGCAAGTGTACAAGGGGCCTTGTATATTTGAAAACATGCAAAGAAAAGGTACAATTGGTGGGGCCCGCGGATATGCAAAGTAGAATGTACATCAGCTGGCAAATATACAAGTCAACATGCAAACACAGAAATGCAAATGATATACAAGCTGGATTTCAAAGGGTATTTCCAATCCAATTCATAAAAATTTTGAAATCCGCACCTTGTATGTATATCCGCGTTGTATGTTCACACATACAAGCAAATATACAAGAGGAGCTAGGTACAAGCCGGAATTCAAAGCAACTTCAAAATGCTTCATAAATATTTGAAATCCGCACCTTGTATGTATAAGGTGAATGTATATGTAGATATACATTGGGATATGCAAGGAAAGAGGATGCAAAGCAGACCTGATGGTGATTGCGATTTGTTCTATAACAGTTTGGGGTCTACCTTGCATGTTAACTGTTGCATCATGTATATGCATCCTGCATATACAAAGTTTTAAAAAGGGAATTTGTATATGCATATGTTTATGCATATAAAAGGGCGAAAAAGGGTAGAACGAAGAGGGGGAAAAGTCATCGATAGATGCATGAAGTGCTAACATGGCATGGTATTATTGGTTCACGACTTTTTAAAGGTGTTTTGAGTCATTTATCTTAGTGATGGAATATAGATCGACGATCAGGTTTTGGACCTTTGGCGATGGCTTTTCCTTGTGTCTACAGCCATTTTTGAGCTGGAAAGCTCCATTGGTACGTTGGTACGATTTCCAAGGGGAGCTACGGGTAGTTGAGCCATTAATGGCAACATACAGAGGCATGGGCCAATGGTTGAACGACCAACTACCAGATTTATGACGAAAATCTTTGAACGACAGTGCAGATCCCGAGCTCACATGCCCTCTCCTCAGTTTTCCTGGGCTGCCTTCAATATTTTGGGCACCATTTCTGGTGAAATGTATCTGGCGGGATTTTTGACTTGTGATGTAATTAATTTGCTGGATGTACAGTTGGGCTATATGAGGGGAAAACTGTGTCATTCATTGGTTGTTGAAAACTGGACAAAGATTCTGGTGCTATAATAAAATACAACTTCATCGGTGGCTCTGTTCTTGATGTCTTGTGAGTTTATGAGTCTCATGTTGTATGTTTCATGCATAAATTCATTGGTTTCATGCTGTTTTATATGAGAAATGCTCTATGCATGTGTCTAATCATTTGTCTCCAAGTTGTGGGCATGTTTTCTTTTGAATCAAGATAGCTAAGGGTTGTTCAAGATTCAGCAATATAGTTTTTTCTATATTGAATGTTTAATCTCCTACCTTTGTTCAAGGAACAAATTAAATGTTTCAGGTTAATCATTGAGAAGGCATGTTACAACATGGATATCATTAAGTATGAATGACTAAACACCTAGTTTTGGGAAGTATCTGTAAGGCAGGTGCTAAACAAGCCCCCTTGAAATCCAGTCATTAATATAGGTTTATACTGACCATTCACATGTGTATGTTTACTGACTCCAAGCCCTGGATGGGCACCGATCTAGTCTTGTCTTGAGGTTACACCCCAGGTCCTAGTTTTGCATCCAAATACCAAAATCAAATTAAAACTTCAAATACAAACCTTTAAGACATTAGAAGTAGTTTAGGACTAAAATCCTCTATCTCACAACTGAACATAAGCCCAAAGCTAGCCCCTTTGCACTTATCTCATAGTTTTGGTCTGCATAAGAGAGGATTTATTTGCTTTGTGTCAACATCTTAGCGAACTAGTAGATGCACTTCATAGATGTTGAATAGGGAATACCCCCCTTGGTTTTGTAGAGCCTAAAGAAGAAGAGGAGATATTTATAGAGTCTATCTCCTGTACTATTGGTCCCTGGCCCGGGAATCTTGTTGATCAATGATGGCTACTTTGTAGGGATAACTGGGAACAGGCATCCAGTCTGGGAAAATAACCAACAGATTTTGGTGACTCTGTTGGGGATTGATTTAAAAGTGTTATCTTCTCATCCCTAGTGTTAATTTGTACCCATCCGAGTTACTAATTGATTTTGGCGACTTCGCTGGGGACTGCTTTGTGAAAGAACCCTGATTTTAAAAGAAAACAATTCCTAGTTGTAGGTGGCGACTCCAAACAATCTCTCAACCGATAAAGTAAAAATTTGTATGCAAGGGAGAAGATCCCTACATAATCCTCTGTTTGAAGAGTTATCCATAAAAATGATGTACAGAAGAAAAGGGACTGTTCAAGCCAGTCGAGAGGGTTCTCCCAAAAGTAATGATAATATGCAAGACAATCCAGGATCTTTAGAGTGAACAATACCTTATTTTTCAAACACTGAAGCTGAGATCTAGAATGTATATGAAAGACAACAGGGTAGTGGTTTGAGAATGAGGTCAGAAGTGTTTCAAGAATGCCCTTTCCTTGATTCCCCTGACAGATTTGGAGAAGCTGAATCCCCAAGAGATGATAATGATTAGAATATAATAAAGCCTTCTTCTTCTATGCCCAGAGAGGAGGAATTAGCTGAAGAAATCAAGTGCCTGAGGGAAGAATTAGAATATTTGCAAGCAGTAAAAATCAGAGATGACATGAGACAGAAAGTACGGGCTCTTAAAACTGCTCAGAATGATTCAGTTCCCACCCTTGAGAATATAAATGTGTTGAGGAACCAGCGCATAAATGAAGTTCAGGATCAGCATAACGATCAAAGATAAAATACAAATAATGCTATAATACCATTGAATAATGTAAGAAATCAGAATGCAAATAGAAATGTAAATGCAAATCAGTTTGATAGGCAGCCTATGCAGTTGGACAAATTCAGACAGTTGGTTTTTGATGGCATTCCTGGTTACCCAAATCCTATTGACAAACATGTGAGGCTGCAAGTGCCAATGTTTTCAGGAAACAATACTGTGTCAGGAGAAGACCACTTAAAGGCTTTTCAGAATATCATGGACAACTTTGAGGTTGAGCATGAGGATGTTTTTATGAAATTATTTATGCAATCCTTAGTTGATGAGGCAAGAGAATGGTACAAGGGTCTACCTGATAGGAGTATTTCATCATGGGAGGATTTCAGAAGAATTTTCAAGGAACAATATGGTGACAAAACTGATCCTAGTTTTTTCATAAATGAGTTCACTGGCATTACCAAGGGATCAAATGAACAGGTTGCTGATTTCAATGCTAGATTCACTAAGGTGTTGAACAAATTGCCACATCACCCGAGGCCTAATAAACCTATGTGCATAGTGTTATACATAAATACTTTTGATGCTAAAACAACTTATGGATTAAGAGATAAGGGTCCTCATAGCCTCAGAGATGCTTTCAAAATAGCAACAAATATTGAAAATAACAGAAAAGTGTTTGGTAAGACAAACATAAGAGATGATGTAAAATTTTTGGAAAACCCCAATACTAAATCTCAAAGTGTTCAAGGCAATGCATCTACTTCTGAGGATAAATTAGATAAGTTGACAACTATTGTCAAGGACCTGAGCTATAGAATGGCTAAGAATGAAAAAGGGGTAGGTCTGGATAGACAGGTTTACCAAAGGCAAGAAAGAAGACCATCATTACATGATATGCCATATAATACCAGTTGGCATAATGGTAAATCCATTCTTCCAAACAGTAACACAAATTTAAGGGCTCAACATGTCAAGGAAACACTTGATCCTTTGAAGAAGGTGGTTAATAATGTTAATGACACCCCATGGTGCATAATATGTCAGATGCCTAACTCACAGTCACAATGTATGATTGCTCAGTCTCTATATAACAATGCCGTGGCCTGTGATGAATGCAATGAACCACATTGCATGGAAGATGACAATGTCAATATGTTGTCTACAAACAGGGAGTATCCTTCTCATGATGTTGATGCAAGCACAAATAATGAGATTTAGGTCTGCTAGCAGTTTCCCTGTGGTGAAGATGATGAAGATAATTATGCTTATGCTCAGGACTCACACAATTTTTTGAACAACTTGAGAAGACCATTTGATGAAGAGATTAGAGCCTTCACAGCTGCAGCAATTTCTCAAGTCAAAAGCAATTACAATCTCAGGGGTAAAACTTAGGTAAGTAACTCGCACCAACTAGAGAATACTTTTGTGAGCCAGCCTATGCACAATCATAAAGGGACTGAACCACAAAAGAAACAATGGAGCAATAATAAGAAAAATTTTAAGCAAAAAATAGGTCATGATTCTCAAGGACCAAAAAATAGAATTCCCCAGCTTGAGGATCAGAACAAAGATTTTTAGATCAAAGATGACAGTCAGGGAGCCACAAAAATTAAAGCTAGATCATACCAAAATAAAAATAAGACTGTAGATCAGGCTACAACTGTCATACAAAGCTATGTTCCTTTTGACATAGCTCAAGTTTTATCCCAAGTAAAGGTCTCTGTTCTATTGATGGAGCTGATGAAAGTTGAGGAGTTCAGAAATAAAACATTGTCCTTGATTTCTGGAGTACCTTATCAAGCCAAGTTGACTGATGAAACTCAGGGTAAAAAAAGCCCTATGCGTTGATGAGGATGAGACTCTTGAAGTATATTTGGGGGTGACCATGACAAAATGCCCTTCACAGGTTGAACCATTCTATGTCTCCCTTGTCATAAATGGAAAAGTGATTAAGAATTGGATGCTTGACTCAGGAGCATCAACAAATATCATGCCTTTGGCCATTATGCAGCAAGTTGGGTTAAAGATAGATAAGGCATGTGGGAAATTCTATGCCATGGATGCTAGAGAGGTGCCTGTCATTGGAATTATGAAAGATGTGGACTTCAGATTGGCAGCATATCCTGAAAAAATTTACAAAATGAATATAACAGTTGTTGATATCAAGCCGCAATATGGTATGTTGTTGTCAAGAAGATGGGCAACATTGATTGGTGGGAGTATGCAATTGGACTTGTCATATGCTATGATCCCTATGAATGGCAGGGATATCAAACTAATCAGAGAAGAAAGGTCACTAGACACAGTTGAGGATCAAGAGTCAGAGGAGCATATATGCTTTGTGGACACCGACTGTGATAATTTCAGAGTTGTCTCAGATGATAAAGAGGGTAAAGGGAGAGACATGTGCATTCAAGAACTTGACCAACAGGGTCTCTAGACCATGTATTTTGATGGACCTTGCTCAAAGGAAGGCTCTGGTGCTAGAATTGTATTTCTGTTTCCAGCTGGTAAGCTTCTAAAATTCTCTTTCTTGCTGAAGTTTTCTTGTATGAATAATATTGCAGAGTATGAGGCTCTGTTATTAGGATTGAATGTTGCTTTGAAGCATGGGATCAAGATGCTCAAAGTATTTGGGGATTCAGAGTTAGTTGTTTCCCAAGTCAGAGATAAGTATGCATCAAAAAATAAGAGGTTAAAATAGTATAAGCATGCTGTTTGGGATACAATTGAATTGTTTGATGCTTTTTCAATAAGCTGGATAGAGAGATCAAAAAATGTCAGGGCAGATTTTTTAGCTAATGTAGCCATAAGGCTAGATGATGTTACTCTGACAGATATTACAAATGTTGAGGGTAAACTTAGACCTGTAGTACCAGATAATGTATACAACTGGCAAGTATTTGATGATGACAAAGATTTACTGAGATTTCTACATTGTATTGATGAATATGAGAACCAGGAAATGGATTTTCAGAACTTTGTAGAGGTTGTAGATGGAAAAGAAACTCTCTTAGGGAAGGAGGTAATTCAACTCAAGACAAATAAAATCCCTAGAGGGCTGGTAGCTTTAGAGAGAGCTTTTGACAATAGGGACCAATTTGTTACAAAGTCATCTCCAACAAACAAGAATGATTTGGAGAAGATAAATTTGGGGACATCTCAAGCCCCCAAGAAGGTATATATTGGCAAACAGCTCAAGCCAGACATCAGGACTATGCTGATTGCACTACTGAAAAAATATGAGCATGTCTTTGCTTGGTCATATGAGGACCTGAAAGCTTATAGAGAGGATTTATTCCAACATGAAATCCCTTTGAACCCTGGAGCTAAACCATTTAGACAAAAACAAAGACCTATCAACCCAACTTTAGCTCCAAAAATGTGAGAAGATCTTATGAAGCTTAGGGAGGCTGGAATAATTATGCCCATCAGACACTCAACTTGGGTGTCCAACCTTGTCCTAGTTAGAAAGAAGAGTGGTGACATAAGACTTTGTGTAGACTTTAGGAATCTAAATGTATCTTCCTTGAAGGACAATTATTCATTGCCAAACATGGAAGCCATGTTGCTGAAAGTGACTGGTTGTGAACTCTTATCCATGATGGATAGATTTTTAGGGTACAATCAAGTGAAAGTAAAAGAATCTGAACAATTCAAGACTGCTTTCACCACTCCATGAGGAACCTATGTATATGTAAGAATGTCGTTTGGATTAACAAATGTAGGTGCCACATTTCAGAGGGCTATGGATGTTGCCTTTGCAGGATTAATTGATTCAACCCTAGCTGTATATCAAGATGACTTGACAGCTTATTCAAAAAAGGAAGAGCAACACTGTATTCACTTAGAACAAATCTTTATTAGGGCATTGGAATATGGCATCTCACTTAACCCAAAGAAATGTGCTTTTGGGGTAGTGGAAGGGAAATTGCTTGGTCACATTGTTTCCAAGGATGGAGTCAGGATTGACCCTAAAAGGGTGGCTCCAATTGACAAAATTCAAATCCCTAGAACAATGAAAGGTGTTCAGTCCTTCTTCGGACAAATTAATTTTGTTTGAAGATTTGTCCCTAACTTTGGAGAGACCACAAAAGATATCTCCAAGATGTTGAAGAAAGGTGCAACTGTCAAATGGGAAGATGAAGCAACTAAATCATTTCAAAACATTAAAGAGGCTATAAGGATGGCTCCTATGCTAAAGTCTCCTGATTTTCTAAGCCATTTCAGCTGTTCTCATTTGCTTCTTTCCATACTATTGCTGTGTGTTTACTGCAAAAAAATATAGAAGGTTTTGAACAACCTATAGCTTTCTTTAGCAAGTCATTGTAGGCTGTTGATTTGAAGTATGACATCATGGAAAAGTAGGCATATGCACTGGTTAGAGCAGTCAAGAGCTTCAGGCCATATTTTGTAGGCTCTCAGATAGTTGCATGTGTGCCTCATGCAGTAGTTAAAGATATTTTTACTCAATAGGAGATAACTAGAAGAAGATGCAGATGGATAAATAAATTGCAAGAGTTTAACATTGAAATATAGATCACAAAATTGGTAAGAGGACAAGGTTTGGCAAAACTGATGACACAATCAAACCTAGAGGCATGCCAGGTGAATGTAGTGCATAATGAAATTGTAAATATGTCAGAGTCTGAATGGTATAAGGACATAGTACATTATTTACAGAATCTAAATTGTCCTTCTCATCTCAGTGATGATCAGAAGAGGACCTTGAAGCTACATGCTATTAAATACATCATTGTTCAAGGAGAGTTGTATTGGAAAACTTTTGATGCCGTATTACTCAGGTGTGTAGATGAAAATCAGACCAGAGATATTCTAAGTGAGATGCACAATGGAGTGTGTGGCAGACATTATGTTGCCCATACAATAGCCCACAAAATTCTCAGAGCTGGCTACTGGTGGCCAACCCTCTTCTCAGATGCACAAAGAATGGTAAGAAAATGTGAGTCTTGCCAGAGGTTCTCAGGAAAACTGAAATATGAAGGTGCATTGCCCCTTAAGACTAACTGTAAAAGCTCCATTTCAGCAATGGGGAATTGATTTTATAGGGGAAATCTCAAAAAAATCAAGTGGAGGACATAGTTGGATTTTAGTGGCTACTGACTACTTCACTAAATGGATTGAAGCCATTCCAACTAAAAAGGCTACAAGCAAAGTGGTGATGGATTTTATTCTAGAAAATATTATTATCAGATTTGGAGTACCAGCCAAATTGGTCACAGACAGTGCTATGTGCTTCAGGTCTGGCGAATTTATTAATTTTTGTAACAACTATGGAATTGATTTGTCTCATACATCACCATACCATCCACAAGGAAATGGTCAAGCAGAGTGAAGTAACAAAAGTCTCGTGAAAATCATCAAGAGGGTGATAGATAAAAACAAGAGGGCTTGGGATTCAAAGTTGAGGTTGGCATTATGGGCTTACAGGGTGACAGTGAAAAGAGCAATTGGGAGGTTGCCATTTGAATTAGTATATGGTGTAGCAGCTAAATTGCCTGTGAACAACCTCCTGCCAGCTTATAGGCTCATCCAAGGCAATGATGAGGAGATTGAGGACCCAATGACTGAAAGAATAAATCAGCTAGGTGCATTAGATGAAATCAGAAGAGATGCACACAAAACAAACATCAATAAACAACAAGAGGTGAAATATCTGTTTGATAAAAGGGCTACGGAGAGAAGGTTCCAAATAGGTGACTTGGTCCTTATGTGGAATGCAAGGAGCCAAGATAGGGGTAAGCACGATAAATTTGAGCCCCTATGGATTGGCCCATATCAAATTGGCAATATCCATGAAAATGATTCTTATTTTCTCCAGGCCCTCAGTGGTGAACTACTAGAATTGCCAGTGCACAGTAAATTCCTTAAAGCTTTTTTCTCATAAATGAATACCTTATGTGCACACTGTAAATTAGGGTAAGTATTTTGTACATGGTTTGTATAGTTGGTCGTGTTTTGAGTTTTGCATTTTGTCTGGTCTACCCCGGAGTAGTCTGGTCCTCGCTGCAGTCTTGCACATGCACGTCCCCAATTGGAGCCTGTGTTGGTAATCATTTATGTTTAGGGTTTCAAGTTTGAACATTTACAAGTTTTCTCATTCAAACTCTGAATATCCTGAGTCATGGGATCTTGCATTGTCTTGTCTATTCTGATGTTGGCTTTCTGTGGTGGTCTCCTAGATATTAAGTCTCATCCTCTTTCTTTAGTGTTTGAAGATTGACCAGCCCCCATGCAATGTTTCACTGCTTTTTCTTGTCGCCTTGAGAAAAATGATAAGTTCTATATATGCAAAGGTAAATTGTATGTTGGCGGGCTCGTGAAATCTCTATCGGCCTCCAACAAATGATAAAGAATTGAGTTATATGCATTTTTAGATGCATATCGGGCTTTGGATAGTGCATATACAAAGGGGGAATCTTTCACAGATTCCTGAGTTTGTATATCGTGTTGCATGTATATTTGGTTTGTATGTTCAGACATACAACAACTATGCACAAGAGAAAAGATACATCGCAGGCATATTCCAAGAAAGATTCACTATTTGTATGTAGAGGAAATATACATTGTAGATATACAAAGGGGGCACAAATACATTTTCTATAGTGCAAATCCCATCAATCTATGTATATGTATGTTTATCTCATTCAAACCACAGTCAGGTTTTGACTTTTTAAAGGTGTTTTGAGCTGTTTATCTCAGCAATGGAATATAGATTGACAGTCAGGTTTTAAACCTTCAGCGATGGCTTTTCCTTGTGTCTACGGCCATTTTTGAGCGGGAAAGCTCCATGGGTCCGTTGCTACGATTTCCAAGGGGAGCTACGGGTAGTTGAGCCATTAATGGCAACATATAGAGGCATGGGCCGATGGTTGAACGATCAACTACCGGATTTACAATGAAAATCTTTGAATGGCGGTGCAGATCCTGACTCACCTGCCCTCTCCTCTATTTTCCTGGGCTGCCTTCAATATTTTGGGTGCCATTTCTGGTGAAATGTATCTGGTGGGATTTTTGACTTGTGATGTAATTAATTTTCTGGATATACAGTTGGGCTATATGAGGGGCAAACTGTGTCATTCATTGGTTGTTGAAAACTAGACAAAGATTCTGGTGCTGTAATAAAATACAACTTCATTGGTGGCCCTGTTCTTGATGTCTTGTGAGTTTATGAGTCTCATGTTGTATGTTTCATGCATAAATTCATTGGTTTCATGCTATTTTATATGAGAAATGCTCTATGCATGTGTTTAATCATTTGTCTCCAAGTTGTGGGCATGTTTTCTTTTGAATCAAGATAGCTAAGGGTTGTTCAAGATTCAGGAATATAGTTTTTTCTATATTGAATGTTTAATCTCCTACCTTTGTTCAAGGAACAAATTAAATGTTTTAGGTTAATCATTGAGAAGGCATGTTGCAGCATGGATATCATTAAGTATGAATGACTAAACACCTAGTTTTGGGAAGTATCTATAAGGCAAGTGCTAAACAAGCCCCCTTGAAATCCAGTCATTAATATAGGCTTATACTGACCATTCACATGTGTATGTCTACTGACTCCGAGCCCTGGATAGGCACCGATCTAGTCTTGTCTTGTGGTTACACCCTAGGTCCTAGTTTTGCATCCAAATACCAAAATCAAATTAAAACTTCAAATACAAACCTTTAGGACATTAGAAGTAGTTTAGGACTAAAATCCTCTGTCTCACAACTGAACATAAGCCCAAAGCTAGCCCCTTTGCACTTATCTCACAGTTTTGGTTTGCATAAGAGAGGATTTATCTGCTTTGTGTCAACATCTCAGCTAACTAGTAGATGCACTTCATAGATGTTGAATAGGGAATACCCCCCTTGGTTTTGCAGAGCCTAAAGAAGAAGAGGAGATATTTATAGAGTCTATCTCCTGTACTATTGGCCCCTGGCCCAGGAATCCTGTTGATCAATGATGGCTACTTTGTAGGGATAACTGGGAATAGGCATACAGTCTGGGAAAATAACCAACAGGTCATGCCCTAAGGCTTAAGAGGAGGTGTTAGAATATAAGACTTATCTTTGTAATAAAGTCACCATAGTGACTTAGTGGTTTGTTAGTGTTGATATTATTACTATTTAGGGTTGTGGACAAGTGTCACATCTTTAACTTTTGGTTACATCTCTCAATCTCTTTCTAAAACAACAGTAATAGAGCAAACACTTTAAATAAATAAATATGAAAAAGCCTTGTGAAACTCCTCATAGTCCTCCTAGGTGGCACTATCTTCAAAGTATCAATCCCACTAGACCTTGCATTGAGTTACATCTCTGTTGCTTTGAGAGTATTGATCATTACCATCATGGGTCTAGAACTTGAAGAGTATTCCAATCAAGCACATGAGCAAATTCGGACACACACCTTTTAAAATATGAAACATGAAAAATTTTATGTAGTGGAGCAAGAGTAGGTGGTAAAGCAAGTATGTAAGCAACTAGGTTAACTACTTCCAGAACTTCAAATAGGCCCACATATTTGGGAGAAAGCTTGGCTGATTTCCCAAACTTGATAGAACTTTTGTGAGGTTTGACTCTGAGTAAAACTTTACCCCCAGTAACAAACTATCGTGGAGTTCGTTTTGCATTAGCATAACTCTTTGACCTGTCATTGGCCTCATCCAACCTTTGTTTAATTACTCTAACACGTTCCTTCATTTCTACCAACATCTCTAGCCCTATGCATAGTATATCTTCTATTGTGTCCCAATTGATAGGTGTTCTACACTTCTAACTGTATAGTGCTTCAAAAGGAGCCATTTTAATAGTAGAATGTGTATAATGGAAAATTTGGATAAATGAAAATGATAAAACAATACAATACGTTACCTATACCCAAATCTTCAATACCTCAATAGATAGAATGATGGATGCATGCAAGATGAATTGATTGAGTGATTTGATATGTTGGTTGCTCAATTCAACAGCATAACATTAAGATGAAGATGATAGATTGAAGATGATAGATGAGAAGATGGAAGATTGATTTTGACAACATAAGGATGCATGAAAGATGGATAGATCAAATGGCTTATGAGAGGGTTGATTTATAAGAAAGACTTGGTTCAAATGGATGGTTGAGATTAAAAGGCTAATTGAATGATGTGGACAGCTAGGATTGATTAGTTATTCCCACTCTTCAAGGGAGTTGTAGTCATGTGACAAGTGTAAAGAAGAGAATAAATCTCATGTGTGATCGTGTACATAAAAACCTTTATTTAATAAGTTTATGTGTGATCGTGTACACAAAAAGTACTACCACACATGATTTAAGTGAGAGGTGGACAAGTGTTGAAATGTGGTGAGTGGTGAAGACCTAATTCAAATATTTTATTTGAATTAGTTTGGATATGTGAGGGAAAATTAATTAAATAAATAGGATTTATTTAATTAATTGGATAGTGGGATTAGAATAGGATAAATGGGATTATGAATAGGAAATTAATTAAATAAATAAAATTTATTTATTTAATTAGCTAGTGGGATAAATGGGATTAAGAGGGGAATTAGGACAAAATGCTATAGGATGTCTAAATAATGTTTTTGACTAGGTGTTGCAAGACATTGACAAATTTGGGGACAATTTTGGGTGTCTACATTTTGCCCCTCTTTGAGATGATGTTCAAGATGATAAGATTTGTGTCAAGTAACATCATTTCAAAGAAGCTAAGGTATGGATAGAGGAAAGTGATAAGAATGAAATGGGATGATGATGGAAAGAATAGGATGATGATTATGGAAAGATAGGATGATGATGCCCCCTCAAGAGGATAGGTGGGTTGGACAAACACGGGTAGGCTCTCGAAATGAAATGGATTTGTCAAGGAAGAAAGACAAGGGAATGGATAGAAGAAATGAATGATGCATTATGCTATAATGAAAGTGAGCAACCATATGTTTGATATAGCACTAGACATTATGCACCAAGGTGACAACGTGTCTCATGTACCAGCGTAATACAACCTTGTCAAACGTATGAGGAAGTAAACTTAGAGCATTAAAGTCCTAATGTACAAAAGGTATGATATGACCTTAGATATAAAGGATAATGCAAAAAACTATTCCAACATACACAAGATATGAATATTAGCTGGAAAGATTACAGATTTGATACAAATGCAAGATAAAATGATAACACACACAAGCAAGCAAGCAAGCAAGCAAGCACAAATGATACAAAAACAAACAAGGTATTGCCCTTGTCAAGGTGTAAACCAATGATTAATTGATTGATTGATGATGATAGATAATGATAATGATAGATAGTGTTGTCATTGCAGGGAACGATATATCCCTAGATTAACACAAGGACGATTGTTTAATTGATTGATTGATTTGGTTTACGACAAGATTAGGATCAAGACCAAAGGATGTAATTGCATAATTTGAATTGATTGATTGACTTCATTGGTACGGATTAATGATGGATTGCATTTGGATTTATTGCTTGGAATGATTGATTTGATGATTTTGAAGAATTGGATGAATGGGATGAAGATGATTGATTTGATGAATGAATGTGATTTGATTGAATTTTAAGTGTTTATTGATGAGGTGGGAGATAGATGATAGAAGAAATGAGACATGGATGAAGATGATGATTGGTGAAGATTAGAAGAAGGATGGAAGATGGAAGAGGTCTATCATTTGTGCCTGAATCTGGGCACCTCCTTCATACTCCAGACTGCCTACATACCCGTGTCTATGGGATCATGGCACTTAACAATAGAGATGATATGTAGTTCTAATAATATTTTATTGATGGTGATGATGAAGGTAGATGGATTGGTCAGGTTATGGATTGATTGAGATTGATTGGATGTTTCATGATATATGATGTTGTTGATATGGATTGGATTGATGTGAGTTTGATTGATAGATTGGCTTGATTTGATGATTTGATTGGATTTGTTTTGATGGATTTGATGAATGATTTGAGTTGATGATGTGATTTGATTTGATTTGATGGACTGGCTTAATTTGATGATTTGATTGGATTTTCTTTGATGAGATTTGATGCGATGGATTGTTTGATGATGATTGATCTTATTGCTTGGATTTTTTGTTGGATATTTGATTTTTTTTGTGTTTTTTTTTTAAATGTTTTTTTTTTGGATTTTTGAATTTTTGGAAATGTTTTGGGAAAATACCAATGGATTTACAATGTGGGTAGCCTTTGTGCTAAACACCAATGACAAGGGGGAAGAGCAAGTCTAGGTGCAAAGGATTGGATGAATGGATAGATAAAAGGATGGGTGATAGGATAAAGACTTATGATAGATGGAGGGGTATAAGGATAAGCTATAGTGGATGAATGTATGCCTCATAATGGAGCTAGGATGTGATCTCCAAAGATTATGTCGTATATAAATAACATGCCCCATTCTAGATAGCATGCTTAGGATTTTACATGACAAAACTTATGATAAAAGGATGACATGATGGATTTTACATGACAAGGCTTATGACGAAAGGACAATAGGATGGATTGGTTGGAAAGGACAAGGCATATGATGATAGGATTGTTTGGAAAGGGTGAGGTATATCAAGAGAGATCCAAAGAATATTTCAACATTTTGCCCCCATAGCTTTATCAAGATCAAAAGGAGGAAGGGAGAATGATTGAACTCAATAGGATAGGTATATGGGTGTAATGGATAAGGATGGTACGATAGGATAGGATAGGATGGAAAATGATATAATGGGATAGATAGTTTGGATGAGACAAGGTGGCCCCAAGTGTAAGCGACATAGAAGATCAACCTACACATGATGCCTATTTGCCAGGTTTTCATCATGGTACTTATCCAAGGCACCACCAAGGGTGGTTTTCACTGTTGGATGAAGGGATTTATCTTTACTATTTTTGATTTTTTTCTTTTTTTTTCTTTTTAGATGGGATAGCATGACAATTACACATGGTACCTACGAGCAGGCTTTCACCATGGTAATGGATAGGAGGGACTCAAATGTCTAATGCTATAAAAAGTGATAGTGTCCCATTAGATGAATGTCATCGCATGGACCATGTCATTATGCTCATAGATGTTGGTAAGGGTTTGTGTGGATGGGAGATGGACTAGGATTGGAATCACATGAAGGTATTAGGATAGGACTAGGTGGCTCATGGATTGGCATGTGATTGCTCATAGGATGCATTGACTAGATTGGTATCTCCCTTGTCAAAGGTAATTAAGTCTTGCTCCAAATGTGGACTTAAGGACACTTGATTTATGTACAAGGGGCCACTTGGACTTGCATGTGCTTCTTGTTTCAAAGGTGGACTTAGGTCTATCAATGGTACTTGATGGTCTTGGTGATGTGTTGGAATGTTGGAATGAGGAATTGGATAATGTTGGGGTGGATGTTGATAGGTCGATGTGGCATAGGTTGATGTGGAAGTATCATGATAAATGGATGGAGTAGGTTGATATGAAGTTGAGGGAGGTGACACATAGGATTGAGGTGGAATTTGTTGAGGTTGGGATTATGTTTGGACATGTTGTGAAATGACTTGTTGTGGTTGGAATTGTTGATGTGATGATGATGGAGGGGTTGTATAGGATAAAGATTGTTGTGATATGAATTGAAATGCATAAGGGTTGACATTTGAAAGGTTGTGATAGGTTGACGAAGAGTTGATATGACATGTGAATGGATGAAGTTGATATGAAGTGGGAGGTGATGACATGTAAGGTTGAGGTGGCATCGATTGTTGATGGGATGATTGGATTTGATGTTGTGCTTGTTGAGTTTGTGATTGACAAGTTGTTGGGAATTAAGGTGTCTCAACCTTGGTAATTCCTTGTATTATTTCATTGTATTTATTTATTTATTGCCTATTGTATAATTTAGATGCAAATCCTATGTTGTCATATTGTGGGAGTTGGCACGGTGATGTGTGATCCTACATGGCATATGACCACATGTAATTTTGTCCTCACATGAGGAGATAGACATCCCACTTAGTGGTAGGAATATTTTTCCATGCGTCAGCATCTTGGATGTTGTGTAAGGGAATGTTGACCGTAATGGTCATGACAAATTCCTATGACGAAGTTATGACATGTAAGAGTCAGAAATAGAAGCTTGTAAGACAGGTGAAGACATGTGTCGAAGAGCATCTTTGAAAAAGGCATCTTTGGGTGCCCCAAGGTGGACTATGACAAGTTGTAAGAGAATATGCTATTTATAGCCTATGTATGATAGATTCTCTTACATCTGTAAGTTATGACAGTTATGACAGATTCTATGACAGTTGTAAGAGTCATAAGAGCATCTGTCATAGCCCATTTTGGAAATAGGTGACCTCTTTGGGATGGGGTGTGTGGACAAGTGTCAGAAGCATATTACAATGTTGACCAAGTGTCCATAGGCATGCGTTTTGGGCCATGAGGCCAAGTTGGATTCCCATTCCAAGATAGAGGCAATTTTGCCTTGTATTTTCTATAAATAGGTGCTTTGAGGAGGATTTGTAGTATGTGATTGATAGGTACTGTTATGCTGCTAGATTGACTCCAGACATGAGTGTCAAAGACTATTGAGAGCTTGCATTGCAAGTGTATTGTAAACCATATTCAGTTTTGATAATACATTGTGCAAGTTTTCAAGTGTGGGGTTTTTCACCTGATAAGGGTTTTCCCCACATTATATCTTGTCTCTCTTCTTCTGTCTTCTTTCTAGTTCTATGTGTATTGCTACAATATCTATGTTATATGTTTCATGTTACTGTAATTGTAAAGATTAAATTTAATTTACATAGCTCTCCCCTCATTAGATTAGTGTAGGAAGTGATTTCCATACACCTACCTTCCTTTCAGTTGGTATCAAAGCTTGATCATGTTTGGTCCTAGTAGTTGGGTAGGGTTTTTTTGAGATGATCTTAAGTTGAGTGGGAGACTGTACAGAGTATTCTAAATCTTATTGCAGAAAGGAGATGACAAGCACATCTGGAAGGATAGAGGTGGAGAAATTCAATGCAACTAATGGGAAACCGTTGATGGCACATAACCTATGACAATGTCACAAGTTGATTGGGATCTCAAAGATTAGAAGGCTAAGGGTCTCATAAGACTTAGTCTTACTGATTCTATCCCGTTAAATGTCCATGAGGAGAAAATTGCAAACTTGCTTTGGAAGAAGTTGGGAGATGTGTATCAAGCCAAATCCCTAGTTAACAAACTTTTTCTGGGAAAGAAGTTGTATTCTCTTTGAATGGAGGATGGAGGATCTGTTGCAGATCATTTGAATGCTTTCAACATGTTGGTTGCACAATTGACATCTATTGGTGTGAAGATGGAGGAGGAGGATCAATGTATGACCTTGCTTTGTTCTTTGCCGGACTCATGGGATCATCTTGTCATGGCTATTGGAAGTACCACATCCACATTCAAATTGGATGAAGCAGAGAAAGTCTTTTGAGGCAGCCAAAGGTGCTCTTGCAGTTCATGGAAGACCTAAGGAGAAAGGGAAAAAAAGAACAAGAAAGCTGAGAAGGGTAGATCCAAATCTCCTGGAAAGTCCAAGGCTCTTTGTTGGAACTGTGGCAAAACTGGGCATTTCTGAAAGGAATACAAAAAGGAAAAGAAAAAGAAGAACCTAGATTCAGATTCTGACAAGTCACAAGATGATGGTGATGCCTTTATCGCAGCCCTGACAACCCATGCATCTGATGATGTGTGGCTGATTAATTCTAGTGCATCATTCCACATGAGCTTGCCTCGAGACTAGTTTACTAAGTTTGAGGAGTTTGATGGTGGAAGGGTGTACCTAGGTGATGACTCTCATTTGAAGATTTTTGGTCATGGAAGAGTCTCTATCTGATTCCCTAATGGATGAGTGAAGGGGATCTCTAGGGTTATGTACATCCTAGGCTTAGCTCGAAACCTACCTTTTGTAAGTATGTTGAATGATGCAGGTGTGCAGGTTGTCTTTTCGAAAGAAGGATGCAAGATGACTAGAGGAGCTATGGTGCTTGCTAAGGGTACTAGGAGAGGTACTCTGTTTCAGCTAGAGGCATGCATTTCACAATGCAATAGTTTTTCTGACTCAAGGAAGAGGGCAGCAGTCACTTCATCCCCACCATCTAAACCAGCAGTGAAGAAATCTATTGTATCTAGTCCTGATGGTTGTATTCATGCTTTGGAAGTTAAGCTTCCTATTGAAAAGACAATGTTATGGCATAAGAGATTTGGCCACATTGGTGAGAAGAATCTTAGAACCCTGAAAAATAAAAACCTCGTTGAGGGGTTAGATGATTTTAATCTTGAGTTTGACTTTTGCGAACATTGCATATATGGAAAACAAAACTATGTTCAATTTTATTCGAGTTCTCATAAGTCTTCTGGTGTGTTGGACCTTGTTCATTCTGATGTATTTGGTCCTGTTAATGTTCCTTCATTATCAAAATCTATATATTTTGTATCTTTCATAGATGACTACAGTAGGACATGGATTTATTTTCTTACAAGCAAATCTAAAGTCTATAGTAAGTTTAAGGAGTTTAAAGTCTTTGCTAAAAATTAGACTAGTAAAAGGATTAAATGTTTGAGAACTGACAACGATGGTGAGTTCTATTCTACAGAATTCGATAAATATTGCAAGGAACTTGGGATTGAAAGACATAAGACAAATCCATACACCCCACAAGAAAATGGAGTTGCAGAGAGGATGAACAAGACACTGATGGAGAAGGCTAGGAGTATGCTTAGTGGAGCTGGCCTAGAAAAAAAGTTTTGGGTTGAAGCTGTTGCCACTGCTTGCTTTCTAATAGATAGATCTCCTACATCAGCTCTTGTTGGTAAGACACCCATGGAGGTGTGGTCTGGTAGAAAGCCTTCAACAAGGCATCTTTGTGTTTTTGGTTGTGAGGCATATGCACATGTGCCTAGGGAGAAGTGGTAAAAAATGGAGAACAAGGCTATTAAGTGTATCTTCATTGGCTATGGTGTCAGTGTTAAAGGATACAAGCTTTGGGATTATATGACTGAAAAAGTTTTGTATAGCAGAACTGTCATCTTCAAAGAGCTAACACCTTCTTCCACTATTTTATAGCCAGGAGAAAAAGAAAAGAAAGAGGATGTTGTTCAGTTTCCTTCTACCCCTGAGAAGACTAAACATAAAGACAATGTTGGACCTGAAAATGAGGAGAGCTCTAGCAGCTCTAAAAGTTTAGAAGATGAAGTAGAACCTCCACCTCAGCCTTTGAGGAGGTCCACACGAATCAGGAAGCAACCTAAGAGGTTTGGTTATACATTTCTTGATTCTAGTTGTGCTTTTTCTTTGCTTACTAACAGTGATAAACCTAGAACTGTATCAGAGGCTATGGCTATGAAAGATGTAGGTTCCTCGAAGGAGGCCATGGAGGATGAGATGGCTTCTTTGGAAAAGAATCAAACTTGGGACTTGGTGCCTTTGCCTCCTGGATGGAAACCCGTTGGATGCAAATGGGTGTTCAAGAAGAAATTTGGTGTAGATGGCAGTGTCGAGAAGTATAAGGCTAGATTGGTTGCGAAGGGGTATTCACAAGTGGAGGGTATAGATTATGGTGAGATCTTCTCTCCCATTGGAAAGATGACATCCATTCAATTCTTGTTATCTCTTGCAATAGCTTATGACTTAGAAGTAGAATAGATGGATGTGAAGACAACTTTCCTTCATGGTGACTTGGAGGAAGAGATTTACATGTCACAGCCAGACCATTACATAGTGAAGGGTAAAGAAAATTTGGTTTGAAAGTTGAAAAAGTCTTTGTATGGTTTGAAGCAGTCTCCTAGGATGTGGTACTTGAAGTTTGATGCTTTTGTGTTGTCAATTAGATTTGTGAGATAGAAATTGAATCACTATGTGTATTATAAGTATGATGGTGGTCATATTCTCATTGTTGCATTATATGTTGATGATATGTTGCTCATTGGGAAGGGTAAGAATATGATTTCTAATTTTAAGTCTTAGTTGGCAGCACAAATTGAAATGAAAGATTTAGGGGCAGGTAGGTACATTCTAGGAATGGAAATTAGAAGAGACAGAACTAATAGAAAAATTTAGTTAAGCTAGAGTAAGTATGTGAAGACTATGTTGGATAGGTTCAACATGGAAGATTGTAGACCGTTGTGTGTTCCTGTTTCTTTGGGGATAAAGTTGTCTATTAGTGATTGTCCAAAATCTCTTAGTGAGGTGGAGGACATGAGAAAAGTACCTTATGCTAGTGTTGTTGGCATTTTGATGTATGCTATGGTCTGCACAAGACCAGACATTGCCCAAGTAGTGGAAGTCCTTAGTCAATTTATGGCTAATCCTGGATGGGTACATTGGGATGCAATTAAGTGAGTGTTCAGATATTTGAGGGGTACTTTCAAGTATTCCATATGCTATCATGGTAATGTTATAGGACCTCCACATTCTATTGATATTCATGGATTTGTGGATTCGGATTGGGCAGGTGACATTGACAATAGGAGATCCACCAGTGCTTATGTGTTTACACTGTTTGGTGGTGCTATTAGTTGGATGAGTTAGAGAAAACCTGTGGTTGTTTTGTCCATGACAGAAGTTGAGTATATGGAAGTAACTCATGCTTGTAAGAAAGCCATTTGGCTCAAGAGATTGTGTTTAGATATTGGTGTTGATGTAGGACATATTACGATTTGTTGTGACAGTTAGAGTATGATTTGCCTTGCGAAGAATCCAACTTTCCATGCTAGAACAAAGCATATTCATGTACAGTTTCACTTTGTGTGAGACATGGTAGAGGATGGGAAGGTAAACTTGGAGAAGGTAGATACTTTGAAGAATGTTGTAGATGTATTGACAAAGCCAGTGGGCACAAAGAAGTTCAGATGGTGTTCAGAGTCTATGAGCCTCTCGGCCTATAGTAGTTAAATCCTATTATTCTATTGACTCTTACAAGGTGTTTGACAAGTGGGAGAATGTTGGGAATTAAGGTGTCTCAACCTTGGTAATTCCTTGTATTATTTCATTGTATTTATTTATTTATTGTCTATTGTATAATTTGTATGCAAATCCTATGTTGTCATATTGTGGGAGTGTTGGATTTGGGACATACAACTGAGAGGGGGGGGGGTGAATCAGTTGTTACCAAAATCCTATTCTTTATTTACTTTAAACCTTCTTATATTTCAACAACATATCAAAGATTCAATCATGGAAGCATAATGCAACAATTCAAGAGCATAAACAAATTCAACACATATAACACCAAGAATTTAATGTGGAAAACCCAGTTAAGGGAAAAACCACGGGGTGACTAACCCAAGATTGTATTCTCTATTAAAAGAATAAAGATGTATAAAATGGCACTTGCAAGGTTGAGCTCACTGCCCGAGCACACTGCTCACAAGAGGCCCACTACCTACAGAAGACACACTATCTACAGAAGAATATAAATATTACATACTTGAACTGGAGATTAGCAGCTTCACTATGCTTGAGTCAGTTCCATTTAATCTCAACACCTTTGTTCTACTTTTTGCTCCTCTTCACTACCACCTTCTCATCATAACACTCCAGGACACATTTGAATGACTTTGTAACTCTTATTTATACATGACATCAACTTTGGAATGATCATCAAAGTTGGCACAACATACACTTATTTTATTACAGAGCAATTACAAAAATACAACTTGACTTATTACAAAAACTTCATGTGCATGACTACACTGTCGGACACACATAGCTGGGACTTCAATCTTCTTCAAGGAACATGCCATGCTTCACAAAAAATCTTCAAGATCATCCGCAACATGTACAAATCATCTGGTCGGCCAAGACTAGGAAGAACACCATCACCCAAAGGTAAGTCTTCAATTACAATCTCAATATTTAATGTGGACCACCAACACGAACTAGACACAATCTAGAGACCCCCACAAGCTTGCTTGAATCACCAAGAACATTTGCACCACTACTGCTTACTATAATCATTTGCCTCTTCATCCGGAACATCAAGAACATACTCGCCCATCACTGTCACATTAGAAGAATTGCTTGTGGACCTCCAAACCACGAACCAATTAAGTTGTCAATTCACATTAGCCTCCCAAACATGCCACCAGATCTATAGAACATGATATTGTTTTTCCATATCTCACCAAACCTATTTGTGTCACTCTGTCACCTCTGAATAGTTACTAGAACAAGTTTTACTCTTATGGCCATAGCTCCTCCATATTTTCATGCGGACCTCTCAAGTCTTGACTAGATCATCTTCAAACACATATCTACAAACCCTTTGATGTGCATTCTCTGATCTTCATCTAGCTGGGATCTTCACTTCATAGAGCTTCACTATCTTCACTAATCTTTTCTATTTTTGATAGAACTAATTTTCTCAATAGCCTCAACATAAAACTCATCCAATC
This sequence comes from Cunninghamia lanceolata, assembly GCA_027924645.1. Classification (NCBI taxonomy): domain Eukaryota; kingdom Viridiplantae; phylum Streptophyta; class Pinopsida; order Cupressales; family Cupressaceae; genus Cunninghamia; species Cunninghamia lanceolata. The sequence goes on along the minus strand of BSBN01000026.1, from coordinate 4,666,068 downwards.
CTCTACATCAATGCAACAAGAGTATGTTGACATCAATGACAACACCAGTTAGGCCCATGCTTGCAACAATCTCCCCCTTTGTCTCTGATGACAACATATAATGTGAAAAACTATTTTAACCAGCAAGACAAGAACTTCTCCTCATTGACTGGCATAGCTCCCCCTATCAATAACAACCATTCACATGTCTTCTCTTCCTTTACTGCTCCCCCTTTGATCAGCAACCACTTTGTGTTTTTCACATGTCTTCTCTCCCCCTTTGACATCAATGGCAAAGGGCACATACTTGCAACCACTTCACATACTTCAGAATCAAACAGACTGCTCCCCCTAAGTAGTAGCTTCCTAATATCAATCCGGATCACAAGATATGATTGTGGGATCCACCGAATTGATGCACATCAGTGCACCTTAATTCAAAACTGGAGGGGTAATAACCCCTAACTTCTCCCTGATATACTCAAAAGAGTCCTTAGGTAGAGTTTAGTAAAGATGTCTACAATCTGATCGTTTGAGGGCACAAACTCCAATCTGACTTCATTCTTGTTCACCTACTCTCTCAAAAAGTAGAACTTGATGGATACATGTTTTGTCTTTGAATGCAACACCAGATTTTTTGATATATTTATTGTACTTGAATTATCACAGAAGATTGTGATAGGTTCTTCATACTCCACTCTAATATATATTAGCATTTGCTTCATCCACAATACTTGAGTGCAATTGCCTACTACTGCAATATACTCTACTTCTGTAGTGGATAGAGATATTGCCTCTTATTTCTTGCTTAGCCAGGAAACCAATCTTTTTCCCAAAAAGAATGCACCACCATTGGTACTTGTTGATAATTGTTTTTACACATTCATAACAAAAGTTAAAACTCACAAAATGAACCTAAACTGTCTTGAAAGAAATGAAGAAATCAATTAAGAGTTCTTAATCCCAAGTTTCTATATGGTTAGGTCTTGACCTTGTGGACAATTCAGTAGGTTAATGTGAAACTATAATATTCAAGGGGCCTTACTTGATTTAAGATAATTTGTGACTCATTGGACTCAAATTATGCAAATTGTTGTAAATACAAACAAATTATTCATTCCTTTGCATAAATTTACTACTGCATTACAAAGCTTCGTATGACTTATAATGAAACAAGCTTTGCCTCACAAATTGATATGAAAATTGTCAAATATTAACATAATTCTTCATGCTTCTTTCAAATGTAAGACAACTTCCTTAAAATTTATGCGATTAAGCTAATTATTTCAAATGTTTGGGGAAAATTTAGAGAAATTCAAGTTGAAAATCATTTCACTACAAGATTTAAATGCTCTGTTACTCACATTTTTAAGAAACACAACAAACTTGATCAAATCAACATACTAAATCTCCAAATGTGAAGCCCTGAGTATTTTCACAAATACACATCAAAGATTGCAAGCTTTCAAAGGATAGTACTTCAAATACCAGTAAGAGTTAGAAAACACTCTGTAATAGACACAGAATTCCAAGTTTACTTATATTTAAAGCACACAGTCATATAGAATTTACAATGTATGAATGACCTTTTGTTTCATTAATCAAATTGCCAGATAACTTACAAACATTTTTACAGATACAATAAGGAAACCAGATATTCCGCGTATTCCTTAGTGTAGACATAGGCGACCTCCTCTTCTAAACAAAAAGAAAGTATTTCTCTACTCAAATATTCAAATAAATTACATGTGCCAGCTATAACTCAAAAATCTCTGTGTAAATATTATACAAGTAGCAGAGCTTCTTATATAGAATTTGAAGCTACATTCTACTACGGCTACCAAATTTAATCTACGGTCAGAATTCAAACTTTCTCAATCAAGGGTGTACTTTCATTCCTAACCGTTTCCCAAAATATCTTTGTGGTATCTTTTCTTTCCTCAAAGGATGCCATTGGAATCTTTTCAAAATAGGATTCCTGTTGACTAGTTCCATTTTGTTGACCCTGCCTACTGATATCCTTCAATTAACTCTTTCCTTAGTACTATTTGCTTTTTTTTTGATACTTTATTATTCCTTCAAATATATCTTGAAATTATTCATGACACCTTCTATGAAGGTGTGATTTCCCCCTGGACTTCTTGTCCATACATATTCTTGCATTATGACCCCTTCCTTCAATTTCTTCTCTTCTTTACTTAAACCTTCAACCCTTTTCTTATATTTCTTTATTTTAGCACTCGTCTCCATTATTGAATCAATCATTTGTTTACTCAAATAAGCATCTAGATTCTCCAAACATGGTGCAAAGATGGCCTTGAATTCTTTTAATGCTCTTTGTAGTTCGTATGATGGTACGTCCATGCATTCATTGTCTATGAGCTTTTCAACTATCTTCTTATGCAACCTGACTATGCTATCTGCTTTCTCCTCTAAATCCTGAGTAGCTATGATGCATCTTCTGAGACTGTCATCTTCAAACTTTAACTCTAATATGTCCTGTGGTATTTGATTTGCCATCGAAGGAGTAATGACTCCATTTGTTAATTCATTTGCTCTTTCTTTAATTTCCTCTAGCTGCCTCAATTCAAACTTGCACTCTTCCCTTCTAAATTGACAATTATGTATAAGCACACTGCATTTATTCTTTTCTGTTGCAGCCAATTCCCATCCTATCACTACCTATTTGGTCACCTCTTCTCCTTCTTGCATGAATTCTTTGAACCATTCTTCAAAAATATTGGCCTCAAACCTTTTATTCTCCATATCCTTTACTTCATCTTTTGATAGCACTGCTATTTCGATGGGCAGGTCTGGTATTGCAACATTGGGATCAAATATCCCTTTAATTAATTGTTGTAACTAGACAATGTGTCCTTTTAAATATTCATGATTATCTTTGTCCTTCTTTAACATCTCTTCTGTAATCTGGTGCATATCTTCCCACTCACTTATATGTTGTTCTCTTGTGATGCGGCCTAAGTCAAAATTTAGTATCTTGTAATCATCTATTGTTATTTCCCCTTTGGCCTTAGCCTTCTGTGGTATTGCTAAATTCAATGTTCTAGATCCATCAGGACCCCCTTTTATTGCTGACATGGTTCTGGCCTTCCTCTTTTCTTTCCTTGGCATTGCACTGCCTAACAAACTTTTGATGTCTATGGGTACTAACTGTACCTCCACCTTTTCTCTCCTGACTTCTATACCCAACCAGGCCAGAGCCTCTTTTGTGCTTTCAGTAGCTTTCTCTTCATTGATTACCTCTTCTTGAGGCTTTTCTACTTCTCCTTGTTCTTGTTGCTGCTGTTGTTATTCTTGTTGCTATGGTTCTTGTTCTTGTTGTTGTTGAGGGGTTGGTTCTTGCACCATTGGATCATTTTGCTGTTTATCTTTACCCTCATTATCATCTTCTTCAATTTTTGTATCTCCTCCATCCTCATCTTCTTCCTCTAGACCTTCTTTTTTTTATGGCTCTTTTTCTTCTTCTTCTTTATTTTCTCGTCCCACGTTTATCATGTCCTCATCCTCTGCTTGCTTTTCAGGTTCAAAATTATCTTTACTAATATTTTATGTATTCTCTTTACTTTTAGGCTCATCTTCTATTTCCATTCGCTCCCCTACTGTTTCAATTTTCTCTTGCATCTTTTCATGCATGTCAGCTTGTTCTACATGTGAAGGTGAACCTACAATCTCATTAGATTCTTTTGTCTCTTTTTCTTGTTCATCCTTGCTTTCTACATTCTTTTCTTCTTCATTGTGTTCCCCATACATATTCAAAATATTTAACACATCTACACCTGAAGTGCTAGCTCCTGTTTCTTTCTTAGTTTGAGCAGATGTTTCCTTTATTATTTCTTCAGGAGCATCCTCTCTTTCAGATTCTTCTATTTCATGTGATACATCTTGCACATACCTTATTATTTCTAGAGGTACTAGTGTACCAAATGGATCCACTGCCCCCAATCCTTCTTGTACATTCTCTTGTTTCGATACTGGACTTTGTTCAACCTCCATGTAATATTGACCATCTTGTTCTTCTTCCTCACCTGAGTATTCACTAGATTGCTCCTCCTCTATGCCATTTTCTTTTCCTATCTTTGGATCTACTTCTTTGACCTCACTTTCACTACTGTCATCCTCAATATTGACAATCTCAGTAACTTGTTTGGCTTCATGTATTTTTGACCCATGCAACTTTTTTTCAGCCAATTCTGTTTTCACTTTCGCATATGTTTGTCTTTTTTCTTCTGCAGTAGATGTACTAGGTATGCTACTTAATTTAGCATCTACCCTCTGTACTCCTATAACTTCATCTTGTTTTGAGGTTTCTCCCTTAGATGTTTCTATTGGTATTGCTTTCATAACCTTCTGTCCTGTTAACTCCTTAGCAGCCTGTGCTTGCTTTGTACTAGTATCATGGCCCAATGATTTTACTTCTACAAATGTGCCAGATGACACTACTACTATCACTCCTAGTGCATAAGGATCCATTAGAGTAGCATTTTTGTCTTTCTCTATAATCTTTGCTTCTACAATCTTCCTTTTCCTTTCATAGAAGCACTGGAGATCATCTCGATGCTCCCTCACTCTCTTTTTGCCCTTCTTTGGATATGTAACCTCCGCCCCTTCAGCCTTAAGCTCTTCAATTTTGTCCTTCAACCATGACTTTGAAAACAAAATGACAAGTTTGGACAATGCGTCCAAAGATGTGCTCCATGGTTGTGACCAATTAGGCTCACCAATAGGAGCAAGCTTGGCACTTTCATAATTGTGGTGTAATAATTTATCATCATCTTTAACTTCTGGGGGTACATAAATTTCCCCCATGGACCTCATTTTTTCTACTATTAATCTTTTATGAGCTCTCTTTCTCACCTCTTTATCATTCTTACAGTCTGACCAGTAATCCTCAATGTGTATTTGATATTTGAACTTAGGATCAATGGTACTTTGGATCCTGTGAAAGGGATCAAATCTCCTTGCCAACTCAAATTCTTCAAATCCATAATATCTCAACTCTTTTTCTGAGTAACCAACAACTTCTTCACTGTAGCATGAGTACCTACCAATTGCCCAAGGTAGCTTAAGATTACCTCTGCCATACTTCTTGTACATTTTGAAGGCATTCAAGTTTTGCCTTGAGAACTCTAAAACAATCAATTTGTTAGAAGGATACCTAGGCAACATGAAAGGTTTTCCTTCAAAGCCCTCAGTTCTGATATAGGTAAAGTTCTATAATTGAATGTACCAGGAACTATGTAAACTAATTGTATCCTCTGCATCTGCAAACAACCTCTTATCTTGTTCTTCCATTAAAACTCTGACCATGTATGTATAAAATACATCATTTACTAAAGCATATTTTCTTAGTGCATTATCCTTTTGTAGGTCTAGATAATGGTCATATACAAGCTTTTGATTTGGGCCATTCCCTAGGGTCCCAATTCTTTCAATCCCATATATATATGGATGAACCATTGCTGCACGAGTACAATACATACGAGGACAAATAGAAAGGCATCATCTTTTGTTTTCTTAGCATTGCCTGTTCTCATATGGCTGTGCTTATAGCCTTAGCCCAATGAATTTGTCCTTGTTCCTTTTTTGCTTCCCTCATGACTTGGATAATAGTGAACATCCAAGGTTCACACTTAGTGGCATCCCTTAAGCCCACCAGTCTACTTAACATTGTTATCATCAAATGTATCTCCTCTTTGAAATCTATTCTTTGCAAGATCTTATGTACTCTTGCCACAACCTTGGGTTTGTTTTCAGCATTATACCAACTGTAGAAGATCCTGCTTCTACTATCCCTCTCATTATTATTGAAATCCTCATTATATTGGTCTATATCAATATCTACCATTTTTTCATATATCTCCAGACCAAATGTTCTTGCAATCCCCTCTGTAGATAAGTATGCAATGACCCTATCCTGGTGTATTACTCTTCTGGTAGCTGGGTCATATAAGTGTATGTAATCCAGACATAGGTCCTTAGCTTCCATAGCTAACGAGAAACCTGTAGCTCTGGACAATCCCCTTTCCCATATACATTTCATGTCAGATGTAGCGTCGGCTGTTGTGATCTTCTACAAAACATCATCCGCATCATAATTCACTATGCCGGTGTATGTCCCTACTCCACTTGTGCTGATTAATGAAGGGTAACCTCTGTGTATTGGAAACTCTTCCTTCTCGATTTCTTTGCGGGGCTTCCTTTCTTTTTTAACTTCACCTCCTGTATCCACCTTCTTCTGTTTTGGGGCCATCCTGTAAAAAATGCATTTTTTAACTTGTCATTTTACTCTATTTACCTTAGGGTTTCACCATGAATTTTTTTATTTTTACATTTACTCTAACCCCCCGTTTGTCTTTTCCATTCTTGACTTTCATATTATTTAACCCCAACCAGCTAATTAACTATCAGAAACAGTAATTTAACACTTGCTTGCATTTTAAAATGAAATTACTGATAATCACTTTGTATTTTTTCAATCAATTGAACTGTAACGACATTCAAGATAAATACCTGTATTTTTTGACAGCTCAACCTTACAACTGTTGACTGACTTTACCATTTTCTACTCTATTTCCGCTTCTGAAATTCTGTCTTGCGATGAGTTTTCCATTCAATTTATGCAGTAGTTCCTCTTTCTGCAATTTTTAATTTTAACAATGCAAATCTAAAAGAAAGACAACCTTTTATTTACCCTAACCTGTTAAATTTTACTATTTTCAGTGTTTGTTCAACATTAATTGCAGCAATCAATGCACCTACAGCTTCGGCCTTCTACTTCAATGTTTTAATTTTAAACATTCTATCCATTAGTTTACTTTTCACATACATCGCGTTTTCTTGTATGTCTCCTTATATATTATTTCTTGTATGTCACTTTGTATTTTGAATATACAAGCCCACATGCAATGGGTTATAAACAATGTTACCCTTTTTCTTTATATCCTCCCTTGTATCTTTTGTTTGTATATCACAATGTATGTAAAATAGATACAAACGCTCTTTACCTTTTAGCGCTTCGTCAATGTCTTTTATTTCTTTGTATATCGGGATTGCATGTCGTCAACATACAATCGCCCAAACATACAAAGCCTTACCTTTATTTAACTTCCTTTTGAAATCTATGTTGTATCTCGGTTCCTTGCATCCCTGCTTGTATATGCTCTTGTATATCCATCTGTTTGTGCAATATACAACCGCGAGGTACAACTGTGGGGCCCACTTTACCTACCCACTTGTATCTCTATGAAACAACAACACTTGTATCTACACTTAGATACAACTTTCCATACATGCAAATTCCTGTACAATCATCCCAGACTTTTCCTTATCCTTAACCATATTGTATAACCTTTTCAGATCCATACATGTATATAAAGCGAATGCATATTTCCAAAAACATTAAGGTACGATGCATCACTTACACTTGATTTAATTATCCTTTGACATCCGTATTTGTATGTATACTAAAGATGTAAACCCGAAACATACAACATACAAACAACGAGACATACCCTTTTCCTCACCTTAATAAAACCAAATTTTATATCTTCTTTGGGTCCACGGAATGTATATCACCTTGTACATTGCTTTATATATCTCTTTTCAAATAAACATACAACTCAAAATACAATGCGAACTTAGCCATTTATTTACTCCACCTCTGAAACTTACCGGGTTTGACTTGTATACAAAAAATAAAACACTAAGCACATGCATACAAAGTACCACAATAAATCAACCTGACTATATTCAATGTGACTTATACAATGACTCCACATACAAACGACCTTGTACATGCAACATACAAACCTTTCTATAATGTATTTTACCAAAAACATGCATATCTTACAAAATATTGGGAATTTTTAAAATGGTTCAAAAAACACCCTTTACTCATTTTTGACAAAGAATTCACCTCTATTCCTTCTGGCACTTAATGTTAAATCTTTTCAATTTTCAACACAGTTTGTAACCTTTACCTCTTTTCCCTTTCACCACCAAGAAAGACCACACACAAGCAAAAATCAATAGCCACAACAGGGGTATGCATTTTGCTTAAGAGATAAAATGGGGCGTGTTGTGAGCATCACAATAGTACTCTTCCGGTCATCCACATCTCCTGCCTAATTAGCATCTGTATATGCATGAAGAGAGAAATCATCATCCTTAGGATACCATAATCCATACTCAACTGTTCCCTTCAGATATCTGAGAATTCTCTTGATTGCCATGACACGAGACTCTCTAGGATCAGCTTGGAATCTGGCAACAAGACCAATAACATTCGTAATATTAGGTTTAGTTTGAGTAAGGTATAGCAGTCCTCCAATCATTGACTTGTACTTTTTCTAATCAGTCTTAGGGGATTGATCATCTTTACTCAGCTTACATCTGGTTGCCATGGGAGTATTAATTGCCTTTGAATCTTCCATCCCAAATTTCTTCAACAATTCTTTCACATATTTGGTCTGAGATATGAAAATTCCTTTCTTTGTTTGAATGATTTGTAGACCCAAGAAGAAATTCATTTCCCGAAACATAGACATCTCAAATTCACTTTGCATTTGATTTGCAAAAGTCTTGCACATACTATCTTTCCCTCCAAAAATGATATCATCAACAAATACTTGCACAATCAAGATATTTTCATGATCAATCTTAAAATATAGATTATTGTCAGCAGTACCTTTGTATTAACCAATCTTCAAAATATGTTTGTCCAATCTTTCATACTAGGCTTGTGGGGCTTGTTTAAGTCCATACGATGCCTTCTTCAACTTGCAGACCATATCTCCATGATCAGACAATTGAAATCCATCCGATTGCTTAATGTAGACCTCTTCTTCCAAATCACCATTTAGGAAAGCAGACTTGACATCCATCTGATATACCTTGAAATATTTGAAGGCAACAAAAGCAAGAAATAATTTGACTACTTCAATTCTTGCCACCAGAGCAAAAGTTTCTTCAAAGTCAATTCCTTCTACTTGAGAATAACCCTTATAGACCAATCTGGCTTTGTTTCTTACTACTTCACCTTCTTCATTTAGTTTATTCTAGAAGACCCACTTAGTCCCAATCACATTTTTGTCCTCAGGTCTGGGAACAAGATCCCAAGTGTGATTCTTTTCAATCTGCATCAATTCTTCCTCCATTGCTTTAGCCCATCTTTCATCATTACAAGCTTCACTTATTATTTTTGGTTCAATTTTTGAAATCAAACAATACGTTACTGAATCTTGAGCAATTTTTCTTCTTGTTTGAACACCTTTGCTTCTATCTCCTATGATCTGATCTTCAGAATGATTCATTCTTACATACCTGGGAGTTTTGGGATTCTCTTGCACTTCTAATTCTTGGACAGGTTCATCCAAACTTGTCTCTTCTTGTATTTCAGGATTCTTCGGATCAGTCTGAATCTAAATTGGAGTTGGGGTTTGTTCTCCTTGGTCTGTATCATTCTGATCATCTGCTTCATACTCATAAAACCTTGAGGGATTTTCCATGCCTTCATCGACGTTCAAATTTGTACTTTCTAGAAGCTTTCTCAATGTTTTGTTATAGCACCGGTATGCTTTACTTTGAGTAGAATATCCCAAGAATATTCCTTCATCATTTCTAGCATCAAACTTGCCAAGATCTTCATCTCTCTTAATGTAGCATTTTCTACCAAAGACTCTGAAATACTTCATAGTAGGAGTAATACCAAACCAAAGTTCATAAGGAGTCTTACCAGTATTGCCTCTGATTTGTACCTGATTAAGAGTATAGACAACAGTGCTTACAACTTCTCTCCAAAAGATCTAAGGAACATTTACTTCCATCATCATGGTCCTAGATGCTTTCTGGATGGTTCGGTTCTTTCTCTCCACTACTCCATTCTGCTGTAGAGTCCTTGGAGCTGATAACTGTATCTTTATCCCATGTTTCTCACAGAATGCTATGAACTCACCGGATGTGAATTCTCCACCTCTATCAGACATGAGGCATTTTATGTTTATGCCAGTTTCATTTTCTACCATAGCCTTGAATATTTTGAACTTCTCAAGTGCTTCAGATTTCTCTTTTAAGAAAGTTACCCACATCATCCGGGAGTGGTCATCAATTAGTAACATGAAATACCTCTCTCCCTGCAGACTCCTAATTCTTTCTAGTCCACAGAGATCAATGTGCACCAAGTCTAACAATTTGGTTGAAGATTGTTCCTTACTTTTGAATGTGACTCTGCTCTACTTACCCAACTCACATTCTTTGCACAAACTATTAGTAGGTTTCATCAATCTTGGAAGATCTGTTACAACCTGAGTGTTGCTTATCTTGATGATATTATCAAAATTCACATGACACATTCTCCTATGCCACAACCAACTCTGATCAATTTGAACAAATAAGCAACTTTTGCTAGTACCAACCAATTAGAAGATGTTACCTTTTATCTGTGTACCAGATGCAATCTCAGTTCTAGAGCTTTCAAAGATCTTGCATTTTCCATTTTTGAAATAGAGATCAGAGCCTTTGTCCACCAACTGTCGAACACTGAGAAGATTATGCTTCAGACCTTCAACATATAGAACATCACTGGTTTTGTTCTTTCCATTAAAAGAGATGATTCTTCTGCCTCTGATTCTGCCAATAGAATTATCTCCAAACTTTACAACTCCACCTTCATATCTTTCCAGATTAAGAAACTTACTCTTGTCACCAGTCATATGGTGAGAGCATCCACTGTCAATAACCCATCCATCCTTTTCTTCAACCTGAGTAGCTAAAGAACTTTGTATCATCTTATGATTGGCAAATTCAATAGGCATTAGATCATCTTCTTTGATGGCAATAAACACCTAGTCACTTCCAGGTTTGTTTCCTATCTCAGATTCATCATCTGTTGCTCCTTCATCATCATCTTCTTGAACATAGTAACACTTCTTCTCAAACCTTGATCTATTAGGGTTTAGCCTTGAAAACCTTTCTGAACATCTTGAGGCAAAATGACCAATCTTATTGCAGGCAAAGTATTTGAAAGGTAATTTTCCTTCATACTTACCGAATCCTCTTGGCAGTCTTTTTGCAATAAGGGTTTCAAGTTGTTCAGCTTCTAACTCATCTTCTTCCAGATCTTTCCTTGCTTTATCATACCAAGTTGATTTCCTTGAGGAACTTTCACCTGGATCATATCTCTATTTGCCTTTTGTAGAGGCAATAGCTTTGAATGCAAATTCAGTCTTGGGAAGTGCATCACCAAACTCAGCCAACTCAAATGTGGATGTCTTACCAACCAATTGATCCCTTGTGATAGTTGTTAAAGATTTGATTTCCTCAATAGCGACAACTTTGTGTTTATATGCAGGAGGTAAAGTTCTGAGAGCTTTAGCAACAATTTCATCTTCATCCAATACTCCACCAGCACATCTAATACCACATACAAGCTCATTTACTTTTGACATATATAAAGTGATATTCTCATCTTCACTCATCTTTAAGTTTTCAAACTTTCCTTTTAGACTTTACAGCTTGGCACACTTAACATATTTGTCTCCTTCATATAGATTTTCAAGCTTTGTCCAAATTTCATAAGTAGTCTTCAATCCCATAACATTTGTTAGCTCTGAATCAGGCAAGGCACTCAGTAGGGCTTCTTTAGCTCAAAGATTATTGTCTACATCTCTGACTTCATCTATAGTTGTTGGACCATTCCTTCAGGGAACATATTTAGTTGATTTTATGTTCCAATACTGATAGCCCATGTATTGTAAGTGACATTCCATGCAACTTTTCCAGGCAGTGAAGTTTGATCCACCAAACCTTGGACTGTCCTTCTTGTAGGTTGACATTCTGGATCTCCTCAAGTGGTTAAGCTTCTTATAGAGGAACTTGGCTCTAATACCAATTGTTGGATTTGGGACAAACAACTAAGAGGGGGGTGAATCAGTTGTTACCAAAATCATGTTCCTTATTTACTTTAAACCTTCTTATATTTCAACAACATATCAAGGATTCAATCATGGAAGCATAATGCAACAATTCAAGAGAAAAAACAAATTCAACACATATAACACCAAGAATTTAATGTGGAAAACCTGGTTAAGGGAAAAACCACGGGGTGACTAACCCAAGATTGTATTCTCTGTTAAAAGAATAAAGATGTATAAAATGGCACTTGCCAGGTAGGGCTCACTGCTTGAGCACACTACTCACAAGAGGGCCACTACCTATAGGAGACACACTGTCTATAGAAGAATATAAATATTACATACTTGAACTAGAGATTAGCATAATCACTATGCTTGAGTCAGTTCCATTTAAGCTCAACACCTCTACTCTACTTTTCGCTCCTCTTCACTACCACCTTCTCATCATAACACTCCAGGACACATTTGAATGACTTCACAACTCTTATTTATATATGACATCAACTTTGGAATGATCATCAAAGTCGGCACAACATACACTTATTTTATTACAGAGAAATTACAAAAATACAACTTGACTTATTAAAAAAACTTCATGTGCAAGACTACACTATCGGCCACACATAGTTGGGACTTTAATCTTCTTCAAGGAACACGACATGCTTCGCAAAACATCTTCAAGATCATCCACAACATGCACAAATCATCTGGTCAGCCAAGACTAGGAAGAACACCATCACCCAAAGGTAAGTCTTCAATTACGAGCTCAATATTCAATGCAGACTGCCAACATGAACTGGACACAATCTAGAGACCCCCACAAGCTTGCTTGAATCACCAAGAACATCCGCACCACTTCTACTTATTGTAATCATTTGCCTCTTCATCTAGAACCTCAAGAACACAGTTGTCTATCACTGTCACATTAGAAGGATTGCTTGTGGACCTCTAAACCATGAACCAATTGAGTTGTTAATTCACATTAGCCTCCCAAACATGCCACTAGATTTGTAGAACATGATATTTTATTTCCAGATCTCACCGGACCTATGTGTCACTCTATCACCTCTGAATAGTTGCTAGAATGGGTTTTACTCTTATGGCCATAGCTCCTCCATATTTTCATGTGAACCTCTCAAGTCTTGACTAGATCATCTTCAGACACATATCTACAAACCCTTTGATGCGCATTCTCTAATCTTCATCTAGCTGGGATCTTCACTTCATAGAGCTCCACTATCTTCACTAATCTTTTCTATTTCTAATAGAACTAATTTTCTCAATATCCTCAGCATACAACTCATCCAATCCTTGACATCAATGCAACAGGAGTATGTTGACATCAATGACAACACCGGTTAGGCCCATACTTGCAACAGGGAGTTGGCACGGTGATGTGTCATCCTACATGGCATATGACCACATGTAATTTTGTCCTCACACAAGGAGATAGGCATCCCACTTAGTGGTAGGAATATTTTTCCATGTGTTGGCATCTTGGATGTTGTGTAAGGGAATGTTGACCGTAATGGTCATGATAGATTCCTATGATGAAGTTATGACATGTAAGAGTCAGAAATAGAGTCTTGTAAGACAGGTGAAGACATGTGTCAAAGAGCATCTTTGAAAAAGGCATCTTTGGGTGCCCCAAGGTGGACAATGACACATAAGAGAATATGCTATTTATAGCTTGTGTATGACAGATTCTCTTACAGCTAAAAGTTATGATAGCTATGACAGATTCTATAACGGTCGTAAGAATCGTAAGAGAATCTGTCATAGCCCATTTTGGAAATAGGTGACCTCTTTGGGATGGGGTGTGTGGACAAGTGTCAGAAGAATATTACAATGTTGACCAAGTATTCATAGGTGTGGTTTTTGGGCCATGAGGGCAAGTTGGATGCGCATTCCAAGATAGAGGTAATTTTGCCTTGTATTTTCTATATAAACAGGTGTTTTGAGGAGTTGTAGTATGTGATTGACAGGTATTGTTATGCTGCCTAATTGACTCTAGACACAAGTGTCAAAGACTATTGAGAGTTTACATTGCAAGTGTATTGTAAACCATATTCAGTTTTGATAATACATTGTCTAGGTTTTCGAGTGTGGGGTTTTTCACCCGATAAGGGTTTTCCCCACATTATATCTTGTCTTCTTCTTCTGTCTTCTTTCTAGTTCTATGTGTATTGTTGTAATATCTCTATTATATGTTTCATGTTGCTGTAATTGTAAAGATTAAATTGAATTTGCATAGCTCTCCCCTCATTAGATTAGTGTAGGAAGCAATTTCTGCACACCTAGCTTCCTTTCACAAGTGGCTATGAGGTGTTGGGCTTGTGCTATGAGTTGTCGCATTTGAATTGATTGACTTGATTGAAGTTTTTGGATGATGACATGGACCTATTGAATGGTTTGTTGATTAAGAGGTGATTGGTTTGCTTGAGCTTGGTGAAGTAGGTGAATGAGTTCGTATGCTAGGTCTTCTAATGTTGTCATATTGTCACACAAGTGGTTATGGATTAATATCTTTTTGGCAAGTGCTTGATTATGATTTAGATGATGATGATGATGTGGGATGACTTGGATATGATAGGATGATTATTGACTAGATGATTAGGATGAAATGATTAGTATGAAGGTGATTTGGATGGAATGTGTTGGATGATGTGTAATGATTAGGAATGTGTATGGATGTCACTAGGATATGTTTAGGATGAAATTGATTTGAATATGATTAGGATATAATGTGGAATGACAAGATTGGATGATGTGGATGAAATTAAGTTAGATATGATTAGTGCTTGATTATGATTAGGAATGTGTATGGATGTCACTAGGATATGTTTAGGATGAAAATGATTTGAATATGATTAGGATATAATGTGGAATGACAAGATTGGATGATGTGGATGAAATTAAGTTAGATATGGCAAGTGCTTGATTATGATTTAGATGATGATGATGATGATGATGATGTGGGATGACTTGGATATGATAGGATGATTATTGATTGGATGATCAGGATGAAATGATTAGGATGAAGGTGATTTGGATGGAATGTGTATGGATGTCACTAGGATATGTTTAGGATGAAATTGATTGGAATATGATTAGGATATAATGTGGAATGACAAGATTGGATGATGTGGATGAAATTAAGTTAGATATGATTAGGATATGATGTGGAATAACAATATTGGATGATGTGGATGAAATTGAGTTGGATTTGATGTGTAGGATAATGTGTTTATGTGTTTGGTGTTTATAGCTTGATTTGGAAATGTTCAAATAAATGATTATGCATATACACACACGAATCACTCACGCAAGACACATAAGCAAATTTAACTTTGAAATTGAAATGTGATAATTAAGAAATCACACATGGAAGACACATCAACAAGCCCTAAGACTAGTCAAGTGGGTATGGCCAATTAGGTCTTAGGCTAGATTGCACAAGGTTGACTAAGGATACAATGAAAGAGAAATCTTGCCACACAGTTGGGAGAAAGGGGTAACCCACCCTTCACCTTCACATCACAAAGGTATAAAGTTCTTTGGGGCTTAGCCAAGAGTGACAAGATTTCAACTCCCAAAGGAGGGTGTCTTTCGATTCAACCTCGGTTGAGGTCATCCCTTGGAGTGGTGTGTCTCCAAGAAGGCCTCCTAAGTAGGGTTAACAAAAGCAAATCAAGTGAGTTGTCACTTGATTCACAGTCACACTTGTTAATTAACCCTTAGAAAATGAAATGTGTGATCAAACAGTTCAAGCACTTGTTCTTTTTAGATCCAAATCGAGATGTGATGGAAGACACTTGTTCATTTTAAGCCCAATTTCAAAGTGTGTTTGCAAACTGTAGTGCCCCTCCATTCCCACCTTGGATGTGTAGGTGAACTGATCAAGGCGCATGAAGATGAAGGTAAAATAACAGGAATGATTAAGGTAAGGTAAACGATTGATGTCGTACAATATAAATAGATGTTTCATCCATGTGTGGTTTCATATGATAGTTAATATGTTTTATTGATAATCTCTATTAAAACACTGATAATGCAGGCTTTGACATTGTTTTGCATTCCAATAATTAAGATGTTGATCTTACTACAATTGTTATATGCTAGAATGGATCTCATGGACTGATTCTGTTAGATTTATTTGTTATGATGGTACTTCTGAGACTTATTCAATTTCATGCACCTATATGTGCAGTGTATGGTTCTGTTCAGACAATGTAGTAGATTGGATTTGATTTCTCTTGTGGGGGAAGAAAAGGCGGTAGCTGCAAGTGCAGGATCTGGAAGCAACATTAATCCATCAGCCAGACAAACAATTGGAATGCAGGTTCCATTATCTTCTACACTTAATCTCCCATCTCTTGAAACAAATGTTGTGAATAGGATCTAATTCAAGTTCTTTTCATGTTGATAATTTATCGTTGGGAGTTTCTGAAACCATTTGAATTTTATATCATATGCGCCTGTGATCTTCCCAGTCATAGAGGAATTAGGGTTTTGTTTGGATGAAGAAATCTCAAGTGGTGTAATCGAATCGTTTCAAATCTTTTAAAATGGCATAGGCTAGGAGAACCCTAGCAAGGTTGATGAAATTACTCTCATTCTGCTAAATACATCTGCCTGGAAGATTTATGGTTTTCTTTCTTAACCATTTCATTGAGCATATATCTACTATCATTGTGTTCTAAGTGAATATCTTCTGCGGCATCCAATTCTGTATTCGTTTTCACCAAAGACATTACCTTTCATCATGTGCCTAGATCCCAGGCCAGGCTATTAGCCCTTTGAAGCTTATGCTAGTGGCATGGGCGAAATATTAGAATAGAACGTTAGTTCTTTTAAATATCAAGAGACAAACTTTAAAGCAATTACTATTGTAAGTTTAAGCTGCTTGATTGTGCACTGCCTATTGCAATTTAGACCCTTTCGTTACAAGCCAATGCTTGTCAATCTTCCATTCCTTTTACCAGTGACTTAGGAGAAATTGTGCGCTTTAAGTGAATGTCTCATTGCATGAACCCAACATAGGATGACAGTTTTAGTTTTGGCAATTATCTCTTACAATTTCCTCACAAGCACACCCTTGCTGTTTAGTGGGCCTCAGTGAATCTGAGTTCATTGGGGCAAAATCTTACAACCAGACACATCGCTGCTTGTTCTAAAAGTCCCTTTTTGTCACACGTAGGGAGGATACTTGCAAAGTTAGACAACATTTTTAGAATCCAAATAAATGGATATGACAGTGTTGCTGTAAATACTCTTAAACCTATATTCTATGTGATGTTTTAATCACCAAGAAATTTCAATGTGACAACTATCACAGATTCAACCGGTTTCTCAATGATAAAGTTTAGGGTGTCCACTGGATGGCTAGTGCGGCCAAGAAGGTCATCCATATTTCACATAACAAGCGCCTGTAGGTGTAATGCAATATAGGTTACAAATGTGATTAAAATATGTACAGCTCTCACCCTCTGACATCCTGGGATGCTCGCCACCTGATCGGCCAATCATATTTGCTTGAAAGTTTGTAAATCCTTTCCAACAGATCTGTCTTATGCGTATTCTGCTATCATTGCAACCTATGAGATGATATCTCTTTGGGTGTCTTTCCAAATAAATTGAATGCCTTGTTGTGCCTTCTCATCTTGTATTCATGTCTACCAGAGTATGTAATGTGCAAACTGTATAGCCTGGGTTATATTGTACATTTTCATCCCTATATGGTAAATAATATACTATCCCACCGCTACCAGTTTTACAGATACTAGGATACAGTTTTAGGGTTCCAAAATCAATGAAGGTAGCTGGTTAAATATGAAGTTCATCTTATGAAATCAAAATAGCACCTATGATCTTAATAGTTAAGATAGGTAATTCTCATGATTCTCAACTGCATTGGAATCATAAATTTACCAAGTCCCGTCAGGCTAAGCCTAAATAGATGATTCATAAAATCACAAAGTTCTGTATATAATTCCTGATCGTATACAACTACCACCACCACTTAGATCATGCAGAACCTGTGTTGTATAATCATTTTACCAATCTGCTGTAAAATTGACAAGTTGCTCACACCCGTAGATTTTTATCTGATATTTGTTTTAGTTGCAATTACATATCAGGCCTCGACGTTTATAGTTGTAGTAGATTTGCCTATAAATGAAGGACTATAAGCTGTTTTAACAATTTTAGTTGAGAACTGATCATACGACTTTTCTTATAATTTGCTGGTTTGATGGACAATGACATGTCAACATAAAAAGATTGAATATACTATGGCATGCTCAAAGAAAAGGCCCAATAGCTAAACTATTAAGCTATGCAATTAAAAATTAGCATTGTAAGCTGTGACTAGATTTAGCTCCTGTGGTTAGTATACATTTTGGAGTGGAGTAGGCAAACCTTAATAGTAGATTTTTGAGGCATGAATGGCATGGGATGTCTATGGAACATGTTGGAGATAGAGGGGAACTCAAGTGTAGAATATTGTTAGTGGATAGTTTTGTTCTCCTATACCACTAGCACTAAATGGTGTTATGCTTGTTTCTTTATTACTAGCAAAGGCAAAATTTAATCTTTAGCCAGAATGCAAAAGATATCTATCTATGTAGTTCACTATTTTTACGGTAAAATGTGTTATGCCATTATGCTATGACAGATGTCCTTGTCTTTACGCTTGTATCTTTCACTTAGGATAAAATTTAGATGTGAGATCTTGTGAGATAGTTATACCCTAGACCTGGGTTCCTTTTATGATGCTGTAAGTTGGTTAAGAGATTCAAATAGATATTTTTACTCTTGTTAGTTGATTAAGTCATGAATTTGTGCTTATAAGTATATCCTATTTACGTAATTATTTTAGTCAATCAATGAGCTATGTTTTTTTTATAGTATTTGGAATTTAAAATTGTAATTCTTCTTTATTTCAAACAAGAAATATTATAGATAGAGAAATAAAATGAATCTAGGTTTCATATAGTGAATTAGAGATGATATAAATAGTATCTAGGGGTAAGTATATACTCTTAAACATTAATTTAATATTAATGGAAACGGTTTACCAATCTTGATGGAGTCTTTGAACAAATAGAAAACAAGTTTGAAGGTATAGGTTTTAGTATTGAACTTCTTAGGTTTTAGGGATTCAATTATTCATAGATTGTGACTTTTGAGCCTCAACCATACCAAGGGGTTGGAATTAATTGGTAATTTAATTGATTTGGTTTATGTGTGTAACATAGTTGGTTATGATCATATGGCAGATCCTATGTAGTTGCCTAGCAATAATATTCTACCTCAAACCATCTACTTACCTGTACACTATTTATGTAAGTAAATGGAATAGAAATTTATCAGATAAATTATTACATAAGAAAACTAGTGAAATGAGGTAATGTTTTACTTGATTTTGGGTTAGCAGTGAACCTATCGTTTGTATGGAAAATGTGTTTTAATTGGATTGATAGTTGGCCTTATGTTTTAATGCATTAGTAAGGTGACAATTAGGGTTTATGTGTGTGTGTTAAAGATAAAATTCATATTGTGGAATATCTTACTAACAACTATCAATTGGGCTTTCGATTAAGATAGGCATGTTTATAAATTATGCATTTATTGGTTTTTGAATGACGGTTTCTTAAACATAATTATAATGGTTTTGTTAGTAGAAATATGATATATGGGTTTGGATTATAAATGTTGTAATTAGCATTTAATTTATACGTAATTGTAATTAATATTATCTATGCATTGTTTAGCTTGATGGTTATATGTAAGTGATGATTGATTAATATAATAGATAGAATTAATATTAATTAACTAGACCTAGGTTTTATGAAATTCTTGGAGGAGATATAACTTGAATCCAGTTTCTAATTTGATTAAATAGAATTGCTTTAGTAAGAAGAAATTTATGTTGTCAATGAGTTGATTAGTTGAAATTGCTTATTGCAAGCAAAATTTTCATGTGAGTTGGTCTATGTGTAAATTGTCAAGTTTAGGTTCCAGAGGCATAAGGTAATATGATTCGATGGCATGTATCCTGTTCATATGTGTCTAGAAATGAAGATGTTGTAAGAACATGATGTCTTTTGTCTATGTATGTGGGTCTTGGTAAACAATAATGTGAGATGATGTACATACTATGTTGTGAATATATTATGATGGGATTAAATCTCCTTCACGTATGTGTTGATATCGAGCTTGTGTTTAGTATTGTAATGGGGTGATCTTGGAAATCGTAATGAGAAATTATTTTGTTCATGGTTGAGATTTGTGAGCAAGATGACCCATACCTTGCTTCGGATATGTGTTGTTATGGTTATTGCAATTGATCAACTGAAAGTTTGGGACAATGAAGTAAAGGTTGGTCATTGTAATTATGTTTGGTAAGCAAGAAGGTAATGTCTTGCATTGTTATGTATACTTATCAGTATGTTAGTAATTGTCTTGCTTGATGGTTAGGGGTCTAGATGCAGGTGGGGGAGTGGCTTTCAATGTGGGGCCAGTGCCCAAAGTGGCTAGCCAGGGTAACCCATTGAAAGTTAGTAATCAAGTGATAACCTAACTAATGAATTAGAGGGTTGGGTAGATTACACATTAACAAGATAATTGGATTCCTCACTCATGCCTGTAGTGCTTGTTTAGACTAAGGATGGGATTGAGAAGGCCTGGTTGGCAAGATCAACCTCCTTGTCTCCATGAAAGGATGTGTCGGTTCTGCATGTGTCACCCTATGGGGCCGGTGCCTAGAGAGAGGCTGCCAGGGTAACCATAGATGGGGGCCGGTTTCTAGTGAGAGATAGCCTAGGTAACCCATGCTAGGACCATGCGATGACACTCTCCCTACTGCAGCCTAGCATTCCCTAGTTGTACTCTCCCCATTTGTCGTGTGTTGCCTCTGGAAGTGATATTGAGTTGCTTGTGATGTTGGCTTCTGTTGTTGGAGTCATGTGTTGTCTTTGTTCTTATAGTCTACTATCTACCTAACTGTATGTTTTAGTGGGGACCTTATGTTATCTCCTAGCACAGGGGGTGGACCTTAGGGTTCCACACGGTCAGGTGGATGTGCTTAATCTCCATTGGTTTTTCCCTTGCTGATGTTCATGTGCGAAGAGGATATAGCTTGTGTATCAGACCAGATCTTGTACCTGTTTATGGAGACAGTTACTATGCTCATGTACTGGCCTACGTATCAGATGATTCATTATGTATGTATTCATATGTATTCAGAAGATGATAATGTAACAATGTAATGTTGTATTTATATGTCGGGAAAAATTGTAACTATGTACTAGATCCTGATGAATACTTATATGATGTTATGTAGATGTAAATGATTATTAATTTAGTGCATTAGGCTACAATGAGTTACTGATGTTAATTCATGATGTGTGTTAGATTATGTTAATTGTTTTGTCAAGTAATGCAACCATGTTAACTTAGAGGACAAGTCATTAGTTTAAATGATGTGTCATTATTACTTTGTTATTTCTATCTTTAAAAAAAAAAAAATTGTCCTGTTGCATTTAGTACAAATGTGTTGTTCTCTGGAGTTTCATGGTGGGGCGTTACATCTGGTATCAGAGCAAAGGTTTGCAACACTGGGATCTCTGGTTCTTGTTGTTGCTTTAGGTTAAACATTTTTCTCCTTATGGTGAGTTAGTAATAGTACCTTGCACCTATGTGCCTTAATATGGTGTTAGAAGGTTGATAAATTTACAAACTTGTTCCTTGTTTCTGGAAGAAATAAATTTCTTATGCCTTGTCTTACTTATGCTTCTGCTATGTGCTCTCTCTCTCCATCTTTTATGAGAATGTGATGATATATTTAACAATATGTGTATGTTTCTTGAATGCTAGTATTTACTAATCTGATGAGGTCGTGAGTTTCTCTTGTGGTCTCTAGTGTTTCAGAAGAAAAGAAATTGTATTGCATTAAAGGTAGAAATTGTTGTAAATAAGTAATTATTTTGTTGCCGTAAATCCTTGTATAAAATTTGTTTAGGTATAAGGATGTGGATAACCTAATTATCTATGTGTTGGCGTACGTTCTGTAATGCATTCTAGACCTTGTGTCCTGAATGTTGTGTAGCGGATACTCCCTTTTTGTGACTAAAGTTAGCCACATTGTGATGTGGGTTTGTTTGCAATTTGGTTAATTTGAAATTTTGATGGTTGTTTCATGTGTTGTTAGGGGCTAATAGTGAATTTGTTTTCTTTGAAATTTCTTAGGGCAGGAGTGGTCACCAAAAACTCTTTTCTCTATACTTGAGTTATTGTTGGAAATTGCTGGCATTTTGTGACTTAAGATTGGATTTGGTTATTTTTCCACTTGGGTTTTCACCTTCTTTAAAACTTTGATGGTGACTATTCTGAATGTTTGTTTTGTTAGCCCTGTATTGTGTCAAGTGTTGTTCCTATCATGTTCATTTCGAACCTCTGATAGTGTGTACAAGGGAGGACTCTGCAGAGAATTATACTTGAATGCTTGGTAATTAGTCAGAACCATGGTGGAAATAACAAAAAAGGTGTAATTTTTCCTTGTTAATTTGTAAACACAGATCCCTGAACCGAATGAAATTCTCAAAATACGTGCGATTGGTTATAAGTAGATTACATGATACACCTTAAAGGTAAGGAATTGATGTCTTTTATGCTTGTGTTGAACGATTGTGCTTGTCTTGGGAACAATTGCTTAATGTGAATGCGTATGTGGGCAATAGAAAATTGTAATACTGATGTGTTATGTTTCCACCCTAGTCTATGACTTCTAGGAGTAAGTCAAGTTTTAGGGGGGGAGGATGTAGTGCCCCTCTGTTCCCACCTTGGATGTGCAGGTGAACTGATCAAGGCGCATGAAGATGAAGGTAAAATAACAGGAATGATTAAGGTAAGGTAAACGATTGATGTCGTACAATATAGATAGATGTTTCATCCATGTGTGGTTTCATATGATAGTTAATATGTTTTATTGATAATCTCTATTACAACACTAATAATGCAGGCTTTGACATTGTTTTGCATTTCAATAATTAAGATGTTGATCTTACTACAATTGTTATATGCTAGAATGGATCTATGGACTGATTCTGTTAGGTTTATTTGTTATGATGGTACTTCTAAGACTTATTCAATTTCATGCACCTATATGTGCAGTGTATGGTTCTGTTCAGACAATGAAGTAGATTGGATTCGATTTCTCTTGTGGGGGAAGAAAAGGCGGTAGCTGCAAGTGCAGGATCTGGAAGCAACATTAATTCGTCAGCCAGACAAACAATTGGAATGCAGGCTCCATTATCTTCTACACTTAATCTCCCATCTCTTGAAACAAATGTTGTGAATAGGATCTAATTCAAGTTCTTTTCATGTTGATAATTTATTGTTGAGAGTTTCTGAAACCATTTGAATTTTATATCATATGCGCCTGTGATCTTCCCAGTCATAGAGGAATTAGGGTTTTGTTTGGATGAAGAAATCTCAAGTGGTGTCCTCGAATCGTTTCAAATCTTTTAAAATGGCACAGGCTAGGAGAACCCTAGCAAGGATGATGAAATTACTCTCATTCTGCCAAATACATCTACCTGGAAGATTTATGGTTTTCTTTCTTAACAATTTCATTGAGCATATATCTACTGTCATTGTGTTCTAAGTGAATATCTTCTGCGGCGTCTAATTCTGTATTCATTTTCACCAAAGACATTACCTTTCATCATGTGCCTAGATCCCAGGCCAGGCTATTAGCCCTTTGAAGCTTATGCTAGTGGCGTGGGTGAAATATTGGAATAGAACATTAATTCTTTTAAATATCAAGGGACAAACTTTAAAGCAATTACTATTGTAAGTTTAAGTTGCTTGATTGCGCACTGCTTATTGCAATTTAGACCATTTCGTTACAAGCCAATGCTTGTCAATCTTCCATTCCTTTTACCAATGACTTAGGAGAAATTGTGCGCTTTAAGTGAATGTCTCATTGCATGAACCCAACATAGGACGACAGTTTTAGTTTTGGCACCTATCTCTTACAATTTCCTCACAAGCACACCCTTGCTGTTTAGTGGGCCTCAGTGAATCTGAGTTCGTTGGGGCAAAATCTTACAACCAGACACATCACTGCTTGTTCTAAAAGTCCCTTTCTGTCACACGTAGGGAGGATACTTGCAAAGTTAGACAACATTTTTAGAATCCAAATAAATGGATATGACAATGTTGCTGTAAATACTCTTAAACCTATATTCTATGTGATGTTTTAATCACCAAGAAATTTCAATGTGACAACTATCACAGATTCAACCGGTTTCTCAATGATAAAGTTTAGGGTGTCTGCTAGATGGCCAGTGCGGCAAAGAAGGTCATCCATATTTCACATAACAAGTGCCTGTAGGTGTAATGCAATATAGGTTACAAATGTGATTAAAATATGTACATCTCTCACCCTCTGACCTCCCGGGATGTGTGCCATCTGATTGACGAATCGTATTTGCTTGAAAGTTTGTAAATCCTTTCCAACAGATCTGTCTTATGCGTATTCCGCTATCATTGCAACCTATGAGATGATATCTCTTTGGGTGTCTTTCCAAACAAATCGAATGCCTTGTTGTGCCTTCTCATCTTGTATTCATGTCTACCAGAGTATGTAATGTGCAAACTGTATAGCCTGGGTTATATCGTACATTTTCGTCCCTATATGGTAAATAATATACTATCCCACTGCTGCCAGTTTTGTAGATAATAGGATACAGTTTTAGGGTTCCAAAATCAATGAAGGTAGCTGGTTAAATATGAAGTTCATCTTATGAAATCAAAATAGTACCTATGATCTTAATAGTTAAGATAGGTAATTCTCATGATTCTCAACTGCATTGGAATCATAAATTTACCAAGTCCCGTCAGGCTAAGCCTAAATAGATGATTCATAAAATCACAAAGTTCTGTATATAATTCCTGATCGTATACAACTACCACCACCACTTAGATCATGCAGAACCTATGTTGTATAATCATTTTACCAATCTGCTGTAAAATTGACAAGTTGCTCACACCCGTAGATTTTTATCTGATATTTGTTTTAGTTGCAATTACATATCAGGCCTTGACGTTTATAGTTGTAGTAGATTTGCATATAAATGGAGGACTATAAGCTATTTTAACAATTTTAGTTGAGAACTGATCATACGACTTTTCTTATAATTTGCTGGTTTGATGGACAATGACATGTCAACATAAAAATATTGAATATACTATGGCATGCTCAAAGAAAAGGCCCAATAGCTAAACTATTAAGCTATGCAATTAAAAATTAGCATTGTACGCTGTGACTAGATTTAGCTCCTGTGGTCAGTATACATTTTGGAGTGGAGCAGGCAACCTTAATAGTAGATGTTTGAGGAATGAATGGCATGGGATGTCTATGGAACATGTTGGAGATAGAGGGGAACTCAAGTGTAGAATATTGTTAGTGGATAGTTTTGTTCTCCTATACCACTAGCACTAAATGGTGTTATGCTTGTTTCTTTATTACTAGCAAAGGCAAAATTTAATCTTTAGCCAGAATGCAAAAGATATCTATCTCTGTAGTTCACTATTTTTATGGTAAAATGTGTTATGCCATTATGCTATGATGGATGTCCTTGTCTTTACGCTTGTATCTTTCACTTAGGATAAAATTTAGATGTGAGATCTTGTGAGATAGTTATACCCTAGACCTGGGTTCCTTTTATGATGTTGTAAGTTGGTTAAGAGATTCAAATAGATATTTTTACTCTTGTTAGTTGATTAAGTCATGAATTTGTGCTTATAAGTATATCCTATTTACGTAATTATTTTAGTCAATCAATGAGCTATGTTTTTTTTATAGTATTTGGAATTTAAAATTGTAATTCTTCTTTATTTCAAACAAGAAATATTATAGATAGAGAAATAAAATGAATCTAGGTTTCATATAGTGAATTAGAGATGATATAAATAGTATCTAGGGGTAAGTATATACTCTTAAACATTAATTTAATATTAATGGAAACGGTTTACCAATCTTGATGGAGTCTTTGAACAAATAGAAAACAAGTTTGAAGGTATAGGTTTTAGTATTGAACTTCTTAGGTTTTAGGGATTCAATTATTCATAGATTGTGACTTTTGAGCCTCAACCATACCAAGGGGTTGGAATTAATTGGTAATTTAATTGATTTGGTTTATGTGTGTAACATAGTTGGTTATGATCATATGGCAGATCCTATGTAGTTGCCTAGCAATAATATTCTACCTCAAACCATCTACTTACCTGTACACTATTTATGTAAGTAAATGGAATAGAACTTTATCAGATAAATTATTACATAAGAAAACTAGTGGAATGAGGTAATGTTTTACTTGATTTTGGGTTAGCAGTGAACCTATCGTTTGTATGGAAAATGTGTTTTAATTGGATTGATAGTTGGCCTTATGTTTTAATGCATTAGTAAGGTGACAATTAGGGTTTATGTGTGTGTGTTAAAGATAAAATTCATATTGTGGAATATCTTACTAACAACTATCAATTGGGCTTTCGATTAAGATAGGCATGTTTATAAATTATGCATTTATTGGTTTTTGAATGAAGGTTTCTTAAACATAATTATAATGGTTTTGTTAGTAGAAATATGATATATGGGTTTGGATTATAAATGTTGTAATTAGCATTTAATTTATACGTAATTGTAATTAATATTATCTATGCATTGTTTAGCTTGACGGTTATATGTAAGTGATGATTGATTAATATAATAGATAGAATTAATATTAATTAACTAGACCTAGGTTTTATGAAATTCTTGGAGGAGATATAACTTGAATCCAGTTGCTAATTTGATTAAATAGAATTGCTTTAGTAAGAAGAAATTTATGTTGTCAATGAGTTGATTAGTTGAAATTGCTTATTGCAAGCAAAATTTTCATGTGAGTTAGTCTATGTGTAAATTGTCAAGTTTAGGTTCCAGAGGCATAAGGTAATATGATTCGATGGCATGTATCCTATTCATAGGTGTCTTGAAATGAAGATGTTGTAAGAACATGATGTCTTTTGTCTATGTATGTGGGTCTTGGTAAACAATAATGTGAGATGATGTACATACTGTGTTGTGAATATATTATGATGGGATTAAATCTCCTTCACGTATGTGTTGATATCGAGCTTGTGTTTAGTATTGTAATGGGGAGATCTTGGAAATTGTAATGAGAAACTATTTTGTTCATGGTTGAGATTTGCGAGCAAGATGACCCATGCCTTGCTCCGGATATGTGTTGTTATGGTTATTGCAATTGATCAACTAAAAGTTTGGGACAATGAAGTAAAGGTTGGTCATTGTAATTATGTTTGGTAAGCAAGAAGGTAATGTCTTGCATTATTATGTATACTTATCAGTATGTTAGTAATTGTCTTGCTTGATGGTTAGGGGTATAGATGCAGGTGGCGGAGTGGCTTTCAATGTGGGGCCGGCGCCCAAAGTGGCTAGCCAGGGTAACCCATTGAAAGTTAGTAATCAAGTGATAACCTAACTAATGAATTAGAGGGTTGGGTAGATTACACATTAACAAGATAATTGGATTCCTCACTCATGCCTGTAGTGCTTGTTTAGACTAAGGATGGGATTAAGAAGGCCTAGTTGGCAAGATCGACCTCCTTGTCTCCATGAAAGGATGTGTCGGTTCCGCATGTGTCACCCTATGGGGCCAGTGCCTAGAGAGAGGCTGCCAGGGTAACCATAGATGGGGGCCAGTTTCTAGTGAGAGATAGCTTGGGTAACCCATGCTAGGACCATGCGATGACACTCTCCCTACTGCAGCCTAGCATTCCCTAGTTGTACTCTCCCCATTTGTCGTGTGTTGCCTCTGGAAGTGATATTGAGTTGCTTGTGATGTTGGCTTGTGTTGTTGGAGTGATGTGTTTTCTTTGTTCTTATAGTCTACTATCTACCTGACTGTATGTTGTAGTGGGGACCTTATGTTATCTCCTAGCATAGGGGGTGGAGCTTAGGGTTCCACACGGTCGGGTGGATGTGCTTAATCTCCATTGGGTTTTCCCTTGCTGATGTTCATGTGCGAAGAGGATATAGCTTGTGTATCAGGCTAGATCTTGTACCTGTTTATGGAGACAGTTACTATGCTCAAGTATTGGCCTGCGTATCAGATGATTCATTATGTATGTATTCATATGTATTCAGAAGATGATAATGTAACAATGTAATGTTGTATTTATATGTCGGTAAAAATTGTAACTATGTACTAGATCCTGATGAATACTTATATGATGTTATGTAGATGTAAATGATTATTAATTTAGTGTATTAGGCTTACAATGAGTTACTGATGTTAATTCATGATGTGTGTTAGATTATGTTAATTGTTTTGTCAAGTAATGCAACCATGTTAACTTAGAGGACAAGTCATTAGTTTAAATGATGTGTCATTACTACTTTGTTATTTCTATCTTTTAAAAAAAAAAATTATCCTGTTGCATTTAGTATAAATGTGTTGTTCTCTGGAGTTTCATGGTGGGGCGTTACACAAACAATGTTCATTTTAATAGCCCAAATCCAAGTGTGTTTGCAAACAATGATTAAGAGATGAAAGATTAGAATGAGTGCACCTGATAAAATCACTTTCCACTTGTTGTTGTGACTAATCCAAACGTTGCTCCAGCTCCTTTGATTCACCTACAAGTCACAAAATCAAAAAATGACCAAGTAAACTTGCACAAGAAACCGTTATGTGAAAAATATGAAATCTAAAAAATTCTAATGAAAATGATCTGATTCAACAAAATGGATTGCATAAACAGAAAATTTAGGAAATTTCATGAACTTTAAAAAAAATTTGTCAGAATCTGATCAAAATTAAACAAAAGATATGCTCGTTTGAAGTTTATGTGCAAGTCTGAATTTGACTAAGACAAAATGTAGGAAAATGGTACAATCACCTAACAATTTTTGCTCAGCTATGAAGTTCATCCTCCCAGCTTTCCAATGAGTTCTCGTTTGTGCGATTTGGAGCCCATATGACAAAGTTATGACAAAAAGAAAAAAATGCCCTTCTAGGGCATATGGAAGCATGAAGCTGCCTGATTGTTAAAGTTAACCAGTAATGGTTAGCGGTCTGATCACATGGGGTGGTCTAAAACTGAGTGTTTAAATTTGGCAGTTATGATTTAACTGTACCCCTAGTCATTGTAAAACCTTAACTGTCAAGAATGGACTGTTGATCCGGGTGATAAACAAGGCAAACATCTTTAAACCACCGAGTGAAATGGTGACCATCGAAGATAATATTAAAACCTACAAAGAGTAATGCCAACTTGATCTTTAAACTGCCAAATGGATTTCACTGTCGAGAACTTAAAGGAGACCACTGAAGGACTTGGATTAGAATGACAAGAGTATGACCGGCTCATGTGGAGAATATTATGAAACTGACTGCTAAAGGCAAAAACCAATTTCTAAAGAGGCCGTCGACTGTGTTATACTAACCACCTGGTTTGTGAAAGATCAGGAGCTGGATGAAACCGCGGATAGGAGCAAGTCCAATCCCGTGGAAACTGCCATGAATGCTGGATCACCAAAAAAAACTAGTATTTGATTTGTATGGGTGACGGTAAGTTTTGGTCGACTGTTGAAATAAAACCTTCACTTAAAACTCCCGCCAAATCTGTCAAAAACTGCCACTGCAAGATCTTTGAATTGCCAACAATGAGATAATTACTAATGAGCTCGACAGATCTAAAAGAATGAAATGTCGACGATGAAATTCAACTGCCGATATAAAGCTCTACCAACCATTGACTATTGATAATCAAAGACTATCGATATCCATCATGATCAAATCAACCGTTGGATAATCAAAGACTATTGATGCAAGATCTGATGTAGAGAGGTGAATCTTGCTGGTAAAATACTATTGATGACCGAGAAAAAATTGTAGATCACCACAACAAAACTCAAAATTGCCAATGTAGATTTGTTGTTAAACCGTCGACTACAGAGAATAAAGTCTGTTGTTATGGAAAGAAAAGTCGACCACCGAATATGTGAAGCTCGCCGGTAATGAGATTGTTGACAACTTTAAGCTTTTTAGAAACCGTTTTGAGAAACTTGAAAATTGCGGACCATCGGTTGGTGGATTTGAAACCACCGAATGGTAGTAACGCTGTGAAATGTATTGAAGATCTCCCAAAGTTTGGACGCTGCCAATGTATGTTTTGATAACAAAATGCCCGACGATTGGAAACTTTGTGAGATTTGTGGCTATACAAAGAATACCAATGAATGAAATTGCTTTGAAACTGCAGATCAAAAAGAATGAAATGCCAATAGAGAATTATGTTGACGCCGACTATGGCAAAGGGGTCGTTGGCTTTAGACTACCGACAGAGAGATGTGATCACCTGTGGAGGTGCAGAAACAACAAAAGGCCGTTATTATTTTGAATGCCAACAAAAAAAAATGTCTACAAATATCAGACTGTTAAAGTTAACCATCAAAACATCCGCTAGAGAGTTTGTTGGATCTGAAACCACCAGTTGCTGAATGGAGACTGCGAAAGGATATACGATAGGCAAAGAAAATGGTGGAGGAGCGGAAGATATAGGAGGCGGCCAAGATTTTCAAGTCGACAGCCGAAGGATTTGTGAGCAACGACGTTTATGGAAGTCGCAGAAGTGGTGACTGTTGGTTCGTTGATGCCGAGCAAAGGTTTGTGGATGCCGACTATTGATTGGGGGATACAGAGAGGTTTGTTTTGATCTGTGAATGACCACTGGATACTGAAAGCCAACTGAAACCACTGGTATGCCGACAACTTATATGCTGCACAATGCGAAACTGCAGGCCGGAGATCTAATGAAAACTGACATCAATGAAAATTTGATCAACCGGTGACTTAGAAAACTTTCCAGCATGAGATCTAAGTTTACAACATATGACGATTCTGAGCACTTATCAGTCAATGAAACACCAAATACGAAAGAGTTTGAGGGAGGCTGAACGATGGTGGAAGAAAATTGGAGTCAACCGAGGCTTGATGGCAGTCGACAGGGGTGATCGGTGGAAGCAGCGGCGATTGGAATTTGTAGAGTGGAGGTCAAAGTGTTATGGCAGAGAAAGTGTTGTGACTGGAGGTTGGCTGAGCTTAAGAGGTGGTTGTCGGGTGAGTGCAAGAGGAGACTAGGGTTTTAAAAGGTGGATGGCGATAGCGGTAAATGTCACAGTCGACAATGAATCTCAATGGAGTCTGAAGGTAAATGGAGTGAGAAACAAACAGCGATTGGCAGATTAGGGTTTTCGTTGGTGATCTACAACCATAAACATTTAAATCTACAAACAAGATCTCTTTATAACAGATATTATTTAATCAGAAATTTTAGTCCCTACAATCATAATTGACATTCAACCTTGCCTGAAAACATTTGTTCATAATCACAACAGCAACTAGAACCGATATCAGACAGAGGGGATCTGCGGGTCCGTACAGTACGGATTTGCAACCCCAAAAAAATCAATTTTTTTTCAAAAATTTCAGTCACCAAAACTAGGCAAATTTATAGTCAAAATTCATGAAAACGGCCTTCCAGATGCAATGGTGAGGTCCATTTGAGCCCTGTAGGTCACCTGCAACATTTCACTCCCAAAACTTGACAAACTAGGGTTAAAAAAATGCAAATTTTTGCAACAAAAGCCTGCAAAAACTAATGATTAGATCCAATAGGGCATGTTCACGCTAGGTTCTCCAAAATGTATAATGAAAAATTTGGATAAATGAAAATGATAAAAAATATAATGCATTACCTATACCCAAATCTTTAATACCTCAATAGATAGAATGATGGATGCATGCAAGATGAATTGATTGAGTGATTTGATATGTTGGTTGCTCAATTCGGTAGCATGACATTAAGATGAAGATGATAGATTGAAGATTATAGATGAGAAGATGGAAGATTGATTTTGATAGCATAAGGATGCATGAAAGATGGATAGATCAAATAGCTTATGAGAGGGTTGATTTATAAGAAAGGCTTGGTTCAAATGGATGGTTGAGATTAAAAGGCTAACTGAATGATGTGGACAGCTAGGATTGATTAGTTATTCCCACTCTTCAAGGGAGTTGTAGTCATGTGACAAGTGTAAAGAAGAGAATAAAGCTCATGTGTGATCATGTACACAAAAATTACTACCACACATGATTTAAGTGAGAGGTGGACAAGTGGTGCAATGTGGTGAGAGGTGAGGACCTAATTCAAATATTTTATTTGAATTAGTTGGGATATGTGAGGGAAAATTAATTAAATAAATAGGATTTATTTAATTAATTGGATAGTGGGATTAGGATAGGATAAATGGGATTCTGAATGTGAAATTAATTAAATAAATAAAATTGGCTAGTGGGATAAATGGGATCAAGAGGGGAATTAGGACAAAATGCTACATGATGTCTAAACAACAAATCCTCTAATACCTAGTTTAGTCTTTTTGTCTGACCATCAGTTTTAGGATGATATGTTGAACTAATGTTTAGTTGAGTTCCTAAAGATGAAAATAGGGTTTTCCAAAATCTTGATGTCATCCATGCATCTCTATCTAAGATAATCTTCTCAGGAATGGACCCATGCAACCAAAATATTTATTGAACAAATCATCTAGCCAACACTGAAGCTCCATTGGTTAGATTTCCTAGAATGAAATGAGCAACTTTGGTGAGTTTATCCACCACCACCAAAATCATATCATGATGATTCTTCAATTTAGGAAGCCCTTGGAAAAAATCCATACTTATGACTTGCCATTTCCATTCAAGAACATAATGTGGATACAATAATCCTGGAGGGTGTTGGTGTTCAAGCTTAACTCACTAACATTCCAAACATCTAGCCATAAAGGTTTCAGATCTGCTAACTTAGTCACTCTTGAATGTCCCAAATAAGGGGCACCATGAGCTAAACCTTTAAAACAAAAATCCTTAGGTCACCTTGACTCGACACATAAATTTTGTCCTTGTATCTTAACAATCCATTGGAATCAAATTGGTATCCATCATACCTGGTATCCTAAGGGTTTTCAGAAAGAGATTTCTTGACCTGGTCATAGAATTCATCAGCAAGGGAGTTTCTCAAGACTTGCTTTCAAAAAGTTATCTAAACAGTGGCTATTGTTGCAATATGTTGTCTTTAGCTAAGGACATTGGCTGCATGATTTTCTTTTCCTTTTTTGTAGTTGATGTCAAATTCATACAGTCAGATAATATTTCCAACCATCACCTTTGATGAGCATTCAAATTGGATTGCAAGAATATATACTTAAGCCCTTGATTATCTGACTTGAATTAATAGGGTTTCCCCAACAATCAGAGCCTCCATACCTATAAGGTGTACATGATTGCTGCAAGTTCTAAGTTGTGCAGAGCATAGTTCAACTCATACTATTAGAGTTTTCTAGATTCATAGGTTACGACCTACCCATCTTGCACTAGTACACCCCCTAATCCTTCAACTGATGCATCTGTGACTACTACAAAATGACCCTCGGGATCTGGAACCTTAAGGATTGGTGCACAAGTTATATTTTCCTTCAAAATTTGAAATGCCTTTTTACACTTTTCAATCCACTCAAATTGTTCACTTTTTCTCTGAAGAGAAGTAATGGGATTTGCAATCTTTGAAAAAATTGAAACAAATCTCCTGTAAGACCCAGCTAGCCCATAAAACTTTGCACCTCATGTACATTATTCACTGTTGACCAGTCTATTACGAATCTTTACAGAATCAACTAAAATTCCACCCGCAGAGATCATATGCCCCAAATATTGCACTTCTTTTTGGAAAAGGGTGCATTTAGACAACTTGCCAAAAAAGTTTGTGTTCCCTTAAACATTGCATAACTAAACTAAAATGATGAACATGTTCCTGCTCATTTCTAGAATATATCAAGATGAGTATAAATTTATCTAGCATATCTCTAAATACATTGCTCATCAGGTTCATAAATGTTGTTGGGGCATTGGTCAAACCAAAAGGTAACATGATAAATTTATAGTGTCCATACCTTGTCCTGAATGTTGTCTTATGGATATATTCATCCTTAATCCTCAATTGATGATAGCCAGCCCTCAAATCAATCTTTAAATAGATTGTTGCAACACACATTTGATCAAATAGATCATCAATGTGAGGCAAGGTATATTTGTTCTTAATCATGGCTTTATTTAGCATACGGTAATCAATGCACAGACAGAGTGTCCCATCTTTTTTTTATGATCACTGGTGCTCCCCACAGAGACACACTAGAACAAATCAACCCTT
Source organism: Cunninghamia lanceolata (assembly GCA_027924645.1). NCBI lineage: Eukaryota > Viridiplantae > Streptophyta > Pinopsida > Cupressales > Cupressaceae > Cunninghamia > Cunninghamia lanceolata. Next base: position 4,631,821 of record BSBN01000026.1, on the reverse strand, counting down.
TGGACAATAATTCTGGTAATTGAGCCTTTAATTCTACCAATTCTGTTGTGGTCATGTAATATGGGGCGTTAGAAACAAGTTCTTCTCTAGGAACTAGATCTATGGTGAAATCAAATTCCCTTTTTAGGGGTAGAATGGTAACTCATTTGGAAATACATCTTGATACTCATAGAGAAAGGGGTAGTATTGAATAGTAGGTTCCTTTGTTTCCCTCTCAGTTGTTGTCCTTGATGACAAATACACAAACTCTCAGATTTGTAGCATTATGGTACAATGAACAATGATAGTGAGCTTGGCAGCATTTGGATGACTTGGTTACATGATATAGTATATTCATGCTTGATGTGTTTGATGAGTTGACAAAGGTATATCATTGAGATGTGTTTGATGATCTTAGTCATTGGAAGCATATTTTTACTTCATGTTGCAAGATCCATGTTTATGTTGTTCAAGGATGTGTTATCATTTGATCAGATAATGCTTGCTTGGTTTCAAGATATTGACAGAGTTGAGTTGAGTCTCCTCTGATAATCAGGATGGTTATATTGGTTGGCAGAGTTGATTTGGTCTCTATTTGGATGTTTATGTTGTAACAGGATAATGAATGTTGGTCAAAGTACTTATTGTTTCATACTATGCCATGATTATTTTATTGCCAAGAAGGTTTATCATTATCAAAGGATATTGCAGTCCTTGCTTGACATGATATCAAGATGTCAAACCTACACAAACAGTATGGCATGTTTGTCTTTCATTTGCATAGTGTTTCTTAATGCTAAATAATTCTCTCCTTGATATTATAGATGGTGCAAGATTATGGTCTCATTTCTCCTAAAGTTCAATGTTGAAAAAGGCATTTGATTTAGTGTGCAAACAAGGGCATGATTAGTTTTTAAGGGGTTACACTTGCTTTTGTTATCATTTCATTGATCATCCTTTAATATTTCTCTTGTATCTAAAGGAGACTTCATATTATTTAAGGATATTAAGGTTGTATGAAGGAGATTATTATTTCTAAATCACAAGGTTGTTGATTTGTTTTATACAAAAATCAAATGAACAAAGTATATTGTCGGGCCACTTAAGTCATTAACCTGGCCAACAAGTTTCGGGCTTGTGTAGCAAGTAATTGTTGATGTTTTGTTTCATTTGTCACCAGGCCCTTTAGGGCACATCAGGACTGGCAGTCAAAAGGTGTATACGATGAAAAGTTTGTTTTAAGGCTCATTTTGTAAATTTAAACTTTGAGACATGCATGCTCTCGACTTAGGGTTTTAATATTATGTGAGATTCAGTCATGATGTTTGTGGATCTCTAGGATTTGACAAAGCTGAGCCACAGTGAGCTTCAATAAAGTGAGCTTGACAGTTATTGTTTCTTTCTTAGACTTTCAGTCAACAGAAAAACATCCAAGTTGTCGGCCTTTTCCAAGTGATATCCTTCCTCCTTGGGTAAACGTTGAGGTTAATGGTTCTTTACTTTTGTTTGCTCATGTTTACACAAAGATGTTAAAGATGTTGATGTTGTTTACATTTTGTTGTTAAGAGTTTGTTAAAGCAAAGAGCAAGGGTTTGAAGTGGGTTGTTTATCTTGCTTCTAATGCTAAGTGCAGAGAGCTTGATCACAAGGTCTATGACAGTCAAGCTGGGGTTTCATGTTACATTTATACACTATGCTCACATCTTGTTGACACATTTTTGAAAGGCAGTTGAGTTGTTGAACGGCAAAGAGTTTTGAAATCTGGTAAACAATTTTTTTTCTTTTTTACCCACATGTATACGATGCTAGGGTTTCATGAAATATGTTTGGAAACAATTTTGATGGCATTTGTCTAACCCTGCTTCAGATGTGGTTAAGTGTTATTCACTGCAGTTTGAAAAGGCATATTTTATCTTTGTGGTTACATTAAATAGTTTGAAAACTATATGGAATATTTTGAATAAACTTTGGTTATTTGTAAAAGGTTTCTCATTACCCAAATGGGTCTATTCGACCGCATATCCTTGACAGTTATGAGTTCAAAAGAAAACTACTTCAGTTATTCATACAAACTGTTCAATGAAAGACACAAAAGGTAGTGAGAAAGTATAAAAAGGCATAAGATGTAAACATCTGATATGGTGTTGATGATATTGTATTTACAATATCATTGAGACAATAAAAGTGTGTTGTAATGCAAAAACATTTCTGAGTTGATGTGCACAATTATGGTTATGTATTCTTGAGTCTCAAATAAATGAGACTGTCAAGATCTGGATTATAGAGAACTAGAGAAACCCTCTGTATTGTATATTTTCATCTAATTTTTGAGAAGTTGTAAGTGATCATGTCAGTGAGACAATATGATCATAGCCAGTGAGGCACAAATAGCTAGTGAGGCACATATAGCCAGTGAGGCATTTGTATTTGCTAGTGAAGCACATTTTGATTAAGCCAGTGAGACATTTACTGAGTGGTTTTTCTGCCCCATTAGGGTTTTCCACTCCTGAAATCTTTGTGTTGTGCTCTCATTTGATGCATGGTACATTTGCTCTTCATACTTGAATTTCATATCCTTTATTGTATAGTTTTTGGTATCTTGCATTACATCAGTATCTTTACCTTTTGTTTTTAAGTTTTGATACAAAGGCAATTGAATTGTTTTTATCTACAACACTGATTCACCCCCCCTCTCAATGTTGTCTGTACTCCAACATCCTTGAATCCCTCGGCCTAGTCTACTTTCACAACGAACAATTGGCAACCTTTTCTTCTTTCTCTTTTAAGTTGCATGACTGAGAATTGCCTAAGTTTAACCTCTCTCTTAACTCCTTGAATTTGAATCTGATTGCCTAGAACATCTAGACATTCGATGATTTTGGAAAAAATAGTCTACCTTTTCCCTATGATGCCACAACCAGTTCATTCCTAAAATGATGTCATAGGACCCCAACGGTGCTACATAAAGGTTAACTTTGGTTGAAAAGGTAGGTAGCTTTACCTCTATTTCAAAAAGACACTACTCCACCTAGACTCTTGCTCCATTTGCATATTGGATTGCCCACGAGTTGGCCATGTAACCAACTCTTCTAGAAATATATTAGTAAATATAAGAGGTGCTATAACACGCTATGTGGCTTCAGTATCAATAAGAATGGAAATTGGGTTACCATATAGTGTACCTAAAATTTCAATAGGTGCAATATGATACTCTTCTTGTCTATTATCCACTACTGCACGAATCCTTTGCTGGAAAGCTATTTTTTGGGAATGTAAGAGAGGATTCTTGGAGTAATTCCTTTGATTTTAGTTTGGACACTAATTTTGATAGTGGTCACCTCCACATGTGAAGCAACCACCTAGGGGTCCTTTCTTCTTAGACACTTGATCATATTTGTTACCATTTCTTCTCTTGGTTCCATTATCCCTTTTTTTAGTTTGGAAGCCTTTATTATTTTTGGACCCCTTTCCATTATACTTATGCTTGGAATTCTAGTTCTAGTTTATCTTTTTTAATAGAGGTGCAAATTTTGACCATCCAAACTTCTTTCAAGATTTGTCCCTATAAGCTAATATGGACTTTAGCTTTTGTTCTTGCTTGATAGATTTTTTGAATACCTAATCCATCGTTGATGGTCCATCAACATCTACCTCACCTCAAATATGAGGGTTTAGTCTCATACTGAACTTTCGTATATGGAATTGTTCATCTCACTATTATTGGGGTACATACTTCAGGAGTCTCGTGAACTTTTCCCAATATTCAGTTACAAACATTTCTCCTTCTCTCAAATTTTGAAAATTTGTCAATTTTTGTCAAAATACAATTTGGCAACCATCTTTGTCTAAAAATGACCACAAATTGGTCCCATGTCAAATTTGTAGAATCAAGCCCCATCTCTATCTTCTAATTTGTCCACCAGGTGGAGGCTTCTCCTCTTAGTTGTTAATCTCCCTAGACGGCCTTGGTTACTTCAGAATACTTCTGGATTTCAAAATATTTTTCCATCTCATTGATCCATGGCTCTACTCCATCTCCTAATATAGTTCCATCAAATTTTGGTGAATTGATCTTTTTCATATCTCGATCAAGTTCAGTAGCCAATTGAGTCCTCACATCCATTTGCCCAATTTTTCTAGGACTCACTAAGTCCTTCATGCCCATTATATTCTTGATTTTTCTCCTCACCTCCTTTTTGTTCATGAGGCCCTCTAACTTCCTGCTCTAATGTACCCAACCTTTCCTTGGTTTCATTTAAGGTTGCAAAATTTTGGTCCAACTTAGCTATAGAATCACCTATGGCTTGTTTTGACCCTCCTTGACTACTACCCATATTCATTCTAGTTCTAACCATGTTTTAACCTGGTGAGTTAGATTGGAAAGTCATTAGCGAAAATGATTGATGCAGGATAAAAATTTATAAAAGATATAAAAGTTGCCAAGTTAAAGTGTCTTAACAAACACACGCAGAGACCCTAATTTAAGAATTCATCACAATGGAACATCACACTTCTAGAGAAGTTTTAAAAAACTATTCATATAATATTGAACATTCGATGTCCTTATTTAAATAAGGTTTATCCAAATTACTTTGGATTCAAAATACTAATCAAACAAAGGAACTTCCTCAAGTTCTTCTTTATTTGATTCTATTTTTACACTACTTGAGGGAGGATGTACATGTAGGTACTCCTATATAACCTCCCTACTCATACATGATGCATTGCGTCCATAGCCAAAATGCTTATCTCGGACCACCAAAAGTTTCTTTTGCTTGGTTACATTGGGGGTAGCAGGTTTTTCTAGCTTCTCTTGTTTTATATTAATTCGACCCATGGTTGTTTCCAGGGTCTCTATATTAGAAAGCCATCCTTCTTCTTCAGAAGGTGTTGATTGTATGGTTTTCCCTTTTGTTTTAGTTTGCTTGGTTTTCCTTCTACCCTGCTGCTTTGTCCTAGATCGCCCCATATCTACGTTTAGACAATAGAATTCACTAAGGTTAGATAATACATTCAATTTTTCTATGGTGCTTTTCAATCAAATGAAGTAGGCTCATATTGGTCCTAGTGTTTGAACCATGCTCTAATACCACATGTGATGAACCTTAGTTTGTATCCCAAACATTCATCTAAAAACTACAATATTTTTTTTTATTGAAATATAACAAGTACAAATACTTCATAATGGTACAAGCATAGTTATCAAGATTTAAATTTTCTTTACATAAGATTCTAAATACCATAGCACCGAATAAAATAAGAACATCAATTTAATCTTCTCAAGTTAGACAACTTTCTCAAGCATGCCAATTATTATGAAATTTACAAATCTAAATTAACACATAATTCATCATCAACTATTTCACTATACAACAATTTTCAAATAAAATATACAATGAAATATCAGTATGTTTCATTTTTACATCAAAACTATCAAAAATATTTAATCACATGCATTATGCATTGTATAATTTACAAATCATATAATCCAATGTTCCAACTGGTGCAGGAGCACTAAGTTGTCGAGATTTTACTTGAGGTTGTTTGGTTTAATAAGGTCTTTGAGACCATTTTCTTGATGTATAAGGCTTGAAAAAACATGTTGTAATTAGACTATGTCCAAATAGCTAGATTCTTCTTTTGTCTTGTTATAAGTCCTAGTTAGGACAGTCATAGGTAGTTTGCAAGATGAATTTAAGTTTTATTGTTTATTAGGTAGTCATTAAGTTCTCATGCTTTTTAGCCTTTTAAAGGCATGTCAAAAGGTGTAGTTGTGTTAATACCTTATCCAAGGTTAGACCACTTGTCAAAAACTTTCTAAACACCAAAACAACTGGTGGACAGTCAGTTCTAAAATAGTTTCAAGAAGACAGTTTCTATTTTTTAAAAAGCTGCAGTTGGAAATCAACAAGGAAATCGATGGTTTTGGAAGGTAAAACATTTTCAAGCATTGTTGAGGATTGTTTTAAGCCAAGGGAGGTTGTATTGTACGATTTCATTCAAGAGATTTGAGAAATATAACAAAAAGACACTATTTTTTCTATTTTTTTCTTCACTGTTTCTCAAAAATCTGTACCTGTACGAAAGAGCCTTGGCATGAATTTGGAATGGAATGAAAGGGGACTGAATTACCTTTGATCCAAAGATTATTGGAGGTCTTAATATCAAATTTGAAGGGAGGAATCTCTGTTTTACCAAAAACTATTTTTTCTACTTTTTTTCTATTTTTTCACTATTTTTGCTACAGTACCCGTGATTGTACGGACTTGTTATTGCCCAAACTTGTGATGGATGGAAAGTACTTTGAAGTACCTTTGATTTGAGACTAGTTTGGGATCTTGATGATGATCTGGGTGGGAGATATGGGTGATTTCCCCAAAACTATTTTTTTTCCAAAATTGCTGTCACTTCCTTAAATTTGTTGTTTGCCTGAAAAATCCGTACTTGTACGGCCTAGAAGTGGATGGTGTTGGTGATGGGTGGTTAGGGTAGTGAGTTACCTATCCTGTGCATCTTGTTTGGATTCTTGACATCCATTTTTATCTCTGCATTTCTATTTTGTTTGGAAGTGGGTTAGAACCCTGCCTTTGGGTATTTCTGAGCAAACCAATGTATTTTTGTCCATTCCATTGATCTTTTTTCTGTCTTTGCTCAATGGAATGGAGTGTATTTTAATTGTTTTAGAGTCTTGTGAAGATTGGGAAGGTAGGAGAATGGTCTAGTGTGAGTTAAGCATGTTAAGAGACCCTGTAGAACTATGTGAAGGACAATAGTCACATCAAGAGGTGATAGTTTGTGCATCATATTATTGGTTTGCCAAGAAAGGCATTAGATGCTTAGTGAGTTATTAATTTTGTATGTTATAATCCAGACAAGAGTTTGTCTTCAAAGAGTCCACTTATGAAGGTTATTGTGACTGTCAAGTTATGTTATGACTATCTCAAGAAAGCATAGTTGTGACTACTATCCTGCAGACCCTGTTTGGTGTGTTAGAGGGAGTCTTGTTTGGAGTTGGCATCTTGGAAGGTGGTTTGGAGTCCTCCTTCATGGTGTGTGAGTCCAGAGTAAGTTGGAGATGGTGTTGTAGGCTGTCTTGAGAGATTTTTACATGTGAAGTTATGATCATGTGACTGCTGTCCTAGATGCTCTGCATCATTTTTGGTATCAGAGCTAGCTAGTAGATCCTTGAAGGTGTTGTGGATCTTGTGAGAAAGATAAGGTTTGTGAGAGTTTGTAAAGATGCCTCCAAAGAACCAAATGGCAAGAGAGAATGCTGAGCTGAGAGAAGCCTTAGAGGTAAGAGAGAAAGAGCTGAGCGACAGAAGAGAACAGGATGCTACGAGAGACAGAGAACTGAGGCAAGTAAGAAGGGAGAATGCAACAATCTTGGCAAGATTGGAAGCATTAGAGAAGAATCCAAGAAAGGATGAACAAAATGAGTCAGAAGAAGAAGAGGATGCAGATGAGAATCCTCCTAAGGATGAGTTAGATGCTAAGGAAAAGAAGTTTGTAAGATTCCTGAAGGCAGTCCAAGGAAGTGGAACTAAGGCAAACATAGAGCTACCTATCTATCAGGGGAAGATGGATAGTGAAGAAGTATTAAGGTGGATCGATGCCCTGGAAAATTTTTTTGAGTATGAGGAGATGAGTGATGAAAAGAAGATCAAGTTTGCAAAGACAAAACTGAGAGGAACAACACTTACCTAGTGGAGTAGTGTGCAGACAGAAAGAATGGCTAGAGGTGCATCAAAAATCAATTCTTAGAGTAGGATGAAGGACATGATGAAGGACCAGTTTCTTCCATCTGATTACTCCATTTAGACAAAGAGGATGAGGCATAATCTGAAATAAAAGGACATGGATGTTCTGTCCTATACTGAGCAATTTCATAAGCTTAGTATTAGAGGTGGGCTGGAAGATGAAGAAGAGAAAGTGGCAAGGTACCTTAACGGGCTTAGGTATAACTTGTAGGATGAGATTGGGTTAGCAGTACCAAAAACACTTGGAGAGTGTTTTCAGTTAGCCATCAGGGCTGAAGAGAGAGTGAAGAGGAAGCAAGAAAGGCCAGGAGGTTATGGAAGAGGAAATAGAGGTAGGGGCAAACCTATTAATGAAGTTCAAAACAGCAATGAGAAGGGTAAGGAGTTGTCTACAGAACAGAGAGGTGGACATAGAGGTGGAGGTAGATTTGGATCAGGAAGAGGAGTGTTCACAGGCAGATGTTATCACTGCAATGAGGTGGGACACACATCTTTCAACTGTCCTAAGAAGGATGGTGTTGACAAGACCAAGGATAAAAGAGTTCACTTGGCACGAGAGGAGGAGAAGCTAGAAGAACCAGAGATGTCGTCAGGCTCTCCAATGATGGATGGAGAGATGCTCATGGTGGAAAGAGGTAAGATGCAGCAACCACCACAGGTATCTATTTTCAGAACTAATTGTTTGAGCCATGGCAAGATATGCAAGTTGATTGTAGATTCAGGTTCTCATGATAACTTAGTTTCTTGGGAAATGGTGAATAAGTTGGGGTTGAAGACTTTTGATCATCCCAGTCCTTACCATGTCACTTGGGTCAGTCAGGAGTAATAGGTAATGGTCACTAAGAAGGCTTATGTTGATTTCACAATTGGTCCATATTAGGACTCTATTTTGTGTGATGTTATTCCTATGACATGTGGGCATGTAATCTTGGGCAGACCATGGCAGTATTCGAGAAGGACAATTCATGATGGGTATACTAATACTTATGTAGTGCACAAAGATGGCAAGAAGTTCAAATTGGTTCCTTTACCTTGTGAGGAGAAGAAGGAACAGGTTACAATTTTCTTTGGAAAGAAATTGAAGTTGAATGTGCAGGTTCAGGGTGATAGCACACAATAGACACAGATGCAACACAAGAAGGTGGCTGACAATCCTAGAGAGCAGTAGGCTTGGGACTTGAGTTATGTTAAGGTAGGGGACATTGAGTGTCCTATAAGAAGCTAGAAGAAGGTAGGCAAATAGCAAAAGGTACAGGGAGGAATGAATCAGAGCCTCTAGTTGAAAAGAGCTGAAGCATTGCAGCAGCACGGTCCTAGACAAGGACACCAAAACAAGTTTTATGTTTCTAACACTGTTTATAGGAGCCATGCAGGTTGGAGACAGAGATAGATAACTCTGGGAGAGTTCATGTTTCCTAGTCTGAGGAACATTCCACAAAGATGGAAGAATGGTTGGAGCAGATCCCCTAACTCTTGGGACAAGAGTTTTCATCATGCCGGGGAGTATGGTGCAGGAGCACTAAGTTGTCGAAATTTTACTTGAGTTTGTTTGGTTTAATAAGGTCTCTGACACCATTTTCTTGATGTATAAGGCTTGAAAAACCATGTTGTAATTGGACTATGTCCAAATAGCTAGATTCTTCTTTTGTCTTGTTATAAGTCCTAGTTAGGACAGTCATAGGTAGTTTGCAAGATGAATTTAAGTTTTATTGTTTATTAGGTAGTCATTAAGTTCTCATGCTTTTTAGCCTTTTAAAGGCATGTCAAAAGGTGTAGTTGTGTTAATACATTATCCAAGGTTAGACCACTTGTCAAAAACTTTCTAAACACCAAAACAACCGGTGGACAGTCAGTTCTAAAACAGTTTCAAGAAGACAGTTTCTATTTTTTAAAAAGCTGCAGTTGGAAATCAAGAAGGAAATCGATGGTTTTGGAAGGTAAAATGTTTTCAAGCATTGTTGAGGCTTGTTTTAAGCCAAGGGAGGTTGTATTGTACGATTTCATTCAAGAGATTTGAGAAATATAAGAAAAAGACACTATTTTTTCTGCCTTTTACTATTTTTTCTATTTTTTCTTCACTGTTTCTCAGAAATCCATACCTGTACGGAAGAGCCTTGGCATGAATTTGGAATGGGATGAAAGGGGACTGAATTACCTTTGATCCAAAGCTTATTGGAGGTCTTAATATCAAATTTAAAGGGAGGAATCTCTGTTTTACCAAAAACTATTTTTTCTGCTTTTTTTCTATTTTTTCACTGTTTTTGCTACAGTACCCACGATTGTACGGACTTGTTATTGCCCAAACTTGTGATGGATGGAAAGTACTTTGAAGTACCTTTGATTTGAGACTAGTTTGGGATCTTGATGATGATCTGGGTGGGAGATATGGGTGATTTCCCCAAAACTATTTTTTTTCCAGAATTACTGTCACTTCCTTAAATTTGTTGTTTGCCTGAAAAATCCGTACTTGTACAGCCTGGAAGTGGATGGTGTTGGTGATGGGTGGTTAGGGTAGTGAGTTACCTATCCTGTGCATCTTGTTTGGATTCTTGACATCAATTTTTATCTCTGCATTTCTATTTTGTTTGGAAGTGGGTTAGAACCCTGCCTTTGGGTATTTCTGAGCAAACCAATGTATTTTTGTCCATTCCATTGATCATTTTTCTGTCTTTGCTCAATGGAATGGAGTGTATTTTAATTGTTTTAGAGTCTTGTGAAGATTGGGAAGGCAGGAGAATGGTCTAGTGTGAGTTAAGCATGTTAAGAGACCCTGTAGAACTATGTGAAGGACAACAGTCACATCAAGAGGTGATAGTTTGTGCATCATATTATTGGTTTGCCAAGAAAGGCATTAGATGCTTAGTGAGTTATTAATTTTGTATGTTATAAGCCAGACAAGAGTTTGTCTTCAAAGAGTCCACTTATGAAGGTTATTATGACTGTCAAGTCATGTTATGACTGTCTCAAGAAAGCATAGTTGTGACTGCTATCCTGCAGACCCTGTTTGGTGTGTTAGAGGGAGTATTGTTTGGAGTTGGCATCTTGGAAGGTGGTTTGGAGTCCTCCTTCATGGTGTGTGAGTCAAGAGTAAGTTGGAGATGGTGTTGTAGGCTGTCTTGAGAGATTTTTACATGTGAAGTTATGATCATGTGACTGCTGTCCTAGATGCTCTGCATCACCAACATGTATAAATGTGTCTCTGTATACCAAGCATGTGGCATATTGTACTGCTACATGGAGGGAGAGCATCATTAGGGAACTTTACCTCCATTTGCAAACCAATGGTCCCCTGCACACCTTCCTACTAGAAGTAGACCTACTCTTCATGAGGGTGGAAGATAGAGAGATCTATGAATGTACCATGCCAACTAAGAACTAAATGTGAAGTATCGACTTTGACACATGTAACTTACCATACAACCCTAGATGCCCTATAGTTAAGTATGATGATTGATTAACATGCAACCCAATCAAATATCGTGGACCAATAATGCATGTAGTATAATCCATTACTTTGGCCAAAGCATTCTAATAATTCCAAAGTGGAAATATGGGTCATTTGTCCACACACTCCTATCTCATCTTGACTCGACGTAGAACAAGTCACAACCAACTTGTCTTACACTAAAATCAGATAAATAGACTGATGTGATATCATGACCACTTAGATAGATTTAACCAATTCAATAAACAAAAGTTTTTCTTGACTTTATGTACCAACAAACCATATGTAGTCTAGAAAGAAATGAAATCTAACATGCATCCTTATCTATACTTTGAAAACGATAAACATGATAAGCTTATTCGACATAAAATTCAGTCTCTTACTTGCTAAAGTCTAAAGCATTGTAATTCAAATATTTAGGACTTCTTTGTACTATCACAATTGAGAATAACTCATAAATCTACTTATGGTTTACATTGAACCGAAGCTCATACTTACAAATATCTATATAGTTGTGTACACGGGAATCAACATGTACACTCTTATATAAATATTTATATATGTTTCTGAAATCATTTAATCTAAAATAGCTACTATTAAATCTTATATCTGACTATACTCAACTTATCACATATGGATATTGATAAGGTATCAAATGGAATCTCAATTTACTTACAAAGTATGCTTACCTTGTTGACTTGAATCTATCCTACATATTTGAAGTTAATATAAACAACACTCTTAATCTCATAGTAGTATTTAGATATTCACTTATGATACACATACATATGAGTATGTTTATGGGTTGAGAATCTCTTGAGAGCTTCCAACTCATAACCATACCCATTTGACTTCTTTCTTGTTTTATCTTGAACTACAAACAATTGAAACATTATTTTTATATGAGTAATGATTGAATTTTTTTTTCATGCTCCCAATTAATAAAGTTGTTTATAAAAGACTAAGTATTCTATCCATTTACAATATTTCTAAGACTAGCCTCTAGATGCATTATTGTTTTGCATAATGACTATTTCCAATTCTATGTTTTGTAAGGTCATAATCACTAGATAGTTGGTCATTTGATAACATATTAACTATTATATTCTATTGAGGGTTGAGCTTCTAACTACTCATTTTCTGTATGTAGGATGACTCTGTAAGCAAAGTGAATTTAATCCAAAGTAAACTCCTTCATTTGTTTTAAAATAAAAAGCTATTCTACCTCTTAAAGCATTCAATAAACAAGAGTAAGACGTTACAAAAAAACTATGGTGGCCTGTCCTTGTTTGGCCAATTTGACTAAAAAATAAATCTTTTCATTTTTTTTTATTAAAATAGTTGATGGCCCGATATGCATTAGACTTCTTTGAATGCATTTAAAACTATATGTTTTAGGGGTGTTAACACAACATATCTAATATCCAAAAGAGTTTTCTTTTTAACTGGAAATGCAACAACTAGTTTTACTTCTATTCCAAAACAAAATCAATCTTTTTCCTCATACATTTATCCATATGTGTATATGTATTAATTTAGTATACATATACACATATATGAGAAAATATATACTCATATTTGCATGATAAAAATAGTCCAATACACAAAGAAATTACTTACCCAGACAAGTTGATTCTAAAAAAAGTTTGTCTAAGATATTTACACTTTCAAAAATAATTTTGGTGCTACAGTGATTTGACCTAGTATTAGGTGTTCCTCAAATGTCAAGTGAATCAAATAGAAGTTTATTTACTATGCTGAAACTAAAAACCCCTATTTTTTAGTGATGCCAAGGCATATTGTTTGGAAAAATGCTACTTAAACATTCTTGTTTATGTATGAAATCAAACTAGCAATGGCCATTGAGATATGCACATACCTCACCGCGACTTCACTCCAGTTCTTAGCTTTGAATCTGTCTCTGTCCTTGTATGCCCTGCCTCCTACTCTTTTCCTTCACCTTTTTCTTCTTTCTTCCCCTACCAAAAACTAGCGTTCAAATTGAACGTATTCTCTTCTTTTCTCTCCAGTTCAACACCCCTCTCTTCCCTCCCCTTTCACTAACACATTGCATGTAAATTTATCCCATTACTACCCACTCCAATTTTTTGGAGAGAACTGAGAAAATAGGGTAGGAGTGACGACCATTTTGGGCCAGTACACTCAATTTTTAATTCCCACTCTCAACAAAACTCTTCTTAGAATTGCCACGCCTTACTTCTTATTATTTCTTTTTGAAAAAAAGAACAAGTTTAATAAATTTTACTATCAATATGACTAATCTTGCTTATACCCTTATTACTAAAATTTAATTTTTGAACCTCAACAATACTTATGCGTTTGATCAAAAAAGCATAAAAATGATTCCATTAACATTTATGCAAGAGAGAGAGAGAGATTGACTTCTAAACCAACCACTAGTACAAAAACAACAATATGTGATTAAAAAAACTACTAAAAACTGCTTATAAATGACTAAACTTGGTCGCATGACCATTAGTAGTTTATTGCCAGTCATTTATAACATGACCAAATTTATGACTAAACCAATTTTAGTCATTTATTTGGTTGTTTTGATTGATCAATTTGGTAGTATATTTAGTCATTAATTTAGTCATTGATTTAGTCATATTATTTACTGACCTAGGTCATGTGACCATTAGTAGTTTCTTGCTAGTCATTTATTTGGTTGTTTTGATTGATCAATTTGGTAGTATATTTTTAGTCATATTTATTCACTAATTTCTATCAATTGGTAGTATATCTATTCAGTAGTATATTTAGTCATATATTTTTAGTCATATTTATTCATTGATTTCTATCAGTTGGTAGAGTTAAGGGGAAAATTTGTAGATTTGTCTCAACTAGCTTAAGTACTACTATTTCACCATGTTAAACATTGGGAGGACAAGGATTGGGCTCTAGATCAAGCTACTGATCACTTTGTCTGCCCTTATGCTTGCATGATCTAATTTCAAGGGCCTAACTAAGGTTTTGTCAAGTATTTTGTTCATAAACCAAGTAAAACCCTAATTATGCCTTAAATCAGAGATATTCAGAATCTGATAATGAAACAGGCAAAACTGATCACAGAAATGCAGAGAAAGAGTTTTAGAGATTGTGCACCTAGATTTTGAGGGTTGATTGGACTAGGGCACCCACTCCTTAGTCCTGAAAGTTCTCGATAATGAAAATCCTTTGCACAGGATGTCTGACACTCCTAAATGGCTTCCAGATCCTAGAAATTACCCCCAGTTGGACTAGGGCGCTCGCTTTTTAGTCCCACAAGTATTGGAATCTGTAAATTCAGAAGTCCGTGATGACTGTACTCGCACTATCCTCCTTTCTTTAGCTTCTTTTCACTGAAACCTACAAAACATGATCTGCACCTACAAGAGAAGGAGAAAGATGTTGCGGCTATATAGGAGCTTGCCTCAGTCAAACCCCATCTTTGGTATTTCTACCTCAACAATAGCTAGAGATAAAGATTTGCAAAAATATGTGCAAACCTAACATTGTGTATGTAGAAATATCAAACCCTAGATGTCTCAATCAAGGGAAGACCAACAACTTGGTTTGATTCAATAAACACATACAACTTCACCTCAAGGAGATGAAAACAAATGAAGACTTGCATGAACAAGAAGGCAAATTAGCAATGTTCGCAAAGGATCTCCAAGATTGATGATGGAGGCTTCAACCCTTCTCTTGATCATGTAAAAGGTGTACAAACCCTAGGAAGAGCAAGATAGACTCAAGATCTTGATTCCTAATCTCCATCCATTGTCTCCATGATAGCAAATTCAAATAACTTTCAAGAGCTTCAACAAGTCACTGATCTTCAATGGCAATTTTGGCAGAGTTTTGGCATCAAGCTTGCATAAGAATTGTGAGTGTTAAAATGATTTTCAAATGTCTTTTTATACCTAGCTTTAGGGAAATTCAAATTTTGAAATAACGTCTCGCTATCACACGAAAACTGAGAATTGAAAATAGAATCCTGAGGCATACGGCGGGAGATGACACCCCACCAAAATTCAAAATCCCAGGAAATAGGGGAGGACTAGGGCATGGATGCCTAAGTCCAAGCCCCCATTTTCCACTCAGATCTGCTTTTTGGGGGTCCCAGGGACCTATAATTCAAATTCCCTTTTCGGGTTCCATCAAAAGGTTACCTCAAAAAGTGAATATTTTGCGACTAGACTTAGTCAATCAAGGTTTCGGGAAGGTTAGAAAGAGAAAGGTTGAGAGGTCACTGAAAGCGAGGAGCTAAACCAAGGGAAATTGTACCATACCATATAGGAGGACAATTTATGATGTTACATTTAGCCCCCACTTTAGTGGCCATATGACACTACATGCATATGCAACTAAAGGAAAGTAAATACATAAATCATGAAAAGGATACTGTAGAGGAAGCCGAAGTGTTTTGCCAAGAAGGAAGAAGCCCCCAAGTCTGTAATCCTATAAGACCACAAAGTTAGGAACCGCAACCTGCAAAGGAACACTTTTTGTCAGAAAATCAAAAATCAAATCAACCTGCAACCACCACCACCAATGAGTCAGTACAAAAACACTAAGGGGGCTGAGTGATGAGACATGATGAGGGAGGAAATTAAGGGAGATATATGCCCCCCTTGTTTCTGCTTGCTTAGTCTAAAAAGTAGAAATAAGGAGATATCCATGCATGTCGATTTCAAGGAAAACTTGATGAGAAATGTGTTATGAGGGTCATTTGAAGAAAGAACGCTCAAACATAACACATTGGGTAAGAAAGAGAGCGTAACCAGGATTCCAACACAACAAACGACACTGAAATTAGAGTTTGACAGCTCAAGATAAGGGCTCGAGAGTAAAAGAGATCAATCTTGCACCTGGTTAGGGATAGGAATTCTCACTCATTTACTTTATGTAAAGGGAGTTGTCATTTATCATTTACTCATTCTTGTTTCTTGTCATTTTAGAAAGTAGAGGAGAGAGAGAAGGGGAAGAGGAGGATGACCATACCGAGCTGACGCCCGTATCAGCCACCACGACTAGAGATGCTCCGAGTCTGAGTAGCAGAGAGCATTTTGAGGCTGAGGTAGGGTCCTAATCCTACACTTCTATCATCTTTCAGGTTACATTTTGTTTTGACTTTTTTGTTTACTATGCAAAGAGGGAGGAATGGACAGGGGTCCCTAAGAGGGGCACCTAGGTCTACCTAGGGTGCCAAAATCTCTCTGGGGCGCCCTAGTCCCACAGGGGCGCCAGTGTCCCTCTAGGGTGCCCTAGTCTTCCTAGGATATCTGGGTCCATAGAGGACATGGGCCCTAGGCACAAGCACTCTTTTTCTCTCTTATATAGCTGCTTCCAGTTTATGAGGAGATTTTGATGTTCTTGTTTGCTTTTTGACTTGCAAGATGTCCCTGAGTTACGTGAGCACAAGGCGGTCACTTGATGGCGCTTCTATGAGAGCGTGCTAGTTCTTTATCTACAGCGGGGAGAGCACCTATAGACAGTGAGCATATGGTGGGTGTTTGATATGTCCACAATCAGATTCCATTAAACTATGTTGATGGCATTGATGGAGAGCTAGGATGTAGATACCTCCACATTCCACTTACCTATAGGTGAGATGACCATCACGCTAGAGGATGTATACAGGATCCTTCGACTACCTATCCAAGGAGAGACAGTGAGGATAGTGGGACATCGTTCAGCGAGGTATAGCTACAAGATTCAGCTATACTACTTGGGTCACACTATTTCTCAGCCAGAGCGAGGACATATTCAGCTCTGACTTCTAGAGCAGGGATGCAGTGACATTCCCTTGTTGCAGAGGATTATGATAGTCACAGTTGCATTAGCCATTGCGCAAGATGGATGAGGCACTCACATACATGGTGGTCTCATTCACACCATTAAGGAGATGAAGGAGCATCAGACGGTCTATGCATGGGGATGCAGTATGCTTGTGCAACTTTACTGTGACTTGGGGTGATATGTCCATTATGAGATGCATAGTCTGATGATCTACACATTACTATAGGTCTGGGCCTTTGAGCACATCAGGTGCACATGACCAATGGGTTATCCTATAGAGGCATCATTCACCCATCTGCGAGTTTATGCCTATCCACTGGTCAGGTGTTGGAGGCACGGGGATCTATTATACTGGAGAGTTGTTTTTGACAAATTATAGCCTGACAACATTATTTGAAGACCATATCGTAGCTACATCAGATGGCCTAGCCAACACAGGTAGTTAACAAGGATGCAGAGAGATCAACTAATGGCTGGTTTCCTCAATCATGTCATGGCTTGGTTCTATTTTGATAGGGTGGCACAACAGTTCAAACAGATACAAGATGTTCCCGCAATACATCTGAGCTTTGTGCATGTTGTCCACAGCGCAGTCAGGGAAAATACTGTCTGACGACTGACAACAACAGATGTGCCACTTAGTGATGATGAGAGTCCCAAGGATGTAGAGCTAGTGTTAGACACAGATGACATCAGTTGTACCCAAGCATATCAGACCTAGTGGAATATAGCACGACCTACTCCTATCTTTCCTCTCGTTCACCCTACAGGCGATGCTCAACCTTGGGCCAGTCATGCTAGTGACACAGGGGTAGAGGACGATGTTAGTGATTTTACAAGATACTATGATCTTGACAAGGATGTGGAGGATGACAATGATGAGTCAAAGGAAGTCCCATCGCAGTACATCTTTAGAGTGAGACCATGACAGGGCCAATAGGAGGTGGACGCTGACGAGGAGACCGACTCGAGGCCACAGTCTAGGGCTCGTGGTTCTATACCTATAGGTGATGCAAGACCTAGTCAGAGAGAGTGGGTGGAGTGTAGTAGGTATGTGCCCCCAGCTATAGATCAGACTGTAGAGCTCATCACACCTTCGGCAATCTAAGATCAATCCTAGCAAGATGGAGATCCAGGTTGGGTTTGATTTATTATTTTGATGCTTTGTATAGTTTATTATTTGTGATATTTATATGAGAGTCTAATATTTATCTTATCCTTTGTTTTGCAGTTGGGACGGACACTTGGCAAGACTTTGTGGGTTGTGTCATAGTAGACATAGTACCTACAGATGTTTCAAAGCAGCGAGTGCAAGTAGGCTATTCACCATGGTCATCTACTGGGTGACATGCAGAGATATTTATGCCTTTCATCTAGTACGGGACCACTATAGAGGCTATGCTAGAGCAGTCTGCATGGGAGAGAGAGGAGTTGTGACAAAGAGCTAAGCACGTTGAAGTTGAGCTTAAGGCATAGCGAGAGTAGATGGTAGCAGTATCTACATCAGAGGGAGAGCCAGCTGTCAGTGAGTTCTTACTACGTGAGGTTTGATAGGTGAGAGCTGATAGAGATAGGATTCAGGCTGAGAGGGACCAGTACCAGAGGATGTACCATGAGGCATATGAGCAGATGATAAAGATGAGAGGAAAAATTAGGGGGTTACGATCACGAAATGTCTCTAGGAGTCATTCACTATCCATAGCCACACATGGTCAAGCCTCTGTAACTTGCACACCACGAGGGCCTAAGGGTACTGGTAATCAAGGCTTGGCTATGTGATGTATAGATTTTATGCACTACGACATCCCATTTTGTCCTGAGGGATAGTTGACTCGGATGTATATTTACAATTGAGGATATATATATGATGTCTATTTCTTTCCCATCTATGTGTAATGGTTTTT
Source organism: Cunninghamia lanceolata (assembly GCA_027924645.1). Classification (NCBI taxonomy): domain Eukaryota; kingdom Viridiplantae; phylum Streptophyta; class Pinopsida; order Cupressales; family Cupressaceae; genus Cunninghamia; species Cunninghamia lanceolata. The sequence continues at coordinate 4,612,928 of BSBN01000026.1, read as the reverse complement.
GATCTATCACATGTGATTTTTTTGTAAAAATGCAACTAGTGATGATTTTAAATTCTATAATTAATGCTATTGTGATATACTAACAATTCTTAAAAAAACATATAGTAATAAGCACAATGATCAAGCATTTCACACATAATCCTAATTTTAATGCTAAATTCAATTAATACCAAAGTGATCTAAGCAAAGAATACTTAAGCAGGATACAACAATGATCAACTGAACAATGATGTAATGTTAAATGAATTAAGAGAAACCAATAATATCTTGTCAAAATTGAAGCTAATCTATGTAATAAATTGGCTTAGGAGCATTTAACATTAAATCCTTAAGCATAAAATCTTTTTAGGTGCACTGCATTAATAGGTTCCTTAAGGGGTGTACCTTGCTCATCAGCTAATTTATACACTCCGGATCCAAAGGCTTTAGTGATTATATGTGGTCCAAGCCAATTAGGGATGAAATTACCTTTTTCTCTAGGTGACGCGTTCACATTGTGTTGATTTTCATAAAGAACCAAATCCCCAACGTTGAATGAACGTTGTGTGGCTTGCGTATTATAGGATCATTGTATACCTTTTTGATAAGCCTTGAGGTGCTCAAGAGCATTAATTCATCTTTCATCAAGCATCTCAAGTTCTTGTAATCTTTTTTCATGTTCCATTTCATCATCCATGATGTCTCTTAGGTAAATTCTTAGGGAAAGAATTTCTAACTCCAAGGACGTTATTGCGTCTATGCCATAAACGTGATTATATGGTGTATTACTAGTAGGTATTCGAATACTTGTTCTATAAGCCCATAATGCATAGGATAATTAAGTATGCCAATCTTTTTGATGTTTATTAACATTTTTTCATAAAATCTGTCTAATTACTTTTTTTTGAAGCTTTTGCTTGGCTGTTTGATTGAGGATAATAAGGCATAGAGAAGTGATGTTGTATATGATATTTCTCAAGGAACTTTTTCACATCCTTGTTTTTAAATGGCATACCATTGTCTGAAATGAGGGAGGAAGGTAGTCCAAATCGAGAAAAAATGTTGTCTTGTATAAATCAACAGATTACATCAGTAGTTGTAGATCGCAAGGGGACTACTTTGACCCACTTTGTGAAATAATCAGTGGCAGTGATGATAAACATATGTCCTTGAGAGGAGGGTGGGGAAATTTTACCAATTAGATCCAAGCCCCAAATAGAGAATGGCCATGGTGAAACCTAGGCGCGAAGCTCTTGAGCGGGAGCATGGATTAGGTGTTTGTGTTGTTGACATTGTGGGCATCTCTTGATGTAAGCAAAGGAATCTTGTTCCATATGTTGCCAATAGTAGCCCATTCGTAACAATTTTTGCACCAATGACTTTCCTCCAAAATACCCTCCACAGGCACCCGAGTGAGCTTCTTCTAAAGCTATCAGAATCTCTGAATTGCTTAAACATCAAAGTAAAACACCATTGTAACTTTATCGATATAAGACATTTGATAGTATAATGTATCATGTTGCTAGTTTACGTAAACGGATTTAGGCATTCTTAGATGTTGAATTAGGAATAGTTCCATCACACAAATAATTGAATATATAGGAGAACCATTCATTAGTGTATGTATTACCATAGAGTTCTGTATTCGCAACTGTAGGATCTTCAATTGTTGGTGTTTTAAGATTATGAACAACGAAAGTAAATTCCTCAAGAGAATCATCAAGGGATATTAGGGAAGCTGTGCTTGGCATTGCATCCACATGTCAATTATCTTTCTTGGGAATAGTCTTGATTGAATATGATGTGAATTGTTTTAAGAGAGATAATGCAAACTCATGATACTGAGATAGCTTATCATGCTTAGTTTGATATGATCTAGTTATTTGTTTGACAATTAGCTGAGAATCATCATATATTGTAATGTGTTTAATATTTAGAGTCAAAGAGGCACGGAATCCTACAATGAGAGCTTCGTATTCAGCTATATTATTTGTGCATGAGAAGTCTAAGCAGTAAGATAGAGGAATTAGCTTTCCTATGGGGGGTATCAATATAACACTAGCCCCAGAGCTAGTTTGACATCTTGATCTATCAAAGTATAATTCCTATTTTTCACCCTTAGAGATTGTTAAAATTTGGTCATCAGGAAATACATCTTGATGTTGTGTAGAAAAGGATGAAGGAGCTTTAGTTAACTGATCAACTAATGCTTTCCCTTTAATTGCTTTTTGAGAAATGAACTTAACATTGAATTCTATTAGTAACATAACCCATTTAGCGAGACGACCCGATAAATCTATTTTTGCAAAGAGATGTTTCAAAGGGTCAAATTTTACCATCACATGTATTTCAGCATTTAAGAGGTAATGTCTAAGCTTTTGAATTGCAAACACTAAAGCTAAGCAATGCTTCTCAATAACAGTGTATCGCACTTCATAATCAAGCAAAGTTTGACTGATGTAATAGATAGCGCATTCTTTTCCTTCAGCATTATGTTGTGCTAACAAAGCTGCTAGGGCATTGTTAGATGTTGAAATGTATAACAGAAATGGTTTATCAGGGACAACGGGTTGCAGAATAGGTGGATTAGCTAGGTAATCCTTTAAGTCATCGAAAGTATTTTGACATTCAGAATTCCATTAAAATTTAGAATCCTTCTTCAATAGTTGTGTGAAGGGTCAAGTCCTATCCACGAGTTGTGAAACAAATCGGTGAATGGCTTGTATCTTTCCTTGCAAACTATGAAGTTGAGATATGTTCTTAGGTATTGGCATATTAACAATTGCATCTATCTTTTTTGTATCTACTTCAATACCATGATTTGAGACAATAAATCCTAATAGCTTTCCACTGTCCACTCCAAAAACAAACTTATGGCGATTCAATTGCATATTATATTTCTTTATGCATTCAAATATTTGTCAAATATTTGTAGCGTGATCCTTATGATGAATAGACTTTTCCAAGATGTCATCGACATAATTTTCTAAAATATTGTGCATATAATCATGAAATATAAGAGTCATTACACGTTGGTAAGTAGCTCCTGCATTCTTAAGTCCAAACAGCATGACTACCCAACAAAATGTACCCCAAGGTGTTATAAAAGTTGTTTTATACTAATATTGAGGATTTATTAGAATTTAATTATATCCTAAAAAACCATCCATGAAAGAGAGCAATTCATGGCTAGCTATTGAATTAAAAATCATATCAATATTAGGGAGTGGAAAATCATCTTTCAGAGATGCCAAATTCAAATCTCAGAAATCTGTGCACATTCTTATGTGACCATCGGGTTTAGCGACGGCAACAATATTCAAAATCCAAGGTGAATAATCAATAGGTCATATGAAACCAACCTGTAGAAGCTTTTCTATCTCAATTTTAACAAGCAATGCAATCTTAGGATTCATCTTACGAATCTTTTGTTTAAATGGTTTAGCATCTAGTTTCAACATGATATTATGTGTTACAATTTGAGGATCGATACTAGGCATGTCAGAATAATTCCAAGAAAACAATTCCTTGAATTCATGCAATAACTTAGTCATCTCTTCTTTTTCTTCCACATTTAAACAATCACTAATAGGGAGAAATTTTTCAGCGTTATCCTTATCCATAACAACATCAACAGTCTTTCCATTAAGGAGAGTACTATGGTCTAAGGGATTATAGGATCGTAATTGTTCTTCAAATTCTCCATTAGGTTCTACAGTGGCATTTATTGTGCTAGTAGTTTTTCCAAAATATGCATTGTTGTTTAAATAATAAGGTAGGCTACATTTATGATGATAACGAGGAATATTGTCATAAGCACCCAAGAATTCCATTATCGCTTCGTCTGCTAAGAATACATCCAATGGAAGTGATCCTGGAGGACAATTAGTGTCAATCATCTCAGGAAATATCAAACTAAGTGTTGATATTGTATTCACATTAAGAGTAGGGAATTTATGGGCTTTGGATTCCTTGAAGGGATTATATCCAATGCTAGTTGAGCAATGTCACAAAGAAGATTCTATAGGGACTTTGATTCCTTGTTGATTTATGCCACAACCATTACCTATATAATCACAATCTTTATAAAGGATTCAAAATCCTTTACCATAAAGAGAAACCAGTTCTTTGGAGGAAGGTGGAGCTTCATAAGTTTCATAATCAGTAGTGTAAGTGAAGGTATTATCCACATTTGTCACCAAAGAAGCTTTATGTTTATCATTTGAAGCAAGCGATGTGATTGATGCAATATTTGATGTTTCAGGGATGGGGTTTTTAGGTTTGTATTCTCCTATAGAAGAAGATATAAAATCTAGCGAATCCCAATCATCACCAACAAATACATTCAATTGTTTAAACTCTTCCATAACATTTTTGGAAGCAGCAAAAGTTGATAAATCCATTTTCAGATTGTTTAGGGTCTTAGGACCAACAACATGCTTATGAACTTCCATTTGCAAGCAATTATCAGGTTCAGGATCAGCATGAATAGTGTGTAGCTTATCTTTGAATATAGACTTGATTGAACAATGTAGAGTAGAAGGAACTACTCCAAATGCATGTATCCAAGGTCTACCAAGAATCATGTTATAAGATAGGGAACAAGGCATGACATGAATCAAGGCAGGCACAATCAAAGGTCCAACTTGTATAGGTAAAGTTATAGTGCTCACGGATTGTTGTCCAACATTGTGAAAGCCATGGATACTTAATGATTCTGGTTTGATTGCAGATGTATCAACCTTAACCTTATGTAATAAGTCAATGCCACAAACATTAAGGGCTAATCCATTATTGATCATAACTCTCTTAACCAATGTTTTGTTTATTGTAATGAAGATAATCAAAGGATCATACTGATTTTGAACTTCAAGAGATGGTAATTCATTTTCTTGGAACAGAATATCTATTTTTATTGCATGCATACAATGTAATAGAGTAGAAACATCATTTGGTTTAATAACAGGTGGAACAATCACATTTTATAAAGCTTCTTCGAGCATTCCATGGTATGTAGGTAATTTTTTTACAAGTTCCCAAAGGGATATCTTTGCAGTAGTAGCATGAAGCTGCTCTACAAGATCATAGTCTTTACCACCTTTGTATGTTAAATGAGGTGCTTGAGGAAGCATAGGTTGAGAAGTCGGTAAAGAAATTGGAATATTTAATTGTTGTGTGCTTTGTTTATTATTCTGAGTGTTGTATGCATGAGCAACCACATTATGATTAGTTTGTTCTAAGTTTTGTTTCGCTATTTGTTTAGCATAATCATAAATGTGATTAGGAGGTTGAGAAGAAGATGGACAACCTTTAATAGTAAGCACAAGTTTAGAAGATGGTTACACCACATTTGAACATAAAGTGACCACAATTTTTTGTTTTTCAATCTCTTCTTTAGGTTTAGGAACATAAATCACATTACAAATCTTTGAAATAATGATGGCTTAGAGGCCATAGTGGAATGTTCAATTGAGATAAAGTCCTCGAGGGCTTCATCTAACATATCAAAGTCATCATGACTAAACGACTCATCATAAGCATGGAAATCTTGCAAAAAATAATCTAACATTTTAACATGCTTTTTTTAATCCAAGATTCAAATGCACAATGATGGCATATGAAAATGAAATACTATCCAAAACAATGAATGATAATTTTCCAACTCTTTAAGTGAAAAGATAAAGAATATGATTTACAATTCAATGCATGCAATTTCACCAAAGAGATTTTTGAATCTAATTATGCTCTAGGACAACAAATTATTTCAAATCTAAAGTGTTAAAGGATGAAAACTCTCAAATCTCAGGTTCACCAAAATGTTTAGGGGAAAAATTGTAGATTTGTCTAAACTAGGTTAAGTACTACTATTTCACCATGCTAAACATTGGGAGGACAAGGAATGGGCTCTAGATCAAGCTACTAATCACTTTCTCTATCCCTTATGCTCGTGTGATCTGATTTCGAGGGCCTAACTAAGGTTTTGTCAAGTATTTTGTTCATAAACCAAGTAAAACCCTAATTATGCCTTAAATAATAGATATTCAGAATCTGACAATGAAACAGGCAAAACTGATCATAGAAATGCAGAGAAAGAGTTTCAGAGACTGTGCACCCAGATTTTGAGGGTTGATTGGACTAGGGCGCCCACTCCTTAGTCCTAAAAGTTCCTGATACTAAAAATCCTCTACACAGGTTGTCTAACACTCCCAAATGGCTTCTAGATCCCAAAAATTACCCCTAGTTGGACTAGGGTGTCCTCTTGTTAGTCCCACAAGTGTCAAAATCCATAAATTCAAAAGTCCGTGATGATTGTACCTATAATATCCTCCTTTCTATAGCTTCTTTTTGCTAGAACTTGTAAAGCACAATCTGTACCTACAAAGGAATGAGAAAGATGTTGCGGCTATATATGAGCTTGCCTCAGTCAAGCCCCATCTTTGGTATTTCTACCTCAACAATAGCCAGAGATAAAGATTTGTAGAAGTGTGAAAACCTAACAATGTGTATGCAGAAATATCAAACCCTAGATGTCTCAATCAAGGGAAGATCAACAACTTGCTTTGAATCAATAAACACATACAACTTCACCTCAAGGAGATGAAAACAAATGAAGACTTGCATGAACAAGAAGGTGAATCAACAATGTCCGTGGAGGATCTCCAAGCTTGATGTTGGAGAATTCAACCCTTCTACTAATCATGCAAAAGGTGTACAAACCCTAGGAAGAGCAAGATAGACTCAAGATCTTTATTCCTAATCTCCATCCATTCTCTCCATGATAGCAAATTCAAATAACTTTCAAGAGCTTCAACAAGTCACTGATCTTCAATGGCAATTTTGGTAGAGTTTTGGCATCAAGCTTGCATAAGAATTGTGTGTTAAAATGATTTTCAAATGTCTTTTTTATACCTAGCTTTAGTGAAATTCAAATTTTGAAATAACGTCTTGATATTGCGTGAAAACTGAGAATTTGAAAATAGAATCTCGAGGCATACGGCGGGAGCCGACACCTCGTCGAAATTCAAAATCTCAGGAAATAGTGGAGGACTAGGGCACGGGTGCTCGAGTCCAAGCCCCCATTTTCCACTCAGATCTATTTTTTGGGGGTCCTAGGGACCTGTAATTCAAATTCCCTTTTCAGGTTCCATCAAAAGGTTACCTCAAAAAGTGGCTATTTTGCAACTAGACTTAGTCAATCAGGGTTTTGGAAAGGTCAGAAAGAGAAAGGTTGAGAGGTCACCCAAAGTGAGGAGCTAAACTGAGGGAAATTGTACCATATCATATAGGAGGACAATTTTCGATGTTACAAGTAGTATATTTAGTCAATTGGTAGTTTGTTTAATTGTTTTTAAGATTTAAACATAAAACACAAAAAAACATATTCAATCATTCATTTGCACATAATGAAACAACTATTAAGAAGACAAAACACTAAAATTTTATTGAGAAAAGGTGTTCTTACAGAATATACAAGACTTAAATATGTCTTTGCTTTGAAAAATGTGTTACAAAGTGTGTTTCTAAGTGTTGTTACTGAGGAAACTGAGTTACAATGCTCTATTTTTTGCTCATACAACTCTAAAACATGAAAAAACTACTTGAAAAATGAAGCCTAAATATTTCATCATGGGCTTTTACATCTCAAAATCTGAATAAATGTATCAAAACTCACTTAATATTGCTAATTGTTGCATTGCTTCTTCTTCTTTGTTGCATCTCCTACCTTGGTCTGTACAAACAAAACCCAACAATACAATAAGTAAATTGCCCCTTTGTAACAGAAAGAAAATAAGTAACTTACTTTAACATGTTCTTTGAAAGAATATTTACCTTCTTGACTCCATAGATTTTCTTAGATTTGTTCTTAGAGGAGCACAAAATGACAAGAGGAGAACAAAACACATTCCAAATAGTTTAGGGTGAATCAGACTTACAACATATCCACTCCTTCAACCATAGTACTTTTGTGCAACAGTGATGTTGCTATCATATTTGCCTCTATATGTATCAACAAATGTATAGTATTTAACTAAGTATGTAAAGCATTTCCAGGCTAAATGCACACAAAAAATGCAAAAAATCAGCTTTAATACATCACTAGGTAATTAAAAAAATTCAAGTGCTTTTTTTGAAACATCAAAAATCTTACAAAATAACTTTTAAATAACCTCTTACCTGTTGATTTTTGAAGGACACAAAACCAAAGAATGCCTCAAAGAAATGTGGTCTTATGGACTGCAATGATTGCAGGATATGCACAAAATGGATTTGTTGAAAAGGCTTTAGAAATTTTAAAGCAAATGCAATTGGCTAGTGTAAAGCCAAATTCCACAACCTTTGCCAGCATCCTCCCTGCCTATGTCAAAATGGGAGCTTTGGAATAGGGTATGGACATCCATCAAAACATAAAGGATAGAGGAATTCTGTCAGATGTTGTAGTTGCAACTGCCCTGTTAGACATGTATGCAAAATGTGGAAGCATAGACAAGGCACGTGAATTGTTTGACATAATGCCTCAAAGAAATGTGGTCTCATGGACTGTAATGATTGCAGGATATGCACAAAATGGATTTGTTGAAAAGGCTTTAGAAATTTTAAAGCAAATGCAATTGGCTGGTGTAAATCCAAATTCCACAACCTTTGCTAGCATCCTCCCTGCCTGTGTCAATATGGGAGCTTTGGAGTGTGGTATGGACATCCATCAAAACATAAAGGATAGAGGAATTTTGTCATATGTTGTAGTTGCAACTACCCTGTTAGACATGTATGCAAAATGTGGAAGCATAGACAAGGCACGTGAACTGTTTGATAGAATGCCTCAAGGAAATGTGGTCTCATGGACTACAATGATTGCATGATATGCACAAAATGAATTTGTTGAAAATGATTTAGAAATTTTAAAGCAAATGCAATTGGCTGGTGTAAAGCCAAATTCCACAACCTTTGCTAGCATCCTCCCTACCTGTGTCAAAATGGGAGCTTTGGAATAGGGTATGGACATCCATCAAAACATAAAGGATAGAGGAATTTGTCAGATGTTGTAGTTGTAACTGCCCTATTAGACATGTATGCAAAATGTGGAAGCATAGACAAGGCACGTGAACTATTTGACAAAATGCCTCAAAGAAATGTGGTCTCATGGACTGCAATGATTGCAGGATATGCACAAAATGGATTTGTTGAAAAGGTTTTAGAAATTTTAAAGCAAAAGCAATTGGCTGGTGTAAAGACAAATTCCACAACCTTTGCCAACATCCTCCCTGCCTGTGTCAAAATGGGAACTTTGGAATAGGGTATGGACATCCATCAAAACATAAAGGATAGAGGAATTTTGTCAGATGTTGTAGTTGCAACTACCCTGTTAGACATGTATGCAAAATGTTGAAGCATAGACAAGGCATGTAAACTATTTGACATAATGCCTCAAAGCCAACAGAAAGGAGACCAATATGAAATAAATGATTAAAACAAAAGAATACAATCAAAATACTAAAAGCAATAAGTAAAATCTTACTGCACAATAGCCATCTCTATAGATTCTATTGCATCAATAACCATTTAACTGTCAATAACTCATTGTCCCACCAAAGACATCCAATCATCCATCGTCCACCACTACACTGCTATACACAAACTAGCCTGTCGTGGTATGGCGGTATCTGTCACTCTACCGCACCAAGCCTTGTATACCATCACGGTGTGGCAGTGACTATACCGCACCACCACAAGATACCTTCGACCATCACCATGGGGTAGCAGTAACCACCACTATACCGCACTAGTCAACATGGACGCACCACAGGGTGGTGGTAACACCGCACCACCGCAATCTCAATCTAACACCTTTGTGAGGTAGTGGTAAGTACCGCTCCACCACTAGTCACTCCATGAAATGTCACGGCATGGCGGTAAAGGCCTGAGCTCATCACTTGGTGTAATCTAACTTGATGACGACCAAGTTGGGGGTCCACCAATGAATTTGAGGCACATAATTCCAACAGGTAAATGCCATAAATTGTCCAAAACAAATACACATGTATTAGACTCAAGTCACTTAGGCAAATAGGGCATGTGAGACTTCCCACTAAACTAATTCAAAATTAATAAGGTGTAAATATATGGCTCTTTTAGCACTACAATTAAGGTGTAAATCACAAATATATAAGAAAACTGTGGCATAGCTGCCAACAATTGTAGTCTATAAATCAACCACTACTGAAAAGACACCAAAAAGAGAGATTACAACAAAAATCCTAGCCCAAAGATAAGACTATTATTTAAAAATCAACAAAAGGAAAAGCTTAAACTTGTATAACACTATAGAACACCTAACCACCCAATATACAAAGCAACCTTTTTATATAGATATTGATCATGGGACATCCATCAAAGCATAATAGCAGGGATTTTTTGTCATATATTGTAGTTATAAGTGCCTTGCTAGACATACATGAAAATGTGGAAACATAGACAAGGCAAGCGAACTGTTTCAAATAATGCCTCAAAGAAATGTGATATCATGGATACCCGTCTCCCACAAGCACTTCAATTCATGTTTGCGGTGATGCGGGAAGCCCCGCATCACCACAGGCATGACTTGAAGTGCTTGCGGGAGAGCGGGTATCCATGATATCACATTTCTTTAAGGCATTTTTTGAAATAGTTCGCTTGCCTTGTCTATGCTTCCACATTTTCATGTATGTCTAGCAAGGCACTTGTAACTACAACATATGACAAAAAACAAGGATCACCAAGTCTAATACACTTACTTGGGACTGTGCATTCTCAATGTATCTTATTCTTGTGGCTGTGAGGTGGAAGTTTTGACTGTCCAAGTGATGGGTTCAAAAATTTTAAAATCACAATATGGTGGTCATTGTGAGAGGACTGTCATAGTATAGTAAAATGTGAAACAAAGATGATAAAAGGATAGTGACCAATTTGATTAAGGTAGTGACTTCACAAATGTTGAAGGGACAGTCCTAGTATCTTTGTTTTGAAGGTCAGTGATTTCAATGTTGGAAGACAGTGCTACAGATTCTTCCATGCCATCAACTTCATGAAACAACACAATTGGCTGAAGGAGCTTCTCATTTTACACAATGCAGTTCACCAAGCTCATTAGAAGCTACACATAAATATAACAAATTGAAATATGAACATGAGAATGAATGCATATGAGATTATTCTTTACCTCCAAGTGGGACCCTTAGTCCTCAAGACATTATCAATATAGTGGTATGTTTTCAAGGGCAATACTTTCAACCTACATGGACCTTGCATTGTGACATGAATGGAGGAAGTTGTCTAGTAGTCTAGGGTGGTGCTCTTCAAGAGTTTTGTGTCAACAATGATTTCAATAAGCTATGTTTCATATGCCCTATATGGTTGTTAAATGCTAAGACATGAATGAAAATTTCTTCAAGTGCTATGCAAGGCCATTGAAATCAAAGATATGTCCTCTAAGTCATTTGCACATGGTGATTGAGAACACAACGAGTAAGAAGTAAAAGAGCACTGGATCATAGCACTGCAAAATGGTCATGAGTTATGCAATGAACTTCACTGTTCTTTTGATCACAAAGGAGATCAAGATAATAACCAACATACTGATGTGCACAGAGAATGTTCATGGAGGAGTGCAAACTTCCTTACAAAGTAATTACCACAACAGAGTTTGAGGTGAATTGCACCTACTATTTTATGTTGATATGGATATGTTCTAACCTGTATTTAATTGTTGTAGGATAATAGATAGGCAAATAGTTGTTCATATACCAATGTTTCAAATTCAAAATTGCTATACCTTATTCTAGGAGCAAATCGAAGGGGAAGTCTATACATAAGACACCATTGTTTCAAATTCAAAATTGCTAGCTCTTTCACAATTGTTTGCTTCATTTATTTGATCTAAGATAGCCTATTGTATAGAAGATGCTCTCAAAATCATAGTAAAATCCTTTATTCTGGGAAGACTGTTCAGAATCTTCCCATCATAACAATGAACAAAAGCATTAGTCATGGATGGCCCTACAGGATCTCGGACCCCCTAAGGATTTTGGGACCAAAATACTTAGATTTTTTGTATTTTTTCAGGATGTGATAGGACACTCCATTGACTCTATGGGCCACCATTAATGATCATTTTGGAGCCTGATGGTGTGGTAGGTGAGATCCATATTGCCCAAGACTCTTGTGGACCCTTCCATGATGAATTTTTTGTACCAAAGAATGGGCATACACTCCAAATTTGTAGAGTTTTCTGGTACAACTCATATGGTTGTGATGTAGGCAGATGGTTGCCCAGTTGGATTTTCAAAGGTCAAACCCTTCCTTCCAAGGCTCTATGATGGATTGAACAAGGTATTTAAGGGACTTTGCATTCATATTGCAGGGGATGAAAAAACTCATTTGTAGAGCATAATAGAGAAAACGATGAAAACTTTGTATGAAACCTAGGGTTTCTTCCAACTATTGGTCTAGAGCATTTTGAAATGTAAAGATTTCTAGATTTCCCTTCAAGGGTAATGAAAGGGTATTGTAACCTCTAAAGAATGAATTAAAAGTGTAGTTTATGCATTGTTCAAGTGTCTCCTCAAGCGTTCCATGAGTTTTTGATGATTTTGACAAGTTATCTTTATCACATTTGATGATATGAATGTTCATCATGGTTAGTTTTTTTTGTGAATTGTAAAACATCTTTAGAATGATTTTGTGAAGATATCTTTCCATGAGAATGTGTGAAATTCCTGGATTGTTTATGGATCATTGAAGAATGCTTGGATTAGTGTTTTGTTTATCTTCTAGTTGTCTGTTTATTGCATAAAACCTAGCTTATCTGGTAAACTCTCAACTACAGTCTTCATTACTGCTTCGATTAAGCATTAAAATTTGGTTACCTAGATGCCCCCTTTGTTTAGAAATTTAGACTTTGCTGCCCTAATTGGAATAGGCACCGATCTACTCCTGCTTAAACTCCTCTTTTCCTTCCACAATCAAACATAACATAAAACTTAAAATTATCATTTTACTTGTGTTACTAATCCTACCCACATCCATGACTAGATGTATGCTACTGCACTAGGGGTTGTCATAGCATCATCTCAAGTCATCTACATGGTTGTGTCTCTATTTTACAAAAGGTGTAAAACATCTTAATCATCAAACCAACATACAGGTTGCTTAGTGACAAATTTAGGAGTCCTTGTGCATTGAGTATGGTTTGATTTGGGGTTTGTTGTATCGCTATTGTAGATTTATCTTCTTTACACCTTAGGGAATACCCCTTTGGTCTAACAGACCTAACAAAAGAAGGTCTTATCCACCTTATGAAAGTTGGCCTTAGTTGCCTCTTCCTAAACATAAGTTTGTGATTTCTATCTTGAGTTTGACACCCCCTGGCACTCAAGAATTGATCAGCTTTAGGGATTAGAGAAACATCAACTTCAAGCACCAATAGTCTACACGATTTTCTTTCCCTTTTATGTAACTGATGTCAAAGTCATAGTCAAATAACAGTTCCAACCATCGCCTTTGACATGCATTCAGATTAGATTGCAAGAAGATATACTTAAGCCCTTGATTATTCAACTTGAGTTCAAAGGGTTTCCCCAACAAATAGTGCCTCCACACCTACAAGGTGTGCACAGTTGTTGTGAGTTCTAAGTCGTGTGGAGCATAGTTCAACTCATATTTTGTAGATAATATTCAAGAGGTACATCAACGAGTCAGGTTTAAATTGCAGTCCATGAATGAGCAATATAAGAAGAGTGTTGATTTGCATTAGAGAAGAAGAGTCTTTCAAGAAGGAGAAATGGTCATGGTATATTTGCACAAGATATTCCCAAGGTGCCTACAACAAATTAAAGCCCAAGAAAATCAGGGCTTGCCAAATTATGAAGAGGATAAATGAGAATGCCTACCTAATTGACTTGCCAGAAGACTTGGACATTAGTCCTATCTTTAATGTCGCTGATCTTTATTCATATTTAGTTGGGGCAAATGATGATCAGATGGAAGATGGACAAAATGATCAAGAAAATAACAATTGGACCAAGCACTTGCCGAAGTAGAAAAAAGTGCAAGTTGAACAAGTGTTAGATACCAAATTGGTGGCCACACGATCCAAGTCATATAAACTCTATTTTGTTAAGTGGGAAGGCCTGTAATATTCTTACAACTCTTGGATCACAAAAGCTAACTTGCTTAAGTAGAGTGGAACAACTTCATCCTATGAACCATAATCAAGAGGTTCAAATTTTGTAAGAGAAGGGGAGGACGATGCAGAGCATCTCCCTTAAACTTTCTCCTTTCTACGTCTTGTCAATTGAGTGTTGTTCAATCATTTTAAGACCTTGTTTTTACTAAGAATAGTATATTATTTGGCAGTTTTGTTAATGTCTAGTTTTTAATTAACAATTGTTAACATCTTTCTATTTTTAGATTGAAAAATAAAAGTAGGAGTGAATAATTGGAATGGAATGGAATGGATCCTTTTATAGTCTACAATGTCGGGTGACCTGATTTTGGGTCTATCACGTGGCTTATAACATATGAGACTACCTCATACTCCTAACGTGCAAGAGGCACCTAATTGTGCTTCTAATATGAGGCATACATACCCTACCCCCTGCAGGATTTGAACTTGTGACGTCTCTTTTAAGAGGGCATTAGACATTGGGATGGATAAGTTTTTAAATAAGTTTTTAGTTTTGGTGGAGGTAGTTAGAGGCAGAATTATAAGTAGTGATAGAATTCAGAAGAAACATTACAACTCTAAAAATAGGGGCTGAATAATATGAAGACAAAGTTTCCACATGCTATGTCTATTTTGGTAGTTTCTGAGTACTATAATAATATCAAATAGCTTAGCATACTTCATATGCTTACAAAATGGTTGTATTTGTGCCTTTTTAGTTCTCTGCTATTGATATTGTTTACATTCACAAATTAAAACAGAACAGAGTATATTTTTTGAATTTTATCTGCAGGTTCAAGGAACAGAACTGCATCAACTAACCCTGGACTTCCCCTTTGCAATACATGGGCGTAGACCCCTTTCGTTTAGCTAGGCTGGACTTAGAATGCAGGATGGACAAGCTCCTACCACTGTGCTTTAGAGAACTATGAAACCCCCTCAAGGGCAGAGCATAGGTAACAGGGATCTAGGGCACACTTTAATTTAGTTAGCGGAAGGAGGAAATATTGCATTAGAAAACCTTGTAAGCTGGATGCGGACTCCTTATAAAGTTTGTCTCTTATTTCGTTCCGCTCTGGGAGAAATTAGAACAGCGAAGCTCCAACAAAAAGAATGCGAACCACATTAAAATTTGCCTTATTCTACTTTCGGGAGACATTTGGTCATTGAAGGTAAACTCCAACAACTCAATAACACATAATTCTTTGGGGTCCATGGGTGCGCTTTAATAAGCTTGTGAACGTTTACACAGTAGGAATAAATAGAAACTTTGGAGTTCAGGGAAAGCCAAGATCAATAACAGACAGAAAATAGCCATTCAATATTTAATTAGTGGGGTGCTTGGCTTTGGGAGCGAAAATGTTAGACGGATGCAGGAATGACCACGAATTTCAACCTTCCGCAGGTTTGTGGGCAAGACGCGGAAGCAAGAACAACAAAATCTGGATGCTTAGAGGTCCACACATATAGCGGGTTTGGGCTCAGAGAAGGTCTGGACAATACAAGGAACAAGAACAGGATGCAAAATGGTGAAGAAACTTGATTTTACAAAGTTTGGATCCAGTACTAAGCTGCCATACTCACTTAGGCCTAGGGAAACCATCACAACATGGGTATAATGCACAGGCAACACATGTAATCTGACAACCATGGCAAATGGGAAGGTCAATTTTTAATGAAGCCTATCCAACTAGATGTCAAATCGGCAATCAGGAATAGGTCGAATTAGGAACGGGTTGAACAGGATGACATGGGTTATGCATTTTGTGGGGCATATCCAACCCTCCACACTCATAAAAATAACAACACAAATGAAAAAACTAAAAAAACTTCTATTTACAGCTACTAAATCCCTGTTACAGTCGTCTGTTCTATCATCTATGTCTACTCCATCTTCTATTTCTATATCTGTTTCTCTTCTATATCTAATTTGGTTACATCATCATATTGTGAATTATGTTATTATTGAAGATTGTTGGAGGTTTGCACCTGTGAAATGGCTTATTATGGAGTATTATCAAATATTTACACATTTCCTATTATATTCTTCTCTTCTGCAAGTAATTTCATTCCAGACCATATTGATAATGCGTAATTATCCTCTTTATCAAATGTTTTATAAAGTGACATGGAGATTTCTATTACATTGCGACTGAGACAACTTTTCAATACTGCTATAGAAGGTCCATAGGCTAATATTTAGTAAAGGTTGTGCAGACTCATAGTAGCTACACAAATTTGATGCAACTGATGTAATGTAAGACATATTTTGTTAGATTTCAAATGCTCAATTAAAGGGTATATGCAATTATACCATATCTGATTATAGGTCTGAATGAATTCTGCAAGTAGCTCCATGATCCATCGTTTATTTAACTGTTCCAAATTATTCAGACAATTCAAAAAATGGATGATCTTTAAATTCTTATTCAAGATTTCTCCTCTCTGGACATGAATATATCATCCTTGATATGACATCTAGATCAATCTCATGTTTTTGAGCTCAGAGATTAATGAATAAAAGGGAAGAAAAGGAAAACAATTCTTAAACTTCCGCACAATATGACAGAAAGTGCTATAAATAGGACAATATGTTACACATTTTGCAATATTTCAGGTAAGTATATATAGACAGCATTATACTTTCTCAAACTAGTACAATGATACACATGAATTGCAACAGCTTACAAGCTCAGAGAAATAGAATTTAACTTAAGGTGGATTTGACATGAAAGAAGACTAGCCTGTGATGGAAGACACACTTGAAACTAGCAAACATAAAGGACTAAAACTTCTTAATTGAACTTATAAACATTTAAAATGTAGAACTTTGACTGTCAGATGCCAATGTTTCTGTGGGATTGGTATTGTGTAGGAGGTCTGATATGGTAGATGTTAAATTGGAAGCAGCTGCACCTCCCATGAAAGATGTCTTGAGGCTCTCCAAGGCATTGGCTACATCTCTTATGGAAGGTCGTTCTCTTGGTGATTCATTAGTACAAAGCAAACCAACATGAATGAAAGAAAGAAGACATCTATTGTCTTCCATGTTTTCATTCACATCTCTCAATAGCCCACTATCAACAATATCTGCAAGTCTATTTGGAAAAGCTGACCTCACCCAGTTTTGCAAGTTCATGTCTCCCACAAACATGTCATCACTTGGCCTCTTCCTTGTAACCATCTCTAATATCAGAATTCCATAGCTATAGACATCTCCTTTTGTAGAAACATTCCCGCCCAATCCATATTCTGCAATCAATTTTATTCATGAAATTCTTAAAAAGCTATTAAAGGAAATGATGATGCTAATATAAAGAATTCTAAAAAAATTACCTGGAGCAATATAGCCAATAGATCCTTTGAGTGCAAATGTTGTTGTGCTTAGTGAATCTATGGAGTTTGTAGTAATTAAACGGGATATACCAAAATCAGTCACAAGGGCTGTCATGTTGGTGTCTAGGAGCACATTACTAGGTTTTAAATCACAGTGCACAAGTTGCAAAGGACAATCATGATGTAAATATTCCAAGCCATCGGCTACATCTATAGCAATGCTCAAACACTCACTCAATCCCAACTGAAAAATGTTCTGATCATCTCTGTCAGGGTGCAAATGTTTTTCTAAGCTACCATTAGATGCAAATTGAAGAACCGAACCTTTGAAGCTAGGGTAGGAAAATGCACTTATGATTCTGATGAGGTTACGGTGCCGAATCCTCCCTAACACTTTGCACTCTCTCTTAAAACTCTTATGAGCTTCTTCATTTTGCAAATTAAGAGTCTTGATGGCAACTATCTTACCATCCGTCAAAATGCCTTTGTAGACGGATCCAAAGTTACCCACTCCAAGCAAGTTTGACTCATCAAATCCACCAGTTGCAATGACAAGGTCTTGATAAGAAAATTTTGGATAGCTGAGCCTTTGAAAAATGAAGTTTGAGGGACGGGGTAGTTGTCTTGAGAGTTTTGGCCTCCATAGTATTCCTATAATGAAGAAGCATAATATAAATGCAATGAATCCAACAACGGATAAGACTATTTTTTTGAGCAGGGAATGTTTTTCCTGGGTCTGATTTGGGCATGGAGACAATGAATAATTTGTTGGGCCACATAGGCCAAGGTTCCCCATAAGCAATGTTACAACAGTTCTATTTGGAAATAACCCTCCTCCTGGGATCTGCCCTGACAAATTATTGAAAGAAAGATCCATTTCTTGGAGATTTTTTAATTTGGAGAGTGAATCTGGTATTGGACCTTCAAAGGCGTTGTGGGACAGATTTAGATGCTCTAATGCTGTGCAGTCTCCTAGAGAAGTTGGAATCACCCCAGTAAGTCGATTTCCAGATATATCTATGGCTTGAGCCATTACAATTTGACTCATCTCCTGTGGCAACGACCCTTGCAGAGAATTCCATGAAAGATTGAGGTAGAATTGCAGGTTTGTAAGGCTGGCAATGACTTCACGAGGTATCCCTCCCCCTAGTTTATTGTAAGATAAGTCAAGGAGCTCCAAATTCTGACACCCCTTTAAACTAACAGGCATCTCCCCTGATAACTTGTTGTGCTGAAGTAAAAAACGTCTTAGCTGCTGGGGGCTACAAAGAGAATCTGGTATTTTTCCTGATAACTGGTTGTGACTAAGATTTAAGAGTCCGAGATGTTGCATTTGACCTATCTCACTTGGAATGCTTCCTTCTAATTTGTTCCCGCCCAAAAGCAATCTTTCCAACTCACGGAATCTTTTAATTCCAGACGGAATATTGCCGCTGAAAAGATTATTGCTTAAATCTAAATAGGTTAAGTTTGTCAGATTGGCAATCTGTTGTGGTATGCTTCCGCTTATCATGTTGTCTGATAAACTCAAGTAATTGAGATTGGAAGATAGTTGGCCTATGGATGGAGGCAATATACCAGTGAAATGATTATGTGCCATATGTATTTCTCGCAAGTGGGAGCAATTTGTGAGAGCAGTGAGAAAGGCCAATGTGTTACTGCTGTCACTAACAAGTTGATTGGTGTGTAGAAAAAGCCGGTTAAGAAGGTCCAACTTACCCAGCTCCATTGGAACTGATCCACTGAGTTGGTTCCTGTGTAAACCAAGCATTTGGAGACTTGAACAATTTCCAAGGGAGTTTGGTATGTTTCCACTTAGGTGATTTCCCCATAAACCAAGGTAATTCAAATTGGAGAGCTTGGTATCAATTTCCCACGGAATTTGTCCACTTAGCTGGTTTCCATTTAAATCTAATTCATTCAATTTTGAGAAATTTGTTAAATACCTGGGAATGGTGCCTGATAAGTTATTTCGAGCAAGGTAAAAATACTCTACGTAAGTGAGCATGCCCAATTCCGGGGGAATGGGGCCTTGGAGATAGTTGTCTGTCAAACCAAAATAATTCAAGGCAGATAGATTTCCTACAAAACTAGGAATGAGGCCGTTGAGCTCGTTTCCGCCCAAATCCAATTCAACTAAGGCGGACAGATTTTTGAAAGAGGGCGGAATGGTACCCGTGAGATTGTTTCCGCCCAAGTAGAGGTACTTCAAACTTGTGAGAAGACTCAGCTCAGGCGGAATGCTGCCATGCAGTTGGTTAAAGGAGAGTGCCAGAAAATACAAACTGCGGCAAGCGGAGAGAGCGGGCGGAATGGTTCCTTGTAATTGATTGCGGTGCAGCAAGAGTTTCCGCAGATGTGGGAGTTGGGCGAGTTGAGGTGGAATGGTCCCAGTGAGGTAATTGTTGGAGAGATCTAGGGATCGAAGAGAGGAGAGATTCCCGAGCAGAGGAGAAATGGTGCCGTCTAAACTCATTTCGGTTAAATTGAGGGCGATAACAGAGTGAGAAGAGGAATCGCAGGTAACGGCAGACCAGTTGCAGAGGGGGTGAAGAGGAGTCCAGTCGGGCAGAGAAGTGGCGTTGTTTGAAATGGCAGCTTTGAATTGCAAGAGTAATTGTTGTTGTTGTTGTTGAGAGAGATCATTGAAAGTGTGAGGAAGAGCGGAGACTGAAAAGATGGAAAGCATTAAAGGTAACAACAAAAGAGCAGCCATGGCAGACCAAACTAGGGCAGGGGAAAACACACAAGGCAAGTTAGGGAAATCAGAATTGAGATAGACGAATAAATAAGGGAAATCACTGGCTGTAAATTAGTAGAGGCACCCGGTGTTGTTCAATTCCAGGGTAGACTGATTTTAAAATTAATTTAGCTTGAAGTGCATAAATTAATTTAGTTTTAGGGTTGTGATTTAATTAATTATGTTATGTATGTGTGACCTTTCTAATATGTATTTGTATTAAATAATATTATTATTGTATGGAAAATATCATTTAAAGAAAAGTCTGTTTCAAGAAATGTTACAATGGAGAGTGGTTCTCTTTCTTTATGAACATGACCATCTAAGCATTTCTTTTCTCATGTGACCATCTAATTATTGGGATAGTAAATTATTGTTTAATAGAATATTTTATTATTATTTGGGAATTATGTTTTTATTTTTTTTTCCTTTATCTTGTGTTAATAAATTACAAATTATAATGTATATAAAGGAAGATGTCTTTGTAATGAAAAAAAATAAATGGAGTTTTTATGTTAATTTCACATTAATTTTAAAAAATTAATATATTGGACAGCTATTTTTTAAAGAATATCTATTAATTTTTATATAGTGTTGAATTAACTAAAAAATATATTTATTTTTAAAAGGATGTTTAGTTTTTAATTGACATTATATTTAAGTGAAGGAAAGTCCGTTACATTAAATAAAAGTTTTTTAGTTTTCAAAGAACATTTATTAACCTCAAGAGAAAATATTTTCCATATCCAATAAATATATATATTTTTTATTTTTTTATTTTGCTTGTTTGATGTTGTCCCCCCCTCCTCTTATTTAAGTGAATAATAAATAAATAAGTGCTAAGTTCATATTTTAGTTTTCTCAACAAAAAATAAAATAAAAAAGTTTGCACATTGAACAAAAAAATTATTCCTCAAATTGACAATTATTTCTTCTATATTTTAAATTCATTCTTAAATTAATATATTTTTGTAATAGGTAATGGCGAATTAGCTCCTAATGGAAATCACTACCTACACATCTAAAATACCAAAAGGTGGTTGTTAGATACATAGGGTTTTGCAATTCCATATGAATTGTTTCTTATTTATGTTATTTTAATCATTTAAGTATCAATTGGCTAAAAGTAGGTAACATGTGACCACTAATCCCTTTATACCTTCTCATTTGTATCCTCCACACAAACAATAAAGAAGTGAACATCTCAACACATTTAGTCATATACATTTTTTTTGGGAAACCCTTCTAATATGTGCATGCTTACATGTTATTATTCTATTAACATTATGTCAAAATTTTATTTCTATGAACATTTGAGATAGACAACATGAATATCCATGAATAATGCTAATGATATTGAAGAAAAATGATTTTTTAATAAACCAAGATGCATTGGATGAACAGATGCAATGGACTTTCAAGCTAGCATTACATTAAAGATATGAATTGGGATACATGTGGGGATAGTCATCCTCATTTCATGGATATTAAAGGAGTGGCCCCCCAAATAATTTATAAATGTTCATTTCTTTTCATGTACAACTAATGTTTTGGTGATAAATGGATTTTTTTTCTTATATTTATTTTTTCTAGGCTAAAACAAGTCGAATACATGTGACCACTTATCTCTTTAGTCAACCTCCAGTGTATCCTTCGATATGACAATAAAGGTGTCAACATGACCTTAAAGAATCAAAGGATTTATTCAAACCCATTTCTTTTTAATGAGACCTATCTAATATGTAGTTTTTTTTCTAAGAAGGCCATGTGACAAATGGTATGAATATCCTAAATATAGTTAATGATATTGTAGGGAAAATGAGTTTGTTCAACCTAGTATTATATTGAAGATAAGAAGTGGCGTACATGTAGGAATAGTTATTCTCCTTTTATGGATAATAAATGAGTGAACCTATAAAAGAAGTTATACATGTCCATTTCTTGTGTGATCATTTTTTTTGTGATAAAGAGTAATGAGTAAACAATTAAGCTAATGATATAGAAAAGAAGATGACTTCCTAAAATTACAAATTTAGTTGGAAGCAAATTGAGCTTTGAAATGTTATTGAGTTAGAATAAAATATTTTTTAAACCCAGGTTTAGCATTTTTTGATGTGGTGTTGCACTAACTAATGAAAAATTTACCACATTAAATAAAAAATATTATCATTTTATCAATCTCTTATGGTGTGGCTTTGTATTAAGTGCAAAAAATCTATCACATTAGACAAGAAATTTATTCTTCAAAGAAATGTTTCCCCACTATGTGATTTTGTAGTGGTGAAAATTGCATACCTGTGCCCTTTTCCATTATTTTTTGGGATCATTTTAACTAGGGTGTCACAACTATAATAACTAGCTTACAAGGGAAGAAAGAAGAAAAACTTGCTACCCTCCATAGCGGTGTAGCAACCGGGAGCTCTTCCAAGGCTGATTTTGGAACGGAAAAGAGGAGGCCAGGGAGACCTTCAGCAAGTGCTATTAGAGAAAGAGATAGTAAAAAGGTGATAGCAGGAGGGATGCAAAAACCCTCATGGACCTATGCTCCAAGAGTACAAACTCTCGTTTATCATGAAGATCCTTTCTTGGAATATAAGGGGGTTAAATAACAGTCACAAACATGACCTCCTGTCTAACTTAATCTGGGATCTTAAGCCAGATATTTTACTTCTTCAAGAAACCAAAATGCAGATTGAGAAATTGGACTTAATCAAGAACAAATCCTTTGTTGATTGCGGCCTTCAAGGAAGTAACTCCAAGGGAGCCTCTGATGGGGTGGCCACACTTTGGAACCCTAAAACGGTTACTAGATACCCTGTTCTGGCAGACTCTAACTAGGTCGTTACCAAGTTTGTTCATAAAAAAGATGACACTGCCTGGGTTGTCTCTAACATCTATGCCCCTAATAATAAGAATGCTAGAAAGAAACTTTAGCAAAGACTTGGTGTTTCCAGAAGGATGAATCTTGAGTCTAAATGGATTGTCATGGGAGACTTCAATTCTGCGCTCAGAGATGATGAGAAAATGGGTGGGTCTCAGGCACCCCTAGACTCCATAATGGATCTGATGGAATTTGTTAATGATGAAGCTATGTTAGATCTGGACCTCAAGGGAGCCAAGTTCACCAGGTCTAACCAAAGAATTGGGGAAAATCTCATACAAGTTAGATTAGATAGGGCCCTCATCTCCATGAACTGGCTAGATTCTTACTCCTGTGATTTATCTGCTCTCACCAGGTTAGGGTCTAACCATTTCTTGATTGTTCTCTCTGCGGACAAAAGGGGCAAACAGAAGAAATTTCCCTTTAGATTTGAAAAGATGTGGCTGTGTCACCTGGAGTTTAAGGAAAGGATCAAAGAATGGTGGAACATTGAGGTGGAAGGCACTGCCATGTATAGGTTGGCTAAGAAGCTATATAACGTTAAGAATAATGTGCAAAAATGGAATAGATCTTCCTTCGGTCAAATCTTTAAGGAGAAGGAGACTATGAAAGGTGAGCTGAATAGGGTCTAGAGAGAAATCCAAAAAGAAGGTATGACTCAAGAAACCAGGGAGGCAAAGATTGACCTCCTCAATTCCCTCCATAAAGAGGAAGACTTTTGGAAACAAAGATCTAGAGCTATCTAGTTGAAAAGTGGAGATCGTAACTAAATTTTTCCACTTGACTACTTTGAAGAATAGAGCGGCTAACATACTCAAGGAAATCTCTTCAAAGGGCAAGATTATCTTAGACGAAGTTCATATTCGGAAGGAAGATAAGCTTTCTCTTTTCCTCCCTTCTAAATGCTGAAGGACCTTTAGATCTTTATATGGAAAACACTTTGCTTCAGGTTATTCCCAATGTGGTGGATGACAACGACAACAAGATGATGACCAAAATCCCTTCAGAGGATGAAATCAAAGGTGTTGTCTTCTCCTTTGAAGGTAATAAGGCTCCTGGGCCTGATGGCTTGCCCCATTTCTTCTTCCAAAACTTTTGGGAGATTGTAGCCAAAGACACTTACAATGCTACTGAAGAATTTTTAGGAAGTAAAAGGTTGCTTAAAGAACTCAACTCCACCTTTCTTGTCCTTATCCCGAAGAAGATTGGTGCCAACACCTTTGCAAATTTTTGACCCATCAGTCTGTGCAATTCAATTTTCAAGATCATCTCGAAAGTAATGGCTTGTAGACTCCAAGTTCTTCTCCTGATTTTGATTTCGATGTAGCAGAGTGATTTTGTTTCGGGTAGACAAATTCTTGACTCTATCATTTTGGTTCAGGAGAACATTCACTTCCTAGGTATGAACAAAAAGGAGGGCTTCCTTCTTAATATTGACCTCATGAAAGCTTACGATAGAGTTGATTAGAATTTTCTTAGTGTTTTGAGGAAGTTTGGTTTCAATGAGAATTCCCTTCAGCTTCTCTGGCAACTTTTCCTTTCTCCTAATTTCTCTGTCCTGGTCAATGATTCTCTGTTGGGCTTTTTTGTTAGCTCTAGAGGGTTGAGACAAGGGGATCTTATCTCGCCTTTCTTGTTTATTATCATGGTGGAAGTCCTGGGCAGAAATATCCAGAGAGAGGTTCTTCAAGGGAGATTCAAAGGTCTTTGTCCTTCCTCACTCAAACCCTCCTGTTCTCACCAACAATTTGTCAATGATATTATAATTATGGTTGAAGCCTTTATCAAGGAAGCTTGCAAGGTGAGGAGTATTCTGCAAAATTATGAAGAGGCTTCGAGTCAGAAGATCAGTATGCCTAAGAGTTCAATTTTCTTCTTCAACACTCCGGAACCCAAGCAGCAAAAGATAGCTCGCATTTTGCAATGCAAAGTTGAGTCCCTTCCTTCCATCTATCTCGGGTTACCTCTTTTTGAGAAAAGAATCCCTGACTCCTTCTGGTAGAGTATGGTTGACAAATTTCATTCCAAACTGGTGGGCTGGAAGGGAGCAACCCTGAGCCAGGCAGGCAAAATTTAGTTGATTAAAGCTTCCTTCCAAAATATGTCTTTTTATTCTATGTCCCTGTTTAAAATTCCTGCCAAAATCAGAGATAGAATTGAACAAATCCAAAAAAGGTTTTTGCAAGCCTAAAAGATTTGGGGGTCTTGATCTAAGAAAACTCAAGGACTTCAACTCAGCTCTCTTGGTGGCCAATGCCTGGTGCTTGATGACAGAGAAGAAAGAATGGACAGAAATTGTGAACAATAAATATCTGCGTGGTTTCAATAACTTCAGGGAAGCGCTCGATTGTCCTAACTTGCCAAAGGGATCTGAAATATGGAAAAATATCTCCTAGTCTAGGGAAATCATTAGAAAAAGGTTCTTTATGGAAGATAGGGGATGACAACAAGGTGGACTTTTGGAAGGATCAGTGGTTTGGGGATTCCCCTCTAAGAAAATAGGAATGGGTGAGCCCTTTTGAAGATGTCTGCACCTCCACATGTGGCTCGAAGGTCAGGGATTACATTACCGAAGGCAGATGGAAAATCTTCTCGACTGATAGGCACATGGTTGAGTTCCAAAACAGGTTGAATGTTTTCCATATCCCCCTTGGAAGGAAAGAAGACCAACTCATTTGGCAGGCCACCTCTTCAGGGCATTACTCAATGGCATCAGGGTTCAAAGAACTTACTACTACTGTGAATGATCCTCCCTTTTCGGCTAGATTATGGGATGATAAACTTATTCCTAAAATCAATATCTTCTTTGGCTCCTGGCTCAAGACAGGGTGCTTATGTATGATAACCTATGTAAAAGGGGCTTCTCTCTTATCAATAGATGCCCCTTATGCCTCAAGAATTTGAAAGACTCCTTCCATTTGGTCCTCTCCTGCTCTCTTTCTCTTGAGCTCTAGAACAAGGTTCTTTCCTTATGGAATCTCAGCTGGACCTTCCCTAACTCCACCAAGGAGCTGGTCTCTCAATGGACTTGCCTTGTCTCTAACCCTGCCCTTAGATCTCTCTGGTCCCTGAGTATCCCTCACATTTCTTGGAGCCTCTGGAAGGAGAAGAATAATAGAATCTTCAAAGACAACAGCTTAACTCTTGAAAACTTGTTTTATAAAGTGGTCAGGAGCATCAAAGAGAATTTCAAAGCCAGGATTGAAGAACAACTCTCTCATGATAAAAGAATAGAGGTTTCTCAGATGGAGAGCAACATTTCTAAGAACTGGGACATCACTGAAGATATTTCTATACCCTTTAGAAAAATGAAACATTCTAGAGGGAAAGTGGTGTGGAAATTGCCTCTAGAAGGGTGGATCAAAATCAACTTTGATGGGGCGGCAAAAGGTAATCCTGGAGCTGCTAGTAGTGGGGGAGTGATAAGAGATAATCTTAGTAGGTTCATAGTAGCAGTGGCACTCCCTTTGGGTCCCCAGACAAACCATTATGTTGAAGCTGCGGCTGCCTATCACACTATTGCTCTGGTGCATGCTAAGGGTCATAGAAAAGTTTGGGTGGAGGGTGACTCTAATAACATCATGAATTGTCTAAAGAACACCACTAAACCAAGTTGGTCTATTGTGACCCTAAATGAAGATGCTATCATGTTGTTGGGAACCTTTGAAGCTACTCACATATCTCACATATATCATGAGGGGAACAAGGTGGCGGATGTTTTTGCCAATCTAGGGGGTCAAAAACCATTTTAAATGCATACGGGATGAAATGAATTTAATCCTGAGAAATGTTAAAGAGTTGATTTCTAATGATTGTTCCCATAGTACGAAGCAAGAGATTCTTTAAATAGACCATCACGATCTCGAAGGGTTCATAGGCCTCTTCTCTCTAGAATAATCGTCTCACATGGATTATAGGTTGGAAAAACAACAAGTTTGTTTTGCTATTTCTCATTCTTGTCCTTGCTTCGATCTGCAGAGATTGTGGTTTCTTTAAGTGTCTGAATTCCAGCATGGGGGGAGATAGGAATAGGGTTGAACCATCATCCTGCAAGGGGATTAGGCAGAAGTAGAAGGTCTGGAATATCTTGGAGGCTGGAGGGTTCACTTCGTTTATGGAAAAACTTCATGAAGCCAACCCTAATGTGATTGCTCTCTTTGTCAAAGGTTTCAAGAACAAGAAGGTTATGGTGTATGGTTGGGAATTAGCCATTACTAAGGTTATTGCCATGATGACGGGCCTATCCACCAAAGGGAAGACGTTCTTCCACGAGAGGAAACAAAGTGATGAAGCCCTAAACAATTTCTTCAAAGGCAACGAAAGGGACAAGCTGGTTAAGTTTCAGTCGGGCAAGTATAATTGTCTATCCATCAAACCCAACTGGGCCAAGGTGGCTGAAGTGATTATGAGATATGTTACACTGGATGGGAGGTACATTGCCATCTACAGTTACCACTTCAACTTGCTCAATCACTTCTGCCATGGTATGTTTGTTTCTTTCCCCTTCTACCTTCTTTCTTCTCTGTAGTTTGGTATAAAAGAAAACAACAAAAACCCTAATCTCCCTATTATGCATGGGAGCCTCATTTTGCTTATCATGGAGTACATGAAGAGTAACACTCCTAAAAAAGGGTTAAAAAAAATACAGTGCTAAGAAAAAGGGATGTGTGGTGTTGAGTGAAGAGGAGACCTACTCAGATGATGAGGAGTGGAGAATGGAAGATGAAGAGGAGGAAAGTGAGGTAGAGTCCTCTAAAAAGAGGAGAAGAACTCAGAAGAGGGAAGTAAACATCTCTTGGTCTGAAGGGTTTAACATGGGTGAGGATTCGGATACCTCTGTTAAAGAGATAATAGACAAGAAGGCAACACCACTAAAGAGGAAAATCCCCACCTCTGCGAAGAAAGGCAAAAAACCTATTGAGAAAGAAATTGATGACGAGGGGGTTGTTCCGGGTGCTGGTTTTGCTTCTAAGAAATAGGGCACCAAGCTGAAGCAGGGGAATTGGGATAAGCCATTTGAGAAGGTTAATGAGAGGGCAGTGGAAACACAGGGCAATATAATGCAAATTCCCTGATCCTTGTGTTGGTCTCAAATTTCCTAAGATCAATGATCCTTTGAGCAACCTTCCTGAGGATTTTGATGACTTGCTGGCCTAAGCAAAAATAGAGACTAGGTTGAGGAGGTGTTTGAGATGGTTAAGAATGCTATTAATTCACAACATAAAATGACAAAGGGTTCTTCCTTGAAATTAATAGAATCAATATCAAGCTCCAACTGATGCAAGAAAGCTTGGGGAGAGGAAACAACATTATTGCTTGAAAGGAAGCTAGGTGTGCAGAAATCACTTCCTACACTAATCTAAAGAGGAGAGATGAGTGCAAATTCATTTTAATCTTTACAGTTACAGAATGTTAAACACAACAACAGAGATATTGCAACAATACACAACACAATAATGTAAGACAGAAGAGAGAGAGAGAGAGACAAGATATAACATGGGGAAAACCCTTATGGGTGAAAAACCCCACACTCCAAAACCTACACAATATATTATCGAAACAACAAGGTTTACAACACACTTGCAATGCAAGTATTTACAAGAATCTTCGACATTCGTATCTGGAGACAAACCAGTAGCATAATAGTACCTGTCAATCACATAATACATCTCCTCTCCAAGCACCTATTTAGATAGAAGTTTACAAGGCAAAAATGAACCTTTCTTGAGATGGGCATCCAACTTGGCTTCATGGCCCAAAACCCACGCCTAGGGACACTT
Source organism: Cunninghamia lanceolata (assembly GCA_027924645.1). Classification (NCBI taxonomy): domain Eukaryota; kingdom Viridiplantae; phylum Streptophyta; class Pinopsida; order Cupressales; family Cupressaceae; genus Cunninghamia; species Cunninghamia lanceolata. Next base: position 4,584,015 of record BSBN01000026.1, on the reverse strand, counting down.
GTCCAACACTGTAGCATGGTCATGACACTTGTCATATCACCCCATCTCAATATGGTCACCTATTCCCAAGTTGGACAATGACAGATGCTCTTACGCATCTTACGACCATCATAGAATCCGTCATACTGACAATACTTATAGTTGTAAGAGAATCTATCATACACTGACTAAAAATATCATATTCTCTTACAAAATGTCATAACTCTCCTTGGGGCACCCAAAGATGCCTTCTTCCAAGATGCCTTGTGACACATGTCTTCACCTGTCATAGAACATTCCATTTACAACTTTTACACGTCATAGATTTTGTCATAGGAATCTGTCATAACTATTTCAGTCAAGATTCACTTACACACTAGTCAAGATGTTGACACATGGTAGGAAACCTCTACCACACAAAGGGGACGCCTATCTCCACATGGAGTGAGTTGACCATCCTAGTCATCTTACAAGTGGAGTGACAACTCATCATCCACTTCACACTAAATGACAAAATAGAATGTGCAACCAAATTACAACATAGGCTAAATAAATAAATACATTACAATAAATAAATGCAAGGAATTACCAAGGTTGAGACACCTTAATTCCCAACATTCTCCCACTTGTCAAACACCTTGTAAGAGCCAATAGAAGTAACAAGATTTAACTGCTATAGGCTGAGAGGCCCATAGACTCTGAACACCATCTGAACTTGTCTGTGCCCACTGGTTTCGTCAATGCATCCGCAACATTCTTCAAAGTGTCTACCTTCTCCAAATTCACCTTCCCATCCTCTACCATGTCTTGCATGAAATGAAACTGTACATCAATATGCTTTGTTCTGGCATGGAAAGTTGGATTCTTTGCTAGGTAAATCACACTCTGACTGTCACAACAGATAATAATCGGTCCTGCATCAACACCAATATCTAAACACAATCTCTTAAGACAAATGGCTACCTTGCAAGGATGAGTTGCTGCCATATACTTAGCTTCTATTGTGGACAAAGCGACCATAGGTTTCCTCTTACTCATCAAACTAATTACACCACCGAACATAGTAAACATGTAAGCACTGGTGGATCTCCTACTGTCAATGTCACCCACCCAATCAGAATCCAAAAATCAATGAATACAAACTAAATGCGGAGATCCTGTAGGATTACCATGATAGCATATGGAATACTCAGAAGTACCCCTCAAATATATGAACAGTCTCTTTACTGCATCCTAATGTACCCATCCAAGATTAGCCATAAATTAACTAAGGACTCCCACTGCTTGGGCAATGTCTGGTCTTGTGTAGACCATAACATACTTCAAACTGCCAACAACACTAGCATAAGGTACTCTGCTCATGTCCTCCACCTCACTAGGAGATTTTGGACAATCATTAATAGACAACTTTGTCCCCAAAGAAACAGGAACACACAATGGTCTACAATCTGCCATGTTGAACCTATCCAACATAGTCTTCACATACTTACTCTGGCTTAACCAAAGTTTTCTGTTAGCTCCGTCTCTTTTGATTTCCATTCCCAGAATGTACCTAGCTACCCCTAGATTTTTCATCTCAAACTGTGCTGACAACTGAGACTTCAAATCAAAAGTCATATTCTTACCATTCCCAATCAACAACATATTGTCAACATACAATGCAATAATGAGAATATGATCATTGTTAAATTTATAATACACATAATGATCTGATTTTGATCTCATAAATCTAACTGACAATACAAAGGCATCAAACTTCAAGTACCACATCCTAGGAGACTGCTTCAAACCATACACAGACTTTTTCAACTTGCAAACTAAATTTTCTTTACCTTTCTCTATGTAATGCTCTGGCTGTGACATGTAAATCTCTTCCTCCAAATCACCATGAAGGAATGTTGTCTACACATCCATCTGCTCCACCTCTAAGTCATAAGCAACTGCAAGAGATAACAGGAACCGAATAGATGTTAGCTTTGCAACGGGAGAGAAAATTTCACCATAATCAATTCCCCCCACTTGTGAGTACCCCTTTGCAATTAGTTTGTCCTTGTACTTTTCAACACTGCTATCTGCACCAAATTTCTTCTTGAACACCCATTTGCATCTAACAGGTTTCCGTCCTTCAGGTAAAGGCACCAAGTCCCATGTTTTATTCTTCTCCAAAGAAGCCATCTCATCTTCCATGGCCTCCTTCTAGGAACCTGCATCTTTCATGCCCATAGCCTCTATCACAGTTCTAGGATCATCAGTGTTAGTAAGCAAGGCAAAAGCACAACTAGAATCAAGCAATGAATAAACAAACCTATCAGGTTTCTTCCTTGTTCATGTAGACCTCCTCAATGGCTGAGGTTGAGGTTCTTCTTCTTTTGAACTTTCAAAGCTGCTAGAGCTCTCCTCATCATCAGGTCTCATAGGGTCTGTCGGTTCAGTCTTCTCAGGGGTAGAAGGAAACTGAACCACATCCTCTTTCTTTTCTATTTCTTCTGGCTGTAGAACAATGGGAGAAGGTGTTAGCTCTCCGAAGATAACACTTCTACTATACACCACTTTTTCAGCCATAGGATTCCAAAGCTTGTATCCTTTCACACTGACACCATAGCAAATAAAAATATACTTAACAGCCTTGTTCTCCAATTTAGACTATTTCTCCCTAGGCACATGTGCATATGCCTCACAACCAAAAATATGAAGATGTCTAACTGAAGGCTTCTTACCAGACCACACCTCCATAGGTTTCTTACCAACAAGAGCTGATGTAGGAGACCTGTTTACCAACTAGCAAGCAGTGGCTATAGCTTCAGCCTAGAACTTTTGTTCGAGGCTTGCTCCACTAAGCATACTCCTAGCCTTCTCCATCAGTGTCCTATTCATCCTCTCTGTAACTCCATTTTGCTATGGGGTGTATGGAGTTGTCTTATGTCTTTCAATCCCTTGCTTTTTACAAAACTTATCAAACTCTACCAAACAAAACTCACCACCATTGTCAGTCCTCAAACACTTAATCTTTTTACTAGTTTGATTCTCAACAAAAGATTTAAACTCTTTAAACCGACTAAAGACTTCAGACTTGCTTCTGAGAAAATAAATCCATGTCCTTCTACTGTAATCATCTAAAAAAGATACAAAATATACAGATTTGGAAATCAAAGGAACATTAACAGAACCAAACACATCAAAATGAATAAGGTCCAACACACTAGAAGACTTGTGGGAACTAGAGTAAAACTGAACATGACTTTGCTTTCCATATATATAATGTTTGCAAAAGTCAAACTTGAGATTACAATCATTTAACCCCTCAATGAGGTTTTTATTTTTTAGGATTCTAAGACCCTTCTCACCAATGTGGCCAAATCTCTTATGCCATAACGTTGTCTTTTCAGTAGGAAGCTTAACTTCCAAAGCATGAGAACTGTTGGGTACCCAAAATGCACTACCATCAAAATTAGATACAACAAATTTCTTCACTGCTGGTTCAGAAGGTGGGGATGAAGTGACTATAGCTCTTTTCTTTGAGTCAGAAGAACTATTGCACTGTGAAGTGCATGCTCTAGCTGAAAAAGAGTACCTCTCTAAGTACCCTTCGCAAGCACCATAGATCCTCTAGTCATCTTGCATCTGTCCTTCAAAAAGACAACCTGCACACCTGTATCATTCAATTTACTTACAAAAAGTAGGTTCTGTGCCAAGCCTGGGATGTGCATAACCCCAGAGATCCCCTTCACTCATCCATCAGGGAATTAGATTGAGACTCTTCCACGACCAACAATCTTCAAATGAGAATCATCACCCAGGTACACTCTTCCACCATCAAACTCTTTATACTTCGTGAACTAGTTTCGATGTGAGGTCATGTGGAATGATGCACCAGAATCAATCAACCACACATCATCAGATGCATGGGTGGCCAGGGTTGCAATGAAAGCATAACCATCATCTTGTGACTTGTCAGAATCTGAATCTGGGACATTCTTCTTCTTCTTCTTCTTTTCCTCTTTGCATTCCTTTCAAAAATGCCCAGTTTTCCATAGTTCCAACAAAGAGCCTTGGACTTTCCAGGATATTTAGATCTCCCACGAGATTTGGATCTGCCCTTTTCACCTTTCTTGTCCTTCTTCCCTTTCTCTTTGGGTCTTCCATGAACCACAAGAGCTTCTTTGGCCGACTTGGTTGTCTTTCTCTGCATTTCTTTAGATAACAACCAAGACACTATCTCATCCATCTTGAAGGTGGTTGTAGTGCTTCTGATGGCCGTGACAAGATGATCCCACAAATTTGGAAAAGAATAAAGTAGGGTCATTCATCAATCCTCCTCCTCCATTTTCATACCCACGAATGTCAACTGTGCAATAATCATGTTAAAAGCATTCATATGGTCTGCAGCAGATCCTCCATCTTCCATCTTCAGAGCAAACAACTTCTTTTTAAAAAAAATCTTGTTCACCAAGGACTTGGCCTAATAAACATATCCCATCTTCTTCCAAAGATCTTTCACGGTCTTCTCTTCATGGACATTCAATAGGACAGAGTTAGCTAGACAGAGTCTTATGAGACCCTTAGTCTTCTGATCTTTGAGGTCCCAATCAGTTTGTGGTGTTGCCATAGGTTTTGTTCCACTAATGGTTTCCCATAGGTCACGATCAACAAGCATATCTTCCATCTTGAGTTTCCACAACTCAAAATTTGTGCCATTGAACTTCTCCACCTCTACTCTTCCAAATGTGCCTGCCATCTCCTTCCTGCCAAATTGACTCATGTTGCCTCTATATCTTGATACCCTTTGTCATTTCATTGATCCTTAGATTTACAATCTTGATCCCTGCAATCTTGATCCTTAGATTCATTTTTCATCACCCTAGATTACATCTACAAGTGTAAAGTTGACCTAAGTCACTTTCACAATTATGGAACTGAACCACACACTTTTAAAATTTAAACTTCAAAATGATTAGTTGTTAACCACTTCACTAGCCATTGTGAGCTAGCTTAGCCATAATTTGTTGTTTTGTGTACTTAGTTATTATATTTAAGGACATTCACTCATTCATTCAAAGATCACCTAGGATTTTATGGAGCACATGTATAGAGTTTGATTTATAAGGAGAATAAAAGGAACTTAGCACATACTGAAAGCTTCACTTTAGAGCACTTCATCCTAAGCTCATTGCATGTTTTCCTATTGTCTTTGATATTTTTTTTCTCAAAACCATTAAGCTAGTTTGTTAGGGGTCTAGGTAAGGAGCACATGACCTTGAAAATTTAGTAGATTCCCCAAAGGTGGTTATAAACACTATCCATCGTTACAAGCATTTAGACATCACAATCAGGGAGAGTAAATTATATTAGTCAACATTTTTCCATTCAATCTATGAGTATATGTTCATGTTCATACACAAGTTTAGTTTTGCACTCATGGAGATTATGTCCACACTTGTGTAAGTGAACTTGAATGAAAAATAATTAATTTGCATAATCATAGATTTTTCATCTAAGCCATCTGAAGATGATGGAAATGTTAGAAGACAACAAAACATAAAGGAAGCATAAAAACAACAATTATGTTGAACACACAGAAGTAATGAGAGGGGGGTGAATCAGTACTTCATCATATTCATTTCTTCCAAAAACATTTAAACTAATGTGAGCATTTAAAGCATGAGAAACACAAGAACACATAAGCACACAATCATAATACCATATTTATGTGGAAAACCCTAGAAGGGAAAAACCATGGTGAGTAAGCTGCTTGGATCTACTACCCAAATCTAGCCTCACAAGTAAAACAAGATTACATTATCATTTATGGGCTACAACCCAAAGGAAGCTGCAACTCCCTAATACATGGTTTTATGGCTTCAACCAAAGGAAGATACAACCCACTCAAGTGCTACAACACTTTACAACAAAACACTTATCTAATTCAGATCCTTCTTTCACAAAACTGATAGCTTCCACCTTCTCCATCATCACAACTCTCTCAATTACCTCTGCAGAAACATCATTTTACATAAACTGATCCTTTCCACATTTCATTATCAATATTGCTTTTGTGGTTAGTTTATTCACACATTTTCAATGCTATCACATAATACAATACTCATTACACCTTCAACAACTTTGATCTTACATTTATATCCTTCGTAAGCTTCAAAATCTTTCTCCTTTGTTGGCCAAGATGAAATGTGCATCATGAAATGTACAATGGCCATAACAGTCTATTTCCTACCTATTATATTCATCAATGCAATTAATAAACTTGAATAGGTCTTGGCCATCATTAAAAAACCTGCCAGCGGCATATGCTATCAGGTACAAAAGGTCTAGTTTGTATTTCCACCTTTGAGATTCTAGCTAATGTTAAATCCTCAGACCTGATTTCTATGCTAGCTAGAAAATCAGCCATAACATTCTTCCTCCTCTCTACCCAATCTATGGAAAATTCATTAAATGATTCAATAGTGTCCCATACAATATTCCTATATTGTTTGAGTTTATTGTTCTTAGATGCATATTTGGATCTCACTTGTGAAACAACTAGTTCTGAGTCGAGCCAAAAACATTAAGATTCTTAATTCCTTGTTCTAATGCCACATTCAATCTTAATAACAGGGCTTCATATTCTACCACATTATTGGTACATTCAAATCCTAATTTGAAAGCTGATAGATAAAAGTTTTCTCATTAGGAGAGATAAGTACCACACATGCCCCTAATCCATGTTTTGAACATGCATCATCAAAATGCATTAGCCATATCTTATCATGATTAGAGTCTTCATGAATTTCTTTTTCAATGGATGTCTACTTATCTTGATCATATTTTACTACTTCTATTCTAAAACTATCCAAATCAACATCAACGAAACAAACCTGCTCTTCATCTTCCTCTGGTTCCTCAAGGATGGAAGGGGCTCTCTCCTCTCTATCTAACTGGACTTCCTTACCATCCATGGGAATCATTGCATAAGAATAATCTATCTAAATACTTCCCCCTATAGTTGAAGCCCATTTTCTTGACAGCAGCATTCCATATTTAGGAGGGATGTCAACCACAGTTAGATTCATTTTGTAGCTCTTTTTTGGGAAGGTAGCCAACTTAAAATCTATGTTCTTCATGACACCAATAACTGGGACTTCTCTAGAGTCAACGGAAAAACATTTTCAATATGACTTAGTTACCTATAAGCCTAGCTCATTCATAACTTGCAATGACATATTAATATTTGTGGAAGCCCCATAATCTATCATGCAATTTTATTATCATCTTATTGTTTACAATCAAAGTGACAAAGAAAGGATCTACTTGTGAAGGACATTTGTGTAATGTAGTTCCTAGATATACCTCTGGTATCTTGGTCTTTGACTGGTTGTATCCTTTTGACACCTATTTTTCTTTTTTCGGTTGCATATCAACATCAGTATTCACATTTTGTTGGTTTGGAGATATCTCACTAATAAGGGCCAACATCCTATTTTTATTCTTAGTAATTTTGATAATTTCTAACAAAGGCACAGTAACTTTCAACTAGCTAAAAACTTGGGCAATGTCTAATGGGATATATTTTGGTAGAGGGTTAGATATGATGCTCCTCATACTGTCCACTTGAAGTGTGGTAGAATCACAATATTTCTTAACTCCAACATTACCGGCGACATTAGATCCCTTACTATTAGGGTTCCTCCCTTTTTGGTTATGTGCTTCACACTTGAGATCAATTTTAAGTGTTTCCCGACGAGTGGAACATTGAGTCTTTGTTGTTGAAATGGTGAGCATGCACAAATAAAAACATAGAATAATATATTATATTGATGTCCTCGGATGATATTACAATGCAATACATTTTCTTATAAATCTTTTGGTTCTCATGTACAAACTACTTATGGGAATAACCAACTAACCTAACAAAAAGATTTATTTAGTATTAATTAGTAACTAACCTATTATTTATAAATTAACATTTGCACATTACTTTATTTATTATTTATTATTATTCTAACCTATACTAAAAGATGTAATAACTCCAACATTCCCCCCTTATTACATCAATCCAAACAAAGGACGGAACATACAAGGATTGAACACAACAATCCTTCTGGAGAATTTGATGAAGTGCCTTCACCAATTCTCCTCGCTCACCCAAGAAACACCAAACTAAACTCATTAGTGGATCTCTTGACTGTCGAACCTGTAACTCCTCTGTAAAACATGAGAGAACATAAATATTCCCATCCTCCTTGCACAATGGGAGAACAACTCTCCTCCGAGAGTCAACATCTCCTCCAAGTGTGTCAAAATCCCTCCTATAGTGTTGTATATGAGAGAAAAACTCTCCTCCAAGAGCCCACATCTCCTCTGATTGTGTCAAAATGTCAAAATCCCTCCTCCAATGCGATGAGAATCAAATCTCTCCTCTAGTGTACAAAAAGAATTGAACCATTGTGAATACACTAACCCCACCCTATTTCAGAGATTACACTATCCACATATTGAGTAAGTGCAAATACACTAACCCCACCCTATTTCAGAAGTTACACTATCCACACATACTACCAAGAATTGCCAAGCCCCCCTTTCTCCATGAAGGGAAACATATCTAAACTTGTGCTTCTCATGCAATGTATTGATGTAGGGGCATCTTGCCTCCTCCAAATTTTGGTTTTATTTGTTTTTAATATTTTGGTTTTCTTTTGGTTAATAAGAAGGAATTTTGCTTTCTCAATTTTGGTGTGCTTGAAGCTCGTGTCACTTTGCATTCTTGAACCTCCTATCGCCCGTATGAAAGAAACTTGCTGAGCTATAATATCTCTCTGCTGACTATTTCTGGAAGCATTTAATCTTCATATTTTAAGGAGTCATGGCTAGCAGTAATGGTTAGCTAGAAAAAGCCAGCAAAGCTTTGATTTTATTCTGTCATTTCTAAGGCAAGAGGATCTGAAAATGCCACAAATCGTGCAAACTAAATTTAGTAGCAGTTGATATATCTTTTTCCTTTTGGAGTCACGTTTCAACCATTTTAGAGACAATAATAAATCTACATTAAATATTTGCAAGTGGTGGCGGTCGTGCTTTTGGGCATAAACATTTTCATTCTCTAAATTCAATGGTATGCGTGGTTGCTGGAGACTCCATTATCTTTGTGGAGGTGATAGTTACATAGGTAGTGACGATTGAAGTTGGTTTGCTTTGCTGCAGAACTTAAAATTGATCATGATATATATAAAAGTCATTCACATCTTGAAGAGGGGGGATCGGAGGATAGAAAAGAAAAAGGCTGATTGTCTAAGTGTGGAGAGGCCGAGGTGAAAGAAAAGAGAAGCCGACAGATCTGAGCATGGGTGTTTGAAGTAGTTAGATTAGTTTAGAGTTTATTTTTTTAATTCCTACATTATGAGGCCAAATGTATGGGCCAAATATTGGATATGTAATATTGATTTAGACAACAATATAAACTGATGAAGCATATCACCTTCTAAGTATTTTTCTGTTGCAAAGATCTATTTCTTTCTGTTGGTTGTATTGGAATTATTAAGACAAGGAAGAAGCTTGCCCAACCTCCTGTCATTATTGTTATGTGAAGTTACTGTCATTTTCTACATTTCTTATTGTGTTTGATTTTTGGAAGTGTGTTTGTGAACGTGACTAGCAAGGCAGTACAATCAGTTTGGTATTAGAGCCATGTTGAGATTGCATATTGGTAAGTGGTCAATATGCCTTTGAGAAGGATGGGTAGAGGCCAAGGCAGAGGCTGAAGAGACCATGGTGACCTTGACTTGATGTAGAATCTGATTGCAAGGTTGGATGCTCTTGAGAGGGCACAGAGGAGAGGAAACCTAGACATTGAGGAGGTAAGTGATGAGGAAGAAGAACCACAGAGAGAAGAAAATGAGGAAGGACAGGCAGATCTAGGAGATGAATTTGGTGAAAGACTGATAAGGTCAGTCATGAATTTGGGTTCCAAACCTAAGATCCATGTGCCAACTTATGCTGGAAGCCTCAATGGTGAAGACTTAATCGACTGGATCAATGACTTGGATAAATATTTTGAATATGAGGGTGTAGCAGAAGAGAAAAGAGTAAAGTTTGCCTGCACAAGATTGAAGGTCATGTTGCCATGTGGTGGGACTTTGTCCAAACTGAAAGAAGAAGGAGAAATAAGGAAAAGATTAACTCATGGGATAGGATGGTGGCTAAGTTGAAGGCCAAATTTCTTCCCAGTGATTATCAAGCAAATCTATTTAAGAGATTACAAAATTTGAAGCAAAAAGATATATCTATGAAATATTATACAAAAGAATTTTACAAGCTTATAATCAGGTCTGGGCATGCTGAAGATGATGTGAAGAAGATACCCCGTTATGTGAATGGTCTAAAATATAGTCTGCAAGATGAAATGAGTTTTTTGTCCCCAAGAAGCCTAGAAGAGGCTTACCAACTTGCCTTAAAGGAAGAGGAGAAGCTGCAAAGGAAGTAAAGTCAGCAAGAGAAGAAGAGAGGAAGATGTTTTAGAGGAAGGGGACATCAAATTGGTAGGGGACAATAGCATCACCAAGGTGAAGAAGCTGGAAGTTCTAGTGGGACAATCAACAATGATAGAGGTGGTTTTCAAAATAGAGGAGGAAGTTCTTATGGAAGAGGTGGTTCACAAGGTAGAGGAAGAGGATTTGCTAGAAAATGTTACAAGTGCAATCAATTTGGACACAAGAGTTGGGACTGTGCTGAATCATCACAAGGAGGACACTCAAAATTTGAGAGAAGAAAGCAAGTTGTTCAGGCTGACCAAGAGAGTGTGGGATCTCCAGTACATCACAAGGATGGAGTAGAATAAGAAGAGTCCTTGATGCTTAAGAGAGCATTGTTAAAACCACAAAAGGAAAGTCAAGAGCCAATTCAAAGGAGAGCATTGTTTAGAACAAAGTGTAAGTCACAAGGTAAATGTTGTAAGCTCATTATAGATAGTGGTAGTACTGATAATATTGTTGCCACTGAAATGGTAGAGAAGTTGAATCTAAAAGGATTAAACACCCAACTCCATATAAAGTAACTTGGTTACAAAAAGGCCATCAAATATTGGTTAGTGAGCAGGCCTATGTTGATTTTTAGATTGGCAATTATAAAGATTGTGTTTTGTGTGATATAATGCCCATGGATGTGTGCCATGTTTTGTTTGGAAGACCGTGGCAATTTGACAAAAATTCAGTCCATGATGGAAAGGAGAATACATAAACCATTATGAAGGATGGAGAGAAGCATACCTTGCTTCCCATAAAGGAAAAAGAAGAAGACAATAGTAATAAGGTAATGATGGTAAGTGGTAAATAATTTTGAAAGATTTGAAGAATGAAGAAATTGGTTATGCTATGATTCCTAAATCTAGATGTGTAATGACTTCTACAAAGTTGGATGATTTGCCTATTGAGATACAAGACATTTTGAATGAAAATATGGATATTGTTGCTAATGAATTGCCAAATGAATTGCCTCCCATTAGAAGCATAAGCCATCGTATGGATTTGATTCTAGGTGCTATCCTTCCAAACAAGACTGCATATAAGTTAACTGTTGACCTATTTTTCCTCTAGCAGGAGTCAAATAATTCAAGCAGCATCAGTCAGTGTGCATATCCCCAATGTAAGCTATATTTGTGATCTGGAAGTCTGACCCAAATCTCAGGGTTTGAAGCTTGCCTGAGGAAGCTTACCATGTGAAAGAGCTTGAAAAAATAGGCAAGTTTGCTTTTTACATCACCCTGAAAATTGCTAAAATAAGGAAGTTATGTATGGTCAATGATCTGGTCAAACCTGATCTTCCCGATTGGGTAATATTCTGAAGATTGGGTGATATTCTGAAGATCGGGTGATATTCTGAAGATCGGGTGATATTCCAAACATCAGGGTGATATTCTGAACATCGGGTGATATTCTAAACATCGGGTGATATTCCGAACATCAAGTGATATTCTGAACATCAGGTGATATTCCATATATCACCCTGATATTTGTTATATCACCCCCTTTTCTGAATATCACCCCGATATCCAAATATCATCCCCTTTTCCATATATCACCCCGATATCCAAATATCACCCCAATATCCAAATATCACCCTTTCATCCAAATATCACCATGATATTTGTAATATCACCCCTTCATCCAAATATCACCCCCTTTTCCATATATCACCCCAATCTCCGAATATCACCCCGATATCGATATATCACCCCGATATGATGATGACACCATCCTATCACGTTTCAATAAGGCCCGTCCATGATGGTTACGTCACCATCATATCCCTCAAAAGGAGAGGTATACAAAGGCCGATTCAAAAAGGTAGGGGCCCGCGTTGTATGTAGATCTAGGTGCATATTTAGGGGGTGATTTTAAAGAGGAGTTTAAGCACCAAAAGCAGAGGTACATGATCCGGATTTGCATATTTGGCCGAAGGGACGTTTCAGCGACCATTTTGGGGCAGATGCAGATATTTCTGGAATTCATTGCTGCACAAAGAGGAAGCAACTCGTATTGATGAACAGAAAATATCTTTCCACCGCCTTGTTTCAGATATTTTCATGTATGCGTTATTAAGGATCGATGAGTAAGTTGCTGGCATTGAAGACTGAAAATATCTCCCACCTGCCCTTGTTCCAGATATTTAGCGCCATTACTCCTGGCAGCTAGGACGTCCCTTTAGAGGTATTTCTGGATGTAGCTCTTGGAGCGCATGGTTGTAACTGACTTAGGTTAGATTGAATGATATATAAGCTGAGGCTTATGATGTAAATAGGGTCAGAAAATTTTTGGGCTTTCAGTCTTTTTCTGTTTCCAAATAGAGCTTTCATATACTGTAACCCTGCCTTCTTATTGAATATATGCAAGTTATTTTTTCCTCCTTTGCTAATTTTCCAGTTCTGTGTGAATCTACATATGGTTGTCTGTGAATGTCTTTATTCCTCTCAATCATATTGTTTTTTTTGCCTATGCTAGAATCATCTAATCTGTGCATGTTTACTTGCTATATCTGTTTATGTTGTGCATCTTCTTGGTTATATGAAAGTTTCTTTTAATCAGTCTGGTGTATCACCCTTACTTTCAGTTTTCTTGTTTTCATTTTTCATTAGAAGCATTCCTCCTCCCTTTTCCTCTAAAGATTTAGTAGTTTTAGGTGATATCTAGTCAAGGAAGCCAGCCTTCTCTGGAGGTCTGATCTCATTTAGCAAAGTCCCACACTTAGAGATCATTCCCATGTTACTCCAGATTGCATGAGGTTTCACAACTGCATGCAAGGGTGCAAATCTGGGTGATAACATTAACACCTATGGAAAATGAAGAGATAAGGAAGCAAGTGGAGGATCTTTTGAAGAAAGGATTGATAAGGGAAAGTCTAAGCCCTTGTGCTGTTCCTGCAGTATTGGTTCCAAAGAAAGGTGGGGAATGGTGTATGTGTATTGATTCAAGGGCAATAAATAAAATTACAATAGGATATAGGTTTCCCATACTTAGGATTGAAGATTTAATGGATTATTTGAGTGGTTCAATGTATTTTTCCAAGATAGATTTGAAACGTGGTTATCAACAAATTAGAATTAGACCAGGGGATGAGTGGAAGATTGCTTTTAAGACTAGTGATGGGTTGTATGAGTGGTTGGTTATGCCTTTTGGGTTGTCTAATGCTCCTAATACTTTTATGTGGTTAATGAATGAGGTTTTGAAACCATTTATTGGTAAATTTGTGGTCGTATATTTGGATGACATTTTGGTGTTTAGCAGGTCAAAAGAGGAGCACCTTGAGCATCTGAGGCAGGTTATGAAGAGACTACAGGAACAAAAGTTGCAGATTAATTTGAAGAAATGTGTGTTTTTGCGTACTAAACTAGTTTACTTGGGCTTTGTGGTGTCAAAGGATGGATTGAAGATGGATAAGGAGAAGGTTCAGGCTATACTTGATTGACCATCACCAAGGAGTATTATGGAGGTAAGAAGTTTTCATGGTCTTTCTAGTTTTTATAGAAAGTTTATAAGAAATTTCAGTCATGTTGCAGCACCAATATTGGAGACTATTAAAGGTCATAAAAGACCATTTGTGAGTGAACAGCCCATACTTGCTTTGCTAGATTTTGATAAAGTGTTTCAAGTGGAATGTGATGCTAGTGGTTTGGCTATTGGGGCAGTCTTAAGTCAAGAGGGGAAGCCAGTTGCTTATTTTAGTGAGAAATTAAATGATGCAAAAAGAAAGTATTCTTCTTATGATTTGAAATTTTATACTTTGGTTCAGTCCCTCAAGAAATGGAGACATTATCTTTTGCCCAAAGAATTCATTGTGTATATAGATAATCATGCTTTGTAGTTCATTAACAACCAGCACAAATTGAACCAAAGGCATGCTAAATGGGTTGAGTATATTCAGAGTTTTAATTTTGTTTTGAATCATAAAAGTGGTCAAATGAATAAAGTTGCTGATGATTTAAGTAGGAAGAATTTGTTGTTATGTGAGATAAAAACTAACAGTGTGGGATTTGAAAGTTTGAAAGAGTTGTATGCAGAAGATGCAGATTTTGGAGAAGCATTTGCAGCTTGCAATGATCCTATTTGCCAGAATAAAGAACCATGGATTGATTATATGATACAAGAAGGTTTGTTGTTTAAGGAAAATAAATTGTGTATTCCTAGAGGCTGCATGAGAGATAATTTGTTGAAGGGAAAACATAGTGGTAGTCTTGCTGGTCACTTTGGCAGGATAAGACTTTTTAGTAGTTGAGCACTCATTATTATTGGCCAAAGAAGAAGGCAAATGTGAAGAGATATGTGGAAAGGTACAAAATTTGTTAACATACTAAAGGAAGAAGTCAAAATGCTGGACTATATCAGCCATTGCTAGTTCCAACCAGACCTTGGGATTCTGTGAGTATGGACTTTGTTTTGGGTTTACCTTGTACACAAAGGGGTAATGATTCAATCTTTGTTATAGTTGATAGATTTTTAAAAATGGTGCATTTTATACCATGTAAAAAGACTAGTGATGCCACTAACATTGCAAATTTGTTCTTTAAAGAAGTTGTAAGGCTGCATGGTATTCCAAGAAGTATAATTTCTGATAGGGATACTAAATTTATGGGTCATTTCTAGAGGACTCTATGGAAGAAGTTGGGCACAAATCTAAATTTTAGCTCTACTTATCATCCACAAACAGATGGATAGACTGAGGTTGTCAATAGAAGCCTTGGAAATTTGTTGAGATGTCTTGTTGGTAGTTCACCTAGAAGTTGGGATCTTATGTTAGCACAAGCTGAATTTGCATATAATGATTCCCCAAACAAAAGCACATGTTTTAGCCCTTTCTATCTGGTGTATGGAATGCATCCCAGAGGTGTGTTTGAACTTTGTAATCTTGTTGGAATGGAAAAGAGGAGTGCAGATGGGGAAGAATTTGCTCAAGTCATTCATGACATTCAAGAGAAGGTGAAGAATAATATTGAAGACAACAATCTGCAGTATAAAAGGCATGCTGATCAGAAGAAAAGGGAGTTGCAGTTTCAGGTTGGAGATCTTGTATTGGCACATCTTCGAAAGGAGAGATTTCCTACAAGAACATACAATAAGCTTCAGATGAAAAAGATTGGTCCATGTCAAATCCTTATAAAGTTTTCAGCCAATGCTTATGAAATTTCTCTACCTATAGACTTGAACATATATCCTATTTTCAACGTAGTAGATTGATATCCATACAAAGGAGATGCAAAAGCAGAAGAGGTTGAAGCAACAATTCCATCTATGGGAGAACAATCTGGGACAGTCAATGTTTCACAACAGATAGAATGTATTCTGGATAAATAGTTGTTAAAGAAGACTTGTAAGAATGAATATTTCAAGTACCTTGTCAAATGGTGCAACCACCCCATTGAAGATGCATCATGGCTTATAGAAGATGAGATCATTAAGTTGGGTCATTCAGTCATAGACCTCATGAGCTGAAGTTCATGATCTCTTTCTACCTAAGAGTTTGATGCAAGGGCATCTTGTCTCCTCCAAATTTTGGTTTTATTTGTTTTTAATATTTGATTTTCTTTTGGTTAATAAGCAGGAATTTTTCTTTCTCAATTTTTGTGTGCTTGAAGCTCATGTCGCTTTGTATTCTTAAACCTCCTGTCACCCGTATGACAGAAACTTGTTGAGCTATAATATCTCTCTGCCGACCATTTCTGGAAGCATTTAATCTTTCTATTTTAAGGAGTCATGGCTGGCAGTAATGGTTAGCTGGCAAAAGCTAGCAAAGATTTGCTTTTATTCTGCCATTTCTAAGGCAAGAGGATTTGAAAATGCCACAAATTGTGCAAACTAAATTTAGTAGCAGCTAGCATATCTTTTTCCTTTTGGAGTCACGTTTCAACCATTTTAGAAACAACAATAAATCTACATTAAATCTTTGCAAGTGATGGCGGCCGTGCTTTTGGGCATAAACATTTTCATTCTCTAAATTTGGTGGTATGCGTGGTTGCTGGTGACTCCATTATGTTTGTGGAGGTGACGGTTACATAGGCAACAATAGTTGAAGTTAGTTTTCTCTGCTGCATAACTTAAAACTAATCATGATATATATAAAAAGGCATTCACAGCTTGAAGAGGGGGGATGAGAGGATAGAAAAGAAAAAGGCCGATTATCTGAGTGTGGAGAGGCCGAGGTGAAAGAAAAGAGAAGCTGACAAATCTAAGCAGGGGCATTTGACAATAGTTAGATTAGCTTAGAGTTTATTTTTTAAT
The DNA here is from genome assembly GCA_027924645.1 of Cunninghamia lanceolata. Classification (NCBI taxonomy): domain Eukaryota; kingdom Viridiplantae; phylum Streptophyta; class Pinopsida; order Cupressales; family Cupressaceae; genus Cunninghamia; species Cunninghamia lanceolata. The sequence goes on along the minus strand of BSBN01000026.1, from coordinate 4,567,279 downwards.
TCCTGCATTGTGAGGCCGAATGTATGGGCCGAATATTGGATATGTAATATTGATTTAGACAACAATATAAACTGATGAAGCATATCACCTTTTGACTATTTTTCTGTTGCAAAGATCTATTTCTTTCTGTTGGTTGTATTGGAATTGTTAAGACAAGGCAAAAGCTTGCCCAACCTCCTGTCATTATTGTTATGTGAAATTCCTATCATTTTCTGCATTTCTTATTGTGTTTGATTTCTGGAAGTGTGTTTGTGAACGTGACTAGCAAGGCGGTGCCATCATGTATCATCTCCGAGTGAGAAGCTAGCTTGAGATGACAAAATCCTCTAGCCTCTTGTGCCTCCTACCTCCAAATGAGCATGTTACACTTTATCCATTTGATGTCCCATTAATCTCTTTGATAGCAGAAGCATGTGAGTCATTGAAGGCCAGGCCAAGTGTAACAAACATGGCCCCGAGAGCACAAGCAATGTTTGATATAAATGTAGCCATGATAAAAAAAGGTTTAACAAGGTGTCTGATTCCAAAGAAAATGCACATTTTACAATAACTTTGAAAACAAAATACAACATTATCTCTCCTATTACCAAAATGCATAAATTCTTATATCTCCAACAAAGACCCTTATTTTAACATTGCATTGTCTTCCTTATTTCTCCTTCAAAAAATAAAATATTACCCAAATCTGAACCCACAACCACTTAACTTCAAGTGTATTGAAGTAACCAACTTGCCCATACAACATAGATGATGAAATTCAACTCACAAATAATTTATCATTAGTATTTCTGATGTAGCCAACAACATACACTCAATAAAATTGTGCCATTAATCATGTGTGAGAGCCAAAGATCTGGAAACTGAAAAAAAACTTCTATTCACCAACTCTGCTACTACAATGAGAGAAAACTCTCTTATATCTAAGGAAAACAAAAAAATAAAAAATTACCTTTTTTGATAGATTTCAACAATTGTCAGATTTTGCCATTTTAGGTAATTTTACAATCATATCTTGAGAATCCAGTTTTTCCCAAAAGCTTTCTAAAACTAAGGTAGGATGAAAAGCCAACTAATATTTAAAATTCAAAACATGAGTTTCGAGTTATTACAAAAGCAACTTTTTAAAAATCTAGAAAAAAATACTAAATTGCCATTTTGAGGGCCAAGATGAAAGTTTCAAGCCTCGAAAAAGTGCCAAGACGAGGTCCAACTGACTAGGGTCAGTTGGGAAACCACTTACCACCTCATAACACATCCACCTATAAAATCTAGTAGAAAACCCACATCCGAGTCAAAAGTTATGACCTCCAGAAGTCCCTGCATCATTCTCCTCTGGTTGAAAAGAACGCAACTCCTGCAAGTTGTTTTATGGAACTTGTGCCACTTGTCGAAATCCATTTTCTTCAATTCCCACCCTAGAATACATGTATTATCTACTTGTGTTAGCCCTTCCCACTGTACTAGAAACTTGTTGTCTTTACCCTGTTGCATGCATATAGCCTACTTGTCTAAAATCTGTGCAATCTTTTCTCTTTTCTCACTTGGAACTTGTTGTTGTTGCCAGTCTACTTCCGCCTCACCTTCAATTTTATTGTATTTCAACTTGTTGTAAGTCTTGATGGGCTCAAAATCCTTCTTTGGAGTTAATAATGTAGGTACAACACATGGGCTCAGGCTCTCCGTTACCACACCTTTCCTTATGAGATTTGTCACTTGTCGATTGAGTTTTGTATGGTTGGTAGGACTCATTGTGTAAGTTTCCCGATTAGGTATGGATGCTCCTAGGATCAAATCAATATGTTGTTGAATATCTCTCTTTGGTGATAGATCCTCAGGCACAACATCAACATGTTCTTCTAGTACCTTGGGTGCTTCTGTTGGTATTGGTATTTCCTTACCATCTTCTTTCTGTGCCATTAGTGCATAATAGAACCCTGTCACCTTCATTTCCCTAACAAGTTCTTTTGCGGACAACATACTCTCAACTATCCTTTCATCCTTAAGGGGTAATAAAATCACTTTAGAACCATCTTTCCAAAAAGTGTATGTATTCCTTTCTCCATCATGCATTACCTTCCTATCATATTATCATGGCCTTCCCAACAACACATGGCATGCATCCATTGGAATGACATCACACCATATTTCGTCCTTATAATTCTTTCCTATGGAAAACTTAACTAAACACCTCTTATCAACAATGACTTCATTTCCCTTTTTAAACCATGCAATACGATAAGGATGGGGATGCTTTTCACAATACAGGTTCAGTTTATCTACCATTTCTCTAGAAACCATATTTTCACAACTACCACTGTCAATAATAACTTGACATACCTTTCCTCCTGAGGTGCACCTGGTTTGAAAAATATTGGTTCGAAGCCAAGAATCATCACAACCTTTAATTTGTACTTGTTCTTTTTCTAGAATGACCATTGCTCTTCTCATCATGAGACTCTCACCCATATCTCATAGAACCTCTAGTTCTGTTTCTTCTCCTTCATTCTCAGGTTGAACCAAGTTCAACCTAGGTTGTTCTCCTTGCCTCCTTTCATGCATGTGATAGTCTAAACACTCAAAAGCCTTATGACCCTCCTCACCACACCTAAAACAAATGAAAGGTTTTTGTGGGTTTTCCCATCCTCTACCACCACTGTAACCTCTACTCTGAAATCCTCTTCCTCTTTGTTGACTTTCAGGATCTTGCCAGATATCTTCTAGTTTCTCTATTCCTTGGGATGATTCTCCCTGATTATAACGTATGTTACCTCGCAATGGAGATGATGTCCCCCTCCTTGCTCCTCCATTCTTTTGAAAATATTGTCTACTTTGTTTTTCTTCAGCCTTTAAAGCTAATTGGTATGCTTCTTCCATACTACTAACCCTGTGCATGCTCAATTCATCTTGAATAGAGAATTTTAGACCATTTACATACCTTGCAGCCGTCTGTTTAGTAGTTTCTTGATGCTCCATGCGGATAGATAGTTTATAAAATTCATCTATGTAGTCTTGCACAATAAATAGATTTTGTCTCAAATTTTGAAATCTATGAAAAAGAGTTTGTGCATAATCCATAGGCAAAAATTTCTCTCAGCTTCTTCTTCATTTTTCTCCAGGTCCTGATTTTAGTCTTTCCCTTTCTAGTTCTTTCCTTTTTTAGATGATCCCACTAGATCATGGCATGACCCTTTAACTTGGTGCATGCAAATTTCACCTTCTTTTCCTCTGTCATAGTCTTCCATTCAAAGAATTTCCCCATGTTATTCAACCAATCTATCAACTCCTCTGGTTTGAGGCTACCTGCATACTCTGAAACTTCAATTTTGATCCCATCATTATTTCCCTCTAATGTTCTGAGCATCCTCTCTTCAAAGCTCATGCCTTCTAATTCTTCTTCTTCATGTTCTGTATCTTGATCTGCACCTCCTCGACCTATCTCTTCATTAGATTCGTCTCCTCCTCTACCTAGTCTTTGGTTTTCCATCCGTGTTGTAAGTTCTGCTATTTGCCTTTGCAGATTTTGTATTTCTCTATGCATCTGGGCAAGACTGCCTCTTCCTCTTCCTCTCCCAGCCATCTTCCTACTCTGATACTAGATGATGTAGCCAACAACATACACTCAATAAAATTGTGCCATTAATCATGTGTGAGAGCCAAAGATTTAGAAACTAAAAAAAAAACTTCTATTCACTAAATCTGCTGCTATAATGAGAGAAAACTCTCTTATATCCAAGGAAAACAAAAAAATAAAAAAATTACCTTTTTTGGCAAATTTCGACAATTGTCAGATTTTGCTATTTTAGGTAATTTTACAATCATATCTTGACAATCTAGTTCTTTTCCAAAAGCTTCCTAAAACTAAGGTAGGATGAAAATCTAACTAATATTCTAAATTCAGAACATGAGTTTTGAGTTATTACAAAAGCAACTTTTTAAAAATCTAGAAAAAAACACTAAATTGCCATTTTGAGGGCCAAGATGAAAGTAATGATGCAGGGACTTCCCAAGGTCATAACTTTTGACTCGGATGTGGGTTTTCTATGAGATTTTACAGGTGGATGCGTTATGAGGTGGAAAGTGGTTTCTCAACACACTCTAGTCAGTTGGACCTCGTCTTTGCACTTTTTCGAGGCTTGAAACTTTCATCTTGGCCCTCAAAATGACAATTTAGTGTTTTTTTCTAGATTTTTAAAAAGTTGCTTTTGTAATAACTCGAAACTCATGTTTCGAATTTAGAATATTAGTTAGCTTTTTGTCCTACCTTAGTTTTAGGAAGCTTTTAGGAAAAAAACTGGATTCTCAATATATGATTGTAAAATTACCTAAAATGACAAAATCTAACAATTGTCAAAATCTGTCAAAAAGGGTAATTTTTTGATTTTTTTGTTTTCCTTGGATATAAGAGAGTTTTCTCTCATTGTAGCAGCAGAGTTGGTGAATAGATTTTTTTTTTCAGTTTCCAAATCTTTGGCTCACACATGATTAATGGCACAATTTTATTGAGTGTATGTTGTTGGCTACATCAATTTCTTATAAATTCTACACATTAATTTTTTACTCTCCTTATTCTAAAGAATTCACCGTTTTTAACTTTCTCCACATTTTTCTTTTACTCCAATACTTTAAAAACTTTTTATGTGGCTTTTAGTTTCTAAACTTCATAAGATAATTTAGTAAGGGAAATAAAGTTTAAATGCACCCTTTTAACTTCTCACACATTTCTTAACTTTTCATGGCTGGATGAATCTCATGCCACAATTTTGCTTCACTTTTCGTCATCAAATTGCTCATCAAATACTCACAATATCCTCAAAACTTTTCTAGGTTTTATTCTTCTCTTCATCAACTTTCCGCAAAATCTAAATTTTTTAAATTTAGATAAAAAATGAGAAAGATATTGCAATTTTGGTGATACTGTGTTAGACTGTTTTAAAAAAGTCATTTTAAAATCAAAATAATTTAAATTCTCAACTATAATTTGAACACTTAGCACCAATTCTCAAACTCAAATTAATGGCTTTTCATCGTCATTGCTCTCTAACAGGTCTGACATCTTCATTGCACTAATACCATGTTGAAATGGTGAACATACACAAACAAAAAAAATAGAATAATATATTAATTATGGATGTTCTCAGATGATATTACAATGTAATACATTTTCTTATAAATCTTTTGGTTTCCCATGTACAAACTATTCCAGGAATAACCAACTAACCTAACAAAAGATTTATTTATTATTAATTAGTAACTAACCTATTATTTATAAATTAACATTTGCATGTTATTTTATTTATTATTTATTATTATTCTAACCTATACTAGAAGTTGTAATAACTCCAACATTCACCGTATTTCTTGTTGGTCCATTATTGGGATTAGAAATCTTCTATCCCTTCTCTTATTCTTTCACAAACAAGCTACTTGCCTGTCCACCAGGATTATCACCATCTCAGATTTTTTTTCTCAAATAATAACTGCTCTGAACCCGAGCAATAGTTGCTATAGTAAGAGACCTAATTTCTTCCTCCGAAGGTCTCCTCAATTGAAATTTGCAAGAATTTGATTCGAATTTGTATACACAATGATCCTCTTCATCATTATCTGAGAAAACTTGTTGGTGATAACAATTTTTCATGTCTTCTATCATTATCATCCATATTTGAACCTCCTTTTGCAGATGAAAATTCATCATTGCTCAAGCACCATTGAGATGACAACATATTGATATTTTATTTTTCACGGTCATCACTGTCACTACATTCATTGTAAAGAGCATCTAAATCAATCACTGACCTTGCTACAACACATTGTAAAGGAGAATGAGGTAGTTGACAAATGACACACCAAGGTGTGTCCTCTATATTGTGTACTCCTTTCTTTAGAGGATCCAGTGTTTCTTTGTTAACATTTCCTTTCTAATTATTATGGACATGCTTACCATTATGCCAATTGGTATTATAAGTTTGGTCTGATAGATGAGACATTCTTTCTTGCATGGCAAAATTTGCCTTTTCAATTGATAGTCCTATATCATTTCTATCAACCTTATAGCTCAACTCTTTCAATGCACTCATCATCTGATCTAGTTTATCACTTTGTATAGGAGTTTTACTACTCTAACCTTTGTCAAAGGACAAAATTCTATGAATCTTTCCAGAGGCTTGTCGATTACTTTCTATATTTGATGATAGTTTGTAAGCATCTCTAAGAGTTTAATGTTCTTTGTCTCTCAACATGTATCCAATCTTTGCATCATAAGCATTGTAGTAGAGGACCAGACACATAAGCTCATTTGGTCTCAAGTAATGGGGTATTTTAGCCATGACTCTAACAAACCTAGTGTTGAAATTAGACACAGATTCATTTAAGTCCTTTACAATATCTGTGAATTCATTTATAATGAATCTGGGATCAGTCTTATCACCATAATATTCTCTAAATACTCTTTGAAATTTAGTCTAGGAATCAATACTACCATCTGGTAAGCTTTTATACCATTCTCTAGCTACATCATCCAAATATTGGATAAATAATTTCATCAAAACATCTTCTTTTTCTATTTCAAATCCATCAATGAATTTGTTAAGGCACTCAAATGATCTTCCCCTGATATGGCATTGTATCCTTGAAAATTTATTAATTTGGACCTTACCTTAGCAAGCATCAGATTTGGATATTCAAGAATTCCAATGAAATCAAATTGCCTATATCTTTATAAATTGAGAGGAGGTCTAACCACTACTTGTCTACCAATCCTCTTGACATGCTTATTATTATGTTCTCTAACATTTGTAGTGTTCTCTTATTTAAAAGAGTTATTCTTGTTTACAAGAGTTATCAGGGTGATCTATATTTCTTAGATTGTTAATTCTCATCCTAAGGTCCTACATGGCCTTTTTGCTTCTAGTCTCGCCAGTTCTACCCTGAGGGTGTCTAGTTCTCTATGTAGATCTTCATACTTTAGCACAATATTTATTTTCAAATCTTCAGTATCAATTTATTTACCATCCTTTCCTTCATATTCTTCCCCACTCGAGCAATATTCTCATCATACCAATATGTGTGTTCATTTGATTTAGAAGGGGAAGGCATATTATTATCAAATAGAACATTACTTCTCATGTTCAAATTATACATAACTGTTCTAGACATGAGGGCTTCATTCAATTTAGCCTCTAATTCTTTTATTTCCTTTTCACTTGAACTATACCATCGATTTTCTTCTCTCGACATAGCAAGCTTTGATGCAGATTTATCATTTTTGTATTCTAATGCTCTATAATTTACAACCTAATGCTCATCAATTTCCAATTTACTAATATTTGAGTTGGATGGCTGACAGGTTTGTATCATTGGCCTTCCAAGTAGATTGTTCTCTTTTCTTTATTTCTCCTTCCAGTTTCTTACTTGAATCATTTTGGTACAATGATATTCTCCCATCCATTGTGATATGTAAATAGAATAAGGTTATTATAACAAAAGAGTCACCACCCACTAGGGGAATTTAAATAAGAGGGTACACAATTACTCAAAATATTGGTGGGAACACTAAGGCTGATGGAAGGACACTAAAATAAACTAGTTCCAACTTCATATCTCAAAGATCTGACACTAACCCAAGGATGACTACTAGTTACCTAGTAGAGTCACCAATTTGTCGGCTCTCCAACATGTTCCTCAATAATTTCTAAAGAATAACTAGATCTTATGCTCAAAATTAAATGGAGATTGGCCAATGAAAGGGAGAAAAACCTTACATTGTTCTCCCCTACATTATAGGCTTTGTAAAGCCAAGGTGGGTACCCCTTTGTGACATTAAGTGAAAATACATACCAGGATTACATCATAGTTCCTAGTAGATATAAATCTTCATACATATTGATAATGGTTTGTAAATTTTTCAAATATCTAAGGTCCCTTCCTTGTAATCCTTACAAATTGGTATGAATAGGAAAATAATTACTAATAGATTATGGTTTGGTTTTGATTTTTCATTTGAAATTTTGTAAGGTGGTTCTCATTGCTAGACCGTTGCCTATTTCTGCAGCTACAGAGTAAAATGTGGACCAAATATTGTAATGAACATAAATTAGAGTATTCAATTGAGCCTAATTGGCAAGGTTCCTGCCTTACAGAAATATTAGACACTCAATTTCCCTCCCTTTCTCACAATTACACCCATTCTTAGTTATCCACAATGAATTTGTAATGCTCCTCATATTAGTCTTGAAAGTGTGCTAACTGAATTACCTAAGTATAACACTTATTACATTCATTGAACACAAAGTCGCAAAATCTAACAAAGAGAATAGAAAATGTAGACCCAAGAACCCCTTGAATTCCCTGAAACATTCAAACATCTATTTGGAGACAGAATACAAAGATGAAAATAGAAGTATGGTCTTACATTGATTTATTGAAAGACTTGCAAAGACATTACAAAAAATGTTCACAAATTGACCTATTCACACATACATCAAACACTCAAATACATTGCAAATTTGAATTACACCTGTGTTGGATCAATACTTTAGACCTTTCTTGAGAACTTATCTTTAGGAACCCACACTACAAATGACTCAAAAAGTTCAATTTATGTGTAAGAGAGGAAACTCAGATTGAATTTGGTAATGACATCTGGCACAATCTAGTTTGATATTTTTGCAACCAAATTGGTATAAAGGAATATGCCATACCTGATCTTTACACTTGTTCCATTTTCACTCTTCCAGTAAACTATCATTGATTCATTTGCAAATTCTCGCTCATTTTTTTCACCCTTGCAATAAAAATGACATTTGATCTCCACTTTTACTAAGGACATCTCCAATTATAACTTGAGTTGTTAAAATCCATTTACCATGCATAATGGCCTTGGAAAGATCATGATTTGCCACATTGATGATTGCTGGCATGTTTTTCATGCTTCAAAGTCCTTTGGCAGGATTTCAGGCCATTGTGGGTCACAGGAACTAAAAAAGTGAAAGAACTAGGGAGAAAGGAAAAAGTTCCAACTGGACACTTGGAAGCAAATGGGGGAGGTCTGGGCCAGGGAAAAGTTCTAGCCCAAGATGGGGGAAGGAAATAAAGGAGTGGAACCTTAGGGAGGAATCAAGGAACTGAAAGATGTCAGAACTAAGGGCAAAGTTCTAGTGGGACCTAAATCTTCAAAGGGACAAAGGGAAAGAGGAAAAGTGGGAAGTAGGAAAGTGGGGAAACCAAGAATTCAAGGAAATTAGGGTTTCAAGGAAAAAGGAGACAAAGGGAAAAGTTTAAGAGGTCCAAAGTTCCTTGGGAACCCAAAAACCCACAAGGGTAGTAAACAATGCCCAATACTTAGAATTTTTTGTTGCATCTTTAGTGTGACATCATTCTAATGTCATCACGACCTTGCTGAATCCAAATGAGTGTCAACATGGGGATCAAGATCCTAGAGGAACTATGGTTCTAAGCACCACAAAGAAAGGGTCTGGGAGCTAGGAAAATGTTCCAGCCCAGAGCTCTGCCAATCCCTTGGAAATGTCTTCTCATTTTGCCTCTTCCTCTATTTTTCATCCTTTTTGGCCATTCTGTTCTTTTCAAAACTATCAAAATTTCTTTTGCTCCATCTTTCTTTTCATTGCTTTTTGATGGTTCTTCTATTTCAATATTTCGACAAGTTCATGAACTGGCAAACTTACCAAAAGATTACTTGCTTTCTTTCTCTTCATTGTTTTCTTCATCTTTAAGCCTTTCAGCGAAATTCGTAATCTTCAAACCTATTTAGCATTTTGGTGAGTTTGTGAACTTGTGAACTCACCAAAACCTTTATCTCTTTTCTTTCTTTTCACCATCCTTTGTCTCTTTTTTTCCATTTCAATAAATTGGTGATCTTGCAAACTTCAAAACCTTAGCCACTCTTGTCTCTATCTTCTTCTATTCATTTACATTTTTAACAAATTGTGAGAACCACAAATTGTTTCTACAGGTTCATGAACCTATCAAGACATCAAAACATCTCTTAACTCTTTATTTAGTTTGCACTTGCTTTTCTTTTCTATCAGTTCTTTGGCCAAATAAAGAACACACAAACCCTTTTCAATAGGTTCATAGGTTCGTGAACCTATCGAAATGCTGAAAAGGCCTTCTACTTAGTGCATTTTGAAGGCTTTTATGATTTTTCAAGATTTTTCAAGTGTCACTCTAGACTTATGGGATTTTAGGAGGATGGGTGAAAATTTGAGGCAACAAAGACACTGATGGCCTAGGACCTTGATGGATCTTGGGCATACCTTACAAGTTTGGGAGCCTGAAAATCATGGTCTCAACAAGTTGAACATCATACATAAATAAGGATCTTGTTTTCCCATGCATCCTTTGGCATACTATACACATATTCAAAGTAAAAGTATGGTGAGACTTGGTTAAACTCTTTAAGCTTCCACTACAGACCCACAAGGTGATCTACAAATCCAAATCCAACCAATCCTTTAACATGTGTGGTAATAAAAATTATATCTTTATTTTTTATAGACAAACCTTTGGAAGACATATTTTCTTTGAGCATTATCTTCTAAAATGGTTTCATATGATGGGTTTCATAGTAATCCTTTTCTAAATCTAAGATATTTCTTTTATGAGATTTGATTTTTTGCACATCCTCTAGGCTTTCATTCATCGTTTGTAAAGAAAGCCATGGTTAGCATGACTAATCAGACTAATAAACCTAGGATTATAATTGGCAACATCCAAGTCTACAATTAGTCCCATGCTAAATATGCTAAACAAATTTGCTCCATATAATCAAAATAATGTGCTTAATTTTTAATACTTGTTTTCTCTAATCTCTTTAATTTAGGGGAACATGAATTAGTCATTTCATCAAGTCTTTATTTTGTCAAATTATTCACATCTTCCACCTCAATCAATTTACCCTATTGATGTGTCTTTTCCACCCAACATTTGAGGATAAGCTTGTTTTCTTTACAATTTTTTGTAGATACTGTTATGTCGTAAAATGTCCCCTTGGGACTTTTACCTCCTAAGTTTAGCTCTCAGGTCCCTTGTTTTGCATCTTGCATGTTCATTTTGACTCCCAGAAGAAAATGGCCTGAAACCCATGTCACATGGGGCTTGAGGGACATTGTGGCATTTGACCCTACCCTAAAATAGGACCTAAGCACTTGGGCGCTCACGCCCTAGTCCTGGCCTATTTTAGGCAGGTCCCAAATTTGAATGTTGGTTATGTGACCGTTAGACAGGTCCCATGCCGACATCTTAAGTTTGAATTACAAAATTTTTAGCAGGAATGCATATATAAGCATGTTTAGGGATTCATTTACAAACTAGAAGATGATTATGAACTTGTGGCATACTTGTGATTTAAGAGCATTCAAGATATTCATTGTTGTAGAGCAGAGCATTGTTATTGTATTTGTGATTGCAAATTTAACTTCATCTTCTCATGTGATTGAAGGATCTTCATCTATGTGAGAGCTACACCTCTGAGGTGACATTTGTTTGTGTTTGAATCATTTATCAATTTGTTTCTGCCTCTATCCCACAGGGATACGTACTCTTATCTGACAATGGTGTTCAGAAGACTTGAATGTCTCTACGGGGCTTGACTAACACAAGCCTCTAAACACCACAACCCCTAACCACACTCCTTTTTGATTGCAGGTTACAGGTACCAAATTTCATGGAGTGGAGTTGCAGAAGATAAGGATTCTGGATCTGACAGAAAGAAGTAGTTTGGAGCATTTTTGGGACATGGGTGCCTAGGGCAATGTCCTCCAGAGTTTCAGACATAGGAATATTTGTGATAGTGATATTCTACATCTAAAGAAGCCTTGACATCCCGAAGATCAGCCTGCTTTGGACCTGGGCACCTAGGGTAGTGTCCTCCGCATCTCCCATGACGAAAACAGACAGAACAATGATTATTAGTGTCGGAAGGAATTATACATTTCCAAATATCAGCCCGCCTTGGACTTGGGTGCCTAGGGCAGTGTCCCCAAATATTCCAAATCCTAAACTTCAAAAAATGGTTAGTAACTAATCTCTTTCTTCTATCTTAGTTTGCGAGCATTTGTCAGAATTTATCAGTTTGCTTATTGTTTTGCATATTTCAGGTTTCTAGCATACTTGAGCATTAAATTAATACATTAATTAATAATTTCTAAATTTTCACATCATTTGAAGTGATATCCTAACTTGTAGGTGAATCCTCTTGCCAAGGAGTGATTCAACTTGGTTGATATGTCCTTGAATGTTGTGAAATGAGGATCTAGCCATTAAACCACATCATCAACCCTCCTCCCTTTTCATACAAAACATTTTGGTGAACTTGTGTTTATTTGAATTTTGCACCTTGCTGAGTGTTGTGTTGTAGATTTGCATTCATTCATTTAATTTTTATCTTATTGCATTTAAAAATTTACAAAAAAATTGAAAATTTGAAAAATTTAAAAAAAATTGGTATTTTAGGCTTGCATTTTCACATAATTTGAATTAATTTGAATTTAATTTCATTTAATTTATATTATTTTCATTAGATCTAATTTAAATTATATAAATTCATCATTAATTATTCATTTGCATTACATTTTCATGCTTAATTTATTTGAAATTGTGCATTTTTCATATAACCTAGTTTTTGCATTAGCTAGGGTTTGTAGTTAAAATCTTGTTTCAAATTTTACTACTATTTTAAACACTCATTTAGGACTGATTTCTAACTATAGTGTTTCATCATACTGCATGTTTGCATTTATATTTGACATCTAGGGTTTAAAATCTTGCATTTTCACTAGATTTTGACTTATTTTGCATATAGGATTGCATTATAGTTGTGTTGTGAAGGATATTGCTGCATTATTGGACTGATATTAGGCTTATTATTCACTTCCCCTCTTTAATTTCCTTACAAAATCTCTTATTTTACTCAGTTACATTGAAAACAGTTGAAAAATCAAGCATTTTAGGTCATAATCATACATACTTTGCACTTGTTTCTTGCATAAGTGTTGAAAATCTTTAAAATCTGATTTGGCATTCACTTGAAAACATATACATTTCTTCTCAATACAACAATAATTCTAGGTTTTCTCCTAGGCCTTATTTGAAAAAAAAGGGCCCCTAAACTCGAAATAACATTTACACCTCATGATAAGACAATGGTAGACACTGAAGGGCCTCTTTACATTACAATGAACATAATGGAGATACTTGTGCATGGAACACTTATAGACCCTAATTGCATAACTAATGTGGTTACGGAAGAGTTTCTCTTAAACATGATTTAGTACAAGATTCTTACGAATCATCAGATTTGAGGATTAAAACACATAATGGAGCTTTGATGACTACATTTGGGAAGATAACCTTATTGGTCTCAGTATATGATAAAGTTGTGGATCAATTATTTGATGTTATCCCTTTATCTAACCTCTTCCATGTAAAACTAGGACATCCATGGCTTAAGTCTATGAATGTCGTCCCCTCAACTATTCACAAATGCATAAAATTCCCTTTACATGGAGAAGTGTGTACTATCCACCGTAATTCATATCAACCTCTGGCTAAGGAAAAGAATTTCACTCTTGATTACTTTTGGCCACAACCTGATAGAGACCCAAAGCCACGAAGAGACCACTCTTTCTTAGAATATAGATGATACAAGGTGTTGGTTTTTCTTCTGAATCAGCATTAGGGTTTGCCAGTTCTAATGCACAGGCAGATTCAGCCAACTAAATACAGGAGGTTGCGTGAGCTCCTCCCCTTCACTTCTAGTTCTGCCGCACCAAGGGGGGTGTCCCTATTTGATAAAAGTATGACCTTGACTAGCTCAATGACAGAAGGATTTAACTTGACAGCAACAAGCATAATACTCTCATGTATGGACCAAGATTTGTGTAACAAATCAAAAGGTTGGCAACATTCTTGGACATAATGTCTGGTTAGGTATGAGAGCATGCAGGGGTTTCCTACTCCTAATCCTACAACTAACAGGTGAAAGGATGAAATGGTTTGAAATGATGTTTGGAGTTATGGGACTTTCCTAGACCCATTGAACAGACAGATTCCCAAACCAGTGCCTTATCTGGGCAGCAGAGTCATATTTAAGAATGTAAATGTCTCCCTATGACAACATAAATTCATATCCAGAGGACCTGAGAAGAATGCTACTGCCTAACAACATGTCCAAGAAAGAGTATTACTTATGATCATACTTAACAGATCCTATGATGCAATCTATTTTCCTTTGTATCTGATCAAAAGCCTATTTAACCACTCCTTGAGCAGACGCAATAAATCAGACACACAATATGCATATACTGAAAAACTTGGAAGCCCTTGACAACCTTGTTTGAAAGGAAAATAAATGACATACAAGAGACAATCAGAAACAATACACACACAGGTGTTTTTCATTTAAAATCAATCTGCATAGGAAGTCATCATAGAGAAAATCATCATTTACAAGCCAAAATAGACTAGTACACCAGACAAAGGACCGAGTCTGTAGCAAAAAATGCCTTTCAAAATGTGAACACCTTATGTTCAGAGCCAGAGCCGAAAGCCCAAAAACATCCAACCCTCTAAAATGAGTAACACTTCCTACTTAAAAACAACCAGAGGGAAGTGTACTCAGCATTAATTACATAGCCAGAAGTCAAAAATCCGCCACATACATCCATCAGAAAGAATGACGCTCAAAAGTCATCAATGCAGCAGACAAGGGAGGCCTCGAGCCTTGCGCCGCCATCTGGAAGTCTTCATTCTCAATCAGGCAGTTTGATCATTTGTACCATCGCCCATACCCTTGCTACAGTCGCCATTGATGGCCCAACAACCTGTAACCACCGAGGAAACTGACGCAGCGTTCAAAATGAAGCCTCCCGCCAAAACGTGTTTCGCTGTAGGTTTAAAATATGTAGGAAGATTAATCCCACATGCATGGTGTGGAGACCCCTTTAGCACTTTAAAAAACATGCCCATATGCATAATAGGTGTCGAGCGCTTTTGCCACGCTCGACACACGCCTCTCTCTCCAAAAGCCCATCACCAAGACCACTACCATCGGCCAACCACACAAAACTCCTGCCGACCTCAACAGTCACACCGATGCCTATCGGAATCCCCTGTCGGCCAGACTACTACCATCGGCCAACCCAAAAACCTCCTCGCCAATAGGCAAAAGTCATGCCGAAGACCACCTCCGTCGGTGTGACTGACACCATCGGAGCAACCAAAATCTCCCCAGCCGATAGACCAATTCTCACCGATAATACTTCATCGGTGAGACCAATGCGAAATCTGCTCGATAGCCACTCTATCCTCCCGTCAGCCAGAGAATACTCCATTGGCGGACCCTTCAATAGCTATCCCGATACACAATCTCACTCCGATGGCATACCACATCCTAGGTCTTCGGCGAGACCATCAACCCTAGGAGCAACAAGAAAATCCTTGGCCGATAGCACAAGTCCTACCGACGACCACCTTGAACATCCCTCATCGGCCAGACACCTTACATCGGCAGCCCAAAAAATTGCTTCGTCGATGACCAAACACACGCCGATGGACATCCATCGGCTAGACCAAAACAATCGGAGCACTCAAGAAATCTTTCGCCGATGAAGCCGATCACTCCAATAAGACCAAAAACATAAAACTTTGAACCGTTGAACCTTGAACCGGTTCAACCCGATGGTTCAAAAGAGAGGTTCAACCGAGAAGTTTGACGTCGATACCAACTTAGTCGGCAACATAAAAGCAACCCTGCGAACCCATTGAACCGATGAACTAGTTCAACCCGATGGTTCAACGCCGAGGTTCAAACATCAAAAATACTCCCATTGGCAAAACACTTGACTGGCGGCCAAGAAACTCGAAGCATCGAACTATTGAACCTTGAACCGTTGAGCAAAGGGTTCAAGTTCAAACCGGAAGTTCGAAGACACAAAAACAAACTCATGCCGATGGAGAAAACATGATGGCCCCTTCCTCAAGAACTGAGATGTAGATGCTGAAAAACATTGAAGGGGTGCCAAAACTTAGAACTTTTTTGGATATTTTGGGATGGTGCCTGCATGAAAATTGCTCAGAAATTGACAGTCAATTCAGGCACCAACACAAGGAAAAATAATTAGCTAGAGTGGTCCTTTACAAACAATAAGAGAAGAACAACCTGCATTTGAAGAATGTCCTAGACCGAAAGGTAAAGGACCCCATGCTGAGGTTCCTCCTCCATCATCCTTACAAGGATCAAGAGTTATTCGTTGAGAACAAGGGACTTCATCAAGACAAATGAGATTTGAACATGGTACTTCCTCTTTTAACATGCAAAAACCAATGGAAAAACATGACACTACCTTAAAATAAATAAACAATAAGACAAGGAGAAATAGACAAGCAAGAGAAAGGAGGAAGAGAAGACAAGATTTTGCTCGTGAAATGCATCTCAACAAGAAAATATCCCACCTAACATTGAAACAAACAGAGAAGAACTTAAAAAAGATGAACTTAAAGATAATGACAAGAGTTGGGCACTTGTACCTTACGTCCCACTTTCTTCTATTATTCGAGAGTGGGAAAATGATTATTTGCTTGTCGACAACCATTAGTTTGGTTGTGCCTATAGGTAAGTATTTCTAACCCTTTACCTTTGTGTTGTGTTCCCCCCATGTGATGTGTTATGTGTTTTTTAGGCCTCCTTCAATGACCCTTGATACTCTTGTAAGGTCAAGGATACTGGGAGACCACCTCTGTTGTGACCCTTCTTCTATTTGTATTATCATTCTTCTATCTTGCTTCTCCTCTATTTTTTATTATTGTGTTTCATGCCTTAGGGGCATAGCATTACGGTTGGTGACCTGGGGGTACCTTCCTACATGGCAAACCTAAGGCACTTGTTCTCCTCCTTGATTTATTGTTTACCTTCTTCTAGTGGTTCTATCTAGTTGGTGGATGACAAAAAACAAATAATACTGATAAGGACCAAGTGTCCCTTTAGCGAATAAGCAAAAATGGACCTAGTCCATACATAAGGAGGGGGTTGATATATATTATCCCAACATTTGGCTAGTAGAATCAGTCCATGTGATATTTTGATGATGTCATATATTTGTTAACAAACCATAACAATGTCGATGCTCCGTGCACTTTGTTTATCTTGGGTCTCGCCTTGCTTACACTCGGTTCTGAGATCTTTACAGTATAGCCCCATGGTTATACCTAGTTTTCAAATCCGTAGTGTAACCTTGGCTCTTGATGTGATTGTTTTTATGCATTTATTTTGATCATGTGATGTGGTTATTATCTTCTAAAAAGATTTCTAACCTCTTTTCTTCTAGAAAATTTTGTGTTTGTGGGAACATTTGATGATCGTAAAGTACATGTCACCTTTGGGGGCATGGGCTTTACAAGAGCCCTTGTTCCCTTGTGTGTTTTCTTCCCACCTTAATGTTCTTGATATTGGTACACAAAATCAACTACCTTAAGGTGGGGGCATATAAAGGTAAGTTGTCTGATGATTTTGATACTAATGAAGTGTGTTTTCAAACTATGATCTATTACGTATACCTCCTTTTCAGTGTAAGGCATCTTCGTGATGCAGGTGGGGTTGTGTACTTTGAGCACATGCTTTCTTTTCACTGTAAGGCATCTCTGTGATGTGGGTGGGGTTGCATTTTAAGCCCTTCTGTGGAAGGCAGGATGGTGTATCTCATGAGTGAGTGCACATCCTTTTGTTTCAAAAGTCCTCTGAGTAGGTGGGGTTGGTGTATCCTCCCTTAAGCATTTCTTTGGCAGTTGTTGTGACATAAGCCCAACCATCAGGTGTGCCTATAATGTGCCTAAGATGGTGGTGAACCTAGCAACAGGCTCCTTCCATCATTTGTTTGTCATGTTTAAGACATATAGTATGTCTTTGGCATGTTATACGGTGCTCGTGTATTTCATGTGTCTTTTCTGTGTTTTCCCCATGTTGTAGTCTAAAGACGTGTGGTGATGAGTCCCTCCTATGCTTTGGGATTTGTATGGCATGTTTGTTCTCAAGTGTAGTCTAAAGATGTGTGGCACCGAGTCCCTCCTATGCTTTGATATTTGTATTGTGTGTCTATTGCCCCATATGTAGTTTCAAGACTTGTGGCGAAATGCCCCTCCTACATTTTGGGTTGTGTGTTTACTTTCCATGTACTTGCATTTGCATTCATATATATGAGAACATGAAAAAGAAATAATCACTACATTCACTATATTCACTATGTTTTGCGTGTCTTCAATGTTGTCTTCTCCATGTCTTGCGTGACTGTTACTATCTTCTCCATGTTTTGCGTGCCTGTTACTTTCTTCAATGTGTTTGGCATGTTTGCGACGTGTCTTCTCTAATGTCTACCTGAGACTGGGGCTAGAGATAGTTCCTTAATCTTTGTGTATGCATTAGCTTCAAGTGCTTGGCATGTTTTCTATGTTTTGACTGTACTTTAATGCATGTATGGGCCATGCATTCATACATACATTAAAGTGGGGGCTAAATTTTATGTTGTAAAATGTCCCCCTAGGGCTTTTACCTCCTAAGTTTAGCTCCAGGGTCCCTTGTTTTGCAATGTTAAGTTTGAATTATGAAATTTGTAGTGAGAATGCATATATAAGCATGTTTAGGGATTCATTTGCAAACTAGAAGATGATTATGAACTTGTGGCGTACTTATGATTTGAGAGCATTCAAGATATTCATTGTTGCAGAGCAGAGCATTGTTATTGTGTTTGTGATTGTAGATTTAGCTTCATCTTCTCATGTGATTAAAGGATCTTCATCTATGTGAGAGGTACACCTCTGAGGTGACATTTGTTTGTATTTGAATCATTTATCAATTTGTTTTTGCCTCTATCCTGTAGGGATACGCACTCTTATCTGACCACGGTGTTTAGAAGACTTGAATGTCTCTTCAGGGCTTAACTGAGGCAAGCCTCTAAACACCACAACCCCCAACCATACTCCTTTGTGATTGCAGGTTACAGGTACTAGATTTCATACAATGGAGTTGTAGAGGAAGGTTGCAGAAGATAAGGATTCCAGATCCAGTGGAAAGAGGTAGTTTGGAGCATTTTTGAGACATGGGTACCTAGGGCAATGTCCTTCAGAGTTTCAGACACAAGAATCTTTGTGATAGTGATATTCTACATCTAAAGAAGCCCCAACATCCCAAAGATCAGTCTGCCTTGGACCTGAGTGCCTAGGGTAGTGTCCTCCGCATCTCACATGACAGAAACAGATGGAATGATGATTATCAGTGCCAGAAGGAATTTTGCATTCCCAAAGATCAACCTGCCTTGGACTTGGACGCTTAGGGCAGTGTCCCTGAATATTCTGAATCCCAAACTTCAAAAAATGATCAGTAATTAATCTCTATCTTCTATCTTAGTTTACAAGCATTTGTCAGAATTTATCAGTTTGCTTACTGTTTTGCATATTTAGGGTTTCTAGCATACTTGAGCATTAAATTAATACATTAATTAGTAATTTCTAAATTTCCACATCGTTCCAAGTGACAACCTAACTTGTAGGTGAATCTTCTTGCCAAGGAGTGATTCAACTCGGTTGGTATGTCCTTGAATGTTTATTGTGAAAGGAGGATCTAGCCATTAAACCCCATCATCAACCCTCCTCCCTTTTCATACAAAATAGATACAACATAATTGAGTGGTATAGCCAAATGATGCAAAGCAACTTTTGCATGCCCAATTCTAGAGAACAAAGAAATGATATTAATATCCTATAGAAAAATAGGTTTCAAAATAGAAAGATGGTATCCTATAATTAATAATTTTACATAGATATGGAAGCCAATTGACTCACTACTACATGAAAAGCATTTAAATGCTTGGTTACACACTTAGTTTGATATAATGCAATAATTTGATCTCATGAACTCTTAGCAATATTTTGAACTTTAACATTCATCATGACTGAATTAGAAAGACACAATCTAATAGTAAATTTGTCCCATTCATCTTGATCTGGATTGCTAATCTTTTCAATCTCAATTGTCAAGGTGTTGGCCATGACTTCCAATTTTAAAATCTTATTTTCAAATCCACATGAATTATCCCACACTAAAAATAGAAAGCAACATAAGAATGTATTATATGTTAACATTTTAATAACATGTTGATACTTAGACACATGTGGTGAGAGAAGATACTCCCCACAATGCGTATGTTTACAAGTCAACATCTAAGCTTGAGCTTATCCAATGCATAATAAACCTAGGGCAATTCAATAAATATGCAAATATATTAAATGAAATCGAACATGATCCATCTTTAGAAGGAAGATCTCTCAATAGAATCACTAAAATCATAAACTCTATTAACTCCAAATAAATGATTATCAATGTTGAAAAAGGATAGTGAAGCCTTGTTGGTGGGGTCACATCCATGGTTAGTAAAATGTGGATGCCATTTAGGAGAGAGAAAAGTGACAACACTACCATGAACCACATCATGGTTTCTACTCAAAATAACTTACTAGCCATATAACATGGAAAATAGTGAAGAGCAAGAAACTAAAAAAATCATTTCTTACTGTATACACCCAAAAATGGCTCGAGATAAATTAAATAAATATTTTATATTTATTTTATTCTTATTTCCTCTATCAATAAATAAATATAGTAATTTATTTATTTGATTCACATTTATCCTATTCTTCCAATAATTAAATAAAATTTAATTTATTTAATTAAATATCTTAATTCTTCTAAAGTTGTCTCTAATTAAATAATCATAATCTATTTAATTATTATTCTAAGACAAAGTCATATTCCTAAAATCCACATCATTCGTCCACATCACCCTACACATCATTTGACACCTCAACTACATGTTGGACCATAAATTAAATATTAATAATATTTAATTATATATTTATCCTCAACACATGTCCTACTTCCTCTCAATCATCCCTACTTTGTAGAAGTTGGTTTCTCCACATCATCATGGTCAAAGTTGACTATGAGACACTTGTCTCATGAGTGCTATATTCCCTCCAACATGCCAACAAACATAGACTCCTTCCATCTTTCTCTCATGGTCTTTGTGAGCATCTTGCCATGTGGCTCCTTGTCCCACATATCTCGCCATCTTGTCAATGTAGTAGGAACATCCTCCTTCTATATCTCCCCTCATCCAACCGATTCAATCTTGACCCTCCATGTCATAAGACCAATTCCTCAACCATTGATCTTTTGCCACTTGGATCTAAGCCATCCTTTGTCTATAAAAGGAAGCCTCTCATCCTCATTTTAGAAGAACACAAAAGAGATCATACTTTCATGCTGCTAAAATCATATCAAATATCAAAAGTGTGCCTTTGGCTTTTATTTGCATAGCATTATCATTTAGCAATCTTCATTTGCATATCATTTAGCATTAGAAATCTCCATTGTTACAATGTAGTAGCTTCATAGTATCTTAGATTCATAACATTATCTCCATTTCACTATTATCATTAGCTTCATTAGCTTCATCCAATCAATTATCATAATTTAGCATTGTAGAATCATTTACTTTTCATAAAATCCACCACAAGTCCATTCATCTTAGAGTCATCTTGAAACAAAGAAGTGCATTCTGAAAGCATAATTATAATCAGCAAAATCAAGATCTCAAGAAGATAGGACATAATGCCCGACATGAAGGAGAAATCTACATTTGAAGGTATAAATAATGTCTTCTTCAAATTCTATGTTTTTCTATTATTTTCATTGGTGATTTTGGTTTGAGTAGAAATTTAGAGTTTTATGGTAACTTAATAGGTTTTTACTATTTTTCTCCAAATTATCATCACATTTTTTACGCCCACCATGGGGCACGTACCCCGAATTTAACATAAAAATTAGAGTTTTTGTGTGTTTACAATTGTAATAGAGCATTCTAACGCATTTGTGTTCCAGTCTTGTGCATCCATACCAGAGACAAATCCTACATGAGAAAATTACTATGTTTCTGTGCATTTAACCACCATTTCTACACATCTGAACAATCCTTTTGTGCATCTGAACAATCTTTCTACGCATCTGAACAATCTTTCTATGCATTCGCATCAATCACTTTTGGTTTATGTTTTTGGACTAACTTGGTTACTAATTCATGGTGCAATTGTTTTCGAATGTCCAAGATTGTATGCTAAGACTACTAATAGTTGTTTTACAGGTTTATTGCCTTTATTAAGACATCATTTTTGCATTCATTCTTGCATTGGTAATTTAGTAGCATCTAGATTAAGTAGGGGAAAGTAATCATACACATCTATTTTGCATATGTTTGATATAATCAAACATAGTTTAATCTAGGGGGTTAATTTGACATTAATTCCTTTCTTTTCTTTGATCATACTAGTATTGCATCTTGTGTGATTAGCTTAGTTGCACTTAGTTTAATCTAGGAGGTTAAATGACCATTTATTTTATGTGTTTGTGAGGTGATAGGTGTATGCTCTCCCCTTGTACAAAACTTGGGTGACCAAAAACCAGACCCATCTCTTTTTACTTTTTATTTATCCCCAACAAAATCCATAGAAATTATCCTTTCTTCACTTTGTGGATTTTGGATATGATCTTTTGGTTTTGTTCTTAGAAGGACCTACCTTTTGGAGTGCATTTCCTCCAAGAGGGGATGACCCTAAGCGGATCTTTCCTTTGGACCACTATACAAATTAGTCAAGGTGAAAGCCAAGTCCTAACCAATGTTAGCCTTTGCCATACAGTGCCAATTTGAAAGGAGGCGTACTAACACTTTTGTGAAGAAATTTCACATTTATGTAAGGTATATTACACTCCTAGTAAAGTTGGTTAAAGCTTTTGGTGGCTTGACGAATGTGTGCAAGGTGTTTGTCCCCCAAAAAGCAACTAGAAACCTCATAGTTAGTGACTACCTGATCTACCTCTAAACATTGCAATAGTTTTTAGTGCAAGGGCATAGAAGGTTTTGCCCCCAAGATACTCACCATAAGGCTCCCTTGAGATGAGATAGAAATCTACGGCTTAGCATAAGCTACTTGTAGCTTTCTGGGGAAAGGGTGATTGGGTTCTCCTTCCAGTCCTGGAGGTCCCTATCTATCCTCTCTTGCAAAGAAAAAGAAATGTACACACCCACATTAGGTGTGATGACACTTGAGTTGATAGAGATTCCAAGTGTGGGCTGATGTATTGCAATGAAATTGTGTCCTTAGGTATAAAAAGTGCTTGATTTGTCTTCAAATTGTGTTATACCCATGGAAATTTGGGCTTTTTGTGAGCCTTCAACATACACTCATTGGTACAAATATCCATTGTGTTTTACTGTCTATTATGTCTTTCTTGTCAAAAATAGAGAAAAATCATCCCAAAAACAGTATTTTACTTAGGAAAATGAACCAAAAATAAACTAAAATTGATAAAAAATAGTCACTGACACAGAGTTGCACATACAATCACTATTTCTATGCATACAATAATTATTCCTACGCATTTGATCTCTATTAATGCGCATATACATCTATGCATATACCCTTTGTTTTTGTACATGTAAACACTATTTCTACGCATTTGATCTTGCGCATACACAATAGAGGATACTTCCCTAGGTCTTGAGAAAACAAACAAAACATATTTAGATACCCTTTTTCTCATAGACTTCATTTTAGGAGTCATACAAACCATACAGAGATATCTTGTATCCATTTTAGACATTCACACTTACCTCTCACACTTAGCTTCCCAAAACAAACAAACAAGATTTTCACAAAGTGCTTTTGAGATCTTATCATTTCAACAACAATTTAGTTAGTTTTCCTATATCAAGATTCATCATCCTTTATATAGGAGCTATACTAAAAGTCTTGACAAAGTTAGTCTCCATCATAGTGATATCCATCATCTCTATTGACTTACTTTGGATCACCCTTTGATAGCTATTTATCATAGCTCAAGATTACTATTTAAATAAGATCAAAACAACACTTTATAAATCTTACCATCAATACTTCAATCTAGTCATATTATCTTTCACCCAAACTACACTTCATCAAAGCCATCACTTCTATCTACACATGTTACATTCAACATCATTCATATAAACTTTGTATGGTTGAGACTAGGGCTCAAAAGAAAAAATGAAAAGAAATGGATCCATTCATTGGTAGCCAAGATCTTTCTAGTGATGGAGAAGAAGAAATCTCCTAAGAAAAAGTTGTTAATGCTCAACAAGACCCAAAGTTTCAAAAACTAATGGACAAAGTCATAGCAATAGATCCACACAAATATTTCCTTATGCTTGCACAACAAGGAGCAAAGTTACCTCACAATTTTGATGTTGCCAAATTGAGAGAAACAATTCAAACAAATGAAACTGAAACTCCTAAGAACAAGGAAACTAAGGATGTGACAAATCCATTAGATGCACTTACTCAACAAATCCAATCTTTGCAAAAACAATTTGTAGATTTACAATCTGGATCCTCAACAAAACATTATTCACTAGAGGACATATCTCCCTATCCTTTTGATAAAGGCTTGATTATGATACCTTTTCCCTCCAAATTTGAAGTACCCAAATTTGAGAAATATAGAGGAAAAGGTGATCCTCGTGACCATATTAGGGAATTTAGTGTTACATGTTTAGAAGTTGCTCACAATGATACATATCTAATGCAACTCTTTCCAGGTAGATTAGGAGGTCAAGCCATGGAATGGTTCTCATGTCTACCTCCTAGAATCCGTACAGTTGATGAACTAGTAGACAAATTTGTAACTCACTTCTCCTATAATATTGAACACGAGATATCAATGTTAGATCTTTGCAACAATAAACAAAAGAGTGGAGAATCCTGTTGGTAATAATTTATGTCTAGGGTTTAAGCTTAGACGTTTGCAGGGTTTTTCATTCAAAACCTTCAAAATTTCTTGGTCCATCGGTGTCGGAGTGACAAGCGGCATCAGGCAGATTGCGGGGTGTTGGCCCGACGACAGTGTTCTCGCCGATCGAGTTGTATCAACATGTTGGGAAGGTCAATAGAGAGTGTGCCGATGGTGCATGTCTTGCCAACTTGTGAAGTTTAGTGGTCTTCGGTGAGACAATGTGTATTGGCGGAGCAATTTTTAGATGCGCTGATAGGTTGGGGTCTGGCCGATAGATGATGGTTTGAAGTCACCCTTTGGCAAGACAGTGCGTATCGGGAGAGCTAGCAGGGAGTTTGCCGATGTAGCCAGTCTGGCTGATAGGGTATGATTCATTTGGCCATCGGGGTGACATGTGATATCGGCGGATGGATTTTTGATGGCTTTGACAGTTTGTGTCTTACCGATCGGTGTAGCAGTTGGCGAGAGTTGTGGGATCAGAGTAGTGAGTTGGAGTTTGGCTGATGGGGTTGGTCTCCCCGATCCAGTGGCATCATCGGCGTAACTTTTGACGTCAACATGAAGAGTTTGTGGTTCGCCGATAGTTGGTGTCTGGCCGATGAGGTAATTCAGGGGCTTCATCGGTGTGATTGGCTTATCAGTGGGAGAAATTTTGGGCGCGCTGATGTATTGGTGTCATAACGAAGGATGTGGAGGTCAGAGTGATTGAGGTATCGGCAGGAGTCAAGGTGACGGGTTGGTGGCAGGTGGTTCGCTAGTCATGTAGGGCAAAAGCGCACGACACTAGGTTTGCTCTCGACTTGGTTTATAAGCTACTTAGGCAAGCATTGCAGGATGAATCTGGGATTATTGATCTTACATTTTTGGAATGGTCAGCAGTGGATGCACGGGGTGCCTACATGGCACATTTTCATTGGTTCTTGACTTTTTAGACTTTTTTGGCATCGCAGATCTCAGCGGTAGGGAGGACTTCAACGGTCGTGGTTCAAATTTTCATCAGCGTGGGATTTTCTTGTGCTTGCTGTATCTTTCTTGGTGGGAATCTTTAGATGCAGACTGTTGCTGCGTCCTACGGGTTGGTGTGCCATTAATGGCATAGGAATTGCAGAGGTATGGCCTGATTGACCGAATAGCTACCCGATTGAGGAAGGAAGTCCTCAGGTGGTGGCGTGGGGCTCAAAGTTCAACCACTCTTGGTTGTTCTTTCTGCTTGCTGCATTTATTGTTTTGAATGCCTTTCTCATGGTGCCCTGTATTTGGTAGAATTTCAAAATTTTGAGAAGACTTTATGATTAATTGCTAAAAGTACATACTTGTGCTATAACAACCATGCTATGTTACTCATTTTTAGTTGTTGAAAACTAGACAAACTTCTAGCTCTGTGATACAATACAACTTAGTTGGCGGCCCTGTCCTGAAAGCTCTTTGAGTTTATGAGTCTCATGTTGTGTGTTTCATGCATAATTTAACTGGTTTCATGCTGTTTTATATGAGAAATGCACTGATTGCATGTGTTTAATCATTTATCTCCAGGTTGTGGCTGTATTTTCTTTTGAGTCTAAATAACTAAGGGTTATTTATGATTTAGGAATATGGGTTTTCTGTATTGAATGTTTAATCTCCTACCTTTGTTCAAGGGACAAATTAAAAGTTTCAGATTAATCATTAAGAAAATATGTTGCAGCAAGGATTCCTTTAAGTATGAATGACTAAACACTCTGTTTTGGGAGATATCTGTAAGGCAGATATAATAAAATCCCCTTGATACCCAGTCTTTGGTATATGTTTATGCTGACTGTTCACATGTGTATGTCTACTGACTCTGAGCCCTAGATAGGCACCAATCTAGCCTTGCATTGAGGTTACACTCCAGGTCCTAATTTTGCATCCAAATATAAATCAAACTCAAACTTCATAAACAAACCTTTTAGGACTTTAGAAATAGTTTTAGGACCAAAATCCTCTGTCTACAACTGAACATAGGCCCAAAGCTAGCCCCTTTGCACTTATCTCACAGTTTTGGTCTACTTAATAGAGGATTTATCTGTTTTGTGTCAACATCCCAGCAAATACATAGATGCATTTTATAGATGTTGAATAGGGAATACCCCCTTGGTTCTACAGAGCCTAAAGAAGAAGAGGAGATATTTATAGAGTCTATCTCCTATACTGTTGGCCCCTGGCCCGGGAATCCTGTTGATCAATGATGGCTATTTTGTAGGGATTACTAGGAATAAGCATCCAGCCTGGGAAAATAGCCAACAAATCCTTTGCTACTTTCTTGCAAAGATGGAGACAGCTTGCAAGCAAATGTCGATATCACATACCTAAAAACAAATGATAGAAATGTTTGTTCACAATTTAAACATAGAATTAAGCTCTCAACTTCAAATCCAATATCTCACTTCTTTTATTAAGGTTATTGATATGGGATTACTCATAGAAAAAGAAATGATAGCCAAAGGACAAATTAAGATCTATAAGGATGTTACTAGTTCAAACAACAACACTGACAAATCTAGGTTTTGGACCAAGAATAAGAACATTGTGAATGATGGGGTTGTAGATGCCAAACATGTTACACCAAAACAACCCATATTAAATTTATCAAGTCCACAAAATAATGCTTCTTCAAACAAACCAACCAATAATGAACTTAGACCAACATGCTCTAATCCTCCCTGCAGAAAATTTACACCATTAGGAGAATCCACTGAATCTTCTTTAAGGAAACTCATTGCAAATAATCTCATGATGCTTCCTATAGTGAGAGACTATGAACCCAAATTTAAACCCTCATGGTGGAAAGATTTTGATTATTGTGAATTTCATAGGAGTAAAGGTCACAAAATAAATGATTGTCAAAGATTGAAAACACAATTCAAGATTTAATAGACAGAGCTTGAGACATATCGATTGATGGTCATACATCTAATGAAGAACATGTGGCATTTAATAATCCACTTCCTAACTATGAGAAGGGAAGTACCTAAAAAACAAGCAATAATGGTGGTAATAATGCTAATTACACGAAAGTATCTTATGAGTACACCATTAATCACATATCTGAATATGACTCACATGTAAATGTGATTACCATTAACAACAAGCCTAATTGTAATGTTAATACCTATCAAGGAAAGATTACTCTTCAAGGGGTTCCACCCAAGCCATCTTTCATATCAAATCAATGCAATGTCTTGGACCAACTCAAACAGACGCCCACACACATATCCATATTAGAGCTTTTGTGTCTTTTGCCATCTCACAAAGCTATCTTAGAAAAGGCTCTACTAGAAACTATAGTACCCCCAAATCTAGACCAAGAGCAATTTCAAGCCATGGTGGGACATCTCACCATGCCTCATTTCCTATCTTTCACTGAAAATAATGATATGACCATTAACCAACTTCATAATGCATCTCTCCACATTGAAGTACTTATTCACAAGCATAGAATCAAAGAAGTGGACTTATAGATGGAGGAGCTGGTTTAAATATATGTACCTTAAAATTAATCCTTGCATTGGGGTTTTCTGAAAATGTTGTAGATTTGAAGAAGATAATCACTATCAAAGCATGTGATGAAGAGGAAAGAGCCTCTAAAGGATCTATTGTCTTACCCATAAGAATTGGAGTAGTTGATAAAGATGTGGTTTGTCAAGTCCTTGACATGGATTTAGCCTATAATATTCTTCTTGGATGCCCTTGGATTCATGCAATGAAATCTATACCATCTACTTATCATCAATGCATAAAATTTCCATACCATGGTCAAGAGATTACAATCCAAGGAGATCCCGATCCCTTTAAATATTGCAATGCCATAAAACCTAAACCTGAAGTCATTATACCCACTAATCATGCAACCTCATCATCTACATCTCATGTTGATATAAGCTCATTGGCCTCTACATCCAAATCTGCTGAAATGAAAGTCAAGCTCAAGGGCAAAGGTTTTGGAGAGTATTCCATTGAACAATCCTTTTGTATCGCACAATTACCTCTTTCACCCAAATCCTATGGCAAACCATCCATGTCTAAACAATAGTCATTGAAGCATCTTGAAGGTCCTTTTATCAAATGGGGCAATCTATTAGAAGAAAGTGAAGAGAAAGACATCCTCCAATGGTTATACAAGGAAGAAGAAAGTGAATTCAAGTCACAAGAACAAAAAACACAATTACCAACTGAGCAATATGGCATGGGTTTCATTATTATCAGAGAATGGGATATGATGGTCATAGTCCCATAGGCTTAAGAAAAGAAGAAATTATTGAACCCATACAACCTTCTTTATTATCTGCCTGAGACACTAAAGGACTAGGTTATAAAGGAGATGTCATAGAAAAGGCTACTACAAATCCAGGGGAGCAAATCCATAAATTCCAAGAGGGAAGTGAAACAAATTCTAATGAATGGAAATGGGAAATTTTTTTCTGAGTTATCTTATGAAGATAAGCATATTGATGTAGTTCAATCATACAACTCCACCAATACATACCATGAGGGACAAAGTTCAAGGTCTAGACCAATGGAGTTAGATTCATAGAATATCAAGAGTGATTCCCACGAGGAAGGTCAGATATCCCACGTGATAGATAATCCTAAGGAGAATACTGATTTGGACCTTGGAGATACCACCATAAACTTAGAGAAATTTTCCATCCTAACCATCATTGCCCTTGATCTAGACCAACCAAATGATCCTCTTCCACTAATATATCTTGAACTTATAGATTGGGAACAACAAGAGGCCCCTAAACTTGATACCTTTCACAAGGATGATGCTATTATCAACTATCTAGGTCTTAGGGATCATCTACCTCTAGGAAATCATAAGGCATGCTTAACTATAGAACTTAATAACGTGGCTTATTTTGGAGAGAGTGCCAAGCCTTTTAGTCAAAAAATATAACAATAAAAATGGATCTAATGGTGAAAACTGCTTTGCGGTAGTATTAGATCATGAAAAAAATAAAATAAAGGACATATCCAATGGTGAAAACCTCTCTGAGGTGCCAAAGGATGAAATGCTTGACACTCTCCCCAACCCTATACATCAGGAGAGGTCTTCAGTCTTAGTAGAACCAACAAAACCAGTCAACATTGGTACAGAGGATAGCCCAAAGATAATTCATCTAGTAACATCTTTATTAGAGCAAGAACAGAAAAAATCATCAAATTCTTTAAAGACAGACATTAATTTTTCTTGGTCCTATGCAGATATGCCCGACCTTGATCCAAATCTCATCATGCATCATTTATCAGTAGCTCTAGGAGTTAAACCAATGAAACAAAAGTTAAGAAAGATGCATCTGCTAGCACTTTTAGTCAAAGAAGAGTTGAAGAAGTTGTTGGATGTAGGTTTTATCAGATCAATTGATTATCCTGAATGGATCTCCAACATTGTTCCTGTTTCTAAACCATTTAAGAGAAGTAGACTTTGCACAGATTTTAGAGATTTCAATAAAGCATGCCCCAAGGATGATTTTACTTTACCCAATATAGATATCATTGTAGATTTAATAGCAGGACATACTATGTCATCTCTAATGGATGGATTTTTTGGTTATAATTAGATCAAAATAGCACCAGAAGACCAACACAAAACTGCCTTTACATGTCCGTGGGGTACATATTGCTGAAATGTGATGTTGTTTGGGTTGAAAAATGTAGGAGCTACTTATCAGAGAGCAATGACCACCATTTTCCATGATATGATGCATACTATTATGGAAGATTATGTGGATGACATTCTAGGAAAATCACTCACATAGGATGAACATTTGCATGTATTAGACAAGATCTTTCAGCGATTGGAGAAATTCAATGTTCTTTTGAATCCAAAGAAGTGTATGTTCAGAGTCACATCTAGCAAGCTTTTAGGATACATAGTTTCAACAAATGGAATTGAGGTGGATCTTGCAAAAGTAAAAGCTATAACAGAAATGCCACGTCCTAAAAATATCAATCAATTGAGATCATTACAAGGAAAGTTGTAGTCCATCTGCTAGTTTATCTCACAGTTAGCTGACAAAAGTCATCCCTTCACTCATCTACTTCACAAGAATGTTCCTTTCAGATGGGATGAGATGTGTGAACATGCTTTTCAACTCTTGAAAGAATATTTGATGAATCCCCCAATATTGATGCCACCAATCCAAGGCAAACCATTGTTGCTTTATATTTCAACTACAACAACCTCTCTAGGAGCTCTACTGGCACAACAGGATTATGAAGGAAAAGAATGAGCTATCTATTACATCAGTTGAACCTTAGTAGGCTATGAGCTACAGTATATACCTATTGAGCAAGCATGTCTTGCTATAGTCTTTACATCTCCAAAGCTAAGATATGATATACTAACTCATTCAATCATGTTAGTAGCCAAAATAGATCCGTTGAAATATTTACTTAGTAAGGCATCTCTGACAGGCAGATTGGCAAAGTGGGTCATGATCCTAAGTGAATTAGACATTGACTATGTGGATAGAAAGGTAATAAAACAACAAGTAATTGCAGATCAGCTAGTAGATGCACCACTTAATGATGAAAATCCATTAACTTTTGAGTTTCTAGATGAATCCATTCTTAATATAACAACTCAAACATGGAAGCTTCATTTTGATGGATCTTACACACAACATGGTTTAGGAGCAGGAATTTTGTTAGTTACACCACAAGGAGATACCATACCAAAATCATATAGAATATTATTCCCTTATACCAACAATGTGACAGAATATGAAGCATTGGTCATTGGTCTCAAGATGGCTGTAGAGTGGATAGTTCAAGAGCTGCATGTTTATAGAGATTCACAATTAGTCATCAATTAGGTAAATGATGATTATCAGACTAAGGATGAGAAGTTAATATCTTACAAGTGTATGGTACTAGATGACTTCAAAGAGTACTTTTTCATGATTTGTTTTGAACAAATACCTAGATTGGATAATAAAAATGTAGATGCCATGGCAACTATTACCTCACTCCTAGATATACTAGAAAATTAGTCATGTTATGAGTTCTTATTGGAGAAAATGTCTAATCCTGCATATGATAACCCTAAAACATGAATTATATGTCAAATAGTAGGATCTGATTCCCCTTTGTATGGAAACATTTATACCTACCTAAAAGAAAACACATTGCCACTTGGCCTATCAAATAATCAACATAGAACCTTTATCCATCAAGCCGCTCGTTATACCATAGTTGCCAATACCCTTTATCGACGAGGTCTTGATGGTACCTCCTTAGGTGTCTAGAGCATGATGAATATCAAACCACCTTAAAGGAAGTTCATGAAGGTATTTGCCAAATGCATTGTAGTGGTCCCACCTTGGCAAAGAAACTTATGTGTATGGGATATTATTGGATAAGTATGGAAACATATTCTTATCATTTTTTCAAAAAGTGCAAGAAATGTCAGATCCATGGAAATCTCATACATGCATTGGCACAAGAACTGCAAACCTTAACTGCTCCTTGGCCTTTTTGCAAATGGGCACTTGACCTTGTGGGCAAGATTCATCCCCCTTCATTCAATGGCCACAAATTCATAATAACTGCCACTGAGTATTTCACTAAGTGGATTGAAGACGTACCCTTAATCAATGTCACAAGCAATCAATTTGCCACATTTATCCTGAAATATATCATTTGTCATTATGGAATTCCTCTATCCATTATTACTGATAATGGAAACCTTTTAAAAATCAGGATATCCAAGAGCTCTGTGACAAGTTTCATATCCAACACTATTTGTCCACACTGTACTATCCCCAAGGAAATGGTCAGACAGAGGCTTCTAATAAAAGAATTCTGAAAATCTTAAAGAAGATAGTTGATGATGCCCACCATGATTGGCATGTACAGTTGAATCCTGGTTTATGGGCCTACCGTACCAGTATCCACACACCCATAGGTGCAATACCCTATGCCCTCATCTATGGCTTAGAAGCAATCTTGCCTATCGAGGTTGAGTTATCCTCTCTATGAGTATTATTAAAGGGCTTAATAACTAATGAAGAGTATCGAGTTTTTAGGCTTCAAGAGTTAGAGTTGTTGGAGGAAAGATGGTGAAATGCTTTTAATCACCTCAAGGCCTATCAAAAATGTATGTCAAGAAGCTACAATCATAGAGTGAAGCCCAAAGTTTTCCAAGTTGGTGATCTAGTTCTGAAAGAAAACTCTATAAATCAACAAGATAGAGAAAAGAAGGGTAAGTTTGAACCAAATTGGCTCAATCCTTATGTGATCATTACTACTTATGGATCAGGAGCATATTAGTTGGCAACATTAGAAGGTGAGCTATTGGATGATCCCATCAGTAGTATGCATCTTCAAAAGTTGTACACTTAGCTTTTAGAAAAACCCTGATGCAAGGGAACCAAAAAAAATAGTGCAATAAAAGAAAATGGTGAAAACTTGGAAACATGCACTATTTGTGATAAACTAGTTTCCTCCATATTTTAAGATTTTAGTTTTCATCCATAATGATCTTTTCTCCCACATCCATAATATGCATAAAAATACTTATCATGGCTTGTTGCTCGCTCACTTTTACCGCCTTGCCAAATAGAGTGTATCCGCCTATCCGCTAATAAAGTTATCCATCCAATTCTTCATCCATCCATTCATCTATCACATTCCATCGTCAAGTGTCAGTCTACATGGTCAAACTACATTGCCACTGTGACTTCACATAGGCAAGGCCATCATCAATGAGCCCTCGAGGCACTAGGTCAGTCCCTTAGGGCCTGTCGCATCGAGTGTCTCATTTGTTCATCCATATATTTATCATCCATAATAAGTAGGTCCTTTACTTGATTGGGGGCAAAATCCTTGACCTAGGTATAGAATTGGATTCTTAAGTGCCACAATCTATAGGATAACAATCCGGATCATGCTAGTATCTTAAGACAATAAACAACATACCAATAAGATTTTAAATAGAATCTTGACATAACAAATTAACCTATACCAGACAACAACAACTTGCCTAAACTATTAGGATGATTATATCTACTATGACAAGAAACCATATCTATGGCAAGAGGATTTAATGGCTGTTATAAGTGTAGGTCCTATGTCTTGATTTCCATTATCAAGTTTTCTATGCTACTCATGGATGTCTGAGACTAGAGGAGCTATGATAGGGCATGATTGTCTCATTTGTTTGTTGTTTGTGGGTTAATCTTTAGCAATGTGAAGACTTGTCTAACAACATGATTAGAAAAAGATCATCGAGGACGTTATGGGTCTAAACATGAAAGAGTACAATCCTTGTTTGTTGATACATGTAAGCAATACTCAGGTCATCTCAGTTCAATTATACCTAGATGCTTGTATTAACTTGCTAAATCAAAATCCATGTAAGTGATACTCAGGTCATCTTGGTTTAATTATACTTAGATGCTTGTATTCCCTTACAACATTTTAAAAGCTCAATAATGAAAAAGCACTTCAAACATATATACAAGATGACTAGGTCTCATTTGTACATATTAAGCTTGCATTTCATTTCATTTATAAGAATTTCAAAGTTATCATTTTCCAAGTTATTCTTTTCTTCATGGCTTAAGATCCAAGTCCTTTCTTTCATTCCTCCAAGTTGTCCTTTTATCCAAGTCATTTTCTAATTCTTACAAGTAATCTTTTATTCATGATTAAGTATACTTGGCATAACAAAAACAAATCATTATCATTGCGCATATCATAGGCATTACAATCATAAGTTCATATTATTTAAGTACATTTTCTAAAAACATTTAGATCATGATTTCAAAGTAATTCATATAGTGATGTCATATATCAACATAGGTCTCATACATAACATTATCATCAAAATAAAAAACAAAGATAACATTGTCATAACATTTACATATTATATCATCGTACATAGAAACTTAAAACATCATGTATTGCATTAGGAGTCATCAGAATATGCATTAAATCATCATAAACTATAAGCATATAAGGTCATTTCCATAACATTACTCATAGAAACATGTTATCATAAGAATTATGGAAGCATCATATCATAAATACCATATGCATCATAGAATTAACATGGTAGAACCATCATAATAGAATCATCATCATATGATCAATCATATAGAAAACATCCATTCATAGAAAAAATTCATATATTCTGTCAAACTCATATATATCATCATCAAATAATAAATGTCCAAGTATACAATGATATCATGAATCATAAATCGAGCTATCAAAACAATGAATATACAAAATAATGATAGAAAAATGATATATGTCCCAGTGTCTATGAGGTACTGCCTCCAAAAGCTATTGGCCCATGAGGCTGAGAAGATGAAGGTCCTGTCCCTGATGGTCCTCAAGGAGGTGGAGGCCCCATAACACCTCCACTCTTTGTCTGTGTCCACCTGGATCTGCTATGTGAACTTTGAGCAAAGCTAGCTACTCTCCACTCAGGGGGCACCTCCTACTCATATAAGGATATCCAATAAAAGATGTCCTGGCCCGCACAAACCATCTCTACAATAGTCTGCCTGTTGGGACCCTTAGCTAAAGTCTACTGAACCTGCTATAATAGAGCCTCTACCCTAGTATATCTCTATATTACAGTGTCTTACTCTAGTGTCACTCCCCCCACCTGCCCCTGCAAATGAAGAACCTACCCCTGTAACTAAGCCACTTGGGCTCATAAAGTTGTCACCTCTCCATCATCCTATGCATGAGCCTGTGCTTGATCTTGATTCTAAACCTACACCTGTGGTTGAGGCTATACCTATGGAGGCCTCTGCACTCTCCTCTAGACTCTCCTCTATCTACGTCCATCTTGGTTGTCCCCTCCATCCCGTCTGTCTCCTCCATCCTCTCCATCTCCACCTCTCCCACCTCTGGCACCTCATCATCTTTTCCTCCTCGGTGGATCCTCCTTCTCATCATCCCCCTCATCTAGTCTTGGATTTCTCTCTCCAGGTTCTGAATATTTGGGGAATGGATGCTTTGTAAAGTATTTGGCATAATCCTCTATCATCCTGACATCCACAATGTGACTCCTCAGATCCCACACCTGATATGGGATGGTCAGAAAGTCTGCCCATGCCTACTCAAAAGATGCCACCAGACCCCATTGAGAATGCTCTTTGTGCGTCTGAGCAAATATAGCAGTAGGGATTTTTTTAGTGGCAAATCTTCGCTAATTGGTGAATAGTTGAAATTGGGACCTCCATAAATGGTGAATAGTACAAGCTACAAAGGAGACTAAATCGCCAAGTTTTTATAAAAAAATAATTTCGTCTCAGTTAATTCGCCTATGCATTATTTTTTTAAATTAATAAATCAAATTGATTTGCCATGTAAATGATGCATCATTGGAACTAATTCACCAACAGTTTATAATGTAATTACAAATATTAATTATATTTGCCAATAATATTATATTCATGTCATTAATTTTTGGGCAATATCACCACTAATAATTAATTACAATTTAATTTTAGGGATATTTTAGCTTTGAATAGGGCTTTTATTTGTTGCCATCGATTAGCTTTTTAATTGGATGGATGCAGGTCAATTCCATGACCTATATACACGTGCCTTTTAAAAGGCTTGTTGAGGCTCGAAATTTGTTTGTTTCGGGCCTCAACAAGTCTTTTAAAAGGCACGTGCATATAGGTCACAGAATTGACCTACATCCATCTGATTAAAAAGCTAATCAATGGTAACAATTTCACTTTTCATTTAGTCTTATTTTTAAAGTGAGATTTTTAAAAAATACTTAATCCGTGTGTGCTCCAATGCATTTTGGATAGTGAATTTGTACTTGGTGGCGAGGGGGAGTGTGTCAGGGCCACTATCCCTGAACCTCGTGAGGGGACGTTGCCCACTCAACCCCCACAAGGGGGCTTTTCCCCCTTGAACCCCGCAAGGGGCACTACCCCTTGACCCTGCCAATGGTTGCCACCCTCGGGCCCCTACTTCAATATTACAAAAAACAAAAAAAATATGGGGGAACTATGCTGACCAACTATGCAAAATTTTAAAGGAGAGATTCGCTATTGTAATTAATTTTTTTAGTGATTATTCACTAGGATTCACCATTGTAATTATTATTTTTACCAATTATTCATTAAGATTTGCCACGATTTTATGAAATTTCTAATAATCTACATAGATTCGCCAGGAAAATTAATATTTTTTTCAAAAAAAAGGAGAGATTTGCTAGGAAAATTATAGCACTTAGCCAAGATTCACCAGGATTTTATATGTTTTTTAGGGGGGTTCCTTAAAGTTATCACTGTACAACAGTACCCTAGCGCATCCCCTGAGTCTTGCCAAACTACTAAAACACACGAGTAACAATTTGCCAGTATATGATGTAGGGAGTCCTCCCTATTAACCATCTCATCTAAAACATAAAAAGGCAACTCTGCTACATCATCCTCCCATGACTCGCAGTCTAGATAAGGGTGCCAAATAACTACATCCACATTATCTAGCGCGTGTCTCTAGTACTCCAGCTTTCCTAGCTTGGACTGGGAAATAATACCCTGATAAGCATAAGCATATGGTCATCCCTCACCTCTAACCCCCATGCATATAGGATGTGTCACCTCTATGTGCCCCCACACCCATATCTGTAGCAATGAAATGCCGACAAATAGATAAGCCATCCCATCATATATAAACTAATGTAAATCAAGATATATGTGGGCCAGTAAGTAGAAACCCTAAGAAAATCCTATCCCCTCAGTCACCATCTGATCTAATGTATGTCCCCATCCAACCGCTAACCCATGTGACCTCCTATTTGGACAAATTACACCTCCAATCAATCTTGCCAATCTAGATAGTAGTGGCTCATAATAATCAACCATCTATCTCCAACTAATCTCTACCCCATCCAGATTATCATCATCAAACACTTTGTAGCAGGCATCTAGTCCATCTAACCCATGCTTCTCATAAGTCACTAGCTCACCATAAATAGGAATCCTTAGAATCCTATACACATCCTCTAAAGTAACAAACATCTATGCAGTAGGCAAGTGAAAAGTATAGTGCTCATTGTGCCATCTCTCTACCAAAGCGGTCAGTAGGTCCAGATTTGCCTGAATCTTAGGCATAAATGTGACATACCATAATACTACCAACCCCAACACATAATGATCAATCTCTATCAAGTATGGACATAATCCCTATGTGGGTGGAAATTGCTCTAGTGACATCATGACATCTAACTCCTCCTACAAGCAACAATACAAGTGTGTTAACCAACAACCAACTAAGTTGCATATCTATCAAATCTATATAATCAATTACTTAGCTATCCCATCAAACCTATCCTATCATCTCTTCTGAGATTCTATCAATCTCAAAGATTACCTATCAGTTGGCCAACATCGACCACGATGCCCACTCAATCAAACCGCTAAGTAATTGACCTATTTTTTTATCAAATGCACAACTTTAGGAGGCAAATACACAACTTTGCAACATATGTGCCATTTGTTGAGAATTAAGGTGTCTCAACCTTTGCAAATTCCTAATGTTGTATTTATTTATCCCATGTTGAGTTGGCATAGTCAGCACCTTGTGTATATGCAGCAGGGTAAATTTTGGTGACTTTGGTAGCCGCGGTTTCCCCCTTGAATAATTAACGGGGGTTTGGGGGTAGTGCCCTCATGGGGGCTCGGGGGCAACACCCTCGAAACCTCAACCGATTTTTAAATTAATGACAAGTGTCGGTGAGCATCTTTGCATGAGAGAAAGGCATCTTTGGGCGGTCAAGGGAGGTTATGACATGTAAGAGGAATATGATATTTTTAGTCAGTGTATGACGGATTCTCTAATAGCTGTAAGGTGCATAAGAGCATCTGTCGTAACCTATCTTGGGACCAGGCGCCCACTTCGGGATGGGATGTTGGACAAGTGTCCTTAGGCATGGGTTTTGGGGCATGAGTCCAAGATGGATGCCCATCTCTAGCAGGTTCTATATTTGCCTTGTAAACTCTATATAAATAGGTGCTTGGATGGGAGATATAGAACGGTTCGTACAAGTATTGTTATGTTGCCAGAATATCTCTAGAGTTGACATTTGAAGACTCCTAAAAGAGCATTGGCTCTGAAACTGTATTGTAATCTGTTATTGTTTACTGTAATACATTTGAGCTGTGTTTTGGAGTGTGGGGTTTTTCACCTGTAAGGGTTTTCCCCACGTATATCTTGTCTCTCTCTTCTGTCTACTTTCTGTGTGTATGTGTATTGCTGCAATATCTCTGTTAGATGTTCTATGTTGCTGTAGTTGTAAGAATTAAATTGAATTTGCATACATCTCTCCTCATTAGATTAGTGTAGGAAGCAATTTTCGCACACCTAGCTTCCTTTCACCATTTTAGGACATATCCACTGAAACAAAGGACATATGCACAATTGTCGAGCTCATATACATAGTTTCTAGGCACATGCACAGTAATATTACACATATGTGCAGAATCATTCAACCTACACATATGAAACTGACCATTTTAAACCTAAATTTTGACCCTAATAAATGCACTTCACGTCAAAAAAACCATATATGTACCGAGGGGCATACTCCTTTGGGTGATCGAACTGATGGATCCGCTCTAACCTGTGGCTAGCAACTGGAATCTCCATTTTTTGCTAGGATTGCTTTGTTTTGCTATGCTCTGATGCTCTCTATAATCACTCTTCTAATGCCAAGTGTGCAAATGACTTAGAATGGGTCCCCTCATCACTATTTATAGCTCAATCAACCTTAATTGGAGATGTTTTGACCTTGCCTATTGCTGACATGTGCACGCTTTGTTATTCATCCATTTCTCATTTTCCATCACCTGCATTTTTCACGCAATAATCTTGCCATTCATTCTTCTTCATCGTGAGATTGTCTGTTATTTTTTTCCCACATATTTTTATCCTGATCAATATCTTGAGGGGGCATGCTACCAACAACAAACCTATAGTAGGGGCAAACAAGGGCATGTATCATACTCCTAAAATTTATTTTCTTTGAAACAACGTGATAAAATGCATTGTCTCAAAGAGGGGTAAAATGTATACACCTAAAAATGGCTCGAGATAAATTAAATAAATATTTTATATTTATTTTATTCTTATTTCCTCTATCAATAAATAAATATAGTAATTTATTTATTTGATTCACATTTATCCTATTCTTCCAATAATTAATAAAATTTAATTTATTTAATTAAATATCTTAATTCTTCTAAAGTTATCTCTAATTAAATAATCCTAATTATTTAATTATTCTTCTAAGACAAAGTCATATTTCTAAAATCCACATCATTCGTCCACATCACCCTACACATCATTTGACACCTCACCTCCATGTTGCACCATAAATTAAATATTAATAATAGTTAATTAAATATTTATCCTCAACACATGTCCTATTTCCTCTCAATCATCCCTACTTTGTAGAAGTTGGTTTCTCCACATCATCATGGTCAAAGTTGACTATGAGACACT
This sequence comes from Cunninghamia lanceolata, assembly GCA_027924645.1. Taxonomy (NCBI): domain Eukaryota; kingdom Viridiplantae; phylum Streptophyta; class Pinopsida; order Cupressales; family Cupressaceae; genus Cunninghamia; species Cunninghamia lanceolata. The sequence goes on along the minus strand of BSBN01000026.1, from coordinate 4,526,880 downwards.
TATCTCATGAGCCCTATATTCCCTCCAACATCCCAACAAACATAGACTCCTTCTTCCATCTTTCTCTCATGGTCTTTGTGAGCATCTCGCCATGTGGCTCCTTGTCCCACATATCTCTCAATCTTGTCAATGTAGTAGGAACATCCTCCTTCTATATCTCCCCTCATCCAACCAATCCAATCTTGACCCTCCATGTCATAAGAACAATTCCTCAACAATTGATCTTTTGCCACTTGGATATAAGCCATCCTTTGCCTATAAAAGGAAGCCTCTAATCCTCATTTTAGAAGAACACAAAAGAGATCATACTTTCATGCTGCTAAAATCATATCAAATATCAAAATTGTGACTTTGGCTTTCATTTGCATAGCAAATTATCAATTAGCTCAATCTTCATTTGCATATCATTTAGCATTAGCAATCTCCATTGTTGCATTGTAGTGGCTTCATAGTATCTTAGATTTATAACATTGTCTCCATTTCACTATTATCATTAGCTTCATTAGCTTCATCCAATCATTATCATAATTTAGCATTGTAGAATCATTTACTTTGCATAAAATCCACCGCAAGTCCATTGATCTTAAAGTCATCTTGAAACAAAGAAGCGCATTCTAAGAGCATAATTACAATCAACAAAATCAAGATCTCAAGAAGATAGGACACAATGGGACATGAAGGAGAAATCTGCATTTGAAGGTATAAATAATGTCTGCTTCAAATTCTATGTCTTTTCTATTAGTTTCATTGGTGATTTTGGTTTGAGTAGAAATTTAGAGTTTTGTGGTAACTTAATAGGTTTTTACTGTTGTTCTCCAAATTATCATCACACTTACAAATAAAGAATGCATAAACTTGCAAATCTTTGTCAAGTGTCTCGTAAAGATATTTTCATTTGAGGTCTATCAAACCTTGAACATTTTAGGAGATAACATTAATTGACGAGAGTTAAGATTCATATCTTTGTTATATAGCTCGTCAAGGGCTACATAATAGTTGTATATACCTAAAAATGGCTAAGTCGAATTAAATAAATATTTGAATATTTATTTTATTCTCATTCTTCTATCAATTAAATAAATATCCTAATTTATTTAAATGATTCACATTCCTCCAATAATTAAATAAAAATCAATTTATTTAATTAAAACATCTAAATTCATCTATAGTCTCATATAATTAAATAATTCTAAATTATTTAATTAATCCTAAATTCCTCTATCCTAAGTCCTAATTTCATAAATCCACATCACCTTTCCACCTCACCATGTTGCACACATAATTAAATATTTTTAATATTTAATTAGCTATTATCCCCTCACCCACATGTCTTATTTATCCTCCAATCAAATTAGTTAACTCATCAATCAAATCAGTTAACTAATTAGTCAATTGAGTTCACTGGTCAATCTATTCTGTTGACTACTCAATCTATTCTGTTAACTCCTCAGTCTATTCAGTTGACTCCTCAATATATTCTGTTAACTCCCATAACTCATGAAGAAGGCTTGGACACTTGTCCTCTTCTAATTCATGCACATTCCCTCAAGCTTCCTCAACTGTACACATAACAGGTAATTCCTCCAGTCATGGATCTATTGACACTTGGATTTGGTCTCTCTTGAGCCTATAAAAGGAACCCTCATCCCCTCATTTCATATCCACTCAAGCTTTCGTAACCTTACTCTGTAGGAATCCTACCAGCATGCCTTTGGCAAAATCACCTTCATTGCATTTGCATTACAAACCCATTATCATCACCATGTCTCCATTATCAATCAACCATCTTCATTATAGTTGCATTATAGTTTAATCTCCATTGCACATTCCTATCACAACCATTCTCTTATTGTCATCTTCAACAGCAATGTGGTGCAACTTCTGAGAGCTAAAATCAAATGCAAGATCGATACAAGATAGGCAACAATGGAAAGCACATGATAAATCTGGTTTCAAAGGTATTTTATTTTGTTTGCTTGCATTTGTCTTATTTCCATTGAGTTATTGGATTGTTTAGTTGTTTAATGCTATTGTTCATATTCTCCTCTAACAATAGTTTTACACTTGAATTCATCCTTTAGAAGGGTATTGAAACTACCTAGTTTTATTGCCGTTGGATTGTGCCTTCTTTTATTTGGAATATACTTGCCCTCATCCAAATACCTAGATAGATTGCAAGAATGTCATTGAACCACTAGCAGAGGAGAGGATGGAGAATGAGTAATAGCTTTTAGTTGAGAAGATAACATAGATGCTGAAAGCTTTGTTCTAGTGAACTTGGGTTTATTCACCTCATTGGACAACTCATTATGTGAGGGAAAAAAAATGTACCCATGTCCTAAGGTTTTGAAACAATACCACCTTGATTTTAGGTCGCTAACCACCATTAGTAGTTGAGATTTTAGGTGGCACACCCCCATTGCCAGGATTCATTTTTTTTAATGACTCATGAAGTTGTTAATCAATGCTCCTCTTTGTTGGAAAAAAAAGAGGCATCATTAGTAGGATGAGTGAGCTTGTTGCGAAGAGTAATAAGAGGGAAATCTCTGATCTTATGGTCATAGATGTTAGGCAAGTTGAGATAAAGAACATGCTATGTGTGTCTCATTTGTCCAATCTAAATGTCAACACTCTCCTTCAAATCTTTAGAAATATCAGTTTCAACATAAACACATTCTTTTTTTTAATCAGTAAAAGGTGTCAAGCACCTAAACATATATATTTACATTAAGATTATTAAAATTCAACATAAACACATTCTTACAAACAAGTAGAGAAAAACATTTTTGGGCCAATACAAATGGCATTGCCTAGTAAATTGACTATTTGAGTATGGCATCTACATGGTGGGCTTCAGCAAAGCAAGAAAGAGAAACCTCTTTGTGAGGTTTTGGATAGCATCAAGGCAAATCCTATGCAAGACTAAAGCCTTGGTCATCTATTCTTTAAGCATGTTTTTAGAGGGAACCCTCCTAATGTTCAAAATAACTTATTAGGATAATGTTTTTAAGCCATCAACAAGTACCATGAAATCATGGAATGGGAAGATCCACATCAAGAGGTGTTTCGAAAGACATACCTCATGAAAGACCTTCGAAATGAACTCCTTTGATCATTTTGGTGATGAAGCCATTGTCGTGCACCATCAAAACTTTGATACTAGTAGCAACTATTAGACTTTAAAAAGAAACAAAAACTATCACATATGTGACAAGCAAATACGATTCTAGAAGAGTGGTAAATCAACCAAGATACAAAACTTTCAGGAAGCTCTTAAATGTTTCTGTTCCTTTTGGGACCGGCCAGACATAACTCATGTTGTTAATACTAGTTTTGTGCATTAATAATTTATGTATTTATTTTCATCCAAAGTTGTCTATCCATGATATGGATGAATGCTAGCATCGATAAATGTTTCAATAATTCATTTTGCTTAGTTCGTTGATAATGGAAATATATGATTATTAAAGTGGATGGGTTCACTAAATTATTCTCTCTCGGAGAACTGACGATGTTCTATCTATCTGCGCCGAGGTTGCTCTTCGTAACTGCCGACATAATCGTCACGGCACCCCCGATGTTATGGCCATAAAAATTGAGAACAGGAATATTCCGCACTCATGAAATACATGATCTACGTGGCAGCCCTTCCACCACTTTTATGATCATTCGGTAGGTAGAACCATTTTCAATCTGTCCATATGAACGTCTTCCATCTTTATGCCATTCAAATCAGAGGCCGTCAACTTCTTTGTTTTTCATGGCATTTTCCTTTCCCAATCTAATTTACTTTGATAAAATTTTTGAGATTCTTAATCAACGTCAATGTCAATACTCGATCATTTCCTATTACTTTCATGTTTTTCTTAGACTGTGTGAGGTGGGCGTGCTTGACAATCCATAAGTCTTGTAGTGCGCATTAAAATCAGACTGTCAATATACTATGGCTTTTCTATTTTGTGATTTACTATATGCGTGTTTGAAAATCCAAAAAGTTTTCTCTAGTAGCTATTGAAAGCATATTATTCAGCTTACTTCTGTCTATATCAATGTCTTCTTGTCCTCTCTCTTCAGTATGCTTTTCTGTTATTCGTAGCATTTTCCTTTCCCAGTCTAATTTACTTTGGTTGCGTGTTTGACAATTCAAAAGCTTTTTGGAGTGTAATTTCCTTCTGTGTGCGTGCTTGACAACCCAAAGTTTCTGAGATGCTCAATCAACGTCAACATCATACAGCTTTCATATCTAATTTACTTCATTCCAGATTCCCAAACCATCAATTTCCAATTGCTTTCCTGTTTTTCTTAGACTGTGTGAGGAAAATCCATAAGTTGTGTAGTGCGCATTAAAATCAAACTGTCAAACCTAATCTATGTCGGACTGTTAATACCATTTCTTCTAAAAGTGTAGAAAAATGGGTGGTCATTTTGGACTGTGAAATCTAATCTATATACATACTCTCTTCAATTGCATCTTCCACTGCCCATTACTTTCAAGACTTCACAATAACCTCTCAACATACTCTCCCATACTCTCTTTCCAAAGTATTAAGGCACTCATGTAATAGTTGATTTGAGTTTAAAATAAACTAAAAGCTAACCAGAACGGCGTGCTATCATCCATTGACAAATATAGAGATTATAGGCTTCCTAACATCTCAATAATTACAAGATCGTGTTTGCGTATGTTCCGACTGTTTACGGTTCTAAATTAAGAATTTGTTCATTAAAAAATCTTTTCCTTTATGTTGTGGTTTTGTTTGTGTTATAGTTATTAATTGTTTCTAAATTATTTATATATTAAAATATTATATATATCATATTTATATTATTGTAGAATAGAAAAGTATATGTTTTGTAATTTGTTCTAGTTTTATTTAGGAGATTATGTTAATTTAACATTTAATTTGTGATATTTATATATTATAGTTGATTCAACTTACAAATCCACCTATCTATGTACTCAATTATGATTCTTATTTATCTATACACCTTATTCATCATTCTCTTATACTTCTTGGATGCAATTGTTATTATGTTTATGTCATGTGGACATAATCATTAGTGCAATCCTTTCCAACAAATCTAAATCCACCTCCCACTAATTCATTATTGATCTAATTCAAAATTTTGACCATTATCTATCTGCTTACACACTAATTTACTTTAAATAAAGCCTACGTTAGCATATTTAAAGACATGCCCTAAGAACCTAGGATACAAAATATGGAGGATAAATGATTGATAATGCATGATAATTAGAGCATCAAATTCAAATTTATCAAAGGCAAATAACATTCATAAAGGCAAATTCAATCCTAGTTCACCAAGATCCTGAAGGTGTTTGTCCACACCATCCGATCTTAAATAAGCTAATAGGTGGAGGCAAATGAATTTGTCATGTCTACAAGCACACATGATAGAATCAGAAAAAATTATAGAATCACAAAATATTAGCTAGGATCGCAATAGTGATCCCATCCAAAAGAATATAACACTCAATTCACTTTACTATAGTTGTTTGTAGGTGTTCACAGTCTCATAATAGATTCACAATCAACTTCTTCCCACACATCATTCAATCCATCATCTTGAAATAGATACACAATACATCTTCCCTCCTTTATCAATTTACAATTTACATGTCTTATATTTGGCTTAATTGATTGTGTTATTTTAGGTCTAGTTCATAATTGAAATATCATGTGTGAGAATTGAAAATTGGTGCTACCAAGTTTTTTATGCATATTCCATTTCTCTTATGATTATATTTCCCTTACAAGGTCACCTTTGTTCACATCGCCTTTTGATAGTGTAGTCACAGGATATTTTTTACCTCCTACATTTATTATGGAGCTCTTCTAGGTTTTCTCACCCTTAAAGAGTTTATCTCTATTTAATGGTTCCCAAACCAAATGGTTCAACTACAAATGTACCTACAGATGGTCTTGAAGTGACACATGATGACACCACCTTTGAAAACCTTAAGAAGTTTATCCCAAAGGTTTTCCACAAAGTAAGCATTTTGAAACTCTCTTGAATGTTTTTCTTTTGATTCATAATGTAGTAACTTGGGAATAAAAGATGTTATTTAAATTATTACTTGATTCTCATATTTTAATGTGTATTAGGACATTAAATATTTTGATTTTACTAATTACATTAGTAAGCTAGTTTTAACTAATTAATGTGAACCTACATCTATTAATTTGATATATTAATTATTTCTAGTTGTTCCTTTAATTAGTTTATTTCTAATTATAGATATTGAAATTATCTGATGTAACTAACTTGTTGCTTTGTCAAGTTGTGATTATGAGGTACTTCATCCCTAACTACATGTAAGTTGTTAGTGGGGGTCTGAAGTGATGAGGCTGATCACAGCCTCATGAACTTCCTAGATAAAGTAACCTTTTTCTCCTGATTAACTCATTTCATGATGAAATGAATACTTGCATACAAATTATTAGTTATTTTGAAGTAGAAATTAAATGCATACTTTGGTCTAGTATTTTTTGTCCAATGAAATTGAAATGTTGACAATGTGTTCATACAAAAGACATGTTTTTGGTTAAGCATGGTATTTTTCGTAGATTTTAAAGGCTCCAAGACCTCCTATTTTGTTGGTATTGTGAGGATCTCTAGGACTCTCAAGCTCTAGGGATAGTCTTGCTATCTCTGTGAGTGTTAATCTTTGGAGGTGGGTTTGGAAAGTCTAAAATCTTTAGACTTTGGGGGGAAAGCATATCTAATAATAGATATCTAGTTGGTCACACCTTATTCTCTTGCATGTAGTAGTCCACTAATACAACCGTTAAATTAGTCTCCAGAACATAAATCATAAGAAATAACTCCTAGTAGGAGTAGTCATTTGGAAATTATCTTTCACTTTTTATGCTTAAACAATCTCCTATATTAATTGATAAACAAACCTATGTATTTAATTTTTAGTTGATGTTTTAGTTGAACTTGGATAACACTCTGCATATCTTTGCACAATGTTGATCTATATGAAATTTTGTAGTATTTAAATAGATATAGAATTATGGGGATAGAAGACAAGAATAAAAAGATAGATGTTAAACAATTTTTTTAGTTATCTCTTTGTTACTTTTTCAATATAGACTGGAAGTGGAAATCTAATGTATCTTCTCTGAGCTTTATGAATACAAGATAGTTCTGAATACATTTGAGTGAGTTTTAAGTTATGGATCTGCTTGTTTAAATAGTGTTCCATCATCTGGAGGAGTTGGCCGCTCAACTGGAGAAGAAAGACAAATATTTTTATAGATAAGTGTTTTATTGTTATTGTATGCATGTGTTAAATTCTTTCCCTATTTATTGTTCACATTTTATTTACTTGTAGGTCTTTACATCTTGTTAATTGTTGTGTGTAAAAGCATTCTTTACTTTGGTTTATTATAAAAATATAAAAAAAACATGAAAATAATAGTGAGAGTGTTTTTTTCTTTAGTTTGTTATTAAATCTATAGAAAAGCACAAAAATAAATCATTACATTTCTCGTTGTAGTTTTTATTTTAGCATAAGAATTGAATTATTATGATAGTTTATCTTCACGAAACTTTCATTTCAAGTAAAAGCATTTATTTTTGTATTCTAATTTTAGTTAGCTCTTTGGAATTAGTTATAATTTAGTTCAATCATTTCCTTTAAATTTTGTTGACTAGTTAGGTGTGTGTGCAATTTTACTCTGAGAAAGTAGGATGACTACGAGGAAAGAATTTCCAAACTATCGTATTATAGATAGCCTTAAAACACCACCCAGGTTGACAAAAGATTAGTATCTTTTAAAGTGTGAGATACAATGACGTCTCATCACAAAGCCCAAGTTATAGGTTACCAAGTTGTAGAGATATGGGAAATGTTTGGCTATTACAATTTGTAACTTAAACTATGAAGTCTAAGGGGATCTAAATTGCAACATGTACCCTAAACTCCAAGGTCTAAGCTAAGGAATTTAAAGGAGTTGTGGGTGGTTTAGGAAATCCATTCCTCTTCCTCATGTTGTAACTTGTTGTTGACTCGAAGATCTTGATCTGAGCTAGCTTCCAGTCTTCTACTAACATCACAATGCTTAGTGCATTAGTGTACGTGTCAAGTGTGTTAGGTTTGTTTTTATGGAAATTTATGCATGAAAAAGTGTTTGGTGTCTTGTTGTTTGTGGCTTTTATATCATAAAAATCTGTTCATCCTAATTTTGATTGCTAATGTCTTGAGTGTAAGCTTGGGGTGTTACATTTGGTATCAGAGCACATGTTACAACATTGGGAGCTTTAGGTTTTGTTATGATGTTCGTGATATGTATGTGTGAGTGTGTTTTTCTTTACATTCTTGGTAGTTGGATTTTGGTTTATCATGTGTGTTCTAAACCATGCAACTTTATTTACAAGGGTATTGCCCAAGTTCTAGTCACTATCTTTCAATATCAAGAATGTCCTTGTTCAATCTAAACTTATTATGTGTTTGTCTTCATTATGTTTTTCAATCATTGAAACATTGCTCCAAGTCAAAGGTTTTCCTTTCCCTCTTATCAAAAATTTTGTTCTATCCCTAACTTTGTCACTAGATTGGTTAGTTCGCTAACCTAACAATTTAGCGATAAAGAAGAAATTGGCTAAGTATTATTCCTTTGCTATTGAATATAATTTGTATCTTGAAAACCAATCTTTCTTTCTTTTTATCGACAAATTCTTGAGTTTACAAACCTTGTTCAAGAAATTGTTAGTTTACAAACTTCCTAATTCCCTGATACTATACTTCATCCATTTCTTTGTCAAGATGTCTTTTCTATCGGCATGTACCATCTTTTGCAAGCTTGACTTGTGCTTGCTCTTTTGTCGCTTAGTTCCCAAGTTTGTCCCCAATTAAGCGACACTCTCTCTTGTGTTAAGTCTACTTTGTGAAACTATCATTTCACTGATAAAGGGAACCAAACTGAGTTTATACAACTCTTTTTATTGGTTAGCAAACTCCAAAGTTCACCAATATGTAAAATGGTCGATAAGCATGCAGGGCATATGCACCAAGATGAGGGACCAAAAAGTCACCAAATGACTTTTTGGTCCCATACACATCAAAACGCAAGCGCGTTATAATGCACTCACATTATTTTTTGCCTTAAAAGTGCAAAAAAAATGAATTTCTCTGATTACCCATAGCCAAAAGAGTTTGTAGAAAAAACAAATAATATAGCATGAGCACATTCAAGGAAGGTCAAACCAAGAAAGTGCAAGAGAGAAATTGATGTTTTCATGATGCCACCTCACTGAACCTTCTCTAGAAGACATCATGAAGCAAATGCTGAGGGTCTAACAATGGAAAAAAGGTAGGGTTTGATTAATTTTTGTGAGCTTGAAAAGAATTTTTGATTTTTACAAATGTTTGATTAGTTTTTTATATTGTATTTATAGTTAGTGAGGCAAGAGAAAACATAAATCCAACTGAGGAGGGTCAAAACAACCCCCAAAACCCTTGAAACCCTCGAAACCCACCTTCATGTCCTCACAATGTAAGAGATACTCAAGAAAACTACCTAGGGCAAATAGAAGAAAACAAAAGACATATTCTAACTCTTATTGAAATTTTAAACAATCATAGTGCAAGCACCAATTGTAGGAGAGTGCTTGCGAAGTCATTATAGGAGATTATTTCCCACACCGAATTGGTGACAAAACAAATCACTGAATTTCAAGACTATAGGGAGAGATGTCGGCAATACTATGCTGATAAATTGTCTTATGAACAAGTGAAGAATGAAAAAATTACAAAATCTCAATTATGTGCACACTTTATTAATCCTAAAACTGGCCAAGGATTAGAAGAAACTTGCAAACAGTTCCCTATTCATTGGTGTAGGAATCAAGATATATCCCAAAACTTTTGGGATAGATGGTACATGGCCTTCAATGAGCGCACATGCAACAACAATGAGGTGCCAAAATATTTCTTGAGGAAACTCCATTGCTAGTTTGTCCTCAAGACGATTCTCAATTATTTTGACATTTGAGAGTTCCAGGGCAGAGGTAGTGGCTCTGCCCAAGATAGAGAGGGGACTGAGTGAGATGAAAACCATGTACCTAGATCCCTATTGAGGCCAAAACATGTGTCACTCCCTTTGAATTTGAAGGTTGAGGTGGAGACATTACATTCATTGACTACTCTCACACAGTCTCTAGCATAGCACACTGATGATCTTACCCAAGCCGATGAGGGTGAGAGTAGTAGGTGTCATTTGTCCCCACATTTGTGTAGTTCATGTGGGAACCTGTGTGATTATGGGATGCAGGACTCATGGTAGGACTCTCGGTAGGATGTTGCAATGTAGTGGTACCATCCAATGATGGACACATCCATATTGGATGATATTGTTCTCACCGATGATGTCTTACAATGTACATTTGGTATTGACTCTCAAGTAATTTTTTACAAGTTTGATCTTGATTTTATATGACTATCTATATTATAAGTAAAAAATAATGTATGTAACTATCTGTGCAATGGAATTCTAGGGTCAAAGTCAGCAGGTATGTAATTTATCACATGATTGTAATTATTGTACATATATCAATGGTAATATTATTTTGTGACAATTTGATGATTTCAACAGAGAGCTTCACTGGCACCTCCATGGTTTCCTTGGTCCCCTGGACACAAAACCACTTATACAGAGGTAAATTTAACCATTTCTAATCATTATGTATTTAAATAATGTTATGTATTTATTTTGGGCGAATAATCTTGAACTCTATTTTCAGATGATGAATATGGAGACTCCTCCTCATCTTCATGAGTCAGCACAGGTAGGCATTGCTACAACCATGATATCTTCAAATCCTTTAACTGAGGTATGAGCCAATAACATGAAGATGTCATAATTTTGTATTTCTTGTTTTATCTCAAGTCATTTTATGTACATAAATGATATTTATGTTTAGTCAATATTGTTTCTTGATGCTTCTCATAGGAGGTCACAACTCCAGCCCATCCAACTATGGATGAAGAGAGAGAAAAGATGATCAAGAGTGATCATCGGATAGCCATAAGTGATCGATTACATATGTGATGTTATATATTTCATGTTTTCTATATTAATGTGTAAATTGTTTGATTGTATTAATAGGTGGAGCTGTAAGAATGTCTGTTGAGGAGGTCTACTCAACGGTAGAGAGAGGATGAGTCACTAATTGGCTCTCCATCTTCATGGCCAAGCAAGGGCCGCCAATTATTTGATGAAAGTCTATTGGAAACTAGTTTTTGGGACTTTTTTGTATGCCTAGATGGCTTTGTGTATATACTTTTGTATGTTACCGATGTATATTTTTGTATATGCTTGTATGGCTTTGTTTGGACATGCTTATATGGATTTGTATATAGACTAGATGTTATGTTCATGACATTATGTACATGATAATTTATATTAAATATTTAATATAATGATCAATTATCATTACAGGAATTTGGTTTTACATGTGCCAATTGCATTTTCTTGAAAGTTTATAAATCATTTTCAAATATTCCATTTTGTGCTTATCTGGCAATCATTGTATTCCATGAGTCTATGCATTTCTTTGAGGCATCATGTCAAGTAGTTCATGCATCTTGTCTATGCTTCCACACTTTCCATATATGTCTACAAGGGCAGCTGCAAATACAATATGTGACATAATTCCTATATCCTTTATGCTTTGATGGTTGTCCACACCATGTTCCCCAGATCCCATTTTGGCATAGGCAAGGAGGATGTTGGATAAGGTTGTGCAATTTTGTTTTAGACTTGTCAATTGTATTTGGTTGAAATTTTTTTTTGTGCATTTGTGAAAGTTTTTAAAGCCTTATGAAAAATCCATTTCGTGCATATATTGCAATCATTGCATTCCATGAGACAACATTTCTTTGAGGCATCATGTCAAACAGTTCACGCTCCTTGTATATGCTTCCACACTTTGCATGTACATGTCTCGCAGGGTAGTTGCAACTACAACATTTGACAAAATTCCTATATCCTTTATGCTTTGATGGATCTATCTATATTGTGTTCCAATGATACCATTTCTAAGGTTTTGGAATTTGGCTTTACACCTACCAATTTCATTTGCTTGAAAGTTTCTAAAGTCTTATCAAAAAATCCATTTTGTTCATATCTTGCAATCATTGCATTCCATGAGGCAAAATTTCTTTGAGGCATCATGCCAAGCAGTTCATGTGCCTTGTATATGCTTCCATACTTTGCATACATGTCTTTGAGGGTAGTTGCAACTAAAACATCTAACAAAATTTCCATATCTTTTATCCTTTGATGGATGTCCATTTTGGCATAGGAAAGGAGGATACTAGCTAAGGTTGTGGAATTTGGATTTACACCTGCCAATTGTATTTTCTTGAAAGTTTATAAAGCCTTATCAAAAAAATCCATTTTTTGCATATCTTGCAATCATTGTATTCCAGAAATGGCATTTCATTTCAAGGCATCATGTCAAACAATTCGCGTACCTTGTTTATACTTCCACACTTTGCATACATGTCTCACAAGGTAGTTGCAACTACAACATTTGACAAAATTCCTATATCCTTTATGCTTTGACAGATGTCTATACCGTGTTCCAAAGATATCATTTCTAAGGTTTTGGAATTTGGGTTTACACACTATGACCTATGTGAGTTGCTCTGGCAACAACTGATGGAAAACCTAAAAGGACAAAGGACATAAAATACCCCTTCAAGTATGGAACTTTGATCATTTGCCCAATTTTCTATTTTTTGAAGGACCTACCAGGTATGGACAATATTGGTTGGCTTGGTCACTCACCAATAGTAGCACAAATCAAAAATCATCTGCAGAGTCTGGGAAATGTTGATAAACAAAATGCAATTTTTTTGGGATATTTTAAGAATTTCCAAAAGAAAATGTAGGCTAGGGCCAGGATCCCTGAAAAGATAGTAAATAAATATGAAAAGGACATTGTGTTTATGGTTGACAAAGATAAATGTCTCATGGAAGCAGTGGAACCAAGAACTGTATGGGTCCCAACCATGGGATATGAAGTCACATAAGAAGTCTTAACTAGCTTGTAATGTCCCGTTTTCTAGCTTGATCTTTTACAGTTGACCGTTGGCCTATTCCGGAGACCCGTAGGCTACTCGGAGGTTGAAATTGGGGTTTCATGTTTTGGTGGTTGCTTTTGTTCGTGGATTGTGGTTGGGTTGGCGGTTTCTTTCCGGGGTTGTTCTCCTTAGTCCCTGTTGGTTATGGCTATTTTTAGTAAGTTCAAGATTGGCACCAGAACGGGATTTTGAGAGTGGGGTTGGATTCGTCTTGTCAAGACCTTTCCAATGAGCTATAGATCATTGATTTCTGACATCATCTTGGCCTCCGTTTTAAAGTCCGTAAATTAAACATTATTATTTAATATTAATGTTGTTTTAAAAGAGGGGACTTTAAGGGTGAGGTTGAAAAAGAATTGAAGAGGATTATATTATTTTCCCTCTCATGTTTTATCCCATATGCAAGAGGATTTTAGAGACTCCCAGTTGGAAAAGTATAAAAGGAGGAAGAGTGCTCTCATTTGGGCATCCGAAATCTTGATAATGTTATGCTGCCGTAATGGTTTTGGGACTACTTCGAGGAATGAATGCCTCCTAGCCTGGGCTCACTTCGTGCTTGAGAGATAGCACCTAGGGAGAGGTTTGCTGATAGTAGTGATTTTGTAGTGAGGTTTGCATTGTAGCTTGAGTTCTGTTGTAGTTCAGTTATTTGCATTTTATGTCATTTTTTGGAGTTGCTGATAATAGGGCTGAATCTGTAGTTTCATTCATAAATCTGAAAATAAAAAGGCATTTGTTCTAGGTATTTCATATTTCCTTTTGTCTATGTTGGGTGCCCCATTATGCCAATTTGTAGAATTTATTATGAAGAATCTGATTTTCTAGAAGGAAATTGCCCTTCTTGCCAGGCTGCCCTCTTTGAAGTGCATTAGAAAGCGTGCTAAATAAATACTTGGCTTTAAGAGTGGTCTCTAGTGTGTAGCTTGGTCACCATTGTCATAGGAGTGCATTGCATCATATTTGAGTTCATTTGGTTGAGAAATGAGTGAGGTGTGAGCATTTTTGTAGGGTTTATGTTGCTGGTTTGGTTTTTCCAAAGTTGCTGATCCGTCATTTCAGTTTGCTAACTTCTATCATTTGAGTTGGGTTGGAAGTCTCTAATTATTGTAAGCTGAACAGTAGTACTGTCAACACTTCATACTTCTTCTCATATTTGCTTTATAATACTTTGCATCTCCGTCATATGGTAGCTCCAATTCCACTTCGGGTTGGAAAGCACATTCTTGACGTCAAGTTATTTCAGCATAATAGTTGGTAGGGATCCTCTGACCACATGCTCGTCGACATTCGGCGCATTCTTGGTTAGAGTTCTTTATATCAGCATTGCATCAAGACCCTCTGACCATATGCTCGTCATCATTAGGCGCATTCTTGGTTAGAGTTCTTTATATCAGCATTGCATCAAGACCCTCTGACCATATGCTCGTCATCATCAGGCTCATTCTTGGTTAGAGTTCCCTTATCAGCATTGCATAGAGATCCTCTGACCATATGATCACGCCATCCTGGTGTACATTCTTGGTTAGAGTTGAATTCCGCATCATTTGGTTTAATTGCTAACTTCAACGATTGTGTATTGCTCTGCTTGTTGTAATTGGAAAAGTGAAAAAATTGGCTTGGTATATTTCAGTGGTATCAGAGCCACGCATCCTGCCATCCTGTGAAAGCAAACCTTCTATGAGTGACAGAGAATAGAGGTACTTAGCAAGAGAATACAAGAAGGCTACCAATCAGTTTCATTGGCATCAGGCCCCAGAAGGTTAGACAGCTTCAGAGGTATTAAGAGCCAATTGTGAGTCTTCTCCTGAAGGAAAAATGGGGGATAATGAGAGGACGTCGGGAAGTAACAGAGATGATAGTGGGAAAGGAAGAGAAAGATCATTAAGTCCGGCAAAGAGGTTCGAGAGGAAGATGGATACCTTAATGGATATGATATCTCTCATGATGGGGAGAATGGGTCAGAACCAATCTCCACTAAACAATTCAAGACATAGTGGAGAACACAGTGCCACCAACCAGCATAATGGACATGCTGCTCAGCCTGCTTCAAATAGCACATACATTTCTTCCAGGCCATTCAAACCCACTTTCTTGGCACTAGTAAAACCTCATCTTGATCCAGAAGAAAATGTGTCATTTGTTGAACAGTTGAGACTCGGCCGCGCTGAGTATGATTCTCTACCTGATGAAATTAAGGCAGATATGTCTTATAATGATTTTATGGATCATAAAAGGAAGGATAGAGGACAAGGAAGACATTATGAACAAAGGAGAACAATAGTTCATGGGGATTTGCATCAAGCTATCAACAAGGTTATGCTTCCACATTTTGATGGGAGTGACAATAGTTCAGCCAGAGCCTGGATATAGAAGTTAGACAACTATCTAGCTCTTAGACCCATGGAGGAGGAGGAGGCGATTAAGTTCGCTATGCTACACCTGGATGGGGTGGTGCATGAGTGGTGGTACCATGGTCTAGTCACCTTGGGTCATCGATCTATCACTACCTATGATGAGTTTACCAATAAGCTCATAGAGAGATTTGAGAAAAAAGATCCAGAAGTGCATTTCAGAGAATTGGCACAACTTAAGCAATATGGTACAGTTGATGCCTACATAGCTGAGTTTCAAAGGCTTTCAGTCATGGTCACAGGAGTCACTGAGAGGCGCTTGGTGATCCTATTCAGTGAAGGATTGGCGGAGCCACTCAAGGGTTGGATTAAAGCTTTTGATCCACCCTCTCTACAAGAGGCAATGAAGAAGGCAAGAAACATGGAGTGGGCTGCTCCTAAAGCAAAGTTTCAACCCAAGCCATCATTTCACAAAAGAGATAAAGGAAAAAGACCTCAGCATAAGGAGTTCAAACAGCATCAACCTCATGTCACAAGGTTGGATCCTGAGACACTTAATGAACTCAGAAGAAAAGGTTATGTTTCTGGTGTAGAGAAAAATGGTCCCAAGATCATGTTTTCCCAAAAGGAGGCAAATTTTATCAAATTGAATACTATTCAGCTGAAGAAAGTAATTCTGATTTGTCAGACCAGCAGTCTGATTCTGAAGACAGTGAAGTGGAAAAAGTCCCAGAGGAATCCAAAGATGAAAAGGGAAGTGGAGGCACTTTGGCTCAACTTTCGAGCTTTCAAAGGAATGAATCCTTCAAAGTTCGAGGGATGATTAAGGGGCAACGCATAGTTGCTTTGATTGACACTGGAGCAACGCATAACTTCATTGACGAAGTTGTGGTGGCAAAGAAGGGGCTGCAAACATAAGAGTTTGAAGGCTTCAAGGTTATGGTTGCTGATGGTTTTCACATCACCTGCACCAAGAAGATCTCAAACATGACCATGCAAGTGGGAAACTATGAGGTCAAGGACGACTTCTATGTAGTCAAAATTGGAGATACGGATGCCGTCCTAGGCATTCAATGGCTGCGTTCACTTGGGGAGATCACTCTAAATCTGCAAACCATGGAGCTCAAGTTTCAATCCGAAGGGAAGAATGTGGTGATAAGAGGAATGCCCAATGGTGGTCCTCAGATTGTGTCATTCAAGAGGATGGCGAGGCTGATTCGTCATGATCAAGTTGAGTGGGCTGCAGAGTGTATGATTCTTCCTGCTAGTCTGGTTGAAACAAAGAGAGACTACCCTCCTGATATTCAGTCTTTACTTAAAAAGAAGAGCAAGGTGTTTGTTGATTTACCTCCTAGACCACCTCCTGATCGAGGTTCGGAGCATGTCATAGAGCTCAAGGAAGGAGCTAAACCAGTTATTACAACTCCTTATTGGTATCCTAAGAAGCAAAAGGACGAGATTGAGAAAAACATTCGGGAACTCTTGGAGATGGGCTTCGTTCGTCCAAGCAAGAGCCCCTTTGCTTCGGCAGTTGTCCTGGTGAAGAAGAAGGATGGTACCATCCGCATGTGTGTGGACTATCATGCTTTGAATCAAAGCACCATCAAAAATTGATATCCCATCCCGAGGATAGATGAGCTCATTGATGAGCTACATGGAGCCAAGTTCTTTTCAAAGATCGATTTGAGATCGGGTTATTACCAGATTCGGATGAGAGGATCCGATGTTGAGAAGACAGCATTTAGATGTCACTATGGCCACTTCGAGTTTCTAGTCATGCCATTTGGGTTGACTAATGCTCCTGCTACCTTCTAGTCATGTATGAACAAAATCTTTCAGAAGCAGTTGAGGAAGTTTGTATTGATATTTTTTGATGACATCTTGATCTACAGCAAGACATGGGAAGAACATCTCAAGCACTTGGAGGAAGTGCTTAGCATCCTAGAATCAGAGAGTTTGTTTGCCAAAGAATCCAAATGTGAATTTGGAATGAAGGAGTTACTTTACCTTGGCCATATAATCAGTGCTGAAGGAGTGAAGGTTGATCCTGAAAAGATCAAGGCAATTGTTGATTGGCCACCTCCTGAGAATTTGACTCATCTGAAAGGATTGGGTCTTTGTAGATTTTATAGAAGATTTGTGAAGGGCTACTCTCAGAATGCTGCTCCTCTTACTGACCTCACAAAAAGGGGTGCCTTTTGTTGGTCAGAAAAGGCTCAAACTACTTTTGATAAATTTAAGGGGATCATGAGCTCTTGTCCAGTTTTAGCTATCCCAGACTTCTCCAAGCCATTCGAGTTACAGTGTGATGCATCTGGTGAAGGAGTTGGGGCTATTTTGATGCAAGACAAACATCCCATTGTGTTTGAAAGCAGAAAATTAAGAGGTGTTGAAAGGACCTACTCCATCTACGACAAGGAGATGCTTGCCATTATGCATGCATTAGCTAAGTTCAGACAGTACTTGGTAGGGAGCAAGTTTGTGGTCAAGACTGATCACAATAGCCTCAAGCACTTCATGCATCAAAAAGATTTGAACGAGAGGCAACAAAAGTGGGTGAGTAAGCTTCAATCTTACGATTTTGACATCGAATATGTCAAAGGAAAAAATAATATTGTGGCTGATGCTCTATCTAGGAGACCTCATTTGAGCTCATTGTGTGAGCTTACAGCTGATTGGAGGGACATGTTGCTTGCTGATTATGCCAAAAATTAGTTTGCAACCAGCATCATTGAGGGTACTTTTCTTGACGAAAGGTACAAAGTGGTCGAAGGGCTGATACACTACAAGGGTAGAATCTTTGTGGTGGCTGATTCTAAGCTCAAAAAGAAGATTTTGTTGACCTTTCATGACATTCCACTTGCTGGTCATCAAGGGTTCTTCAAGACATATAGGTAGATCAGGGAAAGATTTTCTTGGAAAGGGCTGAAAGGGGAGGTTCAACGTTACATTCAAGAGTGTCCCACTTGTCAGATGAACAAAAATGAGCATACTTTACCAGCTGGTCTTCTGCAACCTCTTCCCATTCCCAATCAAAAATGGGAAAGCATATCAATGGACTTCATCACAGGGTTGCCCAAGGTTCAAGGTAAAGACTGTATCTATGTTGTAGTGGACAGATTAACAAAATTTGCTCACTTCTTCGCCATTGCCAGCTCTTTTTCAGTAGCCCAAGTTGCAGATTTGTTTTTTCATGAGGTGTTTAGATTACATGGGTTGCCAAAAAATATTGTGAGTGATAGGGACAACAAGTTCCTAAGCACTTTTTGGTAAGAGGTTTTCAAAATGAGTGGTACAGTGCTTACTCCAAGCACTAGTTATCACCCTCAAATTGATGACAGACAGAGATAGTGAACAAGTGGTTGGAAGGTTACCTGAGAAACTATGTTTCAGAGCAGCAAAGAGCTTGGGTGAAGTGGCTTCACATGGGCGAGTATTGTTATAATTCTACTTTTCACATGTCAATAAGGATGTCACCTTTCATGGCTCTTTACGGTTATGAGGCTCCCAGCTTTGCTGATTTGGTGTTTGGTGATAGCAAAGCCCCTCAGGCCAAAGATTTGTTGCAGCAGAGTCAAGATATCTGGAACTCATTGAAGAACAATCTTCAGATTGCACAGAATCAGCAGAAGATGTATGCTGATCAGCGGCGTGTTGAGCGCTCTTTTGAAGTTGGAGATATGGTTTATCTTCGACTACAACCTTATAGACAGTCCACTCTCAAGAAAAGTGGAGCTGAGAAGCTCAAACCATGTTTTTATGGGCCGTTCAAGGTCACTAGGAAGGTGGGGGCAGTAGCTTATGAGTTGGAGCTACCTTCAGATAGTAGAGTGCATAATGTATTCCACGTGTCTCACCTCAAGAAGGCACTTGGACACAATGTTGTTGCTTCATCACAGATGCCACCCTTGGATGAAGAAGGACAGTTAGTTTTGATTCCAGAAGAGATTCTTGACTCCAGGGAGCGTTCCTTGAGGAAAAGAACTATCAGAGAGTATTTGGTGAAGTGGAAGAACTTGCCTATGGAGGATGCTACTTGGGAGAATGATGAGATTCTGCAGCATCCAGGCTTACAATTGCTTGAGGACAAGCAATCTTGGGAAGGGTGGACTGTAATGTCCCATTTTCTAGCTTGATCTTTTACAGTTGACCGTTGGCCTATTCCGGAGACCCGTAGGCTACTCGGAGGTTGAAATTGGGGTTTCATGTTTTGGTGGTTGCTTTTGTTCGTGGATTGTGGTTGGGTTGGCGGTTTCTTTCCGGGGTTGTTCTCCTTAGTCCCTGTTGGTTACGGCTATTTTTAGTAAGTTCAAGATTGGCACCAAAATAGGATTTTGAGAGTGGGGTTGGATTCGTCTTGTCAAGACCTTTCCAACGAGCTATAGATCATTGATTTCCGACATCATCTTGGCCTCTGTTTTAAAGTCCGTAAATTAAACATTATTATTTAATATTAATGTTGTTTTAAAAGAGGGGACTTTAAGGGTGAGGTTGAAAAAGAATTGAAGAGGATTATATTATTTTCCCTCTCATGTTTTATCCCATATGCAAGAGGATTTTAGAGACTCCCAGTTGGAAAAGTATAAAAGGAGGAAGAGTGCTCTCATTTGGGCATCCGAAATCTTGATAATGTTATGCTGCCGTAATGGTTTTGGGACTGCTTCAAGGAATGAATGCCTCCTAGCCTGGGCTCACTTCGTGCTTGAGAGATAGCACCTAGGGAGAGGTTTGCTGATAGTAGTGATTTTGTAGTGAGGTTTGCATTGTAGCTTGAGTTCTGTTGTAGTTCAGTTACTTGCATTTTATGTCATTTTTTGGAGTTGCTGATAACAGGGCTGAATCTATAGTTTCATTCATAAATCTGAAAATAAAAAGGCATTTGTTCTAGGTATTTCATATTTCCTTTTGTCTATGTTGGGCACCCCATTGTGCCAATTTGTAGAATTTATTATGAAGAATCTGATTTTCTAGAAGGAAATTGCCCTTCTTGCCAGGCTGCCCTCTTTGAAGTGCATTAGAAAGCGTGCTAAATAAATACTTGGCTTTAAGAGTGGTCTCTAGTGTGTAGCTTGGTCACCATTGTCATAGGAGTGCATTGCATCAGATTTGAGTTCATTTGGTTGAGAAATGAGTGAGGTGTGAGCATTTTTGTAGGGTTTATGTTGCTGGTTTGGTTTTTCCAAAGTTGCTGATCCGTCATTTCAGTTTGCTAACTTCTATCATTTGAGTTGGGTTGGAAGTCTCTAATTATTGTAAGCTGAACAGTAGTACTGTCAACACTTCATACTTCTTCTCATATTTGCTTTATAATACTTTGCATCTCTGTCATATGGTAGCTCCAATTCCACTTCAGGTTGGAAAGCACATTCTTGACGTCGAGTTATTTCAGCATAATAGTTGGTAGGGATCCTCTGACCACATGCTCGTCGACATTCGGCGCATTCTTGGTTAGAGTTCTTTATATCAGCATTGCATCAAGACCCTCTGACCATATGCTCGTCATCATCAGGCGCATTCTTGGTTAGAGTTCTTTATATCAGCATTGCATCAAGACCCTCTGACCATATGCTCGTCATCATCAGGCGCATTCTTGGTTAGAGTTCCCTTATCAGCATTGCATAGAGATCCTCTGACCATATGATCACGCCATCCTGGTGTACATTCTTGGTTAGAGTTGAATTCCGTATCGTTTGGTTTAATTGCTAACTTCAACGATTGTGTATTGCTCTGCTTGTTGTAATTGGAAAAGTGAAAAAATTGGCTTGGTATATTTCATAGCTTGGCAGACCTGATATTGAGTAAACCAAATGACCCTAAGGAGGGAACATTTGGAACATTTGAAGAATTATCTATCAAAGTGTTTATGGAATTAAAACAACCTAAAATCAAAAGTAATGTAAAGAAATGGGTAGCTGATTATGCAATGAGCCAAGGCTTCACAAGGGAACAAATAAATGAAGCAAGAGCACAAGCAGTTGAGACATCAAAGGCTATGGAAGAGAAAACTAAACAAGAAAAGGCTCCAGAAAAACATAAAGTGCAAACTGAGCAAGAAAAGTCCTTCTCTGGCACTAAAAGAAGAACAAGAGCCTCCTCCTCTACTGTAGATACTGAAAAAGTACCTGAAAACAAGATTGTTGAGAAGAAGAAGAAGATAAATAAGTCAAAGGCCACAAAAAGGGTGTATGTGAGCCTTGGTGAAGGAGAGGAAGAAGAGGAAATAGAGACAAATGAGGAAATCAAGGCAAAAAGGGTGAAAATAGATGAAGCCAGCTCTAGAAAAAGGAGAAGCCTTTAGAAAAGGTTAAGGACAAAAAGAAAAAGGAAGGTGAGAAGACCGAGACCAAAGGAGATGAGGCAACAATAACCTTGGAAGCCACAGTCAATGCATTTGCTCAACATGGAACTATGAAACCCATTGCTGTTATGTATAATGAAAGATCAGATGCAGATAAGGTAATAATTGAGACATTAGTTGTAAGATATATGGATATGTTTAGTAAAACATTAATTGAAATTATAGATGAGTTACCAGACAGTTTATCTAGCATCATGACAACAAGAAAAGAAGGGGCCATGGCCAAAGATGTTGAGATAAAGGAATATGTCTTGTTGAAACTTTGCCCAAACATCACAAGAGAAGAAAAGATTAAAGTCACTAAGAAGCTTAGTGATGAATTCATAACCAAGAAGAGAGTCAACACTTTGATGTCTAGTGACACTGAGAATCTAGTCAAGGAGATTGAGGAGATAACACTAAAAGTGTTACATGAGATGCAAATCCCAACCATTGATGACACTAATGAAAAGGAATAGAATGATGATGCTGACAAAATAATTCTGGAGATAAATATGAAATAGAACATGAAAAAAAGAATAGTTACTCCTCTGGTGGACATAGGAAATGAAGAAGAAGTGAATATAGAACATAGTATGGATCAAGGTGGAACACCTCCTTTGGTAAACTCTGAGTAGGTTGAAGAGATGAAAGATACTGAGGGAGAAAAGAAGTCTGAGGAAGAAAAGGTAACACCTAAAGAAAATGCCTTTGAGAAACAAAGTGAGTAGAGGAAAGAAGCCATTGAACAGATGAGTGTCAATCCTGCTCTAGTTGTAGACGAAAATGAACAAGAGGCTGCTAAAGAAAATATTCTAGAGAAAATTGATGCTAAGGAGTCCCATGTTGAAGATAAGAGAGACATTGCTGACTCTTTGAGAGAGTTTTTGGAAAATTAGAAGGAAGCTCAAATTTTGAGTGCACCTGAGCTATTGCAAGGACCTATTAACCTTTCCACTTTGTCCCCACTACAGAAATTAAGACTTGGGACAATTTTTCAAACCACTGCACAAGAAGAGATATTGAAATCTCATATGGAGGACATCAAGCTAATAGAAGATGCATCAGCAATTTTTGAAAAGTTAATGCTCAGTAAGGAGAGATACATTATTGGCCCCTACTGCACAAATGAAAAAGTTAATGGAATCAATTAATTCTCATTTTGAGTCCCTGGAAAAAGTAGCAGAGAAGAAGGTAAGGGCAGAGATTGACAACAAAAGGTTAGTGGAGCTAAATGACAAATTTTCTCAAGATAAAATTCTGTTGGAAAAGAGTATAGAATATGCTCAGATTGCTATCAAAGAGGCCAGTGAAATATATCAATTTTATCTTACATGGCTTGAAAAGACTAAGGACATAAAGGAGAAAATAGATGAATGGGAAGCTCAAATAATGAAGATCCCAAGAAGCTATGATTCGGTGAAGGATGCCATTAGCAATGAGAGAGCAAAAGTTGAGACCATTCACTCTATCATTCATAAGATCCAAACTCAAAAAGAAGACATAAAACATAGGATGACCCAACTCTGGGAGACAATAAGTTTAAAGTTTGGTTCTATGACTGCACTTGTAGTAGACGCAGACAAGATGAGGCAAAATACTTAGGCCCCTACTACTACTGAAAAAGGAGAAGAACTGGTGTCTCTAATCAATGGGCACATACAAGTTTTGAGGCATGCTAAGGACAGATGGGATGAAAATGTAGTACATTTGAAGAAATCTACAAAGATATTCTCCCAACAAAGCAGTAAGATATTGTGATTTCACTTGTATATATATGTGGATAGTAGAAAAGCAATTTTGAAGTTTTGCCCAACATGTACATATTTTTGTATCATACACCTTTGCCATTGATGTCAAAGGAGGAGAATGAAACATGTGAAAAACATTTGAAAAGTAAGAAGAGAAGCATCAAGTTAGGGTAGCATTGTGTAAAGAGAAAGGGGGAGCAGTGTAATAGTTTTTCACATCAAGTGTTGCCATCAATGCCAAAGGGGGAGATTGTTGGCAACTTGGAAAACATCATTAAGAGAGACACACTACCAGTATGATGATGAATAATTGAGCATGATGTTTGAAGGTGTTGTCATTGATGGCAACAAGAAACGGAATAAGGTTGGGACAAAGATTTTGGTCCAATAAAGAAGATTTAGTCATTTTGGCTAAGTGTTGGCAGTATACAAGAGACATCGACAGAGAGACAGTGTAATGTATAGCATTGGTCCATAGTTGAAGATCAGATCATGCAGTTTTGGTATGTTGTTTGCAGTCCTTAGGTGATCTTATATCCAAGATTTTAGCTCTTGATAAGTATCGGAAGCATATCTTCAAACAACCTAAGTTCGGCAGAGCATAACACATTGTTATTTAAAGTAGAACACTCATTTGATTTGGTCTGCATTCCTCCAGTGTTGCATATCTTGTTATGCAGTTTTGAGGTGTTGTAAAAACTTGTATGAAGTGTCTAAATCTAGAGTTACAGGTTCTGAGATCCATCGAAAAGATAGTTGTAAGTGTCTAAGTATCGCTACCTAGTTTGGTAGAACTTGACTGTGATAGGGCATGTGTTCTTGTGGTCTGTGTTTTACCACAAAAGGATATTTTTCTTTGCGGTTGTAGAGTTATGATCTATGATGTCTAAGGAGTCTCTAATATGAGTTTTAGCAAGTATTGTGATTCACAGTGAAAGATGTAGTCTGACAGATAGACTGAGTCAGTAACAGTCCATGTTTAAGATTGACATGACGATGTGATGTGTGTGCAGTAAGATAGGGTAAGTGCAAGAAGATGAGTTCACTTTTTGGCCAAAAAGTGGAAGTGTTTTCCTTATTTTTCAAATTTTGTCATACTTGGAGTGACAATTTGAAGCACTTGCACATAACATATTAAGATGATGTAAAAATAATAAATGTAAGATTTTGTTTCTAGTTTTCAAATATGTAATATTTTCTGATACCCAGATGATGCAAGTTGGGTTTTTATTGGATGCACAAAAAGTAGTATTTTTAAAAGTCCCCTATTTTTTGCAAAAGCATGCATGTGTACGGCCAACATAATTTGACCCATATTAATGTATTTTTCTAATTCCTTTTGTGGAAAGATTCTTAGGATGTTGAATTTTGGTCAGGATATTTTTTGTAATTTTTTGATAAATATATTTTTTTTATTAATTTTTTAATGAGCCGAATTAGTGTTTGTTAAAACCCCTTGTGTACGGCCAACATAATTTGAGCTATAATAATCAATTTAGTAATTTTTTTTTCATCATGTAGAGAATGATGTCTAGTTTGGTCAGACATAATTTTTTTTCAAGAAACTTCCAAAATCAAAAGTTATTAAAAAAATAGTAAGCTATGTTATTTCAATTTTATGAGTTAGTTTGTTTAGAAAATAATTAATAAATAGAAAATTATGTTCAATAGTAAAAAAAAAATAGATATTTGAAAACTAGACTTTTAGATCTATAATGGATTTTAATTTTGTTAGAATATTCTAAAAAAAAGTCGTCAGCCACAGTGGTGAAACTGGTTTTTTCTCCCATTGTTTTTATGGCTTCTTAGTTGCAGGTTGGTTGTAGGTCCAAGGCTTAGGCTCAGGTTTCCAAGCCTTTACCCATACTAAAACCAAGGCAAATTGGTGGGTGTCACATTTGAAATAACAAGGAACAGGTACCCGCTCAAAATGGGTGCCGATTACAAATGGGTACCCATTTTATGTTTCTTTCTAAAAAATGGGTACCTGTTTCTTATTTTTAAGAACAGGTACCTGTTTTAAAACAGACACCCATTTCTAATTTATCCGTTATTTTTTTTTCATAAATTCGTAGTACGACTGAAACCCTGCAACATTCCCTTTTACTAGTACGGTGGACAGTGACAGATTCTGTGATTTTTTTATGTGCAAACTGTCGATTCGAGCTCTCAACGAGGCATTTCTTGTGCAATTTTTACAGGGATTCAATCATAAGGAGAATTTTTAGATGGAATGAAGTAGAAAAATTATTTTTTATAGGTATTCAACTTCTTGGAGAGACATTCATTTTTATCAATATACTGACAGTGACAAATTCTATGACTTTTTTATATGCAAAGTATTAATTTGAGCTTTTAAGAGGATATATTTTATGCAATTTTTACAGGGATTCAATCATTAAGATAATTTTCAGATGTGATGAAGTAGGAAATCCATTTTTTAGAAGGATTCAATTTCTTAGAGACATCAAACAAATATCAAGCAACTATCATATTGAACAAAGGATCTATTTCTACTTGTATTTCATACATTTTTTAAGAAGAGATTCAACACATTTTGATAATCATGGGATCAAATAAACATCAACAAAAAAAGAAGAGGAAGGTTATGACAGTTGAAGAAATTGAAGCACATCGAGAGAAAGAGGCAAAATGACAAAGAGATAGGAGAGAGAGGATTAAAAAAATGAAGAATGATGTAGCATCCAGTTCGATGACTATTGAAGAGGAGAATATTGAGGAGGAGAACATTGAAGAGGAGACCAATTTGAATGAAATAAATGTAGAGTATGCAAATGTGGAAGAGGTCAAGAACATGGAAAATGCAAATATAAGAATGAATCTAGGTATGTCTTCGAATGATCCATTCAACGATAATGAGATTAAAGATTTAAAGCAAGTTGAATATAATGTTGATGAGATAAATGCTTCTACTAGAAACAACACAATAAAAAATGAAAATGAAAACCCTTGTATGTATGAAAATGAAAACCCTTGTATGCATGAAAATGAAAACCCTTGTATGCATGAAAATGAAAATATTTTTTTGAAAATGAAAGTAATGTTTTGAAGGATCTTCGTGGTAAGATGTCTTGGAGACAAATTTGAACACATGCAAATAGATTGTACAAACAATTTTTTTTATAGAAAAACTCTTGGATTTCAATGTCAACTTGTATTACAACTGATGAGAATGACAAAATGAGAAAAGTAATGAAAAAATTAGGTATTTTTGTAAAACCCAAAAAGGTGGATGAATCAATGGAACAAGTTATATCTAGTGTTGCTAATGCTATTGATTCTATAGGAAAAAATAGTCGATCTAAGGATAAGAATGCAGCACGTAGATCAATAACAACTACTTTAGTTAATAAATCAGTTGTGAGCAAAAGAATGATATGTAAAACAAGTGGATATTTAAATGTGCATGCTATAACTTTAAGAAGAGCAGCAAAGAGAAGACTAAGTATTGAAGAGGATCCAGTCAACCAATGTTGGACTTTTAGTGGTAGACTCCCAAGGTCTGACATGAAATTAAACAATGAAATTAGGTCTTTGATTGAAAAATATTGGCATGATAATACAAGGGTTTCATCAAATGCTCGAGATGTTTTGAAATTAAGGGTGGGATCAAAAAATCATGATCCTGATCCAAAACATCTTTTAAAAATGACTCAAATAGAATTATATAGAAAATTTCTAGATGATTCAGTTATAGAAAATTTTAGTATAAGTCAAAGATCATTTGAGAAATGCAAACCTTGGTATGTCAATATTAATAAGCAATGAATCTCTTGTTGTTGTAAAACTCATGTGCAATTTTATTATTTTTATGATGTTTTTCAAAATATACGTTGTATTTTGCATACTAACCAAGTTAAGCAGGAATGTGGTATTAATATGCCACCTACAACAGTTAAGGATATTATAACAAGTATACTTTGTGAAACAACTGAGGGGTAATTCTATTTTTCAAAACTATGTGTTTCTGGAAAATGCAATAGATATGGTAACCTTTCATTGTTAGGAGAATGCATGCATGAAAGTAGTTCACATGATTTTGGACAACAGTTAGTGGAGGTGAAGAGGTTCACCAAGTTGACCTAATTTGAACCCACCCAACACTGAGTTACACGATCTAGGTTTCTTTTGAAACCTCAAGAAAATCCCTACAAAGGTTGAGCTAGCTAGAAGAGGAGACCCATCAACCTATATTTACAAGTATGGATCTATGATAATTGCTTTAAGAGGATCCTCATGGATGATGGGTCCATGGTCAACATCATTCCTTTATCCCTCTTGGAGAGTGGGACATATTGCCACGCCAATATCACTGCATGTAGAGAGACCTTATGTGGCTACGACAACCTAAAGGTAACCACTATTGGTAAAATCAGGATTTTGATTTCCACTTTGATGGAGCTAGATGTAGGACAATAGTTAGAGTTGGGGTAGTTCTAACTTGAGAAAATGGGAGAGTAGAACTCCCATTCCCCTTTTAATTAGACTTCCAAAAATGTTGTTGACTAAAAAGCTCTTTCCTTGGAAGTCATGCTAGCTTTGAAATTGAGAACTCGAAACATTTGCCTTTGAAGATTCGTAGCTATTGATAAATTAGGTTTCTAAGAACTATGAGATGAAGTTGAAATGATTACAACCATACAAAGACATGATTTGAAAGCTAATCTAGTAGTTTGTCTACTTCGGGAATGTTATTATTTAATGTTCTTGATGAAATTGATTAAGTTATTAAGTGCTTGAATTGATTAAGTTATTATTATGTTACATGTAAATTGCTCTATTTTTCTTTTGATATAATTTAGGGTAGACTTTAATTTCTCTAATTTTAAAAATTTCTTGAATTTTAAATTTAAATGATATAGGTATTTCTCTAATTTTATTTAATTTTTGTTTGTAAATTTATAGGGAAGGTATTGGTCTATGAAATGTTTAATCTAGAATTAAAAATAAATTGATTAAACATGGTTAGTAGATTGAAAAATCTAATCAATAAAATTTTCCTAAATATTTAACTCAATTAAAATTTAACATAAGTGTCCCAACATTTGACTCATGTAAATCCAAACATATTCATTCTAGTTCAACAATTTGTTAATTTTCATTTCATTTTTTAAATTTATTTAGGGAAGGTACATTTAGTCTATAAACTATCCAACCTAGAGTTTGTATCTAATAAATGTTTAATAAATTAAATCAATTGAAATTTTTCTGTTATCTAATTAGAATTAGTAAATTTACAATTTTATGTAATTAAACATGTGATTTAATTTGAAGTGTTAAATACGAGATATATGAAATTAAAGTTTGAATATAGATGTATATAGTGGAAATTCAATAAATAGCAAAATCTATTCTAGATGAAATAGTCTACAAGATATAAATACTAACATAATAACAATCCATGTAAAAATAGTGAAATAGTCACAAAACATATACATGTCTAGTCAATACTCAAATAATCATAAACAATCTAATACATCATGTCATCATTGCCATCCATCAATCTAAAACATGTGTGCCCACTAAGTTTGATCATCATCCATTTCAAGCCGCCTTTTGGTCCCATGTGGCTAAGAGGGCAACTCATGCTGTGTACAAGAAAAAGAAGCTTCAAATCAATTTTAATGTCAAAACTGCATCCTAAATAAATTTAAATCAAATATTTAAAACCAAACCATCAAATTAAATTTTTAAATCTTTAAACTTCAAAATGTCTAAGCATACCACAACAAGCTCATCATCTCTCCTTCCATGCTCCTGTGTAACAGATGGTGCCGATTTAGATGACAAATTGAATGTCTGTGTCGCCAATTCGTGTATTTCAATAAAACACTTGAATGAACTAGTTAGGCTCTATAGTATAGATACAAAATGCAAGGTTGAATGATGCAAAAGACTTTGAAATCACATAGGATTTAACTATAGGACCCGAAATATGAGAGATGACTCGTTCACCAGTGTAGGCTCATCAATGATACAATGAATTGAGCCTGCACCTAAACTAATCCCATCCTGCATATATATGTGTACATGTATATATAAATTCAACTTTAAAGACATGAATTTAATAAAATCATGAGATTGTACACTGAAAATTTAAATTTAAACTAAAAATGTACAATTTTATACAAACCATGGCATATGAAGTAGGCTCCTCTATAGATGATGTTGCCACTAGTCCTGGATGACTAGGTTGGTTTGACACAAGAGTGTCAGGACCTCTCATCTGCTTTAAATTAAAATGTCACATTTTTGCATTAAATTATATATTATTAAATTAGATATATCCAATTGTATAATCTTTAGAGGTCCTAATTTTATACCTCATCCATATAAGGTCTACCCAACTCTACTGCCATTGGCACTAAATGGTCCAGCTGTGATGAAGTGGTAGCAATTGATGGAGTCATCTGTACCAATCAACATGAACATATATATTTATTAATATATATTTAAATTTTTTAAAAAAGATTGATAATTAATAATTGTATAAATCTATATTATTTTGTATTAATTTTAATTTTATTAAATGTCGCATACATATCGAGTCCATAGGAGCAAATAATGTAGCCAAAAAAGACTCCTCCTCCAAAGCAGATGTAGGACCAAAAATGGTTGATGACAATTCTGACAAAAATACGGTGTGGCCTACAATGGTGCCAATCTAGGTGATGAATCAGGACTAGCATCAGATGTTCCTCCAGGCTATGCAGGTTCTCTAGGATTGACTTCATCTACCAAGTGACTAGATTGGTCAGTTAAGTTTCCTAAGAGCGATGATAACACTCCGAGTGCTGAGACGACCATCCGCTGGTGAAAGGGCACGATAATAGAGGGTGGAGAAGGGACAATAGGTGCAAGGGGCAAACATCAATTTAGATTGACACGTGCTCCTGGTCTATGCTGTGGCATTCCACCACCCATGCCTTGAAATGATCTCATATCAAAATAATTGGGCTTATGGCCCATCTCAAACTCTGCCCATAATTTCTTCAGAAAATAAAAGGGAACCTCAAAATTAGCATGAGGTGAAGGGTCAAAGACCATCCACCATCAATCCCAAAAATTTTCATCTATCTCCTGATGTGTGCACCATCTAATTGAAATTCTCTTTTTAGTTGGTGCTATTTGTTGACCTATGGAGGGATCAATGAAATATGGGGCAATTGTAGCTTTGGTAATATGTAAATCATTGATCTGTTTATATGAGAGACCATCTGAATAAAACTGCTTCCTATCTTCCCGCCATGAGAGGAATGTGTCTAGATCTGTGTGGATAGCTCTCACTGAATCAACAATAGTTTGCATCATAGATGCAAACCGTGAAATGCGTGGAGGGGTTTGGATTTGGCTTTGCAATAAATTGATTTTTTCTTGCAGAACATGTATGTTTTCATCAATTGTGGCTCGCAAATGAGCCTCATCATGTGGTGGTGGTGGTGGGGCATGTTGGGGTGGGGGATCTTGTGGGGGGTCATGGGTGGGGGGGGGGGGGGTCATAGGCTAGATCGGCCATGTGTAGAAATAAGGTCTACAAGTAGAGCTGCAATTACAAAAAATATAGATTAAATTACATGCACAACATATGTTTAAATATATACATATACATATAAATTGAAAACTTGGAAATACAAAAATTTGTGTGGTTTAAACAACATACATTAAAACATTTAATTTAACATATACATGCATTCAAAATTTAAACTTACATTATAAAATGTTTAAAATCAAAATTTATACATTTAAGAATCATGACATGAATAAAAATTTATGTCCTAGTATCTAGTCAAAATTTATATGCTCATGTATTACATTCAAACTCCTAAACATGTCACTAAGTTCACGACCTATTGGCTACAACTACTCCTAAACACATGTCACTAAGTTCATGTCGACCTATTGGCTACAACTACTCCTAAACATGTCACTAAGTTCATGTCGACCTATTCAATCTTTGAACCCATTATATGTACACTCAACATTATTTTAATTTTTTTTCTGGATTGTTGTTGTCTCCTTTACCCCTTTGTTAAGCATCAAGTTGTCATAGATATATGGATATATGTTTAAATTAAAGATTTAAACATAATAAAATGACTTCTAGTTTTTAGGTTTAACGGTTTAATATAAGTCATTTAGGTTAGGTCTACAAAAATATATATATTAGGGTCCTATCCTGTCTAATGTGTAGATTTTTAGCTTCACGTGAAACGAGTTTTACAAATGGTTAATTTAGGATTATGAGACGAGCATCAAGAACATTAAAAGCCATGAAGACTAAAGAATAAGGGGAAAAGACCTAGTAGGTGCGATATAGGGGAAGAATATTATAAGAATGTATAACTAGTTCAAGGTCTAGATATAAGGGAAAAGACCTAATAGGTGAGATAATATATGTGCATTTAATGCCCAATATTTTTAAAAGTTTAGTATAGTTATGACTTTAAGCTTGTTAGTGAATTGTACTATATAACTACTAAATATTTAATGGCTAAATAACCAATCATACATGGTATCAACCCACCAACAAAGTCTTAATTTAGATGATTAAATTTAGAGTTCCTTTCATTCCACAAAGTCTTGATAAATTTTAAGGAGGTGGCCTCTAAAGGGAAGAAATTTATTCCTAGTCAAAAGGCCAAGAAAACATATAAGAGGAAAACTATTAGAGCATAAGGAGATGTGGAGGAAGAAGAAAATCCTATGAGGAAGAAGATGAGAGGGACAACCAAGCCACCTCCTTAGAAACCTTCCACTATTGAAACCCCTATCTAAATTCTATCGAACCAAGTGTATGAATATTGAACGTTTAAATTAAAGATTTAAACGTAATATATATGTCCATATGTTTAAATTAAAGATTTAAACATAATAAAGTGAAGTTTCTAGGTTTTAGGTTTAGGTTTAATAAGTCATTTAGGTTTTAAAGAATAGGTCAATTTAGTTTATGAAACCCTAGTTTATGAATTAGGGTTTCTAGTGTTTATGAATTACAGTTTTACATCTTACTGTTTATTAAATCCTAGTTTATGAATTATAGTTTAGTGTAAATATGAATTAGGGTTTTATGTTTTACTATTTTTTAAACCCTAGTTTATGAATTAGGATTTTATGTTTTACTATTTTTGAAACCCTAGTTTATGAATTAGGGTTTTATGTTTTACAATTTTTGAAACCCTAGTTTATGAATTAGGGTTTTACAGTTTAGTCAAGTTATGAAATAGGGTTTACTATTTCTGAATAAAGGTTTATAGTTTATGCATTAGGGTTTACTTGTTTTTTATTCTAAGTTGAATATATATAGCTAAACATTGCAAAAACAACAAAATACAAAGCAAAAAATAATGAAAATCAACATAAATAGACGGGCAACCAACCTGGGGCACTACTAAATTGATCTGAGGAGGCAGGGATGCTGTGGATGTTGAAAGTTGGGTCAACAAATGAGGGTACCCATTTTTTGGCATCGCTTTCCCTAATGTCTTGCGGCCTGTAGCTATTAAAATGAAGCTACAAGCCTGTTTATTAAAAAAAATTATACTTTTCAAAAATGGGTACCCGTTATATAACGGGTGCCCTTTTTTTCTTCAGGTGCCTGATCATAAATGGGTACCCATTTCGTAATGGGCACCCGTTCTAAGCGGTATTTTTCATCTGCAGAAGACTTCCATGAAATGTATACTCATCTTCTTGCTTGCACCTGATATGTTGTTTGAAATCTTATCCTAAGTGGTTCTATAATGGGAGCCAACATATGTGAATGTGATTCAAGTGTTGTTTGGCTCTGCTATGTATTTTGGTGATTGAATTTGGCCGACAAGTTACAAATTGTTTGACTACACGCTTCATCTAATTAGGCTGGCTTAATATGAAGATTCTAAGTATTGCTGATATATATATGAGATCAAATTTAGTGTTTGGATGATGTGTAATGTGAATATAAAGGTGTGTGTGTGTGTGTGTGTGAAACACGAAAGATTATAATTTTGTGAAGGCGATAAGAGCAGAAGAAGAGAGATCTTGTTCCCATGTAAAAGCAGAGCAGTGAAACAAAGCAGTAAAAAATGAAGAGTTTTGAGACAGTATTTCTAAACTTCATTGGAGCTATAACCATGCATTCTTAGATGCAATCAGAGTAGTTCATCTTGGCAGTGAGCCATTCTTCTTCCCTTCTTTCTTTCTCTAAGCAGTGAGCCTATTTTGGCAGTGAGCCTTTCTTGCAATGAGCATTTCTTTGGGCAGTGATCCATAAGACACTGAGCCTCTTTTGTAATTCGGTATTGTTATTACATAATTATTGTAAGCTAACATTGACCGTGGTTCTTCCTTGTTTAGGGTTTTCCATGTAAAAATCCTAGTGTTTATGTTTGATGTTTTGTGGTTGCTTCTTCTGTGTTTAATTTACTTAGTTGTTATCAAATGTGGCAAATGGATTGATGGTTTAATAAGTAAAAAGTTCAATAGAATATTGATTCAACCCCCCTCTCAGTATTATGGGTGTTAAACAACATATCCACGTAGTGTCATATGGCCAATAAAGTGGGGGCTAAATGTTATGTTAAAAATTATCCTCCTGCATGGAATGGTACAATCTCTCACAGTTTAGCTCCTCTCCTTTGGTGTCCTTTCAACCTAGTTTATTTCAGACCTTCCTAAACCTTGATTGACCTATGTCTAACTGAAGAAATGTCGTGTTTTGGGATAACTAAAGACTCAAGGTGAAATATAAAGTTTGGATTTGGGATTCTTGGATCACCTTAAGGCAAACCTGATCAAGAAATCAGGGCTTGGACTTGGGTGCTCGCGCCCTTATTCTGCCCTATTTCCTGGGGTTTTGAATTTGGCAAGGTGTCAGCTCCCGCCGTGCACTCTGAGATTCTGTTTTTGGAATTTCATTTTTCATGTGATGCCAGCATCTTATTTTGAAATTTGAAATTCCTAAGCTTAGATATTTAAAGACATTTAAAAATCATTTTAAGACACAAAATCTATTTACGAGCTTTATGCTAAAACTTTGCCAAAATTACCATTGAAGATCAAGAATTTGTTGAAG
Organism: Cunninghamia lanceolata; assembly: GCA_027924645.1. NCBI lineage: Eukaryota > Viridiplantae > Streptophyta > Pinopsida > Cupressales > Cupressaceae > Cunninghamia > Cunninghamia lanceolata. The sequence continues at coordinate 4,492,247 of BSBN01000026.1, read as the reverse complement.
CTCTTGAAGTCATTTGAATTTGCTATCATGGAGACATTTGATGGAGATTAGGAATCAAGATATTGAGACTATCTTGCTCTTCCTAAGGTTTGTACACCTTTTGCATGATCGGGAGAATGGTTGAAGCTTCCAACATCAAGCTTGGAATTTCTCTGCAGAAATGGTTGCCTCACCTTCTTGTTCATACAAGTCTTCATTGTTTTCATTTCCTTGAGCTGACGTTATGTTTGTTTCATTGAGTGAAGCAAAGTGTTGATCTTTCATTGATGCTTGAGTCATCTAGGGCTTTATATTTCTACATACACATTTGTTAGATGAGCACACACATCTACAAATCTTTATCCTTAGCTATCATTGAGGTAGGAATACCAAAAATGGGGCTTGACTGAGGCAAGCTCCTATATAGCCACAACCTTCTTTCTCCTTCCTTTTGTATGTGCATGTTGAATTCAAAAAGATCTAACGAAAAGGAGCAATAGGAAGATGGTTATTGCGGATATAGTCATCATATAGTTCAAATTTTAAGATTGCGAGACTTTTAGGACACTAGCACTCACGCCCTAGTCTAACTGGGTATTTTCTTCATGATCAGGAAGCCTCTGGAGATTGCAAGATAGCTGTTGCAGAAGATCCCAATAATCAGAAACTTCTAGGACACTGGCACTAGCGCCCTAGTCCATCAGAGCCTCTATTTCCAGGTACATTGTCTCTGTATTATTTCCTCTACATTTCTGTAATCATTTCATCTGTATCTATGTCAGAAATTAAGTTATTACAGTCTGATTACTAATTTAGGGTTTCATGCTTAGTGAGAATACTAGCTTGTAAAAACTTGATCAAAACAGTCACACAGACCTAATTAGTAGAAAAAGGGAACATAGGAAATCAGTAGTTTATCCCTAAACTTATTCCTTGCTTCTCTAATGCTTTAGTGTGTGAAAGTGTGGGACTTGAAGTTTTCTATCTCGATTCCCCATTTTCCCCCTAAATAGAAGAATACAAAGTCTTCGGTCTAGGGTGTGAAAACAAGTAGGGACTCATGGGGTTGTATTTGAGTATGGCATTTGCATGGTTGGCTTTAGCAAAGCAAGAAAGATAAACCTCTTTGTGAGGTTTTAGATAGCATCAAGGCAGACCCTATGCAAGACCAAAGCCTTGATCATCCATTCTTTAAGCATGTTTTTTTGGGGGAACCTTCCTAATGTTCAAAATAACCTATTAGGGTAATGTTTTTAAGCCATCAATAAGCACTATGAAATTATGGAATGGGAAAATCCACATCAAGAGGTGTTTCAAAAGACATACCTCATGAGAAACCTTGGGAATGAACTTCTTTGATCACTTTGGTGATGAAGACATGTCATGCACTGTCAAAAACTTTGACACTAGTAGCAACTATTGGACTAATGAAGTTTGAGGCCATTTGAAAAGAAACAAAAAAATTATCACAAATGTAACAAGAGAAAACACTATAATAAGTGCAAAAAATAATATAATTTCCTATAACAAAATGCTTCTGGATTAAACTGTGTGATAATATTTTTCCCTCAACGTTTCGGATCACACTACATGATCCATCATCAGGAGAAAGAAAGAAAGAGAGGAGAATAGAATGGATGCTATTTGCAGACCTCACTAGTTAAAAAGAATGGGAGAAGGAGATTGGCGTGGGAACCCGTAGATTGCATAAAAAATAAAAAACAAGAGAAGCCAAACAAAACATAACCAGAACAAAGAAGAAAATTACACCTAAAAAATAACAATCTATAAATATGAAAGAAACTAATAGTGTAGGTAAATAAAAATCTATGTAAAACAATATATATATATATATGCCAAATTGTTAATTATATATACACAAAAAATTATATATATATATATATATATATATAAATATAAGAATACAATTATGGTAAATATATATATATATATATATATTTACCATAATTGTATTCTTATATTTATATTTATATGTACATATATATATATATATATAAATTTTTTTGTGTGTATATAATTAACAATATATATATATGAAAGTAAATGATAAAATGCAAAAAGAGAAAATGGAAAAATAAAAAATAACCCAAAAAATAAATAAAAAAGTGACTCAGAAAGGAAGGGACCAAAGGAGAGAGCCATCACCCTAAATAACGAGAGAGAGAGAGAGAGAGAGAGAGAGAGAGAGAGAGAGAGATAAGAATGGGGGAAGATAAAATAAATAACCAAATAAAAACATTGATCTCGAAAGGGAAGGCATCAAAGGGGAGAGCCAACACCCTAAAAATGAGAAAGAGGGACAAACTAAGAAGATGAAGAGAGAGAGAGAGAGGAATAAGATAAAAACAAAAAGAAAATAATAAGAATGGGGGACAAACTAAGAAGAGAGAGAGAGATCAAAAAGAAAATATTAAAATTGGAAAGAGATAAAATAAATAACAAAATCTATAAAAATGGTCACATAAGGAAGGCAACAAAGGATATACTTATTTATATTTATTGTTTTACATAGATTTTTATTTACCTACACTATTAGTTTCTTTCATATTTATAGATTGTTATTTTTTAGGTGTAATTTTCTTCTTTGTTCTGGTTATGTTTTGTTTGGCTTCTCTTGTTTTTTGTTTTTATGCAATCTACGGGTTCCCGTGCCACTCCCCTTCTCCCTTTCTTTTTAGCCAGTGAGGTCTGCAAATAACATCCATTCTATTCTCCTCTCTTGCTTTCTTTCTCCTGATGATGGATCATGTAGTGTGATCCAAAACGTTGAGGGAAAAATATTATCACATAGTTTAATCCAGAAGCATTTTGTTACATTATCATGGACTGTAGAAATCTGATGTCAATTAATACAATTTCCTACTTAGAAAAATTGTATAACATCAAAATGAATAAAAACAAAAACAAGCAAAACCAAAACCTAAACTCTAGAAGAGTTCCTCCTAGAAATCATACTATTCAATCAAAATTATAATTAAAATTTTTTAATTCAATGGATTATAAAATTTTAAAATTTAATTATAGTAAATAAGATTATAGAAGAGTGGCAAATCGACCAAGATACAAATCTTTTGGGGAAACTCTGAAATGTTTCTGTTCCTTTTGGGGCCGGCCAGACATAACTCATGTTGTTAATACTCGTTCTATGTATTGATGATATGGATGAACGCTAGCATCGATAAATGTTTCAATAATTCATTTTGCTTAATTCATCGATAATGGAAATATAAGATTATTAATGTGGATGGGTTCACTAAATTATTCTCTCTCTTTCAGAGAAGTGATGATGTTGTCCTATCTATCCGCGCTGAGCTTGCCCTTCTCAATCATGTGGGTGTGCTTGACAATCCATAAGTCTTGTAGTGGTTGACTTTCCACCATTTCCTATTACTTTCGTATTTTTCTTAGACTGTGTGAGGTGGGCGTGCTTGACAATCCATAAGTCGTCCTGTGTATGCCATTCAAATCTAATAATCTATATGAGACTGTCAATATATTATAGCTTTTCTCTTTTGTAATTTTCTACATGCGTGTTTGAAAATCCACAAAAGTTCTCTAGTAGTTGTTGAAAGCATATTATTTAGCTTACTTATGTCTATATCAATGACTTCTTGTCTTCCATCTTCTTTAAAACTCTTCAGTAGGCTTTTCTGTTATTTGTAACATTTCCCTTTCTAAGTCTAATTTACTGTGGTTGCGTGTTTGACAATTCAAAAGCTTTTTGGAGTGTAATTTCCTTCTATGTGCATGCTTGACAACCCAAAGTTTCTGAGATGCTCAGTCAACATCAAAACTCCATCATACGGCTTTCAAATCTGATTACTTAATTCCAATTGCTTTCCTATTTTTCGTGTTTGAAAATCCACAAGTTGTGTAGTGTGCATTAAAATCAAACTATCAAATCTAATCTATGTCAGACTGTCAATGCCATTTTCTTCTAGAATGTAGAAAAATGGGTGGTCATTTTGGACTGTGAAATCTAATCTAGAATAGAATAGAATAGAATAATTTTTAACGTCCATGAGGCTAAAAATAGTCTATGAGACATTCAACCCAATCAGATTTGCTTCTGCCTTTCAATTCTTCTTTTGTTCAAAGAAATAATGACCTCACCAACCGTCTCAAGTGTCCCCTCGATAAATAGTTCATGCCAAAAAATCGTAAACAGGATGCCCACATACTTAAACCTGATGTCCATGTAAGCATCACACTTTATATACATACCCTCTCTTTCATCGCATCTTCCACTGCCCACATGTACTATTACTTTCAAGACTTTACAATAACCTCTCCACATACTCTCACATACTTTCTTTTCAAAGTACTAAGGCATTCATGTAATAGTTAATTTGAGTTTAAAATAAACTTAAAACTAACAAGTTGATGTGCTACCTATCGGCCTTTGATAATTACAAAGATTATAGGCTTCCTAACATCTCAATAATTACAAGATGGTGTTTGCAGATTTTCCAAGTGTTTATGGTTCTAAATTAAAGATGTGTTCACTTAAAAAATCCCCCTCCTTTATGTTGTGGTTTTGTTTGTGTTATAGTTATTAAATGTTTCTAAATTATTTATATATTAAAATATTATATAGGTTATAATTATTATATTATTGTAGAATATAAAAGTATATGTTTTATAATTTGCTCTAGTTATATTTAGGAGATATGTTAATTTAATATTTAATTTGTGATATTTATGTATTGCAGTTGATTCAACTTACCAATCCACCTATCTATGTACTCAATTATTATTCTTATTTATCTATACACCTTATTCATCATTATCTTATACTTCTTGGATGCAATTGCTATTATGTTTATGGCTTGTGGACATAATCATTAGTGCAATCCTTTCCAACAAATCAAAATCCACCTCTCACTAATTCATTATTGACCTAATTCATAATTTTGACCATTATCTATCCACTTACACACTAATTTACTTTTAAATAAAGCCTAGGTTAGCGTATTTAAAGACATGCCCTAAGACCCTCTAGGATACAAAATCATAGAGGATAAAGGATTGATAATACATGATCATTAGAGAATCAAATTCAAATTTAGCAAAGGCAAATAACATTCATAATGGCAAATTCAATCCTAGCTCACCAAGATCCTAAAGGTGTTTGTCCACACCATCCAATCTTAAATAAGATAATAGTTGGAGGAAAATGAATTTGTCATGTCTACAAGAACACATGATAGAATTGGAAAAAATGATAGAATCACAAAATATTAGCTAGGATCACAATAGTGATCCCATCCAAGAGAATATAATACTCAATTCACTTTTCCATAGTTGTTTGTAGGTGTTCACAGTCTCATAATAGATTCACAATCAACTTCTTCCCACACATCATTCAATAAATCATGGTGAAATAGACGCGCAATACATCTTCCCTCCTTTATCAATTTACAATTTACATGTCTTATAGTTGGCTTAGTTGATTGTTTTATTTTAGGTCTAGTTTATAATTGAAATATTATGTGTGAGAGTTGAAAAATGAGGTTGTTTTACACTACCAAGGATTATTTAATGCATATTCCATTTCTCTTATGCTTAGATCTCCCTTGCAAGGTTACCTTTCTTCACATCACCTTTTGATAGTGTAGAGGGATTTTTTTTATCTCCTACATTTATTATGGAGCTCTTCTAGGTTTTCTCACCCTTAAAGAGTTTAGATCTATTTAATGGTTCCCAAACCAAATGGTTCAACTACAAATGTAGCTATAGATGGCCTTGAAGTGACACATGATGACACTACCTTTGAAAACCCTGAGAAGTTTATCCCAAAGGTTTTCCACAAAGTAAGCATTTTGAAACCCCATTGAATGTTTTTCTTTTGATTCCTAATGTGGTACCTTGGGAATAAAAGATATTATTTAAATTATTACTTGATTATCATATTTTAATGTGTATTAAGACATTAAATATTTTGATTTTACTAATTACATTAGTAAGCTAGTTTTAACTAATTAATATGAACCTACATCTATTAATTTGATATATTAATTATTTCTAGTTGTTCCTTTAATTAGTTTATTTCTACTTATATATATTGAAATTATTTGAAGTAAATAACTTGTTGCTTTCTCAAGTTGTAAAATGAGGTACTTCATCCCTAATTGCATGTAAGTTGTCAGTAGGGGTCCAAAGTGATGAGGTTGATCATGGCCTTATGAACTTCCTAGAGAAAGTAAACTTTTTCCCCTGGTTAACTCCTTTCATGATGAAATTAATGCTTGCATACAGATTATTAGTTATTTTGAAGTAGAAATTAAATGCATATTTTGGTCTAGTATTTGTTGTCTAATGAAATTGAAATATTGACAATGTGTTCATACAAAATACATGTTTTTGGTTAAGCATGGTATTTTTGGTAGATTTCAAAGGAGTAAGCACTCAGCTCCAGGACCTTCTATTTTGTTGGTGTCGTGAGTATCTCCAAGACTCTCAAGCTCTAGGGATGGTCTTGCTAACTCTGGGAGTGTCAAGCTTTGGAGGTGGGGTTATAAGGTCGAGAACCTTTAGAATTTGGGTAGAGAGTATATATAATAATAGATTTCTAGTTGGTCATACCTTATTTTCTTGCATGCAGTAGTCTACTAATACAACTGTTAAATCAACTTCCAAAACATTGACCATAAGAAATAACTCCTAGTAGGAGTAATCATTTAGAAATTATCTTACACTTTTTATATTTAAACACTCTCCTATATTAATTGATAAACAAACCTATGTATTTAATTTTTAGTTGATATTTTAGTTGAACTTGGATAACACTCTGTGTATCTTTACAAGTGATGCCGATCTATAGGACATTTTGTAGGATTTAAATGGATATAGAATTATGGAGATAGAAGACAAGAATAGAAAGATAGATGTTAAACAATTTTTTTAGTTCTCTTTGTTACCTTTTCAATATAGATTGGAAGTGGAAATGTGATGTATCTTCTCAAAGCATTATGAATACAAGATAGTTCTGAATACATTTGAGTGAGTTTTAAGTTATGGATCTGATTGTTTAAATAGTGTTCCATCCTTTGGAGGAGTTGGCCACTCATCTGGAGAAGAAGGACTAATGTTTATGTAGATAAGTGTTTTGTTGTTATTGTATGCATGTGTTAAATTGTTTCCCTATTTGTTGTTCACATTTTATTTACTTACAAGTCTTTTCATCTTGTTAATTGTTGTGTGTAAAAGCATTCTTTACTTTGTTTTATTATAAAAATATAAAAAATCATGAAAAGAATAGTGAGAGTGTTCATTTCTTTGGTTTGCTCTTAAATTTCTAGAATAGCACAAAAATAAATCATTAAATTTCCTATTATATTTTTTATTTTAGCATAAGCATTGAATTATTAAGATAGTTTATCTTCAAGCAACTTTCATTTCAAGCATAAGCATTTATTTTTTGTAGTCTAATTTTAGTTAGCTCTTTGGTATTAGTTATAATTTAGTTCAATCATTTCCTTTAAATTTTGTTGATTAGTTAGGTGTTTGTGCAATTTTACTTTGAGAAAGTAGGATGACTATGAGGAAAGAATTTCCAAACTATCCTATTGTAGATAGCCTTCAAACATCACCCAGGTTGACAAAATACAAGTATCTATTAAAGTGTGAGATACAACGATGTCTCATCACAAAGCCCAAGTTATAGGTTACCGAGCTACAAAAATAAGGGAAATGTCTGGCTATTACAATTTGTAACTTAGACGATGAAGTCTAAGGGGATGCAAATTACAACATGTACCCTGAACTCCAAGGTCTAAGCTAAGGAATTTAAAGGAGTTGTGGGTGGTTTAGGAAACCCATTCCTTTTCCTCATTTCATAACTTGTTGTTGACTTAATGATCTTGATCTAAGTTAGCTATTGTCCTCTACTGACATCACCATGCTTAGTGCATTGGTGTATGTGCCAAGTGTGTCAGGTTTGTTTTTGTGGAAATTTATGCATGGAAAAGTGTTTGGTGTCTTGTTGTTTGTGACTTTTATACATAAAAAATCAGTTCATCCTATTTTTTATCGCTAATGTCTTAAGTGTAAGCTTGGGGTGTTATCAAAGCCCATATTACAACATTGGGAGCTTTAGATTTATTTATTATTTTCAAGGAAAAATCCTTTGAATAATTATGACACCCATTAAAGAGGCCCTTTTTGATGTTCTCATAAGATCAATAGTGAGAAGTCACTAATTGTGAGGCATGCTCAACCTGACAAAGGTGATGGTATGTAGCAATAGATAGTGAGATTGTTGTAGGAGCTACTTTTGAGGTTCCATATGTAGGAGGAAGCACAAGAAGATGTTTCTATGCCATCTCAAGGAATGGGAGAAAGTTATTTTTGTGAGAGGGAACATTCTATGAGTCCACTCTAGTCTAGAGAAGAGGAACAACTTAGGTAGGAAAGGCATCATCAAGAAGCTAGGTAGGTTGATGATGGGGGAAATGCAATGGTAGGGCATATGAGAGACCTTCTTTTACTTCATCCACTAAGTTTTAATGGTTCCCCTAATGGATTCGAGGTAGATCCTTGGTTTCTAGCCTTGGGATGGTGCTTTGACATGTAATGTTATGAGAGCAATATGAAAGATTACTTTGTAACTATGTGGCTTTGTGTTTATGCTTCTACCTGGTGGAAAGAAGAAGAGCACAAGGGAAATATTGACATCTCCATCATCTGTTTTAGAAACCTTTAGGGAGAGGTTATGTGTTCATTACCTTTCTAAGAACTTCAGGTAGTGCCATTTATACGAGTTTCATGATCAACAACTTGGGATGATAGTAGCTTAGTATGAAAACTATTTCTTTGAGATGAAGAGTACATGTAGGTCTCATTGAGGATGAGAAGTTGCTTATGAATAATTTTGTGAGAGGTTTTAACTCATGCACTGTAGGAGTTATGAGTATGACCAGACTGCAAACATTGGAGATTGTTGTAATGTTGGCAAATTTGGCAAAGGAGAATGTGGTCAAGGGCCATGGAGGGTAGTATTTTTCTCAATCTAGTGTGCCTTATCAGTTAGAATCTAGGTATCAGGTATCCCAACATCAATCCAAGGGGTGTTCTAATGCTCCTTAATAATAGAAACAATAGCAATAGCAGAAGAGGTAGAATCCTTAGCAAGGACCACAGGGCATTTAGGCTAGTGGTGGGTATAATCATTTTCGTAAGTGAAGGTAGTTTCAGAAGGAATCAAATTCTTAGTGGTCAATAAAGGGCAGTCAACCTAGTCCTAGTGGTTCAAGCTTCCAATAGTCCTATAGGCCACAATTTACTCAAGAATTCCCTATTCATAGATGCCAAGACACTTACCCTTGTATTTCATGTTTTCACACATGTGGTGAGGCATAGGACAAATTTATTTTAGACATTCAAGTGTAGATTCTGCATTATCTGATTCATTTGTGTATAGTCAGGAGCCAACAAAATCCTCAATCTTTCCTTTAGCCAATGTGCCTATTGATAAGAAGGGGGTGGACCCACAAATGCAAGGTTTATGTGTTGTTGATATTCATAGTTTAGGATGACCATAGGAGCATGGAGAGAGGTAATTTGGTGATGTGGAAGGCATTGTGTATCTCATACTCTCCACAACCAGTGTTGACAATCTTTACCTTGGTGGTTGTGGAATATGGGGAGGAGGATGAGATGGATGAAAGGTTATTGGGATCAATGTAGGATGAAGAGGATTTAACCTTGTCATGTGTGGCAAAATTAGTATTGGTACAATGATTAGTATCGTGATAGGAGGCTTGCATGGATTTGCAATATTCAAAGGGTTGTAAATTAGTGTGGATAGTGCCTTTAACACCATTGTGAGGGAATTTAAGAGATTGATGATAGGTACATGGGATGGCTTGCATGGCATGGAGCCATGAGTGGCCAAGGACAAGGTTGTAGGGAAGGTCAAGATCAATAATATGACATTTTCTTTGCTACAATATGGGCCCCACCTATATAGGAAGGCATATGGTACCTTCAGACTCTCATTTTACAGTGTCATAAGCCTTGATGGTGATTACATATGGTTCCAAGTTTGTCTCAGAGTATCCCAACTATTTAATAAGCTAGAGGGTACACAAATTCAAGCTGGACTCGTTATCCAAGAGGACTCTTTTAACTTTATGCTTTGATATTATGAGATCAATATGAGGGGCTTTGTTATGAGATGGGTCGATTGGGGGCATATTTATTGGGCTAAAGGTGAGTTGATATTGAGTGGATAGGTGGCCAATGAGCGCTTGAAAGTAATTAGGGTTGATGTTATGTGGGACTCTCAATTCCTGTAAGGCACAGTCTAATATACTCCTATGGACATGTGATGTCTTGAGGAGCTCTAATATATATATCTGTGTGTGTGTAGGAGTCTTCCCAAGGTGTTCTAAGAGATTATACTAGGTAGGCGAGGAGGGGGATGAGGGAGGGGACTTGAACAATGACCTTCCCATGTTGAGTAGTGATAGCATAGTGAGGAGTGTTGGAAATGATGGTGGTGATACGGGTGGTATCAACGTTGATATTCCCTACAATTGAATCATAGGAATAGGGGGTTTTATTATAGCTAATGTTATTGGTACATGTATTATTGGAGGGCTCTATGTTAGAGGTTGAGGGTTGAGATTGGTCATGGCGAGGAAGAGGATTTTGATATATGCCCAATTATTCATTTGGTGAGGAAGATGAATTTCCTTCAATTTCAATTTCACTGCGATCAATGAGATCTTGGATTCAGATTTTAAGGTTCATGTATTTTCTAGTAGAATGGTCTTTGATATGGTGGTATTCACGATATTTGTTATCATTATACCATGCAAGTTTGTGTTTAGAATCATTAAAAGGTCATGTGTTATGGGAATTTAATCATGATATCTTGGACGAGTTTGTGAAAGATAACTTCTAAAGGCTCCCCTAAGGAGGTGTATTTACACTTTAGATTGGCAGGCTATTTGGTTTGTCCTGGTGGAATGGAGATAGTGGAAGGTTTGAGGATAGTTTGTATGGATTACAGTTCTTGTGATTGGTGTGTGGTTTAGATATGTTTTGAATCAGTGACCCCATCAATAACAATGTTCTTATTTTTAGCCCAAAATTTAGGTTTGTCATTTGATGGGTAAGTGCAAAAAGTTGGGGGGCCAAAAAGTGGCCATTTTTTTTCAAAAAAATTAAGACATAACGCGAGCACGTTATAACACGCTCACATTATGGTTTGGTAATGACGTGCCTAAGGCTTGGCAAAACCAAACCATAATGCGCTCGCGTTATGTTTAATTATATATATATATAAAAAGAGCATTTCTGCTCATTTGATTTCTTTTTTTTCTACACCCGTGGCCTACAAACCCTAAGGAGGGCGCTCACATTTTTGAAGACTCAATTTGACACCAAAATCTCACCGATTCATCTCCAAAATGCCACCACAATGTCGAGCAAGCCAAAGGAGTGATTTTTATTTGTTTTTTGTTTGAATTTATTTCTAAATAGGTAGGTTTGAGTTGATTTTTTATGTAAATTTCCTTAATTGTCAGGAAATGTTAATGCACCTCCTCCTCCTCCTCCTCCTCAAAATCCACAAAATCCTGAAGAGAAAATACCTGCCGAAGAACAACTCGAACAACAAACTCCTCCATCCATTCCTCAACATGCCCCTGGAACACAAGAAAATCTAATGGGGCAAATTTAAAACAATAAAAAAGAAATTGAGGACATAATTGCAAGGTTGAAAGAACCTACAACTTCAACCTTGCATAGATCCACGCTTGCTCAATCCCTTGAATCTAGTGGTTTCCAAATCTGTAGAGGGTTTGCCAGCTCCAATGCACAGGCGGATTTGGCCAACAGATTACGGGAGGTTGCGTGAGCTGCCTCCCCTTCACTTCTAGTTCTGCCGCACCAAGGGGGGTATCCCTATGACAAAAGATGTAACATTGACTAGCTCAATGACAGAAAGATTTAGCTTGACAGCAACAGGCAGAATACTCTCCTGTGTGGACCAAGATCTGCATGATAGATCACAAGGTTGGCAACATTCTTGGACATATGTGTCTGATTAGGTATGAGAGTATGCAGGGGTCCTAATCCTACTCCTACAACTAACAGGTGGAAGTGATGAGATGGGTGGACATAATGTCCTGGATGCAAGACAAGGGGTTTTGGCTCATAACTACTGACCCAAGAGCAGATTGGTGCCTATCCATTGGGCAAGGAGTCAACTAGATGTATACAGCAGATGGTTTGCAACTTTCACTCAAGTTTTAGGGGGTTGGAATTGGTGCTTGCCTTACAAACATCACCCAAGAAAGGGTATCTAACTGCCTCTACTTACAAATATCCCTGCTAACATGCAACCTTCTTCATACATTAACCTAAAACAGTTTAATCCACTCCTTGAATGGAAGTTATAGATCAAGTATGCAGTATAGAAATCTATACCCTAAAATCTATGAAACCCTTAGCAACCAGATTCAAAAGAAGGAGAATAACATGCAGCAAATGGAGACAAGTAGATAAACACATGTAATGAAGCATTTCTCATATAAAATCAACACTGAAACTGAAATATGTGCAAAATACACTCATGCTGCAACTCATAAACTCCAAAATGGGATACAACAACCAGGATCATGCCCTATTCTTCATTATTTACACAAAAGAATGCCCAAGTCTTCAATAACCTAAAATGAGTGACACAGTCTGCCTTTTATAGCAAAACTATGTACTCAGCAAATTAATTACAAGGTACATCAAAAAATTGCCAGATACAATGCATCAAAAAAATGGCGCTCAAAAATCATCAATGCAGCAGAGGGACAAAGAGGAAGGAGTAGGTGAGATTGGGATCTGGGCTGCCGCTCAGGGACTTTCCTCATCAATCGAGTGGTTGACCTGTCCATCATCGACCCATACCTCTACAACTCCGCCATTATTGCTTCACCTACCTGCAGCCTCTGAAAAGTAGCAATGGCGCGCCTCTGGAGTTTCTCCTACCCAAAAATGGTCGCAGACGCTCGGGAGAAAACCCACGCTGTAGGTTCAAAACGTGGCCGTTGATCTAAAACCCAGTCGTGGAGATCTACGGCCCCAAAAACTATAGAAAAGTCACCCACCAACCAAATCGTGCCATGTAGGCACTTCGTGTTTCAATCGTTGACTTTTCTGCAACTCATTACTTGCTTCTCAAAAAGGACACGCGGCAACCTCCACAACATCGGCTATCGGGACAGGTGGCAACCTCCGCCCCTGCTTGGAAACTTTTTAGAAACTTCACGGAGAGTGACACGTGGCGCCCTCTGCGCTCGAGTTGAAACATTAAGGGGCTGCTTTCGCTGCTGACACGTGGCATGCTCCGCGGGAAGCAAAAACAAAGGCACCGATTCTAAACTGGGGCTTAACACTTGGTAGATCCCGTGGCACTGGCAACAAGAGACCCACCCAGCCACTGATAGAAACATTTAGAAACTGGAAACTGTGGCTCAAAATGCATTCCTAAATGCATGTAACTCATTTTTTAGAGGGTTGATAGGATCTCCCGACCTGCCACTACCATTTTAACCTACACACAACTGATTTCTTGCATTTTTGATAACTGCAGGGACCAAAATATTAGAACTTTTTGGATTTTTAGGGAAAAGACCTGACTTGAAACCCCAAACATAAATTATTACTAATAGTGGCTTCGATTGGGGACGCATGCCTCTTGCAAGCATGGCGAGAACCTCAGATCTCTGGGATACAGACCAGTCCCTTATCCATTGGGCACAGAGTCAAACTTGCACCATTCTGCATCACCAAACACATTATTTCAAAATAAACATGGTGGCCCAAGGCCATCAAAAAGAAAAAACCATAATTTTCCTTTGTCAAATACTTGATTCTCATTTGATTTCTTCAAATGAAGCCTAAAAATATTTAACCACTTGTAGCAAGCTTCTTTGCAATTATTTGTGCTGCTACTCATTTCTTTTTCTTCAACAAATCTACAACTAGCTTCATCAGCATACATTATTATTAGTTGTACAATGTCATCATCATATGAGTCATTGATGTTGCTTGGAAAAATAATAGACTCACATGAAACAAATGAATCCATATCAGAATTTTGCCCTTCTCAAAAAATAAGAGCTCCTCTGTATCAAACATGCAATATTCAGGCACAAGCAACATCTCATAATCAAATTTATCTTGATGAACATACAGATATCCATCATCATCATGCTCAGCAGTTTTGTCACTAAGGTCCACCTGAAATGTCTCAAGAGAAGGCAGAAATAACTCAGAATGCAGCCCTACACTGAAAGCTTTGTAGTTACCCATGCAATCAATATTACCCCCAACTGTATGAGCACACACATCTACAACTTGTCTGTCCACCTCTAAATAGTGACCCTGTTTCTCTTCACCACTGTATTGATAATCAAAAGCAAAATTTTCAACCTCTGCACTGTGAAGGTGGTCAGAATCTTCAAGGAAACACTCATATTCAGCATCCATATATATTTCATCATCTGAAAGGCTCATATATGCATCTGAATGCTGATAGTCACTAACATATTCACTATCCCTTGAAGCAGTATCTTCTATATTCAGAGTGAAGCTCTGCATATCCACCTCATATAAATAATCAGGAATAACTGGGATATCCCTATCACTGCAGGATGCAACTTCATGTATATCTTTCATTTCATCATTTGAAGAGCATTTTGCATCTGCAGGCTTTTCTTCTAGAGGCAGACAACAATCTTTGTCCACATCATTATAGGATGTGCTTACATTTTCTACAACATTTTCTTCATGTATTAGATTATGGCTGCACACATTATTCTAAAATATATTTCCCTCTACTCAATCATCTTTTAATGCACATGCTGGGAGAGCTGAAATATATTCACTTTGATAACTATTTTTACAACTTGCAGCCATGAAGCCTACAAGCATTCCATATTTCTCATTGTTTTCTATGTCCATAGCAAATTGGAAAGCCTGGTGAAGGGTAGCTGGTTCTTTATCTCTTAATAAATAACTCATTTCTTCATCAAATGCAGCCAAATAAATTGTCAAGCATAATGCATTATTGGGTCTCATATATTCAAGAATTTGCCTGAGCAACTTAATAAACCTAAGATTAAAGGCTGGAACCAGCTCCTCATCTTCCCTTTGGATATTCATAAAATGTATGATCAATGAAGCCACATCAAACCTTTCACCAAACTGTTCTAGGAATGCAACTTCTAAATCTATCCATGAAGAAACTGAACAAATAGGCAGGTCTGAAAACCATATCCTAGCATCATCTTCTAATGACTGAACAAAGAGTCTCATTACTACATCTTCATCCTCTACCTCATAATCTTCTATTAAATTACAAAATCTTTGCAGATGTTTCTTTGCCGATTCAGAATCTAATCCACTATATTTTGGCAAACATCTTCTAATTTTATTGGGAATAATATTTGGGTAACCATATATCCCTATGAAATCTAGGACTTTATATCTTTGAATAACAAATGGTCTTCTCTGAGAGCACAACCAAGCTTGTTGTTCTAAACTCAACATTTTGAATCAAAGATGAATACCCGGATATATGTTGCAGCACTGATAGGTTCTTTCAACAGAGTCGCCACCTCTCACAAAGAGGACAATATAACAACAAGGCACATGTATTTTCTGGATTCACCACGCTAGCAGAGCACCACATGGTTACTTTTTTGATCTTGCTGCAACAACTTCACTAGAAACTAGATTTTCTAGCCCTCAGGTTACTTGACTCTCACTCTCCCCAGTAGAGTCGCCAAAATTTGGTGGTTTCCAAATCTGCAAAGAGTTTGCCAGCTCCAATGCACAGGCAGATTTGGCCAACAAATTACGGGAGGTTGCGTGAGCTGCCTCCCCTTCACTTCTGGTTCTGCCGCACCAAGGGGGGTATCCCTATGACAAAAGATGTAACATTGACTAGCTCAATGACAGAAATATTTAGCTTGACAGCAACAAGCAGAATACTCTCATGTGTGGACCAAGATCTGCATGATAGATCACAAGGTTGGCAACATTCTTGGACATATGTGTCTGGTTGGGTATGAGAGTATGCAGGGGTCCTAATCCTACTCCTACAACTAACGGGTGGAAGTGATGAGATGGGTGGACATAATGTCCTGGATGCAAGACAAGGGGTTTTGGCTCATAACTACTGACCCAAGAGCAGATTGGTGCCTATCCATTGGGCAAGGAGTCAACTAGACGTATACAACAGATGGTTTGCAACTTTCACTCAAGTTTTAGGGGGTTGGACTTGGTGCTTTCTTTACAAACATCACCCAAGAAAGGGTATCTAACTGCCTCTACTTACAGATATCCCTACTGACATGCAACCTTCTCCATACATTAACCTAAAATAGTTTAATCCACTCCTTGAATGGAAGTTATAGATCAAGTATGCAGTATAGAAATCTATACCCTAGAATCTATGAAACCCTTAGCAACCAGATTCAAAAGAAGGCAAATAACATGCAGCAAATGGAGACAAGCAGATAAACACATGCAATGAAGCATTTCTCATATAAAATCAACACTGAAACTGAAATATGTGCAAAATACACTCATGCTGCAACTCATAAACTCCAAAATGGGATACAACAGCCAGGATCATGCCCTGTTCTTCATTATTTACACAAAAGAATGCCCAAGTCTTCAACAACCTAAAATGAGTGACACAGTCTGCCTTTTATAGCAAAACTATGTACTCAGCAAATTAATTACAAGGTACATCAAAAAATCACTAGATACAATGCATCAGAAAAATGGCACTAAAAAATCATCAATGCAGTAGAGGGACAAAGAGGAGAAAACCCATGCTGTAGGTTCAAAACGTGGCCGTCGATCTAAAACCCAATCGCAGAGATCTACAGCCCCAAAAACTATAGAAAAGTCGCCCACCAACCAAATCATGCCACGTAGGCACTTTGTGTTTCAATCGCTGACTTTTCTGCAACTCATTAGTTGCTTCTCAAAAAGGACACGCGGCAGCCTCTGCAACATCGGCTATTGGGACAAGTGGCAACCTCCGCCCCTGCTTGGAAACTTTTTAGAAACTTCGCAGAGAGCGACACATGGTGCCCTCCGCGCTCGAGTTGAAACATTAAGGGGCCACTTCCGCTGTTGACATGTGGCACGCTCCGTGGGAAGCAAAAACAAAGGCACCGATTCTAAACTGGGGCTTAACACTTGGCAGATCCCGCGGCACTGGCAACAAGAGACCCACCTAGCCACTGATAGAAACATTTAGAAACTGGAAACTGTGGCTCAAAATGCATTCCTAAATGCATGTAACTCATTTTTTAGAGGGTTGATAGGATCTCCCGACCCGCCATTGCCATTTTAACCTGCACACAACTGATTTCTTGCATTTTTTATAACTGCAGGGACCAAAATATTAGAACTTTTTAGATTTTTAGGGAAAAGACCTGACTTGAAACCCCAAATATAAATTATTACTAACAGAATCTATGTTATCAAATGTAGATTCAATAAGCAAGCAAATCACTAGTTGGATGGAAAAGAGGAGAGAATTTAGAGAGTATTATGCTGAAAACTTATCATATGAACAAGTGAAAAAGAAACAAATTACAAAACTTGACTTGTGTTCTATTTTCACAGACCCATGAACAAATGAATTTCTACCCTTACATGTAAGAGGTTCCCTATCCATTGGTGTAACAACCAAGCAATAAGGGACAATTTTGCGCAGAGGTGGTGAATGGTTTTTGACCATCCTCCATGCAACAATAATGAGGTCTCGCAATATTTTTTGAGGAAACTCTACTACGAGTTTGTCAAAAATAAAGTTCTAAATTATTTTGATATGCGGGAGTTCCAGGGTAGAGGTAGGGGGTCAGCATAAGATAGACCAGGGGCACGTGTTGACCCACAGTGGCCAGTGAGACAAGCACTCGCCAGACTGGTCCATGAGCATGTTTCTGTCTCTTCCATTGTGAAGGAGAGTGTTGAGGTCGAGACACTTCAGTCCGTTAGTGCCTTGACCCATAGCATCTTACAGCATGCTAGTCCTACAGCACAGTGTGGGCTGGGGGAGAGTTTGAATACGGTTCCACCCCATACTTGTCAGACTTTGCTGGTCAACATGTGATTATGACCCCACGAATAGTCATGACGCAAGTGCGTAGGCTACATCTGTAGCTAAGCGGATGGTGATGACAGATGCCCTCCTGAGTGAGACTTTCGGGCTTGATACTCAGGTAAATCTTAGCAAGTTCATTGAATTTAATTTATTAAATTTCATTTTTGAAATGCAATATTAACTAATTTAGTTTGATGATTTTAATGAAATTTCAGGGTCATAGCATTGTTGTAGTTTTCAGTGGTTCTCCACCTGCATATTACACTACATCATCTATTGTCGAGGTATGTAACTAGTAAACAATTATAAATATTACATGTGAATATCATTGTTATATGAATGGTATTCTAATATTTGATTTTGGATGTTGAATAGGTTAATATTGGAGATTTCATGGCAACACCTGCCAGCGGTGGTGCACTTCAAAGCTTCACGGAGGTAATAAATTAAATAGTTTAATGAATGAATTGTACTTACTAGATTTTTGTATGTGACTTGTGTGCTTTATTATGTGTACTTCCATGTTTAGGTGATCGTGTTTGTATGTTAGGAGCCATGATTTGCATCACTATTATAGTTTTTGTAATTGAATAATGTTGTTTTATTTCCAAATGATGCAGGCTACGGAGACACCTCCTGATGTTCATAGGGAAATGGAGCATGGTGTATCCTCTGGGATTCATAGCTCCATGCCATTGACGGGGGTATGAGGCAGATTAGTAGATTTTAATTTACATTCATTGTTATAGTTGTTTTTTGAAAAATCAAAAGATTATTGATTTGAAGTTTATTTTCTATCTGGATGGTTTCTATAGGACATGACATCACCACAGTCTAATCCTGCTACTAAGGCAAATGAGGAGACAGATTATATGGTAGCGGTAAGTGATTATTTTGTTAAATGTTTCATTTTTTATAACATGTAATTTCTATATATTAATGTCTATACTTCTGATTGTAACAGCTATAGATCCACGAACAACTAAATAGGAGGAGGAGCTCTCGAGTTCGTAGTAGACCACCCACATACGTGTGTCCATCCCCTAGAAGATCAAAGGCTACCCATGATCTATTCTCTTGACCGGACAGAGGGGAATGACTTTTTATTGTGTTCCTTTGTTGTATGCCTATGGCATTTGTGGACATATATTTTGTATTGCATATAGTTGACATTGTATGCCTATATGGCATTCTTGTAAGCCTATATGACTATTTTGTATAGATGTTATACTTATATCGATAGTTATTGATGTATGCCTATATGGATATTTGGTTAATACAAACCTTTTTTATTGATGGCGTCCATATTTGCATTATAAATCCACGTTTGAATGGATATTTGTAGATGGTTACTTCAAATATTTAAAGTCCAATTGTATTGCATAGGATGTTTGTTGATCCAATAAGCCGACTATTGTTATTCAAGTATCATCTAAACCTCATTCTAGAACTAAAAGATAAAAGTTGTATTTAAAATAAAAATGAATCATCATGTTGAATAAAAAATATTCATATTCTTTATGAGTTGCTCAATCGAAAATATTCAAATGAGTATGATGATTCATATTCTTTATGAGTTGGTCAATTGAAAATATTTCTTAATTTCTTGTTATTATACCATATTGGAATGCAAAGAGTATATTTCTTGTTTTAAATAAGATAGTCAAAATCATATGCTTATGGGCACCTGATGACTATTGTGGTTATTAAATGTAATTCCTCTTGCATATAAGGTGAGGTTATGAGAGTCTATTGAGTCTTACCTAATTTTAGTATGCAACATAACATTGGGGCTATAGACTTCCATAAGTCATCAACAATCAAGGTTCAAGGTTGTCATTGAAGTCAAAGGGTCAAGGTTGTTTGTCATTGATGTCAAGGTTGATGCCATGATGTTGATAAGGTGATACAGTGATTCAAGGTAGGTGATTGTCATGAGGTGCATGATGTGTGAATATGGTTTTCATGATAGGGTCTCTCAGTTCATGTTGATGATGCACAAGACAAACATGGTTCATATGATGCAAGGTTCATGTTCATGGTGGATGTGGTTTTGTTCATGTAAGGTTTTGTTGTGAATATGTTTTCATGATAAGGTCTATCTTGGAAGGTTGATATGATGCAAGGTTCATGTTCATGGTGGATGTGGTTTTGTTCATGCAATAAGAAGTCAGAGAAGACACAAGCTTTCATAATCATAATTCAATGTCATCATCAAGGAGAGTTATATTTATCAAGGGGAGTCATGAGTTTGATTCGAATGTGAAGTTGTTCATGTCTTAGAACCCTAAGCCTATTATAAGTGTCATATTCTAATGTTTTTCTTCTGATGTCCCTAAGGTCTCTAAAATGTCCTATCTATATCTCTTGATGAAAGTTAGAATGTTTAAGTCTTTCTTATTTATAGTTAGGGTTTGCATATTGGGCATTAAACCCTAAAAAGAATCTACTTTTCTTAAGACTTTAAAACCCTCAATTGTCTGTCATGTGTAAAGTGAACTTTTATTTTAATTTAATATTGACTTATAATCACAGGTTACTATCACTTAAATCAACCTACTAAAGGGTCTTTAAGTCATTAGTTCATTGGCCCTTCAACCTAACTCAACTAGTGTCTCTGGTAAACTCTCATAAGTTGGAGCGCCATATCATAATCGAAGGTCATATTTAATTGATATGAGGGCGGGAAAAAGGATTGGAAGGTTAGTATTTAAAAGGAATTTGGAATACAAAAAATTATCTCTATGCAGTTGAATTTGATAGGCATGCCTTTTATAAAAGGCTAAAAGACAACTTTATGCAGGATATCATGGTATTTGTATTGTTTGAAGATTGAAGACTAGTTAGTGTTTGTAGCTCGGACTGTTTCAACATGTTTGGGTGCGAAACAGGACTATGCCTAGTCTAAACGTACCCATCTAGATGCTTTAAAATTGTCAGTTTGGCCGCACGAGGAGAAGAACAAAAGTTACACCCCTTTGCAACTTTACACTGCCTCCTTTTGACGATTTTTGGGGCAGCAAAAAACCTTTCACCATGGGCAAACGCCTTAGAGATATAAAAAATTAAGAGAGGTTATTGTAGAGGGACCCTACATGATCACATTTCCTTAGATGAAATGTATCTAAGTGACACAATTTCTGAGTAACAGCTAGTCAAAGGTTGCTACCTTTTTGCACTTTGGACTTTTCAGGGATATCGCCGGTACAATGTAGCTCGAACTGTTTCGACATGTTTGGGTACAAAATAGGACCATGCCTAGCCTAAATGTACCCATCCAGATGCATTGGAAATATCAGTTTGGCCACATGAGGAGAAGAACAAAAGTTACACCCCTTTGTAACTTTACACTGCGTCCTACTGACAATTTTTAGGGTAGCAGAAAACCTTTCACCACGGGAAAATGCCTCAGAGATATAAAAAAATGAGAGAGGTTATTGTAGAGGGACCCTACATTATCACGTTCCCTTAGATGGATGTATCTAAGTGACACGGTTTCTGAGTAACAACTCATCAAAGATTGCTGTCTTTTTGCACTTTGGACTCTTTAGGGATATCGCCAGTACAATGTAGCTCAGACTGTTTCAGCATGTTTGGGTGCAAAACAATACCATGCCTAGCCTAAACGTACCCATCCAGACATGTTGGAATTATCAGTTTAGCCGCACGAGGAGAAGAACAAAAGTTACACCCCTTTGCAACTTTAAACTAGCTCCTTTTGACAATTTTTGGGGCAGTAAAAACCCTTTCACCACATACAAACGCCTTAGAGATATAAAAAATTGAGAGAGGTTATTGTAGAGGGACCCTACATGATTACATTTCCTTAGATGGAATGTATCTAAGTGACACAATTTTTGAGTAACAACTTGTCAAAAATTGTTGCCTTTTTGCACTTTGGACTCTTCAAGGATATCACTGGTACAATGTAGCTCAGACTGTTTCGGCATGTTTAGGTGTAAAACAGGACCATGCCTAGCCTAAACGTACCCAACCAGATGCGTTGGAACTGTCAGTTTGGCCACACAAGGAGGAGAACAAAAGTTACACCCCTTTGCAACTTTACACTGCCTCCTAACAATTTTTGGGGTAGCAGAAAATCTTTCACCATGGGCAAATGCCTTAGAGATATAAAAACTGAGAAAGTTTATTGTAGAGGGACCCTACATGATTGTGTTTCCTCAGACAAAATGTATCTAAGTGACATGGTTTCCGAGTAACAGATTGTGAAAGATTGCTGCCTTTTTGCACTTTGGACTCTTCAGGGATATTGCTGGTACAATGTGTCTCAGACTGTTTCGGCATGTTTGGGTGCAAAAAAAGACCATATCTAGCCTAAACATACCCATCCAGACACGGTGGAACTGTTAGTTTGGCCACACAAGAAGAAGAATAAAAGTTACACCTCTTTGCAACTTTACACTGCCTCCTTCTGACGATTTTTGGGGCAGCAGAAAACCTTTCACCACCGGCAAATGCCTTAGAGATATAAAAAATTGAGAGAGGTTATTGTAGAGGGACTCTACTTGATCACTTTGCCTCAAATAGAATGTTTCTAAGTGACAATTTTTGAGTAACATCTCGTCAAAGATTGCAACCTTTTTGCACTTTGGACTCTTCAGGGATATCGCTGGTACAATGTAGCTTGGACTATTTTGGCATGTTTGGGTGAAAACTAGGACGATGCCTAGCGTAAATGTACCCATCCGGATGCGTTGGAACTATCATTTTTGGGGCAGTAGAAAACCTTTCACCATCGGCAAACGCCTTAGAGATATAAAAAATTGAGAGGTTATTGTAGAGGAACCCTACATGATCGTGTTGCCTTAGACAGAATGTTTCTAAGTGACATGGTTTTTGAATAACATCTTGTCAAAGATTGCTACCTTTTTGCACTTTGGACTCTTTAGGGATATCGTCGGTACAATGCAGCTCAGACTGTTTCGGCATGTTTGGGTGAAAACTAGGACCATGCCTAGCATAAATGTACCCATCCAAACATGTTGGAATAGTTAGTTTAGTCACATCAAGAAAAAGACGAAAGTTACACTCCTTTGCAACTTTACACTACCTCTTAATGATTTTTGGGGTAGCAGAAAATCTTTCACCATGGGAAAACGTTTCAGAGATATAAAAAACTAAGAGAGGTTATTGTAGAGGAACCCTACATGATCACGTTGCCTTAGATGTAATGTTTCTAAGTGACATGGTTTTTGAGTAATAGCTCGTCAAAAATTGCTATCTTTTTGCACTTTGGACTCTTTAGGGATATCGTCGGTACAGTGTAGCTCGGACTGTTTCGGCATGTTTGGGTGAAAAATAGGACCATGCCTAGCCTAAACATACCCATCTAGATGCATTGGAACTGTCAGTTTGGTCGCATCAAGAGCAGGACATCAAAAATGCAAGAGTTGCTTTGTACAACTTGACAACATTGACACTTTTTTGCAACAAGACTCAAAGACTCAAACTGACCCCAAATGACTCAAACTGACTCAAAAACATATGAAATGGTCCTAGAAGACCTTATTACATACAATTGACTCGATCAAAACAAATTTTTATTTTTTGACCCCTCTTGGAGGCATGACAACCTGGGAGCCCCTGCACCATTAGTGCAACTAAAGTTGATAAAGTTTTCCTATTAAGAAAAAGAGCTTCCCTTAGCTTCAAGAAATATAAATATTTTATACTGATAAGGCCAACCATGTGAAGGTGGTAGCTCATGTGGCCTCACTTAAGACCTAAGACACATGTATTCTAGTAGACGTAGGACACCTAAGACACCTATTGTATAGTATGTATCTAGATTTTATAGACATAGTAGACCTAAGACACCTAGTCTTTATACCTTATCGTAGTCTAGACCTAAGTCAACTAGACACCTAGATTATAGTTCTACCTAAGACACCTATTATGGTGACCTAGTTGACATATAGTACCTACCTAAGACACCTAGATTAAATTATAGAAGACACCTACCTAGAAGATACCTAGATCATTCTAGATTATACCTTATTCTAGTCTCTAGATAGGTCATTGATATATAGTATCTACCTAAGACACCTAGATTAGATTAAATACCTTTTTTCTAGTCTCTATCTACCTAGTTGACATATTGTATATACCTAAGACACAATTAGAGACAACTATTATCTAGTTAGAAACCAAGACACCTAGAGACACCTATATTTTATACATTACCTAGATTTTCTAGCCCCATGAAGCATAACATGATGATGTAAAAATGTGTATATGTGTAAAAATGTAGCAGCAAATAAAAAAAGACAAACCTTACAAATTAAAGTGCATACTTACAACTCAATGTAACATGACTTTACAAAATCAATGTAAATACTTACACATTAATTCAATGAACCATCCGGGTCTGCTCTACTCTTTATTATGTCAAGTATTGCTTCATGGTCAGGCTCACGCACCTTCCACAAGGTCTTGTTCAAAGGTATACCCTGATAATTTATCAAATGAACATTGGATGCCACGATAAGGTTTGAGTAATGAAGAATCTTCTGATGCATGTCAAAGTCCTGAAATAGCCAAACATTAACACTCTTATGTGGGTACCTTCTAAGCCATATTCTAGTAATAACCACTGAGCCTGTAGGGTATTCGATGTTTTCTCCATCTGTAACTGGGGCCTCCAATTTCTTTTTGGCCTCAACACAACAACACAAGTAATAATCTATATTCCCTCTTCATTATCTTCATCTGCAATAATTGCATATACATGCCCTACATTGATATGTGTAGCAAATTAGATGAAATTAAAATTTTTAAAAACTATGCAAATAGATATATTACCTGGTTGAACTAGATCTAATATGTGGTCAAAGTCAACTGATGATTCCATCTGTGTTAGTTCCAATGCTGTCAGGGTTCGATACGTGTCAAGTGGGCTAAGATAACTTAACTGCCATTCATCAACCCACTCCTTTGACTCGCACTCATCCTAGGCTTGAATTGTATAGAAAGAACAATATCATGACATCTATCGCGTATGGATAGTCCATGAACCTACAATTGAGCTTCTGAAAGAGTGCATCTCACTTGATCCTGTCAGTGTAGAACAGTCCTCATATGGTGCAATGTTAGTATCATCTATCAACCAAAAAAATCTACAAATTGAAGACTTACCTTCATTACCTGGACCCATGGAAGCATTACACCACATGACGATTGATTTTGCATCTGTCAACTTTGCATTGTCTTTATAATTTAACTCTTCTCGTGTTATGGCTCTTTTGATACATGCTCCTACACCATCATACTCCCCCTTTCCATGTCTGGCCTCATAAAAGTTCCACATATGTTGAATACCTGTAAAATTATGCCTCCTGCTCAGCCAATAGAAATTTTGTGAGTTCTTGAATTGTGACGCATAGTTATCCAACCATATGATATGCTGACTGAACGATATGCCCCTTCTAGCCAAATAATTGTAGAACACTTGAAAGCAACCTTACATGAACTCCGTAGAATGTGTGCCATCATCATTGATATAGAAATTATACTCCC
The DNA here is from genome assembly GCA_027924645.1 of Cunninghamia lanceolata. Lineage (NCBI taxonomy): Eukaryota > Viridiplantae > Streptophyta > Pinopsida > Cupressales > Cupressaceae > Cunninghamia > Cunninghamia lanceolata. The sequence goes on along the minus strand of BSBN01000026.1, from coordinate 4,466,575 downwards.
TTATGATCTTTTTGTCATCCTCTATACTATCATTCACATGAATGAATGCGATGTGCACAAATATAGAAACTTGTGTGGAGTTGTAGTATTGTGATTGCACCTCACGATGTGGCTATAGACTATAGTTCTCTACAAAGTTGACGACTAAAACAATGCTACCAACCAGAAATGTGTCCTTGCATAACTTGAATTGCAAGTCCAACCATCGAGCTCTATGGGCATGTCTTGCATAACTCATACACTATGTTGTCACAAAATATAGGCATAAACTGATACACTGGAATCTTTTCAATAACCAATTCACACCTCTTTGCTTCTTTACCATCTTTTGTATTGTATGCCACTGTTTTATACTTGTCGAACTCTACTAGTTCATTTCCAACCACATGTGTTCTTTCCATATGTTCACATATTGGCAAACGTTGCAAGCCACCACAACGATGACATGTTCCATCTAAGCATAATTTCTTATAGAATATTTGACCTTCCTATCTTTCACATAAAATTCTTGATATGAAGTCTCTTGAAGATGTTGGCGGGGCACGTATGCCACAACCTTGCAAAACATTGTTAGTATGCAAATCTAAACATAATTCATTTGTATTTTAAATTGTATGATCTTGGCACCTATTCATTTGTATTTTAACTTGTTAATATGACAAGATAATAGTGGGATTGTAATGGTATGTTAAGGTATGTTTATTACACATAATTATTAAAGAGCCCAAGCGTAGAAAATATACATGGCATCATGTGAGATTGTAGGTTGCTTTCTTTATTGGGAATGTGTCTATTTTAATTAATGTTGACCTTTGAGATATCTTTTATTATGCATACCATGAACTAATTTAAAACACAGTCTATCATATAAACACAAGATATGTATACATAGTCTTTTATTATGAATACTTGATACAAGTGATATAAACATTAATGATAAAGCATGATAAAGTAATTCAAATAGAATTAAGGCAAATGTAAAGAACGTGCATGTAAAGACTTGACATACCTAAAAAATGGAGATTCGAATGTAGAGAGTACCCAATTGTGTAGTGTTTTTTCTTCTTGCATCAAACTCCTCAACAATTTGAGTTTTTCACCACTTGCTTCCTTTTCAACGTTAAATTGAATAACACTCAAATATAATTAGTAACAACAATACTATTAACCAATCTATAATGTTAAATTCCTAAAATTGAATCACAATTAACATTGCAACACTACAAAAATTAAAACTTGAATAGATATATATCAAATTTGATGTGAAACTATGTTATTTCCTCCTTCTCAAGTTGGTAAAGCAGAAAAGGTGGTGGAAAGATCATGCAAAGGTGGTAGAATGTGTAAAATGTGCATGTGAACTTCCCAACAGCATGAAAGCACTTATTTTTTGTCGAAACACGCGCATAATCAGCATGAAAATAGAGCACATGGGCCTGGATCATGGGGGTCCAGGCTTTTTTACCATTTCTAAAGCAGGACAAAACACGAGCGTGTTATAACACGCTCGCATTTTGTCCTTCTATAGATTGATCCATAAATATTTGTGCCTATCTCACCTTCGATAGCACATTTATAATATCTCACGTCTAGTTCCATTAGCTCATGTTCTATCTTTCACCTCTCTATATCTCACTTATCTCTCCCCCTCACCTCTCTACCTCTCCCCTCTCTATGTCTCTCAGTCGCTCCTTGTCTACCTCTCTATCCATCCTTAGCCATCTAGGTCTCACTTAATCCTAAACCCTAAAGCCTCAACCTTCAATTTCAAACCCTAAACACTATCCCTACTCCTAAACCCTCAATGGGCTTGATAATATCCCTCAACCCTTAACCCTTAAAACTTGAACCTTAAAACCTATCCCTACACCCTCAACACTCAACACTATATCTTAAACCCTAATCCCTTGACACTCAACCCTATCCCTAAACCCTCAACCCTCAAACCTTGACCCTGAACCCTCAACATCAAACCCTAATCCCTCAACCCTTAACTCTAATCCCTCAACCCTCAACCCTATCCCTAAACCCTCAACCCTAAACCCTCAACCCTCAACCCTCAATGTCAAACCCTAATCCCTCAACCCTAAACCCTCAACACTATACCTTAAACCCTAATCCCTATCCCTCAACCCTTAAAACTTAAACCCTATCCCTACACCCTCAACACTCGACACTATATCTTAAGCCTTAAACCCTCATCCCTAAAGCCTCAACCCTCAATTCTTAAACCTTCAACCCTAAACCCTATCCCTAATCCCTCTACCCTCGACACTCTAACCCTAACCCCTTGACCATCAACCCTATCCCTCAACCCTCAACCCTCAACCCTCAACCCTCAACTCTCAACATTAAACCCTAATCCGTCAACCCTAAACCCTAATCCCTCAAACCTAAACCCTATCCCTAAACCCTCAACCCTCAACACTATACCTTAAACCCTCATCCTTATCCCTCAACCCATAACCCTTAAAACTTAAACCCTATCCCTACACCCTCAACACTCGACACTATATCTTAAGCCTTAAACCCTCATCCCTAAAGCCTCAACCCTCAACCCTAATCCCTCAACCCTTAACCCTAATCCCTCATCCCTAAATCCTAAACACTATCCCTATTCCTAAACCCTCAACGGGCTCGATACTATCCCTCAACCCTTAACCCTTAAAACTTGAACCCTAAAACCTATCCCTACACTCTCGACACTCAACACTATATCCTAAACCATAATCCCTTAACCCTCATCCCTAAAGCCTCAACCCTAAATCCTTAAACCTTCAACCCTAAACCCTATCCCTAATCCCTCTACCCTCGACACTCTACTTTAGCTCTAATCCATTGACCCTCAACCCTATCCCTCAACCCTCAACCCTCAACCCTAATCTGTCAACCCTAAACCCTAATCCCTCAAACCTAAACCCTATCCCTAAACCCTCAACCCTCAACACTATTCCTTAAACCTAATCCCTATCCCTCAACCCTTAACCCTTAAAACTTAAACCCTATCCCTACACCCTCAACACTCGACACTATATCTTAAGCCTTAAACCCTCATCCCTAAAGCCTCAACCCTAAATCCTTAAACCTTCAACCCTAAACCCTATCCCTAATCCCTCTACGCTCGACACTCTAACCCTAACCCCTTGACCATCAACCCTATCCCTAAACCCTAAACCCTAAACCCTCAACCCTCAACTCTCAACATTAAACCCTAATCCGTCAACCCTAAACCCCAATCCCTCAAACCTAAACCCTATCCCTAAACCCTCAACCCTGAAATCTCAACATTAAACCCTAATCTGTCAATCCTAAACCCTAATCCCTCAAGCCTAAACCCTATCCCTAAACCCTCAACCCTCAACACTATACCTTAAACCCTAATCCTTATCCTCCAATCCTTAACCCTTAAAACTTAAACCCTATCCCTACACCCTCAACACTCGACACTATATCTTAAGCCTTAAACCCTCATCCCTAAAGCCTCAACCCTCAATCCTTAAACCTTAAACCCTAAACCCTATCCCTAATCCCTCTACCCTTGACACTCTAACCCTAACCCCTTGACCATCAACCCTATCCCTAAACCCTCAAGCCTCAAGCCTCGACTCTCAACATTAAACCCTAATCTGTCAACCCTAAACCCTAATCCCTCAAACCTAAACCATATCCCTAAACCCTCAACCCTCAACACTATACCTTAAACCCTAATCCCTATCCCTCAACCCTTAACCCTTAAAACTTAAACCCTATCCCTACACCCTCAACACTCGACACTATATCTTAAGCCTTAAACCCTCATCCCTAAAGCCTCAACCCTCAATCCTTAAACCTTCAACCCTAAACCCTATCCCTAATCCCTCTACCCTTGACACTCTAACCCTAACCCCTTGACCATCAACCCTACCCCTAAACCCTTAACCCTCAACCCTCAACTCTCAACATTAAACCCTAATTCGTCAACCCTAAACCCTAATCCCTCAAACCTAAACCCTATCCATAAACCCTCAACCCTCAACACTATACCTTAAACCCTAATCCCTATCCCTCAACCCCTAACCATTAAAACTTAAACTCTATCCCTACACCCTCAACACTCGACACTATATCTTAAGCCTTAAACCCTCAATCCTTAAACCTTAAACCTTAAACCCTATCCCTAATCTGTCTACCCTTGACACTCTAACCCTAACCCCTTGACCATCAACCCTATCCCTAAACCCTCAACCCTCAACACTATACCTTAAACCCTAATCCCTATCCCTCAACCCTTAACCTTTAAAACATAAACCCTATCCCTACACCCTCAACACTCGACACTATATCTTAAGTCTTAAACCCTCATTCCTAAAGCCTCAACCCTCAATCCTTAAACCTTCAACCCTAAACCCTATCCCTAATCCCTCTACCCTCGACACTCTAACTTTAACCCCTTGACCACCAACCCTATCCCTAAACCCTCAACCCTCAACCCTCAACTCTCAACATTAAATGCTAATCTGTCAACCCTCAACCCTAAATCCTATCGCTAAACCCTCAACCCTCAACACTATACCTTAAACCCTAATCCATCAACCCTAAAACCTAATCCCTCAACCCTCAACCCTAACAAAACCCTCAACCCTCGAAACTATACCTTGAACCCTAATCACTCAACCCTCAACCCTAATCCCTCATCCCTAAACCCTAAACACTATCCCTATTTCTAAACCCTCAACCCTCGACACTTACCTTAAACCCTAATCCCTTATCCCTAAACCCTAAACCCTATCCCTCAACCCTTAACCCTTAAAACTTAAACCCTAAAACCTATCCCTAAACCCTCAATGCTCAACACTATATCTTAAACCCCAATCCCTTAACCCTCAGCCCTAAAGCCTCAACCCTGAATCATTAAACCTTCAACCCTAAACCCTACCCCTAATCCCTCTACCCTCACCACTCTACTTTAACTCTAATCCCTTGACCATCAACCCTATCCCTAAACCCTCAACCCTCAACTCTCAACATTAAACCCTAATCCGTCAACCCTAAACCCTAATCCCTGAACCCTAAACCCTATTCCTAAACCCTCAACCCTCAACACTATTTCTTAAACCCTAATCCATCAACTCTAAACCCTCAACCCTTAACAGTATTCCTTAAACCCTAATCCCTCAACTCTATACCCTAATCCCTCAACACTAAACCCTAAACCCTATCCCTAAACACTCAACCCTCAGCACTATACCTTAAACCTTAATCCCTCAACCTTCAACCCTAATCCCTCATCCCTAAACCCTAAATGCTATCCCTATTCCTAAACCCTCAACCCAAGACACTATACCTTAAACCCTAATCCCTTACCCCTAAACCGTAAACCCTATCCCTCAACCCTTAACCCTTAAACCTTAAACCCTAAAACCTATCCCTAAACCCTCAACCCTATACCCTCAACAATATACTTAAGCCCTAGTTTCTCAATCATCAACCCTATACTTTAAACTCTGAAGCCTACACCTTCAAACCCTCATCCCTAGACCATATAACCTCACCCTTCTATCCTAAACCTTGAATATTGTGCCTCAACCCTATACTTAAATTAAACCTAAACCATACATGCTCTCAACCCAAGTCACCCTATGCCTTATATACCCTCAATCCATATCGTAAACCCTAAACCCAATATCCTTAACCCTAATCCCCACGCCTTACACACTTAATCTTATACACTCAACAACCTGAATATTAACCCTCAACTATAACCTTCAACCCTCTAATCTCTACCCTCTACCCTCTACCTATTACTTAAGTCCTAATCCCTCAACCCTCAACCCTCAAAACTATACAGGCTCAAGTCCTTATATACACTAAACCCAAAACACATACATACATACATACATACATACATACATACATACATGCATACATACAAACATACATACAAACATGCATACATACAAGCATGCATACATGTACATACATACAAGCATGCATACATGTACATACATACAAGCATGCATATGTACCTACAAGCATAGATATAAACATCCATGAAACATACTTATGAAACTTGAACATAACTCATTCAAAGGAAGACAACGCGAGCGCGTTATAACGTGCTCGCATTATGTCGAACTATGAAAACACCGGCAAACATGCAAAAAAGGAAAAAAAGCACAACATAATGCGAGCACGTTATACTTATGAAACTTGAACATAACTCATTCAAAGGAAGACAACGCGAGCGCGTTATAACGTGCTCGCGTTATGTCGAACTATGAAAACACCGGCAAACATGCAAAAAAGGAAAAAAAGCACAACATAATGCGAGCACGTTATAACGTGCTTGCATTATATTGTTCTTTGGGAATCCCAAGCCTTAGGCTTGGGATTTTCTTTGGATTTCCAACCCAAAGGCTTAGAGAGCCTTTTCAACATCCACAGACGTGTTTTTGCAAACTCTACAAGATTTCACATAATTTTGTTCGTGCTAACCCTCATATTTGCACGTGTTTCAAGGTCAAACAAATCAAACACCTAGGTAATGTTAGGCTTTCTCTTAGCTAATTAATGATGTAATTTTTTTCACATTTTGACAATGTTAAGCCTTTCATCTTTAATTTCTTTTGTTTATGTGTCCAGTTTTGGGCAAAAACCACTGTTTGGTCTTTTTTTCACTGTAAATTAACCATTCATTGAAATTTCAAAAAAATTATATATTTAGAAACTAGACTCTATTCTACACATTAAAAAAAGAATTGATTTTCAATTAGTTTTCAAAATTTATAGGGGTAGCACGGCCAAAATTCTATTTTTTAGGATGTGTCCACTTTGAAAATTAGTAAAAAATCAAATATTCATCAAAAAATTATCAGAAACATCAAGCATAAACTACATGCTGTTAGCTAATTTCTCACTGAAGCGATTTTAAAAATACCAAAAAAAGTTAACCTTTTGAGGGAGCCACAAAACATGCTATGTTATGTTTTTTTGATAGAAACAACACCAATTTCTGTGGCTCCCTCTTTTGAACCCATTAATCTATACCATTTTCAAAAAAAATTAGTAGTTTAGAAAGTAGACTCGGAGCACTATGAACATTATTTTGGTTGCATCTCCAAATTTTGAGTGTAACTATGCTCAATTTCTCATCCAAGGCCAGCGTTTCCTGATTTCAGAAAAAAAGTAGCCACTTAAGACCCCTTTTTGGCCCCCCATCTTCTTACACTTACCCTGATTGGTTGTTGTCTTTGTTGTAAATTTTTACCCTACCTTTCAATATGAGGGATTTTTCCATAATGACCCCTTTTTCATTAATTTCATCAAAGGTAGAGATATAATGGATTTGGATGTGGAATGCCATCTCTTGATTCAAATTTTGGATGAAGATATTGACTAGTTATTTTTCAAGGATGGGCCAAGGAAGCTGACTTGCGAGGACCCTCCATCGTTGTATATAGGAGGTGAAGCTCTCACCATTGTGTTGTTTGGCATAACATAAGTCTAGCATCGTGAGCTTGTGCTCAACATTGTAGGAGAAGTGTGCAACAAACTTCTCAGACAAGTTGGTAAATGAGGTGATGGACCCTGGAGGGAGGTGTATGAAACATTCCAAGGCTTGGCCTCCTAAGCTACAAGGAAGGAATCTTAGAAAGTATACATCATTATAGGATACTTCTTGGCATGCCATAAATAATTAATTACATGGTCACGAGGGTCACCTTTTCCCTTATATTTATCAAATTTTAGAATTTCAAAGTGTGGGGGAAAAGGTATCATGTTGAGATTGTGATCAAAGGGGTATGGGAAAAGGTCTTCAAATTTGTATTATTTTTGTTGTGACCATCATTGCAAGTTGTGAAGGGCATTTTCATCCCCTGCCATTCATGATCAAAGGGGGTCCCAAGAGGTGGATTACATGGGATGTAGTTGATGGTTCCAAAAGGCAAGGGTTATGTGATATTGGTGGAATTGATGGGATTCAAGGTGAGTAGATTGGGAGGAGGTGGTTGAAGGAGTTATTAATAGGTGGAAGGAATTATGGTAGAAGAGGGAGGATGTTGTTAATATGTATTTAATGGAGAAGAGAGAAGTGGTATGGTGATTTGGTGAGAAGGTTGATAGGTTGGGGGAGTATTAGGAAGATATGTTGAAGGAGGAGGATATGACATTGAAGGACAACTCAAGGAAGGTTGAGGGGAAGAAGCAGGTGGATACAGAATGGAGGGTGATAATGTAGCTTGAATGGTCAATGTGTGTTGTGGAATAGAAAGGGGTGGAAGATATTGAATTTGGGATAAATATGGAAATGATTATGGGGGTAAATTAGAGAGAATGGGGATATATTGCTTGGAAGTACATGAAGGGATAGTGATATAGAGAGGATGAGACAAGGATGTCCTTAAGATGGTTGAGGATGGGTGGAAGAGGAGGGGGGATTGGATAGAGGAGGTAGGTGTGACATACTGACATTTAGCAGAGGAGAGGAAGGGGCCATGCCAAGCTAATGATCAAGTGGGGGAGGTGGCATGCCAATATTGGTATGGTCAATATGATAGGTGTGAGCTTGGTCTAGTGGGACAAGTGGGTGACCCAATGGGTTTACAAAAGTAGGTGATGAAGGTGGATCATGGTGGATAATGTTGGAGATGTCAAAGCAAGGTGGGAGTTTGGCCCCTACAATGAGAAAGTGTGTGAGGAATTCATCTCTATGATTATCAATGAATTGGTCCATTTGATCACAAGTGTTGTTATCTTTAAGGAATTCCAAGAAGCAGGGGGGATATCCATAATGGGGGAAATATTTAGGTTGATTAATGAGGCTTCCTTAGTCTATGTCATCATCGTAGTGAGGTGAAGAAGGTTCTACTCATGAAGGGTAGCGATAACCCGATCCAATTTAATGATTAATGTGACGATTATTCATGTTATTTTTTGCTTGTGAACGAGTTATAGGGAGCATGAAAGGGTAATCTGGAATCAATGTGGAATGTAGGGGTGTGATTGGATTAATGGAATGTGTGGTGAAATAAAAATGAGATGAAGTGGACTTTGAATTTGATTTTATGGGATTGTAAAGAATAGGAGGTAAATTGATGAAATGTGATGAGTTTGATGTCGAACTTCATTAGGGGTGGATTGATGAGATGTGATGATGAGAGAAGAATTGGATGTTGCCCTTGATTAAAGTTGGATTATGGAGAGTAGGAAGTGGGTTGATGGGGTGTGATGAAGAAGGGAGAAATGTGATATAAAACTTAATGAGATGTAATGGCGGAGGATAGCAAATGAATTGGATATAATGGAGATAATGTGAGGAGAATAATAAGGGGATAAATTTGATGTTGAATTTGATTAGATGTGATAGTGGAGGGTAGTGAGTGGATGGGGTTTAATGGGGTAAAGGATGAGATTGGGATGAACAGATGAAGTAGAGGTTAGATTAAAAGGCAAGACCTTAAGATTTGGTGAGGTGGGATAGATAAGGGTAATTCCTAGACTTGAGATAGATAAATGCTCAAGGGGAGAGGATAATCAAATCAAATGATGGACCTAGACTTAAGATAGGCCAAGTTCTTAAGTAAAGGGGGTAATTTGATTTGAAGTTTGGGATGGTGATTTACTTGAGATAGTAAAGGTTCTCAAGCAAAGGTGGATGAGCGCAAATGATGTGGATTAAGGTCTTGGATTAAAATCTAGGGATTTGGGGAGAGCTTGAATGAGGTACGATGAAAATGGGGGTGAGATGTAAGATGAGTGTGTTGATGGGATGGATGAAAAGGATAAGTGAGTAGGATGGGAATTGAGGATGAATAAGAAATGATAATGTGGGGTGAATGAGGGAGGTAATGAATGAGGACTAATCAAGTTGAACACTTAACTAGATGAGAAGTGAATGGGTGACCTAGGAGATAGGAGGTGAATAATGAAATCAAGGACCTACAAAAGGGGTGGATGTGATGTGGGATGATGTGGAAAGGGTTGGTTAGGAGTATAAGGAGGATGTGGTAGGATGGTAAGAGGGATAGGGTTGTGATTAAATGGGGGCTGTAGTTGTGTTGATGAGAAGGTGATTGAATTGATAGTTAACCTTTGGCAAAAGGTGTGTGGTGGCCAAATGATTTAATGGTAGTGAATGTTTGGATTGAAGGACAATTCATGGGTTTCGCACAAGAAGACATGACAAGTACATTGATAAGCCTATGATTATTCAAGTAGGTGTGATTCCTAGTGTGGGCCCACAAATGGAGATTAATCTATTAATACTATCTACCTATGAGGTATAGATAGGGATAGCCACATACACAAGAAATCCCTTACAAAGGAGTACCAAAGGCTTCACCAAGGTTAGTTCTATCTCAACACAAAAGTACATTATGAGTAACTTTAGGGGATGATCCACGTCCCTTATACCACACTAGAAGATGGCCTAAAAGGTCTTAAACGAGGTTTGAACAAGGCAACTAAGGATGTCCCCAATATGCACAAGGTACGAGGGGCCAAAGTTTGTAAGCAAGTGAGTTGTCTAAGGTGTGTGACAAGTCACTTTGTCGAGTCCCATAAGCTCAATGTGGGCTAAAAATGATAGCTCCACTATTGGGGTAAAACTTACGTTCTCCTCCCTTTGTATACCCCATCGGAACACATGGTTGAGGTCATCCCCTAGGGTGATGAAATCCCTAGGTAGGCCTCCTAAAGGGAATGGATTTCAAGTGCTTTTGATTCCCAAGATTATTTTTCAATGTGAGGGAAGATCATACACAACTTGGATTAACACATAAACAAAAAAAATCAAACTTTTGTCTTTGATCTCCAAGATCATCCTAGGATGCAAGGAGAGAGCATATACACAAGTGAAATCAAAGACATGACAAACAAGAGGTTAATCTCCCTTAAACTTGTACAAAGTACATCTAGACTAGTAAGGAAAATAAATCTTAGAAAATTGTGTTGCGCCCACAAAATGTTAGTAGTTTGAGAAAAAGGTCTTGGACATGCAAAGAAAGTTGTAACCACAACGTTAGTAGCACAAGAAAAATGAGAATGATGAGGAAAAAATGCCTATTTGGGGAACAAAAGGCAAAAATTTTTTTAGAAAAATGAGAAAAAGGAGGCTAAAATCTAAAATCTATTGTGGAAAAAGTATATTTAAAAGAATATTAGATTAAACTAAATTAGTAAAGAAAAAAAATGATTGTGTAAAAGGATTATGCAAAATGATGGGAGTTTGGAGATATGGAGCAAGAGGTGCAATAGGCTGGGACCGGGCAGGTTGGCCTCGTGGGACAGGACAAGCAGAGTGCAGCTGAGGCCGAGCGAGAGAGTGGGAGGTGTGGCGGAAAGGAGCAATTGAGGGATTAGAGACAAGAGCGAAGAAGGTCAAGTGGCTGAGCGGGGTTGGGCCACGAGGTGGAGGTACGGTGTGGGGAAGCGATGACAGGAGAGGCAAAGGAAGTTAAAATTTGAAAAAAAAAATGGCGGATGCAAGAGGGTGTAGCCATGCCAGATATGGGCCCACACCCTATTAAATTTTAAAATGTAAAAAATTGTGGTTTGTTTTTTTTAAGAATGTGAGCCTATTAAAAATGAATTTAAATTAAACTATTATGTTGAGAAAAATTAAAATAAACTATGGAGAGATTTAAAAACTAAAATATTAATTATTAAAATTTAAAAAAGAAATTAAATGATTTAGAAATTGAAAAAGTAAATTATTAAAATAAAAAAAGATAAACTAGCAAAAATAAAAGTAAACTATATGAAAATTAACTAAACCATATAAAAGTAAAAACTAAACATTTTAAATTTTTTTTTAAAATTTTGCAAAAAAGACACAAATAGACTAAAATGAAGCAAAAGGGTAAATTTTTTTAAAAAATTGCCTTTTCTAGTAACTTTTACTGGACGTGCCAAAATGTTTTATGTGAATCTAAAATACATTAAAATGGAAATCAAAGTGAACACGATATGCTTCCTATTCTAAATCCACATAAATGAAGTTAGAGCATAAAAATGAAAGGAAATCCTAATAAAATGTAAACTCAAAAGAAACATGAGATTATACCTTTCATTTAATTTGCTCCAAGTTGGTTTTGCTGATGATGGATGGATGTGATTTCTTAAGACTCCTACAACATGTACTCGTATTCCAAGTTGTGATGAAAATGACTTGGGGTGAGTTTAATTTATAGATTTTTGGGATGATAATTGGATCGCCAAGATTGATTTGGGAAATCAATGGATGAGAATGGTTGAGAGGGAGGGTGAATGAGAGAGCTCCAAGTGGCATCTCTTGATTGATGCTCATAATGAGGGTTAGATTGAGAGGACATGGATAGATAAGATTTTCTAGGAGAAAATGGAGGGTGATGATTAGAAAGTACACCCTAAGATCTTGTGCAAGCCGTCACACATGTGAGAGACAACATGGGGAAGAGTGGGCATGACATATGATCCTCTCACACATGTGAAAGAGACAACATGGGGAAGAGTGGACATGACAAGTGAAACACATGGAGAAGGGTGGATTTGACTCATGATCCTATCACACATGTGAGATACATGGGAAAGAGTGGATTTGACTCATGATCCTCATGGGAAAGAGCAAATGTGACATGTGGACTTTCTCACACATGTGTGAGAGTCACATGAGTCAGGTCATCCCACAATAATGAGTTACACTTTTTGGCCAAACTTGACATTGAAATCAACATTTTGAACTAAATCTTCACTTTCTGACACCTATAGCCGTTAAATCGTTAGGAATTTGAGGATGATGCAAACTAGTGATTTGTGAGATTTTGTTTGTAGATTCTAAATATATATTTTTAAAAAAATTGGAGTTAAATTGTAAATTTTTTGCGTCTCCTTTGATAACTAGTATTTAATAGTAAACAACTTTTTTTTTAAAGTGATGTGTATTCTGTAGCACATAATTTTTTTTTAAAAAGGTTAAAATTCTGATTTTTTTGAATTTAGATTGGTAACACCAATATATAGGGCATGCATTTGGTTTTATAATGTTTTGTTGAATTTTTTTTAATTAAGTTTTGAAGTCAAACCAATTATAATTTAGACATAGGCGTATTCCGTAAAACATAACTTTTTCTGTATGTATCGAAATTCAATTTTTTTGTTGAAACAAGGACATCAATACCTAGGGCATAGATATTTTTCTGAAATTTTTTCACTAATTTACTAATTTTCCATGTGTGTAGAACAGAGAACTTGATGTTCGGTGAAAAACCTACATTCACAAGAAATAAAAATAAATATAATAATCAAATTAAATATATTTAAAATTATACTTTTTGGGAAGCTTATAATAAGGCCTACATACTTACAAAACATAAATTTTAAATGAATTCATTTGATCCCCCAAAAGGGAAATCAAAAGTGGTTTTTTATCAGCATTTTGATAGGTGTAGAGGAGACTCCATTATAAGTATGGTTTAAAACTAGCAAGGTTCTATCCAAGGGGGTTTGATCAAACCATTTTCAATTAAAATCCTTTAAATGGAACCTTTCAAGGCTTAAAACATTATATTTTCTAAAAATATGTGATTTCAACAAAAAATAGGATGTCCCAGAAAGTGTAACCCATTATTGTGGCAGCACCCAGTCACATGTGCAAAATGAAGGGTGAGGATTGAAAGATTGAATGGAAGGCTAGGATGGAATGTTGATTGATGATGTGGACTTTGGGGATGGGAATTTTTAATTAGAGGAAATATGTGATGAGGGTTTGGTCTAGTTAATTAAATAAAGTTATTTATTTAGTTAACTAACATTAGGATGTTAGGAAACATTAAGTTAATTGAATGGGATTAATTAGCTAATGGATGACCTAATTAATTAAACAATTAATCAATTAATTCAGGGACGGTTATGAGATTAATAAGATGATTTTAATTGCAACATAATGGATAATTTTAGGTGTCCACACAATTCATTAGAACTTCCAATCCATATTAGAAAATTATAACCATTATCTCAAATTCAAATTATTACATTAGAGTGAATCTCTACTACCACGTAGATAGATAAATCTAAACTCTCTAGAGAACATGGGAAATCTCCATAATAGGTTAATAGTAAATCCAACTAAAACCATGCAATACCCTTAAACTATAGTGTGCTTCTGATATGGGTAGCTAGCTTATGGCTAACATAACTCTTTATTAAGTTATAATCATTTATATTGTTTTATATATGTAGTTAGGTTGGTCTAGATGGCATCCATGACATAAATATGATATACATAGGAGGTAGTGGTTATCTTATTGTCATCATATTGTGAATTATGTTCTTATTGAAGACTTTTGGAGGTTTTTCCCCTTGAAGTAGCTTATTATTGACAAGTATTATCATGTATTTACACCATATTTCCTATTATATTCTTTTCTTGTGTAAGTAATTCCATTACAAGTGGTATCCAAGCATGACCTTTGCATCCAAAAGGAAGGAAACAAGGTGATTTTTTTGATTTAGGAGGTCGAATTATGAAGAACATATCTCTTTCAATTTGGTAAATTATTTTCTACAATCTGGAGGATTGATCAAGGACATATTGAAGCTACTACAATCTACAATTGAGATCCATTAAAGCAATTTTGGAGGAGTTATTGTGAAATTAGGATTTTCATTAGTTTCACTCCTGAGGCTATAAATCAATGAATTTCTTGGATATTTTTTAACAAAGTGAGATCTAGGTCTATGTGATTTATGGTAAAGAATTCACGTTATTTATATTTTTTAATAAGTTATTATAAAAAATATAAATATGAGGCACCATTACAAGGCCATAGGCTAGAGGTTGAGGTAATAACTCATATGCACTAGGGAAAAATCCTAAGAAAGAGGATGTGGAGAAAAAAATAGAAATCAATGGATCTTTTATTTTAGGATTATCTTCAACAAATCACAAAGTGAGCCAACTTGAGTAGTGTGCACAACATCTAGGATTATGACCAATATCAATCATTAATTGGAAGAGCTTAGGCAAAGAATTGAGAATTGTTGAACTTGGAATTAGTTCTACCAAGTCAACCACCAACCACTAATACACAACCCAATGCAAACCCAAGTATATCACACTCACAACCTTCAATTGGTACCCACTCAAGGCCACATAACCTAATACCAAAAGTGGAAATGCATAACTTTGATGGGAAGTATCTAGTCACTTGGATCAACCAAATGGAGAACTCTTTTGATGTACATCAGGTCCATTGTGG
Organism: Cunninghamia lanceolata; assembly: GCA_027924645.1. Lineage (NCBI taxonomy): Eukaryota > Viridiplantae > Streptophyta > Pinopsida > Cupressales > Cupressaceae > Cunninghamia > Cunninghamia lanceolata. Next base: position 4,451,360 of record BSBN01000026.1, on the reverse strand, counting down.
ACAAAAGGTGTTAATGACATATTTATATTTCAAACATGAGTAGTTAATTTGGTATTTATGGCTTTGTTCTCATAAGGACAAAAAAGGTCTTGGTGTCAATTGGTTAGTTTTTTTAATGAATTATAGTTGCACTATTGTGATAGCATGGTAGAGAACTATTTTGGCCAATTAGAAAATTTGTGCCAAATAGGATCTATTAAGGATTATATTGAACTATTCTAAAATATATTATTGTGTGGAAATAATTCCAAAGATAAAAATTTGAATGACTTCTTTCTTGGTCGGATTAAGAATCATGTCTAACATGAGATGTGTACGTTAATTAGATTTATATATCCAAGTCTTTTATCATGGCATGCAGGGCAAATAATTTTTCTTTTAGCTCCTAGAAGGGAGAATTCACTAGCAACAAACAAGGGATGATCCCTACACTATTCTTCCTTTAATGTACAAGATTGACTCCTCAACAAATTGAAGAGAAAAAGGCTAAAGGATTATGTTTTAAATGTGATAGAAAATATAGTAGAGGATATAAATGCATTGAGAAGAAGTTGTTCTACATTGAGGGAACCAATTATGAAGAAAAGGGTGAAAAAGAGGTAGTAGTGGTTGTGAAAGACTTAGAAGATATCCAACCTACTATATCTTGTCATGCATTGTCAGGTACTAGCAACAAACAAGAGAAGATCTCTACACCATTCTTCCTTTAATGTACAAGATTGACTCAACAAATTGAAGAGAAAAAGGCTAACTGATTATGTTTTAAATGTGAGAAAATATAGTAGAAGATACAAATGTGTTAAGAAGAATTTGTTCTACATAGAGGGAACCAACTATGAATAAAAGGGAGAAAAAGAGGTAGTGGTGGTTATGAAAGACTCAGAAGATATCCAACCTACTATTTCTTGCCATGTATTGTGTGGTACTAGAACCTTATGAACTCTCAAGGCATTGAGTTTCCTTTAGTAGTAGAAGATGATAATATTAATTGACTCAGGGAGTATGTTAGAAATGAAGGTGAACAACTATAGAATAGAAATCTAATTACAACTGTAACTATTAATCTAGTGCAGAACCAAAATGGAGATAGTATGAATGTTGGAAAGAGACACTGCTAGGCATTTCAGGTGTTGTCATTAATGGCAACTAAATCTATCTTACACATCCTCATTGTATCAGTGGATCATACCGAAAGTCAGAGTGCAGATTTATCTAAGTTTGGATAGACAGGAATAGAGCATTTGACAGGGTTCAACATCTTAGTCTGCATTTCTCCACAAGCAATCATATTATGCTGTGGATCTGAGGGAATGATAAGGGATGTTAGGGCTACCTAAATCTAATATTTTAGCCTCCGGTGATGAAGGGATTATAAGTTACAAGCATCTGAGTATCAGGTTTTGGTTAGACAATTCAATCCGGCAAAGAACAGGCCAACTAAGTGTTTGATCCTTGTGTGGATGAAGAAAAGTGGTTGGTCGAGTAATTTAGGAGATCCAGTGGTATTGGCCAACATGTGAGGTGACTTGGTTACATAAGTTTTGGTGTTTGTGCATGGATTCAACCGACAGAACAATGTTCTTGAAATAGTTTCCAAGTTTTCTTAAGGCCGACTGTAGTTGATGTAATTTCATGTAGTGGATATATATGATCAATGGATTCGAGCATTTTGTGATGCAAAGATGAGAATATGAAAGGATAGGTGCAAAGTAGAGTAGTATCAAGTGCGAAGTAAAGAGATCCAAGCTCCAGATCATAGCAGAACAGTGAAGCAAGGGAGAGAGAGATGAAGTGTGTAAAGTCAGTGTATTGAGCTCAACTGGAACTATAATCTTGCATTGTTAGATGCTAATCTTTAGTTCAAATATTCTAGTGAACTCTTGTAATTAATTTTGTAGGTAGTGAGCCTCCTTTGAGTAGTGAGCTCTGGGCAGTGTGTCTAAAGGCGTGTGTCTTCCCATTTTGTAATACTTTTAACAGAGTATAAAATCTTGTGGGTTAACCCCCACCGTGGTTTTTCCCTTAACCAGGTTTCCATGTAAAAATCCTGGTGTCATGTGTGTTGATTATGTTTCTACTCATGTGTTGTTAATTCATGCTTTCATGGTTACATCATTTATCTGTTAATAAGTTGTAAAGAAGATTAAACACAGAAAGAGAAAGTTTTTGAGACAACTGAGAATAAAACTATTTTGGCGTGATATGCCAAATTTTGGAACCTCTTATTGACTTTAGAAACTACACATAATTTAATGACTATCTAAATTATGTTAATAGATTACTAAGATATAGAGCACTCATATGCATGATTATTAATCAATAATTGATCATCAATCATTCAAACAAATAAACCAAAGCTAAATGCTAGAATAAAAATGAGAGAAAATTCAATAAAGACAAATTGAGTACAAAATTGGTGAATTGAGAATATATTACAAGAGGATAGAAACACAATTCCTCAATGCTCAATTAGTTCTAAGAATGACACAAAGGCTTGAGTCAATTACAAAAAAAATCTCTCTTCTGCTCTCCTCCTATTGAAACTCCTATTGCTAAATGAATAATAATCTTCCCCGTAATGAAGAAGAAGATTCCATAGAGAAATAAAAAAAATCCAAAAAATCTGAATCCCTAATCTGCCTTTCTTTCTTACATGAAAAACACCTCTTCTGTTAACTGCTCTCTTTCTGCATGCAAAAAATGGCAACCATCTCCCTGAGTTCAATACTTGTTTGCCCTCTATTTTTGCCTTGATTAAATCCTCTTGGCATGCAAACTCTCCTCCACCAGTGCATGAAGACATCACTCTGAATTTGTTGTTTTTTGTCTTCTTTTCCATGAGATTTCATCATGTCACTTATGACTTCATTTTTTTATATTGAAAGAAGTAGCGTTTACAACAACACATAAATACATAACAAAAACAGAGCAATGAATAAAGTGGCTACTAAAAACTCAACCTCCCCTGCCAACCAAAAGAGTAGCAAATAGAGGAAGAATGGAGCATTCAAAACAACTACCAAGCAGACAACAAAGGTTTGTGTGGAAAATAAACACAATATATAGAAAATCAACGAAAAAGAAAGCTGATAAGCACCACCAAACTCAGAAAACACCACTTGGACAAGCCATCAAGCTCCCTAACAACTCAAAAGAAACAATACTCTTAACAAAGAAGACTCATAGATGAATTCTCTGCTGATCCCACTAGCACAACAGCATCATATGGCACTAGTCATAGATCTCCCACACAAAGACAAGAGTTGCCTATCACCTGTTGAAGATGTTTGGAGGATAGGATCCACAATGAAACACAACACAGTAGCCATTTCCTTAACTTGAAGCTAGGAAAGAAGGCTTTTGGCCTACAATTTGATTTCTGTCTTACACTGATCATGTAGAGAGGAAACTAAGCTTGTCATCTGGATAAGAAGAGTGTAACAGATATAGTGAATTTCAATCTCTAAGGGAGTATATGAATGAGACAAGGCAGCCAAGCAGTGAAACTTCCATATGTGTTTGATTATTATAAGGCGACAAAAACTTGAAATCATGTTGTGTGAGGCAGAGAATCTAAGAAGAGCAGATTTCCAAGACCAAGAAAAATGGAAGAGGGTAGGTAAATAAGTTATAAGCGTTGCTCATATCATTTTAACATGAGGACAGAACCAAAAATAGTGCTTTAAAGACTTACTTTTACCACAGAAAGGACAGACTGGGGGCTAGAGGAGGAATTTAAGGCAGGTACCCACCGGGAGTTTAGCGTGAAGAAGCTTCCAACTAGTGAGCTGAGAATGAGAGTCGGCTTTGGATTTCTAGATATGAAGGCTGAGTTTGTTCCATCCAGCTTGACTGAGGTTGCATTTCCAAATATTGTTAAGACACGACAGGTAATTGGCAAGTTAGGCACGAGCTGGTTATACAACACTTTAAGGGGAAATGCTCTGATACTGTAACTGTTAGGCCACCTCCAATCCTTGAGAAAATAAGAATGGCAGTAGGAAGACATGAGGATAGTGAGGTTAGGAGGAACAATTTTCTAAATTTCCAACACAACAGCCTTGCCTCTATAGTTTAAGTCGAAACACAACTTGAATTAGCGCCATAATTTCCATATAAAACTTTAAATATCACATAAATCCCTAAACACTTGAATGCCTTTCTTGTAGAGGCCCTTAGTATTTTAATATGAATCCTTGCTCCACTATTTCCTATTCTTTATAATAAAAAGCATGTACTTCAAATATATATTTTCTTTCTTTTGAAACCCATGGGCTCACTTCATTTGCATCGCCCCTCCTTTATCTTTAATATAAAATCATTTTAAAACGCCTTTCCTTTTAAATGGCCATAGGCCCACTTTCCATGCCACGCCTTATTTTATCATTTTGATGTTCAAATGAAAACATTTAAAAGATTTAATTAGAAAACACTAGATCTCGAGATGAGTAAGAGCTTTTAAAGTGTAGGCTATTTTGGGGCCCACTCCCATGTCATTCTCAAATGACCAATGGTGCACCTTGGAAGATCATGTACTTCTCACAGCTTATCTGGGCTGCGCCAGCCGTTGGATGGAAGAGAAAATCGGACGGTCCCGCAAGACTTCACTTCTGGTGGATCCACCTGCCATGCTGGACTCAAAGAAGCAACGGCACAACATTTGCACGGACACCTCAGACAATGTCCATTCATTCAGCCTTTAATGCTGAGCTGGACAAATATAACCCATCTTTCCCTAACGTCTAATCGTTGATTGTAATATGATCTCAAGGTTGTGATTATGTTGGGCATTATATTTATGTTGAGCAGGAGTCGGAGGTAGCCGTTGGTTCTCATAGCGGTGCATTGGAGTTTCTTTGCGCTCAGAATTCCCGTGACTAGCATTTTATCCCTTTGTGCTATGGTTTAAAACTGATGAGCACCATCAGTTTTTGGCTTGCGCTTTGATTCCTTTTGTATATGATTGAAAGAGGCACCTAATCTTAGAAAGACTTGCACTGAGCTTTGAAAGCCTCCATCCCCTTTTAGAAGTTTAGTGCTATGTATTTTGAACAGATGCATCTTCGTATTGCTTATTTGATCTTTGTGCCATATTTCATGTGATGCGCCTCATTAGAATGGCTTCACCTTGTTTAAACTGGTTGTGCTCTTTCATGGTGGCACTTCGATTTTTAGAGGTGGCACTTCGATTTTTAGAGTTGCATTGAATTTTTTGAAGACCTGCGCATGGATATGGCGTTTGGAGCTAGCCGCCATGTTTATTTACCATTGTTCATTTTCAAGTGCATTGAAATTTTCTCATATGGCGTTGAATTTGGCAATTGTTATGCCATCCTTCATGGTCGGAATACATAAGGCTTGCAAACATTGTGCTGAAATTCATCCTATTATGCTATGCCCTTCTTTATTGCATTGTGCCTCATTATAAAATGGTTCTGGAGTTTCTAATTATTTGGTGTTGTGTTAATCTTTCCTTGTTGCCCACACTGGAGTATTGGAGAAGCTTGGAGTTCAGAGATACCTGTTCTTCTTATAGTGATGTGCCACCTCTGTGAGTTTTATGGCATTTTGAATGCCCCAAATTTGATGAAAGTGCCAGTGTATGGCTGTGTTGAAGCTTTAAACTATACGCTGGAGTTTGAAGCTTGAAATACCTGCATAGTATCTCCAAATAGTTGTGTGTCATGATTATGCTTCTTATTTAGCCGCACCCTTGTCTTAAGAGGAGATTGTGCCTCTATTTATTGCTGCGCTGGATATTTTCTTTGAGCATTTTCTATGCATTATCTGCCATATTTTTATCGCTCTACTTAAACATCATCCATTTCAATAGTCAAACAGTCAATAGTAATTTTACATCTCATCTACAATAAAAAATGGTAAATATTTGTATTATTTTTATTGGTCAAAATTGATTTTTTATGTTTAAAAACAGCCTATTTTTATAGTTGCATCATTGTCTTCACGGTGGCACCTTCTCCTCAGAAGTTGAGTTCAAATTTGAGAGCTCAATCTCAATTTTTATGCTTGAACAATATGGCTATGGCTGCGTTGGAAACGGAAGCATCAAATATTGAGTGCTCCAAGATCTATGGAGAGGCATTGGAGTTAAAATGGTTGCGCCTCCCTTACCGGTTGCTGCACACCATTTCTTAATGGCATTGCTTATTATTGCTTCCCAATCATATGGGCTCTCTCTAAACTCATGATCAGATTGTAATTATATTAACAATCTCTTGCTTTGGACTGGGCACCACTTCTCCTTGGAGCTATGCTTTGTCTAGAATTGTTTGCCCGTGAGTGATTATGGTTGTGTAGTGATTTAGAAGATGTGCATTGAACTTTGGAAAGGCCGTGCCTCAACTCTATGGCTTATGCTTCTATTGCATCTCCATGCCATTCTTGGCAATGGCTATGAACACTATCACCATTCGCGACATTAGTATCTCCTTGTACCACCATTTGGATGTGATGTGCTCTAGAGGTGACTTCACACTTTTGGATTTCTGAGCATTGCGCCTTATGTAATTATGTAGCGCTTGTGTTTGACTATAAAAATTGTGCGTCATATATTGAGGTCGTGCCCGCCCACCTAAACAGCTAGTATGTTGTGTGCTGACTATTTTTCGGTATTTTCGACTTACAATTTTTTCGACTTGTTTTACATACAATTTGAATCAATAATGAAGAATGTTTTTGACCTGTCTCTTTGTCGACAAGATTTCAACCTGTATGTTTGTCAGCACGTTTACAACGTATCAGTTGTTTAAGCTCTTCTTGTCGTGCCATGGGTTGCCACTTCATATTTACACTAAACCTTCTATGGTATGTTCAATGGAGGCTATACAGAACAAAGTAAGGTTGAGAAGTAGTTATACATGAGCCCCCTGTTGATTTTGATACTCCTTTGTTGTACAAGGTTCATATGGTAGTGCCAAGTCTAATTAATTAGGCTCCTCAAACTTTAGTGTATAGTCTTTACATGCACCCATAACACTCATGTTTTTAGATTGGAAAAATTTAGGCATACAAATACGCTATGTGAAATATTTTTACTGATATATTGCACAATGATGAAATCCCACTCCAGTAGCAAGATTTCCTTAGCTACCCTCATCTAGTGATGCTATGCCTGATCACACCATTGGTCAAAATTTCTCATCAAACCATCCAATTTTGTTTCATAGAATTAAAAGTTTAAAATTGAAGTGTAGAAGTTGGACTAACAGAACATTCTTCAATAGAGTCACCATTTGTTTATGCCTTGCAACACTATCCCTAATTTCATGTAAAATTAGGGAACCTCTCCTTCAATGTTTGACCTCTTGAGGCCTTACCTCATGCATTACTCTTAGCATGAAAAATTGACATGTTTTAATGCTTTTCTATTTGGTTTGATTTCCTATAGGCCCCTATGGATATCCGATCAAAGACTATGTTTTGGCCCCTATAGTTGTTTCATAATGTCTTTGCCTCACCTTTTTGGGTACCTGGTTTACTATGTGATGGTTTTTTTTTGGTTTTTCTCCTATTTGGATCTAATCTCATGCTAGCATGACCTCTCAATGCAACCTAAACTTTCACAACCTTGAGTACTTAGTTTCACCAACTAGATAGAGTCTTCCACATGGAACTCCCTTGTTAACCGAGCAAATGCCCTACATGACGCTAGTGATGTGTCTCCACATGTAGCCCAATCACCTTTCCTCGACCAATCATAGCATGACACATGTCTTGACTCACTCAATCACCATAAACAAGTGGGAAAGCATACTCTCCATGAAATTAAATTTGACAGCCTCCCACTAAAGTGATGGCATTTTAGCTCATTCTTTCACTTGTCTAAGCTACCCATGTGTACAAATTAACCATTTGGCTTGATTAGAGCATTATGCAACCTAACCACCATCTATTTAAACATAAAGATGCCCCAAATTTGTGTTTTAAGTTAAATTTGATTTGTGTTAACACTGTTCTGACTCTATAATCATTATTTTATAGGATTTTATGGTAGATTTGGCCAAAGTTCATGATTCAGTGACCAAGTAGATGACAAAGTTATTGCAGAAGGGACTTGTGGTACCCTGAAAATCAAAGCGCAAGACAAACAGATATAGGCCTGTTGTACGCGTTTTTGAACTCGACCATTTTTAAACTTTCCATGCTATTTAATCATCATGTGTTGTCAACATTCGATTCCTCATATGCCATTGTCAATCTTTCAGTTGAAAGAAGTCAACACTCAAATTCATCTCTCTCAAATATCAGTGGTTTATTCAAGCCAACTTGTTACTCCCTATAAATACCTGGTGATTCATATAAAGATGATCATATACTTGATTTTACGTTTTGTCGGTAGCCGTACAAGTTTTGACACAGGGTGACAGTGGATTCAGAACGTAAGATTTATTTGTTTCGAATTTTGATACTCAATTGTTAGGTTGTTCTTAAATATCATCCACTTCAATAATCAACGGTTGATTTTGGCCAATAAAAATAGGACAAATATTTAACACTTTTTATTGTAAATGAGATGTAAAATTACTATTGATTGTTTAACCATTGAAATAAATGATATTTAAGTAAAAGGCAATTATAATACTTACATCTTTGAGAAAAGCACAAATCACAAACTATAAATTACTTGTGAAGACGTGGAGCACATTCAAAAGAGCATTTTAACTGCCAACTTCAACTTTCACGTCGCTTGGAAACCGCCTTTATTTGCGTTAGATAACTACCGTTTAAAACCGGTTTACCAAGAAGAAGGCGAAGCTAGAATGATTTATGGACGTCCATCAAAACGTAATTGCTCTGGTAGATAATGCTGATCCATGGATTGTGGAAAGTAAATAAGATCAGCGATGCACTTAAACTTTTCAATGAAATGGTTCATGAAAGTTATAATACTGATCTCATTGTGTATAATGCTCTTCTCAATGGCCTGTCACCTTGTCCGCTGAGCGTAAACAGCCGGTGAGTTGCAAAATTTGGTTACGTGGCATTTTGACTTCTGAACGTTTTTTTTTTTTGTTTTCCGTTTCCTTCCCATTTCCGTTTCATTGGCAGTTGGCAGCTACTATTACTGGCAGCGGCCATTCTCCATATAAAACCGTATGCCTATGGCCTGTCTAAGACATCATACATACCTATGGTACTCCATACAAAATTGCAGTGGTCAAATTCAAAAAAATTTGAATAGTTTTTTTTCCGCCTATGAATTAAACAATGGCCTTTTCACTTGCTCATAACATTACACAACTCTTTTCTGCAATATCCCCACCACTACTGCGTTCTACACGTCCCGGCATCGACTCTCGTCATGAACGATGAGATCGTAGTCGGCAATACATACCTGTTGTTGCCCCTGCAGCGAGTGAATGTAAAAAACAATGCTTAGTTTGCCAGGTCTGTTGTTGAGGTCTATTGGATCACTGCTCAAAGCCGCAGATCTAAGGATGATTCCAGCGGATACGTGTTTCTCAGGTATTCATTGTCATATTTAAGCTGTTGGGTACTGATTTTTCTTACGCCAATCCTTTCCAGCGCATACTGCTGTCTTTATTATCCTGATTCCGGGGGCTATCTGTCTTGCAATACGATTTGTTACGGACCAGAAAACCCATTTTACGTTTTTTTGGGGGGGCTGAATTTGTGCTGAAATAGAAGGCGATAGGAGCCTGGGATGTTTTAAGAAGAAAAGACGTCAAAAATGGGGGAGAAACAGGCTAATTTGAGGTACTTTGGTTGTTTTTTCGGCTTTTAAGGTGTAGAATTTGAATTGTGATACAAAAAATTGTTTACAAGACATCTATAAAGATTTGTATGATGTGACAACTGTGCAGATGTGTTATTACTGGTAATGGGGAGAGAGGTTATGCATATTTAGTGTTAGAAACATACACAGCCAAGAATTCAGAATGTACAGCAGAAACTCAAATCAAGCATGCAACAAGAACTGTAGTGGTTTCTGTTCTTGTTGATGCTTATGTTTGTTGTTTCCGCTGCATTCTTGGCTGTGTTTGTTCAACAACTGGTATCAGAGCAGCTGGAAATTGATGATGCCGCAGCTTAGAAGAATTTAATGTATACAACATGTGGAAATAAGGCAGCATTTGTTTTTTGATGTGGTATTCTTGCTGAAACAAAGGTTTGAGCGTGTCTCAACGTTCTGGCTCCCGGAAGAAGGTTGAGCAGGTCTGTGCAAGATTGGTCGTGGTTGCTGCTGTAGGCATGTTACCTGGTAAAAGTCGATGTATCCAGTTGCTGCATGTAAGGTGCTGCAGGTCCAAGGTTGGTTGTAGCAAGAACAAAAATATTTGTAATGGAGTTGTAAATTTAATACATGTATATGGGCTGATGGTTGTAAGACCTGGTATGGCTTGCTTGATCCCTGAAATGACAGAGAGGGCATTGCACTTGGTGCTTGTGGAAGGGGGGTTTGGTGCTAACCCCAAGACCAAGTTTAAAGGGGGGATTGTTGGGTTAAATTAGCTCTTGGGTTAGAGTTAGTGGATTAACCATAAGTGGTCTTGAGCACATGGTTTTGTGCTAGTTGTATTGGTCCATGGTTTTGGAGCTCATGGTTTTGAGCCCATGGTTTTGTATGTATGGAAGCCTATTTGATGGCTTCATGACTCCATTGTAAGTGTCGCTGGTTGAAGCCTCCAGGCTCAGTCCGGTTGGGGCTGAGGGTTAATATGAAGATCTTCATTGCTAGTTTTTCCCCGGTTTGGGGTTTTCCAGGGTAAATCACTGTGTTGTGATTGTGTTCTTGTTGCATGCTTGATTTGAGTTTCTGCTATGCATTTTGAATTCTTGGCTATGTATGTTTCTAACATTTAGGACGCCCTTGGGAGTCATTTGCATACACATGGATGGATGGCAGCGTCACGCCTCAGGGTTGGCATAACTAGGATTCGCCTAAAAAAGAAGAGACTGCGTGTTTCTATGAGTACAGGTTAACTAATTTTCTACCTAAACAACTTCCTTGCAACAATGAAAGATTATTTTATTTATTAATTGTCTTATCAAATGAATGCATTTCAGGTGTTTTGGTCCAGGCAGTGATTGTTCCCAATGGGTGAAATGGGTAAAGATTTCATAAGATGACAAAATTGATCAATATGCTGCCATGGGATTCATTGATCCATATCCACACAAAACATGGCTATCATGGTTTACGAATGGAATGTGAATGAAAATGACATTATCAACATGAAAGCAACCTGGATTAGCGGTAGATGTTGTCAGTGATCAATATCGAACTTGGATTTGTCAAGTAACCTGGAAAGTATAGGATTAGGCTTCCTATGTTTCATTGACATTTATATTGAATTTATTTTAAGGAAATATAGTATTGTTGATGATAGTTTTGATAGCATGTCTGTGTTTTCTTTAATGATGTGCTCATGTTGCTTGTTCAAATGGTTAAGCGTATTGTCTAATGATCAAATATTTATCATTTTCAAAAATATGTAAATTTGGGAGATTAATGAACATTTTTGTAATGTTGTGTACCTTTGCTTAGTTTGTGAAAGTCTATTAGATAGTTTGCAATATTAATAGCAAATTATTATTTTTTATAAATTATTGTGTTAATTAATAATAGTACTTAAAATCAAGTTATCAAGTTTATTAGTTTAGAGTAGTCTAGTTCAAATTTGGTTTGGGATTTAAGTTGATTTGTCTATAGAATTACATAGGGGACGGTACGAGCATGTGTGTTTATCTCAAACGAACCCAAGAAAAATTTGAAGCAACTCAATCAAACCCATGATAAATCCATGCATAAAAATTAATTTTTTTAAAATTTTTTGTTCTATTCTACAACAATTTGGTCTACTTTTGTCTAGATTGGTGATATGATCCACTTTTTTCATTATGTTTGGTTGTGTCCTTCAACAACATTCACATCAAAGCACTTCAACACCAGTTGGAATCTTTGCCTCCTTTTTGAGAGCCATTTTGTCTCCTAATGTACGAATTGAATTTGGGGTCCAATTCGGTATAAATATTGCCATCATAATGAGCAGAATTGGAATTAACAAGTGCATATTATAGGAGGTATCACAATATTCACATCAGTTCATAGGAAGTGAAATCTCTAACAATGATGAGTGATTGGAAAGGGGGAGAGAACCCTATTTTTTAAGGAAGGTGAGTTATAGGAGCGAAGGTGGTTCACACATAACTCTAATCTCCCCCACTATTATATTAGTGGTCTATTATAAATATATTTTAATTTAATACAATATACTATATTTTAAATTTTTAAATTTAATATAATATATTTAATTTTTAGTATTTAAATTTAATACAATTATTACAAATTTGATTTGTGTTTGAGATCAAATTTCAACTTTGCATGTAGGCAAAGTTATATCTAAGCTAATGGAAATAGGATTACTTCCAATTGAAAGTTTGAGTTGTAGAAGCATTACTAGATAGAGTCATGGTGGAAGCAAAGTAGAGTCACAACAAGTGCATGAAGAATATTGTCTTTTATTCATTGATGTTATATGTGTGTACAACAATGATATAAAGGCTCTGGTGAAAAATAAATTCCTATGATTAGGTAATGAGAGGTTGTGTACACCTAATTTGTTAGAGGTACTTTGGGCTACAACTAGACCAAGCTGTAAGTGTGGAAGGACTTCTTGGGAGCTAGAAGACTTCCCTTAAAAAAATGCAATGATGTGTATTTGTATAATAGGTTGTTACCTAAGCCTATTCACAATATGTTGACAAGTGTCATGTATATAGTATGCATAGCATGTGGTCAAGGTTGTGGTAAATGTTGAATTCATATGGTGTTAGTTGTTTGGCATGGACATGTGTATTAGAAGTGTTAGGGTTAGCCGACAGAAGATATCAATTAAATACAAATAAAGATTAAACAGAGGAATGAAAATACACAGAAATAATAACAAGAGACAAATTTTAACGTGGTTCAGCCAAACTCAGGCTACATCCACCAACAGAGAGTCCAATATTATTATCCAGTAAATCAAACTGATTACAACCAGCAATCCCTGCAACTTAATACCGTTGCAAATGCTACAATACAATATCATCCAAAACCTAATCCCTAGCCGCTTTTATCAAGCCTTATGTCGGTTACAAAACTAGGGTTTTTTATGCCACCCCCGAACCCCCGCTCGAGGCCTGGCCCGGCCCTGAACCCCGGTGAGGATACATGGCTAGTGTACAATACTTTCCTGATTAGTCGCTACCTACCAACAATCTCCCACTTGGAGACTGATCCTGGACTCTATTGTTCTGATTTTATTGTTTCAGTCTTGGAGACCAACCGAAGCTGAAGAGGAGCTCAGCTTCTCCCTTGTTACTACCTTTGTAAACATATCTGCTAGATTTCCATCTGTATGTATATTTTTCAGCCTCAACTGTTCATTATCCAACACCGACCGAATAAAGTGATACCTCAACTATATGTGTTTGGTCTTTGAATGCAGGGCAGAATTCTTTGCAAGATGTATGGCACTCTGACTATCTGTATACAAAGAACTGTTAGCCTGTTGTTTGCCTAATTCTTCCATGAAAGATTGCAGCCATATCATCTCCTTGCTTGCCTCTGTTGCAGCTACATACTCTACCTTTGTGGTGGATAAAACAACCACCTTTTACATCTGTGAGATTCAACTCACTGTTGTTCCACCTACAGTAAAGACATAACCTATAGTACTCCGCCTAGTATCAATATCCCCTGCCAAATCTGAGTCTACATAGCCTGCTAAATCAATATTAGAGCCCCCAAAACATAAATGTGCATTGGATGTACCTCTCAAATATCTGAGAATCTATTTTACCACATTCTAATGTTCCAATCTAGGATGACTCATATACCTGCTTACAACTCCTACAACATGTGCAATATCTAGTCTCGTGCATACCATGGCATACATTAAACTTCCTACAGCTGAAGCATATGGTACCTTGGACATTTTTTCTTCCTCCTCTTGTGTCTTTGGACACATCTCCTTAGTCAATTTCAAATGACTAGGCAAAGGTGTGCTGACAGCTTTTGCATTTTCTATATGGAATCTCGGCAACACCTTTTCAACATAAGCAGCTTGAGATAGAGTCAATTTCTTGTTCTTTCTATCTCTGCAAATTTTCATACCAAGGATTTGTTTTGTTGCCCCCAAATCTTTTATAGAAAATGACTATGCTAACTGCTATTTTAACTCTCTGATGTGATCCATGCTAGACCCAACTACAAGCATGTCATCAACATATAAAGATAAAATAATGTAGCTATCATTATCCAACCTCTTAAAATAAACACAATGGTCAGAATTACACTGGCTGTAACCTTGCTCAGCCATAAAACTATCAAATTTCAAATACCATTGCTGAGGTGCTTGTTTCAGGCCATACAAAATCTTCTTCAATCTGCACACCTGTTTCTCCTTACCTTTGACCTCAAATCCTTGGGGCTGTTCCATATATATCTCCTCCTCCAAATCACCATGGAGAAAGGTAGTTTTCACATCTAATTGTTCCAAATGCAAATTTTTAGCAGCCACAATACTTAAAACAGTACGAATAGAAGTCATCTTAACAACCGGAGAAAAAATCTCATCAAAATCAATGCCCTTTTTCTGTACAAATCTTTTTACAATTAACCTAGCCTTAAATCTTTTCTTACCTCCATCTTCCTCTTTCAACCTATAAACCCATTTGTTTGGTAAATCTTTTTTACCTGCAGGTAACTTACATAATTCCCAAGTCTGATTTTTCAGCAAGGAGTCCATTTCTTCTTGCATTGCAAGCTCCCATTGAACCTTTATACCACCTGCATAGCTTCATCATACCCTTCTGGTTCACCAGCATCTGTTAATAAAATAGAATACAAAGAGTGAGACATCCTTTCAGGAGGTCTACTTATCCTTGTTGACCGTCTAACATTCATTAGAGTTTGTGGTATGTCTTGTTGCTGTTGCAGAGCATGAGAAACCTTTGGAACATCACTATTTGGAGTATCATCCAGCACCACATAATCCTTTTCTTTCTTCTCATGTTGCTGCAACTGATCTTTGTACAACACCTTCTCATTGAATATAACATCCCTACTTCTCACAATTTTCTGATGTTTAAAATTCCAAAGCCTATAACCAAATTCATCAATGTCATATCCAACGAAGGTACATTTTTTTGATTTTGCATCTAGCTTGGTTCTATTTTCAGAATCTATAAATGCTTCACATCTGAAGGTTTTGAGAAAAGAATAACTCACCTTCTTACCTGTCCATGCTTCCTCTAGAATACCACAACCCAAAGGAACTGAAGGACCTCTATTAATTAAATATACAGCAGTGTTGACAGCCTCTGCCCACATGTTTAAAGGCAGCCCAACATGCAATCTTATGGTCCTTGCATGCTCCATTATTGTCCTATTCATGCGTTCAGCCACTCCATTCTCCTATGGAGTCCCTGGAACCATTTTCTGCCTATGAATTCTATTAAATGAACAATAATCCTCAAATTCTTTGCTACAATATTTACCACCATTATCAGATCTGAGACATTTTAATCTTTTACCTATCTCATTCTCAACCAAGCTTCTCCATTTCTTAAATGTTTCAAATACATCAGATTTCTGCCTGAGGAAATAAATCCAAACCTTCCTAGTTGCATCATCTATGAATGTAACATAATACCGAGAGCCACCAAGAGAAGATACCTAAGTCGGTCCCCACACATCTGTATGCACAAGCTCTAACTTTTCATCTTTCTTTTGCTTCCCATCCTTTAGAAAACTAACTCTCTTTTGTTTGCCATACACACAACTTTCACAGAAATCCATATTAATACATTTCAGACCTGGTAAAACTTTCTTAGAATGAAGTACCTTCATACCTTTTTCACTCATATGCCTAAGTCTGTTATGCCACAGTGTTGTCTCAGAACCTACAACAACTATTTCAGAACCTGTTTATTTTTTCTCTGCAACAGCTGAACTAGAAGGAGCAGTATGACCTGTATAAAGATATAAGGTGCCTACTTTCACACCTTTTTGCTACTATTAAGGCACCTTTTGAAACCTTCTAATTTTTATCAGTAAATGTAACAATGCAACTTTCTTCAGCTAGCTGCCTTGCTGAAATTAAATTCCTACTGAGCCTTGGAACATGCCTTACCTCTTGTAGTAGCCAATGATTCCCATTCTATCCTCTGGATTGGGATCTCTTGTCCTTTGTGCCCGGCCCCGAACCCTGGCGAGGATACATGGCTAGTGTACAGTACTTTCCTGATCAGTCGCCACCTACCAACAAGAAGGTGCTAGATACTAGATGTATATAGAGCTAAACTAAACATATTGGTGTAGATGCATGTGTGCCCATCACACATAATGCAGAAGTATTACAAGAGTTGCAACATTGTTATCAAAGCTAAAGCGTAGACTCATAAAGTGGCACAATATGACTGAAGTGTGTGCACATAGTTGTCATGTGCTATCTCACACAAACTTGTTTAGAAAAATACTTATGTAGATGTGTGCAAAGACATTCTGCCAGATCCTCAACCATGCACAAAACATCTTGGTTCTTGTGCTTGCATAAGGGAAGATTATAGCATGAGAAGAGCTTGTGTTGAGTTGATGTATAGGAGCATGAGTAAATCACAAATCAACACAGGAATCATTCACCCTTTCTTGTAAAGAAGTGGCCTCCATTGTGTTGGCCATGTTGAACCATTACCTTATTTTGTTACTTTCATGTAAAGCAATGTCCTTGTTAAACTAGAAAAACCTAGAGTTGTAGAATAGAAAGTAGGACTTATTGTACCCTTTCTTGTAGGGTTATGCTAGAATAACCCAAAGGCATGAACACAAAATGTGGGATGTGTTTCCCATGAGGTGATAAGATCCACACTTATAATAATGGAAATAATATGGTGTAGAACATAAATCACACATACCAAAAAAGATGTTTGTGGGCCAAGATGCCCTAATATTCAATATATAGAAATAGAATAATCCCTTAATGTGCGGCAATACTAGACAACACTCCTTATGGTAGAAGCCACTCCACACTATATTTCCAAGAGATCCCAAACGTGTATCATACTCTTCACATAGCCTATAATGCCCATATGTGTTTGTGCCTTTCTCTTCATTTTGTTTGGCATACCAGCATTATGATACTTTTGTTGTGATATTTGTATAATAGATTGGTGATCGCTAGTCAATACCAATGTTTGATTTGGATTCTCAGTGTGTATATTTGGATCTATGAGATTTATGTGTGTGTGTGTGTTTATATTTTATTGGAGTTTTAGCTTCACTGCTTTCATTTAAATAATATGATGGGTGGATAAATCTGATTTCCTTCGGTATTATTATCTTAAATGATTAATTACAACTTGATCATATTTTTAGAATACATGATTTAATTGAAATGAGAATACTAGATGGTTAGTATCTACTTGTTTAATTTTATCATTTTTTTTTTACTATTGTTATGTTTTAGGGTAGATGCACATAATGTTTGAATTAAGTGTGCAAGAAAATTATAGGTGTTTGACTAGTGAGTGAAATGTGGAGAATGTTGGCATTAGATGATTAGCCATCTCACCTCTTTATCCTTGTGTTGTTGAAACCCATGAAAACCTCATCAGAATAAATTGTGATTTTGGGTCCCCCTTGTGATAGACTTGTAAAATGTCTTCTTGGGTGTGTTTAATTTATCACTTGTGTGATTCTATTGTGCTTGGTATGTGCAAAATGAGTTATTATGCCTTGGAAATCATCAGTTTATGCTATTGATTCCTAGTGTAGAGGAAAACATTTTAAATGATTTAGGTTAACTATGAAAGGCATTTTATGTAAATGCTTGGTGCTTGAAATGGATTAAATTCCATTTTTAGAAAATATTATACTGGAGGACTATTGTTTTAAGTGATTTGCACTTTTGGGGAAAGAGAGTATTAGTTTAGTCTAATCCTAATTAGTGGAACATAAGCAAAGTGCTTTGTATTTTCTTGGGAATTATGCATTGTTTGAATTTGACTCATTTTCAAATCCTCCTTTGAAGATTTTGAATTTTGCTTGCTTGGAATTGAAAACTGATTGAAAAGGAATTGTTTGAAATTGGAATTTACATCCATAGAAGTAATTTGTAAAATGTTTAAAGTTGAATTTCAATTTAAAAGTTGTAGGATATTTATTTTTTTCAAAAGTTGATTTTCCTATAGAAGTCATGTCAAAAATTTTCAAAATGCAAATTTCAGTTTAAAAGTGTATTTTTTGGTAGAGTTGGCATAAGAGGGTATTCTTACATTTTTAGTTTTTTCATTTCTTGGAAAACATGAAAATTATATGAATTCCTTTGTTTTACCCTATTAGATTTTCTCAAATAAATTTAATGTGATGAGAAAAGATTGTTGTTGGGTTATTTTGGGTCAATAGGGTATTTTTAGATTTTTTAAGGATGCTCCAAATCCGTCAATGGTGAACTCTAGAAATTTGTGAAAATATTTTATTTTTATTGGATTTTCAAAATTTTGAATAGTGGATGTTATGGGGAATGATGGATTTTCCCATCGAGTAAATTTTATATGTGCATTGGGAAGCATGTTTTCAGGGAAAACCACTCATTTCCTATTTTCAAGTTCCTTGAAGAAGGTTGACCTTGAATTATCTGGGATAAGGAGATATATCCATAAGATGTTTGGCCAACTCGTTGGATGAGGTTGGATGTAAGGAGTGCGTTGAAGAAGTGCCCCTTGAGATTGCTTTATTATATTTTGTGTGTCATGCCTAATATGTAAAATTGGTGTGTTAGACGTAAGATTGAGGTATAGAATTTAGGGAAGGAGTGGGCTATCACTGATGGTCACAATACAAAGGGACCAATGGATAACTCATTGGAGAGTTTAATAATAATCATGTGCTAATGTAATAGAAACTAGGGAAAATGAAACATGTTAAATAAGATAACTATGCAAAATGGGGATGCTAGATCCTAGATCCAATTTCAATTATAAATGACATATCACAACTCTAGGAGTTGGTGAATGTCAGAGTATATCTATACTCAAAATCTATGCAAAATAGGGATGCTATCTGAGATCCATTTTTTTATCATAATGGCACTCCTTAGCCTAGTTCTAATATTTTCATTCTATCCTTTCTTCAGATTTGGTATCCAGAATGTGCTTAGACCACCTACATGTATGTGATGGATCATGGTGCTCTCATATATGTATGTGTGATGGTATCTATTTTATGCCTTGTTTGGCATGCATTGAAGGTGTGCGTATCCCTTATGCTTGATTATTGTGATGGCATTATGTTATGCTTGTTGGCTTATGTGAGCCATTCATATTCTCTATGCATTTGATTGGCGATTGTGCCACATGTAATTATGTATGTGATATTGGTGTGTGTGCCATATGTTGCCTTATATGTTGGTTGTAGTGTGATTTGCCACATGTGTGTTGTTTGCATTGGTTGGCGCGAGTGTAGCCATGTATTCCTTAGATTGTGTGAGATGGGCATAAGATCTGCCAACTTTTTTGTAGGTGGTGGTGAAACCAGTTTTAAAAACTCTCCACCACCTCGTGAGGTCCCATTCGATCCACTGTTCCATCATGGAGTGGTCCACGAAGTTGAGGCTCATGATTGGCTTCCACTCGACCTCCACTCACTCCACTCCTCATGGGTGGTGGTTGGATGACTGCCAAAAGATAATAATAGATATATTAACATTACTAAGGTGCTTGACCTCTATGGAGGTTAAAATAATTATATCACACATAATTTCCCCTACATTGATGTTTAAAGGTTATCAAATAAATGAAGATGTCATCAAATGATAACATCATTATTAAGGTGGCACAACAACAAAATGTGACCTTGGGTCGAGTTTCACTCCCCCTCTTCACCATATTAACCATAAGTAATATATAAGAAAATGATAATCACAAAAAACTAATAAGGAAATAGATAAGGAACAAGGAAATACTCGACAACCTAACGAGATTACTTATCGACTAAAATTGATGTTCTAAGAACATCGTCTAGTTGAATCGACGTAGATGGCATCAAGATAACTCAAATTGTCATGTTGACATTGAAATGAAAATAACTAACAAGGGAAAGATGCAAACTCACTCTATGGATTCTTAAGGAAAAATTTTGATACTTAGATGGTAATCTGACCTCTTCCAAACATCTATCTCCTCCTCCCGAATGATACTCTTCTTCCATCCTTGAAGGGAGATTATTTTCTTGATTACACTCACAACCATACAACCATGATTAGTGCATCATCATTTGACTCACAAAACATTATGATAAAATAATCTTATCAAAATGTAATCTTATGTCTAAACTAACATTAGTCAATATTCATATAATCAATGATTCTATTTGATATTTTTCACAAACATCAAATCATTAAACTATTCTTAATCATCATGTTTACCACACAAAAGAAAGATTAAGCTAAATCATAAATTGGGGATGTAACAGGACTACCTTAAACTCAGAAATCAGGGGTCCCAAGAGTCCCAAAGAATTCACATCCTTCCAGCTCCACTCCTTTCTGTTGAATGCACAAGACAACTAAGAGGGGGGTGAATCAGTTGTAACTTAAAACTTCAAAACCCTTACACACATTTAGATCCACATTAATTCATTTAATCCCTTAAACCAAGTTAAGATGATTAGGCATGAAAGCAAATAACAAAAACTAAACCAAATCAAGATTATACATAAGAGAACACCAGGTTTACGTAGAAAACCAAAGAAGGGAAAAACCATGGTGAAGATTAGCTCACAACATAAAGTAATATCAACATTGAATACAATAGGGCTCACTGTCAAAAGGCTCACTACCTAAAAGAAGGAAAGGCTCACTGCCAGGATAGAAAAGAAGATAGAGAAGAATGTTACAAGGAGAAAACCATCTCAATGCAACAAAGAAATCCACCACAACAGCACCAACACCTTTGCAATCTCACTAAGAAATTATAGACACCTTCTTCTCACTGTATCCAGTAATCTAACACATGAAAGATCGCACTACACTACACAAATTCACACTCTAAATTTGCATCACACAAATCATACTCTTATATCTTACCATCCTTCAATAGCTGAACACTTATTTATATGATCTTCAATCTTAAAAACATTCTCCAAGGTTGGTAAAGTTCCTTAATCATGCAAATTCAAATTAGGTTGGTACTAAAACATTCCTGCGGTGGAAAGGAATGAAGGTGGACCACAACACACCTTATCTTGGACCTAAATTCACTCATACAAGTCATACGATGCTTCCACAAACATCGAAGCAACTCCGCAATTATTGTAAACACCCAAGGTCAGTCAAACCTGTGTTAACACCATAATCATTTAAGTACATACTTCCTCAAAACCAAAGATGACTCATGGACCACCCACCATGCTTAAACACAATCTAAAATATTCCACAAAAACCCTAAAATCCAACAAATTCCTTCGCAACAACTTTCACCTAAAGAAAGTACGTGCACCCAGTGCACCTAAACATCTCTGCCATATATTGCAACTCAAGAAATTAATTTGTAGAGCACCAAATCATGAATAACCTCAATTAAAGATAGATATGAACCTTATAAACACACTTCCAGAATCATAAGACCTAAAACCACTCTGTAAAGAAATACGAAGCAAAAATATTTCTCCTAGACACCTCTACAAATCATAGTTCACAAACTGGTGAACACACCATCTTTTGCACATCAATCCAAGATGCCAAATTTTGAATGTAGCATCTTTGAACACCTCTAATAAACATATCCAAACCACATAAAAAGATCTTCAATATAAAGTAAATGCGGAGAAAAAACAAAATGCTACTCTACAACACAGACTACCATTGCCACACATTGATTTCTTATTTTATTCAAATTTTCTCAAAAGAACTTGGAAACTAAGCTCCATAAACATATCATCAACATCTTCAGCACTTCCTCATCATTAGAGACATCATCCACTCAACACCAATTACTCATACTCTTGCAACAATCTCTTGCTCATACAGTTGACACCAATGACAACATAAGCTTGTTGACGTCAATGACAATACCGACTGCACATACTTGCAACACTTTCCACCATTGCAGCTCCTTTCTTGCATGAAATCCATGACTCTGACTCCCCATCTTTGGGTCATGACTCTTTTGACCTCCTCTATTTCTTATCTTTTGTTTAAGCATGGGTATCCACCCCATGAGTCATCCCTGCAAAAAAGTGTAGATCTTCCATCCTTAACATCCCAAGTTAGATAATCTGTTATGAGTTATCTAGAATTTTCATGAAGGTCCAAATTCTTGAGCCTTGTGGAATGTGATATGAAGTTAGGATACTCAGCCTGTCCTCATCCAAATACTTGGTTTGCAATATTTTGAACCACTTCAAATTTGGATTGGAATACATCCTCCAAATTAGTTTTACTCTGAGAGCAATATTTTTCTTCAACAAGTTCTTTAGTCCCACTCCCATTTCTTTCTTAGATTTGCATGTATCTTTTCCCACTCTATGAGAGGTATTTTCTTTTGTTTAGAGTTACCTTACCAGTTAAAGTATTTTTCATACTCTTCTTGATCTTTTGACTAGCACCCACTATCAAAGGAAGACAAGACATTAAATAAATTGGGATGGTAACAACCACAACTTTAAGCATGACTACTCTTCCTACTCTAGATAGTCATCACCCCTTCCAGGAGACTAGCTTGTTGTCTATCTTCAGACCAAGGGGATCCCACAACTTGCTTGATCTCTGTCTCGTAGCCAAAGGCATACCAAGATATTTGTAAGGGAGATAACCTCTTTTGAAGTTGAAGACATTCAGAATCTATTGTTCAAGCCTGGGGTTGACAAAAAAGAAGAAAATTTCTGACTTGTCCTTATTGACAAACTAACAAGAAGCATTTCCATATAAGTTGAGCAAATACAATAAATTATTAATGAAATACGTTCATAAATTTTAAAGACATCTTAGAAATCATAATATGCTTTCACCAACATTCATTTACATAATACATTAATGAAATGTGTTCACCAACATTCATTTACATAATATGCATTTTGTCAATGTATGAATCCCAAAATTTCAAATAAAACAAATTTAGAAGCAAATAAATTCATAAATTTGAAAAATATTTTACAAATCATGAACTAAATATGTATAGTTTGAAATACATATTATGTTTTCAAGCTTCAATTTTCTTCAACATTCTATTACACAATATTGGGAAGATAAATTTATTTTTGTGTATTGATAATATAAACAATGGGAATATAAATCCAATTTGTAAATTAAACTATCACTAACACTTGTAGGTTGAAATATATCATTTCAACTTCCACATGCACCCATTTCTTACAAATATTAATGACACTTTAAATTGCAAATTAATTACTATCTTGTTATAAATAACTCATTTTTAATCATTAAAATAGTAAGGTGAAAATTTTAGACCTTATTAGGTTTTTGTATATTTCTCTATCTCAAAAGTTATTTCAACCCTCATATGCACCCATTTCTTACAAGTGTCTATCATAGTTTAAATTGGAAATTAATTGCATTCCCTTCTATAAACAATTGTTAGTGACACTTTAAATTCCAGATTACTTTCATTCCCTACCATAAACTAACTCATTTTTTAAATAATTCAAAATTCACTTAGTTGATTTGTATTTCACTCTAAAAACAAAGATTGTGTATTTGAATGCTTTTTGAAGAAAATTACAGGTTCAAATACTTGGTCAAAAATGGATAAAGTAACCATCCAACCTATATGTTACTTTTTATCTATTAAATGATTTGTTTTATTTATATTTATAATAAGAATGTTAAAATAATCATCTGGCAAACACATTTCCAAATAATAATCATAGGTTAAATATTTTGTTTATATTGAAAAATCTAAAATTTACACTAATTTATTAAATATTTTCTTTGGGTTAAATATTAAAGCATTTATTTATTTAAATATATAATAAAATGAATATACTATTATCATAATAATTAATATAATACATAATTTAATATTAAATTTTATATATATTACAGTCATCAAAAGTAAGATTTAAAGTTAGGATATTACAAACAAATAGTATATGTGAATAAAATAACTCTTATGTAAATAAAAATATTTGTCTTTTTTATCTATTTATTTAATATTAAATAGTTATATAGAAAAATCAACTACATATTATTATTTTGTATTCTTATCATTTTGGTTTCCTTTATAATTTTTTAGAGGAATAAGATATAAAACTATCAGTAGTTATGTAGTTAAAATATGGTTATGTAGTTAAAATATAGATTAAGTAATTTATTAAAATTGTAGACTATAAAACTTTGGCACTATTGATGCAGTTAAAATGTGAGTAAACAATTTATTAAAATTGTTCAATTATAAAATTTTGACATAAATAGTGATGTATTTAAATATGAAGTAAATAATTTGTTGAAACTATAGATAAATTAGTATACATATCTTAATGTGTTTCATACTAGTTTATATTTAGATTATTAATCTTCTATTTTATTTATGTATATACAATAATAAAGTGAGTCATTGTAATTTATAGAAAACATAAGCACGTATTATAGAAGGTTGTATAGATAACTAATCACATGGCAAGATAAACTATAGCCTAAAATTAAATTAGGTTACCTACAAAGCCTTATCTTCAACAATAAGAATGGAGCAACACTATTATGTCTAATAAATCTTTCTTCTATCACATATTATTACACCACACAAATATCCAAAACAAACTATTAAAGATCATTTTCATTTCAAAATCATGCTAAAACTACACAACATCCTAGCATTAGAAATGACTCAATTTTTTTATTATATTGGTAGTATTTGATTGGATAAAATATTTACAAATTACTTTAAAATTCTTGGAATAAAAATGTTTAGCCAATGGTTTTAAAAAACCTTCTAATTTTTACTATAAAAAAATTAAAAAAATCTAAAACATTAAAGTAAACTCTTACTATTTGTATTTTTTTTTTAAGTCCATATTAAAAACAATAACTTTTTTAAAATATAAAATATTTTATTACTACAGTGAAACTATTGTTTTGGATTATTAATGCTAAAATTATTGTTTTTAATCCAAAACAATAGTGCAACAAAACTATTGCTTAAAAAAAAAATTGGCACCCCAGAATAAATTTAAAATCATTTAAACTCCCTCAATTTGGTAAACTGCTCCTAGCGGAATAAATTTAAAATCATTTAATCTCAGCGGTACATAGCACGTAGCATCCATTAAACATTTGGGTACTTTTTCTCCATCACATTAAGCATGACGCAACCCATGTCTAATCCTGATATGGCATGTGTGGGATGGTAAAATGGTGGCATGCGAATAAGGAATGTCAATGGAGGGAAATGGAAACGAAAATGGAAAAGACACAAACGGAAAAACTGTTTGACTATAGTGTGGGCTCCACCTGCAATATCAACCGGCACTAACAACTCACCGGTTGTTTAAGCCTTTCCCAAATTGTCAAGGTTATTAAGGAGGACAATAGAGGATAAAGTAAATGTTGAAGATTACATAGCTATTGTGAAGGACACAAACGCCTCTTGCAGCCTTTCATCTGTCCAAGCCCCTTGTGTGGGAACTCTTGAGCTCTACTTTTCACTGAAGAACAGCTAACAGAGAGAATATCCTTTGAGGTTCATGAGCAATTTAAAGAGCGAGAAAAAAAGACTTAGGGCACATTACAACACTTGAGATTTTTTGTCCTCATGGAGAGCCTTGGGATTATTTGTTTATTTCAAGAGAAGATATAAGTTTTGTGTTCTTAGTTGGTTGTATGGTGAGGTGGTTACAAGGGTAAATGGAGTAGAAGGAGATGGAAAATTTCAAGTTGTTTTTTTTGTAAAAGTGACTTATGTCACTTATTGTAATTTAAAAGTTAGAAAATTAACCTTATTTCATAAAAGTTATGAAAAACATAACCAAATGAGGTTCATTATATTATTGTATTTCAAAAGAGTAGTTATGAAGTGGTTACGAGGTAGTTATGGGGAAAAATCCTATAAATACAAGGCTATTTCAAATGTAAAGGGGGAGACTTTTCACGGTGGACTTATGGAGACTTTTTTGGAGGATTTTGGTCTTACAATTTGTATAGAAGGGTTTTTGGAATTGTATAATTCACAAAAATAATAAAGAGTGCATTTAGTTTGTATGTTCTGTACTTCTGAGTTATTATTACAGATTTCTCATATGTTAAATTAGTAATCCCTCTATGTCACTATGTGAATCATAAGTCATCCATTGAAGCATTTACAAATTGTGCAATTGATGCAATGGAACACAATCATTTCTTGGTATCCCAATTTTAATATGCTAAAGCAACTTATCAAGCTTCATGTGTTGAGATTTGTTATCTTTCTTCCATCATCATTGCATATCAAAATGTATATTATTGTTCAATTCATCATATAAATTCAAGAACTTAGTTTCTAGCTTTTGTGGTGAAACCCCCTTGTAACCTGTTAATAAATTTGTGAAATCCTAGTTGGTATTCGTGTGTCTACCGCTAGGGTTTTTGTAATTTATTTTCTTCTAGTTTTTCCTTTTCCTTTCTATACTTTCAAGCTAAAAGTACATAAAACCTTAAAAAACCCCATCATATGAAGGAGTTTCCCCTTTCATATGTAGATGAAGGTTGTTAGTCCAGTAACAACTTATCCAACTATTTGAACATTTGTCACTACCTGTTGGGAAAATCACTTTGAAATCTACAGTGACAAATCTATTTACCAACAAGGCAAAATGTTCTTTCCCTACTCTAGCACAATGCCCTCCTAGCAATTTGGTACCCTCCATGGTCAATTTGTGCACTCCAAGTTGATTCTCACAATGTTCAAAGTACCACAAACAAAGGATACACTCATGGATGCAGATTTTAAAATTTACTTTGTCTAGATTTTTGTGAGAGGTCATTTCAGAAAGGAAAATGCAATGTAAAAGAGAACATAGTAGTGGAACAAAGAAATTAGTTTAAGGAATTAAACTATAGAGTTAAAAATTCTTAAAGCTCTACAACCTTTAGGCTAGATTTTTCCACTTTTCTTTGGAGACATATTGTTTCAAGGGTTTATCCTATGCTTTAGATGTAATGAACTCATATTATTCATAAATACAATAGAAAATATTTTAAGCCTTCTCAATTTCTATTGTTTAAACTCTTATACAAAGCATGTAGATGGTGTGTAATGGTTTTAAACCCCTATTATTGACCATTCCTTTAAAGATAGCGCTAGACCCTATTTTGGTTGTGCAACTATAGATCAAAGAGGAGCTTGGTTCCATAATTGTTTATTCTTCTACCAGCATAGCATTCCTTCTTGGGATCCCACACTCTATTTCTCTAACCTCTCTCTTTGGATTTTTATTTGATCAAATGATAGAATATATTTTATTTTTGTTTGTTGCAAATCATTCATGTGTGTGCTAGTATGTTTTAATTGATTCAATGTGCATGATGACTTTGCAAATTTCCTTAAAACTAAGCTTTACTTGAATTGTCCATCAAACTTCAAAGAGATTCTTAATATGCCCCTTGTTAAAAAAAAAATCATTTCCCCTTGAGTTATCATCTAAAGCTTAGAACCAAAAACCTAGAGATCTTAGGGAGATTATCAATCTACTTTCAAGAGAGGAATTTTAGACCAATGATTCCTAAATATTTTGCAACATGTCAATCTACACATAAACAATAACATTTAATGGAATTTGATTGCCTAAAACATATGATTAATACTAGAGAATAAACTTTAAATTCGCCATAATATTTTGGGAAGGCTAGTGATAGTATCCTAATGGTGGGAAACAAGGATCTTATCATTATATCTATTCTTGATTTGCTTCAAGAGGCCAATATTATTAAGGTATAAAGATAGTTCTATCCAAAAAATTTAGTGGCTTCTTGATATGCAATGTTGGTACTTTTGTTGAAGATATTTGTATGTAGCAAAAGGTATAATGGTTGGTGGAACCATATTCTACTTGTAAAAGTAATCCCATTAGCCCATTAAATATTCCATCACACCATCATTTGAAGAAACTACTTAATTTAATTAATAACAATGGGAAAGAAATTTGAGGAGCCCCCCTACACATTACGTTAGACTATGTCTAATCCACCCAAGACTTTTGGCATTGCCTAATACATACTCCACTTGAATATACACACAATGGGGATCCTATGCATTACATTTTAAACCATGTTTGAATATATAAACTCATAATACAGAGATAGTTGTAAATATAAAGAAATCTTATATCACAATTTAAAGGAAATTTTGTCTCCTTTATAAATATCCATTGAGGTTGGGATGATATAACATAGGACATTACTACACTATTAACATTGTAGGTGAAATTATTCAATCATTGAGATTTATACAAAATCCATAATCTTACATGTGGCTCGATAACCTATTCAACAAAGATTTTTTCATTGAGATTGGATGCAATTCATTAGAACTTCTAATCCATATTAGAAAATTATAACCATTGAATCTCTACTACCAAGTAGATAGAGAAATCTAAACTCTCTAGATAACATGTAGGTAGAGAAATCTAAACTCTCTAGATAACATGCATCTAATCCAGTTTTTTCTCTATTTTCTTTAGCTAGGTGCCGAAGAGAGGCTTAGATGCATTGGAAGGCATTCGCATCAAGTGTGAAAGGGCTTTTATGGGTCGATCCAACACATGGGATGTCTCAAGCCACCCATGACCCACCTCCAAGCAGGAATCAACGTTTAGAATTTCCATTTGGGTGATTGGAACCCCTGTTTGGCTGATCCATAAGGGATTGCAACCTCCGTGAAGCCCTGACTCGCTCCTACTCTTAATGCGCCCTTATTTTGTTTAGCACGACCTAGATATTTAGAGAGTGATAATTTGAGTAGTGTTCACTCACAGCGTGCAGAGACCAAATGGCCTGGTAAAGGCCAACTGTTGGTGGCCAACATAAACGGCCGAACAACCTGTATTTTGTGCAATCTAGACGGTGATCCAACATCCACCAAAGGCCAATTTGTTGAGGGCTTTTTTCCACAACGTCTTCTTTGGGTGATTGATGATTTGAAATCCATTTTTGGGTGGAGGAGGACCGACGGCAGCCAACAAGAGGCTCGATCCAATGGTGAGTAGAAACCCTGGGTCCTGCAACAACATATTGGCCCTAAATCGACCCCTTTCCATAAAATTTTTTTTTTATGAAAATGCAATTTATCTATTTAAATAAACAAACACTTCATTAAAAAAATAACGGGTAGTTAAAAGGCACACCCCAAGAGTCACATGGGCTAAGCCCGGAAATATTAAGAACAAAGTATCAAAGGGTACAACACCCATATAAAAACCAACAGAAAACAGAGTTAAGCAGCCAAAGCCGTTCCTACAGATGGCGGATCCCTGTCATCTGGTTTCCCCCAAATGTCCGTGGGGTCCAAGTTGACATCAGGCATATCCCAACCATCTTCATTTTCCTATTCTTCTTTCTGAACATTTGGCTCCTTGTGCTGAGGTGAGATAGCCAAATTTAACCGAGAGAAAACCTTAGTATTATCCCACTCTGTAGATGGTGGATGTGAAGACCCAGAAGCATTCCAGCCTGCATTATCCTGTGCAAGCCAACCAGTATTACCTGTATTATTCAAAACGGGCCACCCCGCATTATCCCTAGACTAGCAGCACGGCCAAAGGTCCATCCACGTGGACGTGGAGAGGCCGAGCGCCGACGTCGGTGAGCATTGCGATGCGGAGCAGGCTGAGAGCAAGGCCGAGAATCTCTGGCCGATCCACTTTTGCGTTTGTTAGGAGAGCGAGCTCTGACAGAGGATGGTGAGGGAGGAACATGAGCCACAGTGCAAGGAGCATTCCCCCAATGATCCAACAACTCTTGTAAGTGAGCCACTTCCAAGGCAACTTTGCTAGCTTGCACTTGAATCTGCAGGAGAACATTAGAACAGATAATAGTTTTAATGTACAGAGAAACATTAGTTCCAATTTTGCTTTCTGAAAATATACATGAATTACGATCTTTCCATAATGCAAATAAAATCTCCACCCTGAAAATATGCCAGATTTGAGTAAATTTCTCTGGAAACTTGGGTGAATCACCCAGTAGGATGATTTGCCAAGTTAATGTCTTAGGTTTGAAAGGGCGAAAAAAATCATGAATCCATATTTAGAATTGCTGAGCTCTGGTGCAATACCAGAGGAGATGCTAAATTATTTTAGCCTGTCCACAAAAAGGGAAACAAGGATCCTGGACTCCAAGGTGAAACAACCTAGTACCAATAGGCAAGCCTTAAAAGAGAATGCACCAGGAAAAATGAGCAAGTTTTGGCTCAAGAATGGCATACCAAACAGTTTTAAACTTGGAATGCTAAAGACTTAAAGAGCTATGAATAAGCTAGCACTTATTAAGAGTGGCAGCGATGGGTAAATAAGGTGAAAGCCACCTATAAGCCATCCGAGGCTTGAAATGATGCAAGGGTGTGTCTGGATACCATTTCTAGTCTTTCCACCATGGCTTGTTGAACTGAATTCCAACCTTGTGCAACATTTCAGATGGAATAGCCATGATGATTCTATCAAAAGTCGTCTTATCAACTTTTGAAAGAGAAAATTTTACACGGAATGGTTCCCAAGCCAAAAGGCTCATAGTTGGTTTGTGAAAGAGGCCCTGAAGGGTCTGAACACCTTTTTTGTGAAATTTGAGAGCCTTCAAACCTTGCAATTTAGCCAAATGTTGTGTTGCAGAAGCTAGGAGAGGTGACCACCAAATATTAGGGTGATTGAATGAAAGACCAGCACGAAAACCATCACTAGCCCAGCATAACCAAGGTTTAATTTTTTTCCCAGGCTTTCCAAATGCTCTTAACCACAAACGTGCCTGAGAATTGAATTGGTTCTCTCATGACAAGGAGAGTAGAAAAATCAATTCCTTTCCAAGCCAGTTTGTGCATAGGATGACCCATTTCAATGTTATACCGGAGTAAAACCTTCCATGCCTCACAACTAGTGAGTGCACAAACAATCCATTTGACCGCCAAGGCAGTTCCTTGGCAGTGAGTAGAAAGAATACCAAGTCCTCCAGAATCTTTGGGAAGATAGCAAAATTCCCATGCAACACGGTGAAAGAAATCCCGCAAGAAGTTTTCCAGTTTGGCATAAGAGCTTTTTGAAGGAGCCCAACAAGAAGAATAATAAACATGGGTTGCAGCCAATATCTTAGAACAAACTTGAAATTTACCAGCTAGTGAAAGAGGCTTAGTAATCCGGATGGCAAGTTTTTGCTCCACACGGGTAAGAATAGCTTGCCATAGGGTGGCAAAAGTGCCCTGGAATGCAAAAGGAATACCCAGGAATCTAAAAATTTCACCATGGCCAACCCAGTGCCAACCATATTGTTGAAGCCAATGAGGAGTGGGAAGTATAGACTGTCTGTAGCATAACGTCTTGTGCCACTGAATGGAAGAACCTGGGGCCAAACAAAAAGTCTCCAGACAACCAAGAGCATTATGAACTAAATTTTCTTCTTCTAGTAAGGTTAAAAAAGAGTCATCAGCAAAATGACTATTAACCAGCTGGCTGGAACAATTTGGTAAAGAAATACAATGAACAAGCCTATTGAAAACTGAATGAGCAAGAAGATAACCAAAACCTTCTACTGCAAGAACATACAAACTTGGGGCAAGAGGGCATCTTTGGAGGATTCATATGAAAAGGCCAAAAGTATGAGATTGCTGGCCATTGATAGTGATGCAAGCAGAAGCATCTGAAAAGAGCATTTTAACTGATTGTATAAAAGAGGGTCCAAACCCTAATGCTGCAAGCATTGCAAGGACAAAGCGCCATTCAATACGATCATAAGCCTTAGCAAAATCTATTTTTTTTAAAATTGCTTTTTGGTTTGATTTCGGGCCCATTCCATTCCCTCCCAAACAACATTGATATTATCTAATATAAATCTGGACTTAATGAAGCATGTTTGTTTAGGATGGACAATCAAAGGAAGCAAGTTGTAGAGTTTGAGAGAAAGGGCTTTAGCAATGATTTTATAGGAGACATTGAGGAGGGTAATGGGCCTCCAGTTGCAGATATCCTCCGAATCGCCAGCTTTAGGTATGAACTTAATGTTTACTTGATTTATAATATTACCTAAAGAATTGGAATGAAATGCTTCAAGGTAGACATTGTGTAAATCTTTTCCTAAATAATCCCAAAGGGCTTTGTAGAACTCACAAGGAAAGCCATCAATTCCAGGCACTTTCCCATCTGCCATAGAGCAGACAGCTTCCTTAAGATCTTCAATGGTCAAAAGTTGATCATAGAAGTGAGTCTAGGCAAAGGATAGCCTGTTTGGAACAACAGCAAGACAATCATGTAAGGCAGTTTGTCACTTAGGAGTGTAATCTTGAGCAGTGAAAACTTTTTCATAATGTCTTACAAAACCCTGGAGAATGACTGGCAAATTTGTATGAATAACATTGTCCTCTTTGATTTGCTTAATACCGTGTGAGGAATGTTTGGCTCGAAGAGCAAGAAAGAACTCCTTAGAAACACGGTCTCCAATTTTTAACCAGTGCATTCTAGCTTTAAGTTGTGCTCCTTTGGCAACATGGCAGTTAGCCATCTGTTTTTGATGCCGTAAATTAGCAACAAGGACTTGCTTAGAAGGAGAAAAAGGCTCAGTAGCCAAGCCCTCAGAAGCAAATTTCAAGGCAGTGACAGTAGCTTCATAAGCCCTTCTCCTGAAATTGGCCAGCTGATGGCCATAGATGCAAAGAAACCTCGTTGTGCGGGTAATAGCATCATTCCACCACTTAATCCAGCTAGTAGCATGCAACAGTTGGCATTCTAAATTCCAAATAGTTGAAATGTGTGCCAAGGTGGGTTGATGAGCAAGCAAGGAAGTGTTCAGAAAAAACTGAGATTTCATGGCGCGTGGCTAAGTGAGCTCCCACTCAATGGCAAACTGAATTGGAAAGTGATTTGACAACATCACATCCACTAACGGCTATACAGGAAGGGTGGATGATGTGGAGAATTTAAAAAAAGATTGCGCAAAAATCATAGCTCAATCAAGGCGTTTAAAGACCCTGTCAGTTCAGGCCCAAAAATTGCACCAAGAATGCCATAAAGGACTGGACTGTCGGCGGCCAACATTGGGATAAAAAAATCCCAATTTATTGTGCATATGGAACCACACCTCTCTTTCGCCAGCTAGCCACCGAAAAGGTAGAACACCATCCTTGTCAGTAGCAAATATATATAAAGTAACTTTTGTTTTTGAATATGTAAAATTAATTCAATTGATATGAAGTCATGCTTCCAAGTTGAATCATGAAAGATTAATTCCTGCTTAGTAAACAATATAAGTGGAAATTTTGTAAAGGCATGCAAAAATTTTATTTTTCCCAAATTTAATGTTGCTAGGTATTTATTTTTTTAGTGCTAATTATAGGAATAGTTGTAATTCTTGTATTGGCAACTCAATTTGAGTGTCGAAATTAAAAAAAAGGATTGTTTTGTGGAGCTAAGTATTAGGGTCAATCACGCACTATCATAAAGTGCCTTTTTCAACGTATTTAGACTTGCCTATGCACTAGAAGTAAAATTTGCCAAATTCAATGGGGGATCCGGATAACACAAATTTATAGGTTCTTTTAAAAATTGTAAGTGCTAAATCAAGAAAATTCTTGTAAAAGCAACTTTTAAACTGCCAAAATTAGAGTTTGTAAAAAAAAGGCTAAGTAATAGGGCACAATTTTACTCTTCAAACTGGGGGGTCACATAATATTGAATCAGGTGGGTGTATAATGTTGTGTCAAGAGTGCTTCCTTTGAGTCATGTCCAAAATATTTCCACACTTCTTTCCATATTTTCAATTAAGGGGGAGTAATTAAGTAATTTTGGAATACACGCACTCAACTCATAAAGTGCCTCAAATCTAAAAGGGGATAAAATATTGAAGGGTGAATTAGTGTACTGTGTTGTGTCAAGAACACCTCCATTGTGTCATGTCAAGTACACTTCCACACTTCTTTCCATCCACATTTGCAATCATGGATTTCCATTATTTTGTTGTTTGGCTAACTTCTGAGAACTATCTATCCTAGAAAAATGGGATAAGAAGAGACTACATCATGCACGATCTTCTACCTTGTCTCCTTGGACGTGTTCTTGAGCTGAGTGACTATAAACAGAAAAGTGTATGGTTTAACAACATTGACAAGGTCTATGGACTAATATGTCTTACTGTTCCTGAGGATATTCTACATCACATAGAGCACACTGAGTGTCCTTTCACTGCTTGGACAATATGGAGACCTTGAGCCTTCATTAGATAGTGATGATTCCTTGGATAACCAAGAACATGTGGATGATACAAAGAGTACTTTTTCTCCTAATGCCCCATTTTGTGTGCACACATCTATAGTTGGGGACACTCCTTCAAAACCTGTTACTTCATCATATTCTTGAGTCGCTTCTTTGATAGCTTCTAGTGATTCCTTGTAGCAGAATCACATTCGTCTTCTTGATTCACCTCATTGGGACATATTTCTACTAGGCATTCTTTGTTTGTTTGTAGAGTCCCACATTTCAGATCTAGATGACACCATTGATTACATAAGTCTTCTCTTTGATGACAATTTCGATGAAGCTACACCTGTTGGCAAGAGACACTGCTATGTTGGATCATGGAGTGTTGTCATTGATGGCAATAAGAAAAGGAACAAAGTTAGAACAAAGATTTTGGTCCAGTGAAGAAGACTTAGTCAATTTGGCTAAGTGTTGGCAGTGTGCAAAAGCAACGACAAAAAGACAGTGTTTGGATTGGCATTGGTCCGAAGTTGAAGACCAAGTTTTGTGGTTCTGGTATGATGTTCTTAACTCTCATATGATCTTATATCCAAGGTTTCAGCTTTTGATCAATTACGGAAGTATATCTGCAAATGGCCCAAGTCTGGTAGAACAAAATACAGTGTCAATTAAAGAAGAACACTCAGTTGGTTTGGTCTACATTCCTCCAGTGTTTCATATCTTGATATGCAGTTGTGAGGTGTTGTAAACACTTGTATAAAGTGTCTAAATCGAGAGTTGTAGATTCTAAAGTCCACCGGAAAGATAGTTACAAGATGTTGAGTATCGCTACATTGTTTGACAAAGTTTGACTGTGACAAGGTCTGAGTTCTGATGGTCTGCATTTTGCCGCTATAAGAAATTTTGCTTTGCAGTTCTGAAGGTATGATTTATGATGTTTGAGGAGTCTTTGACATGATTTTGAGCAAGTCCTATGGTCCACAGTAAAAGATGTAGTCTAACAGATGAACTGAATCAGTGGCAATTTGAGTTAGAGGTTGACATGATAAGTTTGAATTGTATGCGGTGAGTTCTATTATTTAGAACTTAATCTTAAGTGGTTGAATAGTTGAGGTTGACATATATGAATGCAATTCAAGTGTTGTTTGGGTCCGCTGGAAATTTTGGTGAATGAATCTAGCTGACAAGCTACTTATAGTATGACTGTATGATGCACCTTATTAGGCCGACCTAATATGAAGATCTTAAGTGTTGTAGATATATATGGGATCAGCTTCAGTTTTTGAAGTGTGTAATGTGAATGTGAATGAATATGTGTGTGACATGCAAAGTAAGATGATTTTGTGGAAGCAATAAGAGCAGAAGAAGAGAGATTTTATTCCTATGTAAAAGCAGAGCAGTGAAACAAAGCAGTCAGAGATGAAGAGTTTTGAGATAGTATTTATGTGCTTCATTGGAGCTGCAACCATGCATATGTAGATGCAATCGGAGTAGTTCAAATTGGCAGTGAACCATTCTTCCTTCTTCTTTCTTTCTCTAGGCAGTGAGCTTGTTTTGGCAGTGAGCCTTTCTTGTAGTGAGCATTTCTCTAGGTAGTGAGCCCTAAGGCAATGATCCTTCTTGTAATCCAATATTGTGCTATAATAATATATTGTGACCTAACACTCATCGTGGTTTTTCTCTTTTTGGGTTTTCTATGTAAAAATATTGGTGTTCATGTGTTATGTCTATGTGGTTGTCATTCCTGTGCTTATTTTGCTTTTATATTATTAATTTTGGAAATTGGATTAATAAACTTGTTAAGAAGTGGTTTTTTGGACTACTGATTCACCCCCCCTTTCAGTATTCCTTTTTATCAACAACATCACCATGTAACGAACGCTTGTTTATTAACTTTTGTAGATCAGGAAAAATTTGGGTACAAGCATGAATCTTCAATAGCAACCACAAAACTTATGATATTTTATTACAAGGTTTAACTACGTAGTTTTTGAGTCAAACACATGACCCATATTTCATGAGTAGTGGTTCACATGAACCCAACTCTCATGTTAATGAATGGTCCACTTAGCACAAAACTATCTGAATTCAAACTACAAAGCCCTAATCCAGCAACGAAGCACAATATGAACATAGAAATCAAATGATAACAACAACAATATCTAAATTCCTATGCCAAAGTTGATTCTCCTCTATTGCTCTTCTCCATTTTGCTCTAATTTGCTCTCAGATTTGCAACATGCAAGAGATATGATAAGCTCAATGTGAGCGATAGAAAAATCTTAAAGATTATGATTGTGGTTAGTTTTAAAATGAAGATGAAGGATTGCTTTTATAGAAGGCCTAGATTTTAATGAAGGCTGAGGATTGAAAGGTGAATTATGTGATGTGGATGGCTAAGATTAAAGATAAACCCCTTTCATTTAATAAAAGATAGTAGAATGACAAGTGTGCAGATAAGAATAGAGCTGACCTAATTTAAATTGTAGTGCCCCTTCGTTTCCACCTTGGATGTACAGGTGGACTGATCAGGGCGCATGAATATGAAGGTAAAATAACAGGAATAATTAAGGTAAGGCTTTGACATTGTTTGCATTCCAATGATTAAGATGTCAATCTTACTACAATTGTTATATGTTAGAATGGATCTTATGGACCGATTATGTTAGATTTAATTGTTATGATGGTACTTCTGAGACTTATTCAATTTCATGCACCTACATGTTCAGAGTATGGTTCTGTTCAGATAATGAGGTAGATTCGATTTGGTTATGATTATGTGTTATCTAATCTAGATTGATCTGATGTGGAAAGGATGATGTCGCATCACTCGCTTGCGAGTGCCCTCCGATGTTGTGATTCCTTTTTCACCTAGTGTCAGCTTATATGCATCTATACATGCTTGACTGTGGCATTGTTGCAGGATGCAGGTATCTGGCATTGACTCCACCTGAATTAACACGTTTGAGCGTGCCCTGACCCCAATGGATAAGTTGTTTCGGAGATAACTTAAGGTTCCACACCCCAAGTCATCATCCTCGATGAGGATGCGTGTTATGTTCAATTCAACCTGTCAGTTTTGTCATGGTTAGGCAGTGTTGGTTGAAGCCTTGCTTTTCAAGCCGGGTTAGTGGTCAGGTAATTGATTGACATTTGACTTCATTTAATTGAGTTGTTGGTCAAGCGTGTTTTGGCTCTGGCTAATGATCAAGTTTGATTTCGCATTCGAGATCTTTCTTGCTCAGTGGGTTAATTATGTATGCCTAGATTTCGTTGTGGCAAAATAGAAATTATTATAGTATATAGTATACTATTATTTAACCCACTATAATATTTAACAAGGTTATATCATATTATTATTATTATTAAGATTTAATAAGTTGTTTGTATAAATAAATTATTGTTAATGTGTAGTGTAATATTATTTTAATAATTATTATTATTAATGATAATAATAATATGTTGTATAAATAGAATGTATTTGGGTAAACAATTAATTGTTTGTATGTGTAAATGTGGGGGTAAATAAATTACCCGTTTACGTGAATAAATTTAGAATGGAGTAATTGGTACTTATTTTAAAACTATGAGCTTAATAAATTTAATATTTTGTAATTAGTTGAGTTAGTTGGTTTTCCCGTTTGGTGGTTGCACTCTTGCAAATATAAAGGAAAGATTTTTGCTGTGAAAGGGGGGAAGATACTTCTTTTTTTTTGGTAGAGAATGAGAAAACAAGAGGGAAAATTTAGGAGAAAACCAGGTATGTTATTTCATTTGCTGCAAGGAAAATTTTAATATAGCCTGTACATTTGTTAATGGATTCGGGACAAATAGCTCTCATTGCTTGTATTAACCTTCCTCTGTGACATTTTGTCAAACCATGTGGGGGTTTCATGCTAGCATAGGGTTTTAGTTTTTCTTTTGGATGCACCATATTCTATCTGTTCATATCGGTCTTCATCGACCATGGATAAGTTTTATTTGGATAGGAAACATCATATTTCATTGTGGACACTGCTGTCTTTGCAATGCATGATGCTAAGGTTTTGATGGAGTAATGTTTTGCCCTTAATTACTGGTGCTCAAGGAAATGAGATTTTGTAATAATCACTG
Source organism: Cunninghamia lanceolata (assembly GCA_027924645.1). Classification (NCBI taxonomy): domain Eukaryota; kingdom Viridiplantae; phylum Streptophyta; class Pinopsida; order Cupressales; family Cupressaceae; genus Cunninghamia; species Cunninghamia lanceolata. The sequence goes on along the minus strand of BSBN01000026.1, from coordinate 4,412,842 downwards.
GTAGAAAGCTTTTGTTAGAAAGTACCTCTGCTATGTCTGTGCATTCTTTTTAGACTAATGAAGGCATGATTTTTTTATCCTTATTTGGTCTGGATCTCCTACCGTTTTCATTGGTTGAAGGTTTTCAAGATTTTCAAACAAATTTATTTGTGCATATTCAATTATTCTTTGCCCACCTTTTTCCTTGGCAATCCAAAGATATCCTCTCGCCTTCATCTTCCAAGCCAATTTCTTTAACTTGTGCATCCTTTTATGCTCCTATTGATCTGCATATCACTGGAAAGTTAATGTGAAACTTTCCTAACATTTTCATGTATTTAGCAATAAATATTTAGTTTTTGCGGCCTTTTCTATAGTTAAAAAAAAAAAGTGTTGCCGTAAACACTCCTAAGCCAATATCTGTATGTAGTCTTTAGGCATCAAATAAACACATTGCGTCCTCAACACAGTTGTAACATATATATCTTTGTGATAAAAGTTTAGGGTGTTTTCAAGATAGTCACATGAGTAAGGAGGTTAACCATGCTTACATAACGATTAGCTGTAGGTGTTATACAAGAAAGATTTCAAATGTGATCGTAGTTTGAATAGCTCTCATCTACTTAACTGCATAGTTGCATGCACCCAGACTGCAAGAAAAGCTTACAATGTTAGGATATGTTCTATGTGCTTCATTAGTCCAAAGATTTTGAGAGCATCCTTGCAAAACCCATTTTGTGCATATCCTGCAATCATTGCATTCCATGAAATGACATCTCTGGAGGTGTTTTGTCAAACAGTTCGTGCACCTTGTCTATGCTTCCACATTTTGTATATCCTGTCCTATAAGGGCCGATTAGAGGCTCATTACATTAACTTTGAATGTAAAAGACTTTTTCTATTTCTGTAGAGTAGACGAATCACAGAATGATGCCCTTTTTGGTATATGTCGAAGACTATAATAATAGTTGACCAAAGTGACATAACGGTGAGTCAGCCATGTAAATCATCATTCAAGCAATTATAAATGCTGTAAAGTGACCATGCGCGCTTTCAAGTTTGAAATAAGAGGCCGACCATACACTCGCAATGATCAACTGTGGGTGTAATGCAATAAGGTTCCAAATGTGATTGAAGTCTGTATAGCTCTCATCCACTGAATTTGCCTGGCCGCACACCTCTAGCTGGTGAAGGTGGCGATGATATAGAGTATGAAATGTGCAAACTTTGCAACTAGGTTACATAATATACATTCTCCCATACACTGTAAATAATATACAGTTCCACCGTTATTAGTATTATAGAAAATAGTAAACAGTTCTAAATGGTACAAAGATCAATGAAGGAAGCTGGTTCATCGTATGAAATTAAAATAGCATCTATTATATATTCAAATGTTTAATAGTTAAGCTAGATAATTCACATGATTTTCAACTTCATCGGAATCACAAATGTACCCATTTCCCATCAGGCTGAGCTTATGGAAATGATTTATCAAATCACATAGTTCGGTATATAATCAATTTTGTTAGGGTGAGTATTTAAGCACTCACCAAATACATGACCAACTAAATATCTGATTAAGCATCAGTCATCTACAATATACAGATTTGCAAGCAGCAAATTGACGTAGTACGAGAAAGCACCTCGAGCAACATGCCAATAATTTCCTTAAACTATATTTATGATAGCAGCTATCCATGCATTTAAGAGTCTATAAGAGGCAAGGAAACTTAGTGAAATATGAGTAGAGGTGAAATGGAAACCTTCTTTATAAGTTTCATTATCATTTTCAGAATATAATCATATAAATAGAAGTTTCTTAATATTTCAATCTGTTTTACATTCTTTAGGGTATAGAATCTAATATAGAAAGTACATAAATATAGTTTATGTTAGAATCTTTCTTTAAGTTGTAAAGAAAGAGACTAATCTTTGAAGGATTATAATACATTAATGATCGTGGTTAATTAGATTTGGTTAATAATTGTCTATGGTTTAGGGAGTCCTATGTACTGCATAAGTAGGGAGAAAATCAAGTCATTTTGATATGTTGAAAGGAATATTGTGTACTTGTGGTAGGAAATGATAATAATAATATTTGTGTGTTTACCTTATTTACCTTTGACATAAATTATTGCTTAATGTAAGTAGTGTTTCTTTGTTTTGAATATTAACAATGTTATAATATAAATATCATTAAATCATGTAAGATGACTTGTATGATCAGGATGGCTAAGTTTATTTTGTAAATAATTAAGTCTCTTATAGAATTGGGACCACTTTAGAGAATTGACTATAATTTCTTTAGGTTAATAGAGTTGAAGACTCGTAAATAACAAGGTTGCTTTATGTTAGGTAAAGACCTTTATTCCATTAAGAAAAAACATCTTAAAGTTTGGGTCCTAAGATAGATGACATCATAGATCTTAGGGTATGGAATTCGTAGGATCTTAAAAGTGACATCCACTCATTAGCTTAGATGTATATAATTGTGCCTTAGGGTAATTATGTAAACGTTATATCAATGCTGGTGTCTTAATTTCTTAATTGGTTTTAATAATGTTTATATTGTGTAGAGTTGATTCTTGTTTTGTCACTAGGGTGATATGGCATAATATATGATTCTTAGAGGAGTAAGTATGATTTCATGATAGTTAATTTACTTGATAGGTTTTCTAGGAATGTTGAACTTTAGATATCTTTGGTAGGGTAAATTAATACTATTGTTCTGTATTGTTGTGATAGATTCACTTTATGTTGGTTGGATGTTTGACCATGATTGGATTAATGTTACATACTTTAAGACCCATTCTTAGTGCATTATGAATATGTTGCATTTGTATTTGAAATATTGTTGAAGGATCTTAGTTGATTCTCTAGATGATGATGTGTGTTTGAGAGTGAATGTCGATGTGAGACTATTGTGTTAGTGGTCAAGTGTCTGTATCATTGGGAAAGTTGATTCCAGAGGCCAAGAGGGGTAGTCATTTGTATGATTCTTGTGTACATGTAACCTTACTATTGGTTGAATATGATTTGATTATATGTATTCTATTGATAGGTGTCTTGAAATCAAGATGTTGTAAGATCATGATGTCTCTTGTCTATGTATGTGGGTCTTAGTAAACAATATTGTGAAATGATGTACTTACTGTGTTGTGAATATATTATGATGGGTTTAAATCTCCTTCAAGGAAGTGTTGATGTCGAGCTTGTGTTTAGTATTGTAATGGGGAGATCTTGGGAATCGTAATGAGAAACTATTTTGTTCATGGTTGAGATTTGCGAGCAAGATGGCCCATACCTTGCTCGGGATATGTGTTGTTATGGTTATTGCGATTGATCAATAGAAAGTTTTGGGACAATGATGTACAAGTTGGTCACTGTGATTATGTTTTGTATGCAAGAAGGTAAATGCCTTGCATTGTTTATGTTTACTTATCATTAAGATAGTAATTGTCTTGCTTGATGGTTAGGGTTTCTAGATGCAGGTAGGGGAGTGGCTTTCAATGTGGGGTCGGCCCCCAAAGTGGCTAGCCAGGGTAACCCATTGAAAGTTAGTAATCAAGTGATAACCTAATTAATGAATTAGAGGGTTGGGTAGTAATTCACATTAAACAAGATAATTGGATTCCTCACCCATGCCTGTAGTGCTTGTTTAGACTAAGGATGGGATTGAGAAGGCCTGGTTGGCAAGATCAACTTCCTTGTCCTCACGAAATGAAGGTTGATTCCGCATGAGTCACCCTATGGGGCCGGCGTCTAGTGAGAGACTGTTAGGGTAACCATAGATGGGGGCCGACGCCTAGCGAGAGACTGTCAGGGTAACCCATGGAAGGGAGCCGGCATCTAGCTAGAGGCTGTCAGGGTAACCCATGTTAGAGCCATGCGATGACACTCTCCCTACTATAGCCTAGTATTCCCTAGTTGTACTCTCCCCATTTGTAGTGTGTTGCCTCTGGAAGTGATATTGAGTTGCTTGTGATGTTGTCATGTGTTGTAATGGAGTCTTGTTCAGTCTTTGTTCCTGTTAGGCAATTATCTACTTGACTGTATGATGTTTTGGGACCTTATGTTATTTCCTAGCATGGGGGGTGGACCTTAGGGTTCCACATGGTTGGGTGGATGTGCTTTATCTCCATTGGTTTCTCCTTGCCTTTGTTCGTGTGCAAGAAGGTTGTAACTTCTATAGCAGATTCAGATCGTGTACCTATTTATGGAGACAGTTATTATGCTCATGTACTAGCCTGTGTATCAGATGATTCATTATGTATGTATTCATATGTATTTAGAAGATGATAATGTAACGATGTAATGTTGTATTCATATGTCGGGAGAAATTGTGACTATGTACTAGATCCTAATGAATACTTATATGATGTTATGTAGATGTAAATGTTTATTGTTTTAGTGTATTAGGTTTACAATGAGTTACTAATGTTAATTCATGATGTGTGTTAGATTATGTTATTTGTTTTGTCAAGTAATGCAACCATGTTATCTTAGAGGACAAGTCATTAGTTTAAATGATGCGTTAATATTACTTTGTTACTTTACTATCTCTTTCAATTTTTTTAAAAAAAATTTATCCTGTTGCATATAGCATAAATGTGATGTTCTCTGAGGTATTCATGGCGGGGCGTTACATAAATAGTAAGATTATTTAAATTAGTTGGTAGTGTGAAAAGAATTAAATGAAAGTTGTAGTATGGTTGTAATATGACACATAATTCAAATAAAAAATTATTTAAATTATGAGAGAGAGACATGTGTTGTAATGAAAATAAAGGTGAGGACTAATTTAAATATTTTATTTATTTAAATTAGTTGGGTGATGGAAGAAATAGATAATGACTATAAGAGATGAGATTTTCACAGTTCATAATGAATGTAGATAAATACTTTAGGAATTAATTGTGTGCAATTTTTACCTCAAACTTGCACACGGTTAATTCTTGAAGTATTTATCTACAAATAATGACTAATTAAATAATTAAAAGTAATTATTTAATTATAGAAGAAAATAGAGAAAATAGAAATGAATAATTAAATAAATAAAAATTTATTTAATTAAAGATTAGAAAATAGGAAAGGTGAATTAATTAAATAATTAAAAATTATTTAATTAATAGAGGAATGCGACACTAGGGAATAATTAGCATGAAAATGGTGTTCGCGGGCTTAGGACATTTTTAAGTGTCTACATTTTGCCTCTCTTTGATACAATGTCAATCTGGACATTGTGTCAAAGAATAAAAAGTTGTCTCTGGACTTTCCCTAGCATGCCCCGGACAAGGTAGGATAGCATGTTGGCCCCTCGGGATATTTGACAAATTTTGAGAAATTCCCAAAAATTTGGTAAATTTACTGATGACTACATGGATGAACAGAAGAAATGTTAATGTGAAAGAGATGGTGTTAGTAAGAAATGAAGAATGATTGAGTGAGGGAAATGGAATGATATCTTGGTTGATAGATTTTGAGCTTTTAATTTCATTGCATGATTATCATCATAGAGCTTTATTATGGCAATGGATGATGAACACCATGGCATGACATAGGCCAAGGCTTAAGATGTGATCCCTCGTAGAACAAGCACATGATAGACAAGGAATGCCATGACGCAGACTAGTAACCATATAAGCTTGTCAGGATATGTGAGGAAGTAACCATGAAGCATGTTAGTCCTAGTACAAGGAAGCATTAGATAACCTTTCACTTGCATAAGATATTTTGATTATGCCAAATAGAATTTCAATCACACACAAGGAACTTAGTTGCCCCAGTCATATTGCCAAGACAAACCACAAACAAAAATCAAAGAGGAAAAGGTCATGATCCATCATCGCTCCTCTCATCACTTGTAGACTTCCTCGAGGCACATAAGAACATGACCAAAGATCAATCAAATAAAAAGATAAGACAAACTAGACCAACAGAGTCAACATCCATCTAGATCTTCTTTCTAAATAATGAGTGTTTGCTTGATAGGATTGTAGGATAACACCTAGTTTTAGGGAAGGAAACATGCCATATAAGACGTCAAGTTTGGTTTTGATGATGCAACCACATGTATAAGGAAAATGGTAATATTGAGTCTAGTTTTAGGAATGAGACACCTCGTATAAGACACCTAGTCTAATTTTGAGAGTGTGGCAACCTGTATAAGACTAATGATATGATTGATGTGTGATGATAGTGTTTGGTTTCAAGAAATGAAGCATGTTGTATAAGACATCGAGTCTAGTTTTGACAATGCAACTTTTTTTATAAGACAATTGATAGCTGATAAAAGTAACTGATAGTGATGAACAATCATGACTAGATAATTGATCGATTATAATTGAAGACTTGATGGATAGTTTGTTTGTTGTTTCGAGATTTGTTAAGCTCAGTTCTCTTGTGGAAGGTAATTGGTTTATGTCTGATCAAAGTGTCAACCTTAGAAAGGGACAATAAGAACAATGAAGACCTGACTCAATGAGCCCTAAGGGACTAACCTAATGTCTCAAAGGCTAATTGATGATGGTCTTGACTACGTAAAGCACGGAGACAACATAGTTCGACCATGTAGACTCTTAAAACCTAGGGGACAGACTGAATCCTTGGGGGCTCATTGATGATGGCCTTGCCTACATGAAGTCCTAGAGACAACGTAGTTTGACAAGTGGGACTGACACTATTTATTGCTTAGATTTTTGTTGGTTATTTGATTTTTTTGGATTTTTGAATGTTTTGATTTTTTTGGATTTTTGAAATGTTTTGATTTTTTTGGACTTTTGAAATGTTTTGATTTTTTTTTAAATTGAAATGTTTTGATATTTTTTAATTTTTGAAATGTTTTGAAGATTGTCCTTTAATACCAAGTCTAGGATCCCAGATGAAACCTAAGTCTAGGATTTGCCCCCAGTTAGGTATATGACAAAGTTATTAGGAAGGTAAAGGGATGGAGGTAATGTTTTAGGATGGATGCGATGAGTGAAGGATGCACAAAATGCCAACTATTCTTAGGCCATGAGAAGGACAACAAAGTCTTATTGTGGATTATGATGTGGATTATTTATGGAAGGATAGAGGATTTTTATTATGGTATGCATGGGTCATGAAGGGTAAAGTGAAAGACTAGATAGAATGATGGTAGATGATAGAGAAAAGACTAACTACACATGGCGCATGTTTGCCAAGTTTTCACCATGGTACTTATCCAAAGTGCCACTGAAGTGGTTTTCACTATTGGATAAATTATTTCTCTTTACTAGTTTTATCATCCAAAGCACCACCAAAGTGGTTTTCACTATTGGATGATTTTTTTGATTTTTTAATTTTTTTTGCATTGGTCCGCAATTGGAGATCAGATCATGTGGTTCTGGTATGTTGTCTGTGTTGATTGTCAGGAACACTGAGAGGGGGGTGAATCAGTGTTCTAAAAATCTTTTCATGCACTTTAACTTTTAGTTGTTTCCCAAATCTAATTAAATAAAAACACAACATGCATATGAACAACAACCAAGAAAACATCACACTTGAACACCAAGATTTTTACATGGAAAACCAAAAAAGGGAAAAACCACGGAGAGGATTAGCTCTCGAATATATATTGTAATCTTTACAAAAATAATTTTTAGGCTTTGTCACTCCACGGGCCTAAACATACTGGCTCACTGCCATGAAGTACAACTAGGTCTAGCAGGCTCACTACCTCATCCTTAAACCTAGCAAGATTACAATAAGGGTTGTTAAACCCTAATAAAGGCTCATTGTCGACTCACTTCCTTGATGACAAATGCTTTCTTCCAAACATATTGAACATGAAAATGAATATTGCTTAAGAATCTACCACTATGCTAGGTTACAGTCATTTAGTAACTAAATTCTGAATCCCAAGTCTTCATCACTACTGATATTCTAACTCTGATCTTCTACTTGCATGCTTGCATCTCTTTAACACACCACACACACTCTGCAACTGAATTTCATCACCTTTATATATCAGCATCATGAGTTGATCCATAGTTAGGTCGGCATCCAAAAAAGTGAAATGTGTACATAGAAAGATGTACCTTGTCCCTCAATCCAATGCACTATGTGTCGTGTGGACCAAAATATTTTTCCAAACATGTTCATATATGCTGGATCTAATCATTTAAATACTTAAATAGATCTTTCACACACTAACCTTTCTCCACAACAAGATTTATCTCACCAGTCGACCTGTTCCTCAAGAACATGTTTAACAGGTTCATCTGTTGATTTGCAACTTCTACTGCAGATCACAAAACACTTCTAAAATCATATCAAGGACTCTTTACACATTCCCAATCTTACCTTCAGAACCACAAGGCATGATATCATCTTCTAGAGAAATGCGGACCATCAGAACTCAGACTCTATCTCTGTCAAACTTTGTCAAACACTATGCCAATACTCAGCAACTTGCAACTATCTTTCCGGTAAACTTTAGATCTCCTAACTCTGGAATAAGACACTTCACATATGTGTTTACAACACCTCAAAATTACATAATAAAATACTTGTCTGCAGAGGAATGCAGACCACTGCACTAGACCCTGTTCATTGTTCCTGCTATACCTTTACTTACCTAGACTTAGACATTTCATCAAGAAGACTTCTGGAGAAGATCAGGACTTAATCTCTGAAGCATAACACTATCAAACACCAACTGACATCATACCTAAACCATATTTGCAAGTCTTCAATTGTGGAGGCATACTAGCTGATTTACTGTCTTCCACTCAGAATACCTTCCATACTAAGACATTTTCTGTCAACTGGACCAGGAATCTAACATGTTCTTTTGAAGATATCTCTTCTTGTCATGGTGATAGGTTCTCTAAGCCTTGTTTCCATCAATGACAACATACAAGTCAATACTAGAGCAGTGTCTCTTGCCAACAATCTCCCCCTTTGACATTGATGGTAACACTTAGTGAAAAATGCTTGACTGCTCCCCCTTAATATGTACACTTTATTTTTCTGCTCCCCCATAGATGATTAGCCATTTTCACTAATCTACTTCTCTGTCAAACATCAATGGCAAAGGGTGTGATCCAGAACCCAAAAAGGATTTTTAGAATTCCAAAAAATTTGTATTCTGCTGCATATTTACAGATGCATTCTTCATCTATATATTACATGTACTTGAGAGCATCATTGAATATGTTTTTAATTTCCATCCACTTAGCATCCTAGCTTTTCGTCGTATTCTCAAAATCTAAATTTGTTTGCTTATAAAAAAAACTAAGGCTTCTATTTTTTTGAGATCAGAGGTTGTGTCTATTTGGGCTGCTAATTTGGCCTCTGTTATAAGATTTGTCATTGAGTCTAACTTTGGACAGACTAGTCTTCTGAGTTGTCCCATCCTTCTTTTTATTTGGTATTTCTAATTTATTAAGTTAGTCAAGTCATTGTGAATATTAATGACTTTGGTTTCTTTCTTTATGACTAACTTTGCTTCCGGATCAAATTTCTTAGAGATATCCATCAATTTTTGTTCCAAATTTTTTATCTTTTCATCATTCTTTTGAGCAGCTTTGGGCCAAGACAAAGAAAACTTGTACACATTTCCAGCATCCTTCACAGCTTTTTGAATATTGGCTATTATATTATTTAATCTAATTTTGTCTTTTGCTATCACTATTTTTAATTGTTTGAGACGTTTTTCATCAAATTCTTGTCTCATCTTTGTTTCTGCAGATTTTTCAACTGATTCAAACTGTTTTCTTACAGAACTTATTAACCCTTTCAGATGACTCGCTGAGGTCATGGATGAATCCCTTTTGTAGGTAGGCAGCAGCTTCTCCAAAATCTTAGATGATTCATCAATCAATTCACTATCCTCAATGTGTGATTTTAATATCTCCTCTTCAGCCTTTGCCTGAACAATTGTAACCAACTTAAACTTTTGTTCTGGTAACATTATGTCCAAATTTATTGGACCATTCAGAAATTTAGGTTCATCCAAAACTTGTTTTCTTTTCTCCAACAATTCTTTTGTAAGCTCCGTAGTGTCTCTTGCTATGACAGAGACTTCTTCTTTCTAGCTTTGCTCTAGATAATCTAATTCCATATCCTTATTGGTGTCCTCTTCTTGTTTAGGTGTAGGATTTTCCACTACCAACTCTTTCTTAGTCCTTTCTTTGTTGGTAATATTCTCAGACTGATGTGCTGGTGAGGGTTTAACTTGAGAATCATCAGTAGGTGCCTCCTTCTCCTTAGACACATTGTCATCAGTATCTATCTCTTCACCCAAGTTTATTTCCAGAACAGAGGAGTTATTAGTAACATCATTTTCTTCATTGACACTTGTAGTGGGAAGATTGTGTTGCTTCATGGCTTTCAATATAATCTCTTCTATTTCTTTCACTACTTTGTCAATTTCACCTATCATTAACAAATTCATCCTTGTTTTAGTTCTGAACTAATCCTTGGTCTCCTTGGAGATTAGATTTTCTTCCTCTGCAATGATTTCCGGATATAGTGTAGTCAACACATGTTTTCTTAGCTCAATATCTTTAGCCCTGGCATTCTCCCTTTCAATGCTCAAAATATTTGCTAGACATTTTTGGAGATCAGAGATGATCTCAATGAGGGATTTACTGAAAGTGTTGAGATAGTTTATAGAGGCTTCCTTCGGACCCCTTTTGTCTTCTTTACCATATTCATCAGAGTGCTTAATCATAGGTTTTAGATCCCCATCCACAGTGACAACCTTTACTATATCTGCAAGTGCTGGAGGTATTTCCTTTTTCTATCTTTTTCTAGATTTGTCCTTTCCAGAGGACTTTTCTTTACTGCTTTTGGAGGCTTTGATATCCTGAGCTTTCACCTTCTTGACTTGTTCATCTGACTCTGTTTCTTCATCATCCCTTTCACTTGTACTGACATAGAGTCTTCCTCCCTTCATCTTCTTTCTCTTCATGTATTTGACAGAGAATTCTTTGATGTTTTCTCCAGGTTTATTGAAACTGTGGCTCCAGAGGAAGTGGCAGAGCTTCTGGTAGTCCTCTGAACTTTCTCAGATTTATCCTGTTTCACCTGTGATTTTTCTGGAACCTGCACTGGTTGACTCTTTTGCTTTTCTTCTACTACTTTCTCTACTTTTCCCCTTACTTCTCTTAGTTGTTCTTTGGTGATGCCATACCTAGCAATGACTTATTCCACCTCTTTTCTAACTTTTCTAGTCGATTCATATTTTTTTAATTCAACATGAAGTTTCATGGATAGCTCTTCATAAGTTCCAAACCTTTCTTCTCTGTAATCCTTGGGTTTACTTAACATGTATTAAGCATAGTTCTCTAAATTTTTCCCATCTACTTCATACCCCATTGGCATTACCCAGACGGTCCTAGGCTCAACAACAACTTCCATTAGGTATTGGTCTTTTGTAACCATGAAATAGATAGTATCCTTATATTTGTCAACAATTTTCCTAGGAATTCTTTCTCTAGCCTGCATTAAGCCTTGAAATTTTTTGAAGTACCCCCATAATGCTATGTTTTGCTCATTAACACTTCTGATGCTATTTAAATGGTTTCTAATTTGGATAGCTACATATTTGAAGGGGTAGTTCTTTCTTTGCTTTATCTTCTTTAGGTTCTCCAATAGTTGGGTTAACAATAGTTCACACAAATCATAATTTGCATTCTCTTTCATCATTTGATATGCAGTATAGATTGTTGTTCCTGAGACAAAATTTTCCCTGTTGGAGAAATAGATCTTATAGCCCAAAACCATTGAGGTGAATCTTACATCATGATCTGTGATGTCATTGATAGTCAATGCCCTCTTGTTGAACCTTGCTCCAGTGGCCTCTGTAACAGTCTGATTCTTCACAGCCTTCAACAAGGGCACATGCCACATGGAATTTAATCCTGTCACTATCCTAATTACTTCCTTGGTGATTTTGAAGGGCTGCCCTAACCATATGAATTCATCGTGAACTTGGCTCAGAACATACCTTACCCATTCATCTTCCGCAAACATGAGAAAATCCACATACTGAATAAACTTCTTTTCCTTTAGGGATTTGAATTCTTCTTTAAGGTCAAAGTGGACATCGGTTAGATGCTTGAGATATAAATCTAATAGACAAATGCTACTATGTTCATCTAGAGCAACATGAATGTATGCCCTAACATCCTCAACATACAAGACTCTATAAGGTATACTCAAATATGCACCCATTCAATCCACTTCAGTTGTTTGATGTGGGTGTTTCTTGAACTTGGGTCGGGGCATTCAGTAATATCTACAATTTGTGGAGTCGCCATAACAAAAATTCAATAGATTCACAACTAGGGTTTCTACGAAAATACCTTGTTTTACTGAGTCAAGGTTTCCTTTCTTCAAATGCTTCAAATCCTTGTTGTCGCTGCTCAGGTTTAGCTTCAATCTATTTGAATTTCTGATAGCTCTGAGTTCAAATTGATTCTGAAATCAAAGAAGTTCCTTTTTATCCATGCACAACTTGACTTAGTCGTTATAAATGATCATTTCCAAAAAGTTGTTGAAACCATTCACTGTGGAATATAGTCAATTAGGATTGCTTTGCAATATGCCGCATTGACTCTTTTTCTTCCGGTTCTTCCCTTAAGAGATGTGTCACATCAAATTTCATCATATACCTTCGTGCTGGATTCTGGCACCCTATTTCTGGCTGGGGGTTTTGGATTTTCAACATTACTCCACCTGTGCCAAAGCTCTCAATTTACTTCTCAGAGGAAGTATCTGCACCAGATATTGGTGCAGATTGATCCCTAACTTCAATTACTTCTTTCTTGATCCATACTTTATCCATTTCTTTCTTGGTTTCAACTAGATTAACTTTCTCTTTTCCCTTATCATTTGTCTTCTCTATTTTCCTTTCTTCAGAATAGAGATTTCTCATCACATTCTTGCTTCTGCAAAACCATGCAATATGTCCAGATTTGTTGCAATTGAAGCATACCACATTCTGTTGACCTTGATTCCTTCCATTGATTGAATTTGATCTGCATTGATTAGCCATATGTCCAAATCTATTGATACAAAACACTTTCCATTGAATGATTGATTGTCCCTTGTATTTTGAAAATTTGTTCTTACCAAACTTTTGCATTCATTTGATATGTGTCCCAATTTATAGCATGTATTGCACTTAATAGAATTTTGACTTACTTTAGTTCTGTATACAACAGCTCTGTGACTAGTTCTATTGCAAGTGAAGCATCTACCTTTGAATGATTGTTCATTCTTTTCATTGTTGAAGCTTTTTCTGATCTGATTTCTACATTCATTTGTCCTATGACCAATTTTCTTGCAGTTGAAACACTGACCTGAGAATGATGGAATCTTTTGATTTATTCTTCTCCTACACTGAATAACCTTATGACAAAACTTATTGCATGAACTACAATAACCATTGAAAGATGGATACCTTTGAGCATTTGGTTGTCTGACCAGAGGTCTTCTAGGTTTTCTTCTTTGATTTTTGAACTGGTATTCTTTGTTTTGCCTTGGCTCATTATTTATTTGACTAGATTTTTAACTTTCCTCTTTCTCAAATCCCAAATCTTACTTGTCATCAGCTCTCTTCTGGCTAGTAATCATTTCATCAAGTTTTGCAATGCTCATCTTGAATTTTTCTTCAAAGCTTTTAGCCTTTTCCAGATCTATTTTTAGATTTGCAATTTCTTTCTCAAGTTTAGCACAGTCTTCTGATTTGTTCTTCACAATTAAATTTATATCATCCTTTTCTCTTGATCTTTCTATAATTTCTACTTCCAAATCATCGAGGGTTTCATTTGTTGATAGTAGTTGATCACTGACTTCTTTGTATTTGTCTTTGAATTTCTTGACTTGCTCTTTTAACTTCAAGATGCATTCATCCGCTTGTCTAAGGTTTTCTTTCAGATCCTTGACTTTTGCTTCAGAATTTTCAAGATCCATTAGAGTTGCTTCTAGTTGGTTGTATCTTTCATAATTTCCATATCTTCTTGTTGCCATGATCATAGTATCCCAGATCTTCCTCAAGCTATTAAACTTCTTCCGAGGAACCTTGCTCTAATACCAATTATTGATTGTCAAGAACACTACGATGGGGGGTGAATCAGTGTTCTAAAAATCTTTTCATGGACTTTAACTTTTAGATGTTTCCCAAATCTAATTAAATAAAAACACAACATGCATATGAACAGCAACCAAGAAAAGATCACACATGAACACTAAGATTTTTACGTGGAAATCCTAAAAAGTGAAAAACCACGGATAGGATTAGCTCTCAAATATATATTGCAATCTTTACAAAATAATGTTCAGGCTTGGTCACTCCATGGGCCTAAACATACTGGCTCACTTCCATGAAGTACAACTAGGTCTAGCAGGCTCACTACCTCAACCGTAAACCTAGCAAGACTACAATAAGGGTTGTCAAACCCTGAGGGTTGTTAAACCTTGATAAAGGCTCACTATTGTCTCATTGCCTTGATGACAAAATCTTGCTTCCAAACATATTGCACCTGAAACTGAATATTGCTTAAGCATCTGCCACTATGCTAGGTTGCAGTCATTTAGCAACTAAATTCTGAATCCCAAGTCTTCATCATTGTTGATCTTCTAACTATACTCTTCTACTTGCATGCTCACATCTCTTTCACATACTACACACACTCCACAACTAAATTTCATCACCTTTATATATCTGCATCATGATTTGATCCATAGTTAGGTCAGCATCCAAAAAAGTGAAATGTGTACATAGAAAGATGTACCTTGTCATTCAATCCAATGCACTATGTGTCACGTGGACCCAAATATTTTTATAAATGTGTTCATATATGTCAGATCTAATCATTCAAATACTTAAATAGATCTTTCACACAATAACCTTGTTGATAACTGAGAGGGGGGGGGGGTGAATCAGTTATCCTAATTATTTCCCTTATTGAACTTTCCTTTTAATTGAGGCAGCATGAAATCAAACACAAAACATTAACCATGAAGTAAGAAACACATGACACAGTATTTTTGACGTGGAAACCCTGTTAAGGGAGAAAACCACGGGGTGATTAACCCAAGAATTATTCTCTGTTAGAAGAATAGGAAATTACAAAAATGGCACTTGCCAATTAGGGCTCACTGCCCGAGCACACTGCTCACAAGAGGCCCACTGCCTACAAGAAGACACACTGTCTACAAAGTGATGATAATCACGGTCTTGAACTGATTGGAAGCATCTGCATATGCTAGAGTTCAGTTCCGGTTAGGCTCAGTACACTGATCTGCTGCACTTCATCTTTCCTCTGTTCTTTGTTCTGCTTTCTTTCACATACCGGATCCTTTTTGCTACCTCTGCTCTTTCTCTGGATTTATTCGCATATCTGACCACACTCACATCCCTTTCACAACTAAATCCATCCTCTATATATATCCGCACAAGTAATTTCATCACCTTTCTAGTCGGCATCCGGAACAGTCTAGTTTCTTACAAACTCTCATTCTGTCGGCTGAATCCTTCCTCACCAAGCAATGCGGATCAAGCATATACTTGTAGATATCATTAATCATGTCGGCCAAACATGATTCATGCCTTCACAACCTCTGTCATCAACAGTAACCCATCCGGAAAGTAGTCTGATACTCTGCCAGTCAGTTCTTCCTCTGTTTTCACTGTCTCTCAGGAATCCGGTACTCAACCATTCATATCTTTTTCCTTGTCCATCACCGGAGGCTAAATCCTTGGAATATACTACTAAAGGTAGTCCTCTTGACTTCCCCAAATCCGCACTGCACCAAGACACTTCCTCTGAGAGGTCCGGACCAATCTGTCGGACCTTGCCACATGCTCTGTTCTTCTTCACCGGACCACAACATTCTTTATTCTGACTTCCGGTAGAGACATATCATGTCTTGCGGATATGTGGGATGACCTTTGTTGCCATCAATGACAACAACCATGAATCCATATAGTGTCTCTTGCCAACAATCTCCCCCTTTGGCATTGATGGCAACACTTAGTGAAAAATGACTAAGTGTTTTCACTATGCTCCCCCTTTGCTGATACTCTGTCTTTATATACAATTTCCGGAACTCCCCCTTTGTTGGATCCCTCATTTTTCACTGCTCCTCACTCCCCCTTTGACATCAATGGCAAAGGGTAGGGTCCGCATATCAAAATTTTCAAAAATTTCTTATACTTAGCCGCATATTTACATACTCACATATATTGAAGAATGTCTGCAAAGGATGTCTGTAATTGAATCATTTCGGTAGCCCAACTTTGCTTCATTCTGTCCAAAATTGAAATGTGACCACTTAACAAAAATGCAAACGCTTCTGCCCGCTTGAGATCTGTCGGATCTTTTGTTTGGGCAGTGGTCCTAGCATCACTGATGGCCTCATGCATGGTTTCCAACTTAGGGATTATAATCCTTCTAAGTTCTCCCATCCGGTTGGTGATGTTCTTCCTTTCCTTCTCAAGATTCTTTATTTCGTTCAAGACTGCAATAGTCTGACATTCTTGATTTATTATAGAGGAAGAGAGAGGATCAAAACTTTGAGATAAGCTTTGTAGCTTATCCTGTTCCTCTTTTATTTTCTTGTCAAATGCTGCTGTTGCCTTTGACCAGGATATACAAAATTTATAGATATCACCGCCATCCTTAAGAGCATTCTCTAAGCTCCTTATTCCAATGCTTACAATCTTCCTATCCTTAGAGATTAATTCTAATATTTCTGAAAATCTCTTATCCAAAAATTCCTTCTGGACCTTTTCTTCAGCTGATTTTTCTAAAGAATCAAAATGTGTATCAACACTGCTGACTAAGGTTTTTAGATTACCGGAAGTGGAGGCTGTCGGATCTATCTGGATTGATGGCATGATCTTTACAAGTATTCCGGAAGCAGCCTCTATCAACTCACAGTCTTCCATATGAGACTTCAGGAGCTTTTCATTTGCCTTGGCATTTGCAAATGAAGCTATCTTCATTGTTTGTACCGGAGAGAGAGAGTCAAAATCAAATGGACCTTTGAGAAGCTCCGGTTCATCAATCTCTAGAGTTTCTTTACTCAAAAATTGTTGAACAGTTTGTGCAGTGTCTCTTGCCGGAGACAGATGTTTCTTTTCTTCTGCAGTCTTAGAACTGTCAACCTCTTTGTCTTTCACCACTGCTTCCTTCTCCTGTAGTTGCTCTTCTTCTTTGGATCCGGAGACTGTAGGGGAAACCGGAGGAGAGATGCTAACTTGTTCATGGGCCACTTCTTCTTGAGCAGAGGGTCCCAAGTCCTCACTTGTCTGTTCAGGGCTCACTTCTTCCGGAACAGAAGATTCCAAATCAACAGCTGTTTCTGCACCTAAGTCCTCTACAACAGGGAGATTGAACCTTTTGAAGGCCTTCCGGAGGATCTCTTCTGTTTCTTGAGCCACTTTGTCAGTCTCACCAAGCATGAGTTGATTCATCCTGGCTTTGCTTCTGAACTCATCTTTGCAGTCCTTGAAGATAATGTTCATTGTCTTGGGATCAATTTGAGGATATAGCTGAATAGCTATCTGCTCCCGGATCTCAAGATCTTTGGCATGAGCATTATTCTTTCTTACTTCCATTTCCTTCTCTAGGCTCTTAGGAATGAGAGATATGATCTCAATGAAAGCCTTATTGTATATGTTCAGATATTTAACTGTGGCTTCCTGCAGAGTCTTTTGGTCTGCCTCACTGAAGTCATCATAGGATTCAGTCATTGGTTGAAGGTTTCCATCCACCGTGACCGACTTGATTATGCTCTCTAGTGACAGAGTGGGCTTTTCAACAGTTTCCTCTGCCATTTCCTCCTTGTCTTGGCCTGTGGAGGGCTTACCGGATCCTTTCTTTTTCTGTTTCTTTACTTTTCTTACTCCCTCATCTGATTCTGTTTCCTCTTCATCCTTTTGGCTTCCATAAGCCCTTGTGGCTTTTGCCTTTGATCTCTTACCGGATGCCTGGACTTCCAGTTTTGAACTTTTGGTTGAGGGAGGTGCAGATCTCTTTGTTGATCTGGTCCGGGTGGGAGCTCCAACCGGATCACTTTCTTTGCTTTTCTCTTCTTCCTCGGCCTTCCTCCTCTTTTCCCGGCTGGCATCAAGTGCCTCCTTTGAGATTCCAAGACCTTGAGCAATGTGCTCTACTTCTTTTCTCACTTTTCTTTTGATCTCAGGTTCCCTGAGTTCTACATGTAACTTTATACTCAGCTCCTCAAAGGTTCCAAACCTTTCTGCCTTAGGATCTTTGGGCTGACTTAGCATGTGTTGAACATGCAGCTCCACTATCTGTTCATCAACTTCATACCCCATGGGCATGATCCAGACAGTCCTTGGCTCCACTGCCTCCATCAGGCACTGATCAGTGTCAACCATAAAGCACACTGAGTCCTTGTATTTCTCAATGAGAGACTGGGGAATTCTCTCTCTTGCTTGCATCATGCTCTGAAAGTTTTTGAAGTATCCCCATAGAGCTGAATTTCTTGCTTTTGCATCCCCAAGTCCATGCAAGTAGTCTCTTATCTGGACTGCAACAGGTTTGTCATTCTGCCATACCCATCCACTTGTTCCGGGTAGCTCATTCATGAAGTAGAAGAATAGACATATAATAAGAGTACCATACTTGAAGGAATTCTTCTTATCCTTCTTGATTTTCTGTATATTTTCCATTAATTGGCTTAGCAGTAGTTCGCAGAGGTCATATTCTGCATTTTTCCTTAGCATTTCAAAAGCAGTGTATACTGCAGTTCCGGATACAGAATTCTCCCTGCTGGAGTGATAGATCTTGTATCCTATTATCATTGATGCATATTTGATATCCGGATCGGAGATGTCTTCAATGGTCATTGCCCTTTTGTCAAATTTTGATCCGGTGGCCTCAGTTACAATGTTGTTCTTGACAGATTTGAGGATAGGTACTCCTCCGGAGGAGTATAGGCCAGTTACTGCTCTAATTGCCTCTTTTGTGATCTTGCAGGGTCTATCTAGCCATAGAAAGTTGTCATGCATCCTGCTCAGTACATACCGGACCCATTCATCCTCTTCAAAACAGGGGAAATGAATAAATTGCTCAAATTGTTTCTTCTGGATATCCTTATACTCTGGTTTGAGCTCAAAAGCATTGTCAATCAGCTGCTTGTGATAGAGGTCTCTTAATTTGAATTCCCCAAATTCCTCAATGTTTGCATGTATGTAAACCCTAATGTCTTCGGTGTGTAAAACTCCGTGAGGAACACTAGAGAAGGCTCCTAGTGGGTCAACCTCCAATGATTTGTAGGGATGTTTCTTGAATGAGGGGCGAGGTCTATCGGAGATCTTAACTATGTTTGGAGTAGCCATTCTTCAAAGATTTGCAGTGAGGTAATGAAAAACGGAGAATACCTTATGCGCCTTCGGTTTGCACGGAGTGGTTGGATTGATTTCTTTATCCAATAGCTTCGGCAGGAGATCCTTGGTGTGCTTGAAGAACCTTGTTGCAGAGCTCCACTTTTCGCTTCTTCTCGAGTGCAAAATGAGCAAATGACCTTTGAGAAATCCCTTAAATTGCTCCGCGAACCCTAATACCTGTCTGCAATAAATGCTTCACCTACATCATTCCGGTTTGCCTTGTCTGGATAGCTTGGAGTATCCCGGATTAGTCCTGATCTGTGGATATCATCCGGATCTTTCAATCATGAATAAATCGAGGTGGCATATTACAAGATCATCTCAAACACTCTGTCCAATCCGCAGAACAAGATAGTGCATTTCCGGATCTTTCCGGACCTTTTTGTAATCCTTTATCATACCGGAGCATTTCCCTGAACAGGTCTTATTTGATCGATCATAGCTTCTTCATAACTCCATGCGGACCTCTGAAAACTTGACTGAAGTATCTCAAGACTCATATCTACAAACCCTTTGATCCGCATCTTGTGCCACATCTGGCACCACTTGTTTGGCTGGGGGGACAATATTTTTTTTGAGTCTCCCCCTGAGCCTGAGCTCACTTTTAATTTTCGGAAGAAATATCAGCACCAGAGTCTGGTGCGGATCCAACCTCTACATTCTCTGAACTTTTCTTCACCCAAATCTTGCTCATCTAATTCCTAACCTCATCCGCATTCATCTTTTGTTTACCCTTGTCTTGATTCTGATTATACACCGGACCTCTTTTGTCCTGATTCTTGTTTCTGCAGACTTTAGCATTATGACCGGACCTATTGCAGATTTGGCAAATAACATTCCTTTGCATATTTGACTGATATCCTCTTGATCTGCATTGATTAGCCCTATGACCTATTCTATTGCATGTGAAGCATCTACCTTTGAATGATTTGTTTACTTGCATAATTCTACATTCATGGGATTTGTGTCCATACCTTTTGCAGTTGAAGCACTGTCCGGAGAAGGATGAATTATTCTGATTCATTCTCATTCTGCACTGATTAGCTTTGTGACCAAAGTGGTTGCAGCTGTGGCAGTATCCATTGAAGGATGGATATCTTTGAGCATTTGGCTGTCTTACCGGAGGTCTTCTAGGCCTGCTCCTTGGATTTTCTGATCCAAGATTCTTCTGACCGGATCCGCAGCTTTCTCCTTTCACATATCCCAAGCCATACTTGTCATCTGTCCTCTTTTGACTTCCAAGAAGAACTTCAAGTTGAGCAGAACTTATCTTGAATTTCTCTTTATATTCATTTGCTGTTTGAAGGTCTCTTTTGAGAGAGGCAATTTGATCCTCAAGTTTTCCTTCATTATCTTTGGCATCTTCAAGATCAGATTCAAGGTGTCTGATAATCCTGTCCATCTGGTGGCATTCTTCTGATTTTTCTTTAAGAGATTGTCTTAGATTGTCTTCAGCCTTTCTTTTTTCTTCAATCTCTTGAGTAAACTTTATAGTTCCTGATTCCATTTCATGTCTTAACATAATGACTTCTTTTGATAACTTTTCACATAACTTGGTTTGCTCAGTCAATTCCTCATTTGTATTGCTTTCTTCACTTTGTCTTGCCAACTGTTGAAGTAGCTCCTTTCTCTTTTTCATAGAGAGACTTAATTTGTCTTTTAATTCTCTCATGAATTCATCAGCCTGTTTGAGTCTTTCCTTTAATTCACTGACTTCAGAATTTGACTGTTCAAGATCCTCAAGGGCAGTCTTGAGTTGCTCCCTTAAACCATATGCATCCATTTGAAATCCCAGATCTTCCTCAAGCTGTTAGGCTCTATTAGGAGGAACTTAGCTCTGATACCAATTGTTGATAACTGAGAGGGGGGGGGTGAATCAGTTATCCTAATTATTTCCCTTATTGAACTTTCCTTTTAATTGAGGCAGCATGAAATCAAACACAAAACATTAACCATGAAGTAAGAAACACATGACACAGTATTTTTGACGTGGAAACCCTGTTAAGGGAGAAAACCACGGGGTGATTAACCCAAGAATTATTCTCTGTTAGAAGAATAGGAAATTACAAAAATGGCACTTGCCAATTAGGGCTCACTGCCCGAGCACACTGCTCACAAGAGGCCCACTGCCTACAAGAAGACACACTGTCTACAAAGTGATGATAATCACGGTCTTGAACTGATTGGAAGCATCTGCATATGCTAGAGTTTAGTTCCGGTTAGGATCAGTACACTGATCTGCTGCACTTCATCTTTCCTCTGTTCTTTGTTCTGCTTTCTTTCACATACCGGATCCTTTTTGCTACCTCTGCTCTTTCTCTGGATTTATTCGCATATCTGACCACACTCACATCCCTTTCACAACTAAATCCATCCTCTATATATATCCGCACAAGTAATTTCATCACCTTTCTAGTCGGCATCCGGAACAGTCTAGTTTCTTACAAACTCTCATTCTGTCGGCTGAATCCTTCCTCACCAAGCAATGCGGATCAAGCATATACTTGTAGATATCATTAATCATGTCGGCCAAACATGATTCATGCCTTCACAACCTCTGTCATCAACAGTAACCCATCCGGAAAGTAGTCTGATACTCTGCCAGTCAGTTCTTCCTCTGTTTTCACTGTCTCTCAGGAATCCGGTACTCAACCATTCATATCTTTTTCCTTGTCCATCACCGGAGGCTAAATCCTTGGAATATACTACTAAAGGTAGTCCTCTTGACTTCCCCAAATCCGCACTGCACCAAGACACTTCCTCTGAGAGGTCCGGACCAATCTGTCGGACCTTGCCACATGCTCTGTTCTTCTTCACCGGACCACAACATTCTTTATTCTGACTTCCGGTAGAGACATATCATGTCTTGCGGATATGTGGGATGACCTTTGTTGCCATCAATGACAACAACCATGAATCCATATAGTGTCTCTTGCCAACAAACCTTTCTTCACAATAGGGTTTATCTCACCAGTCAACCTGTTCCTCAAGAGCATGTTTAACAGGTTCATCTGCTAATTTGCAACTTCTACTGCAGATCATAAAACACTTCTAAAATCATATCAAGGACTCTTTACACATTCCCAATCTTACCTTTAGAACCACAAGGCATGATATCATCTTCTGGAGAAATGCGGACCATCAGAACTCAGACTCTATCTCTGTCAAACTCTATCAAACACTATGCCAGTACTTAGCAACATGCAACTATATTTTCGGCAAACTTTAGATCTCCTAACTCTAGAATAAGACACTTCACATATCTATTTACAACACCTCAAAACCGCATAATGAAATACTTGTCTACAGAGGAATGTGGACCACTGCACTAGACCCTATTCATT
This sequence comes from Cunninghamia lanceolata, assembly GCA_027924645.1. Taxonomy (NCBI): domain Eukaryota; kingdom Viridiplantae; phylum Streptophyta; class Pinopsida; order Cupressales; family Cupressaceae; genus Cunninghamia; species Cunninghamia lanceolata. The sequence continues at coordinate 4,390,120 of BSBN01000026.1, read as the reverse complement.
GTTCCTGCTATACCTTTGCTTACCTAGACTTAGACATTTCATCAAGATGACTTCTGGAGAAGATCAGGACTTAATTTCTGAAGCATAACACTATCAAACACTAACTGACATCATACCTGAACCACATTTGCAAGTCTTCAATTGCGGAGGGATATCAGCTGATTTACTATCTTCCACTCAGAATACCTTCCATACTTACCCATTTTCTGTCAACCGGACCTGGAATCCAACATGTTCTTCCAGAGATATCTCTTCCTATCATGATGATAGGTTCTCTGAACCTTATTGCCATCAATGACAACATACAAGTCAATACTAGAGTAGTATCTCTTGCCAACAATCTCCCCCTTTGGCATTGATGGCAACACTTAGTGAAAAATGCTTGACTGCTCCCCCTTACTATGTACACTTTATTTTCCTACTCCCCCTGAGATGATCATCCATTTTTCACCAATCTACTTCTTCCCCTTTTACATCAATGGCAAAGGGTGTGATCCAGAACCCAAAATGAATTTTCAAAATTCTAAAAATTTTGTATTCTGCCGCATATTTACAAATGCATTCTTCATCTATATATTACATGTACTTGAGAGCATCATTGAATATGTTTTCAATTTTTGTCCACTCAGCATCCTAGCTTTTCTTCTCATTCTCCAGAATCTAAATTTGTTTGCTTATAAGAAAAACTAAGGCTTCTATCTTTTTGAGATCAAAGGTTGTGTCTATTTGGGCAGCTAATTTGGCCTCTATAATAAGATTTGTCATTGAGTCTAACTTTGGACAGACTAGTCTTCTGAGTTGTCCCATCCTACTTTATATTTGGTATTTCTGATTTATTAAGTTAGTCAAGTCATTGTGAATATTAGTGACTTTGGTTTCTTTCTTTATGACCGACTCTGCTTTTGGATCAAATTTCTCAGAGATATCCATCAGTTTTTGTTCCAAATTTTTTACCTTTTCTTCTATCTTTTGAGCAGCTTTGGACCAAGACAAACAAAACTTGTACACATCTCTGACATCCTTCACAGTTTTCTGAATATTTTTTATTGTATTATTTAATGTAATTTTGTCTTTTGCTATCATTATTTTTTAATTGTTCCAAACGTTTTTCATCAAATTCTTGTCTCACCTTTATTTTTGTAGATTTTTTAAGTGATTCAAACTGTTTGTTTACAGAACTTATTAACCCTTTTAGATGACTCATTGAGGTCATGGATGAATCTCTTTTGTAGGTAGGCAGCAGCTTCTTCAAAATCTTAGATGCTTCATCAATCAGTTCACTATCCTCAATGTGTAATTTTAATATCTCCTCTTGAGCCTTTGCCTGAACAATTGTAACCAACTTAAACTTTTGTTCTGGTGACATTATTGGTGCAGGAGCACCTTTCTCATTAGATTCATTTAATTGGCAAATGCTCATCTAATTGGCAAATTTGTAAAATTGAACCTTCAAGTGTAAGAGAAGGAAGTTGAAAATGTAAAAGCTACTAAATTTGTTGTAAAAGTGCATAAAAATGCAAAGAAGATGCCATAAGAGGGAATACCAAAGGTCATGGTTTGTAGGAAACTGAAAAGTCATGTCTCATGCCTTTAAAAGGCCTTGTAACATCCAAGAAATTCGAAGGTGATTGAAGCATGAGAATGGAATGTGAAAAGGCATTGTTTTTTCTGTATTTTCTTCAGAAAATCACTGTATTCCTGCTGTGTACGGCCCTGTACGGACATGCATGGGTGTCTAATTGTTTGTAAGTGTTATATCCCTCAATCACCTTCCATTTTCTTTTTGTCCCATGCATTTTGGTTTCGTTTTGTGAAAGATATGAGTGTTTTAGTGACTGCAATTTCCAGAATTCGCCTATAACAGTCCTGTTGCAGCGTTTGGTACGGTTCTGTACGGATATATAAAGGGGTAATCCATATATGGTTGGAAAGAGGAATGTCTTACCTTTCAAATGCATCTAGTTTGAGGTCTTAACTCGATTCCTAGAGGAAGATATCACGTTTTTTCTAAAACTGCTCTGTTAACTAGGTTAACTAGGGTTTTGGTAGAAAAAATGTCATAAAAACTCATTCCACCGTGGGAATCCTCTAAAACCCAGTGGAATGGAAGTAGATGGAGTGATTGACATGTTGACCAAGGATCAAGACTGAAAAAATTGTTTTGGTGTGTTTAAATTGATGCCCTAGGTGACTGTAGCAGCATTTTTCCTTGTTATTTTTGCATTTCGGTTATTGGTTAGGGCAAACTTTTCAAAACAACCTAAACCCATTCTAGAGTATGTTGTGGGGAGGCATAATGGGTATCTATTTTATGTCTGAGAGTTGCATTTGGATGTCTGTATAAAAAGATATTGGGACTGTTCTCTGTTTGTAGGGCTACTTGCCTTTCTTGAGGTTTGTGAAGGAACTACTAATGCGAAGTTCGATGCACCTTTGCCAATGGATGGGATGGCTTCTAATACATGTCTAAACACCATTTCCAAGAAGAATTCAAGAACTTTAACTGCTGTTCCCACTTTTCCATGAAGATCCTTGTTTTTGGGCTCATTGGTGTAGTTGAACTCTACCTAGTATGAAGTTGATCTTTTCCTCTGCATCATTTTGGTATCAGAGCTAGCAAAAGCTCTGGGAGGAGATGTTGTATTCCTGTCACTGAGAAGGCAGGTAAAGCTGAAGATTGTGTTGGTGACCGTTATTATTTTTGTTGATGAGTTATTTGGTTGCAGGTGCTTATCCATCTAGCTGCAGGAGGATGTTTCTGAGATTGTGTGTGGGCAAACAAGAGAAGGTCTGTCATGACCATTCTCCAATAGAGATTTGGCTGGAGAAGGATGCATAGAGAAACCACTGAGGAGAGAGTGGTATGTGCATCACCAGGATCTGCTGTTGGGTGAGATGGATGGTTTGGTGAGTTGGTTTGTTGTGAAGCAGTGAGAGAGATGGATACCTGAAAAAGCACTTGATGTTGCAGCCTGAAGAATACTCCACTGATGGGAGTAGAAGGAGCCTAAGGATGCTCTGTGAAGATGGTAGTTTGTTCTGTTGGTTGGTTGGTCACCTTTCTATTGATCTGAAGATTTGAAGTTTGTAGCTGAGAAGATTGAAGATTGAAGCCAGAGGAGATGCAGAAAAGACTTTGTTGCTGATACATTTCCAAGGGACTTGGAAATTTTGTTGGTTGGTTGTATGGTGCAGGAGCACCTTGCTCATTAGATTCATTTAATTGGCAAATGCTCATCTAATTGGCAAATTTGTAAAATTGAACCTTCAAGTGTAAGAGAAGGAAGTTGAAAATGTAAAAGCTACTAAATTTGTTGTAAAAGTGCATAAAAATGCAAAGAAGATGCCATAAGAGGGCATACCAAAGGTCATGGTTTGTAGGAAACTGAAAAGTCATGTCTCATGCCTTTAAAAGGCCTTGTAACATCCAAGAAATTCGAAGGTGATTGAAGCATGAGAATGGAATGTGAAAAGGCATTGTTTTTTCTGTATTTTCTTCAGAAAATCACTGTATTCCTGCTGTGTACGGCCCTGTACGGATATGCATGGGTGTCTAATTGTTTTTAAGTGTTATATCCCTCAATCACCTTCCATTTTCTTTTTGTCCCATGCATTTTGGTTTCGTTTTGTGAAATATATGAGTGTTTTAGTGACTGCATTTTCCAGAATTCGCCTATAACAGTCCTGTTGCAGCGTTTGGTACGGTTCTGTACGGATATATAAAGGGGTAATCCATATATGGTTGGAAAGAGAAATGTCTTACCTTTCAAATGCATCTAGTTTGAGGTCTTAACTCGATTCCTAGAGGAAGATATCATGTTTTTTCTAAAACTGCTCTGTTAACTAGGTTAACTAGGGTTTTGGTAGAAAAAATGTCATAAAAACTCATTCCACCGTGGGAATCCTCTAAAACCCAGTGGAATGGAAGTAGATGGAGTGATTGACATGTTGACCAAGGATCAAGACTGAAAAAATTGCTTTGGTGTGTTTAAATTGATGCCCTAGGTGACTGTAGCAGCATTTTTCCTTGTTATTTTTGCATTTCAGTTATTGGTTAGGGCAAACTTTTCAAAACAACCTAAACCCATTCTGGAGTATGTTGTGGGGAGGCATAATGGGTATCTATTTTATGTCTGAGAGTTGCATTTGGATGTCTGTATAAAAAGATATTGGGACTGTTCTCTGTTTGTAGGGCTACTTGCCTTTCTTGAGGTTTGTGAAGGAACTACTAATGCGAAGTTCGATGCACCTTTGCCAATGGATGGGATGGCTTCTAATACATGTCTAAACACCATTTCCAAGAAGAATTCAAGAACTTTAACTGCTGTTCCCACTTTTCCATGAAGATCCTTGTTTTTGGGCTCATTGGTGTAGTTGAACTCTACCTAGTATGAAGTTGATCTTTTCCTCTGCATCATTTTGGTATCAGAGCTAGCAAAAGCTCTGGGAGGAGATGTTGTATTCCTGTCACTGAGAAGGCAGGTAAAGCTGAAGATTGTGTTGGTGACCGTTATTATTTTTGTTGATGAGTTATTTGGTTGCAGGTGCTTATCCATCTAGCTGCAGGAGGATGTTTCTGAGATTGTGTGTGGGCAAACAAGAGAAGGTCTGTCATGACCATTCTCCAATAGAGATTTGGCTGGAGAAGGATGCATAGAGAAACCACTGAGGAGAGAGTGGTATGTGCATCACCAGGATCTGCTGTTGGGTGAGATGGATGGTTTGGTGAGTTGGTTTGTTGTGAAGCAGTGAGAGAGATGGATACCTGAAAAAGCACTTGATGTTGCAGCCTGAAGAATACTCCACTGATGGGAGTAGAAGGAGCCTAAGGATGCTCTGTGAAGATGGTAGTTTGTTCTGTTGGTTGGTTGGTCACCTTTCTATTGATCTGAAGATTTGAAGTTTGTAGCTGAGAAGATTGAAGATTGAAGCCAGAGGAGATGCAGAAAAGACTTTGTTGCTGATACATTTCCAAGGGACTTGGAAATTTTGTTGGTTGGTTGTATGGTGCAGGAGCACCTTGCTCATTAGATTCATTTAATTGGCAAATGCTCATCTAATTGGCAAATTTGTAAAATTGAACCTTCAAGTGTAAGAGAAGGAAGTTGAAAATGTAAAAGCTACTAAATTTGTTGTAAAAGTGCATAAAAATGCAAAGAAGATGCCATAAGAGGGCATACCAAAGGTCATGGTTTGTAGGAAACTGAAAAGTCATGTCTCATGCCTTTAAAAGGCCTTGTAACATCCAAGAAATTCGAAGGTGATTGAAGCATGAGAATGGAATGTGAAAAGGCATTGTTTTTTCTGTATTTTCTTCAGAAAATCACTGTATTCCTGCTGTGTACGGCCCTGTACGGACATGCATGGGTGTCTAATTGTTTTTAAGTGTTATATCCCTCAATCACCTTCCATTTTCTTTTTGTCCCATGCATTTTGGTTTCGTTTTGTGAAATATATGAGTGTTTTAGTGACTGCAATTTCCAGAATTCGCCTATAACAGTCCTGTTGCAGCGTTTGGTACGGTTCTGTACGGATATATAAAGGGGTAATCCATATATGGTTGGAAAGAGAAATGTCTTACCTTTCAAATGCATCTAGTTTGAGGTCTTAACTCGATTCCTAGAGGAAGATATCATGTTTTTTCTAAAACTGCTCTGTTAACTAGGTTAACTAGGGTTTTGGTAGAAAAAATGTCATAAAAACTCATTCCACCGTGGGAATCCTCTAAAACCCAGTGGAATGGAAGTAGATGGAGTGATTGACATGTTGACCAAGGATCAAGACTGAAAAAATTGCTTTGGTGTGTTTAAATTGATGCCCTAGGTGACTGTAGCAGCATTTTTCCTTGTTATTTTTGCATTTCGGTTATTGGTTAGGGCAAACTTTTCAAAACAACCTAAACCCATTCTGGAGTATGTTGTGGGGAGGCATAATGGGTATCTATTTTATGTCTGAGAGTTGCATTTGGATGTCTGTATAAAAAGATATTGGGACTGTTCTCTGTTTGTAGGGCTACTTGCCTTTCTTGAGGTTTGTGAAGGAACTACTAATGCGAAGTTCGATGCACCTTTGCCAATGGATGGGATGGCTTCTAATACATGTCTAAACACCATTTCCAAGAAGAATTCAAGAACTTTAACTGCTGTTCCCACTTTTCCATGAAGATCCTTGTTTTTGGGCTCATTGGTGTAGTTGAACTCTACCTAGTATGAAGTTGATCTTTTCCTCTGCATCAATTATGTCCAAGTTTATTGGACCATTCAAAAATTTGGGTTCATCCAAAACTTGTTTTCTTTTCTCCAACAATTATTTTACAAGCTCCGTAGTGTATCTTGATGTGACAGAGACTTCTTCTTTCTGGCTTTGCTATGGATAATCTAATTCCATATCCTTATTGGTGTCCTCTTCTTGTTTAGGTGGAGGATTTTCCACTACCAACTCTTCCTCAGTCCTTTCTTTGTTGGTAATATTCTCAGACTGATGTGTTGGTGAGGGTTTAACTTGAGAATCATCAGTAGGTGCCTCCTTCTCCTCAGATGATTTGTCATCGATATCTATCTCTTCACCCAAGTTTATTTCTGGAATAGATGAGTTATTAGTAACATCATTTTCTTCATTGACACTTGCAGTGGGAAGATTGTGCTGCTTCAAGGCTTTCAAGATAATCTCTTTTGTTTCATTCACTACTTTGTCAATTTCACCTATCATTAACAAATTTATCTTTGTTTTAGTTCTAAATTGATCCTTGGTCTCCTTGGAGATTAGATTTTCTTCCTCTACAGTGATTTTTGGATATAGTCTTGTCAACACATGTTTTTTTAGCTCAATAGCTTTAGCCCTAGCATTCTCCTTTCTAATTTTCAAAATATTTGCTAGTCTTTCTGGGAGATCAGAGATGATCTCAATGAGGGCTTTGCTGAAAGTGTTGAGATAGTTTATAGTGGCTTCCTCCAGACTCCTTTTGTCTTCTTTACCATATTCATCAGAGTGCTTAATCATAGGTTTGAGATCCACATCCATAGTGGCAGCCTTTACTATATCTGTAAGTGCTGGAGGCATTTCCTTTTTCTATCTTTTGCTAGATTTGTCTTTTCCAGAGGACTTTTCTTTACTGCTTTCGAAGGCTTTGATATCCTGAGCTTTCACCTTCTTGACTTGTTCATCTAACTCTGTTTCTTCATCATCCCTTTCACTTGTACTGACATAGAGTTTTCTTCCCTTCATCTTCTTTCTCTTCATGTCTTTGACAGAGAATTCCTTTGATGTTTTCCCCAGGTTTATTGAAGCTGTGGCACTAGAGGAAGTGGCAGAGCTTTTGGTAGTCCTCTGAACTTTCTCAGATTTATCCTGTTTCACCTGTGATTTTTCTAGAACCAGCACTGGTTTACTCTTTTGCTTTTCTTCTGCTACTTTCTCTATTTTTCTCCCTTACTTCTCTCAGTTGTTCTTTGGTGATGCCATACCTAGCCATGACTTCTTCCACCTCTTTTCTAACTTTTCTAGTTGATTCACATTTTCTGAATTCAAGATGAAGTTTTATGGATAGCTCTTCATAAGTTCCAAACCTTTCTTCTCTGTTATCCTTAGGTTTACTTAACATGTATTGAGAATAGTTGTCTAAAATTTTCCCGTCTACTTCATACCCCATTGGCATTACCCAGACGGTCCTTGGCTCAATAGCTTCCATTAGGCATTGGTCTTTTGTAACCATGAAACAGATAGTATACTTATATTTGTCAACAATTTTCCTAGGAATTCTCTCTCTAGCCTGTGTTAAGCCTTGAAAATTTTTGAAGTACCCCCATAATGCTGTGTTTTGCTCATTAACACTTCCGATGCTATTTAAATGGTTTTTGATTTGGATAGCTACATATTTTAAGGGGTAGTTCTTTCTTTCCTTTATCGTCTTTAGGTTCTCCAGTAGTTGGGTTAATAGCAGTTCACACAAATCATAATCTGCATTCTCTTTGATCATTTGATATGCAGTATAGATTTTTGTTCCTAAGACAAAATTTTCCTAGTTGGAGAAATAGATCTTATAGCCCAAAACCATTGAGGTGAATCTTACATCATGATCTGTGATGTCATTGATAGTCAGTGCCCTCTTGTTGAACCTTACTCCAATGGCCTCTGTAACAGTCTGATTCTTCACAGCCTTCAACAAGGGCACACTCCCTATGGAACTTAATCCTGTCACTACCCTAATTGCTTCCTTGGTGATTTTGAAGGGCTTCCCTAACCACATGAATTCATCGTGAATTCAGCTCACAACATACCTTACCCATTCATCTTCCACAAACATGGGAAAATCCACATACTAAATAAACTTCTTTTCCTTTAGGGATTTGTATTCTTCTTTGAGGTCAAACTGGTCATCGGTTAGATGCTTGAGGTATAAATTTGATAGACAAATGCTACTGTATTCATCTAGAACAACATGAATGTATGCCCTAACATCCTCAACATACAAGACTCTGTAAGGTATACTTGAATATGCACCCATTTGATCCACTTCAATTGTTTTATGCGAGTGTTTCTTGAACTTGGGTTAAGGGCGTTCAGTAATAACTACAATTTGTGGAGTCGCCATAGCAAAAATTCAATAGATTCACAGCTAGGGTTTCTATAGAAATACCTTGTTTTGCTGAGTCAGGGTTTCATTTCTTCGAATGCTTCAAATCCTTGTTGTCACTTCTCAAGTTTAACTTTGATCTCTCTAAATTTCTGATAGCTCCAAGTTCAAAATGATTTTGAAATCAAGCAAGTTCCTTTTTATCCACGAACAACTTGACCTAATCATTATAAATCCTCATTTCCAAAAAGCTGTTGAAACCCTTTACTATGGGATATAGTCGATTAGGATTGCTCCGGAATATGCCACATTAACTCTTTTTCTTCTGGTTCTTCCTTTAAGAGATTTGTCACATCAGATTTCATCATATACCTTTGTGTCAGATTCTGGCACCCTATTTCTGGTTGGGGGTTTTAGATTTTCAACATTGCTCCCCCTTGTGCCAGAGCTCTCAATTTACTTCCTAGAGGAAGTATCTGCACCAGATATTGGTGCGGATTGATCCTTGAGTTCAATTACTTCTTTCTTGATCCATACTTTGTTATTTTCTTTCTTGGTTTCAACCGGATTAACTTTCTCTTTTCCCTTATCATTTCTATGCTATGTTTTCATTTCTTCAGAATGGCAATTTCTCTTCACATTCTTGCTTCTACAAAACCTTGCCATATGTCCAGATTTGTTACAATTGAAGCATACCACAGTCTTTTGACCTTGATTCCTTCCATTGATTGAATTTGATCTACATTGATTAGCCATATGTCCAAATTTATTGCATGCAAAACACTTACCATTGAATGATTGATTGTCCCTTGTATTTTGAAAATTTGTTCTTACCGAATTTGTGCATTCATTTGATCTGTGTCCCAATTTATAGCATGTATTGCACCTAATAGAATTTTGACTTACTTTACTTCCACATACAACAGCTTTGTGACCAGTTCTATTGCAAGTGAAGTATCTACCTTTGAATGATTGTTCATTCTTTCCATTGTTAAAGCTTTTCCTGATCTGATTTCTACATTCATTTGTCCTATGACCAATTTTCTTGTAGTTGAAACACTGACTTGAGAATGATGGAATATTTTGATTTATTCTTCTCCTACATTGAATAACCTTATGATAAAACTTATTGCATGAACTACAATAACCATTGAAAGATGGATACCTTTGAGCATTTGGTTTTCTAACCGGAGGTCTTCTAGGTCTTCTTCTTTGATTTTTGAACCGGTATTCTTTGTTTTTCCTTGGCTCATTGTTTATTTGACTAAATTTTGAACTTTTCCCTTTCTCAAATCCCAAACCTTGCTTGTCATCAGCTCTCTTCTTGCTAGTAATCATTTCATCAAATTTTGCAATGCTCATCTTGAATTTTTCTTCAAAGCTTTTGGCCTTTTCTAGATCTATTTTTAGATTTGCATTTTCTTTCTCAAGTTTAGCACAGTCTTCTAATCTGTTCTTCACAATTAAATTCAAATCATTCTCTGCTCTTGATCTTTCTATAATTTTTGCTTCCAAATCATCCAAGGTTTCATTTACTGATAGAAGTTGATCACTGACTTCTTTGTATTTGTCTTTGAATTTCTTGACTTGCTCTTTTAACTTCAAGATGCATTCATCCGCCTGTCTCAGGTTTTCTTTCAGATCCTTGACTTTTGCTTCATAATCTTCAAGATCCATAAGAGTTGCTTCTAGTTGGTTGTATCTTTCATAATTTCCATATCTTCTTGTTGCCATGATCATAGTATCCCAGATCTTACTCAAGCTATTAAACTTCTTCCGAGGAACCTTGCTCTAATACCAATTATTGATTGTCAAGAACACTGAGATGGGGGGTGAATCAGTGTTCTAAAAATCTTTTCATGCACTTTAACTTTTAGATGTTTCCCAAATCTAATTAAATAAAAACACAACATGCATATGAACAGCAACCAAGAAAAGATCACACATGAACACTAAGATTTTTACGTGGAAAACCCAAAAAAGGGAAAAACCACGGAAATGATTTGCTCTTAAATATATATTGCAATATTTACAAAAATAATGTTCAGGCTTGGTCACTCCATGGGCCTAAACATACTGGCTCACTGTCATGAAGTACAGCTAGGTCTAGCATGCTCACTACCTCAACCCTAAACCTAGCAAGATTACAGTAAGGGTTGTTAAACACTGATGAAGGCTCACTGCCAACTCACTACCTTGATGATAAAAGCTTGCTTCCAAACATATTGCACATGAAACTGAATACTGCTTAAGCATTTGCCACTATGCTAGGTTGAAGTCATTTAGCAACTAAATTATAAATCCCAAGTCTTCATTGGTGTTGATCTTCTAACTCTGCTCTTCTACTCGCATGCTCTCATATCTTCAAGACACCACACACACTCCACAACTAAATTTCATCACCTTTATATATTTGCATCATGAGTTGATCCATAGTTAGGTTGGCATCTAAAAAAGTGAAACCTGTACATAAAAAGATGTACCTTGTCGCTCAATCCAATGCACTATGTGTCACGCGGACCCAAATATTTTTCCAAACATGTTCATATATGTCAGCTCTAATCATTCAAATACTTAAATAGATCTTTCACACAATAACCTTTCTCCGCAACAAGATTTATCTCACCAGTCGGCCTGTTCCTCAAGAGCATGTTTAATAGGTTCATCTGTTGATTTGCAACTTCTACTACGGATCACAAAACACTTCTAAAATCATATCAAGGACTATTTACACGTTCCCAATCTTACCTTCAGAACCGTAAGGCATGATATCATCTTCCGAAGAAATACGGACCATCAAAACTCAGACTGTCTTTGTCAAACACTATACTGATACTTAGCAACTTGCAACTATCTTTCTATTAAACTTTAGATCTCCTAACTCTTGAATAAGACACTTCACATATGTGTTTACAACACCTCAAAACTATAAAATGAAATACTTATCTAGGGATGAATGTGGACCACTGCACTAGACCCTGTTCATTGTTCCTGCTATACCTTTGCTTACCTGGACTTAGACATTTCTTCAAGATGACTTCTAGAGAAGATCATGACTTAATCTTTGAAGCATAACACTATCAAACACCAACTAACATCATACCTAAACTGCATCTGCAAGTCTTCAATTATGGAGGCATACTAGCTGACTTACTATCTTCCACTCAGAATACCTTCCATACTTAGCCATTTTTTGTCAACCGGACCTGGAATCTGACATGTTCTTCCAGAGATATCTCTTCTTGTCATGGTGATAGGTTCTTCGAGCCTTGTTGCCATCAATGACAGCATACAAGTCAATACTAGAGCAGTGTCTCTTGCCAACAATTTGCAGTCCATAGAAGATCTTATATTCAAGATTTTAGTCCTTGATAGGTACCAGAAGCACATCTTCAAAGAGCTTAAGTCTGGTAGAGAACAATACAATGCTAACTAGAGCAGAGCACTCACTTAATTTTGTGCACATTCCTCTCGTGTTAGATATTTTATAATGTGGTTTTGATGTGTTGTAAACACTTATATGAAGTGTATAAATCTAGAGTTTTAAGTTCTAAAGTCAACTGGAAAGTTAGTTGGAGATCAGATCATGCAGTTCTAGTATGTTGTCTACAGTCTAGAGAAAATATTATATTAAACACTTTTATGAAGTGTATATATCTAGAGTTTTAAGTTCTGAAGTACACTAGAAAGTTAATTGGAGATCATATCATGCGGTTGTAGTATGTTGTCTGCATTCCATACAAGATCAATCTATATAATGGTTGGCATTAGTCCGTAGTTGGAGATCAAATCATGCAGTTCTGGTATGTTGTTTACAATCCATAGAAGATCTTATATTCAATATTTTAGTCCCTGATAGGTACCAAAAACACATCTTCAAAGAGCTTAAGTCTGACAGAGCAAAATACAGTGCTAACCAGAGCAGAGCACTCACTTATTTTGGTTTGCATTCCTCTAGTGTTAGATATTTTGTAATGTGGTTTTGAGGTGTTGTTTACACTTATGTGAAGTGTATAAATCTAGAGTTTTAAGTTCTAAAGTCCACCGAAAAGTCAGTTGTGAATGACTAAGTATCGCTACATGGATTGACAGAGTTTGACTGTGATAGGGTATGAGTTTTGATGGTCCGCATTTTGCTGCAAAATGATATCATGCTTTGTGGTTCTACAAGTAAGATTGGGGATGTGTGAAGAGTGTTTGATATGATTTTGGAAGCATCTTGTGGTACACAGTGAAATTTGTTGTCTGATAGATGGAGGCCAGCATGATAAGTACAAATTGTATGCGATAAGTTTTATTGTGTAGAACTTGATTCTAAGTGGTAAAATAATTAAGTCCGACATATAAGAATGTAATTCAAGTGTTGTTTGGGTTCACTGGGAGTTTTGGTGAATGAATTTGGGTCGACAAGTTACATAAGGCATGACTACATGGTACACCTTATTAGGCCGACTTAATATGAATATTTTAATTGTTGCATATATATATATATATATATATATATGTATATGTATATGTATATGTATATGTATATATGGGATTGAATTTGGTGTTTGAGTGACGTGATGCGAATGTGAATGTGAAGTGCAATGTAAGCGACAAGAGCAGAAGAAGAGAGATCTTGCTTAATGTAAAAGCAGAGCAGTCAAGATGAAGATCTTTGAGACAGTGTTTTGAGCTTCATTGGAACTATAACCATGCATGTGTAGATGCAATCTAAGCAGTTTAACCTGACATTGAGCTATTCTTCCTTCTTCTTTCTTTCTCTAGGTAGTGAGCTTGTTTTGGCAGTGAACATTTCTTTGGGAAATGAGCCCTAAGGTAGTGACCCTTCTTGTAATCTGGTATTGTTATTACATAATATATTGTGAGCTAACACTCACTGTGGTTTTTCCTAGTTTTGGGTTTTCCATGTAAAACTCATGGTGTTCATGTGTGATGGATTGTGGTTGTTTAGAAGTTCTATGTTTAATTTGCTTTGTTATTGCATGTGGTAAATGGATTACTAGTTTAGTAAGAAAGAGGTTCAATAGAGTACTAATTCATCCCCCTCGCAGTACTTTGGGTATTCAACCCTACACTGTCCAACCTTGTATATGGTGTTGATGCGATAATGCCTTTAAAGTTAGAAATTCCTTCATTACAAGTTTCCCTAAGGGACATTCTTGATGACAACATGGAAAGAGAAAAGAGATTACAACAAGTTGAGATGCTCGATGAAAAATGGATCAACACTCTTGACCAACTTAAGGCTTATCAGAAGAGCATCCAATAGTCATATAATGAACGTGTAATCCATCGTTCATTCGAAGTTGGAGACTTGGTACTTGTTATCCTATTTTGCCCCCTAGCCAAATAGTCTAAAGATCCATGAGATCTTGGTGTTTCCCCTTCTGTGGATGCAAGGAAAAACATCAAAAAATGGTTGTCCCAAAAAATTTAGAGTTTTCCTTCTATTTTTTTGCCTTGTCAGGATGTCAGAGTTTGGGCTTTACCTCTTCACCATTGTCAAGATCAAAGTCCCGAACTCTGCCCCTTTTCTCCTTTCAAAAGTGCTCTAAGTGTTGTATTGCCAAAGTTCGAAGTTCTCTCCTTTCACCTTCCTTCCTTCGGAATGCAAAAGGCCTGAAGGCCAAAATTTGACTCTTTCCCTTTGTAGAGATTTTGCTAACTATTTTGTTTTCAGAGGTTGGGGTTCCGTCTTCTCACCTTCCATCTTCTTCATAAAAGGCTGAAGGTCGAAGGCCTGATGACTGACTCCTGATGGGCCACATGGCAATTTTTCCACCATTCCATGGGGATTATTTTATTAAGGAAAAAGTGATCATGGAACCACAGAATGAGGATAGGTGGTAGTAACATCATCCAGATAGAAAGGGTCAGGACTTGAGTCCCGCTTCTTTTCATTTCCAACATTTCTAAGTATTTCAGAGTTTTAGACTTTGGGGTTTTCATCTTCCCTCTTCCTTTCTTTGGAAGGAGGAAGGCAAAAGGCCCAGACTCTGAAATCTACCACTCTTAAAGGTTCTAAGGCTTTCTACCATTCCATGGGATTATTTATTAAAGAAAAAGGTTACAAAGGAATCATGAGAAGGTGACACGTGGCACATCGAGGCCAAAAGACAGAATCTCCAAGGTTTGATCTCCACTAAGGTAAAATCTTCTAAGTATAAATGGTGGATCTCGGGGTTTTGGTCTTCTTCCTTCTTTCTTTTGCAAGTGATAGGGTGGAGGGTTGGAAGTTCAAACTCCAAAATGCTGATGACTTCTTTCTTCAAGGAGAAAACATGATTTTAGAGGCCAATCCTCTGCATATACTTAGCAATGCCATATTATCATATGTAATACCAAATTATTTAGCGCTTCATACAACTTTCATATCGTTGTGCCTTATACAAGGCCACACCACCATATTGACCTGTGCTGACTCAAAAGGTCACCCTCTGCAGCTCTGAGAATTTCAAATGCTACAGCTTGTATTTCATATGAAGTACCATTGAGATTCTTGTATATTGTTTTTATAAGCCAAGCTTTGCATTCTTTGCTTGGTGGCTTTACACCATCTATGTCTCTTCTTATTATGTGTGCTCTTTGTTAGAGCATATGTTAGGATTTATGACCTTCAAACTATTGTGTGTCTCCTTCAATGGCATCATCATATTATATGACCTCCACATTACAAAGGGGCCATACTCTTTATATTATGCATCTTCATAACAAGGCTAGCAGTGTTCATTTCATGAACTGAGAAATATGATTTTCTAATGGAGTGGCTTTGATCTTTATATCATGTGCCTTCAATATAAAGGACTACATGATCTTCATATTTGATACATCGATAGCTTATAAAATTTGTACTTTAGATTCAATGACTACACCTCATTAGATCCCTTATTTGAAACTCTATCATCATTGTTTCACACTCTCTTTTATTGACATAGGCTCAAAGACTCATTATGCACCATACTTATAGCTTAACTTTGGAGATTTGAATCCTTTTGTTCAATCTGGCTTTTATCTGAATCTAAATTTGAACCGTAGTGAAAAAATTTCAAAATGGTGTGCAATAGTTGTGCAACAGTTCTTGGCAACTGGCTGGGAAAATTAGCCTGCTCATTGCGAACCCAGAGAAAATAGTGCCTTATCTATTGGGCAATAGAGTCAAATATTGCAACTAACAGGCCACTGAAACCTAATATTTTTATGTAGCTAAGACTTATTGAAAGCAACAAACTGAATCTGGAATCTAATGTTGCAACTGCAACTTATTACTGAATTACTAAATCTAAATTGCCTTCAAAGTAAACTGATAGGGATATGTCCATTTACAAAGACAACAAAATAACTACCGTGTCTAATGATTCTTCTCCATTGAATCCACATTGAACTATTAATGGACCAAATGAAATACATGAAAAAATATAATAAAAACTTGTATCATTTCGCCTTCCTTCTTCCCGGAGACTCATCCTTGGCATCAAAACACTAGTCAGGTTGATCTACATATTGTTCTTGCTTGAGCGGAGGGTGGGAAGGGAATATTGAGCATTGAAACTCATTTCTTTTCTTGTACATGAAGGCTTCTATTAACAAGACTTCATTAGTGATCTCTTTTTCATGCTTTTCCACATAATCATGACCAATAATGGCATCAAAACTAGGCTTGCAGGTGGTAGAGCTTCCAATAACAGTCTTGAATTTGATTGACCTCTCTTCTTCATAAGAGCATAATGGTGTATGAGGCGACTCCTCATGCCAGTCTTCATTACATGAGTCTCTTGATGCATCATTTTCATGGAGCTCACTTTTTCCTTTATCATGATCACCCAATTTTGAGCAAAACACTTCTAGATCATCCCAAAAAGAATCATTTTCAGACTCTGGTGCAGGAGCACCTACCTGACAGCTGGCCTTCATGAGGCAGTTAGTTGTTTTAGGTCTTGTTTATGTTTCCAAGAAGGTCTGATAAGACCAACTGCATGTAATAAGGTCATGCTGATCATGATAAGATCATGCTGACCATGCTTTGCTATTTTTAGCCAGTTTGTTAGGATAGTTGTCATGATGTATGTTCGGTTGGACCTCCCAGCCGCCTGGAGAGTTCCCAGCCGCTTGGAGTCGGGTCAGTAGTACTCATAGGAAAATCTATTTAAGCATGAGGATCGGTTGACTGTAGATCATCGATCGGTAGTATAGTATTGCATTGAGCAGAGGAGTTAGAGTGTGCTGTGAGAGAAACAATATATTGTATTGCATCTTTGAAATCAATAAAGATCCTATTTTCATCTTCTGTTTGATCTCCTTTGTGTAATCAATTTGCTGGTTTGGGTGGTTTCATGGATTCACTGATCCATTCCACCGGTTGATTCGTCTGATCGGTGGAATGGTTATGTACAGTAGGGTAGGTGTTAGTTAGTTTGTTTGCATGCAGGTGTGCAGGATCGCCATCAAGAGATGTTGAGGACCCTAGCATGGGCATGTGCTAGGTCGAGCTGATAGAGTTTGGAAGATCACCCTGAGAGTGGATCGAGTCATCCCAGAAGGATCGGCGAAGTGAAATTTTGCTAAGGTTGAAAGTTTGTTAAAACGGCATCATCAGGATATTTCTGCTTATATCCTGCAGTCGCTTCGGGCATCATCATCTGAGTAAGAGGAAATCGGCATGATGCGGTTGAGTGCATGAAGTGAATGTGCGTCGGGGTGATCATCATCAGGAGGTGCCGAGGAGGAGCGTATCGGCATAAGGAAGAAGATCGGGTTGATCGCGGGCCGAAAAAACTAAGTTTGGCCAACAGCAGGATATGACGTCATCATCATCAGGATATACGTCATCAGGATATTTCAGAGCAGCAGGATATTGAGGAGCTGCAGGTGACGTCATCATCATCAGGATATACGTCATCAGGATATCAGGTGACGTAAGCATCGGAAGGGACGGTGCGAGGAGTTAAGGTTTGTCATCATCAGGATAAATGGAAGGAACCGGATGTTCTTTATCCTGTTGATTATCATGATGTTGAATATCATGATGCTGAAGATAGTGAAGGTCGAAGTTGTCGGTGAGATGAAAAGTGGACATCAGGAGGATGTTCGCGCTGGTTGAACATGATGATGCTATCGATAATCGAATAAGGTGATGCTATTGACATGCGAAAGGGTGAGGGCTTGCCATCAGGAGGATATAGGTCGGCACAGTAAATATGATGATGCTGACAGTGTTAAGTCAAATATGATGATGATGATGATGATGATGATGATGGGCTGCAGACATCGATGCTGTATGTTAAGGTTATAGTGTGGATGCCTCTACATCATAGTGGTATCAGAGCTCAGCAAAACATCTGGGCTGTTGTGTGTTGATTCTGTCACCGAAAGGGCAGAGGTAGAGTTGATTGTGTGTTGTGTGTTGAGTGAGAGGTTGACAAAAATGCCTCCAAAAGGTAGTGGTACTGCAAGGGAATTGCAGGAGATGAAGGAGAAACATGCCAGAGAGATGAGGAAGATGAAGGAGCTTGCTGAAGCACTTCAAGCCAGGCTTACAGCCCTGGAAAAGAACAAAAAGAGGGAAGTGGAAGATAGTGAGTCTGAAGAAGATGAAGATACTGTTGAAGAGTATGAAGAGGTAGCTGAAGATCTGGATGCTGAAGACCAGAGACTTGCAAAACTGTTAAAGGCAGTGCAGAGTGATAAACCTAAGGTAAAGGTTGATGTTTCCAAGTATACTAGAAGTTTGAATGAAGATGAATTGCTGGATTGGATTGCTGCACTTGATAATCACTTTGAATGTGAAGATATTGCTGAGGATCAGAAGGTAAAGATTGCAAAGACCAAGTTAGGAGGTCATGCTTTGGTATGGTGGGATTATGTACAAGCAGAGAGAAGGAAACAAGGGAAGTCAAAGATCACTTCATGGGATAAGATGGTAGCAAGGATAAAAGGTAAATTCTTGCCAAGGGATTATGAAATCCAGATGTTTAAGAAGCTGCAATTTTTAAGGCAGAAGGAAAGGGATGTGAAGGCATATACTGAGGAGTTTTATAAGTTGAGTATGAGATCTGGTCATCATGAGAATGAGGTAGAGAAGGTGGCTAGGTACTTGGCTGGTTTGAGATTTAACATACAGGATGAGTTAGTTTTAGCTAACCCTAAGAATGTGGAGGATTGTTATCAAATGGCAATCAGGATTGAAGAAAAGATGAATAGAGGACATGATAAGTCCATGAGAGGAAGAGGAAACAATATGAGGGGAAGAGGAGCAGCCCCTACACAAAAGCAAACCAATGAGGGTCAAGAAGACACTGGTAAAGGACAGGGACAGTCTGATTTCAGAGGTGGATGGAAAGGTAATAGAGGTAGATTTGGAGGTGGTAGAGGTTCTACTACATTTTCAGGAAAGTGTTACACCTGTGGAGAGTTTGGTCATCCATCCTTCAAATGTCCAGAAAACAAAGGTTCATCATCCAGAAATGATAGAACTAATGACAAGAGAGTACAACTTGTGCAAGAAGAGACAGTAGAGCAAAGTGTGCAGAGTTCAAACACTTATCAAAAGGATAAGGAGCCCGATAATTATGCATACCCAGAGAGTGGAGAGTCTCTGATGATGAGAAGAACAGTGACTACCATGACGGTACCTGACAAAGAATCCCCACAAAGAAGAGCTCTTTTCAAGACCATATGTAAGAGCAAAGGTAAAGTATGTAAGGTTGTCATTGACACTGGTTCAACAGACAACATGGTATCTCAGGAGATGGTGGATAAACTAAATTTGGAAAGGATTCCACATCAGCACCCTTACAAGGCATCTTGGGTGAGTGATAGTCAATCACTTTTTGTCTCTGAACAGGCATATGTGGATTTTCAGATTGGAGCATATCAGGATAGAATTTTGTGTGATATTTTGCCCATGGAATGTTGTCACCTACTGTTGGGTAGACCATGGCAATTTGACAGAAGGGTATTGTATGATGGGTATGCTAATACCTACACCATCAAGAAAGATGGGAAGACTATGAAGTTGATGCCATTACAGGCAGATGCTGCAGCACAGGGGGCAGCCAAAATCATTCTAATAGGAAAGAAAGAGTATGTGCAGATGCCTACAGGAGCAGGCATAAAGGCAGATGAAAACACTGCAGGAAAAGGAGTTGTTCAGGACAACAGGTTGAAGAAAGTTTTAGTTTTGACTGACAGAGGTCAGCAGCAGGTGCAGAAACAGGTTTGCACACAGCAATCAGTTGAGAGGAATGACAAGGATGTTGTCATAGTTGGGACTATTGCTTGTCCTATAAAGATTGAAAGGAAGATAGGGTTGAACATTTCAGAAGTTCCAGAGGCAGTTCAGACAGAGGTTCTGGTCAAACAATCTGACAAACACAAAGACAACCTGAGAAAGGCCTACATTGACAGGCATGAGGATTTACTTGCCAGAAAGCAAGTTACAGTTCAGAAGACTTGGAGCAGCCAAGAGCCAGCAGAGGACAAAGCTGGAACAGTTCAGCATATTGCTAAGGCAAAGTGTAAAGGTGGAGGACTTCCACATACTAAACTCATGGGACATGAGTTCTTTTCATTTTTAGACTCTGGTGCAGGAGCACCTACCTGACAGCTGGCCTTCATGAGGCAGTTAGTTGTTTTAGGTCTTGTTTATGTTTCCAAGAAGGTCTGATAAGACCAACTGCATGTAATAAGGTCATGCTGATCATGATAAGATCATGCTGACCATGCTTTGCTATTTTTAGCCAGTTTGTTAGGACAGTTGTCATGATGTATGTTCGGTTGGACCTCCCAGCCGCTTGGAGAGTTCCCAGCCGCTTGGAGTCGGGTCAGTAGTACTCATAGGAAAATCTATTTAAGCATGAGGATCGGTTGACTGTAGATCATCGATCGGTAGTATAGTATTGCATTGAGCAGAGGAGTTAGAGTGTGCTGTGAGAGAAACAATATATTGTATTGCATCTTTGAAATCAATAAAGATCCTATTTTCATCTTCTGTTTGATCTCCTTTGTGTAATCGATTTGCTGGTTTGGGTGGTTTCATGGATTCACTGATCCATTCCACCGGTTGATTCGTCTGATCGGTGGAATGGTTATGTACAGTAGGGTAGGTGTTAGTTTGTTTGTTTGCATGCAGGTGTGCAGGATCGCCATCGAGAGATGTTGAGGACCCTAGCATGGGCATGTGCTAGGTCGAGCTGATAGAGTTTGGAAGATCACCCTGAGAGTGGATCGGGTCATCCCAGAAGGATCGGCGAAGTGAAATTTCGCTAAGGTTGAAAGTTTGTTAAAACGGCATCATCAGGATATTTCTGCTTATATCCTGCAGTCGCTTCAGGCATCATCATCCGAGTAAGAGGAAATCGGCATGATGCGGTTGAGTGCATGAAGTGAATGTGCGTCGGGGTGATCATCATCAGGAGGTGCCGAGGAGGAGCGTATCGGCATAAGGAAGAAGATCGGGTTGATCGCGGGCCGAAAAAAACTAAGTTTGGCCAACAGCAGGATATGACGTCATCATCATCAGGATATACATCATCAGGATATTTCAGAGCAGCAGGATATTGAGGAGCTGCAGGTGACATCATCATCATCAGGATATACATCATCAGGATATCGGGTGACGTAAGCATCGGAAGGGACGGTGCGAGGAGTTAAGGTTTGTCATCATCAGGATAAATGGAAGGAACCGGATGTTCTTTATCCTGTTGATTATCATGATGTTGAATATCATGATGCTGAAGATAGTGAAGGTTGAAGTTGTCGGTGAGATGAACAGTGGACGTCAGGAGGATGTTCGCGCTGGTCGAACATGATGATGCTGTCGATAATCGAATAAGGTGATGCTGTTGACATGCGAAAGGGCGAGGGCTTGCCATCAGGAGGATATAGGTCGGCACAGTAAATATGATGATGCTGACAGTGTTAAGTCAAATATGATGATGATGATGATGATGATGATGATGGGCTGCAGACATCCATGCTGTATGTTAAGGTTATAGTGTGGATGCCTCTGCATCAGACTCATATTCACCCTTTTACACAAGAGGACTTACTTTTTGTTCCTTTACAAGCTGAGGTAAAGATTTTGTATCCTTTGATGGCTAGTACTTTTCAGCTTCTAGATTCTTTTGCAAGTACTTTTCAGCTTCAAAGAGAATCAATCCATTATCATCTACCCCATTCTCTTCTTGATTTGGATGCATCTCTAAATCATCTCCTTCAAGATGTGAAAAATCATGGCAGAAATAAAAACACCCATTATTTGTAGATTCAACAGCAATTTCTTTTGCAACTTCTTCCTCAAGATGTGGTATAGATGATGCATCATTCTTCATCCAGTACTTTTCATCTTCAAAGCCCCTCTTCAAGTACTTTTCAACTTCTAGAAGAGTTAATTCATAATCCTTCTCTGAATATTCTTCATCACTTGACTGAGCCTCTGACTTACATCTTACCACATGTGAATGATGCTCAGGATTGGCTAGGAATACTAGATAAACAGGGTCTACCTCTTTTCTTGTTTTTTATCTTTGAGACTCAAATTTTCGTTGACATCAAAATGACAAAGAACCTAATATGTGACTTCTATTGGTTGATTTGTAGACACAGAGGCTTGCAAAGCACAATTTTCAAAATATTTGTGCATCTTTTGTGTCTAAGGGAGAATTTCTTCTACAAACTCACCGCATTGATAGTACTGTCCATAAGGACTTTGAGATACGAAATATAGATCAACATGATACAATTCTTGACATTTTAGCTCATTTAGCTCATGGGTGAGGGTCTTTATAAGTTCTTTTACTTCCAACATCTCCTTATGATTTGGTAAATCAGCAAGGAGGGTGGGTGGATTAGGACCTATATGCATTTGGCTACAAGAAAGAGCTTGAGACGGGATGTTTGCACGAGGGAACAACGATGCTAACGTCAAAGGAAGAAATTTACCAGCCTCTATGATGTTATTTTCAACTCTAATAGCAAGACTATATGATTCAGGTAGAGTTTATCCTCCTAAGGCTTGTATCATAATAGAGATTTTAGGGTCTAGGGCCTTCAAATAATATAGAAATGCAAAAATTAGAGGAGGTCTCATATCAACTGAGAATTTTTTCCATACCTTGTTGAATCTTGCATTGAAATCACATATGCATTTTATAGGATGCCTCTTGATTGTGATAAGACTATGGGTAAGCGTGTTGACATATGTCCTTTCTTGGAATTGCTTGTAGATGAGCCCTCCTAGCTGATCCCATCCAGTGATTGAACTGGGATGCAAACCTCTATACCATTCCCTTACTTTGCCTTTGAGGGAAGATACCAACAATAGAAGAGCTCCATTCTCAATTGTAATATTGTGAATGGTGCACAAATTAGCAGCATCCGGAATATGGTCTGCTGGAGAAACTGATCCATCCATAAGAAAATAAGGTAATGCTTTCCATGCTACCTCAGGAACCTAACCCTATTGTTGAAGAAGAAGAGCACTTGAATCCCAAGTCACAAAAGGCAAATTTCTTACAGGAATATTAAGCTGCACAAAAATATTTGAGGCTGCCATGATCTGCAGAAATAAAAATTTGAGAAAAATTCTCTAGTAGAGTTGCCATATGGAAAATTCATGCTCCCATGAATAGATATTTTTGTGATTTTCCATCAAAAACCACAAAATACAAAACAAAGATTCAATTAAAAAAAGACCCAAGTCTTTGATTCCAGTCCCACCGGGCATGCCAAAAATTGTTGATGCTTAAATTTGCAGGTTAATCACCAACATGGGAAATCCTAAGAATGTGGGACTTGACTCTTAAGATAACCTCTAGATTTTAAAGAAGATGGTTCTTCTCTATGGGGTTTGATGTTAAGGGAAGAAAAAACAAGATTAAATAAAATACCTAAATTACTAAGGCAAAGCACCAGATTCATAACCTAACCCAACAACACAATGATCAAACCCTAAAAGATTCACTGGAAAACTAAAGAGCATCAGCATGATTAATAACCCAACATATGAAACAGATTTATCAAAGGCTCAGAATAGAAAGAAAGAAGAAAGAAACAAAGACAAATCCAGGTTTGCACAGAGCACCACTTCTCTTCATTGTTTGAATAGAGAAAAAAAATACATAGGCAAAATTGCACAATATACAATATTTGAATCCTTCATGAGAAGAATCTATTGACGCAAGAAAAAAATGTCTATGCTCTGCTGATAAAAATTCTCTGATCATTCCAATCTCTAACTCCACTTCTGTGACCTAGATTCAAGCTATTTAAAGTCAAAACCCCTTTATGATCTTCTCCAACTACCCAGAAATATCTGTAACTGTAATCCCATTGATTCTGACTCTGGTAACTAAAAATAGAGTTAACTGGCTCTTTCTATTTTCCCTCCATAGTTGTAGCTCCATTTCTTTGACCTGCATGAGAAATTCCCACTCATTTGTCATTCCTGTAACTTCACCCTTTGTAAAAATAAAGTGGTGCTTTACTTATTTTCAAGGTTGCATCTTTACTTTTCCAATGACTTAAAAGTCATATAAGATATATGAGTCTTTAATAAAGACTTATCTTTATTGGCTTGGAGGGACCCACTTGATTCTTTTAATATTGACTCTTTACTTATTTAAAAATCTCATTTTAATCTCCCCCGTGATCTTTTTGCTCACATAAGACTCTTTATTATTTAATAAAGCTCTTGGCTTATTTGGAGGAGGGCCCCACAGTAATTAAACATTAAAATATTACCCAACCTGTTTGGAGACTCACATGACTTTTTACCTTGGGTGAATTTTATAAAATTGAAACAAATTTATTTAACTTGCTTCCACTTGCTCCATGCATCACACTAGCACTCATCCAGAGTGTATTTTCTCCCCTTCTATTGCAAACTAGCATTTTTGTGCCACGTGGTGGCTTCCACTTCTCCTTGAGCAAGCTCTCTCATTACATCTTTCCCAAATGCCTGCCAGTCATTGATTTATTTTTGCATCTGATGGTTGTTCTAAATCTTCATTGGAGACTCATTTATGTTGCCTGAAACCCTATCTCTATAGCTTGCTTTACTATTTTTACCTCTGTAGTGGCTGCTAGTGACTCGGATTCATCCTCTAAAGGCTGTAGTTTTACCAATGTTGAGCCTTTGTTGATAAATATTTATTATATGCCTTTGTGTCGATCCCTTATTTTCTGAAGTTTGGAATTGCAGTGCCTTCATTATCATTTGAATGTTTCATATATTGTGCACCATGGATAGTATCTCAAGCTTATTGTGGTTGAGCTTTGCTTGCATTGGCAGTGTCATCTTTTGTGTTGGCTTGAGTGATGTATTATGAGCTGATTGTTGTGTCTTTGGCGATGACTAATCATATGGGGCCGTATCACTTTTGTGAATGGCTACCTCTAAATGATTTATGCCTCCTTCATAAAGCCTACAATGCCACTGAGTCCCTTGTTCTTTTATGGCTTGCGCCATTCTTAATGTTATTTCTTTTCTAGACTCTATATCTTCATTTCGCCCTAACAACACTACTCCATATTTTCTTGATGTTGAGCCTTCACTTTGATCTGGTGACCTTTTGAAAGGCTACGCTCATTAGTGGTGCCTACACTACAAAGGTCGATCCTCTTATATCTGTGCCTCAACTTTTATGAGCAGTGCCATTTGATATTATGGCTCAAGATTTTTATGCTATTTTTTGCACCTTCTTGAACTCCATGAAGTGGCTTCAAGCTTGTGCCTCTTTAATTTGAAAGGTCATGCCTTTAAAAATGGCAGCACCTTGTATTTGGTTGAGTCTTGTATTTTCTAGATGTTAAGCATCTCCTTGGTCTGTATGAAACAATGCCATCTTTCATATGCTCTGTAGACCTTGTGACTTGGTGAATGATATGCTGGATTTTAGAGGTGAATCCTCCGCATGTACTTAGCAATGCCATATTATCATAGGTAATGCCAAATTATTTAACGCTTCATACAACTTTCATATCACTCTGCCTTATATAAGGTTGTGCCACCATATTGACCTGTGCTGACTCAAAAGGTCATCCTCTGCAGCTCTGAGAATTTCAAATGTTGGAGCTTGTATTTCATATGAAGTACCATTGAGATGCTTGTATATTGCCTTTATAGGCCGAGCCTTGCATTCTTTGTTTGGTGGCTTTACACCATCCGTGTCTCTACTTATTATGTGTGCTCTTTGTAAGAGCATATGCTAGGATTTATGACCTTCGAACTGCTATGTGTCTCCTTCAATGGCATCATCATATTATATGACCTCCACATTACAAAGGGGTTGTACTCTTTATATTATGCATCTTCATAACAAGGCTGGTAGCGTTCATTTCATGAACTGAGAAATGTGATTTGCTAATAGAGTGACTTTGATCTTTATATCATGTGCCTTCAATATGAAGGACTGCATGACATTCATATTTGATACACCGGTAACTTATAAAATTTGCACTTTGGATTAAATGACTACAGCTCATTAGATCCCTTATTTGAAACTCTATCATCATTGCTTCACATTGTCTTCTATTGACATAGGCTCAGAGACTCATTATGCACCATACTTATAGCTTAAATTTGGAGATTTGAATCCCGCTATTCAATCTAAATTTTATCTGAATCTAAATTCAAACTGTAGTGAAAGAATTTCAAAATGGTGTGCAAGAATTGTGCAATAGGGACCAAGTAAACATAAAACTTTGGTTATCACAAAGTAAGTGTGTGAATACTATTTTGCATAGATTTAGCATGTAGGATTGCAATCCAGTTACAATTCCTTTATTGGTTGGTACTAAGCTTTCATTATATATGTGTCCTAAGAATGAAGATGATTTAAAGGACATATCGGATGTACATATGCTAGTGTTATAGGAAGTTTGATGTATGGAATGGTTTATACTAGACCAAATATTACCCAAGAAGTGGGAGTTTTGAGTATTTTTATGTCTAACCCTGGTAGACAACATTGGAATTATGCAAAGAGGGTGTTAAGATATTTGTGTCATACTTCTAATTACTATTTGGTTTATTCTAGTAGTAACAACATCGATAAGACATTGGACATACATGGTTTTGTTGATGTAGATTGGGCAAGTGACTTGGATAGTCGAAGATCCACTAGTGGCTATGTGTTTACTTTGTTTGGAGGAGCTGTGAGTTGGATGACTAAAAGGCAGCCCACCATTTCTTTATCCACCATTGAAGTAGAGTATATGGTTTTTGCACATGTCTCTAAGGAGGTAGTTTGGTTACGAAGATTGTGTATAGGTATTGGCTTTGATTGTAGGATTATTTAGATTGCTTGTGATAGCCAAATGGCAATATGTTTGGCCAAGAACCTCATGTATCATGCACAGACTAAGCATGTAGATGTTTAATACCATTTTGTTCGTGAAATGATTGTTAATGGTCAGATTGACATGAAAAAGGTTAACACTCAAGAGAATGTTGCAGATTCACATACTAAATCTATGAGCACAAAAACATTTACGTGGTGTAGGAAGGTCATGGGCCTTTTTCCTAGTGCTTAATTGTTTTATGTTTTTTGATGGATGTATTTATAATGTATGATGTCAAGTGGGAGAATGTTAGGATTAAGGTGCCATCAACCTTGTAAATCCTATGTAATTAATTACTCCTAATATTGTTTGTAAATCATTCATAATGGATGAAGTATTCACCACGTAGCAATCTTGTGGGGGTCTGTTGTCAACACCCCTAGAAGCCACATTTTATATATAAATTTCCATTGTAAATATGGATCGTTAATAATTAGGTCACAGATTTGACGGTAGAGGTTATGTTAGTTTTTCTTGCCCTAGAAGGCAACCCCTTTATGAAGATATTGTATTATGGTTGTGGATGAGTATTATAGGCATTGTTGGATTGAAGACTAAAGAGGAGATTAGTAGTGTTGTATTGTAGACTATATTGAAGTTAATATAGACTGGTGCATCTTTTCTTGTGTGGAGTTTTTTTTCCTAAAAGGGTTTTTCCATGTAAACACTATGTTATGTGTTTGATATTCTGTTCTATTATTTCTTTGTCTTGATTTCATACTATCTCCATTTTGGTTTTGCACTAGATTAATAGTTACAGTTGTAATCAGATTTCCATTCTATAGTTGTTCACCTTCATTTTTAACAATGTTCCATATCTACATATGCAAGTTTTCTTGTATTTTGAAGACATGGATGATGCACAAATTTTTTCAGTCTATCATTCAAAAAATGTAAAAAAAATATTAGTTACATTGAAGCACAAAGTTTATATATAAAATAATAGATTTACAAAATACTGATAACATACTTGTATGCTTTATTGATGTGGATCTTCCCGAGGATTCCATGCGTGAACAACAGAATGAAAATTTTCATTCCTAATCATTTGTCAAATCAAGGTTGTCCATATCCAGTGCTCCATCTAACCATATGAATCCTTGAACATGTGGTGAACTTCTATATTGTCATTCATATCTAGACTAATAATCTTTTACTTTGATTCATTTTCTAGTATCTATTTTCAAAAGATTATATGTCATAGGTGCATGTAGTGTGCCATTATATGAGGATAATCAATAATATTCTTTTTTCGCCAATTTTGGGGTTTTCAAGGATTTGTTGGTGGTGTTCTAGGTATTAGTGCATGCAAATCAAGCTAGTACATATCTATTGCACTCAAAGTGAAGAATATTAGCGATGATCCAATTGAATGAAGCAAGACTATGGGAAGATAAACCATATGGTGATTGTTTGTTTGGTATCCTGAATATTATTAATTTTTTGTTTTATATGAAAAAGTAGGGTAGAATTTTTATGTTACCATTACCAATTATATATATTCACTAAAAAAATAATTATTACCTTTGATTTTTAAAATATATTTAATTATCATTTGTTTAAAAGTTTATAGAAGTTTGCAATCCAAGATAAAAGAGCTTGTTTCCAAGCTAGCATTTAGCCAAACAAAGTAGGAAGGTCATTTTGAACAATAATATGAATGGTGTTTCTTCTCTTACAAGGCCAAACATATAATTGATAGTTTCATGACTTTTGTGCACTAGTTAGGAAGGAGAGGTGAAATTAAGGAAGCTAAATTGTGCTCCAACTTGAAGCTTCATAGGGTATAACATCGAATGTTAGCAACTTAAATAAGTTTATATTTTGTTGTAAAAGAAAATAAACTTTCCTTTAAGTTTATTTTAAGCTAATTCTATCATATGTGTATATACAAATATAAACATATTCTAAATTAAATGTTAAAGTACATAAATTAGACGTAAATGTAAAGGAGATAGGTATTTAACTTTGTGATTGAAGAATGAATGTTATTGATGAAGATTCTCGAATTTGGTCTATCACAATTCTAGAAAAGTGTGCCCTTAGCCTATATCTTGCCTTGGGTCAAAAAGTTATGTATGCACTTGAGAGGTTGAGTCCACAGAGTAGGGTCGAATCCATTCCTACATAAATGCTTAATCCCACAAAAATGATTTGTCAATATGTGTATCTCTGCTATGTAATTCACGTGATTGGTCTTTATTTCCTCTACCTTTTTTGTTGATCTAAAGACTAGTCATATTTAAAAATACCTTTGAAGGGTTATCATTATGTTCCAAGGGCACATGTTCACATAAGTCAACCTTCAGAAATGTGTCTATAAAATCAAATACATCATTCCTTAGCCATGCAAATGCACCAGAGTCGTGTGATGTAGAATTAGGTTCTTTTTAATGCTTTAAGTTGAAATGTTCCTAACATGCTCCTTTATATGTGTGAATGATATTCATGCTATCTAATGATGATGATGTGAGTGCATTTGAATTCCTTTAAATATAAATACTAATATATCACACAAAATTGTGTTAAGTCAGCCTTAGGTAGGAAAGGAATGGCTAGGAGTCAACCAAAACTTTGAATTTAAATTTTGAAAAGTAGGGGTCAAGTTCATGACCCGTGAAAATGACCCTAGGTAGGAAAATAATCAAATCTAGGTGGATAATGGATAAATTAGAATAGGTGCATAGATAAGTGTAATAAATACATAGTTTGGGTGAATATATCAAGGTATGTGCAAGTATGGATAAGTTGGGGGATAAACACATGGAAATATATGAGTGTAGGGATGGGTAAAGGTTAGGGGAAAGGACCCAACTTTGCACAAGATTATGCCATTTGTTGATATGTAAATGTATTAAGGCACTCTCCTCAAAATGGGCACAAAATGAAATGGGAAATGACATGGGTATGCGAATATTTCTATTACATTTTCCCATACTTTGAGGTGCATGCAATTCGTAGAATGATCGTGCATCTCAAAGTATGTAACACCCAAAAACATGCATGCAAATTAAATATTCAGATATAAAATGATATTGCGGGGGTCCTATTGATGGGTGTTTTTGCACAGAACAAATTATATAAAATACTGAGTACTTTATCTCTCCTGAAAGAAATCAAATCCCAACAAATCAAAAAGTGACTACCCCAAGGTTTCTCCTAGCCAAGTCTTGGCCTTGTTAAATGGCTCAATTATTCAATGTATTTGTTGTTACAGTAAGGGGCCTTAGATGAATCTGGACAAACTTTACAAACAAGGTTAAAATACGCATAAACTAATTAGTTTTCAGATTTAGCAATGCATAAGCAAACTGATCCAAACATATATTTCTCTAAAATGCATCATTTTAGCCTGTAACCAACAATGTGTCAACTTACATTCATGAAATATGAACCTTACAATAGCAATATGTAAGTTAAAAAGTCCTAGATTCTAAGTCTAAACTAACAAGATATGATAAAAAAAAATGTGCAAAAGCAAGGCATGATAGAGAAAGGTTATAAGGAAAACTAACTAAAATTAAACCCTTTCCAACATTCCAGCCTCATCAATGGATAGACAGGTTTGTAAACATATTAACCATCCTTGACTTGAATCCAAGATTCATGAAGGTGTAATCATCAATGGTGAATTTATGGGTGTTCACGCCAACCACACAAAGCAATTTACAATTAGAAAATACCAGTGGTATGAATACTTTAGAAACTCATCAAATACCCATGAATCTTCAGTCATCAAAAATGAAAGAACAAATCAACTTGGTGTTTATAAATCATGGAACAAGCTTTGTATGATGACAAGTTCAACAAATCTCAACAATTTCTATTCACTATCTTGACTAGAAATTATGAATTCAACTTGTATTAAGCTCAAAAGATTGATAAATATGACGATATTGTATTATGATTGTGGATGAGCATTACAGGAACTACTGGATTGAAGACTGAAGAGGAGATTGATAGTGTTGTATTGTAAACTCTATTGAATTTAATATAGATTGGTGCATCTCTTCTTGTGTAGATTTTTTTCTCAAAAGGGTTTTTCCACGTAAACACTGTGTTGTGTTCGATCTTCTATTCTATTATTTATTTGTGTTGATTTCATACTATCTCCATTTTGGTTTTAACTAGATTGATAGTTACAGTTGTAATCAAGTTTCCATTCTATAGTTGTTCACCTTCATTTCTAACATTTGGTATTAGATCCTGACCAGTTCTGTGTCTTGGGTGTAAGTGTGAGGGTTTTTCGAGTTGTAGTGGGAGTTTTGGTTGATTTTATTTTGCAAATTTGTGTAGAAGTCATGGCTACATCCTCATCCTGAATGGACATCAAAAAATTCAATGGAACGAGTTATGAGATGTGGGAGCTAAAAATGGAGGATCTCCTTCAAGAAAGAGATCAATGGTTAGCTGTGAAAAAAGAGAAGAAACCTGATACTATCAATCAAGATGAGTGAGACAAGATGGACAAAAAGGCAAGACAAACAATCCGGTTATGCGTTGCAGACTCTGTCCTTTTGAATGTCTCTACTAAGAATATTGCACATGTGTTATGGAAGTGGTTGGGTGAAATATAGCAAACCAAGAGCCTGGTAAATAAATTGTATCTCAAAAGAAAGTTATTTTCCCTTAAAATGAAGGAGGGTGATTCAATAACTGAGCACTTAAATACATTTAATTTAATTCTAAGTCAGTTAGCTTCTATGGATGTTAAGATAGATAAGGAAGATAAGTGTATTATGCTTCTTTGTTCCTTGCTGGAGTCTTGGGAGAATTTAATTCTTGCTATCGTTGAGCCAATACTAACCTCGGAGATCCAAAGATGGATGCCCTTGTTACAACTTTGTTGTCACAGGAAATGAGGAAGAAGGCTATGGATAGCTTGGTGGATGCTCTTAATGTCAGGAGGAGGTCTATGGAAAGAGGACCAAAAGGAGATCATAAGGGGCCTAAGGAATCAAAAGGTCAGTCTAAAATTCCTAGGAAGAAGAACAAAGTTAAGTGTTGGAACTATGGTAAGAGAGGGCATGTGAAGAAAGAATGCAGAAACCCAAAGAAATATTGGGATTCCTCTACCGAAAAGTCCTCAAATGCAAGTGATGAAGTTTTACTTTTTGCATGTAATACATTATGTCTAATGAACAATGGTTGATTGACTCAAGTTGCTCGTATCATATGACTTCTCATGGGAGGAATGGTTCTCCACATATGAGAAACATGATGGAGGTAATGTTTACCTTGGGGAAAACTCTACATATCTAATTGTTGGTCAGGGAAAGGTACATTTGTGCTTCAGTGATGGGAGGGTTAAAAACCTTCCTGGTGTTTTACATATTCTTGGATTAGATAGATCTTATCTCTATTTTAAAGTTGAATGATTCAAGAATGCATGTAACATTTAATAAGCATGGTTCCATATTGGTGAGAGGAAGCTTGGGGGTAGCTAGGGGAACAATTATGAGAACTCTATTTAGGGTTGAGGCCACTACAGTTTGTAGATTCACTAATGTAACTGAAACCGCTGAAAATACATGTATGTTGTGGCACCGTAGTTTGGGCCAAAAAAGTAAAAATGTTTTGAAAACAATTATGAATAAAAAGTTGTTGGATGGGTTCTCTTATTCTAATGAGCACTTTGATTTCTATGAGTATTGTGTGTTTGGTAAACAGAACAAAAAATATTTTCCTTTAGGAAGTAATAGAGCAAAAGAGAAATTAGAGATTATTCATTTAGATGTGTTTGGACCTATGGATAATGATTCTATTAGAAAATCTCGTTATTTTGTTACTTTCATTGATGATGTATTCAAGTTCACATGGATTTACTTTATGAAGCATAAATCTGAAGTTTTCACTAAGTTTAAGGAGTTTAAAGTCATAGTAGAGAACCATTTAGGACTTAAGATAAAAATATTAAGATCTGACAATGGAGGGGAATATTACTCTAATGAATTTGATGAGTTCTACAAGCATGCAAGTATCATAAGACAAAAGACAACTCCATATACACAACAACAAAATGGTGTTGCAGAAAGGATGAATCAAACAATAATGGTAAGAGCCAAAAGTATGTTAAGTGACATGCATAGTTGGAAAAATGCTTTTGGGTAGAAGTTGTGAGTACCATTTGTTACTTGTTAAACATATCTCCTTGTAAGGATTTTGATTCGACGCCTTATGAAGTGTGGATAGGTAAGAAACCTTCTATTTCACATTCAATGGTTTTTGGTTGTGAGGCTTTTTTCCATGTGCCTAAGGAAAAGCAATCTAAGTTGGATTCAAAAACACATAAATGCATCTTTATTGGATATGGTGAGAATGTAAAAGGTTATAATCTTTGGGATCCTCTAACCAAAAAGGTTATATTTACTAGAGATGTGTTTTTTAGGGAACTTAGAGCTTTCTGATCTTGTACAACCAGAAGAAAAAGAAAGGAAGAGGATAGTGTATTTTGATTTATAGTAGAAAAATACATATCAAGAAGAATAAAATGGTGGATTAGGGGATGGAGAAGAAGAAGATTCAAGTGAAAGTTTAGATGAGGAAAACTCTATTGTTACAGAAGAAGTTGAGCATATAGAAGAACATGACAAAGAATCTCTCACTCCACCTTTGAGAAGATCCACAAGACAATGGGATCCAGTTGATAGGTATAGTCCACAAGATTTTCGTTTTGTATTTTCTTTATTGAGTATTGACGATGAACCTAAATCCTATAGGGAAGTTATTCATGTAGATGATAGTGAGTTTTAGTAGCTAGCCATGCAGGAGGAGCTGATGGCTTTAGACTCGTGTGACACCTGGGATCTTGTATGTTTTCCCAAAGGAAGAAATGCTATAGGATGTAAGTGGGTCTTCAAGAAGAAGTTTGGAGCAGATGGTTCACTACAAAAGTACAAGGCTAGACTGGTAGCCAAGGGCCACTCCCAAAGAGAGGGAGTTAATTTCAATGAAATTTTCTCTCCTATTGCTAAATTATCTTCTATTAGATTTCTTTTATCCATTTCTGTAGCTTATGATTTTGAAATTGAGAAAATGGATGTTAAGACTGTATTTTTGCATGGATATCTAGAAGAAGAAATTTATATGCCACAACCTACAAGTTTTGAGGTAAAAGGGAAAGAACACTTGGCATGCAAGTTAAAAAGATCTCTTTATGGTTTAAAACAATCCCCCAGAATGTGGTACCAAAAGTTTGATTCATTTATTTTAAAATTGATCTTTGTTAGAAGTGAAGAGGGTCATTGTGTCTGCATTCGATGTATTGATGGTCATATTATGATCATTGCCTTGTATTTGGATGATATGTTATTTTTCAGTAACACCAAGGGTATGATCAATGAGTTGAAAGCTCAGCTTTTAGGTACATCTGACATGAAGGATCTAGGGCCATCTAGGTATATTCTGGGAATAGAGATCAAAAGGGACCAAGTAAACATGAAGCTTTGGTTATCACAAAGTAAGTATGTGAATACTATTTTGCATAGATTTAGTATGCAAGATTGCAATCCAGTTACAATTCCTTTACCAGTTGGTACTAAGATTTCATTAGATATGTGTCCTAAGAATGAAGATGATTTAGAGGACATGTCTAATGTACATATGCTAGTGTTGTAGGAAGTTTGATGTATGCAATGGTTTGCACTAGACCAAATATTGCCCAAGCAGTGGGAGTTTTGAGTAGTTTTATGTCTAACCCTGGTAGACAACATTAGAATTATGCAAAGGTGTTAAGATATTTGCATCATAATTCTAATTACTATTTGGTTTATTCTAGTAGTAACAATGTCAATAAGACATTAGACATACACGGTTTTGTTGATGCAGATTGGGCAGGTGACTTGGATCGTCGAAGGTCCACTAGTGGCTATGTGTTTACTTTGTTTGGAGGAGCTGTGAGTTGGATGAGTAAACGGCAGACCACCATTGCTTTATCCACGATTGAAGTAGAGTCTATGGTTATTGCTCATGTCTCTAAGGAGGTAGTTTTGTTACAGAGATTGTGTACAAGTATTGGTTTTGATTGTAATATTATTCAGATCGCTTGTGATAACCAGAGTGCAATATGTTTGGCCAAGAGCCTCATGTATCATGCACAAACTAAGCATGTGGATGTTTAATACCATTTTGTTCATGAAATGATTTTTAATGGTCACACTGAGCTGAAGAAGGTTGACACTGAAGAGAGTGTTGCAGATTCACTTACTAAACCTATGAGCACAGAAAAATTCACGTGGTGTATGAAGGTCATGGGCCTTGTTCGTACTGCTTAGTTGTTTTATGTTTTCCTATGGATGCATTTATAATGTATGATGTCAAGTGGGAGAATGTTAGGATTAAGGTGCCATCAACCTTGTAAATCCTATGTAATTAATTACTCCTAATATTGTTCGCAAATCATTCATAAGAGATGAAGTATTCACCAAGTAGCAACCTTGTGGGGGTCCAGGGTCAACGCCCCTGGAAGCCACATTTTATATATAAATTTCCATTGTAAATATGGATCATTAATCATTAGGTCACAAATCTGACAGTAGAGGTTATGTTGGCTTTTCTTGCCCTATAAGGCAACCCGTTTATGAAGATATTGTATTATGGTTGTGGATGAGTATTACAGGCATTGTTGGATTGAAGACTAAAGAGGATATTAATAGTGTTGTATTGTAGACTCTATTGAAGTTAATATAGACTGGTGCATCTCTTCTTGTGTGGAGTTTTTTCCTAAAAGGGTTTTTCCATGTAAAAACTATGTTATGTGTTTGATATTTTGTTCTATTATTTCTTTGTGTTGATTTCATACTATCTCCATTTTGGTTCTGCACTAGATTAATAGTTATAGTTGCAATCAGTTTTCCATTCTATAGTTGTTCACCTTCATTTCTAACAATGTTCCATATCTACCTATGCAAGTTTTCTTGTATTTTGAAGACATGGATGATGCACAAAATTTTTTAGTCTATCATTCAAAAAATGTAAAAAAAGTATTAGTTAAATTGAAGCACAAAGTTTATATATAAAATATAGATTTAGGAAATACTAATAACATACTTGAATGCTTTCTTGATGTGGATCTTCCCGAGGATTCCATGCATGAACAATAAAATGAAAATTTTCATTCATAATTATTTGTCAAATCAAGGTTATCCATATCTAGTGCTCCATCTAACCATATGAATCCTTGAACATGTTGTGAACTTCTATATTGTCATTCATATCTAAAGCAATAATCTTTTACTTTCATTCATTTTCTATATCTATTTTCAAAAAATTATGTCATAGGTGCATGTAGTGTGCCACTATATGGGGATAATCAATAATATTCTTTTTTTGCCAATTTTGGGCTTTTCAAGGATTTGTTGGTGGTGTTATAGGTATTAGTGCATGCAAATTAGACCAATACATATCTACTGCACTCAAAGTGAAGAATATTATCGATGATCCAATTGAATGAAGCATGCTAGTTAATTAAACACGACATTTTGCTTAATATGACCTTATACACCTTAAGGTTATCCCAAACTGCATCAAATGATCAATTAGATGGGAATGAGACATATTTTCCAAATGTTCACGTAGCTCATTGTTAGTGATTGGTTATCTTGAAGAAAATTTTCACAAAGACTACAGATGATTTTTGTGCACGATGTCTCACAATCATGTTCATCATATAACATCTAAATCATGGGTGTCAACCAAAATGGTGATCCCTATACCGAAATAGATGTTTGAAAAGTTCATGTAGATGTACTCATCTCATGTGCAGTTCTAACCAATCACATCTACCACCAGGAAACAATGTTGGAAATGCCATATTGAGTAAGCCTATTGTCACATACTCATTGATAGGAGGTGCACCGAATCTTGGCCAATCAATAAATGTTCCTAAATCCACATCAGGGTTATTCACAAATGCATGATTAATTTAATCTCTCTTGGGGCGTTAGATGGTTTGGAAGCCATTAATATTGTGTGATCAATAATATTTCCTTCATCCATCTCCATCAATGGACCCACAAATATAATTTCATTTGCATCAAAATCAAACTCCATATGCATTGAGTTTAGTTGGTTGAACATATCTTCATTAGAGTTTGGTGAAAGTTCACTGAGACCATTTTCATCAATTTGGTTTAATTTTGTATTTTAGTGTCTTATATACTCGCTCTCTATTGACCTTAAAAATATTAATTTGTGTCATGTTGATCCCTTCTTTGAACAATAATAATTGGTAGATCTTTTATTCAATGTGACAAAACCTTAGAAATATCTTTTACATCTAGTGGAAAGCTTATTATGTGTCCTTTATATTTATATTGACTTCTAGTTGCATGTGTCACTTGTAGTTTAAATTTCGTAGTTTTAGTTTTCTTTTTTTTTAAAATATATGTTGGTTGTGTTTTAGTTTTTATGTGCACGATCACAACATGAGACTCCTCACTGCCACTATATAATGCCTCTTAGTGTAACTAGTATAGGGAAATCTTATTTTCCTTTACAAATATATAAACTAAAACTATATCTATATAAAAATCATGATTATATTTTAAAAGTTCAAAATAATAAGGTGGTCCCATGTAAGTGCTTAACTAATTCCATTTAATTTTTTAAATAATGATGAAGCTATTATAATTTAAGAATTAAAATTTCAATTGAAATAAATAACTAACTTGTTTGATCCTTCTTCTTTTTTGGAGTTAGTGACCCCATAAATATTTTATTTTTTGCTTATTTTAACGTAGCTTTTACTATATAAAAAATTTAAAAAATATATATTTTTTAATTATTTTGATTTAGAACAAAAAATTTAAAAATTTTAAAAAGGGAAAGAAATATATGCAACCACATTGCATATTTTTTATTATGTCGCTGCTTATTTACAGCCCTCTTTTTTTCACAGCTTATCTACAATTCTTAAACAATAGTTGCTCCACAAAAATAGGGAAAGATTCTATATTATCCTTTCACATAATTGTAAATTTCCATGAGGCCACTTCAACTGCTTAATTTTAAGGAGAAAAATAACTTAAAGAGCCACATAGGGACATGGGTTAGAGAAGAAAAATTTGAACATTACTAAATAAAATTAACTACCTAAACCGAATAAAATACAATAAAAATAAATATTTGACTGTATTGATATACTTGTAATTTATTTTTAAAACTGTAAAAAATTAATTAATGTGAAAATTTGATTATATATATATATATACTTTTTATTTTTAAATTTTTTAACAGGAACTATTATTTAAGAAAAAATTTCTCAAATTTTTAGATTTTTTTAATAGAATATATTCATTCTAAATTATATATATATTCTTTTTATTTTTAAATTTTTAATAGGAACTTCTATTATTTAAGAAAAAATTTCCAAATTTTTAGATTGTTTTTTAATGAATATAATTATATATTCATTCTAAATTATATAATATATATCTTTTTTCCTTTTATTTTTAAACTTTTTAATAGGAACTTCTATTATAAGAAAAAAATTCCCTAATTCTTAGATTGTTTTTTAAAGAATATATTCATTCTAAATTTCTAGTTTTTTCCTTTTATTTTAAATTTTTTAATAGGAACTTCTATTATTTAAGAAAAAAATTCTCAAATTTTTACATTTGTTTTTTTTTAATATATTGATTCTAAATTTGTAGGCTTTTTCAGACAACTCTCTAAGCTTTATATATATATTCTTTTATTTTATAATTTTTTAATAGGAACTTCTATTATTTTAAAAAAAATTCCTTAGATTTGTTTTTTTAATAAAATATTTTATTTATCCTAGACTTTTTCAACATAGCTTTCTAAGCTTTTGATGCACATCAAAAATAGTGAAATAGAAAGAATTGGAATTTGACTTGCATTTAAAAAAATTGATTGTCATGTGAACGGCAATAATTCCTATTAAACTGTATGAAAAAAAATTCCTTGACAGGAAAGGTGGATTGTCAAATTTAAGCCCTGATAAGAAGACTTGTTGGCATGAGAGATAAAAAAATGAAGGGCCTTTTCTCTTGCCTTTCCCTTTCCTCTGACCAATATTCCACGTGGTGAGGATTTATCCATGCCATGTGTCAATAATAGAAGAGCCCTACAAACCTTAATAAGATGAACCTTCCCCTGTAATCATTCAGGGCGACTGCCACCTACCAGTCGACATGTGCACCAAAAACCACGGCCATCGAAGGAAAGACCATGTAGGTGTGTGTGCATTCATCTATTATCTGTGTGTGCATTTATCTATTTTTAGCTCGAGATCTTCTTATCTCATGTAATTAGCTTCTATGTTTTTTTTAAGTTTATACGTTATCTATGGCTAAAACTATTATGTTTGTGTTTCTGCTATTAATGTCAAATCTGATCTCAAGGCATGTTGAATCTAGGGTCTCTGAGATGCACAATGGGTGTTTTTACCACTAAGCTATTAGCCATTTATATGGTTCAAATTGTGGATTGCACCAACATCTAATTGGACTCTTAGTCTAGCTTTAATATTATGTTGAACCATCTATGGACTAATTAGGACTCATACCTAGGACCTCCCATGCACATGATGGATGCTCTTACTATTGAGCTACTAGCCTTGCAATGTGGAATGCTCCAACAAGGTGCATATGGCTGTAAATTTCATTTTGCCACTTAAGACTTTATAGTTATACAATGCCAAAAGTATTTTCAGCTTGTAAGACATACATGGTTTTGACCATTACCATGTTTAACATATAACTAACCTTGTCATAGTAAGTGGGGCTTAAAAGGAATACTAAGCCTACATCAATGATACAGTTGGCATGAGTTGAACTAATCCCAAAATTTACGAAGGTTGGACAAACCAAGCTATCATTAATTATGTAGAATGATTGTTGAATGTTGTTTTCTTAAAATGTAATTTCAAGGGGGAAGGGATCTAGCCACCTTGAGGCTATATTTTGTTTGGTCATGTGTTGATCTAGCCCTCTAGGGTGGAGGATAGTTTTTTAGGTCACTGCCAAGCAAGGCATCAAATTGGTGTATGAGATCCTCATTGTTGAATCCCATAAGAAGACTAATT
Organism: Cunninghamia lanceolata; assembly: GCA_027924645.1. Classification (NCBI taxonomy): domain Eukaryota; kingdom Viridiplantae; phylum Streptophyta; class Pinopsida; order Cupressales; family Cupressaceae; genus Cunninghamia; species Cunninghamia lanceolata. The sequence continues at coordinate 4,350,155 of BSBN01000026.1, read as the reverse complement.
TCCCATTTACTTTATATATTGTTCAATGAGGTGTACACACCCTCTCCTTTTAGAATTGATCATGTGGCCTCCTTTATGGAGAACATAATCCTTCACCATCACATCCACTCAAGATAATACCTTAGGCATAAAATTCTAATTGCTACTCTTAGTCATTTTTATTACTTTAGTTGTTTATGTTCAATCTATTGTGTTATACAATTAAAAAAAATATCAATAACAAAGGGGATTTGATCACGTGGTTGTTATGTGAAACTTGTTGGGCCTTACATAGAATTTCTAGTGGATGGTATTGGAATGAAATGTTACCTTTAGTGGGAGGAAGGCATATAGATGTCTTTATTGCTTTCTATAATGGAAGTGCATCCCTACAGGCTACACAATGTAATGACACCATTAGAGCTAGTTTTGGTAAAGGTAGAATTGAAATGGGAGATGCAAAAATCTGATTTATAAAATGTTTTAGCTAAGGAGAGGACTAGGTATCCAAAATTTGGATAACATACTTTAGAGGTTGTTTAGATTGAGGCATTCATGGATGAGGTTACTTGGACTATAAAGAGTCTCATCAATTACTAGATAACAAGGCCAGTTCAATACCAAGAGGCACCATGAGGAACAAAGGATTAAACCTAAAGAGGATTAGTAAGGACATAGAGAGATGTAGACATTTAGATAGATCATTATAGAGACTACACCAAGCTCGAGTAGAAAAACATGATGGCATTAGGCATAATGTTGGTTTCAATATAGTTGGAAAAGAGAATCTTCTTTTATGCACTTTTTTTGGATGCCTAGTGCTCCTATAAAGACTTGGAATTTAAATCAAGGCTTGACATTGTAGGTGCTAAAAATTCCTTATGTTGCTTTTGGAAAAAAAGGAATCAATTGGTCATTTGTTTTGGAGATGTTCCTCTTGTAGGACTTTATAGGATTGTTTACAAGTTTACTTAGCATTCGGTTCGATTGACTACAATTCCATTGAAAGTCAAGATGCAAGACACATGTTTCATGAGAAAATTTTTTCTATTCTCAAAATTGGGCAGTTGAGGTTGCTCAAGCAAGATCTAGTTTTAATTGTTAAAGTCATTTAACTTGTGTGATTTTCTAAGCATGTCAAATTATGAGGTGCATGCTCAATTATAGTCGGTATAGACAAAGGAAAGGTAGTCAAAGATGAGATAGGGGAAGTAGGCATAGGGAAAGTAGGGATAACTAATAGAAGGAATGGGTAACTTGTAAGATTAAGATGGGGTGGAAAGATAGTGGTACATAGAACTAGTAGGAGGAGTGGATGAAGAAATCATAGAGACATCAATATATGAAGGAATGTTTCCAAAATGAGAGGATGAGGGAGTTGGTGGATCCTCCTCAAAAGTTTCTTGCCCTTTGGCCCTAAAAGTATGCAAAAGGTTAAGTCTGTGACTTAATGCCCAAAACCCAAAACCCTTAGCCTTTTATTTTATCCCATATTATAATTTTGAGTTGACTTGTTGTAGATGGTCACCCATGTTTAAGTTATGACTTTATGTCTTTGGTCCCATCCTAAACTAACCCCTTAAGCCCAGTGATTGACTCCTCCAGTACGCTTAATATTTTGTAAGTTCAAATGCAAGATCTTTAAAGTTAGATGAGTAGCTATCGCTGCATCGTAGGCTCCATATTTTTCAGAGCCACACTGATGTGCTAGTTGTTGATTCCAAGCAGATGGGTCTAGGTCTTATCGTCCAGGTACTCCAGGATGTGCTCACTCCTCATTAGATTGCATGAGCGCATTGTCAGAAAGATGCCAAATAATATTCTATGTGACACTGCGATAGTGTGAAAGGTGGAAGGTAGGTCTCATCCAAGTAAGAGAGAACTAAGGCTTACCACTTGAGTGCATAAGTAGTGGTGTGGGTCCCTTTTGGGCATGTGCTACTACGATGGACATGGATCTGAAGTGGAAAAGTTTTTGTTGGGCTTGTGAAATTTGATTGGTCTGCGTCATTCTAAAGCATGTAAGCTATTTTTCAAAGGTGCAAATTTTAAATCTTGGCCGTCAATTCTCCTATGATTTGATTACATCTATGGTAGAGATTCAAATGTAAGAACAATTAATTTCTAGTTTGATGGTCGACCCGTGTCGTGGTAATGGTGATTTGATTGAAATCAGCTCAAATTTTGCCCACTTTCTAAAATAAATACATCAATCTAACCATTGTGGTGAATGGAATCCATTGCAATCTTAATTATTGTGTGAATCAATCTCTCTACAACAAAAATTGAAGAACTAGGGCTTTCAGTTGCGAAGGGTATGTAAGTGCGAAAGTGTTGATTTTTTGGTCAATTTGCTTTCAATTTTTATAGATTGCTTTGAAATCAATCATAGAATTTGGGTTCATAAAGAAATTAAGGTAAATTGTGGAGTTGTATGATTTTCAAGAAACCCTAGTTTATAGTCAAACCTTGAACATACAAAAATGGCCGGCACATCTGATACAAAGAGGGGTTTTGAGTAGGACTTACTCATTCAGTGTCCTGACTCATCGAAGAAGACTATAAGATTTGTTGGGAAGAACAAAGATGAGAAATTCATAGACAACCTCTATAAAATTAGAGATGTAGTCATTCCTCTATCTGGGTGGTCACTATTCGAGCGTTGGTATAGGAAGAGGATGGCAAGGTCTCCATTAAGAAATGAATGGTGTCTTGACATGGGTAAAGTTGTGCCAAATATATTTGTGGATGTAGATTTTGTCAGATTGGTGGCAAAGAGATATGATGCCCAAACAAGGCAGGTGTTAGCAGCTAATGGGACCCCTATCATTGCATTCACCAAGTCCTATATTGCTGAGGTATTTAATCTTAACAAAGCTACAAATAAAGTCATAAACTTTGACACTTTCAAACACATATATGAAACACACATATGAAACACACAAAGTTATATATATGTCTGTCAAACACAGAGTAAAAACTTCTAGTGGTAGAGGATTAGGAGTCTTTGAGAAGGAGCCACTCAGCATAAAGCCTTTTGAAGAGTATTTCATAAATATGTATTATTCACTATGGCAAATAGTTGGTGAGGATGCAAAAGATAAAATCCCAGTGTATTTAATGTTCATGGCAATTGATATTGAAGATGATATAGTGAATGTGGAATTTGATTTTGCCTCTTTCTTGGCTGATAGAATACATAAGCAGATGATAACCTTCAAAGCTAATCCTCAAGAATTGGAGTTCAAATGGTACTCACTCATGTGCCATATGTTTCTGTATGCTAGTAGAGAAGTGTGGAATCAAACTTTGGGAGTAAGAAGATTTGATGATAATAAGAATCCCCTGCCAGTATAGTGGACTTATTTGTGGGACAAGGATTGTGATAGCTTAGATTTCATCATTTTTCAAGAATTCTTTGTTAGAAAGCTGATGGCATACCTGGGTGAACATGTGGAAAGGATACCAAAAGAAATAAAAGATTTCCTCAAGCCATATGAGAGAACTCTAGGGTTGGGAGTAAAGCATAATTGGGGAGATTGGTTCTTGAATTAGTATTCCAAATATTTTAGAATCTATGGGTTTCCCATGAGACCTCATTTATTGCCTGTATGTGTGCCAAAAAGACTTGCCTACCTGGAAATTATCTATTAGCTGAATGAAGTAGATAAAATCTATCTAAGGGGTCAAAAGAAAGGTTCTTTCATCCCTACTACCTTGAAGTGGTAAACAAAGAAGGCTTGGATCAGATATATCCCTTGTTGAACAATTATAGGTTTCCATATATTGCTATCAGAGCTAGTTTTGATCCTAAGGGATTCATAAATATAGTTAGATTGAGCGTGAAGAAATCTAATTTTCCTCATGAGATGCATTTTGTTGAAGATGTAGTCAAAAACTCCTTGACATTTGAAGAAGTAGAAGACAAAAATGAGAAATGGCATAGAATTGTCAAGGCAAAAAATGAGAAGACTAAGAAGGATCCTGCATTTCATGGTTAATATGCTGAAGAAAAGGATAAGGTTCTCAGAGTCAGGAAGATGTTGGAGAATGTACAAAAACTAATGATTCCTGAGGAGCAAAGGCCCATACAGTGCAAAGATCCTAATGTACCAGTAAGGCCTTATGTCAGATCAAGGAGTGAGGATACTAAAGAGGGAGCATCTTAGGATGTATAGGAAGTAGACATTCCACAAAGTAAGATATATAAAACCTCTGAGGACAAAGGAAAAGCCCCAATGGAGATCATTGATGTTAAAGACATTCTATAGAAATTGTGAACTACTAAGGTAAATCTTGAACCAATTGGTATGATTGTGCCACCAATGCCTCATAATAGAAGTATTAATTATTTAAAAATTGCAAATGATGAGACTGGAGATATAAGGGCACTAGCTTGCCAAACATTTATGTCATATGATAAGTTTGTGAAGACTTGGGAATTTATGGACTTTGTGTTGAGAAGAAAACAAGTTGCTTATCAAAATAGGCTTGAGGAAGAAAGAAGAATAATTGATCCATCACAAGAAAAGGACTTGGTCACAAAGGTTTTGTCAGAATTTGATCTAAAAATTGATAAATCACTCATGAGGAAGGAAGACAAATGGTAATGGATAGTGATTTGTTGATATTGCCAAATTGGAATTTGGTGAATGCTTTAGCCTTTGAGACAATAAAAAGACAAAATGAGGTGGTATTCTCTACTGAGGAGTAGGTTGAAGAAGTATTTGGATTAGGTTTTAATCCATCATTTGAAACACTAGCAATATGGACCTTGGCACCTAATACAGATAATCTAGATGTAGTGGAAAGTGTTGATCAGATAAGGGGTAATCTTATTGTGAAGAGGGTTGCAGATACTCCAACTCCAAATGTAGGAGATTTGGTAGTTGATACAACTATGTTTAGTCAGGCCACAATCATTAAGTTGCAACGTGGATACAATGATCTACAAAAGAAATATATGGATGATTTGGTGAAATTGAGATCTTTAGAGGAGAAATATATAGTATCTTCTAGCACCCCTGTGCCCATTATCTCAAGTCCTTCTAGTGAAGCTTTTTCCATCAGACAGAGATGCTTTGCTTGCAGAAATAGTAGAGTTGAAAGGAGTACTTGAATTTATGAAAGGAGATAGGATGCAAGCATATAGAAAAATAGTCTCTGATATAGTGTTGGTTAACAGATTTGTCCTTATTCTAAAAATATTTTATTCTGACTCCATACCCCTTTTTTTAAGAACAAATGAGTTAAGCAACAAATGGGTGAAACTTTTAAATTAGTTCCCCTCTGAATTTAGGTAGAGCTCCCTTTAAGATATTCAATGAATTTAATCTATTCAACTATCCAAATGCACTTTTAAAGAGAAAATGCTTAAGGCAGACTAACATTCATACATAACCATGTCATGAATGCAATAAATTTATACAGTAATAGGATAGAATGCACAAATTCTACTTTGGTACATTCAAATACATGAATACATTCATACGAACTTGCTGAACTAATAAAGAATAGAACACATATGATGAGTTGTCCAAATAAAGAGCAATTACCAGATGAAAGGAGATTTCACACAGAAAATCTAATTCCACACACTCAAACGCACAGATCCAAATAAGTAGTAATTGTTTCTTCTTCTCATTCACAGATGAAAATTACTTAGACAATCATCACATAATGTAAAATTAAGAACAGTCTAGCTAAAATTGCCCTCTTCTTTTCTTTTTCTAACTTCTCTATCTCCTTTTAAAGATTTTAAAAACCTATATATATGAATGTCTTAATCATGTCTTTGAGTAAATCAAACCCAGAGTTAACATAACTCTGACCCGTACGGGATTTAGTTTTTAACAACTGATTATAAAAGATCAAGATTGCTGAAAATAACATAAAAGAGGAACTGAAAGAGAATGAGCCAATGAGATTATGACTGGGACGATGGATCAGCATCTCCTGATTTGTTATCGGTAGCCTGGGAAGCACGTTGGGTCTTCCACTCCTGAAAAGCAACAACGAACTCCTAAATTTTAGGGAAGTTTGGTATACCTATATGCTTCATTCTTGATTTCCAAACTTCCTTTTCCCTTCGCATTTTCCCAAACTTTTCTTTGTGTTCTGGGAGTGCGTCGATGCAGAGATAAAGTAGTGACTCAACTTTAGAAATCCTGGAGAAATCCTCAATTAAAATATTATCATTTTCTTTAACAAAGTTGATTTTATCTCTAAAAGATTGGACCACTACATCGACATCTTCCACAGGCTTTCCATCATCTTTTAAGTATTTAACATCAATACATTGCAAGTCATGTTGCAGTGATTGAGTGAATTCCATTATCTCCTTAATTAGCTTTGTGAGTTCAAAGCATCCTTGCTGGGATATGGAGTTCCTCCATTCAATATTCTTCTTGTTCACATATAACAAATCCTCGTCCACACCAGTCAGGTTCTTTTCTGCCAAAAACTTCTCCAGCCCATATTTCTGAACTTCATCTATTTGGTTTATTACACTTGTCCACTTACCTTCATCTTTCGCCCAAACAGCAACCTGTGCTTTAAGATCTTCAATGGTGGCAGCAGTCAGATCATATATGCTTTTGAGTTCATGGATGTATTCAGTTCCTTTCTATTCGATGCTATCCAACCAATTGTCAAATGTTTTTGTCACCATTTTGCTTCTATGAACCTGATCTAACATCTTTTGGTTGACAGGTGATTTCAGGTCAAAAGATAGGGGAAGCTGTGAGATCGGCTACGGGTTAGGGTTGTTAATAGCCTCAATGTACTCTGCCATTGAACGTAGAGCTTGTTTCAACTTCTTCTTGTCCTTTTCATCTTTCCAGGTTCGACTAACCATCCTCTTAGCAGATGCTTCAAGGTGGTGGACATCTGCAGCTCTAGAAGCAGTACCGAGATCTACTCTCTCCACAGTGAAATCATGCACTGTTGGATCTTGAACTTCTTCTTCAATCATTGGCTTAGCTATTTCAGCACTCCAGTTACCAGTGTTTGGGTCAATGTTTATTCTGGATGTCGTCTTGAGTTTCTTGGACTTGGGCATCTTCCCCAAACATTTGCTTACCATGTCCTCTAAAGGGACAACAAAAGGAATCACTTTCTTTTTGTCAGAGATAGAACTCTCCAGCCACTTCGGTGCAGGGGCTGAGGTTGTCTTCTTGGGGTTCACTCCATCAGAGGATTCATTTGAAATCATTAACACTTCAGGGGTCTCCAGAACGGCTCCTGACTGTGACCCGGTGTCAACTTCCTCTGTTCTGTTTGGACTTGGCTCTTTGTCACCCATGGGTTCTTCTGAATCTTCCTTTGAATTCAAATCAACAACTATTGTTTTAGAAGCCTGCTTCTTTCTTTTCCCTTTAGTCCTCAACTTGGTAACACAAGATGGCAGAATATCTGTGAGGACTCTTCTGGATCTCTTAGTAATAGGGCTTCTCTCAGTTGATGGCTTGGAAGCACCTGCACCACAAATAGCAAGAGGTTGATTAGAAGAGTCTAGGGGAAGCGATGATTCAACCATTGAAGAGAATTGTTGGGCATTTTTATTCTGAAGCCCTTCCTGTCTCTTTTCTCTCAACCATTTCTTAGTTCTCCTTATCACCGGAAGGGTTTTAATTTCAATTCTGTCTTCCTCCTTCTTGCTCCAATCCACCTCTGGAATGGGTAAGTGTTCTACTTTCTCAAATTGTGGGTCAACCACTTGTTCACCATCATCAAAAATTCTAGAAATGTCCATGTTTAAATTAAGGGTAATTATCTGCCCCAAAGAAAATCTACACCACAGCCTTCTCCTAACCTCAAATTCATCTGGACAGTCTTCCCAGTAATCCTCCAGCTTAGGAAGGTGTGAGTGCCCTGTTCCAGGATCTAGGTTTTCTTTGACAAACCGTTTACTGTCGAATTGAGACCTGGCAGTGAAGAACTGAAAATTGAACCTTTTGAGGTTCACCTCCAAATTCAAGGCATCAGATTTTGATTGGCATGAATAATGCCCAAGTTCAATAGGAAAAGAAATACCAAAGCCCCTTTTTGATGAGAATTTCTTATCAACATGTGCCAGCTGCCTACATACCTCCATCAGCACGAAATGATCAAACACATATCTAGGTAACTTCACAGGTTCACCATCAAATCCTCCAACTCTGATGTAAGTGAACTCAGAAAATTGGATGAAGAAGCTACCATGGATACTGATCAGTTGCATTGCTTCACTGGTCATTCTCTTACCCGGATTGCCTGCTAGTTCATAGGTCATTTTCCCAGTGAAGACATCATTAACCCTTTTATAATTTTCATAGCAATTCCTTCTCTGCAACTGTGAATAATATTCGTAAATCTTACTGTTCTCAGCTAAGGGCGTATGAGGCAGGTCAAACCAATCTCTTGTGGATGCTAAACAATAGAACAGGTACGAAGACATATAGAAATCTCTGTTACCCAGACAATTACTTAAACCCTGATGTAGACAGTCAACCACTATTTCGGCCCAATCCAAATATTGTTCCCCTTGAAGGATGACTTGTATGAAAAAGTACATCCAGTCCTCCCAATAATAGGCATGCTGATTGCCCCTCAGTCTGTGTAACAATACTACAATATCCCTCACTTCTTTAATCAAATGATCCCTAGTGAGTGGTCTGGGCAACCTTGAACCACCCTTCTAAAATTTCAGCAGCCAGTTCCTTGCTATTACACTTTTGTAAGTTGGTTTCCTCTCTGAGAAATACCCATTGGAGGAAGTAATGTCAAGGTTGGAATACGCCTCTTTAGGTAGTATCTTCATCACAGACATGAGGGTTTGTCTGTTGACATGAAATAACACATCCCCGTTTGCATTTCTGACACATCTGTCCTGGGGGTCGTACCTATTTATACACTCCTGAACCAATTCTAGGCACAGTATAGCCTGAGGAAAAGCTGCAGCTTCAACTAAACCACTGTCTACAATTTTCTTCATCGTAGGGGTTTGAACAGGGTTTCTAGTTCTTTCTTTAAATTCCTCCAAATCATATTGAACCAATGCAGTATCTCCAAATTCTGAGTGAGAATAAGTAAGACCAGGGCCATGTTCATCCCCCAAACATGTAGATTTCAAAGACATACTTAGACGATTATAATAAAACACTTCAAATTTTGAAAACAATAGAAATTCCAGAGACTCTTCTTTCCAGCATAAGAACTCAGAATAGCATAGGGGAAATAGGAAACAGAACTCACCTTCAGGATATCTGAATTCACTGTGAAAACTTGAATAACAAGAGCCTTACACTTCTGGCACTATCCTTCTCCACGTTGCATAGTATGTTTACTTGCTAAACTTGGCTTGTTCTTAGTTAATAATGGCACTAACCAGATTAAATAATTATCGCTCAGAACAATACGTGCCAAAAATATTTGACAAGACGTGAACTCTGACTTCTTCATTAATAGAAAGTATTATTCACGCGCCATCATGATGTATAATGATTATCTATAATCTCTGCTAAATTAGAGCTCTCGGCTTCATGATGGGTTTCTGACATATTTTCCTCCAACTTTCCCGCTAAGTTTGACTTAGAAAGCCGTGGAAACAAACGGGACCAAAATCATCAAATCTTTGAACTGTTGAACCATTGAACCTTTAGGACGTGGTTCAACGTGGTGGTTCAATGTGATGGTTCTAACATGCCAATTGGACCATATAGATAAGTAAAGGATTCACTTACGGAAGTAGGAACTTAAACTCATGAATCATTGAACTTGTAAAGATATGGTTCAATACGAAAGTTCAAAGATGCAAGGGTTATGTAGACCAACAAACAGTTACGCGGCTTTGGTAAAAGGCTTCCAATTATGAAACAATGAACTATTGAACCTTTGAACCTTTGAACCTTTGAACCTTTGAACCTCGCTATAGAGTACGAGCGGAAGGTTCGACAATACATTAATTACACAAGGTAACTGCGTGACCCGACTTATAAGAAGGCAGTGAGTGTTGAACTTTAGACCGTTGAACTATTGAACCTCGAACAAAAAGGTTCAAGTTCAACCTGGAAGTTCAAAGACGTTTAAGACAAACAAAACGACAACTCGCTTTATGAGACACTTCAGACATATTGAACCATTTGAACTTTGAACTTTGAGAATGGTTCGGGTTCAATGGTTCAAACCTTAAGCAACTTTGTCTACAAAGACGACAGATGGGTCAAATTTGAAGGATCAAGAGCCGATTAAAAACAAAAGGTATGACCCAAAATACAACACGGCAAACCGGCTCTTTTTCAAGAAAAATTACCAACCAATAAATAAATTAATGGCGACTCAACAGGTAACATATAGTTAACCATTAGTTAACTAAAATTAATGGAAAGGTGGATGATGCATGTAAAGGAATTACAGACCTTAACCAGGATTTAGTGAAACATGAGTAGAATTCAGCTAGTCTGTAGGAAATTATAAATAAATGGATGCCAAGAAATTCTACCATAAAGAAAATGGTTAAGACAACTAGATATGATCCAAATAAACCTCCTAGAATACAAGGAGTATCAGAGATCATGGGAATTATGCATGAAGTTGTTTCCTATGAAGTTGGATAATTAATTGAAGGAGACAGTGACAACAATTGATCAAATGAAAATGAAAATAGTGCCCAATTTCAAAGATGATCAAGGTCAAGCTAAAACCCTAGATCAATGGAAGGTATAATTCAGTGTTGTGGGCTCCAAGGTAATTGCTTTGGTATGTGTTGATGGAGAATTGCATACGGGATCCTAAATTTAGTTTTGGACATTGATTTCATTGGAGAAACTTTGTGACAATATTGGTAAAGAATCAAAAGCAATTTTGGATGCCCAATATGTTGGTCATAATGAAAAGGTTATCAAAGTGTTATATTTCCAATGGCCAGAGGATAAGGAATACAAACTTTGGGAGACGAAGTATGAAGGTGATTGATGCTTATTGGTTTTTGAATCAGTTATCAGTTTGTGAAAAAAGAATCAAATCTTGCAAAGATGATCTAATTTTGGCAATTCTCAAGTAGTGCTACCTTTTTGGGGGGGCTATGCAAATGGACCAAGCATCAACATTGGATGATTTTGTCCGCAAGCATGCTGTTATAGTTATATTGTAAAATCAAATATTGTGATCAGCACAAACTCCCAAATTGTTTTTTGTGATGTAATGTCAAATATTCTAAAAGTAGTTATTTGGGTGCTAGGCTGACATATTTTGTACTTTTCCTATAAAATGGGGAATTTGTACTAGGATATAGGAGATAGAGAAGAATACTTTGAATATCCAGGTCTAGTGAAAAGCCTTGTGATTTTGACAGAATCTAATAAGAAAGGAGCATTTCAAAATTGTAGGTTATGATTTTGCATGTGAAATTATTTGTTTATTGTATGGCAAATTTTTTATTCAGATTGAATTATATGAAAAACACTTAATGTGTGTGTTATTTGTGATTGTCTCCTTGGATATGAATGATTTCCTTTTGAGTGAAGGTGCTAAGGGTTTCTGAACTCATCAATATACATTTGCTATATGGTATATCTAATTTGTTGCATCTATTCAAGTAATGGATTAAAATTGCTTTACATTAGATATAAGGGGAATGTGTTGTATTTAAGGATTATTGAAACACCTCTTTTGAAGGCATGGGAAGACTAGTTAGTTGACTACAACAACCTAAAAATGTTCCTAAAAAGGATCAACAACTACCTCCATTCTCTAGGATAAGTGCATGATGATGAAATGTTGATATAATGGCTCCTACTGGTCATTATTCCTCTTCAAATTGCTTATTGCATGGATATAACCCACATGCCTCCTATCCTTTTTAAATTGTGTTGACCTCTTCCATCCTTTGAGGGCATCTAGGCAAACTATTCATAATGACTTTAAACTGCATTTTCAAAGGTTTCTTTATGATTTTCAACCACCCTTATCCCATTTTCTACTTCATCAATGCTAAGCATCCTATAGATACTCTTGATAGGCTTCAAAAATCATATAGTTTCTCAAAATGGATAATCAGACTTTGAAGAGAATGAAGAAACCTTCAACTTACTTGAGCTCCTAGGTTGGAATACACAATGTGTGTTTCAAGACTAGGTTTTAGTCCATGCGACCAACTTCTTCACAATTTGTTCAGGTTCTCTGATCCTAATTTTGGATGTCTCTTTGCATACATACCTACTATATCCCATCTCACTTGAAATATTTTCTTAATCACACTATCCTCAATGAGTATTCATGTTTCCTACACATAGTCCTCAGACTTGCAATCTCTTTGGTTCTCTTGTTCATGTTTCTTTAGGTCTTGTGATAGGTGATACATGGTCTTCTTATTGTTATGCAAAATCTTTTAACATTGGACAAGGTCTGCAAGATGGTTATATAGGGCTTCTATATGTGAGAAGACCCTCAAACTGTTAAACAATCCTTAGAAGTTATACAAAGTTTCTCTATGCTTCATAGGCCTTGGAACACCTTCGCAAACTTCATAGATACCTTGCAAAAGGTCTACAACAATGTTATAGTGTTTTAGGATCTCACAAAACCTTCTAAGAGAGCCTCATAGACTTGCATATTCATATTAGACCTTGTGAAAATCTTATAGACCATCTCATGTCTTCATAGACCTACAGAAATCCATGTGAATGTCTTGAACAATGAGACGACCTCAGAAAATCTTGACAGGCATACATAACTCCGCTCATTTGACAAGGCTTTAAGGAGTTTAAAAAACCCTTTTGTTATGTCAGAAAATGTCCCCTTGGGGGCTTTTCCCTCTTAAGGCTTAGTTCTCGAGTCCTTAGAATTCATTATAAGCATCTTGCATGTTAATTTTAAATCCCGATGAGGAAACCCCTAAGTGTTATGGAAAATAGGACCTAGGAGGTGCTATGGTGACAAGTCCTGACTGAAATAGGGAGGGAGGACTTGGGCACCCACGCCCTAGTCCTTCCCTATTTTAGGTCAGGACCTAAATTCAGTGTCGGTTATGTGACCGTAATTAGGTCCTATACCAACACCGTAAGTTTAAATTTCAAAATTCTTAGCGGGAAGTTGTTTAGTTGCATATATAAGCATGTTTAGGATTCATTTGTAAACTAGAGATGGATATTGCAAAATTACGATCTTATGTTAAGGTGATTCAAGGCTTTCATTGTGTTGCAGAGCAGTATTGTGTTGTTATTGTGTTTGTTTGTTGCAGATTTGGCTCCATCTCCTCATGGCATGAAAGAGCATCTTCCTTCCATGAGAGCTACACCTCTAAGGTGACATTTATTTGTGTTTTCAATCATTTATCATTTGGATTTTTCCTCTATCCCATAGGGATACTCATTCTATCTGACAACAGTGTTCGGAAGACTTGAATGTCTCCCCCGGGCTTGACTAAGGCAAGCCTCTAAACACCACAACCCCCAACCACTTTTGCTGTGATTGTAGGTTATAGGTTGTAGAAGCAGAAGAAGTGGAGTTGCAAGAAAATAGAATAGAGTGTCAGAAGTACAATTGAAAGTGAAAAATCAAGACTTGGACTAGGGTACCTACTCATTAGTCCTCTGGATCTTGAAACAGTAAAATCTCTGGAACAACAGAATTGAGTTGCAGACATTCTTCAGAGATCCCAACAGAAACTAGTACATTGGACTTTAGTGTCTACTCATTACTCCCTAACTTTTTTGTACACTGAATCTCAAAATCTAGTATGTATCTAATTGTCGTTTGATATCTCTGTGTACGAGAATTTGTCGTGATTCGTTCGTTTATTTACAATTTTATGAAATTAGGGTTTTGAACATAATTAGACTTTAATTAATCAATTAGTTAGCAAATTCCAAGTTTCCACTTCATTCCAAGGGACACTAAATCTGTAGCAGATCCCTCTTTCAAGAGATTGTGGATTCACTCGATTTATGTCCTTGAATGTTGGTGTGAAAGGATGATTTCACCTTGAAACTAAAAACCCCTCTTTTTACCACTAAAAATTTTGGTGAACCCATGTTTTTAATGAATTTTGCACCTTGCTGAGTGTTGTACTTCATACTTGCATTCATTTCATTCATCATTTTCCTATTGCATTTGAAAATTTACAAAAAAATTGAAAAAATTGGCATTTTAGGCTTGCATTTTCAAATAATTTGAATTAATTTGCATTTAATTTCATTTAGTTTCTATTATTATAATTAGATATCATTTAAATTATAGAAATTCATCATTTATTATTTATTTGCATTGCATTTTCATGCCTAATTTGTTAAAAATTATTTGAAATTATGCATTTTTTTCATAAAAAACCTAGTTTTGAATTAGCTAGGGTTTGTAGTCAAAATATTATTTTAGATTTTACTACTATTTTAAACACTCATTTAGATCTGATTTCTAATTGTAGTGTTTCATCATAGTGTCTTTCTTGCAAAATTTCATGTATAGGGTTTGAAAACCTTGCATTTTCACTAGATTTTGCCTTGTCATTCATATAGAATTGCATCAAAGGTGTGTTGTGAAGGATATTTCTACATTATTGGACTGATATTAGGGTTATTATTTTTTTCCCCTCATTAATTTCCTTACAACACCTCTTCTTCTAGTCATTTGCATTGAAAAAAGTTGAAAAATCAAGCATTTTAGCTGATATTTACACATTGTTTTGCATTTACCTTCTTGCATTCTTATAAAAAATCGTTTAAATCTGATCTTTCATATATTTGAAAACATAAATTTGGCATCATTTGATATAATTTCTTGAAATTTAGCATTATCTCAATTACACATCGTGTAAATTTCAACACCTAGGGTGTAATACTAGCTCTTATTGATGTTTCTGGACATTTTACTATAGCACCTTCATGTCATTTTTCTTTGGTATTTTTTTATGCATTTATCAAAGATCTTGATTTTCATAGATTCTTAACCCTCATGAGTGAACATCCTATAATATTAGAAATCTTAACCAAGTTCATCTCCATGAGTAGTAATGAAAAAGGTAATTGTGATAGCAATTCTCCTTTGCATCTAGTCTCTACTACATGGGATGATGACATAAACTTGCCCTTTGATCATTCTTTCAAAAATGATCCCTCCTATGAGGATATACTAGCACAAGAGGATGAAATCATTGACACATTCCTTAAAACCACTCTACCCTCTTTGGAAAATAAAACATTAGTGGATAAAGGGCTCCCTCTCAAGAAGGATTCTTCATGGGTAGAAAATGACTACTCAACTAATGATCACATGGTGCATGAGGTCTCTAAGGATAATCCATTAGATTTTCCACCTTTGATTGAATGTTTGATTACCTTGGACATCTCTAAGGAAGTGAAGACTATGGATAACTCTACTTTTGTTGCAAATTCAAATGATACCAAACTCTTTAACAACACCTTACCTTTATTTCATTCCAATGCTTTCCCTGGCCAAGATGAAGCATTAGTGGATAAGAAAAGGTATTTAAAATTAAATCCTTTAGGGATAGATGTTGAACATAATCGAAAGGACAAAAATGTTAATTCAATCTTCACTAATAGACTTTGTAGCAATATCCCTAAGATGGTTGTGCGGGGGGCACCTAGTGCACCTTCTTGCTTAAAACCAGTGATTATAGTTCAAGGTGATTGAAAACCACCTAGACACCCTGATTACATCATAAATTATGCAAGACAAATCACTCAAAGAAATCAAGGTGTTCAAAATGTGTCGTAATAACCACACCACAATGTGATTGCTCACACATACAACACCCATAAAACCAAGCAAAGAAAGCAAGCACCTCATGTGCATATCTCTCTTCCATGTTCTCAACCTATGCTCCCCCATCACCTCATCTTACTCATAAGAGTGGTCAATAATATGATCTTGTCAAACAGCTTCATGCTACTCCGTCTAAGATCTCTCTTTGGAATTTAATACAAGCATCGCCTACATACCATGGAATGCTCCAAGAAGATTTACAAAAGGTGATTGTGCCACCTATTGTTAAGCCAAATGATGTAGCAGCTCTGTTAGACTATATGCATGCGACAAAAATGGATATTCTCTTTCAACCACATGAATTACTGTTAATCGAAGTTCAAAACCAATATGATCCCCTTATAATATTTTCCATTATAAATACAAAGTTGGTAAAGCAAGTTATGATTGACAATGGATCGACTCTTAATGTTTGTGGCATAGACTTACTACACAAAATCAAGATGGACACATCTTTAATCAAACCAGATAAGATTAGCATTCGTGGTTTTGTTAATAAAGGTAGCCAATTTGTAGGTACTATAATCCTACTTGTAAAGGTTGGTCCTGTGACATTGTCTACCCTTTTTCATGTCATGCTCGGCTCTCTTTCATATAACATGATTCTCGGTAGACCATGGATTCATGCCATGGGGGTAGTTTTGTCTACCCTTCATAGATCAATAAAGTTTATCTATCAAAACAAGCTCTACACCATACACGTTGATCCTGAACCGGGTAATTGTTTACATATTGAAATGCAAAAACAAGTTTACAATCATATGAGCTTAAACAATTTACGAGTTGATTCATCAATGCTTCTTGCAATGGATAATGTTGTACAAGACTCTAACACATCCAATGCACTTTTTGGTGATGATTGGAGATCATTAGATTTTAATCCTTGCAATGTAGGGGAATATAAACTTAATAACCCTGACACATCAAAAGTCGCATCGATCTCATCCAAGCAATCTTTAGAAACACTTGAAAAACCTAAAGTCTCCTTAGTAGAAAATAAAGGCAATACTCTTACTTATACTACAAATTATGAGACCCATGAGGCTTCACCTTCTTCTAAAGAAATGGACTCTCTATATGGTTGTGGATTTCATAGTTTGTACAAAAATCATGATTATGTTGGTAATGGATGTGGTGTAAATCAACAAGGAATCAGAGTACCTTTACAAGTTGCTAAATTAATTACAAAGCCGATATAGGATACTACTCTTTGAAACCCACCAAAGCCTCTCGTCATCCTAAATTCAATGTTAATGCAATTTCAACAAGACCAAAATGACATGCAAGATATGTTGGGCTGACAGACAAGAATTGTTCACCGAGAAGTATCCCTTTGAATCAAATAAATATTTCCCCATTCTTAAGCCACACTCATTGTAGCAAATATTATAATTGCTCTCAAGGGTGGCCTCTTCCTTGATATGTATGTTCTTAACATTGGGATGAATCAGATAAGTATTTCTAACCCTTTTACCTCTATGTTGTGTTTCCCACATGATGTGTTATGTGTTGTTTATGCCTCCTAGGATGACCCTTGATACTCTTCTAAGGTCAAGGATACTAGGAGACTGCCTCTATTGTGACTCTTCTATTTGTATCATCATTCTTCTATATTGTCTCTCCTCCATTTTCATTGTTGTGTGTTGTGTCCTAGGGGCATAGCATTGCGGTTGGTGACTTGGGGGCACCTTCCTACATGACAACCCTAAGGCTCTTGTTTCTCCTCTCCTGATTTATTATTTACCTTCCTCTAGTGGTTCTATCTAGATGGAAGATGATGAAAAACAAATAATACTAATACAGACCATGTGTCCCTTCAGTGAGTAAGAAAAAATGGACCTAGTCCATACATGACGATGGAGTTGATATATATATATATATAATCTGACGCTTGGCTAGTAGAATCACTCCATGTGATATTTTGATGTTGTCTTATCGTACTAACAAACCATAACAATACATCTGCTCTGTGCACTTTGTTTATCTTTGAATATTGACTCGGTTACACTCAGTTTTGAGATTTCTATGGTATAGCCCCAAGGTTATACTTGGTCTCCAAATCTATAGTATAACCTTGGCTCTTGATGTGATTATGTTCATGCATTATTGTTTATCATGATTATGTGGTTGCTAACACCTTTTCTTGTAGGAAATTGTGTGTTTGTGGGAACATTTGGCAATCGTAAAGTACATGTCACCTATGGGGGCATGGCCTTTGCGAGAGCTCGTGTTCCCTTGTGTGTTTTCTCTCTACCTTAATGTGCTTGATATCGATACACGATATCAACCACCTTAAGGTGGGGGCATATATAAGGTAAGTTGTCTGATGATTTTGATATTGATGAAGCGTGTTTGTAATCCCTCTACGGAGGTAGGATGTTGTATCTTAGTGCGAATGCACATCTTTATTTTATATTGCAATCATTAAGCTCTCTACGAAGGCAGGATATCGTGCATATCATTTTTATTTTAAGCCCTTTGCAGAGGTGGGGATGATGTATTTCTTGAAGAGAGTGCACATCCTATCATTTCTAAAAGTCCTCCGAGTAGGCAGAGTTAGTGTATCCTCCCTTAAGTGTGCCTTTGGTGGTTGTTGTGGAAAAGCCCAACCATTAGGTGTGCCTGTAATGTGCCTGAGATGGTGGTGAACCTAGCAATAGGCTCCTTCCATCACTTGTTTTCCATGTTTTCTCCGTGTCTTCCATGTGTGTGTGTATGGCGTGTTTGTGAAAATAGAAATTGCAAGATCAAATAACACTAATCAAACATGCAAAGTAAATAATACAAAACATAAGAGAAATACCAGATTGGAGATTACACCAAGGAGACCAAGACAAAGATTGTGAAGGGGGGAAAACAAAGAAAAACCCCCTGTGTATATGTAAGTGTTAAGAAGCCAAAAAAGAGATATTACAGAGATATCAAGAAGCTTCTCAATGAGAGAAAATAAGAAGAATAAGAATAAGAATAAGAAGATATCCGTGAAGAGATTATACGCAGAAAGAGAGGAGGAGGCACCTCTTAAATAGAGGTGAAGAATAGAGTTATGCATAACTCCCATATGCCACCTTGCATAAGGTGCGTGCCACATGTTTCCTCTTAAGGAGGAATCTACCAAAATATAGTTTATTCCTACAAAAGGAATAAAAGAGGTGTTATCGGACATGTGGGGATAAAACACCAAAATAATAATATAATCTTCACTAAGTAAAGATTAATTTCTAACACCCTCCTTAAGCTTTACTTGGGGAGATTTACAATAAATCCATGAAAGGATGATTACAACATGTTACATGAATGGCATTAAAGCCTTTACAATGAATAAGAATATATGATTTGAGAAAGAAGCTTGAAGAAGAGTGCAGAATCTGATTTGAGATAGAGGCAAGTCTTCAAGAAGTCTTGAGAATAATTGTATAGATGCCTTTGTGAACCAAAGTGCTTGTATAGATGCCTTGAACAATCTGAATAGTGAGCTCCTTTAGAGCCAAGAGAAGTGGATTGATGGTTCTGGTGCTGCCAAGGTAGATATTGAACCTATTTCATCAAAGAAACCATAACCACAAATGGATTTCCCATCATTGCGATCATCTCCTAAATTGGAATTAGTATATTCATAGAAAGAGATAGAAATTGCAAATTGCATAATAAAATTGTGGATCAAATGAATCCAAATTTAAGTCATAAAGCCAATATGGCAAAGTTAGCATAGCTAATTCAAAGTAGATAAAATAACCTTAAGTCTTAAGCAAGAGTGCTACTAAAAAATTGTAGCACAAATCATGGCTTATAGCCCAAATTATAAAATGCCAATATATAGGCATAGCAATGAAAGTTCTAGGTTGCTTCTCACTACATCATTTGTTGAATTGTAAAGGGAACTTATATCAAGTTTAATAATAATGGACTTTGAAAATTAGTCCTAAGATCATAGTGCCATCATTTGAAGATTCAATATTACGGACTTTGAAAAAATAGTCCTATAGATGGTTATAAAACCCATAGTGCAATCATCAAAAAAATTTAATATCAAAGGACTTTGAAAATAGCCCTATAAAATGGTATAACAACCATATTGTCTTCATCAAATTTTAAGAACTAGATCCCCAACGATCAGATCATCATAAAAATGTAAGTACATACCATCAAAGTGGATGGAAATATTTTCCATGGGGCCCAAAAAACATTACAATGAGACTTAAAGGGCTCCCTATGCAACATTATTGCAAATGTGTCTTGCGCATAAAATATTTAAAGGCTTTAGTGCTCTAATGAGCTTTTAATTTCTCAAAAATTATAACAGATAAATGAGGCACAATTAGATTCCCTTTATCAAAACAACATAAGTGTATTTGAGAATGAAACACTAGACTTGTTTTAAATATTGTGATAAATCAAGACTTACGTAGAAAAATGATAATTTCTCACAAACTGTGATAGAAGGAGCTTAGAGATACATTGGAATTAGAAGGGGCACAAATCAAGCCACCTTAATAAATTATAATAAATTAATATTAAAAATTTGTGATTGAATAATCTCACAAGGATTATCAAAAAAAGATTAAGACATAAATGATAAATATAATATACTCAAAACATATTTCAAGATGATATTCATGCATTTCGAACTACATGAATATCCTCTTTTGAAATATAATTGAATTATATCATGTACTAAATTATTGGGTTGATCAAGTCCAATAATAAAGTACAAGATTAGTTTAAGTTAGCTAAAGAGAGGCAATTGTTTTTAAAAAATCCCTGAATGAAACAAAGCTTAATTTTTTATAATAAAAGACAATTAAGACATTTATTAATTGAATGTCTAAGGCAAAAAAAAATACCTAAAGAAATTGTCTTTTATTTTTTTTTTTAAATCTTCATTGAAAAAAAGTTAATAATGCCTTCAATTTTTTTAAGAAATGGCTATGTAAAAGGCAATTTTTTTGAAAAAAAGGCAAAAAACAAAAACTTAATAAATATGACAAAAAATTGTTTTTATAACAAATGCCTTAAAAAGAAAAGGCAATATATTTTTTTTGAAAATATAATGCCTCCAAGGAAAAAATTGTTTAAAAAAACCTAAAGATGGGCAAAATTATAATAAAAGGCAAGATATTTTTTAAAAAGCCTAAAAATTTTTTCTCTCTCTTTTTTTTTAAATTGCAATATTGCCTATAAAAATCTCTAATTACTTAGACATAAGGTAAAGTATTTTAAAGAAAATGCCCTAATTAGATGAGGAAAAGGCAATTTTTTTAAAAAAAATGATCTATTTTGTTGAATAAAATGCAAAATTTTTGAAAAAAAAGTGTTGGAAGAAAAGGCAATTTTTTTTTTTAAAAAAATTGCCTACAAAATTTTTTTTATAGAAAAAAATAAAAAAAAAACTTAATAATGTATATTAAAAAACAAAATAAAAGAAATTGTAATATATATTAAAACTTAATAAATATTACACAAAATATTACTAAAACTTTAAAAAGAAACCTTCTTTATGAAAAGGAAATTATAAAAAAGGCACGGTGAAGTTTGAAATAAAATTATTATTGTTTTAATGTGCAGGGACGGGCGTACAAAGAGAGGAGTAGTGGAGGGGCCGCTGAGAAGTGGGAAACGGCGGAGGAGGGAGCGGTGACCGCAGAGTGGCAGGGCCGGGGATGAATGAATGTATGAATTTTAATGACGTCCACGAGGTCAAGAGCCTAAGGGACCAAGAGCCGCAGTCCTAAGACACTTTTATAGTCTTCTCGATGTCGGCTCTTCTACTATGTCGAGGCCCTTAGGACCCGTGAAGCCCCTTAAAACTTTTAAATTTTTTTAAAAGTTTGTAATGTTTATTAACAAAAAATTAGATTTGTTTATTATTTTTTTAAAATTAATTTTTTTTAACTACTGCAAAGGGTCGAGGCCTTTAGGACCTGTGAAGCCCTTAAAAAAATTAAAATTTTTTAAGGTTTTTAATTTTTAAAATAATGTTTTTTATTAGATTGTTTTTATTAAAAAAATATAATTGTTTTTATTATTAGTTCTTGAAAGAAACTAGAATTTGCAGGAAGAAAAGGGCTGAACCCCAAAAAAAATTTAAATTTTTATTTGTAAAAAAACTTTTGTTAAAATTTTTAAACTTGTGAGTATTTTTTTTTAATATAGCTTTTAAATTTTGTGATAAATGTTTAGAAAAAAATTGAAGCATGGAGGAGGGCAAATAATTTTTTTTGACAGCAATCAATAATTTTTTGAAAAAAGAAAATCCTAAATTTATGTAGATTTTCTATATAAACCCTAGAATATATTTGAAAAAAATTACAGGGTTCAGATCTAAAAAAAATAGTTAGAATGAAATAGAATAGGGTTTAAAACCCTTTTTTGCACAGAAAAACAAGTAAAATTATTATTTTTTAATATAGAGTTTCTTTCCTACAAAAAAAATTATTCTTCTCTCTATTCTCTTTACAGATAACAGGTCTCCAAGGTCACCTACAACAACACAACTTTCAACAACTTGCACAGAATGATTAGTACCAAAGCTCTGATACCATGAAAAGGGAAATTGCAGGATCAAATAGCACTAATCAAACATGCAAAGTAAATAATACAAAACACAAGAGAAATCCCAGAATGGAGATTGCACCAAGGAGACCAAGACAAAGATTGTGAAGGGGGGAAAACAAAGAAAAACCCCTTGTGTATATGCAAGTGGCAAGAAACCAAAAAAGAGAGATTACAGAGATATCGAGAAGCTTCTCAATGAGAGAAAATAAGAAGAAGAAGAAGAAGAAGAAGATATCTGTGAAGAGATTATATGCAGAAAGAGAGGAGGAGACACCTCTTAAATAAAGTGAAGAATGGAGTTATGCGTAACTCCCATATGCCACCTTGCATAAGGTGCGTGCCACATGTTTCCTCTTAAGGAGGAATCTACCAAAATATAGATTATTCCTACAGAAGGAATAAAAGAGGTGTTATTTGACATGTGAGGATAAAACACCAAAATAATACTATAATCTTCACTAAGTAAAGATTAATTTCTAACAGTTTGTTCCTAAGCATAGTCTAAAGACTGGTGGCGATGAGTCCCTCCTATGCTTTGGGATTTGTATGGTGTGTTTGTTCTCAAGTGTAGTCTAAAGATATGTGGTGATGAGTCCCTCCTACACTTCAAGATTTGTATTGCGTGTCTGTTGCCCCATATGCAGTTTAAAGATGTCTGGAAATGAGTCCCTCCTGTATTTTGGGTTGTGTGTTTACTTTCCATGTACTTGCATTTGCATTTGTATATATGAAAATGAAAAAAGAAATAATCACTGCATTCATTGTATTCATTGTGTTTTGTGTGTCTTCAATACTATCTTCTTCGTGTTTTACATGACTATAATTGTCTTCTTGATGTTTTGCATTCCTGTTGCTATCTTCAGTGTGTTTGGCATGTTTACACCGTGCTTGACGTGTTTGTTGCATTTTGACCATACTTTAATGCATGTATTGGCCTTGCATTTATACATACATTAAAGTGGGGGCTAAATGTTATGTCAGAAAATGTCCCCTTTTGGGCTTTTCCCTCTTAAGGTTTAGCTCCCAAGTCCCTAGAATTCATTATAAGCATCTTGCATGTTAATTTTGAATCTCGATGAGAAAACCCCTAAGTGTTATGGCAAATTGGACCTAGGGGGTGCTATGGTGACAAGTCTTGACTAAAATAGGGAGGGAAGAATTGGGTGCCCGTACCCTAGTCTTGCCCTATTTTAGGTCAGGATCAAAATTTAGTGTCGGT
Organism: Cunninghamia lanceolata; assembly: GCA_027924645.1. NCBI lineage: Eukaryota > Viridiplantae > Streptophyta > Pinopsida > Cupressales > Cupressaceae > Cunninghamia > Cunninghamia lanceolata. Next base: position 4,326,640 of record BSBN01000026.1, on the reverse strand, counting down.
TATGTGACCATTAATTAGGTCCTATGTCGACACCGTAAGTTTGAATTACAAAATTCTTAGTGGGAAGTTGTTTAGTTGCATATATAAGCATGTTTAGGATTCATTTATAAACTAGAGATGGATATTGCGAACTTATGATCTTATGTTAAAGTGATTCAAGGCTTTCATTGTGTTGCAGGGCAGTCTTATGTTGTTATTGCAACATGTTTGTTTGTTGCAGATTTGGCTCCATATCCTCATGGCATGAAAGAGCATCTTCCTTCCATGAGAGCTACACCTCTAAGGTGACATTTATTTGTGTTTTCAATCATTTATCATTTGGATTTTGCCTCTATCCCACAAGGATACACACTCTTTATCTAACAACGGTGTTCGAAAGACTTGAATGTCTCTCTGGGGCTTGACTGAGGCAAGCCTCTAAACACCACAACCCTCAAACCCTTTTTTCTGTGATTGTACATTACAGGTTGTGGAAGTGGAAGAAGTGGAGTTGCAAGAAAACATAACAGAGTGTTAGAAATGTAGTGAAAAGTAGAAAATTAGGACTTGGACTAGGGCACCCGCTCATTAGTCCTCTGTATCCTGAAATAGTAAAATCTCTGGAAACAATAGAATTGAGTTGCAGACATTCTTCAAAGATCCCAATAGAAACTGGTACATTGGACTCTGGTGCCCACTCATTAGTCCTTAACTTTTCCGTACACTGAATCTTGAAATCTGGTATGTATCTAATTGTCATTTGATATCTCTATGTGTGAGCATTTGTCGTGATTCATCCGTTTATTTACGATTTTACAAAATTAAGGTTTTGAGCATAACTGGACTTTAATTAATCAATTAGTTAGCAAATTCCAAGTTTCCACTTTGTTCTAAGGGACACTAAATCTGTAGCAGAGCCCTCTTGCAAGAGATTGTGGATTCACTTGATTTATGTCCTTGAATGTTGGTGTGAAAGGAGGATACCTTGAAACTAAAAACCCCTCTTTTTACCACTAAACACCTTTAAAGCAATTGTGCAGGCCTTTTTGGGATGAATGTGTAGTATTATCTTTCCTTGATAATATCACCATCCTATAAAACAAGTACCCTGCACTATTTGTAGCTTACCCATCTAGTACATTCTTCATCTTTTCTAGATCTCCCTCTCCCGATATCACCAAGCACTTGCATGCATTGAAATGTTTTTTGAAATAATCTTCTTCATAGTTCACACAAGTTTCCCTACAGCTATATAGGCCTCAGAGACTTTTTTTAAGATGTTTGACAATCCTTGACTTTGAAATACTCAACTATTTAAGATCACCCATACACTGTGTTCTCTATTGTTCTTTTGATAGTCAAAGTTTTTGATAACTGACTATAGTTTTATCTTTGAAGAGTTGATTTTGATGTTGCCTACAAACTACTTGATGATCTGCTTCAGAGTTATGATGCCTTGCTTCTCTTCTCAAAGTTAGGTATGACACATTTTTGATAACATCTTACACAAAAATTCTTTTGTAAGGGAAAGAATCAACAAGGTTTTGGAATGGTGATAAACCCAACTTACCTTTTCTCTTTGTTCTAGATCTACTTTACATGCCATTTAGAATGCAGAGATAGGACCTAAAATGTTTGATATAGTTAGATAGTTTTGTTAATCTTATATGATGTATTGTGGACTATGACTATTATACAAGATTTACAAATCACTATGAAGACTTGCGTTGATTGTGTAGAATCTCCAGAGACAAATGAAGACCCTTAAACCTTTGCACAACACTCTATAACTCTTGACAAAGCCTTATAATGTCTTAAAAATCTTTTGGATATTTTAATAGATCTTGACTGTTGTTCATGGTTTATATAGGACTCATTTGGAATACAAAACCCTAACATGTTTTGATAACCTTGACTTGACTCACAAAACCCCTAATGCTACATAGGCTCCTTTATAATGTTATATAGATCTCATAATGCATGTATAGATCTTCTAATGTTTGTCTTAGCTTGCAACATCTTAGTTTGTAAAAACCCTAGTATCTTGCCTAAACATTCAGGGTTAAAACATTGTGAATGAATAGGGTTTCTAAGATCTCCAAGATCTTTTGGATAGCTTCAAAATCACTTTAAAAACCTTGTAAAATCTTCATAAGACCAAGGAAAATTATTCACATTTGTGGAATACCATGATAGTCTTGATCTATTGCCTCTTTGTTACCATCTTGCAGATACTATCCTAGATCTCCACATTTGGAAAAATCTCCTTACCCCTGTACTCTATCAGTCATCTTAAAGGGATCCTTGCATGACATTGAACAACTCAATGTGTATGATTTCTCCATATTCAACAAACTAAACTACCACCATGGGATCTTCAAATTGCCTCAGTCCCATTTGTGATCTTCAAACTTTCGACTCCTGGGCCACACTTAAATGATCTTGAAAATGATAATATCACTTCATAGAAGTTTTGAAAACCTAGAATGGACTGTGAGATCAAACTGTCTGCCAATTGGAATACATAACATTGTATTTCATCTGAGTGGTAGGATTGATAAATGATTTTCTTCATCCTCCATTGCTTATGCTTCATCTTCATAGGTTTACAAGTCATTCATAACACCTGGGATACTTTCTCTGCGAGTTGGAAAACCTACAAGTTAGCAGAAAACTGTAAACTTTTGACAAAAGACCCAAAAGACTCAAACCTAGACCTAAAACTCTCTTGGAAAATTCAACCATATTTCAAAAGTCACTCCCTCCACAAGTTGTACATAGTTTTTTTTGGAGACTTTAAGGTTTTAAGAAACTTTTTGACCCAACATATGACCAAAATAACACAATTTTTACCTTAACATCAATTTCAAGACCTTTTAGAAGACTAAAAAACATGACCAATGCTCTAGAAAGATATAAAGTGACCATTAGATACCTTCAAGGACCTCCATGACTATTTGAGTCCAGAAAACCCAAATGAGTCAACAAGTATGTAGGACACTAGGAAAAGCATATGCCCTCAATGTAGTAGGATACACAACAAAAGGAAGGTGATATGTCATTAGTGGTAATGAAAATCTTAATACATAGCATACCATGTAGTCAATAGTGTGGGGAAGGCTTGTAATGTCCCAAATTTAACTCTTAGAACATGGTTATGCAAGTATATAAGTGCACAATGTAAATGTGAGAGTAATTGATGTCAAGATAATTACTCCCAAATGGGCCAAATAATGCTATGAGGCACATGTTAGGATTAGGTGTACTATTCACCTTGCATATCCTAAGGTTTATTGTACCTAATTATTTGTAGATAGGTAATTAATTTATGCATCTCCAAGAATCATGGAGTAGGAAAATAGGATGCCAATATGAGGGTGGGGAAATATGTAATTATGTTATTATTCATTGCACATTTGAAAATATTATTGTAATGAGACATAATAATAATAATAATACTAATAATAATAATAATAACAATAAAAAATCCCTATGCATCTTTAATCATAATAATCACAATAACAATTAAAAGATTCCTTTTCTTGTTGAAATAACATAAATTAAGAACTAATAAATTCATTTGCATCTTGGTAGTTCTCGTGGGATAATCCCACAATAATGAGTCCCATTTTTTGGCCAAGATGGACATTGATATCAACATTTTTAACTAAATCTTCACTTTTTGAGACCTATAGCAACTAAACCATTAAGAATTTGGAGATGATGCAAACTAGTGATTTGTGGTTATTTGTGTGTAGAATATAAATATATTTTTTAATTTTTTTAAAATAAATCATGATTCTTTCAATGTCTCCTTTAATAACTAGTTTTTAATAGTAAAAAACATTTTCAGAAAGTAACGTTTATGTCGTCCAACATAACTTTTTTTCTAGAAAGGTTAAAATTCTAATTTTTTAAAATATAGATTTTTAACATCAATATCTAGTGGATGGATATTTTTTCATAATTTTTTGTTACACATATATTTTTTAATTAATTTTTGAAGTTAGGGTAACTATAATTTGGACATAGGTGTATGTCATCAAGCATAACTTGTTGTGTATGTATCGAAATTCTTTTTTTTTTTTGTGAAACAAGGACCTCAATAGCTAGTGCACAAATATTTTTTAGATTTTGTTTCTCTATTTTTTAATTTTTCTGCCTGTGTGGAATAGAGACATTGATGTTTGGTGAAAAACCTACATTCACTAGAAACTAGAAAATAAATTTAAAATCAAACAAAACATATTCAAAATCATACTTTTTCAAAAGCTTATACTAAGGGCTACATTTTTACAAAATAGAATTTGTAAATGACTTCATTTGATCCCCAAAAGGAGAAGTAAAATTTGTTTTTATTAGCATTTTGATAGGTGTGGAGGAGACTCCATCGAGGTTTTGGTTTAAGACTAGGGGGGTTATCTCCAAGGCAAGTTGATGTAATGGGGTTTTATCGAACTCTTCAATTAAACCCTTTTAGATGGAACTGCTGAAGGCTTAAATCATTAATTTTCCTAAAAAAATATGTGATTTCAGACAAAAATCAAGATGTTCCATAAGTGGGACACACTATTGTGACAGCACCCTGTGCACACTATCAATTTCTAGTCTCCATTAATTTTAAATTCTATTAAAATCTAAACCATTTATTTCATTTTCACACTTACTATTCACAATATCAACCAATCAACGAACAAAAAATTTATATTTTCTAAATTACGACATTAAAGAAACAATTTTAAAATTTAGCATTGTTGTTTCAAAATTTAAATACTTGAAAATCATTAGTTACATATGAAAATTAAATTGAACCAACAGATGCATTAGTATACCTGCCTGTCGGCATGAATTAATAATGCTACTTTTCGACAAAAATAGAATTTGATCATATCTAACATCTTTATCATGTTGTCTTAATCGTTCACCAACCTCCATTTTTTTTTTCGGGGGGTGGGGGGGGGGGGGTAATTCTAGCTTTGACATGTGGTCCAAGTAAGTTCTTCTATGGAATTAAAACTATGCATAAACACACTATATAAAGGAGTCATATATGGTGAAGTATTTTTGTTGTGGCTCTTGGTCTTATGGATTATTTGGTCTCATGAATATTATTTAAGAAAAACATTTTATATGTAAAATGATGTAGGGTAGACTTTTTATATTACTATTGCTAATGAAATTCAATAAAAATTAATCATTACATCTAATTTTTCAACTATGTTTAGTCATCAATTGTTCAGAAAGTTTATGTAAGTTTGCAATCCAAGATAGAAGAGCTTGTTTCCAAGGTAGCATTAAGCCAAACAAAGTGGGAAGATCATTTTGAACAATAATTTGAATGGTGTTCCTTCTCTTATAAGACCAAACACATAATTGATAGTTTCATGACTTTTGCACACTAGTTAGGAAGGATAGGTAAAATTAAGGAAGCTAACTTGTTTTGCAACTTGAAGCTTCATAGAGTATAACATTGAATGCTAGTAACTAAAAATAAGTTTATGTTTGAACATGTCAATGAAAATAAACTTTCCTTCAAGTTTATTTTAGGTTAATTCAATCAAATGTATATACAAATGTGAATTAATTTAAATTAATAAATGGTAGTTGTAGATTAATGTATTCTAAGTTAAATGTTAAAGTATATAAATTAAATGTAAATGTAAAGGAGATAGGTATTTAAATTTGTAACTTAAGAATGAATGTTCTCTATGAAGATTCTAGAATTTGGTTTATCATGGTTCTAGAAATGTGTAATCTCAACATCTATCTTGTCTTGGGGTTAGAATTTTTTTATCTACATAGTGAGAGGTCAAGTCTCTAGATTAGGGCTAGATCCAAACTTACAGAAATACTTGAGCCGATGAAAATGATTTGTCAATATGTGTATCTCTACTCTATGATTCACGTGATTGATCTTTATTTCTTCTACATTTTTTACTAATTTAAAGACTAGTAGTATTTAAAAATACCATTGAAGGGTTGTCATTATGTTGTAAGGGGATACGTTCACCTAGGTTAACCCTCGAAAATGTGTGTATAAGATCAAAAACATAATTTCTCATCCATGTAAATGTTCTAGAGTGGTGTGATGCAAAACTAGGCTCTTTTTAATGCTCTAAGTTGAAATATTCCTAGCATGCTTCTTTGTATGTGTGAATGATATTCATGCTATCCCATGATGATGATATGAGTGCAATTAAATGCCTTTAAATAAAAATAGTAATAAATCACACAAAATTGTGTTAAGTTGGCCTTAGGTAGGAAAGGAATAGTTGGGAGTAGCCAAAATTTTGAATTTAAAATTCAAAAAGTTAGGAGTTGAGTTCATGGCCCACGAAAATGATCCTAGGTAGGAAAATGATCAAATCTAGTTGGATAATGGATAAATTAGAATAGGTGTATGGATAAGTGTAATGAATACATAGTTTAAGTGAATGTATTGAGGTTTGTGTGAATACATATTGATTGATGAAATGAGCTTCTTTGGATAAATCATTTCATCAATCAATATGTATTTTGTGTCGAAACGCTTCTTGCAAACTTGTAAGTATCACTCATTCTAATTGAGAAAAATATACTGTTGGGATTTAGAGTTGTGAATGGATAATTGAGGCTATAATATATTGAATGTTGAAACTCTGGTTGGTGCAAGTAATAGAAGTGGAGAACACCCTAGTAATGTTGCTTCTTCAAGATCTTAACGAATGACACCATGTAGATATGATTTTTGTATTCTTTTTGTTCATTGAATTATCATGAATAAAGGAAATGTATTTTGATCTTTGATGATAATGTTCCATAATTATATTGAGGTTTTTTTACATTTAGCACCCAAGGGTGCATAATTGATATTTTGTGCTATATCATCATCTATGAGAAGTCCATTATCTTTCATGGTGCTTATGAATTTTATTACTTTATTTGTGTAATCTTCACTTTGGCATTGATTAGACCATGGTGTTTGTCTATCAATATCTCTTCTTTCCAACATATATATTTTAGTCCCTTCCATAATTTGACCATGTTGTAGCCTAGATATGTTTTCCCACTCGTGTTCTGTTGTGTTTCATTGAAGAGGTTCATTATCTTCAATTTCAAAATTATTGCTATTTTGAACATCTTCTAGAGTACTTGTTTATTCCACATGCCAAAGATTATAATTGAATAACTCTCAATTTGGTATTATTGTATCATTATGAAGTTCAATATCTCTTTTTATATGACGAAATGACTTGTAAAGTAATAACTCACACCAACAAAAAACAACCTATTTATCTCATTCATGTGTAGGGATGGACACAAACCTTGGAAATACTTTCACAATAGTTGTAATACCCCTTGTGTCCCATTTTTTTAATCTTTTTTTTGTCCTAGATCATATGTCCATGATTTAGTTGCATCAATAAGTGAAACACTTTCCATGGAAAAAGACTTATTCTTATATCCATCAATGAAAGATTTTGTATGTGAACTTCATATTCATCTTCATCATTTTTAGTTATAGGTTTGAATACCTCATGTGACACATCTAGATTGACAAATTTTTTGCTACACCCTACTAATGGAAGTTCCAATAACATGTGACATGTTTCTTGTGCCGCAATGTTTCTTTCTATAATTGTTTTAGTAAAAAGCCTCATATATACTCTTGTGACTAAATCATCAAGGTTTTCAATGTTTGCAAGTCACATCAACATTTGATGATAAATTTCTAAACTCTTCTCTACTTTAGCTACATACTTGGAAATGTACTTAATTATAGCATGTTTGGAAATAACATGTTGCCAATCTATATTTTCTCGCCACAATTGTAGTATGTAGTAATTGGGTGTATTTACTCTAACCATCATTTCTTGTAAGCTCAATTTTTCACCTGTCTATGAGTCTTCATATAGATTTTATCCCTCTAGATTTAATGGTCATGGAACATTATACCTATCGTTAATAATAGAACATTTTTGTTTCTTTGCAAACATACTATATTCAACATGTATGGAAGAATTTTAATGATTGTACCTCTTACCTACAAACCATTCGTCTTCTTTTCTTACATAGGCATGCACCCTCTCTACACATTGTATGTCACTTTACATAATTTAGGATCTCTTCATAGTCATGTTCTATATCTTCCTATGCAAATTGTCTTGCATTTTGAAGACATGGATGTTGTACAATGTTTTGCAATGTACATCATTCAAAAATGTAAAAAATTATTAATTACATTGAAGCATAAAGTTTTTATATAAAATATAGATTTACAAAGGATTGATAACATACTTGTATGTTTCGTTGATGTGGATCTTCTCTGTGATTCCATGCGTGAACAATATAATGGAAGTATTTCTTTACACTTTTTTGTTCTTGATCATTTGTCCAATCAAGGTTGTCCATATTTGGTGCTCCATCTAACCATATGAATCCATGCACATGTGGTGAACCTATATGTTGTCATTCATATCTAGACCAATAATCTTTTACTTTCATTCCTTTTCTAGTATTTGTTTTCATTCCATAACTATATGAGGATAATCAATATTATTCTATTTTCACCAATTTTAGGTTCTAAAGGATTTGTTGGTGGTGTTCCAGGCATTATGCATGCAAATTAGGCCAATACATATATGTTGCACTCAAAGTGAAAAATATTGTCAGTGATCCAATTTGATGAAGCCCTTTCAATTAATTCTACATGGCATTTTGCCTAATATGACCTTGTACCCCTTAAGGTTGTTCTGGAAACTACATTAAACAATTAACTAGAAGGGAGTGGGGCACATTTTCCATATGTTCACATAGTTTGTTGATAGTGATTGACATATCTTGAACTTTTTTCACAAATATTGCAAATGAATTTTGTACACGATGTCTCATGATCATGTTCATAATGTAATATCTAAATCATGGGTGTCAACCAAAATGGTGATCCCTATGCTGAAATAGATGTTTGACAAATTTGAATGTAGACGTACTTGTCTCATGTGTAGTTTTAACCAAGCACATCTACCACTAGGATTTACATTGTTTGAAATGTCATATCAAGTAAGCCTATTATCACATACTCATTGATAGGAGATGCATCAATTCTTGGCTAATCAATAAATATTCTTGGATCTGCATTAGGATTGTTTACCCATGCATGGATTAATTTCATCTCTCTTGGGGCATTAGGTAGTTTGGAAGCCATTAATGTTGTGTGATCAATGATATTTCCTTCATCCATCTCCATCAATGGACCCACAAATATAATTTCATTTACATCAGAATCAAACTCCATATGCATTGAGTTAAGTTGGTTGAAGATATTTTCATCAGAGTTGAGTAAAAATTCACTTAGAGCATTTTCATCAATTCGAACATTAGAATAGAAATTGTCATGTTCAATTTTGTATTTTAGTGCCTTATATACTTGCTCTCTCTATTGATTATAAATTATAATTTGTGTTACGTTGATCCCTCCTCTGAACAATAATGATTGATAGGTCTTTTGTTCGATGTGGCAAAAGCTTAGAAATATCTTTTACATCTTATGCAAAACTTATTGTGTGTATTTTGTATTTATATTGACCTATAGTTACATGTGTCACTTGTAGTTTTAGTTTTCTTATTTTTTAAAAATAAATGTTGGTTGTGTTTTAGTTTTTATGTACACAATCACAACATGAGACTCCTTGCAACTACTATATAATGCGTCTTAGCATAACTAGTCTAGAGAAAGCTTATTTTCATTTGTACATATATAAATTGAAACTAATCTATATAAAAATTATGATTATATTTTAAAAGTTAAAAAATAATAAAGTGACTAGTTCCATTTAATTTTTTTAATAATGAAACTATTATAATTTAAGAAATAAAATTTCAATTATAAATAACTAACTTCCTTGGTCCTTCCCTTTCTTCTACACATTTTTAAAAAAAAATTATATGAAACAAAATTTACAATTTTTTACACATTTAAAAAACTATAGATATGAAACAAAATTTACAATTTCACGACGACTTAAGAGAAGAAAAATTTGATCATTACTAAATAAAATTAACTGCCTAGGCCGAATAAAATAAAATAAAATTGAAATTGTTATAAACTACTAGTATACCTATATTTAAAAAATATATCTAAATTATGCCGAGAGATATCCTTCTCGAGGTGCCTATTTTTTTAATAAATTTACTACACATAGGTGGAAATAGGCACCTCGAGAAGGATATCTCTTGGCGTACTTTAGATATATTTTTTAAATAGAGGTATACTAGTAGCATCCAGAATGACAAACTTAATTCTAGCTATATTATATAATTATAAGAATTATTATAATTATATAACATATCTAATTATGGTTAGAATTAGAATTAGGGTTAAATTGAGGGTTATGATTACAATTAGGGTTTGCGTTAGAGTTAGAACCAAGGTTAGATTAGAATTAGGGTTTTGTTAATGAATATAGTTAAGGTCAAGGTTATAACCCTAATTCTAACCCTAACCCTAATTATACCCCTAACCCTATTTCTACCCCTAGATCTACTTAACCCTAATTCTAACTCAAACCCTAATTCTATCTCTAACCATAATTTTATTGATAATCTTAATTTTATCCTTAACCCTAACCCTATTTTTGTAAATTATAATTGTAACCATATATCTAACGCTATCCCTAAATGTAACTATAACCCTAACCTTAATTGTATCCCTAATACTAACCATAATTCTAACCCTAACCCAATAGGTAATTGTAACCCTAACTGTAAATCCAATTATAATTGTAACACTAATTTACACTGTAATCCTAACCTTAATTCTACCCCTAGATCTACTTAACCCTAATTATATTTATAATTCTAACCCTAATCTCAACCCTAACCCTAATCCTATTTCTATCATAACCCTAATCCCAACCCTAACCCTAAACCTATTTCTAATCATAACCCTAATTATAATGCAAGTTCTAACCCTATTTCTAACACTAAATCTAATTCTAACCATAAACATGTAATTCAAACCCTATTTTAATTGTAACCCTAATCCTAACCCTAATTTTAAACAAACCAAAGCCCTAAATCTAATCATAGATTGAACCCAAATTCTAACCTAAACTCTAACCCTAATTCTAATTCTAACCATAACCCTAATTCTCTCCCTAATTGTAACCCTAACCCCAACCCTAATTCTAACCATAGTTGTAACCCTAATTCTAACCCTAACCATAATTCTTATTGTAGGTAATTCTAATTGTAACCCTAATCCTACTTCTAATACTAACCCTAACCCTAACCCCAAGTTTGATTCAAACCTTAACCCTAATTCTAATAGTAAACCTAACCTTATTTCTAACTTGAACCCTAATTCTAACTATAATTCTAAGTCTAATACTTACCCTGACTCTTTCCCTAATTGTAATCCTAACACTAATACTAACCTTAACTCTAACCTTAGTTCTAACCATAACTATAACCCTATTTGTAACCATTACCATAATTCTAACTCTAACCATAATTGTAACTTTAATTCTAGTCCTAATCCTAAGTATAATTGTAATCCCAACCCCAACCCTAACCCTAATGTTAATTATAACTGTAACCCTAATTATAACTCTATTTGTAACCGTAAACCTAACCATTAACCTAATTTTAATTGTAATTCTATCTCTACCTCTAATTCTAATTGAACCCTAAGGCTAAGACAAATTCTATCTGTAATCATAATTCTAATTTCAACTCTAATTCTAACCCTAAATATAACCCTAACCGTAATTGTAGGCATAACTTGTAATGTCAACCCAAATTGTAACTATAACCCTAACCCTAACGTTAATCCTGAGAGTAATTCTAGCCCTAACCCTAATTCTACCCTAACCCTAATTCTACCCCTTGATCTACTTAACCCTAATTATATTCCTAATTCCAACCCTAATCCCAACCTTAACCGTAACCCTTACTCCAATTCTAACCCTAAACCTAATTCTAACAATAAACATAATTTTAACCCTATTTTAATTGTAACCCTAACCCTAATTCTTAAAAATATAAGCCTAACCCTAACCCTAACTCTAACCCTAACCCCAATTCTTAAAAATACAAATTCAATTAATAATAATAAAATAATAATAATCCATTACTCTTACCTTTACTATAATAAAGCAAATAAAATTAAATTCCCATCTATATTTAAAATTTAATAAAAATTTTAAACATGGTAAAAATAATCCAAATATGAAGAATAAGCCTAAATAATTATTCATTTCTAAAACTTAGTCAAATATTACTATCAATACATTTATTAAAAGTATAAATAAAATTAAAAACAAATAAAAAGCATCTTACTCCACTAAAAGTCCAAGTGGGCTACATTTAAGGAGGTAATTGTGCAACTTACTATTAAATTTAAAACTTTTTAATATATTAAAATAAATACCCTAACCCTAATTCTACCCCTTGATCTACTTAACCCTAATTATATTCCTAATTCCAACCCTAAACCTAATTCTAACAATAAACATAATTTTAACCCTATTTTAATTGTAACCCTAACCCTAACCCTAATTCTTAAAAATACTAACTCAATTTAAAATAATAATAAAATAACAATAATCCATTACTCTTACCTTTACTACAATAAAACAAATAAAATTAAATTCTCATCTATATTTAAAATTTAATAAAAATTTTAAACATAGGAAAAATAATCCAAATATGAAGAATAAGCGTAAATAATTATTTCAAATATTACTATCAATACATTTATTAAAAGTATAAATAAAATTAAAAAATAATTAAAAAGCATCTTACTCCACTAAAAGTCCAAGTGGGCTACATTTAAGGAGGTAATTGTGCAACTTACTATTAAATTTAAAACTTTTTAATATATTAAAATAAATCAAAAATACTTTTCTTCCCACTTTATCATTGAGGTTTTCCACTATTTAAAGTATTCATTAATGCCTTAATATTTATGGAATTTAATAATAAAAACTCTATTTTATTTAAATTATATAAAATAACCAAATAATCATTTTTTTAAAAGTAATCCTAAATGATAGTCTACTACAAAAAGACATCATACAAACTCACAATTAGAGTCTAATTAACACTTAAAAAATTAATATTTTTCTCAAAAAAACAAATCTAAAAGTTTAATTAAGATAACAATATCTCAATTAAATTAAGTCAGCTACATAGTAGGAGCCCACTAAACAATGATTTAGAATTTCTTTAGACTACTTCATTTCATTCTTTTTCTCTACAATGTTTTAGACTTGAACAAGAAGGGGTTTTTATGAGATGAGGTAAATTTAGTCTACTACAAAAAGACATCATACAAACTTACAATTAGAGTATAATTTAACACTTAAAAAATAAATATTCTTCTCATAAAAACAAATCTAAAAGCTAAATTAAAGTAACAATATCTCAATTAAATTATGTCAGCTACATAGTAGGAGCCCACTAAACAATGATTTAGAATTTCTTTAGACTAACTTCATTTCATTCTTTTTTTCTACAATGTTTAAGACTTGAACAAGAAAGGGTTTTTATGAGATGAGGTAAATTTATTCATACTCCTCATAGATTTATTGCTCTTGATTATTGTTTCCTATTTTTATTTTTATTTTTATTTGGCTAAGTACTTTTTCTAGGATGTGAGTTGTTGCAGAGATGAAGGGTTTTGAAAGCTTAAATGAAAAATCTTCCCTGAATTTTAATTTATCTAATTCAAAAAATTGCAAAGAATCCAACATGCATATGGGAATTTCCACTTCAAATGCTTGTATGGAATTTGAGTTAACCAGAGGCTAGTGATTTTTGTTTCCTATTTTTATTTTTATTTGGCTAACGCTATTGGTAGATGTGAGTTGTTGTAGGGATGAAGGGTTTTGAAAGCTTAAATGAAGAAATCTTCCCTAAATTTTAATTTATATAATTCACCAAATCTCAAGAATCCAACATGCATGTGGGGATTTCCACTTCAAATGCTTGTTGAATATTTATAAGTTAAAGATATGTAAATTTCTTTTCTTATTAAAAATATTGATTATTTTGCATTTTTTTCTTGGGTTTTAAAGATTTTTAAGAAAGTTCAAAACAGTTGAAAGTTGGTTAAGAAAGTATGATTTTAAGATTTTAGGGTTTAAGATCTTTTAAAAAGGAAAGAATAAAAAGATAAAACTTTTGGTAAGTATATCTTTTATTCTTAATTGCAGTAGCTTCAATAACTTCAGCGATTTAAAAGAAATATATAACTCCGTGGTAATATACATCTTAACATTTCATTTATCTAATAAAAAGAAATATTATTTTAGAATGTTTTATATTGTGCAGCAAATCAGAAACTACTTCATTGGAACAAAATACACAACACAGGATGAGATTCACCCACTACATCACAAGATGGAATTAATATTAAATAAAATATTTGTATGAAGGATGCCAAATCTCACAAGCTGGAGATCAATTATGCAGATATATAAATAAATAAAAAGAGTGATTAGATATGGGTAGGCCTTAGGAGAGAGGGTGACAGCGTTGTGATTCTCTTTTAATAAACTTTGGAACATGAGAGTATAACTAATTTAATTTTTCTCTTTTAATAAACTCTGAAACAAGAGAGTATAACAAATTTATTTTTTTGAGTATTTCTCTCACTTAATTTAATTTTTTTCACTTCATTTTCCTCTTTGGGTGCCCACTATAGGTATTTATTATGCGCTTTAATTTATCATCATCCCACTACCATTTTCCTCTTTGGGTGCCCACTATAGGTATTTATTATGCGCTTTAATTTATCATCATCCCACTACCAACCATTTATTATGGCACGTCAATTTTTTATTCTATTTTTTATTTAATTTCTTAGAATTTTTTGAATTTTATTATTTTTATTTACAGGTATTTGTTTACAGGAATCGACTCTTTCCTGCCACTGTAGAACGCCTCTCGGCGTAATAACGAGACTTGGCGACAGGAGAAAAAAAAAACAAAGGTCCTTTTCCGTGGCATTTCCCTTTCCTTTAACCACGTGGTGACGTTAATCCATGCCATGTGTCAATAATACAAGAGCCCTACAAACCTTAATCAGACGAACTTTCCCCTGTCCTCACCATATTAATCATTCGGGGCGACTGCCACCTGCCAGTCGACACGTGCGCCAAATGTCTATCCAATTTCAATTAATTAATAAATACGGTCAAATGTGCATCGTGAGGGTTGCATAGACAATCCGGACTACCACCTGCCAATCGACACGTGAACCAGAAGCCACGGGCAACGAAGGAAGGAATCTGGAATCTTATTGAACAGCAAGCGCAGACTATAAATTCACTTCGCACTCAACTGAAAAAGACGTATATAGAAAGTGCGATCCCATCCAAAATTTTAACCTCTGTTGATAGATTTTCAACAATCTTGTACATAGTATTCAGACGAATAAGTTTTTGTTGCACACATTAACTGCAAATACAAGCTGACAAGCAGTAATTAGTGTGAGTTTTGCGGTTTTTAATGGAGAAAAATGCGTCTCTGCCGTCAAGTATATGGCTGCTTAGGAAGAAGAGATGGGCTTCCAGAGGTCCCGTTCTTGTGCCTGAAGTTTACATTTCTGCTCTATCTTTATTACAAGCTCTCATTGCTCTTGCTCACCAACTAATGTCATGGGAGAAGCCTCCAGGATGCCAGAGGAGAAATGTGCTCTGCATTACTCGAAAAGTCAAGGTTTTGTCTATACTTTTTGAAGAGGTTAGAGATTTGGGCATTTTCCTTCCTCCTCCTGCATTGAAATGTTTTAGAGAATTGTATATTATGCTGCAGAGAACTATAAATTTGCTGGAGGACTGTGGTAGGGGTGGGAGTTGTCTTTGGTTTTTTCTGCAAACACATGAAATCTCGAACCAATTTTATGGTTTGATATATAATATAGCTATTGGATTTTTCACAACAAGATAAAATAAAGAAGATTTGAAAGAAAATAAAAATCTTTTGTTTTAAATCTACTTTTTTCCTAAAGAAATAAATAAACTACTTTCTTTTAAATTTGATAGAAGCAGTTATGTTGAAGATATATATATATACTTTTATCTTTGTAGCCTTTTGAAAGGCAAGTAATTGTAATTGTGGCTGCGTGATGATTGTAAATTTTTCTTATGAACAATAAGCATACCGATACTTTACCCCTTGGATGTTTCTCTGGCATATTGTTGGAGTTTTACCACGTAAATCATTGTGTTGCAGATGTGTGTTTGGTTATTCTGTATTTTGTTATTCTCTCTAATTTCTTTGCAACTAACTTGTGTTGCAGCGGCTGTGTTAGGATTTGGTGTTTGTTCTGCAACATCAAATGGCAAAGGTTTCAAATGCAAGGTTTGAGGTGGAGAAATTTAATGGGAAGAATAACTTTGAATTGTGGAAGCTCAAGATGCGTGACTGTTGGTGCAACAAGGATTGCACAAGGTATTGGTAGGAAAGACAAATAAACCTATGAATATGACTGATGGGGACTAGGAAGACCTGGATACAAGAGCTCTCAGCACAATTCGGTTGTGTTTGGCAGATGATGTTCTTTTTAATATTGTTGAAGAGGAAACAACAACGGGCTTATCTCCAACACATGTGCTTATGACACTTATCATTCAAGATATCTTACCCGATTGTCACATGATGTATTCATGACACCAATTTATTTTACAAGATTTACATGATTATATGCTTATCTTTCCTTTACATTTCATGTACTATTTCCTCCTCTAATTCCTTGCATATGATGGTGCAACCAATTGAAGGTGGGATATAATGTTGCTAACATTCCTTAGTTGACTTTACAAACAATTATAGGCGCCTACATAGAGACTTATATTTATGTTTAGATGGATCATTAGATCCCACAACATGGAAGTGTTAGCTATGCCATGTCATCCTATGGCCACTATATAGGGCAGAACATTAACATACCACTTTCAGTATAGGTAAAATTTCTCTAACCCTACTCTCTCCTTCTTCTAATTATCATTGACAATAAAGTTCAACTTTCATGTGATTATTTTTACTTGCATGATAGAAGCTACTCATTGCACATCTTTTATCTATTTTTTGTATGTTCTCATGGAACACATATATCAAAGGATGAATATACATGATGAAATCTAGAGGGGTCTATTACTTTATATGGACCTTAGTATCCTATTATGTTTGAATATTTACTTTATATGCATGTTTGTGAGTGCTCATTTACTTTAAGATACATTTTCATGATACTTGACTCACATGTACCTCAAGGGGGGGCAAAATATAATGGTGAAATTTGTATATTAATGCAAATTCCCATTTAGTTTTGGGCTCATTTTGAGAGAATGGATTAATACACTTACATATTGATAAATGGCATAATCTTGTGCAAAGTTGGGCTCATTCCTCAATCTTTCATCCATCTCCATTTACACACATTCTCATGCATTTCACCTTACCACATCCTTCTATATAGATATTCCCATACATTTGACATTTATTATGCCTATTGTTGCCTCATATATCTAGAAATTTATTCCTTACATTGATATTAACATTTCCTTGCCCTTGGTTAATCCTACGATGTCAATTGACCCCCAAATTTTAAATTTTAAAATTCTAATTTTTGTTGACTTTGCCCTTTTATTTCCCACCATGAGTTGACTTGGTACATGTTTCACATGAGTTATTGCTATGCAACGATATTTAAAGGTATTTAATGTCTATTAATTTATCATCTAGTAATCATTCTCAAAACTCTATGGATTGGTAAGAACAATCATTATAGGAATCTTTCATTCTAGAGCACTAAAAGGATCCTAAATTTGCATCATCAATCTAGAGCATCTCCATGATTGAAGAGTTTTATATTCAATCATTTCCACAACTATAAATTTATTTCATTTTAAGGGATTGACCTTGGCAAACTTGACTTGTGATCTAACAACCTCCCCAAGTTATGTTTTAATGCTTTCAGCCCTTAATAATCAATTAAAGGTAGAGAGTTTGGTGAATCAAAAAGTCAAAGTATGTAGTTATCCATATCAAACCCATGCGTCATAAATTAGATCAACATTTGTGGAAATGATCTAGAGCCATGAGATCAACTTGTAGTACACTTGACAAGCTATTATGATTCTCAGGTAAAATATAGATAAAGAAAATTCATTTCTAATTTTGATAGAGTTTTTTATTAAAGTGTAAAATAGATTTTGAAAGTACTTAGAACCTTTTACAAATAGAAGGACATCGACCAAGAAAATAACCAAATAATAACACAATTGTAGCAAAGCCACCCAAAGCTATAACAACATGAATGAACTAACAAGAAACAACCAAAAAGACAATAAGGAACTATATTATAGTATCACGACACACCAATAGTAGTACAAAAGGAAAACAAAGGCCTACATTATGCCTAAGCTTGACCTAGCAATTTGCACACCCTTGACCTAGGTGTGGGATTCAAAAATCAATTTAGAAAGATCTTCCTTCCTTCTTTAAATAACCATCCAAGACATACAATTGTCCATATCCTCAAAATGAGGAGAGAGAGAGAGAGAAGGGAAATTTGCGTCCACCACCCCAACCTAAATCACCACACGAGTAGGCTGAAGTTTCTTGATTAGAGAAGTAAAATACATAATGATAGCATAAATCATAGGTTGAGAAAAAGAAATATCCCTAGTAGCATCCACCACAAGTGGGATGGAATCCAACAAAGGAGCACTAGGAGCAAATTTGGGGAAGATCTCTCATCAAATAAAATAGTATCCAAAATAATAATAGAGCCTAGCAATTGGGGTATAAGACTTGAGTAGACTCCTATGCATTAGAAACTAAGTCCTTAGAGTCTACAGTTAGGTGGTGGGGGAGGGCATTTTGCTACCAAGGAGTTTGGCCCAACTTGCAACTGTTATGGAGTAAAATGTGTGTACACTAAAATTTTACACCTAGTTTAGCACCCAGGTGGATCTAAAACAACTAAATCTCTATCCTGATGAATAAAATTGACAAAATAAACTTAGGATAGGTCTAAGCCCACCTTAATGGACACTCCCCAAAGTTTTGGGGGTAAAGGACCAAGGCGCCTAGTGCCCTGGTCCCAGATGTTAGCCTTGACCCTATTTTCATAGTGTCAGCTTAGAACACCTCCTTGGCTTATACATGTTGGCCCCATTTGGTTTTATTCATTCTTGGTGAGAGGGAGTACATATATAATCAAGTGAATTTATTAATTTGAACATCTAAGCAATCTAGGCACACTTGCACTCTCTCTCTCATGCTCTCAATTCTTCTCTAAAGCTCTCTATGGTGGATTATTATTGTTGCACTAACTTCTTGTAGGTCTTGTGAAGATCTCTCTACTTCTTTTGGCTACACCAACTTCTTGGGTCAAGTTGTGATGCCACATAAAGCAAGCTAGGGTTTCCATTCTCATAGTGACTTCTTTCCTTCATGCTTTATTACAACATTCCATTCTACTTCAAATTTACCTCTACCCTCCTAGGGCACACACTCTTTGATCTCTCATAATTACTATTGTGGAGATGGAAACACCATTCATAGAGCTTGACTTAGGCAAGCTCCTAAATAGCACTAACCCTTTTCTCTTCTTGTTTGTGTGCAGGTCACATCGGGAAGAATATGAAGATATCAAGTGACAGGAGACAAGAATACAAGCAAGCGAAGGTACCTAGATCCAGAGATCCTACAAAACCCTAATTTGGGTCTAGGGCACCCAGCGCCTTGGTACCTCTTTGCTCTCAAACTTAGATCTTGGTTCTCCTCTGTTCCCTGATCTCTACTATGATATTAGATTTTCTGTATCTATTTTTGTTCATCTACTATTCACAAATCTAGCTCAATCAAGGTTTCATGCTTTGCCCTAGTTTGGTTGATTAGATTTGGTTGACACTCCTTTATACAACAAATGGACAAAACCCCTGTAGTTTGGCTCTCCTTCAAGGGTAGAAGTCAAGCTCAGTTTGTGTTCCAATGTTGGTAGAAGAGGGTTTGACCTAGTTTAGGGTTTTAAGCTAAGTCTCTCTTTTCCATCTAACAACAACTAGAATGGGGGTAGTCAAAATCCAAATTACTAGTAGCAAAGCACTACCTATAGTAGAAGGAGAGACCCTCATGATTGACAGACTGAGTTGAAGGATGATCCTCCACTATAGGACTATATCCCTAGGGAGAGCCTTAGATAAGTCAATGTCCACCAAGATGCAAGCATAGGGTGCTGTGGGAGTAGTTCAAAGAAATGACACCCACCTTGAAAAAATAATTGTGAGCATTGCCAATAGCTTCAAAACAAGATTCGCACCAAAATTGAAGAGGAATATTTGGTAGTTTGATCCAAACTAGCATGATAAATTAAGAGATTTAGCTAGAGAGTTGAAAGAAGGAAACTAAGACTTGAACAAAAGAGAATGTTGGCCCCACATCCACAACCTACTATCCATCACAACATCCTTGTCTTGGGTTGATTCAAAGGTCATGATAAAGAATCCCCTAGTATATGGGTAAATCTTGATTCTTCCCTTAATGAGAGGATTCTAGTTCCATGAAATCCATAGGTGTAAATATGGGAGACATGGCCACAATCAATTAAATTTGTAGATCAAACCCTTTTTAGCAAAAAATTCCTCATTATCAACCATGTCCTACCCAAGTATTGCAACATGGGTGGAGAGAGCATAAGAAAGAGGCACCCATTTTTCAAGTGAAGGAGGATGAGAACCATCAACAAATATTGAGGGAACTCTGCCCATAGCTTATACATAAGGAACAACCATGTTAAACTTCCCATCACCAACCACAACAAAAGAGGGTTGGGTAGAAGCTTGACCACCCAACAAGGAACCCTCATCATTCAAAAGCTCAAGTGAAGATCAGTAAGGAGGGCAAACCAAAGGAGAATGGGTGGACGAGCCATTAGTCACTACCACACCATCAACCTAGGACCCCAACACCACCATGGCACCACCAACCACCATCAAACCAAATTGAGGATGCTGCAAAGAGATCAAACTAGGAAGATTTAGGGCACAAGGGTCGAGTGTGAGCTGAGTGGGATAGCTCATTTCAATGCTACATTAAACTAAAGCTCATTCTTAAGATACAAAAATGGGAGAGCTAGTTTTAATGTAGTTGTTTCTAAAGATACATTAGACTTATTTCTTCATCATTTCTCCTAAAGCTAAGTATCGTAAACCTTGCTCACATTTATATTCTTAGCTTAACATTTAACTAATCAATTATCATTCGCATAAATAATAGTAAATAATATTGGTTAATTTATAATCAATTGCTTGCATTTATTAAATTAGCCTAGATTAACATAAGGAAAGATTATTTTCCTTTACATTTACATTTATCAATTAAATCTATAAA
The DNA here is from genome assembly GCA_027924645.1 of Cunninghamia lanceolata. Classification (NCBI taxonomy): domain Eukaryota; kingdom Viridiplantae; phylum Streptophyta; class Pinopsida; order Cupressales; family Cupressaceae; genus Cunninghamia; species Cunninghamia lanceolata. The sequence continues at coordinate 4,305,277 of BSBN01000026.1, read as the reverse complement.
TTTATTGAAAGTTTAAAATTTTAAAAAAAATATAGAAAAGATATAATATAAATAATTAAAGATCTTATATGTATTCTAAATGTTATATTTATATGTTAATTATTAAAAATAATATTAATTATAATTATTTAATATAATATAATAATTAATAATTATATAAATAAAAAATATTTATACTAATTTATAATTATATAATTAATATATTATATTGATATATTTCATGTCTTTTAATAAATATATTTAAAATATTTATACTAGTTAGTTACAATTTTACAATTTGTCTTCTAAAACTATAACCACACAACCACTTTTTTATAATTAGTTTAAGTGGTTGGATGTAATAGTCCCACATATCAATAGTTACTATGGTGTTGTGTAGCAAGGGTATTTTTTTGTTGACTTTTTTTTTTTATATTAAAGGAAGCAAAGATTAAAAAAAATATACTGAAACAACTACCAAATCAGTTGTTGATCATACATCCACCACTGCCAACAACACATGAGCAGCAAACTAGACCCAAACTGATAGTTTAAGTATTGTACATGCCTAACGATGAACAACAAAACAAAGACTTTGCTGGTCCAATTGGAACGACTAATAAACAGCAATAGCGAACATGAAAATACTGCAAACTGGGTTGTTGTATCAGCACAAACTCCTAAATTTGCTACTTGCTTGGCCTAATCAAGAACTCTTCAAATTGACTTCACATCTTTGAAGCTGAGATTTCAAACAACTGGCCTAATTATCAAGGTCTTCATTAGCCATGAGTAGCTCCTTATTTGTAGAGGTTAGAATATACACCTGGAGAGATATATCCGCACAAATCCTATGAATTTCAATCTGCAATGGAAGGAATGTCTATGAAAGAGCAGCCAAGCATCGAAGCTTCCATATACGATTAATGATAATAATCCAACAAGTGTTTGAAATCACGTTGTGAGAATTGGAACAGCCAAGAAGAGTTGATTTCCAAGACCGGGGAAAATGGAAGATGGCAGGCAATGTGGTCATGAGGGAAGACCAAAGAGATCTAGCATGTGATCAGAACTAAAAACTATGTAGGATGGACTCAACCTTACCACAAAAGGGGCATGAGGGAGAAGGCTACAAGAATTTAAGGTGTTTCCCAATAGGCAGGTTACCATGGAGGAGTTTCCAAGCTATGAGTTGGGAGCGCGAGTCAGCTTTGGATTGCCAAATCAACAAACTAAGTTTGTTCCATTTAGCCCTACTAAATTTACACCTCCAAATCATGTTAAGGTGTCGAGCAAGGGGCAAACAAGGCAACAGCTGCTTGTAGATTATCTTGAGAGGGAAATTTTGAATGTTGCAACCATTGGGCCACCTCTAATCTTTAAGGAAGTTAGAGTGACAACAAGTGGACAACAAGATAGAAAGATTGTGTGAAAGGGTCAATGATACCGAATCTACCTTTATCCTTTGGCAAAATCCAATGTGACCAAGAAGTAATTGGCATGCCTTCCTTTTTTCCCCAGTTGGCCCAAAGATAATTTCGGATGAGCTGTGATAGCTGATTGTAGCATGTTTTAGATGGCAACTAGCATGAAGAGATATAAACATGGCTGGCCAATAGGATTTTATTTGCCACTTGAATATGATCCACCATCAACAAGAAATGATTTAACCATGTTAATAATTTGTTTTTTATTTTACATAGAAACCAATTCCACATCTCCTTTAGAGATACACCAATTCCATAAGGTATGCCAAGATACCTCGCAATGGTTCCATGCTTCACTTACTTCCATTCCTTGGGGATCCAAGGTGACCGGGAGTTGGGACGAGCCATCAACAATTCTGTTTTGTTCATAGCCAGCTGAGAACCCGAAACCGCACAAAAGTATTCTAGAATATCTAAAGTATTGTTCACCTCCTCAGCTTCATTTTGAATGAAGATCATGCTGTCATCATCAAAATGAGAATTAAGAGCTATGGAATTACTAGGAAGAGATATTCCCCATAGTAATTTATTTGCATGAGCATGTTGCAATAGATATCCAAGAGCATCCGTTGTAAGGACATAGAGGAAAGGGGCGAGAGGGTAGCCTTGGTAGATGGATTTTTTGAGGGGAATCTGGGGAGAAAGAGATCTATTAATCACCAATTTGGCATTTTCTTCCATGAATAGTATTTTAACTTGAGCACAAAATTTGGGACCGAAGCCTAGCCACTGAAGCATTTTGAGAATGAAGAGCCAGTGAATACGATCATAGGCTTTGCCAAAATCAAGTTTGATAATGAGAGCATCTTGAGCTAATTGTTGTGCCCATTCAGCTGCCTCCCACACAAGCATCAAATTATCTAATATAAATCGTCCCCTTAGAAATCTAGTTTGTTCAGGTCTAACTATTTCTTGAGCTATAGGCCTGATTCATTTTGCCAATGCTTTGGCGATGATTTTGTAAGATGTGTTAAGCAAGGTGATGGGCTGCCAACCATTAATCATGTCTTCTTGTTTGCCTTTGGGGATGATTTTAATTAAACCTTGATTAATGCTTGCCCCTAAAATACCAGTTTCCATACCTTCAAGATACACGTTGTAAAAGTCTTCTTGAATGTATGGCCAAAGAGCTCGATAAAATTCTATTGGAAGACCATCTATTCCTGGGCTTTTTTCCAAAGGCATAATTAGCATGGCTTCATCTATCTCTTCTAAAGAAAGGTAATGATCCAGAAAAGTAGCATATTCAGGGTCAATTTTGTGGGGAATATAGCCTTCAAGGTTATCCTCCAAAATTAGAATAAGGGGGTCATTGTTGGAATCATCTATGAACAAAAGTTTATAGTAGTCATAGAAAGTTTTCATGATGCTGCCATGGCTGGTCTGAGCAGCACCATCAGCTGATTTGATGATAGAGATCTGCTCTTTTTTATGTTTATGTTGAAGATATTGAAATAAAAATTTGGAACTTTTGTCTCCATCTTTAATCCACTGTAGTCTAGCCCTTAGCTGAGCACCTTTACCTTTATAAATAGCCAACTTATGAAGCTAATTTTCTATGTGAGCAATTGACTGTTGGAGTGAGATGCTACTGGGATTGTTTATCAGAAGTTTTCTGCCCTATACAAGCTGGCCTTGAAGGGATTTTTCAAGCCTTATCCTTTTAGCAACTACCCTCCTACCATAATCACGAAGGAATTGGACACAACAAGAAATGGCTCTCTCTCACCAACTGATCCATCTATCAAATTGAGGCTTGGGTTTGGCGTTCCAGGTAGCTAAAAGGCTAGCAATGCAGACTGGGTTTTAAAGATGGGAAACATTTAATTTATACGGGAGATTAGGAGGAATCTTAGAAGAGCCATCAAAGGAAATAGTGGTAAGGATAGGGAGGTGGTCTGAAAGGGTGGTAGTATGAACCAGGTGGACTAAATATCCAGAAGGTGATGGTAAGATCTGTAGATTAGGGGATATGTAAAATCTATCCAAGCAGCTCATTTTTCTCAAAAATCCTTCACGAAAATTACTCCAAGTGAACCAATGAGACTTGTGAGAGTCCATTTTGCCCATGATAGGGCCATAGACACCTAAGGAGTTTTGGGTAAGAGTCCAAGCTTCAAATTCCTACTGAGATAACTAAGAAGAAGATTCCCTACTGTGATTTGAGTGATATTAAACCATGTTGAAATCACCCCCAAACACCCAATCTGCATTACGTAGATTGAGACGCATCCACTCCCACAGTCTAATTCTATCAGAAGAAGAATTAGGGGCATAAACTAAGCAAAATCCAAGAAGATTGCCTTGCAATAAAACGGTTTCCCAAACAATGCAGTTGTAAGGATCAAAACCAAAGGCAACTATTGATTTAGCAAGCCCAGGTGCAAAACCCAGCACAACACCACCACAACCCTCAGGGTGTTTAGTGTGAAGGAATTGTGCTTCTTTCCAAATAGCAGAAAGAGAAGCACCAAGCCTAATTTCATTGACTGTCGCTTCCTATAGCATAAGAACATCTGGTCGATTATTTTGTATAGCCTCCTTAACATGATATTTTCGAGATGGGATTGTCAATCCCCTTACATTCCAAGATTGAATGCGGCAGATCATTGAGAATCAATAAGGTCCTCATCAGTGAGGAGGGATTCAGATTGATTTGTCAAACTAATCACTTGTGGTCCAAGACTATGTTCAATAGGGACGCTCCCTAGATGTGGACCGTGACCGAGCTCTCATGGGGCTTGTTACTGAGGTTCTTATCAGTCTTGTTGGGCAAGAGGAGGTTCTCATGGGGTTACTAGAAGGAGTTCCCATAGAATCATCAGAAGGATGTGAAGCTAAAGAGGGGAGATTGCTGGAATGATGAAGAGAAATAGATTCTTTTCTTTTCTTGGGAAGTCTTTACTCACTCCCTGAGACCACTTCTTTGAAGGTTACCAAACTAGAAGGTGGTGGGGAAAGTGGAGAGGAAGATGATTTAGGGGGTGAGGACATGGATGATTGCAGGGGAAGAGTGGAGGTTGGGGATTTCGATGGTTCATTGATATCAGATAGAGAAGTGGATGATTGCAGGGGAAGAGTGGAGGTTGGGGATTTCGATGGTTCACTGACTGGGGGATTGTGTGCAATGGAATCATTAGAAGAGTCAATCTGTGGATGAGGTTTGTGGAATGGACATTCTCTAATGAACTGCCCCTCCCTACAGTAGTAAAAGCATGCATTTGGTTTGTTGAGATAATTAAGTCTCTGGTTGAATTCAAATCTAGGGTCCACTAATTTAATGGTCTCATGGAGTGCCTGAGTTAGGTCCATTTCTACACACACCCTAGGTTGAACTTTCAGACTAGCCCATTTATCAGAGTTTTGTTTGCACCATAGAACCTTGCTCAGTTGTGAGGCAATCTCATATAGAAAGGGCAAAAAGTAAGGTTGAGAAATGGAAGTTCAACCCACATTGGATGTTTGGATTCAGATTTTCCTTTTGGGTGAAAGTCCAGGTCCCAGGCCTATAAGTAACATATCTGTCCACAAATAATCCATGACCCATAATGTAGGGTGGCTTTGGCATGATTTGGTTTTAGAAAGGTGCATGCAACATATCCCCTACCTAAACCCCTGAAGGATTCAATTGCCCATCCCTTGTTTTCCCAGTTTGCACATGTCCATTTAAAAAACTCTTTCTCAGAGGGTACTCCTTTCATAAAAAAAGGATAATAGTTCTTGTTTTGTAATCAGGTATCACGTCCACTATATCATCTAGAAGCTTAAAGGATATAGTCTTACCTTGAGCAGGGACAATAGTAGGAGAATCGATGGATAGTGTTGTAGACTCAATATGCTGACCTCCGTTGTTCTCGTTGTGCTGATTATATCTAGATGTAAATGGCACATTAGGGTTTTTCGTTTGAGCGTCTGCCGTGAGATTTTGAACTGCTTTCACATTATTTCCCTGTTCTATTTGAGGAGGGCTTGTAAAATCTGTTAGAAAATCTAATCCGCCCTATTTTACAGCATCTAGCTCATCATGTCCCCCCTTTTCTCAAGATTTTTTTCTTCATGGGGGGCTGCACGTGGATTAAGGGCTTACTGGGCCCTTGCCTAAGCTAGCTTGGAGGCCTGGGGGTCCTTGGAATGCACCGTCGTGGGTAGAAATAAGTTAGAAACAATTTTAGGGCATGCCAATACTATTACAGTGATTGCATAGGGTTTGAAACACTAGTTTTAGGGTTTCACCATCGCTCAGAGCTCCATTTTGTTGACTTTTACCTATTACTTGTAAAGTTAAGCAATAATAGCTATTATGTTTGCACCTATTTGGGTATTAACTGCTATTTGTTCTTTGGTTTTTGGTTTTATTCATTATATTTCTACACCTAGCTTAATCCAATAAGAAAAGTGTTTATACCTAAAAATTACATAGACAAAAAGTATCCATTTTCACAAGTTGCATGAAAGAAAGAACCAATCATATGGTGGCAGACAAGGCGATTGATAATACATGTTTCCGTCTAAATTTTTAAAGATATTTTGAACAACTTAATGATCTAGTATTCACTATCCGCTATTGTGCATGGTTGATGCCCAAAACCTCAAAAAATAGCTTTAAACTGTTAACTTATAAAAATATACTAAAATTTTCACTAAATTTTATCTTAATATATTTAAAAACTTAAAAAATCAAAATTAAAATAAACAGGTAATAAATCCTCTCCCTTAAGGTTGTTGAAGATGTGACACATTAAATGAAGAGTAAACTTTAACAATTGTGAAGACCATTGAATAAATATAAAAAACAAATAAACAATCTTTGTAGATATAGTTTTTCTAAAAAGCGATAACACTATTAACAAAATCAGACTGTAGCTCTGGTCTTTTTCTACTTCTGGATCTGAGCTCTCTAGTCATAGTCCACTATGGACTGTTATCTTTTGTATAATTACATTCTTCAATATATATATATAAATAAATAATATTCCAAAGACTTAACCAACTAGCCGCATAAATTGACCATAAAATAATGCTACTTTTTTTTTTGCCTACAAAATCAGACTTGATCATATCTAATGTCTTTATCATGTTGTCTTAATCATTCGCCAACATTTTTTTTTGTTTTGTATTCTACCTATGACATGTGGGGGGTAAGTTCTTAATTGGAATTAAGACTATGGGAAGATAAACCATATAAAGAAGTTATATATGGTGAAGTTTTTTTTAAGGTTTTTGGTCTTATAGATTGTTTGTTTGGTCTCTCTGAATATTATTAATTTTTGTTTTATATGTAAAATGATGTAGGGTAGAACTTTTATATTAGCATTGGGAATGATATATATTCACTAAAAATAATTATTACATTTGATTTTTAAAATATATTTAATTATCATTTGTTTAAAAGTTTATAGAAATTTGCAATCTAAGATAAAAGAGCTTGTTTCCAAGCTAGCATTTAGCCAAACAAACTAGGAAGGTCATTTTGAACAATAATATGAATGGTCTTTCTTCTCTTACAAGACCAAACACATAATTAGCTTATAGGCTTTTATATGTGAGCATTATAGTGCTTGGAATTGTCTCACACCATAAAAAAAATTCACACCCAAAAATTTTATAAAGTCGTCGGTTGTTCCTATCGGCGTATTCCTTGAACCTCCTATGGGTGCAAGTGCTAGCTGATAGTTTCATGACTTTTATGCACTAGTTAGGAAGGAGAGGTGAAATTAAGGAAGCTAAATTGTGCTCCAACTTGAAGCTTCATAGGGTATAACATTGAATGTTAGCAACTTAAATAAGTTTATATTTTGTTGTAAATGAAAATAAACTTTCCTTTAAGTTTATTTCAAGCTAATTCAATCAAATGTGTATATACAAGTATAAACGTATTGTAAATTAAATGTTAAAGTACATAAATTAGATGTAAATGTAAATGAGATATGTATTTAACTTTGTGACTGAAGAATGAATGTTCTCAATGAAGATTCTTGAATTTGGTCTATCACAAAATTCTAGAAAAGTGTGCTCTTAGCTTGTATCTTGCCTTGGGTCAAAAATTTATGTATGCACTTGAGAGGTTGAGTCTACAGATTAGGGTAAGATCCATTCCTACATAAATTCTTAATCCCACAAAATTGATTTGTCAATATGTGTATCTTTGCTATATAATTCACCTAATTGGTCTTTATTTCCTCTACCTTTTTTTGTTGATCTAAAGACTAGTAGTATTTAAAAATACCTTTGAAGGGTTGTCATTATGTTCAAAGGGCACATGTTCACGTAAGTCAACCTTCAGAAATGTGTCTATAAAATCAAATACATCATTCCTTAGCCATGCAAATGCACTAGAGTGGTGTGATGTAGAATTAGGTTCTTTTTAATGCTTTATGTTGAAATGTTCCTAGCATGCTCCTTTATATGTGTGAATGATATTCATGCTATCTAATGATGATGATGTGAGTGCATTTGAATTCCTTTAAATACAAATAATAATAAATCACACAAAATTGTGTTAAATCGGTCTTAGGTAGGAAAGGAATGGCTAGGATTCAACCAAAACTTTGAATTTAAATTTTGAAAAGTAGGGGTCAAGTTCATGACCTGTGAAAATGACCCTAGGTATGAAAACAATAAAATCTAGGTGGATAATGGATAAACTAGAATAGGTGCATAGATAAGTGTAATAAATACATAGTTTGGGTGAATATATCAAGGTATGTGCAAGTATGGATAAGTTGGGGGACAAACACATGGAAATATATGAGTGCAGGGATGGGTAAAGGCTAGGGGAAAGGACCCAACTTTGCACAAGATTATGCCATTTGTTGATATATAAATGTATTAAGGCACTCTCCTCAAAATGGGCACAAAATTAAATGGGAAATGACATGGGTATGCGAATATTTCCATTACATTTTCCCGTACTTTGAGGTGCATGCAATTCATAGAATGATCATGCATCTCAAAGTATGTAACACTCAAAAACATGCATGTAAATTAAATATTCAAATATAAAATGATATTATAGGGGTCATGTTGATGGGTGTTTTTGCACAGAACAACTTAGATAAAATACTAAGTACTTTATCGCTCTTGAAAGGAATCAAATCCCAATGAATCAAAAAATGACTACCCCAAGGTTTCCCCCAGCTAGGTCTTGGCCTTGTTAAATGGCTTAATTATTCAATGTATTTGTTGTTACAATAAGGGGCCTTAGACGAATCTGGACGAACTTCACAAACAAGGTTAAAATACACATAAACTAATCAGTTTTTAGATTTAGCAATGCATAAGCAAACTGATCCAAACATATATTTCTCTAAAATGTATCATTTCAGCCTATAACCACCAATGTGTCAACTTGCATTCATGAAATATGAACCTTGCAATAGCATTGATATGTAAGTTAAAAAGTCCTATTCTAAGTCTAAACTAACAAGATCCAATAAAAAAGTGCAAAAGCAAAGCATGATAGAGAAAGGTTATAAGGAAAACTAACTAAAATTAAACCCTTTCCAACATTCCATCCTCATCAATGGATAGACAGGTTTGCAAACATATTAACCATCCTTGACTTGATGTCAAGATTCATGAAGGTGCAATCATCAATGGTGAATTTATGGGTGTTCACGCTAACCACACAAACCAATTTACAATTAGAAAATCACCAGTGGTATGAACACTTTGCAAACTCATCAAATATCCATGAATCTTTAGTCATCAAAAATGAAAGAACAACTCAACTTGGTGTTTAGAAATCATGAAACAAACTTTGTATGATGACAAGTTCAACAAATCTCAACAATTTCTATTCACTATCTTGACTAGAAATTATGAATTAAACTTCTATTAAGCTCAAAAGATTGATAAATATGATGATATTATATTACTACTATGGATGAGTATTACAGACACTGCTGGATTGAAGAATGAAGAGAAGATTGATAGTGTTGTATTGTAAACTCTATTGAAGTTAATATAAATTGGTGCATATCTTCTTGTGTAGAGTTTTTTTTCGAAAGGGTTCATCCACATAAACATTGTGTTATGCTTGATCTTCTTTTCTATTATTTCTGTGTTGATTTCATACTATCTCCATTTTGGTTTTGCACTAGATTGATAGTTACAATTGTAATCAAGTTTCCATTCTATAGTTGTTCACCTTCATTTCTAATATTTGGTATTAGATCCTGATCAGTTCTGTATCTTGGGTGTAAGTGTGAGGGTTTTTTGAGTTGTAGTGGGAGTTCTAGTTGATTTTATTTTGCAAATTTGTGTAGAAGCCATGGTTGCATCCTCATCCTAATTGAACATAAAAAAATTCAATGGAACGGGTTATGAGATGTGGAAGCTAAAAATGGAGGATCTCCTTGAAGAAAGAGATCAATGGTTAGCTGCAAAAAAAGAGAAGAAACTTGATACTATCAGTCAAGATGAGTGAGACAAGTTGGAAAAAAAGGCAAGACAAACAATCTGGTTATGCCTTGTAGACTCTATCTTGTTGAATGTCTCTACTGAGAAGATTGCACATGTGTTATAGAAGTGGTTGGGTGAAATATATCAAACCAGGAGCCTGGTAAATAAACTGTATCTCAAAGGAAAGTTATTTTCCCTTAAAATGAAGGAGGGTGATTCGACAACTGAGCACTTAAATACATTTAATTTAATTTTGAGTCAGTTAGCTTCTATGGATGTTAAGATAGATGAGGAAGATAAGTGTATTATGCTTCTTTGTTCTTTGCCTGAGTCTTGGGAGAATTTAATTCTTACTATCATTGCTAACCTCGAAGATCCAAAGATGGATGCCTTTGTCGCAACTCTGTTGTTACAGGAAATGAGGAAGAAGGCTATGGATAGCTTGGTGGATGCTCTTAATGTCAGGGGGACATCTAAGGAAAGAGGACCAAAAGGAGATCATAAAAGGCCTAAGGAATCAAAAGGTTGGTCTAAAACTCCTATGAAGAAGAACAAAGTTAAGTGTTGGAACTATGGTAATAGAGGGCATGTAAAGAAAGAATGTAGAAACCCAAATAAACGGTGGGATTCCTCTATCGAAAAGTCCTCAAATGCAAGTGATAAAGTTTTGCTTTCTACATGTAATGTTATGTCTAATGAATAGTGGTTAGTTGACTTAGGTTGCTCATATCATACGACTTCTCATAAGGAATGGTTCTCCACATATGAGAAATATGATGGAGGTAATGTTTACCTTGGGGAAAACTCTACATATTTGATTGTTGGTCGGGGAAAGGTACATTTGTGTTTTAGTGATGGGAGGGTTAAAAACCTTCCTGGTGTTTTACATATTCTTGGATTGGATAGATCTTATCTCTATTTTAAAGTTAAATGATTCAAGAATGCATGTAACATGTAATATGCATCATTGCAGATTGGTGAGAGGAAGCTTGGGGGTAGCTAGGGGAACAAGGATGAGAACTCTATTTAGGGTTGAGGCCACTACAGTTTGTAGATCCACGAATGTAATTGAAACCGTTGAAAATACATGTATGTTGTGGCACTGTAGATTGAGTGACAAAAGTAAAAATGTTTTGAAAACAATTATGAGTGAAAAGTTGTTGGATGGTTTCTCCTATTCTAATGAGCACTTTGATTTCTAGGAGTATTGTGTGTTTGGTAAACAGAATAAAAAAAAATTCCTTTAGGAAGCAATAGAGCAAAAGAGAAATTAGAGATTATTCATTCAGATGTGTTTGGACCCATGGATAATGATTCTATTAGAAAATCTCGTTATTTCATTATGTTCATTGATGATGTACATTCAAATTCACATGGATTTATTTTATGAAGCATAAATCTAAAGTTTTCACTAAGTTTAAGGAGTTTAAAGTCTTAGTAGAGAACCAATTAGGACTTAAGATAAAAAATATTAAGATCTGACAATGGAGGGGAATATTTCTCTAATGAATTTGATGAGTTCTGCAAGCATTCAAATATCATAAGACAAAAGACAACTCCTTATACACCACAACAAAATGGTGTTACAGAAAGAATGAATCGAACAATAATGGAAAGAGCCAGAAGTATGTTAAGTGATGCACAATTGGAAAAATACTTTTGGGTAGAAGCTATGAGTACCACTTGTTACTTGTTAAACATATCTCCTTGTAAGGATCTTGATTTGACACCTTATGAAGTGTGGACAAGTAAGAAACCTTATATTTCACATTCAATGGTTTTTAGTTGTGAGGCTTTTATTCATGTGCCTAAAAAAAAAAGAAATCTAAGTTGGATTAAAAAACACATAAATGCATCTTTATTGGATATTGTGAGAATGTAAAAGGTTATAAGGTTTGGGATCCTCTAACCAGAAAGGTTATATTTTCTAGAGATGTGATTTTTAGGGAACTTAGAGCTATTTCTGATCCTATACAACCAGAAGAAAAAGAAAGGAAGAGGATAGTGCATTTTGATTTACATTAGGAAAATGCATATCAAGAAGAACAAAATGATGGATTAGGAGATGGAGAAGAAGAAGAAGATTCAAGTGAAAGTTTAGATGAGGAAAACTCTATTGTTACAAAAGAAGTTGAGCATATAGAAGAACATGAGAAAGAATCTCTTACTCCATCTTTCAGAAGATCCACAAGCCAACGGGATCTAGTTGATAGGTATAGTCCACCAGATTTTTGTTGTGTATTTGCTTTATTGAGTACTGGCGATGAACCTAAATCCTATAGGGAAGCTATTCATGTAGATGATAGTGAGTTTTGGTAGCTATCCATGTAGGTGGAGATGATGGCTTTAGACTCATGTGACACCTGGGATCTTGTATGTTTGCCCAAAGGAAGAAAGGCCATAGGATGTAAGTGGGTCTTCAAGAAGTTTGGAGTAGATGGTTCTCTACAAAAGTACAAGGCTAGACTGGTAGCCAAGGGCCACTCCCAAAGAGAGGGAGTCAATTTCAATGAAATTTTCTCTCTTGTTGCTAAATTGTCTTCTATTAGATTTCTTTTATCTATTTATGTAGCTTATGATTTTGAAATTGAGAAAATGGATGCTAAGATTGTATTTTTGCATGGAGATCTAGAAGAAGAAATTTATATGCAACAACCTACAAGTTTTGAGGTAAAAGGGAAAGAACACATGGCATGCAAGTTAAAAAGATCTCTTTATGGTTTAAAACAATCCCCCAAAATGTGGTACCAGAAGTTTGATTCATTTGTTTTCAAATTAAACTTTGTTAGAAGTGAAGAGGATCACTGTGTCTGCATTCGATGTATTGATGATCATATTATATTTTTGCGTTGTATTTGGATGATATGTTATTTTTCAGTAATACCTAGGGTATGACCAATGAGTTGAAAGCTCAACTTTGAGGTGCATCTGACATGAAGGATCTAGGGGCATCTAGGTATATTCTGGGAATGGAGATCAAAAGGGACCAAGTAAACATAAAGCTTTGGTTATCACAAAGTAAGTATGTGAATACTATTTTGTACAGATTTAACATGTAGGATTGCAATCCAGTTACAATTCCTTTACCGGTTGGTACTAATCTTTCATTAGATATGTGTCCTAAGAATGAATATGATTTAGAGGACATGTATGATGTACATATGCTAGTGTTGTAGGAAGTTTGATGTATGCAATGGTTTGCACTAGACCAAATATTGCCCAAGTAGTGGGAGATTTGAGTAGTTTTATGTCTAACCCTGGTATACAAGATTGGAATTATGCAAAGAGGGTGTTAAGATATTTCCGTCATACTTCTAATTACTATTTGGTTTATTCTGGTAGTAACAATATCGATAAGACATTGGACATACATGGTTTTGTTGATGCAGATTGGGAAGGTGACTTGGATAGTTGAAGGTCCACTAGTGGCTATGTGTTTACTTTGTTTGGAGGAGCTATGAGTTAGATGAGTAAAAGGCAACCCACCATTACTTTATCCACCATTGAAGCAGAGTATATAGTTGCTGCTCATGTCTCTAAGGAGGTAGTTTGGTTACGGAGATTGTGTACAGGTATTGGCTTTGATTGCAGGATTATTTAGATTTCTTTTGATACCCAAAGTGCAATATTTTGGCCAAGAACCTCATGTATCATGCACGGACTAAGCATGCGGATTTTTAATACCATTTTGTTCATGAAATGATTGTTAATGGTCAGATTGAGCTGGAGAATGTTAACACTCAAGAGAATGTTGCAGATTCACTTACTAAACCTATGAGCACAAAAAAATTTATGTGGTATAGGAAGGTCATGGGCCTTTTTCTTAGTGCTTAGTTGTTTTATGTTTTCCTATGGATGTATTTATAATGTATGATGTCAAGTAGGAGAATGTTAGGATTAAGGTGCCATCAACCTTGTACATCCTATGTAATTAATTACTCCTAATATTGTTTGTAAATCATTTATAAGGGATGAAGTATTCACCAAGTAGCAATCTTGTGGGGGTATGAGGTCAACGCCCCTAGAAGCCACATTTTATATATAAATTTCTGTTGTAAATATGGATTGTTAATCATTAGGTCACATATCTGATGGTAGAGGTTATGTTGGCTTTTCTTGCCCTAGAAGGCAACCCCTTTATGAAGATATTGTATTATGGTTGTGGATGAGTATTATAGGCATTGTTGGATTAAAGACTGAAGATGAGATTAATAGTGTTGTATTGTAGACTCTAGTGAAGTTAATACAGATTGGTGCATCTCTTCTTGTGTGAAGTTTTTTCCCAAAAGGGTTTTTCCATGTAAACACCATGTTATGTGTTTGATATTCTATTCTATTATTTCTTTGTGTTGATTTCATACTATCTCCATTTTGGTTCTGCACTAGATTAATAGTTACAGTTGTAATCATATTTCCATTCTATAGTTGTTCACCTTCATTTCTAACAATGTTCCATATCTACCTATGCAAGTTTTCTTGTATTTTGAAGACATGGATGATGCATAAAAATTTTCAGTCTATCATTCAAAAAATGTAAAAAAAAGTATTAGTTACATTGAAGCACAAAGTTTATATATAAAATATAGATTTATAAAATACTGATAACACACTTGTATGCTTTGTTGATGTTTATCTTCTCGAGGATTCCATGCGTGAACAACATAATGAAAATTTTTATTCAGGTAATCATTTGTCAAATCAAGGTTGTCCATATCTAGTGCTCCATCTAACCATATGAATCCTTGAACATGTGGTGAACTTCTATATTGTCATTCATATCTAGACTAATGATCTTTTACTTTCATTCATTTTCTAGTATCTGTTTTCAAAAAATGATATGTCGTAGGTGCATGTAGTGTGCCACTATATGAGGATAATCAATAATATTCTTTTTTCACCAATTTTGGGCTTTTCAATGATTTGTTGGTGGTGTTCTAGGTATTAGTTCATGCAAATCAGGCCAGTACATATCTATTGCACTCAAAGTGAAGAAAATCATCGATGATCCAATTTGATGAAGCATGTTAGTTTAATTCAACATGACATTTTGCTTAACATGACCTTGTACACCTTAAGGTTGTTCCAAATCGCATCAAACAATTAACTAGATGGAAATGAGACACATTTTCCATATGTTCACGTAGCTCATTGTTAGTGATTGGTTATTATGAAGAAATTTTTCACAAACACTACATATGATTTTTGTGCACGATGTCTCACAATCTTGTTCATCATATAACTTCTAAATCATGGGTGTCAACCAAAATGGTGATCCCTATACTGAAATAGATGTTTGAAAAATTCATGTAGATGTACTCACCTCGTGTGTGGTTCTAACCAATCACATTTACCACTAGGAAACAATGTTGGAAATTCCATATTGAGTAAGCCTATTGTCACATACTCATTGATGGGAGGTGCACCAAATTTTGACCAATCAATAAATGTTCCTAAATCCACATCAGGGTTATTCACACATGCATGATTAATTTAATCTCTCTTGGGGCGTTAGATGGTTTGGAAGCCATTAATATTGTGTGATCAATGATATTTCTTTCATCCATCTCCATCAATGGACCCACAAATATAATTTCATTTGCATCAAAATCAAAATCCATATGCATTGAGTTTAGTTGGTTGAACATATCTTCATTAGAGTTTGGTGAAAGTTCACTAAGACCATTTTCATCAATTTGAACATCAATTTGGTTTAATTTTGTATTTTAGTGTCTTATATACTCGCTCTTTATTGGCCTTAAAAAATATTAATTTGTGTCATGTTGATCTCTTCCTAGATCTTTTATTCAATGTGACAAAACCTTAGAAATATCTTTTACATCTAGTGGAAAGCTTATTGTGTGTCCTTTGTATTTATATTGACCTCTAGTTTCATGTGTCACTTGTAGTTTAAATTTATAGTTTTAGTTTTTCTTTTTTTAATATATGTTGGTTGCGTTTTAGTTTTTATGTGCATGATCACAACATGAGACTCCTTTGCCACTATATAATGCCTCTTAGCGTAACTAGTATAGGAAAAGCTTATTTTCCTTTACAAATATATAAACTAAAATTATATCTATATAAAAATCATGATTATATTTTAAAAGTTAAAAGTAATAAGGTGGTAAGTGCTTAACTAATTCCATTTAATTTTTTAAATAATGATGAAGCTATTATAATTTAAGAATAACACTAGTTGCTCCACAAAAATAGGGAAATTTTAATTCTTAAATTATAATAGCTTCATCATTATTTAAAAAATTAAATGGAATTAGTTAAGCACTTACATGGACCACCTTATTACTTTTAACTTTTAAAATATAATCATGATTTTTATATAGATATAATTTTAGTTTATATATTTGTAAAGGAAAATAAGCTTTTTCTAATTTACAGGGGCCACTCCAACCACTTAATTTTAAGGAGAAAAATAACTTAAAAGAGTCCCATGGAGACATGGGGTTAGAGAGGAAAAATTTGAACATTACTAAATAAAATTAACTACCTAAGTCGAATAAAATAAAATAAAATTGAAATTGTTATAAACCATAACGAGACTTGCTGGCAGGAGAGATAAAAAAACGAAGGTCCCTTTCCTCTGACCAATATTCCTCCACCACGTGGTGACGATTTATCACAGTTTCAACCATTAAACAAAACCCAATTCTGTACAGTAGATTCTGAGGATGCTTCTCCTATACCAGATGATTTCAGATGTCCAATCTCACTTGATTTAATGCGAGAGCCGGTTATTGTATCCACAGGGCAAACATATGATCTGGCATCCATTAGCAGATGGATCAAGGAAGGACACTCTACATGTCCAAAGAGTGGGCAGAAGCTTGTGCACACAAATCTTACTCCAAATTATGCTCTTCGAAGCCTAATTGTTCAGTATTGTGCCGAGCATAAAATCCCCTTCGAAAAGTTGGAAGGAAGCAAGAAAAGTTCTTTCCTGGAGAGCATCCCAACTACGAAAGCAGCGTTACAAGCTGCAAAAATGACAGCAGAGTTTCTTGTGGAAAAGCTTTGTACAGGATCATTTGAAGTGAAAAAGCAGGTTGCTTATGAACTCAGACTACTTGCTAAACGTGGCATGGACAATAGGGCTTGCATTGCAGAAGCAGGAGCCATACCATTACTTGTGCCCCTACTTCCTTCAAAGGATCCCAAAGCTCAAGAAAACGCTGTAAGTGCACTTCTAAATCTATCACTATATGAGAGCAATAAAATTAGAATAATGGAGTCTAGCGCATTGCAGCCAATCATCAGGATTGTAAGAAGTGGATGCAGCATGGAAGCTCGGGAGGATGCAGCTGCAACACTCTTCAGTATTTCCTCTATAGATAAATATAACAAATTAATAGGAGAGGCTCCAGAAGCCATTCCAGCCTTGATAGATCTTCTTCGAGATGGAACT
Source organism: Cunninghamia lanceolata (assembly GCA_027924645.1). NCBI lineage: Eukaryota > Viridiplantae > Streptophyta > Pinopsida > Cupressales > Cupressaceae > Cunninghamia > Cunninghamia lanceolata. Next base: position 4,287,988 of record BSBN01000026.1, on the reverse strand, counting down.
GCAAGAGGCAAAAGCGATGCAGCGAATGCCTTGTTTCATCTATCAGCTTTTCATGGAAATGATTTACAGGTAGTAGCAGCTGGGGCAGTCCCTTTATTAATTAATCTTCTAGCAGATGAATGACCATGTCTCGTAGATCATGCTATCTCTGTTCTTGCAGTTCTCTCCAGACAATTTGAGGGTTTAATTGCAATTAGTGAAACCTCTGCAATACCTCTACTTATCAGTCTTCTTAGATCAGGTTCTTCCTCACCCAAATCCAGTTGATAGATCTGTGATCCAAAGTTACCTTAAGTGGGAGGGAGGCATACAGATAGGCCTGTGATCCAAAGTCTACGAAGGTTGAGTCAGAGCCTAGTATTGGCAATGGTAGAGCTGAAAGGGAAGAAACAGAAATTCCAGTTATAGAAGGTTTTAACCAGGCATAGGACCAGGTATCTGGACTTCAGATGAAGTATGGTAAAGGTGAATCAGTTTGAGGCATTCATGAGGGAGCGTGCTTGGACTTCAAAGAGTTGCCCCCCTCAGTGGATGCCTAAGCTAACTCAGCAGCAAGAGACAGCACCAGGAGCACAGAATTGATCCTACAGAGGGACAATAAGGACTCATAGAGACTTAAGGCATTTGGACTAGATTAATCCTAAGTGAAGACATGATGACATCAAGCATATACGTATCATTTGGGTAGCAATTGTCCCTGTAACTCAGGCAACTGTATATATATGTACAGACTCTGTAAAGAGCGTGTGTGTGTTTAAGACTAAAGGCATTTAGACTAGATCAGGCCTAAGTGAAGACATGATGGCATCAAGTATATACGTATCATTTGGGTAGCAGTTGTCCCTGTAACTTAGGCAACTGTATATATGTACAGACTCTGTAAAGACCGTGTAGGTGTGTGTGCATTCATCTATTATCTCTGTGTGTGCGCATTTATCTATTTTTAGCCCGAGATCTTCTTATCTCATGTAATTAGCTTCTATGTTTTTTTTAAGTTTATACGTTATCTATGGCTAATACTATTATGTTTGTGTTTCTGCTATTAATGTCAGATCTGATCTCAAGGCATGTTGAATCTAGGCTCTCTGATATGCATAGTGGGTGTTTTTACCACTAAGCTATTAGTCTTTTATATGGTTTAAATTGTGGATAGCCCAACATCCAATTGGGCTCTTAGTCTAGCTTTAATATTATATTGAACCTTCTATGGACTAATTAGGACTAATACCTAGGACCTCCCATGCACATGATTGATGCTCTTACTATTGAGCTACTAGCCTTGCAATGTGGAATGCTCCAACAAGGTGCATATGGCTGTAAATTTCATTTTGGCACTTAAGACTTTCTAGGTATACAATGGCAAAAGTATTTTCAGCTTCTAAGGCATAAATGGTTTTGACCATTACCATGTTTAACATAGAATTGACCTTGTCATAGCAAGTGGGGCTTAAAACGAATTCTAAGCCTACATCAATGACATAATTGGCATGAGTTGAACAAATGCCAAAATTTATGAAGGTTGGACAAACCAAGCTATCATTAATTATGTAGAATGATTGTTGAATGTTGTTTTCTTAAATTGTAATTTCAAGGAGGGAGGGATCTAGCCACCTTGAGGCTATATTATGTTTGGTCATGTGTTGATCTAGCCCTCTAGGGTGGAAGATAGTTTTTCAGGTCACTGCCAAGCAAGGCATCAAATTGGTGTATGAGATCCTCATTGTTGAATCCCATAATAAAACTAATTTCCCATTTAATTTATATATTGTTCAATGAGGTGTACACACCCTCTCCTTTTAGAATCGATCATGTGGCCTCCTTTATGGAGAACATAATCCCTCACCATCACATCCACTCAAGATAATACCTTAGGCATACATTTCTAATTGCTACTCTTAGTCATTTTTATTACTTTAGGTGTTTATGTTCAAGCTATTGTGTTATACAATTAAAAAAAATGTCAATGGCTATGGGGATTTGATCACGTGGTTGTTTTGTGAAACTTGTTGGGCCTTACATAGAATTTCTAGTGGATGGTCTTGGAATGAAATGTTACCTTTAGTGGGAAGAAGGCATATAGATGTCTTTATTGCTACCTACAATGGAAGTGCATCCCTACAGGCTACACAATGTAATGACACCATCAGAGCTAGTATTGGTAAAGGTAGAATTGAAATGGGAGATGCAAAAATTTGATTTATAAAAGGTTTTAGCTAAGCAAAGGACTATGTATCCAAAATTTTGATAACATACTCTAGAGGTTGTTTAGATTGAGGCATTCATGGATGAGGTTACTTGGACTATAAAGAGTCTCATCACTTAGTAGATAACAAGGCCAGATCAATACCAAGAGGCATCATGAGGAACAAAGGATTAAAACCTAAAGAGGATTAGTAAGGACATAGAGAGATCTAGACATTTAGTTAGATCATTATAGAGACTACACCAAGCTCGAGTAGAAAAACATGATGACATTAGGCATAATGTTGGTTTCAACATAGTTGGAAAAGAGAATCTTCTTTTAAGGACTTTTTTTTTTATGCCTAGTGCTCCTACAAATACTTGGAATTTAAATCAAGGCTTGACATTGTAGGTGCTAAAAATTTCTTACATTTCTTTTGGACAAAAAGGAATCAATTGGTCATATGTTTTGGGGATGTTTCTCTTGTAGGACTTTTTAGGATTGTTTACAAGTTGAATTTTAGCATTCAATTCAGTTGACTACAATTCCATTGAAAGTCAAGATGCAAGGCACATGTTTCATGAGCAATTTTCTATTCTCAAAATAGGGTAGTTGAGGTTGCTTAGGCAAGATCTAGTTTTGATTGTTAAAGTCATTTAACTTTTGTGATTTTCTAAGCATGCCAAATTATGAGGTGCATTCTCAATTGTAACTAGTATAGGCAAAGGAAAGGTAGTGAAAAACGAGATAGGGAGAGTAGGCATACGGAAAGTAGGGGTGGATGATAGAAGGAATAGGTAACTTGTAAGATCCAGATGGGGTGGAAACATAGTGATGCATAGAACTAGTAGGAGGAGTGGATGACACAATCATAGAGACATAAGCGTATGAAGGAATGTTTCCAAAATGAGAGGTTGAGGGAGCAAAAGAAGTCAATGGAAGGGATGGAGCTACCAAAGAGTGAGAAGCAAATGATGAGTGGTCAAGGAAGTAGAAATATGTGGGTTTGTGGCTAGGAGAGTGAGGGAATAGACTATTATGGTTGGGAAGTGTTAGGAAAAATGGAAGTGGTGGTAGTAGTGGAAATGATAGGGATCTAAGCAGCTATATATGGAGAAGGAAATATCTCATTTTGATATCTTATAATCACATTAGCTTATGTTTTTTTCTTATCATGCATCTAGAAATATCTTATTATATTGCCCATATTAGGGACAATTATCCTACATGCATATTCAAGATCACCTATTTCTTTACACTACATGTTCATCTATCAATATACTTACATATTATGATTATCACATGACATTATCTATCCTTTGAGGGTCATCTTACCTTATCACTTGGGTGGCTATACATCGCTTATGATCAAGCTTATGCCTATTACACCCTTTGCATCTCATTGCATTATCCGCACTCGTGTTGGGGCAAACACTTTAATATGTGCTCCCATGACTATATCTTGTATCATTGTGTTCACATGCCTAGTCATGTTCTAAGAGCCATATCATCACATTGGGAGGCATTATGCACTATGCCTTCCCTATATTTATGTGTACTCACATGCTTATCATGTACTAAAAGTCACACTACAGACACCATAATTTTACCCACATTGGCTCGATCTATGTTAGCACTAGGGGCTTCTTGCCTAACCATTATGTGCTCCTTCTCTTGGATTCCATAATAGGTGCATATGCCTAGCCTAGTGTCTTATGTACTTACATGAGTATTTCTAGCCATTAAGGGCTACATATGCCCCTATACTGGGGGCAAATTATAGTCCTTCATGCCTATCTCCAACCCAAATGCTTATCAATTGCTTACACACTTATCATTTCAAATATCTTATTTGATTGTCACACAATTATTCAGGACACTAATTTGTTTACACGTACATGCTCATCTATCAATATACTTACATATTACACTTATCACATGACATTATCTAGCCATTGAGGGTCATCTTATGTTATCATTTGGGTGGCTAAACATCGCTTGTGATTATGCTTATTCCTAGTACACCCTTTGCACCTCATTGTATTATTCCCACTCATGCAGGGGCAACCACTTTAATTTGTGCTCACATGACTATATCTTGTATCATTGTGTTCACATGCCTAATCATGTTCTAAGAGCCATATCATCACATTGGGAGGCATTATGCACCCTATATTTATGGGTGCTCACAAGCCTATCATGTACTAAAAGTCACACTATGGACACCATAACTTTACCCACATTGTCTTGATCTATGTTAGCATTAGGGACTTATTGCCTAACCATTATGTGCTCCTTCTTGCTCACACAAATGTGTTCAAGTTAACCATGCAAAACAACTCATCATCACTGATGTGAAACACATATCAAATTTATCAAACATTCTTTGAATTAAATGCATGGATGCATGGAAAGAAAATAAGTTTAGAGTTTGGAAAGCACCATAGAATGAAAACCTTAAAAAAATGAATTGATGTAGTCAAAACTAGGCACCTTACTGAAAGGTAACTAATTTCGTAGCCCAAAAACAAAAGTAGACTTTATTTAGACAATAGAATTAAAATGGTCATAATAACATAGCTTAAAACAAGAACAAGGAAAAGACCTCTCCCACTCAACAATAGCTTACTTTTTATTGACTTATAATAATCACTCCATTCTACAAACTGAAAACAATACTAGAATACTCATCGAACAAATTTCTCATAACATGATTGACATAGTAATTTCCTTTCAAAATTAATGAAAGACAAAACAAGCATGAACTACTATGGAATTATTTAAAAGCTTGGACTTCATTACTTATTTAGATACTATTATACCTTGACTTCTATAGGACTCTTCTAATTACAACTTCTATAGAAAATTTACTCAATTTCATTGACTATAGAAAAACATCCTTCATAAAAATTTCTACTACACTTCAAAAACTAGCACAACCTATTACAAATGACTTTCATATGTCTACAAATCTTTTTCCCTACCCCTCGAAAACTTCTCATGCTACATAATATAGAAAAGAAATTAATTTCAAGCATTCAAAAAGGAAACTATCGTGGATAGGAGTATTAAAGGTCGATCCTATTTTGAGTGAGATATGAAAAAAGTCTATCCAAACCATCAACAATAATTTTAGGACACATTGCTAACTAAAAAAGAAAAGAAACACCAATTTTTGGCCTCCCCCATTAGATCATCTAACTAAAATCCACCACTATTCACCATTGCTCCAACAAGAATTTAATGATGTCAACAACAAGGAAAAAGGTTGAGTATGCTCCTGCATCAAACACTTTGGTTAGATAGAAATGTTCCATAAGTTTAAAACTTATGAACATTTGAAGAACCTTAAGATGGAAATCCCATCTTTACCTTTGATCCAAATGATCTCTTCATCTTTATGATTTTTCTTCATCATTCCACATTTCTTATCTACTTTCACTTTTGTCTTCTTCTTAGGAAAATGTTGCATCCACTTATCCATCTATATATCTAAACATTCATCTAATTCTGCACTTGTTTGTCCTTCATAATAAGGATTCAAATCCTTCATATTAAAAATTGGTGACAAATTTACTCCTTCTGGAAGTTCTATCTCATAAGAATTTGGTGAAAACTTTTTCAACACCTTACATGATCCTAGTACCTTCCATTTTAACTCATCATGAATCCCTTCTAGAAATCTCTCCTTTTGTACATGAGCAAAGACCAAATCCCCAACTTGAAATTTTTGAATTTTACTCTTGAAAACATGTTGCCAATGGTTATTAGTATCCTCTCTTGAGACTTCTTTCACTTGATTTTTTTTTTCTTATACTTAGCATCACTTCCTTCCTTCCCATTTGAAAGCAACAATTTACCTTCCTTGCTTGGATCACTCTCAATTTCTTTCTCTACCTTCAACAACTATTTCTCTATGCTCAAACATACTGTAGGACTACTGTCCATTTCAAAATTTCCCTTCAATTAAATTAAGGTAAGTTTATTTCCATCCTTCACAATAGTGTACATATTCTTTCTTTGATCATATATAGCTTCCCTATCAAACTGTTAGGGCCCCCCTAACAAGACATGACAAGCACTCATAGACATAACATCACATAGGATCTCATCTTTATATGAACCAATCTAAAAAATTACTAATTATTTTTCATTTACTACCAACTGATATTATTTTTGCAACCATGAAACCTTATAAGGGTTGGGATGGGATGATATTTTCTTTTTAATCCCAACTTCTTTACCATTTCAATAGAAACTAATTTATCTATACTACTACTATCAACTATAACTTTACAACATTTACCTCCTAATTTACATACACTTTGGAAAAGACTCCTCCTATGGAATGGCTCATTCGCATCCATGTTTGTTTTTATCAATACTCTTTTCAACATAAGATCTTCTCCTTGTTCTGGTTCCTCTATGTGTTGGGGTGTTGCGACACCTTTTTCATCTGCTTGAGTTACATGGTTTCTAGCCACAACCTTTCTATTGTTGTCTTATTGTATTTGAGGATATTCAAATACCTTGTGCCCAACTTCTCCACATTGGTAGCATAAGCCTGTAAAACCTCTTCCTCTACCTCTTCCATACTAACCTCTTCCTCTTGTAGCTTGATTGAAATCATTATTTTGTGAAGTACCAATTTATTCTTCACATGCTTGTGTTTCTCTGCTACTATTTGCCTATTCTTTTCCAATTATGGACCTTCCTCTTCCTATTGAATTATTTTTCTACCTTCTAGACAACTTCTCGTCTACCTTTAAGGCACATTGATAGGCTTCCTCTATGCTTCTAAAGTTCAACAAACTAATTTCATCTTGGATATTTAAATGCAATCCATTCACATACCATGCTTCCTTGTTTGGGTCATCTTCTTCATGTCCATCCCTTATAGTGAGTTTGTAGAACTCCTCAGTTGTACTCCTTAACACCTGCTTCCCTTTGTCTCAAGTTTTGTAATTATTGAAAAATCTCATTTGATAATCTAGAGGTAAGAATTTGGCCTTCAGTTTTGACACCATTTTATCCCAAAACTTTTAATTTTCTCTTTCCCTTTTCTTTGTCTTTCAATTTGTACATAGTCCCACCATAAAGTTGCATGACCTTTTAACCTTGTATAGGAAATTTTTACCTTCTTGGGATCTTTCATAGATTCATATTCAAAGTATCTTTCCATCTCTACAATCCAATCTATGAGTTCTTCACCATTCAGGCTTCCATTATAATAAGGTGTATCCAATTCAGGTGTACCTCCAAGATTTTCCACGGATCTAAGAAATCTGGTCTCAGTAGCATCCATCACTTCTTCTTCATGTCCTTGAGCTTCTTGAGTTACTTCTCCTTCTTTAGAACTCAAATCTTCAAGTTGAACTCCCCTTCTTTGGGCTTTCTCTATTGTAGGCAATCTTGCTAGGATCTCCCTCACCCCTTGATTCTGGATGCTCCATCTCTCCCACATCATCTACCAATGCTCCACTTAAATTCAGTCCATTTGTATCCAATGCCTTCTCCAACACTAATAGAGCTCTTGTCACACTCATCCCAAGGAAGGACCTTGCTCAAATACCCATTGATGCAGTCAGAACTAGGCACCTTACTAAAAGGTGACTGATTTCATAGCCTAAAGACAAAAAATAGATTCATTTAGATGATAGAATTAAAGCAATCATAATAACACAACTTAAAACAAGAACAAGGAAAAGACCTTTCCCACTCAATGATAGCTTACATTTTATTGAATTATAATAATCACATAATTCTACAAACTGAAAACAATACTAGAATACCCATCGAACATATTTCTCATAACATGATTGAGATAGTAATTTCATTTCAAAGTTAATGAAAGATAGAACAACCATGAATTGCTATAGAATTTTTCAAAATCTTGGAGTTTATGACTTCTTCAAATACTATTCTACCTTGATTTCTACATGACTCTTCTAATTACGAATTCTACAAAAAAATTACTGATGCAGGAGCATCTGACATGATTATGATTTGATCTCTTTGTCTGCTTCAAGACCACCCTTCATGCCAGATTTCTAAGACCGTTCCAGAGGCTAAAAAGAGAAAGTTTCAGTGGTAGGGCAGAGGCAATTATTATGCTCATTTTCTGCAGTGGTAAAAGGGGAAGGAAGGTGCTATGATGAGTATATGTAACACCTCGTTGAGGCATAAAAATAGAAAAAGTGATAAGTGTTTGGCAGTGCTTGGAACGCCTCTTTGGGAGGTAGTTTTAATAGGAATAAAAACTAAAAACAAACATTTAAGATAGCACCATATTGGAGGAGAGCAAAATACCACTTTAGAGGCTCCCAAAAGAAAGAAATACAAAAGGCAGTGCCTATTTTTGTAAGATTTGACACCTCTGGGAGAGGTTCTAAATAGAAAAGGAATGAGACAGAAAGTTTTTTTTAATAGCTCCTCATTCATGAGGATAGAAGGATTGAGATTTGAAGCACTCTTTTAGAATGAAAAAAAAAGACAAAAAGGAATTAAATAAGGGAATCCAGTACTGTTATGGGAGTGCAAATAAAATGAAAGCATTTATTATTGATCTTGAATGGTAACACCTCATTTTGGGAGGATGGTGCTAGCAAAAATAAGTGAGGGGGCACTTCAGCTCTAAAATGGGAAGAATAGGTGTTAGTATGGGTTCTAATGCTTTTTTCAAAGAGGTAAAAATAAATAAAGAAGTAATGGTGGAATTGGTAATGCCTCATGGAGGAGGCTTGAGAATAGATTTTATATGCCATTATTTCTAAGAGAAGTGGGGGCGAGATATGAGGAATGGAATGCCTCACTTTTGGAGGGGTGGTCTTTTCAACATAAATTAAAAAGAGAAAATCAATAATGCTAGAATAGATGAGGACACCTCATTCTTGGAGGTGGTACAAAATATAGAATGTGGTGTGAGATGGAAGGAGAGATAGTCTCTTGGCTTCAACATTGAGAAGCTGCAGCACACATGATGGATATGGCGATATTCAGAGGCTAAAATTTGGCAGAAAAGGAAAAGAAGTTTGCTTCCAATATGAGGAGGTTGGATGGAGATGAAGTGTAGTAGAGATAGGGAAGAGAGTTATTGGTTAAGGTAGAAGAGGTAGATAGCCCAAGTGAGAAAGAGGACAGTGAATAGTTTGGAAAAGGAGTTTCCTATGGAAGAATTGGGAGGCCATGAAGGCCATTATTTGTGTAATCTTGTGTGCGGATGTGTTATTGCATATTTGTAGTTTGAAATATTGTTACAAATAAAATGAAACATGAGTTTTTTTAATTTCATTGTGTTTTATGAATGAGTGGATGTTGTGAGTAGGGTCTCTATATTGACATGTTTCCTGAGAGTATACTTTTTATGAGTCTGTGTGAGGTGAGAGTTTCTTCTATTGCATCAGTGGTATTAGAGCAGGTTGTTCCTAAGTCTGCAAGCACATCATCGAATGTGAGACAACTTGTAGCAAGACTTGTGAGTTGTGGATTGTGAGAAAGCGCCTCTGAGAGTGGCCCCGTGAGGTAGGGGTAGAGGTGGAGGTAGATATTAGAGAAGTAGCTCCTAAGTGTGTGGATAGAACCACTAATTTGAGGCAGTCTACATGTGGACCCGAGGGTTGAGTTGTCAAGAGGAAGTCTCTGAGTGTTGAAAAGAAAATGAAGGGAATAAATGTGAGACCAAGAGTCTAAATTATCCAGTTAGAAGAAAGAATTAATTTCTATAGACTTCAAAACTAAATGATAGGGATAAGAGAATTGACATGTATAGTTGATGAGCTAATGGAATAGACCTCTGAAAATTTAATTGAAAGAAAGAATCATGTTGGAAAAGAGGAGAAGAAGATTAGAGGAAATAATAAGATTGTTGATATAAGAGAGATGGTGCAGAATGGCATGATGGATCTCAAGAACAAGGTGGCAATACTGACCAAAATGGTTAGAAATAAAACTAGAAGTTCAGAGTTCAATTTAGAGGATCCTGAAGAGGAAAGTGAGAGTTACCTTGAAGAGGTAACAACTTTGAGTATTGCTGATTTGAGTAGTGCAATGGAGGATGATAGAGGCACCATATTTGGTTACAAATTTGAAGATGAAGATGTGATTGAAAACATGCCCGAAGAAGGGGAAGGTATAAAAGACATGGAAGATTCCCAATATGTGGATGCTGAGATGATGGACTTTGAGGGTCCTATATTTGATGGAGAATTTGGGGAAGATGAAGAGGATCTCCTACTCAAAGAGGAGATGATAAAGATCTGTATCTTATTTGAAGGGCAAATGCCAGATGAATGTGATACTTGAGAATGGAAAAAGATGCAAATGGGAGAAGATAAACCCCATGATTATGTTAACATTGTTTTGTTTGTAGATGATTCTTTGTGTGCAGGTAAGGAAGATAAAGATGAAGAAGTTATTCATGAGGAAGCTGAAGAAGTTGCAGCAGTATGCTTGGATGAAAGCATGGAAGAAGAGGAGAAAAGTGAAGATAAATTTATTTTAGCATTGGTTAAAGATGGAGGGGTTCTAGAAATGAGCATTGAGGAGATTGTACAGAGTACAGGAGCAATTGTGAGTAACATTGTAGCAATTGAGGATGTTGTAGTTGAGACTGTTATCATGAAGGATTGTGCTCTGAATACTAAGCCTTTACAAGCTTGGCAATCCCATGCAACATGGGAACATTCTTAGAATATGGGTTTGTCTGTCATAAGAATGGACCTCCAGAAGAGCCAGATCCCTTTAAATGCCTCTTTGGATCTATAAACTTGTGAGGAAAAGAGATAGAAGAATTCTGAAATAAACTGAACTAAATTGAAATCTATCCTAAAGGGGGTGATGCACCAATATTTTAATTCTAATATGCAATCTGACTCATAATTACTTTTCAATACATCTACTCTTACAACTCAAACCGGTCAAATTTACCACATAAATGTTTCACAGAAAGGCATGAAATGACTTGCACAATCTGTAACCTATTATAAACTTGTAATTTGTGTACTTACATTCAATAAAGGCGATAGAAAATTCAAAGGTTTTAAAGCAAAACATAGTAAATTCCTATCAAATCACTCGAAATGAGACAAGACACCTAAATCTGAATAGAGGAACACCTGATTGTGTGTATAGGAAAAATTTGAGATTGTGAATAATATCAAAAGCAATGAAATAACAACTCAAATCGCCATAACATCAAAAGATCTATCTAAGCAATAACAAATCAATTAATAATCAAGTTATGAACAAAGAAGCTATCAACTAGATTGTTTGGATCTCTTGGTCGATTGTGGATTGCTCAATAAATTACATACCCATGGTGTTGCAACAAGCGGATGTAGATAGTAATTGTGTGCTCAAAAGGTTGATATGCTCAACGATGCGATGAATGCTCAATGCACTGTAAGAATGCCTAAGAATAAATGATCAAAGAGGATTTTTGAAGGAGATGAGGAGGGTTTATATAGGTTTCAAGACATGATCGATCAATGGATGAAATAATTCTATGAAATGGATGGTTGAGATAAATTAAATAACTCATGATGAATGTGCACACGACATGTGTCACTCCAAAAAGGTATTTTTATTAAGATAATTGCTTTTTGATAATAGACATGATAAAGATAGAATTGATTTCATAAATTGGAATGTTTTTTTTCTAATTTATGAGTTGATAAAAACAAGATAAATTAGAGCCAATTAACTCAACTTTAAATTTCTATTTTGAAGTTCTAAAAATAAGAGTGATTGTGCACATGGAGTTAAAATGATATTTTTAGAGGAATTGGAAGATAAATGAGAATTTAAATAAATAAATTTATTTAATTGATTGTGCATGATTGAAGAATATATAAGATATGAATATTTAAATAAATTAAACAAATAAATTAATTTAATTTATTTTGCATGATGGAAGATTATTTTTAGGGATTGAGTCAACTTAAATAAATTTGGATAATTTATTTAAAGTTAGAGGAATAATTTGATTAATTAAATAATTAAAATTATTTAATTGTGGATAAAAGGAGATAAATGATGAATTAATTAAATAAATGGATTTATTTAATTAACATGGATTTAAGAATTGGAAGAAGATAACGATTTAATTAAATAATAAAAATTATTTAATTTTGGAAGAATATAGAGGAAATTAATGAAATTAATTAAAAGAGAATTTACTTAATTAATGTTGAAAATATGTGATTTAGAGGAAATTGATGATTTTGATGAAATTAATTAAATAATTATATTATCTAATTAATGTTGAATATAGGTGATTAGACAGATTTGATGAAATGTAAGTGATGTGATAAAATGGTCATTTTTAGGTGTCTACAGATTGTATTGATAATAGAAGGAATGCTCTGCAAAATAACAATGAGCTGCTGAATAAACTACTGCTACTACATATAAAAACTGTAAAAATAGCTGAGTTACAACTTTGAATCTCTCTCTCTCTCTCTACAATATGCAAAGGTAAGGGAAAAAGAAAGAACCAACTTTTTTCGCTATAATACAAAGATCTATCCCAAAATGGTAAAGGGAAGTCAACTCCAGCTCAACTGGACTCACAATAATTCATGAATGAGTCTAAAAAGCAACTCCAAGTTGTTGGGCGAGCACAAGAGAAAAACTTAAAAATCAGGCCCCAAAACTACTCCAAGACGAGCGAAAATAGCTCAAAACTCCTCCAAAGATACTTGACCAAAAAGAATGCCAAAATTAGCCAAGTTTGACCCCAAGGAAAAAAATAGAAAAAGATACCTCTCCTACATGAGTTTGTACTTCAGTTCAACTCCTCTTTCTATTTTTGCATGATTTGGGGGCATAAAATAATCTAGTTTAACAAATATTAAAGGCAAATATATAATTTTGCTTTAATAAGTGTTATACGAAGGATATTTCTCTCTAGGCTCTCATATAAAAATTATTAAGGCAACTTATAATAACATTGCACTTAATAGGTGTTAAATTACATTGTTTTTGTCTTCAATTTATGCAAAAATAAAAGGGGTTTTACATTAGCCCTTAAGGAAAAAATAACCTCCTACTCTTCTCCATGCAAAAATAAATAGCCTTTGCTACCCTTGGTCATCAAAAAGGTCTTCATTTCTCAAATCTGCCCTAAGTCAAAAAACAAGGTCAAGAAGACCTTCATTGTCTTCATCTTCCTCAAATCTTAATTCATAATTACCTTTTGTTTGAGTCTAAGGTTTTGAGAAAAATAAATAAAAGTCATAAAAACTTTGTCTCCCTATCTTTTCACGGGCTCCATCACACCCTCCTAATCACTCACTTTGAAAAGTCTTTCACTAGGAATAATTGATTTTAATGATTTTTCTTAAAATATAAGTAAAAAAAACCTCCATCTCATCAAGGTAACTTGGTAAAACATGAGTGAACCCTAAAATCTTTTCATTCTCTCATCTCATCTTGTCGGTCTCTGCTGCGTCGTTATGAAGTTTGCTATAGTTGTTGAGGAATTTATGTGTAGCTTCATATGGTTGTTATCCTTCACTGGTAAGCAACACTCTTTGATACTGATGTTTCTATCATTTATACAAGGAAAAAATGATGAAAATGGCCTTTATCTTGTTGTTTTTGTTGCTTTCTATCTGTATGAGTTTGATGTGGCCTTGTGAATGTCCTTATGGCCCCTTAAAACTCTATTTGACCTTGACACTATGATCTCTTCTTTTCCATTCCCATAAGTAATCTCATCCGCTTCCCCTATTACCAGTATGTGGATGTCACTAAGTGCACCATTTTGAAGAACAATGTCTTCTTTTTGGAGTGAACTATTCTGGTTTTGTCTTTGTGACCAACTTGAGCAGCAACTCAGGAAAACAAATACACAGATTATATATTTGGTAGAAAAGGGGATTGTGTAATGCTTGTTCTGATCGCTTGTGGAAGTTACTATATAATTTCTTGTTGTCTCAAGCTCTCTATTTTGAACTTAAGGCACATATCTACAAAGTTTGAAGCAGCTTGGATGTTGTTCCTAGAATACATTGTACAACTACTACCCACCACCATTAGATTGGATGCTCCTTTGTTTCCTTAATACTAATGTTGTTGTTCCTTTATTCAAAACAAACCTCTTTTCTCATGACATACTTTGTATGACTGCATTTTTATTTTAGATAGCTTTCAAAAACTACAATATATCTCTAACCACTAGCAACGACCTTCATACTTGCAATTTTAGCTTTATTATTGCAGCTTTTGAAAATCCTTGAAAGACTATCTCTAATGTCTTCTTATCTACTATGAATATTATGAGAAACAATATAAAAATGATGAAAACTATGCATGATACTTCATTATATAGCTGCTCTTTTGTATATGACTATCATCACACATTTGAAACCTTTTTCTATCACTGTAGAGTGTTTATTCTATTGTCATCAAAGGCTGTCTCATAATTGTGTTGGCTCCTCTACAATGTTGTTCTTCCTTTCTTCAAAATAGACCCACCCATACAATCTTTGTATGACTGTCCAACTAATCCTCCTCAGAGATCCAATCTAGTGCCTGACTACATTCTTTGTATCTTCTATATTTTGGTTGTGTTTGTCTTCTTATAATGTCCTCTTGTATCCTTCAAATGATGAATATGACCTCTATGCCTATATGGTTGTCATTAGGATGATAAAACCCTATCACTGCTCCTTGTGTGGTCTTGAATCTTCATTATACCTACTATCTTGAATGTTGCTCTCAGACAGTCTTTACTAGTTGCTTTTACCATGTTGGGATAGTCCATATAATGGCTGCCTTTAGCTCATTTGAAACCACTCCATTTAAATATTATCCACTTTAATGGTCAAACACTCTCTTAGCAAACTCATTTCCTTCATAGCAAAAGTGGTAAATATTTTCCCTATTTTTATTTGTCCCAACTAGCCTTTGGTGGATGATGTTCGAGTACAGTCATTTCAATTAGCCAGGCCCTTTGTCAAAGCATTATGGAATGTTACTATTTGTTTCTCGTTGACTGATCAGGGCATCACCTTGGCTTCTTTATCCTTACACTATATAATTGTCTATGCTTCTTCCTATTTGTGTGTTGTCCTTCATGCTAATTGTTTCAACATAACTACCTTTTGACTTCCTAAGATTGTTCTAAGGCATCTGCTATTCCAGACTTCTCTTGATTGTCAGTCCTAATCTTTTAAGGCTGCTCCTCCATACAAAAAACAATCGCAAGCCTATTTTTCCTTTATTGGACACTTTGGTTTCATTTAAGGGGTACTTCTATTTTCTCTTATCTCCACTATTCAGAGTTGCTCATGGTATGTAATATGTATCATTGCAATGGACTGTGATAGTTATATGAAGATTTCTCTTTTGAATTTGTTTGGATGATTGCTCCATACTCTTGTTGTCTCCATCTTGGTAATGTTGACTAGATTTTGTTCTCTCTAAAACTCATTAGTGTTTTAACTCTTGCACTTCATGTTGCACTTGAGTGTATAGGGTATTCTACACCTTAAAAATGGGACAGAGATCCTCATTACCTCCTCATGATGATATTCATGTTATCATATAGGCCCTTCAAAACTCTAACTATCTAATATGTCTCTACATATTGTTGGCACCCTCAAAATTTACAAATTTGAAGTGTCTATCCTTTTGATGTGTTGACAAGGGTTAGGGCAACATGTTGCTCAATCTACCCCGGAGCCCACCTTCGCCAATTACAATCTTGCAACTCAGAGATCATCTTACAAATCCATATGGTCGAAAGTTTTTTGGTACATATGGTAACATGCTTGTTCAATTTTGCGCTTCCAGGATGAGTTTTGATGGGCTATTTAATGCTTTTTTGACTGCGACTGGGCTAGATTTGGTGTTTCAGAAAGTTGCAAATCTCACAATTCTGAGGGTGACCCATTTCTCATTTTGGTTCAAAATATCTCGAGTTCTAGTTTCATCAAATTTGGAGACCATATGATGCATTATTTTAATGCATTTCAGTTGTGACGAATATGTCCGGTAGACCAGTTTACAAAGGAGGTCGTAGAAATCTTTAGACGATGCGAGTTTTGAGGAAATAGGTGTGCTCTAAGTAATTGATAATGGCCCTACACAAATTTTCACGGCCTCTAGATATCCAGTGTGCCCGTAGTGAAAATACACCATTTGCCCTAGAGGAGGAATTAATTAATTGTAATTTTTATAAAGTTGAAAAGTGCAAAATTTTAAAATATTTATGGGCAAAAAAGTAATATTTAATGGGAAATATTTCAAAATAAACTTTGGTTTAGAATGTTAATTCTTTAATAAAGGCAAGTAAATGTAATTTTGGGGCTTATCACATCATGCACAACCCATTCTGCCTCCCCTATTCTGGTGTGTGATGGTGCGATTTGGCTGCTTCTGAGCAAATCCTGGTCTGAAATCTTCATTGAAGTAAAGATTGGCATGTTTTAATCTCCATGGAAGTTCCTTCTGAAGCATTTTGGGCAGAATCAGGTATATTTTGTTGCGGAGGAATAACTCACGTTTTTGGTTTTTCGACAAGATTTTGGAGGTCTATTTGAACTCAAAACTGCTGCTCCATGCTCTAAATTCATCCATTGACCATTCCTAATGCATGGGTAGAGATTTTAAGTATGTTTATGATGGATTTTGAGTGCCAGAGTGGCCAAAAACACCCAGCACTATCAAAAAATGACCTAGTGATAATAAAAATTGAATTGGAGGCTGCTGCAATATTTTCTCTGTGGCTGGGTGTAGTCAAAGGAGCTTGAGATGAGGTTGCATGGCCTCATATTGTTGTATTGCAAAGGAATGAGGGACCCTCCATTGTGTGGCTACGACAATGCAAAAATAGTAGTTTGGAGGAAGAGTTGGTACCTGACTGTTGCAAAGTAGAAGGTGGACATGTCAAAGGGGAGAATAAATTAGAATTTATTTATTTTTGTCCTCTCGGCTTTTGTTTATAATTTGTAATAGTTCCCCAGACCCATTGGCGGTGACTAGTAATGAAAAAATCACCTAACTGTCATATTGTAATCAATTTTTGGTGCCACATTTTGTTGTCTATAAGGATTGATTGGTGTATCGGGGTTGGTTGTTGAAGATTGGGAAGCTTTTGAGGAATGAAGAAAAACTCCATCTTTGACTAGTTGCCCTAGTTTTGGTGTTGTAAGTTTTATTTTTTACATGTTGTATGCATTTTTATGAGCAGTTTATCATATTCAGATTGTGTTAAATGAATAATGTTGTGGCATGTATTTCTATTTGTTGTCTCTAGTGTTATCTATGTTTCTCTTTTGAATTGAGTTACTAAGGGTATCTAAGTTCTTGAATGCACATTTGTTGTATTGCATATTTGGTTTCTTACCTCTGTTTAAGGAACAGATTAAAAGTTTTAAATCAAATATGGAGAGGAATGTTTGATAGCAGGGATGTTTGTAAGAAGAGTCAATATAGATACTCATTCTTAGGTGTTATCTGTAAGGCAGATGCAAGATAAACCCTCTAAAATCTGTATGTGTGTTATGCTCATGAGAAATACTTTGCATGTTGAAGATTGACTCTGAACCCTAAGATAGGCACGAGTCAACAGTTGGACAAATTTCATGATTCAAACCCTAATCTTACAACCAAAAATATAAAAATGAAACCAAGACATCATTTGAAAACTTTAGGATTTTAAGAGTAAGATTTTAAATACCATGTTCTTTGACATACAAATGAACAAGTGCCCAAAGCTAGCCACTTTGTAATCATCATATAGTTTTGGTCTACATAAAAGAGAACATATCTATATAAGTGTCAATACTTGGTTGAAGTCAAGGTTTATTATATAGGTATTGAATAAGGGAATACCCCCTAGGTCCTGCAAAGCCTAAAGTGCAGAGGAGATAGAGAGTCAGTCTCATGTTCGTTGGCCACTAACCCAAGGATCCTGTAGATAAAATATGGCTACCTTTTAGGGAAACTCAGACCATCAGCTGGGAACACCAAAAGATTGGCGACTTTAATCGAGATCAGTGCATTATTTTTGTGGAAAGAGTCAAAAAATTGAGGAACCAGAATATTTATTTTAGATATTGAAGGTTTCAGGCTTAGACAAGTTTTGTTGCAACATATTTGAGGAAGTTTCATGCAACTCTACTATTGAGGAGAACCCAAAATTAAAAAAAGGCTGTAAGGAGCTTTGTGTTGCTTGAACATCAGTCCTCTACTGAGAGGTGGCAACTCTATTTCGAGAACTTGATAAAGAATACAAAGAAGTTCCAGCACTCATAAATTCCAATTAGATGAGGGACATCAGGTGTTGCAATTGCTCCAGGTATTTCTATTTTGGTTTTCAAATAAAGCTTATGTGAAAACCATAGTATGTGAGTTTTAATGAAGTCCCTTATCAAGTGTTAGAGCACTAAAAGAGGGAAAGGGTAGTGATAGTCTGGCGTACTTCTAAGTTATTAATTGCAGCTTTGTATTGTAAGAGGAAGTATGTGTTTTTCACGTTCCAAGGATTTTTCTCATTAAAAGATCTTAATGGTAGCCATAATGAGTTATGGTTTTTTGTAATTTTAAGATCTTGTTGTAAAAGAGAGTTGGTGAAAACTCCAACATCATTATGCACCAATGTATGTATCCTTTCATGTCTCCAAGTATAACCATGACAGGTGATCAGTGCCATCCATATAGTCAAAGAAATTTCAGCAGTGAAAGGTACAAAGCTATAAATTTTGATGGCATTTGTGGTTTCTCAAATGTCATACCATCTAAAATTAGAGATAAGTTCCCAAAGTACGATGGTACAAAGAATGAGTTTGGAGACAAACACTTGCAAGAATTCAATAATCTAATGGATGACTATGAGGTAGATCATGAGGCTATTTGTTCAGTCCTTGAAAGGAGATGCAAGAGATTGGTTCTCTTATTTATCGGCATGCTCTATCTATACTTGGGATGAGTTTAAGGCAATTTTTCTGAAGCAGTTCGGTGAGAGAATTGATGCAAGATCAACAATCAGTAATTTTATGGGTATTCAAAAAGAAAAGGATGGGTTAGTCTCAGTATTTAACCTGAGATTTGTAAAAACATTGAGGGACATTCCTGAAGCTATTAGACCAAATGATGCAATAAGTCTGGTTGTTTATTTAGGAGATTTTGACAAAAAAATGAGTTACCAATTGAGAGACAAAAGTCCTATGACTTTGTATCAAGCTTATGAAACTACCATGGCTATTGAAAATAATTGGAAATATGGAATGTTCAAGGGCTACTTATCTACGAGTGTTTGTGACCCTAAAGCACCTTTTGTTGATGAAAAGCGTAGATCAGTAAATAATAATGACTGTCAAAGCAACTGCACCCCTACTGCCCCAAATTATACATCAGTCCATAATGTTGATCATGTAGAGCCTTGAATAAATTGTCAAGAAGCTACATGCATTGATTTATTTTGTGAAATGTATAAATTGAGCTTAAGTTTATTGCCTTAGGAATTGAAGCCAAGTAGTCTTGCTCAGATGGCTAATTGGATAGACATGGTAGAGAATGCTTATATTCATGATGATAAAAATGGTAAGCTTCATGTTGCTGATCACACTTATCCTATGGCTATATATGATTCAAACAATTATGCAATGTTTGCAACTGAAGAAGACCTATTCCAAACTAAGATTATTTCTCATGATGATGAGGAAAATATTGTCAAACATCCAAGAGATGTGGTATGTATTCCTGAAACTTACATTCATAAAAATTCAAATACACCACATACTAAACTAGTGCAAATGCATCAAGTGATAGCTTGCCATGACACATCTAATAATGAGGAGTCATGTTATCTTGATCATAGTCTTGCCTATGTTGAGGGCCGCGTTAGTAATGATCATGATATCAATGGGCTTGCTCATATGCTTTCGATTCATGAAATAGATCATGTTGATTTTTGTGTTGTTGGTCACAATAGCATGTATGAAATTGAATTGAAGAGTCTTATCTTGGATGAAGATGACATTAGCGTGCAAGATGTCAATGACGTGATCTCGCTTTCATATGATCAGATTATGCCCCATGTTGAACATTTGGATGATACATTATTACCATCATTTGGTAGTAGTCTTATGGAATATGAGGAATTTTCTGACTATGCTATCTGATATTATGTGGATATGGTAGAAATTGTAGATATGTGTGCTGAACAATTAGAGGATAAAATGAAAGACAGTATTGGTTGCTATGTTTTCAGGGCTAATTGTGACTATACCTGTGAAGAAGATATTGACTATGGTGTTTCAAATTATAGTGATGCTAAGCAAGATTTGGAACTTTGTGTGGAGAAGGCAAAAACATTTCTAGCAAAAATGAATATAAGGGAAAACTCCTTATTTAATGAGCCTCCTTCTTCATCAAATGATGAAAATGACAATCCTTATTGGTGTAGAAATAATCATATCTTTGCAGATGACCAGGAGTATGAAGAATGTGAGGTGGAGCAACCCTAGAGGTCTGATGTATGCAGACACAATGTTGAAGTTGTTCAACCCTATGAGGATGATGATTTGAGCTTTGAAAAAAGTCTTGTTACATTTAAAGATGAGCTTCCTTTGTTGGACATCAGGATGCATGATAGAATTGGTGAGCCACCTGATTTGAAGGAACGCGGCTCCTTGACAATTCAAGTTGAAGGGTTACCTATGGATGTGCATTTTATATCATATGAAGGACAAAATTTAGATGATCACTCTGTTGATGTATTTCAGACATTTACCTTTGGTCAGTGTGATCCATCAAACTCGAAGCTAGAGTATGATTGTAATATGCCAAAGAAACATCATGTTGAGGTACTCCAAGAAGGTGTTACTCATGAATGCTTAAGGTTTGATATAAATGTGGCATGTGAAGACAATGTTACTAATGTTGTTCATCTAGTGGACTATGAGTATTTTCACTTCTCTGCTCAATTTGACAAAATTCTAAATCTCTAGGAAGCTAACCATGTAGATTATTATGTCAGTTGGCATGATATATTGGACCAGTGTGCTATTCTCATGTTCTATGAAGATACATCTCAATCAAGATTTATGTGTACAAATTAGAGAGGCATAAGACGGTTTGGAGGTGATGCATTGAATAGTCTAGATGAATAGGCATTCTGGGGAAGCATTTCAAATTGTTGCTTGAAACAGTTTGATGAAAATATGGTGTTTGATAGAGGTAAATTTTGGGTTTTCATTTTTGAGGGCCTAGGGCCACCAAATAAAGTTTGAAGGTATGAATTTTGATGCAAGATGGAGAATGTTAGGAAATGTGTCTCAACCTTGCAACCTCCAAACATTACTATTCTTCCCAGTTTTGATCTATTTGAATACCCTTTATCTTGGGTCTGGAACTTTCAAAGTTTCCAAACAAGCTAAAAATAGCGAGACTTACTATTTTTAGTAAGTCCTTCAATGACCTCAGGTTGACGTGAAATTTTCCCAAAAGGTGTGGAATAGCTAAGTAAACATCTCGGGTGAGTTACGACTCAAGATCATATCTGGATTGTGAGCTATTAAAGTTTCTATTTTTTGAAACTGTCAGAAAAGTTCCAAACTCAATTATCAGAATTGAAACTTCTCTAAACATCCTAAAAATTGGGATAACTAGCATAGTGGGTTATAGGGTGATAGATCTCTTCACGAGATTTTTGACGCATAAAATGGTTCATCAATCAGACACCCAGATCAAAAGTTATGGCCTCCGGAAGTTGGACCTTTTGTTTTGGGAAATGTAAAAACATGTTGGATACATAAAAGAGCTGTAAAGGGGAGAGTTACACGTGGTGGTGTGTGGTTTGGCACATCACAAGGCATCTTTGATTAGAGATAATTTGGGTGCCACTTTTGGGTGGTTTTAGCTCATGGTTTTGTAATTACTGGTAATGGTTTACTGTATTGTATCTCCTATATATCAAGAACTTGAGATGGAGGTTGTATGTAGAATCTTATAGATGTTGAATTACCTCCTAGATCTCTGGTTGGGTATACTCCTATAAAATCTTGCTCTGCAAGTATATTGTAATCTTCGTGATTCTTGGATAATATATTGGGCAGCTTTAGAGTGGGGTTTTTTCCCTGAAAGGGTTTTCCCCATGTATATCTTGTGTTGTGAGTTTTGTGTTTGCATTTGGAAATTGTTATTATTTTCTGTTAATATGCATCTTAATCTGTAAATGTAAAAAAAATTTGCATAAGTTTTTCCTCATTAGATCAGTGTAGCAAGTGTTTTTCGCATACCTTGCTTTCCTTTCAGAGCATTTGCATAGCAGCACAATGGAGTAGGCACCAGGTCTACATCATGAAGATCTGAGATCTCGCCATGCCTATAAGAGGTATGCATCCCTAAGAATGAGCCACTATTGGCACCCTCAAATTTTACAAATTTGAAGTGCCTATATCCTTTTGGTGTGTCGACAGGGGTCAAGTCGACATGTTTCTCAATCTACCCCAAAGCCCACCTTCGTCGAATAAAATCTTGTAACTCAGATATCATCTTGCAAATCCATATGGAAGGAAGATTTTTGGTACATATGGTAACATGTCTGTTCAGTTTTGCACTTCCAAGATGAGTTTTGATGGGCTATTTAATACTTTTCTAACTACAACTGGGCTAGATTTGGTGTTCTAAAAAGTTGCAAATCTCACAATTCTGAGGGCCACCCATTTCTCATTTTGGTTCAAAACATCTCTAGTTCCAGTTTCATAAAAATTAGAGACCATATGATGCATTATTTTAATGCTTTTCAATTGTGGCGAACATGTCTGACAAGCCAGTTTACAAAGGAGGTCCTAGAAATCTTTCGGCGATGCGAGTTTTGAGGAAATGGGTATGCTCTAAGTAATTGATAATGGCCCTACACAATTTTTCGCAGCCTCCGAATATCCAGTGTGCCCGCATTGAAAATGCATCATTTGCCCTGGAGGAGGAATTAATTAATCGTCATTTTTCTAAAGTTGAAAAGTGCAAAATTTTGAAATATTTATGGGCCAAAAAGTAATATTTAATGGAAAATATTTCAAAATAAACTTTGGTTCATAATGTTAATTCTTTAATAGGGGCAAGTAAATGTAATTTTGGGGCTTATCACACCATCGCACAGCGCATTCTGCCTCCCCTGTTCTGGGGTGTGATGGTGTGATTTGGCTGGTTCTGAGCAAATCATGGTCTAAAATATTCATTGAAGTAAAGGTTGGCATATTTTAATCTCCATGGAAGTTCCTTTTGAAGCATTTTGAGCAGAATCAGGCAGATTTTGTTGTAGAGGAATAGCTATGACATTTTGGTTTTTCAGCAAGATTTTGGGAGTCTATTTGAGCTCAAAACTACTGCTTCATACTCTAAATTCATCCCCTGACTATTCCTAATTCTTGGGTAGATATTTTAAGTATGTTTGTGATGGATTTTGAGTGCCAGAGTGGCCAAAAATGCCCAGCACTGGCAGAAAATGACCCAGTGATAATAAAAAATTAAATTGGAGGCTACTGCAATGTTTTTTGTGGCTGGGTGTAGTCAAAGGAGCTTGAAATGAGGCTACGTGGCCTCATATTGCTGCATCGCAGAGGAATGAGGGACCCTCTAGTCTGTGGTTGCAGCAATGCAATAAACAATAGTTTGGAGGCAGAGTTGGTACCCGGCAGTTGCAAAGTAGGAGGTGGACATGTCAAAGGGGAGAACAAATTAAAATTTATTTATTTTTGTCCTTTCATCTTTTGTTTATAATTTTTAATAGTTCCCAAGACCTTTTGGTGGTGGCTAGTAATGAAAAACTAACCTAACTACTGTCTTGTAATTAACTTTTGGTGCCACATTCTGCTGTCTATAAGGAATGATTGGTGTCGGGGTTGGTTGTTGAAGATTGGGAAACTTTTGAGGAATGAAGAAAAACTCCATCTTTGACCGTTGCCCTTGTTTTGGTGCTATAAGTTTCATTTTCTATGTGTTGTATGCATTTTTATGAGCAGTTTATCAAAATCAATAATGTTGTGGCATGTATTTCTATTTGTTGTCTCTAACGTTATCTATGTTTCTCTTTTGAACTGAGTTACTAAGGGTATCTATTTTCTTGAATGCACATTTGTTGTATTGCATATTTAGTTTCTTACCTCTATTTAAGGAACAGATTAAAAGTTTTAAATCAAATATGGAGAGGGATGTTTGATAGCAGGGATGTTTGTAAGAAGAGTCAATAGAAATACTCATTCTTGGGTGTTGTTTGTAAGGCAGATGCAAGCTAAACCCTCTAAAATCTGTATGTGTGTTCTGCTCATGAGAAATACTTTGCATGATAGGCACCGGTCAACAGTTGGATAAATTTCATGATTCAAACCCTAATCTTACAACCAAAAATATAAAAATGAAACCAATACATCATTTGAAAACTTTAGGATTTTAAGAGTAGGATTTTAGATACCATGTTCTCTGACATACAAATGAACAAGTGCCCAAAGCTAGCCACTTTGTAATCATCATACAGTTTTGGTTTGCATAAAAGAGAACATATCTACATAAGTGTCAATACCTAGTTGAAGTTAGAGTTTATTAGATAGGTATTAAATAAGGGAATACCCCTAGGTCCTGCAGAGGAGACAGAGAGTCAATCTCCTGTTCGGTGGCCACTGACCTAAGGATCCTGTGAATAAAAGATGGCTACTTTTTAGGGAAACTTAGACCATCAGCTAGGAACACCAACACATACATTGAAGGCTTCTTGTCTTCTAGCTATTCAAGGTAGCCCTGTCATAGTATTGACTGAGTCTTTTGCAGTGCTATGTAGGCCTTTCACAGTGATGATTCTTCCATATGCAATTAGGATACTCCTTGAATAGTTAATTAAACTACTCCCTTTTACAGTTTGTTGTTCTCTTATCCTTTAAGCTGCTCACTACTACTACTACTAGCATGTTGGTGTTGTGACTATCCTTGAATACATGATGACTGCTCCTCATGATATAATGTTCTTGCAACTCTTACATATGTGAATCTCCATTATTATAATTGCAAGACCTATCTATTGCTAAGGTTTACCTAGTATGAACTGAGGACTATCTCTTTTGTCTAATCTGGCTGTTAATCTTCTCTAGTATACGGTCATTTGACTATTCCTTGGCAAAGTTGACTTATGAGATTATTTTGACCAGTCATGATTATGATTGTAATGACTTTTATGAGTCTCGTGACTGTTTCTCCTTGTACTAGATAGCTCTTGTGTTTTGAGCCTAACTGTCTCCAATCCCTTCATCATGGAAACTCTGTCAGACCTCCTCCATCCTTCTTGTATTGGTACTATCCTTAATAGTTTTTTGTGTTCTTAATAGCTCTTGGCATGTAACCTAGCTACTTTATGACTGCTATAAGCAGCTTCTTCATGATGAAATACATGTATCTGTATCTGCACATTGAACAAACAAATTAGAGAAAAAAATGAAGGTTGATTTAGCCTTTCCTTTGATTTGACTTGTTTCTCTTTTGTACTTCTTCATGATTAGATATAAGGTAGCAAGTACATGTTGGATTTATCTACATATAGAAGTAAAAGTTGGGAACCCTGAGATCTAACAATTTTGTTCATTTCCTCTTGTAGGTCTTTTTTAGAGCTATCATCAGGACAAGTTGAAGATGATGGAGCTCATCAACGAGATTCGTCGTTCATTCAGGCAATGATGGGTCCCACTTTTCTTTTATATGCTTTCCTTTAGTTTAGATGTACTTGTTATTGTGCATTGTATCATGTACAATTACTCAAATATAATAGTTATTTCATGCAATGACTTATGTACAATTTCTCCCTTTTGTAAATCAATTACATAACATAAAATGAACATTTATTGCATGGCATATGTGTTTATAATCATAAGTAGACTACCTAGATTTTAATGTACCTATCTGAAATGTATCAAATTGCAATGAATGAATCTACAATGAACATAATTGAAACATGATCTGCAATGACTAGATTAGCTTTAACTTCACTTGTCAACCTTTGGATACCTCCTGCCTTGCTAGAGCACCCTTCATCTTATCTGATTTATGTAGCAACTCTAATTGAGCTACTACATTATCTTGGTAACATGATCATTGAAATAGTCTTCCATCAAGATAGTAGATATTCAAGGTTGGCCTATGAACTTGAGTTATTATCTTCTACCTTATTAAACTCTCTGCTTCTCCAAAGTAGCAGAGGAAACTACTGTTACAACCCAACCTAATTGGGCTGCAAGGCACAATTTGGTAACATTTTTGGTGACCTCTATGCTAGTTTTGCCTGCTAAAACTCTCAATGCCAGTTACCTAGTGCATCCATTAGGTAATAGAGTCTTTCCTTGGCCTAAACAACTTAGAAACCTGCTTGAAACTCAGCTGCTAGAAAAATAATAGCAACAAAAACAAAACTAAAAACAAAATAATGTTGGCTCCAAACAGGACCAGCCAACTGTGCATCAGCACTTCTTGAAAAATAAAACTGAAGCAAATGGCCTACCTACCTAAACTAAACAAAAGAGTAGGCTTTCTAAACAAAGCCATTAACTAGTTCTGCAAAATATCTCCCTTTTCTGATCAACTTGGGGTATTTTTCATGCCTCTGATCAGCTAACAAGGGGTGTGGAAAGGGTGGGTATTCATAGAACTTGTGTAGTACCATTTTAATGAAATAACCAAAAGAACATACCCATCGGCTTTGATAGTTGTTCTGGGGTGGATAAATAATTTGACTCTCCTCCTCCTTCTACTCATCTTCATGCCTGGAAACAAGCATGATAAGCGGTTTCTCCTTGTTGCTTTCCAACTGGGTTAGATGTCGAATAGGACATCCTCTTTACAAATTCATGCTCAAACACACAGTGTTGTTTTGCTCTCAAGTGACAATCTGCTACTCTTTTCACCTCCTACTGATCATAAATCTTTGAAAAAGTAGTGATCTCCACATGTTGTTCTTGTTGTTTATGAACTTCTTCCTCCTAAGATGTTGGTTTCATATCTAAATTTGAACAAATCTCATCTAACTCATCCTAAAACAAGTCATCCTCTTGTTCTTCTTTACGTTTCTGTATAAGAGGACTGATTTCAGCCTTATAACGACTCTCTTGAATGTTTGGTTCTAATTTCATTACTTTCTCAACTTGGTAGTTAGCTTTAACTTCATGTAAAACAAGCCTATTAGTGTTTTATTTGGAAAAGAGGGTGTGGAGGTGGTTGTTTGTATGGGGGTTTTAGTTTGAATCCTCCTTTCCACAAAACATTCCAAGGTATTTTCCACTGAGTGTTTCTCCTATCGAGAGGAGAGTCATCTATCAAATTGGGTTGCCACTTGGTTTTCTGCTGGGAAATTTAGAAGTTATCACACAATGTTTCTAATTAATGCTTTTATGCTCTTGAAACCCTAATTTAAGAAAAATAATAAGTAAATCTACAAATTACAACAAATGCTAATGGAATTAGACAAAGGACAGAGAACCTTAACTCACTGTTTTTCATAGTTCAGAAAATGGAAATGTTGGGGACAATGGTGATGGCACCCTAGTCCAAGGTACAACTTTTTCTATGGATTCCCAATCTCCTTCTAGCACTGATCTCTGCTATATCTTTAGTTTTTGGTGATCTGACAGTGGAGGACAATGTTGATGGCACCCTAGTCCACTGAGGGAGATTCTTCCCGATGTCAGAAGCTCTACAAATCCTTATGTTACTGTCCTATCTATTTTTGTAGCTTTGGATGCGGAGGACATGGTGATGGCGGGACCTTGTCCTAAAATCCACATAGTGTCCACTTCTTTTTAGATCTTGAATCTTTTGTGTCTACTTATCTTCCCTGCAACTCCACTTTCTCTGGATCCGATACCTATAACCTGCAACCACAAGGAGTGTGGGAGGGAGTTGTGGTGTTTAGAGGCTTGCCTTAGTCAAGCCTCAGAGAGACATTCAAGCCTTCCGAACACCGTTGTCAAAGAGAGAGTGCATATCCTTGTGGGATAGAGGAAAAAATCTAAATGATAATGATGATAAAGCACAATAAATGTCACCTTGATGATGAAGCTCTCATGGAAGGAAGAAGCTCTTCAATGCCATGAGGAGAAGATGTAAATCCAACCTACAAAAACAAACACAATAACAATGCTATGCTCTGCAACACAATGATAATCACAAGTATGCGAATAGCTCACAATCATAAGAACTTTCTAATGATCTTCTAGTTTACAAATGATAACCTAAACATGCTTATATATGTAACTACTAAGATTCTCGCCAAGAATTTTGTATTTGAAACTTATGATGTCGGCTTGGAAACCAAATAATGGTCACAAACCTGACATTTGAATTTAGGGCAGACCCAAAATAGGGTTGGACCAGGGCACTAGCACCCAAGTCCACCTCCTATCTTTGTTCCAAGATCATCAAAATAGACCCCCTTAGGTCCTAATTTGCACAAGACCCAAGGGTTTTCTCACCAGGAGTCTGAATTATTATGGAAGATGCTCTAAATGCAATCTAAAGACCCGGGAGCTAAACCTTAATAGTAAAAAGCCCCCAAGGGTGCATTTTTTCGACATAACATTTAGCCCCCACTTTAATGTATGTATAAACTCAAGGCCAATACATGCATTAAAGTAAGGTCAACAAACACAACAAACATGCTAGGCATGGAGATGACACACCAAACACATTGAAGACAACAATGGGCATGCAAAACATAGAGAAGATAGTTACGTACAGTCACGCAAAACACCTAGAGAATACAATATTGAAGACACGCAGAGCACAGAGAATACAGTGAATGCAGTGATTGTTTTTTTTTCCATATGAAATACAAAATGCAAGTACAAGGAAAGTAAACAAACAAATCCCAAAAAGTATAGAGGAGGTGTTCACCACCGGTCTTGCACTTTTTGAGAACAGACACGCCAAACAAAATCCCAAGGTGTAGAGGAGTTGTTCACCACCAATCTTGCACCTTGATAACAAACACACCAAACAAATCTCAAAGTGTAGAGGAGCTCATTGCCACCGGTCTTGCACTTTGAGAACAAGCATGCCATACACACACACATGGAAGACACGAAGAAAACATGGCAGACAAGCGATGGAGTGAAACTATTGCTAGGTTCATCACTATCTCAGGCACACTACAGGCACACACCGAGGCTTGGCCTTTGCCACAACAACCACCAAAAACATGCTTAAGGGTTGAGTTAATCACAGAACCGCTCCCCACCTTGTGATGAGGACTTTTGAAAATGACAGGATAATGCAATCTCTCTGAAAAATACACCATCCCCGCCTTGCGATGAGGGATTAAGATAAAAGGATATGCTCGATATCCCACCTCTGTAGAGGGCTTAAATGATTGTGATTGATTTTCAGATTGTTCAAACACACTTTACTATCATCTAAAGCAAACAACTTACCTTATATATGCCCCCACCTTAAGGTGGTTGATATCATGTACTGATATCAAGCACATTAAGGTAGGAAGAAAACACACAAGAGAACACGAGCTCTCACAAAGCCCATGCCCCCCAGAGGTGACATGTACCTTACGATTGTTGAATGTTCCCACAAACACATCCCTGCAAGAAAGGTGTTAGTGTACAAATAATCATGATAAACAACAATGCATATGATCAACTACATGAAAGAGCTAAGCAAGGCGATATCCATGATAAACAAAGTGCATAGAGCAGCAGTATTGTTAAAGTGTTGTTAGCAAAATAAGATAACATCGACATCAACATCAAGATAGAGAAATCATACAGAGTGATTCCACTATCCAAGCATTGGATAATATGTTACAACCTCGTCGTCATATATGGACTAGGCCCATTTTTTATTACTCGCTAAAGGGACACTAGGTCCGCATTAGTATAATGCATTTTTTGTCATCCGCTAGCTAGATGGAAACACTAGATGAAGGTAAACAATAAATCAGAGAGGAGAACAAGTGCCTGAGGGACAGTCACATAGGAGGGTGTCCCAAAATCACCAACCGCAATGCTATGTCTGTAAGACACAACACACAACAATGAAATCGGAGGAGCAAAAATATAGAAGAATGATGATACAAATAGAAGGAGGTCACAATAGAGGCGGTCTCCTAGTATCCTTGACCTTACAAGAGAATCAAGGGTCATCTTAGGAGGCCTAACAACACATAGCACATCATGGGGGAAACACATAACAGAGATAAAGGGTTAGAGATACTTACCTGTAGTACTATCATACTAAATTTTAGAACTTGCAAACCTCTTTGAGAGGTACTCGATCAAGTTGTATGAGAAGCTTGAGTGGTTCTTATTAGGCTGTTGCTTGTTATCAGAGAGTCCATGCGGTACTTTCTCAACACTTCCTTGTTTATGTGAAATCTTTTGTTGCTTGTGAAGAGGAGAACCATTGTTATTTCCAACTGATGATAATCATCTTGCTCATTTCCAATTTTTTATTTCTCTTGTTCTATTGGTTTTGTCTATCGTAATGACAAGGACTATCTTGTATTGTTTCAACCTTTTCTATTGTCATAATCTATTGCTTCTATTTTTCCATTTGTTTCTTTTGGTATATGTGGATTCTCTCCTGATCCTTGAAGGGATAATAGAGGAGGAACTTTAGAGTAGATACCTTTTCCTCATGGACAAGGTGATACTTGAGTATTTTCCTTATCCACTTCAATTGTAGCAATTATCTCATAATCTAAACAGTCCTCTTGTGTCTCTAGTGTATGTTGTTCCATCAAAGTGTTATTGGTATGCTTAGGGAAAGGATTAGTGAAGATTTGTAAATTCTGATTCGACGGAGCAACCGACTTATTCCCATTATCATTCACACCAGATACCTGTATAGTATTCGAGTCGATGAGGTCTTGTATTTCATGTTTAAGATGTATACATCATTCAATATCATGTCCTTGTGTTTGATGATAGTGACAAAAGGCATTAGCATCAAAATAAGGTCCTTGCGCTCTGTTAGGATCCATTAGTTTAATCATGGGAAGCTTCAAGAGATTATTACTCAGATATTGATTCATAATAGAATGATAGGACTCAGATATCAGAGTGAACTTTCTTTACTGATATGGTGCCTTCTTCGGATTAGTGGCAGACACTTGAGAAAAGTTATTTGAATTCAGTTCATTAATCTTGATGAAACTCTTATTATTGTTCCTCTTAAAGTTGTTTTGTGATGATCCACCCTCAGATTGACCAACTTGAGCTGATGAGTTTTGATTTTCATACTAACTAGAAGAAAGTTGGTAGTCATGAAGGGCAATACATAGGTGTTGAAAAGAGTTATACTTCATCAAGAGGATCTTATCATGGATGTTAGGCTGCAAATTTGTTATAAATATCTTCTGAACATTGTCATCTTTCATCTGATATTGAATTTGTGCATAAAGTCCTTGATATCGGCTAATAAATTCAGTCAACTTCTCTTTTGGACCTTGCTTGCAATGAACCAAATCGATCAAAGAGACTTGGGGTCTGATGTTTGCTTGAAAATGTTGTAGAAATTAATCAATTAACTGTGAAAAAATAATGTATTGAATTCAGAGGTAAAGAGTAAAACCATTCCAAAGAAGTATCATAGCACTGGGGTTGCTCGACTTGGTCCTCTCTACAAACTCAGCCATATTAACATGGCCGATCTCTATATCTCTAATGTCATCAACATTAGAATGTACTGAGGTGATTGGGAAAACACCTTGATATTTGTACTTCATTTCTTTTGCTTTCTTCGGAGACAACTTAGTCATTTGGATGAGCTTTTACCGAGAAGAAGTTTGATGTTGAACGAAGCTCCGCAGAAGAAACTGCAACAAAAGTCATGATCATGCAATTAGGGAAAATACAGGCAATCTGGGAAAATTGCATGTTGACGATCATGACTATGGGAATCACACTTGAAAAAGGACTATAGTGCAAACTTGCCAAAAATTAGAGGAGAAGTAGGCTCGAAAAATCAAAATTGAAAGTTTCCCAGAGTTAGAGAAATTTGAGACAGTCTTTGCATGGGCGGCAAAATTTGTTGCCCTTGCATATGAGGGTTTTATTGAATGTGCATTGGCGGCAAAATTTGCCACCACTGCATGTAGGGAAGATTTTAAAGTTGGTATGAGTGGCAGATTTTGTTGCCAATGCAGGGAACAAGGATTGTGGTTTTGATGTTAAAGCGGTGAAAATGCCCACTATCGCATGGGGTATGAAATAGCTCCTCGTGTAAGGGCGGTGAAATCTACTGCTGATGCACATGAGGTTGATCCGCCCTCACGATGTTTGGTCAGTGAAAATGGCCAACATTGCATGTGAGGTTGGGATCTCCGATAACCTGTCCGGGCGGCGAAATTGTCGATATTGCACATAATGGAAGTTGCAAGGTTTTCGATGTTTGATCGGCAAACTTCACCGACAATGCATAATGGAAAGAATTGACCTTTGCAATGTTTGATCGGTGAGAATGACCGACGATGCATAATGAAAGGATAAGAGATCGTCATGTATGAGAGGCGAAGTTTACTGCCCATACCCTTTGGTTTTTTTTTAGGAAGTATTCAAAGGTTCGAGCAGGAGTTTCACCGTCCCTCAAATGATAAAATCTAGGGCATGAAGTTTAGGTGTCTAAAAACATTTTTGAAACACAGGACTGACCAGAGACCAAAAATCAAAAAACAATCTTTTAATGAAAACATATAACCAAAAAATTAAAACAAAGAAAAGCTAAAACTGACGAAAACCCTAAGTTAGAAGAAGGAAACAATTTAGAAGATTTACCTGTCAAAGCTTGAAACCCTAGGTTTGACGATGAAGAGGGAGATTAAATCATAGCTCGGCGAGATCAAACAATGTTGGAGGAGTCCGACGAATAGCTCGGCAGGAAAAAATGAAATGGCGAAATAAGCAATCAAAACATATTAAATAACTCGAAAAAAAATGTTAAACGAGTGGCATGAGTGGCCATTAATGGCACTTAGTGATCAAGATTCCGAAGATCTCGCTCGAGCGGAAGTTTCGGCCGCTCTGGCACGAAAGTCAACAAATGTGAAATGGCAGCAAAATTCGCCGCCTATGCAAGATCATGGAGGAAAAATATGTAATGGCGGCAAAATTTACTGCCTTTACATATTTTATGAAAAACACATGTAATGGTGGCAAATTTCACCGCCTTTACATGTTAAACTAAAAAAAACAATGCAATAGTGGCAAAAAATGTCGTCATTACATGTATAAGAAAACAAATCAAAACATAAATATGTAGGAGTGGCATTTTTTGCTGCTCTTGCATATCAACACTTCAAATTTCAATAACTCCTAAAAATGACCCAAAACGACATTTTTACCGATTTACAACTTGAACGATCTTCGCGCATATCGAGAAACTGATTCAAAGGGATGTCATAAACCAATCTAGAATGTTGAATGACTTTGCGCGAGGTCAAGGGAATCTTGTCTTGATTTGTGAGCTTAGAGTGTAGATTCACGAAATGGACAAGTTTCGTGGGGGGTTGTCTACAAAATGAGCGTAGCTGATTTTGAGAACAACAGCTGGCTCAAATTGGGGAACTTCCTCCGATCAAACTTTGAAATGATCGAAGGGAGTAGAATCCAGTCTCTAAGTGCCTTCATCCATGCCATTGGGCTATAGAGTCAAGCTAAAAAGGAAAAAACACAAAAGACTCAATGAAAACACAAAAATAAAACACAAAACTATACAAATGTACAATTTAACTTATCTGATACTTTAGAGATTGAAGTGCTTCAGATGTTGTCCACTGTGAGGCAACAAGAATGGTGTTCCATCTTGATACTCCAGCAAGAAACTGTTTTCACCACAGAATTGATGAATGGTGAATGGACCTCTCCATAAGGAATCAAATTTTCCATGCATCCCTTTTGGTTCCCTCCTCTTGTCCCACAACAAGACTTGATCTCCAATCTGAAACTCACAAGCCTTTGTCTTCTTGTCGAAGAGTTTCTTTACTTGATTTTGGTGCTCAGCAATACAGTTTACCATCATAGTGCGCTGCTCCTCAAGTTCAGTCAGATACATGATCCTTTTATCAATAGAACTATCAAAAGTTCTATCTTCCAATGCCTTTACCAACTTCAATGCTGGCAATTCTAATGTAATTGGTATCTCCGCATTCAGACCATATAGAAGCTGAAATGGCAACATGCCTATCACCCTTTTGGGTGTAATTCTATCTACCCATAAAGCATCAAACAATGCCTTATGCCAAGTTCTCTGATTCTCATCTACCAGTTTCCTGATGATAGTGACCAGATTCTTATTGCTTGATTCTGCTTGACCATTCCCTTGCAGATAATAGTCTAAAGAATGAGAAAGAATGATCCCATGCTCGTAGCAAAATTTAGTAATCTCATGAGAGGAAAAAAAAGTAGCATTGTCTGCTACAATCTTGTTTGGAACTCCAAACCTAGAAATAATGTTCTCCTTAAGAAAATTGCATACCACTTCAAAAGTAGCATGTTTGACTGGAATAGCTTCCACCCATTTGGTAAAATAGTCTATCGCGGTGAGAACATAGTTATGTCCTACACTTGATGATGGATTCATTGCGCCAATGAAGTCAATACTCCATTGCTGAAAAGGCTCCTCAATTACCACTGGTTTTAGAGGTAATGCTGCCAATTTTGGTTTCCCAACAAACTGTTGGCACAACTCACACCTACGTACCCAATTGTACGCATCTTGGAATAACATAGGCCAATAGTATCGAGCTCACAAAATCTTGTGAGCCATTATAGGTGCAGAAAAATGTCCTCCACAAGCCAAATCATGGAAAGACTCCAAAAGTCTACTTTGTTGCGCTTTATCCACACAATGGAGAAATACACCATCAAGACTTCTCTTGTACAAACTGTTGTCCCAAAGGACATAGTTAGTAGCTTTTAACTTGACAGTTCTTTTTTCCTTATAAGACAAGTGAGAAGGACACTCACCATAGGTAAGGAAATGAGTGATATTGGAATACCACTTGTCAGTTGTAGTAACAAAAAGAACAGTTGGCATGTCCACAACTTCTTCTTCTTCATCGCCTGCCTCTTTTGGGATGTTATCAGTGATCAATTGACACAAACCTTTACCCCGCACAAGCTTGGTAGGCTTGATATCCAAATCAAATTCTTGGATCTTAGCAATCCAATTACCTCTCTTTGTTCTGAACTCCTGTTGAGTTAGGATAGATTTGACTGTTGTATCAGGCACCATGACAACAGTGTGTGAGTTTAGAATATAGAACCTGAAATGCTTCACTGCTTTGACCACGACATAGGCATGCTTCTCCATATTTGAATACTTCAATTCATGAGCTTTGAGAGGACAACTCATAACCGATATGGGGGATTCAACGCCTTCTTCATTCTACTGAACCAGAATAGCTGAAAGTGTGTGTTTTGAAGCGTAGCTATAAACTACAAAATCTTTAGTGTAGTCAGGACAAACAAGAACTAGAGCATGAGAAATAGCTCTCTTGATATCCTCGGATGCTTCCTCGCCTTTCGCAGTCAAACAGAAAGTGGCCTTACCCTTCATCATATTGACAATGTGACGGGTTTTTTCTGCAAACTCTGGAATGAACCTTCGCAGAAAATTCACCTTTCCAAAGAAAGAATGAACAATAGTCTTACTAGCAGGCAGAGTAAGACTTTGAATGGATTTGACTCTTTCTGAGTCAATCTTAGTACCTTTCCAGGATACAATGTGTCTGAGAAGCTTACCTTCTGTTACCCCAAAAACTGACTTCTTGGGATTAAGGGAAATACCATTTTGCCAATAGCGCTCCAACACTTGTCATAAATGATGAGCATGATCGTGATGATTTTTGGAGAAAATAGTCAAGTCATTGAGATACACCATGATGAACTTCCCCATCTCATCTCTGAAAGCAAGATCCATCGCTCTCTAAAATGTGGCACCAGCATTGATCAGACCAAAAGACATTCTGCGATATGCAAATGTGCCCCATGGTGTGGTGAAGGTAGTTTTGAACTGATCAGCTTCATTGACCTCCACTTGGTTATACCCCGAAAAACCATCTAACATAGATAGCATTTCTGAACCAGTTAATGTTTGCAATACTTGATCCATGATGGGCAAAGGGTAGTTATCTTTTAAGGAAGACTGGTTGAGATTCCTGAAATCAACACAGATACGGATTTCTCTGTTCTTCTTCCTTACAGGTACTATGTTTGTGATCCATGTGGAATGATGAATTGAAAAAATTATCCTTGCATTCAGCATCTTCTGAATCTCAGAAAGGATTGTACCTGATATCTTGGGGTTGTATTGCCTCTGCTTCTGCTTGTGAGGCAACGATCCAGTTTTAAGGTGAATCTCATGTTGAACCTCCTTAGGCCTGAAAGACTTCAGATCATCATAGGAGTAAGCCAAAACATCAATGTAATGGTGAAGAAGGGCAATGAATTTGAATCTTTCATCATCAGTGCAACATTTTCCAATGTTGACCATCTTAGGATCTGCTTTTGAACCCAAATTGACCTACTCAAATTCCATAGAGGAACTTGAATCTTGTTGTTGCCGCTGCTTGATATACCTATCATGCTTGTCAAACAATTTTTCAAGGGAAACCAAACCTTTTGGGATTTTATTTCCTTTCAATTGTAGAAATTCTTCGCCGATTTGTGAATCTATCTCTGAAACATACTCACGCGGTGGCGATTCGCTTCCTTCAAAGTAAAGCTCATCAAAACTATCCATCTTTTCAAGGAAAATAATGATTTGGTTATCAACATTGAACACCTACCAATGGTCAGTGTTATCAGGTACACTTGGTCGAAAAACCAGCTCAATAGTGTACTTGTTTCCTTTGAAATCCTTGTGAGGAACCATGAGAGTAGCAGAAATAGCCAATGAATCTGCAAGATCATTGAACTCTCTTGGCACTACAGAAATGTTGAAAGCATCAAAACCTTCAATGCAATCCCATACGCAATTGCGATAGTGTCTTAGTCTTTCATTCTTAGTGTGGTACAAATTCCTCACTTGACAAACCACCAATTCAGCATCCCCTTGAGCGTGAAGGATTTTAACACGTCTAGCACGAGCAGCTTCCAATCCGAGCAACAAGGACTCGTATTCAGCAGTGTTATTGGTATTATCAAATTGTAACTTGTATGAAAAAGGTAAAATATCACCTTGTGGCAATATCAAGACCACTTTGACTCCAGAACCGGTAGAAGAACAACTGCCATCAAACTCTAAAATCCAGACTCCATCAGAATTTGATTTCTTGGAATTTCTTTGGTCAGAAAATTCTTCTTCATCAGTGAGGGAAGAATCTGGCATTACTATACCCTCACCTGAACTTTCATCTAAAAACTCTTCTGAGTCTCCATTTGACATATCTGAGCTATCACCCGATGTACTCTCATCTGATGAACTAGAACCATCTTCGGTGGACAGAAAATAATTACCCATTCCCGAGGACTCAAACAAAATTTGAGCTTTAGGATTTGATGTTTGGGTAACAATGTATTTTGCCTCCTTCTCAAGAAGCAACTTCTGCATGACACCTTTAATAGGTATCCTTGCTTCAGACAGATCCATGTTCAACTCCCCACCTACATCCTTGCAGAAATTACGTCCAAGAAGAATGCCGTATGAAGCTGGAACATCAGCTACCAGGACTGTCATCTTGATTCTCTTATCTGGAAAAGCTGCAAATGCAAATTGGGCGTCTTTGATTTGACCCAAAAGTGGAACTTGCTTATTCTCCATACAGAAACACCTCCCAAAAGTCTTGGTTAAGGTGAGGCCAAGGGCGTCTGCTACCTTAGCAGGCATAACATTGTCAGAGGCTTCGGAATCTATTACGCAATTGCTCAATTTATGACCATTTACTAATAGGGAAACATAGAAAGGTTCAATTTTTCCAAAGGCTTCAGGGGGAGTAGTGACAAGATTATTTTGGGTAGGTTTACTTTTGGAGGAGTCATGAGAAGCTTTTGGAAATTCTTGTCCTGCAGGGACGGTCTTATTTTTGACATATTTGGCTAATCTATCAAATTGTTCAGGATTAGCCTGTAATTACTCAACTTCAGGCATTTGTATCTTAGTTCTCCTAGCATGATCTATTATATCAAACTGCTAAAAAGAATTAGATACGGAGGAAGAAAAACCATCATTCTGATTTTTGGTAGAGATAGCACTAGTTTAAGAAGTAGAAGTGGAAGGTACAAATTCATTAGAAGCACTTACTTGTTTATTGACCACTGGGTCTTTTGATTGGAAAGGTAGCGAAGTCCCCCGTTTAGCGATTGAAATCATCGGTTGAAATTCTTCTCTCGCCTTCCCTTTATCAGCTTGGAGAGCTGACTGATTTTGAGACCTAGTGAAAATAGCATATGCTCCTTCACCCACTTCTCCTTTTTTAGCTTCATCCTGATAATTCAGAAAGCTGATGGTAGAGTCGCTAGCTAACTCTTCTTCTCCTTCTATGAAGAGATTAGCACCATTTTCATAATCCAACTCAGGTTGGAAAGAAAGTTCATTTTTAGCTTCATAATAGCCTGTTGGTGCCTGAATTGACTGTCAGTTAATTTAGGAATTTTCATGCAGGCACCTTCCCAAAAAATCTAAAAAGTTCTAAGTTTTGGCACCCCCTCAGTGTTTTTTAGCATTTGCATCTTAGTTCTTGAGGAGGTGGTCTTCATGTTTTCTCCATCGGCATGAGTTTGTTTTTGTGTCTTTGAACTTTCAGGTTGAACTTAAACCCTTTTTCTCAAAGTTCATTGGTTCAGCAGTTCAGAGTTCATTTTTCTTCTAACGGGTCATATTATGCATTTACCTTGCGTAAATATTGCATCGTTGAACCTCCCGCTTGAACCCTTTTCTCAACGGTTCATCGGTTCAATGGGTTCGCGGGGTTTCTTTTATGTTGCCGACTGAGTTGGTATCGGCGTTGAACTTCTCGGTTGAACCTCTCTTTTGAACCATCGGGTTGAACCGGTTCAAGGTTCAATGGTTCAAAGCTTTATGTTTTTGGTCTTATTGGAGTGATCGGCTTCATCGGCGAATGATTTCTTAAGTGCTCCGATTGTTTTGGTCTGGCTGATGGATGTCCATCGGCGCGTGTTTGGCTATCGACGAAGCAAATTTTTGGGCCGCCAATGTAAGGAGTTTGGCCGATGAGGAGTCATCAGCGTGGGTCTCACCGACAGGGGATTTCGAGCGGTCATCGGCGTGAGGTTGCTTTTCGGCCAGAGTTTTTTGAGGTTTACCGACGGGATTATTCTTGACGATGGTGTATGTGGAGTAAGCGTCGGCGTGACTTTTGCCTATCGGCGAGGAGGCTTTTGGGTTGGCCGATGGTAGTAGTCTGGCCGACAGGGGGTTGCGATAGCTTCATCGGTGTAACCGATGAGGTCGGTGAGAGATTTTTTGAGTTGGCCGATGGTAGTAGTCTTGGCGATGGGCTTTTGGAGAGAAAGGCATGTGTCAAGCATGGAAAAAGCGCTCGACACCTATTATACATGCGGCTATGTTTTTTAAATGCTAAGGAGGGTCTCCGCACCATGCATGTGGGACTATTCTCCTTGCATAATTTGAACCTACGATGAAACACATTTTGGCGGGAGGCTTCTGTTTGAATGCTGCGACGTTCCCAAGTGAAACGCGGGTGGTTGAGCCATCAATGGTGATTGTAGCAGGGGTATGGGTGATGGTACACATGATCAGGTTGCCTGATTTTTGGATGAAGACATCAAATGGTGGTGCAGGGCTTGAGGCCACCCTTGTCTACTTTCTGTCTGATGCAGCAATAACTTCTGGGCGCCATTCCTTTGGGGGTCTGTATCTGATGT
Source organism: Cunninghamia lanceolata (assembly GCA_027924645.1). NCBI lineage: Eukaryota > Viridiplantae > Streptophyta > Pinopsida > Cupressales > Cupressaceae > Cunninghamia > Cunninghamia lanceolata. Next base: position 4,247,968 of record BSBN01000026.1, on the reverse strand, counting down.
TTTTTGGTCAACCATGTAATTATTGCTGTGAGGTACACTTTCTGGCTGATATAGGCAGACTGTGTTACCTTTTTTGTGGTTGTTGAAAGTTGAACATTTTGGCTCTGTAATGCAATACATATGATTTGGTTGCTCTGTGCAGCAAAACTTGTGAGTTTATATATCTCCTGTTGTATGTTTTTGCATGGATCCACTGATTTCATGGTCAATCTTATATGAATAATGCTATGTTTGCATGTGTTATGCTAATTCTGTCTCCAATTTTGCATGTATCTTTCTTCTGAGTCTAGGTATTCAAGGAATGTCTAAGATTCTAGAACATAGAATTCCTGTGTTGAATGTTTAATCTTTTAACTTCTGCTCAAGGGGTAGATTAAACTATTTTCAGATTGAATATTGGGAAGGGTATACTGCAATAGGGATGCCATAAGTATAGACAGCTTAACACTCTGTATTGGGAGATATCTATAAGGCAGGTATCATGTGTATCCCCCTGAAATCCAGTTTTAGTTGTTCATGCTGATCATTCACAGGTGTATGTCTACTGACTCCAAGCCCTGGATAGGCACCAATCTTGCTTTGTGTTTGTGTTATAACCATGTCCAGATTTGCATCCAAACATAAAATCAAAATCAAACTCTAAAACAACCTTTAGGATATTAGAATTAGTTTTAGGATCCAAGTCCTCTGTCTACAACTAAAAATAGGCCCAAAGCCAGCCCTTTTGCTCTTATCTTGCAGTTTTGGTCTACTTACAGGAGGACTTATCTGCTTTCTGTCAGCATCCTAGCCTTTATATTCATATCCTCATGGATGTTGAGTAGGGAATACCCCCCTAGGTTTTGCAGAGCCTGAAGAAGAAGAGGAGATAAAATATAGAGTCTATCTCCTACACTGTTAGCCCATGGCCCAGAGATCCTGTTGATCATTGATGGCTACCTTGTAGGGACATCTGGGAATAAGCATCCAGTCTAGGAAAAAACCAACAGAAATTGGCGACTCTACTGGGGACAATGTCATATTCATGAAGGTGTGAGTCTAAAAGATTGAAAAAATAAGGCCTGGAAGTGCCTTGTTGCAGCAAAAGAAAAAGGGTTGTATATTTGACTTTGCTGGTGGATGACCCAGAAAGAAAGAAATCAATCTACAGCTTCAGCTTGTTTGAAGCTCATTCCTCTTCAAGGAGGTGGCGACTCTGCATCAAAGAACCTGATAAAAGAACAAAATCAGTCAGAGGAGAATTTGCGGCTACTGTAACATATCCAGGTATTTCCACAAGTTTTTGAAAAGTTCCCTATTTGGTGAGATAGCACTGGTTAAAAGGGAAACATTGGTGAAAGCAAAGCTTGCATGCTTTTGTTAGAACTCACTTTGTATTTCAAAAGGGCATGCAGTATTGTTCAAAAGACTCATATAGAGGACTTTAGGTAGGTTGAAATAGCAGTTTGCATTTTAAGGGCCTGAGGTCATATTGTGATTGAAAATCTGAGTAGAGAAGAGGGTTGCAAAAGCATAAAGGATGTATTATTAGCCTATGCACCCTTGTGAAGTATCAAGTGCAAAAACATATAATAGTCAGTCCCAATCATGTAATAAAAGAGGCTTCAACATAGATAGATATAAGCCCATAAATTTCAATAGCATTTGTGGCTATCCAAATGCTCTTCCACCTAAAATCAGAAATTTTTGCCTAAATTTAGTGGCATAAAGCATGAATCAGCTGAGAGACACTTGCAACAATTTAAAAATGTTATAGATGACTTTGAGATTGACCATGAGGATGTGGTTATGAGATTATTTGTTCAATCTCTAGATCAAGATGCAAGGGACTGGTTTTCCTACCTTCTAGCTCACTCTGTCAGCTCTTGGCATGATTTTAAATCTGCATTTCTAGTACAATATGGTGAAAGAATTTCTGAATATGCAGTTATTAGTGACTTCATGTACATCCATATTGAAGAAGATGAGTTGATCCCAGCGTTTAACCTTAGATTTATGAGGGCATTGAATAGAATTCCAGAATGCACGAGACCTAATGATGCACTGTGCTTAGTTGTCTATTTGGGAGCTTTTGACAAAAAAATGAGTTATAGATTGAGAGACAAAGAGCCCACCACATTGCATCAGGCACATTAGTTTGCAATAGATATTGAAAACAATTGGAGGTATGGAATACAAAAAGGTTATTTTTCTGAAAATTTTTGTTGTCTTGCAACCCCCAATGTTAGTGAAAGATTTAATTCAGGTGTTGACAATGAATGTCAAAGTACTCAGACCCCTGCTGTCCCAGTTTTTGCATCATTCCAAGTTGATGATCTTACTAATATAGAGGAGGATGTCCTTTTTTGCCCAGCAAATGAAGTTGAAAACAATGGTTTTTCAAGTAGTATTTGCATGCCAGTCCTCATCAAAGAGCCTTCATGTTTAAATGATCTAGTTGTGCAAAGTTGTGATCATGTGGATCAACAGTCAGTATCAGTTTCATCAAGAAGTATTAGGGGGCTGGAAAATGATGTAGATAGCTCAACTTTAGAGTGCATTGAAGCAACAGAAATTTCATATGTGGGGCAATCAGATGATAGAAATGATATCCATGATTATTTCATGGATCAGGTTTGTTCTTCTTATGACTTTGGATCTGATAGTAATGAAGAAGAATTGGACTGTCATGAAAAAGAAGCAGAGAACTTTGCAGTGAATATAAATCCCCTTTATGATGAGTCTACAGATGTCTTTGATACTGTGAGTCCTGACTTTCAGTGGTGTAGGATTAATCCTCTTTTTGAGGATGATGATGAATATAAAGAGACAGTTGACCTAGGTGATACATCAGTTTGTGAGGGGGGGCATATGAATCAGATATCTTCAGTTCTTATGAAGATAGTATGGATTTGCAAACTGTGGATAATGTTTGTTCATCATCACTTGATCCAGACATGTGCAACATTGGGTGTGTGGATCAGGATTTGTTTTCAATATTAATAAATATTGGGGGTCTCATATTTTTTTAATGTCTTCAGCTTTTGGATCAACTAGATGAATGCCTGGTGATATGTAACAACCAGGTGGATGAGGAGAATATACCATCTGAAGAGTATAACATGCATATGTTGCTTAATGTTGAAGGATCTTTTAGCATGTATGGCTGCATGTTTGATTTGGAAATGCAGAGTGATAGAGGCAGTACTACAAATGGCAAGTTGTCAGAAGTGGTAGAATATCTAATTGAGCAGATGACCTTATGAGCAGACTATGCAAATCTTTTCAGTTGGGATTGGGATCTTTCAGTTTGGAATTAGGCATTTGGCAGGATAAAGGTTTGGTTCTTCATTTTTGGTTGCCTAGGGCCACCCAAGTGATGATTAAAAAATATAAGTTTGAAGCAGGTTGGTGCAATGATCGACTCTATGCCCAATGGACAGGGACTAGTCTGCATCCCAGAGATTTGGTTCTCGTTGCAGTTTTGCACCTGCACATCCCCAGACAGAGCCACTATTGGTGCCTGAATTGACTGTCAGTTAATTTAGGAATTTTCATGCAGGCACCTTCCCAAAAAATCCAAAAAGTTCTAAGTTTTGGCACCCCCTCAGTGTTTTTCAGCATCTGCATCTTAGTTCTTGAGGAGGTGGTCTTCATGTTTTCCCCATCGGCATGAGTTTGTTTTTGTGTCTTCGAACTTTTGGGTTGAACTTGAACCCTTTTTCTCAAAGTTCATTGGTTCAGCGGTTCAGGGTTCATTTTTCTTCTAATGGGTCATATTATGCATTTACCTTGCGTAAATATTGCATCGTTGAACCTCCCGCTTGAACCCTTTTCTCAACGGTTCATCGGTTCAATGGGTTCGCGGGGTTGCTTTTATGTTGCCAACTAAGTTGGTATTGGCATTGAACTTCTCAGTTGAACCTCTCTTTTGAACCATCGGGTTGAACCGGTTCAAGGTTCAATGGTTCAAAGCTTTATGTTTTTGGTCTTATCGGAGTGATCGGCTTCATTGGCGAATGATTTCTTGAGTGCTCAGATTGTTTTGGTTTGGCCGACGGATGTCCATCGGCATGTGTTTGGCTATCGGTGAAGCAAATTTTTGGGCCGCCGATGTAAGGAGTTTGGCCGATGAGGAGTCATCGGCGTGGGTCTCACTGACAGGGGATTTCGAGCGGTCATCGGCGTGAGGTTGCTTTTCGGCTAGAGTTTTTTGAGGTTTGCTGATGGGATTATTCTTGCCGATGGTGTATGTGGAGTAAGCGTCAGCGTGACTTTTGCTTATCGGCGAGGAGGCTTTTGGTTTGGCCAATGGTAGTAGTCTGGCCGACAGGGGGTTGCGATAGCTTCATCGGTGTAACCAATGAGGTCGGTGAGAGATTTTTCGAGTTGGCCGATGGTAGTAGTCTTGGCGATGGGCTTTTGGAGAGAAAGGCATGTGTCGAGCGTGGCAAAAGCGCTCGACACCTATTATACATGCGGCTATGTTTTTTAAATGCTAAGGAGGGTCTCCGCACCATGCATGTGGGACTATTCTCCTTGCATAATTTGAACCTACGATGAAACACATTTTGGTGGGAGGCTTCTGTTTGAATGCTGCGACGGTTCCCAAGTGAAATGCGGGTGGTTGAGCCATCAATGGTGATTGTAGCAGGGGTATGGGCGATGGTACACATGATCAGGTTGCCCGATTTTTGGATGAAGACTTCAAATGGTGGCGCAGGGCTCGAGGCCACCCTTGTCTACTTTCTGTCTGATGCAGCAATAACTTCTGGGTACCATTCCTTTGGGGGTCTGTATCTGACATTTTTTGGTCAACCATGTAATTATTGCTGTGAGGTACACTTTCTGGCTAATATAGGCAGATTGTGTTACCTTTTTTGTGGTTGTTGAAAGTTGAACATTTTGGCTCTGTAATGCAATACAGCTGATTTGGTTGCTCTGTGCAGTAAAACTTGTGAGTTTATGTATCTCCTGTTGTATGTTTTTGCATGGAGCCACTGATTTCATGGTCAATCTTCTATGAATAATGCTATGTTTGCATGTGTTATGCTAATTCTGTCTCCATTTTTGCATGTATCTTTCTTCTGAGTCTAGGTATTCAAGGAATGTCTAAGATTGTAGAACATAGAATTCCTATGTTGAATGTTTAATCTTTTAACTTCTGCTCAAGGGGTAGATTAAACTATTTTTAGATTGAATATTGGGAAGGGTATACTGCAATAGGGATGCCATAAGTATAGACAGCTTAACACTCTGTATTGGGAGATATCTGTAAGGCGGGTATCATGTGTATCCCCCTGAAATCTAGTTTTAGTTGTTCATGCTGATCATTCACAGGTGTATGTCTACTGACTCCAGGCCCTGGATAGGCACCAATCTTGCTTTGTGTTTGTGTTATAACCATGTCCAGCTTTGCATCCAAACATAAAATCAAAATCAAACTCTAAAACAACCTTTAGGACATTAGAATTAGTTTTAGGATCCAAGTCCTCTGTCTACAACTAAAAATAGGCCCAAAGCCAGCCCCTTTGCTCTTATCTTGCAGTTTTGGTCTACTTACAGGAGGACTTATCTGCTTTCTGTCAACATCCCAACCTTTATATGCATATCCTCATGGATGTTGTGTAGGGAATATCCCCCTAGGTTTTGCAGAGCCTGAAGAAGAAGAGGAGATAAAATATAGAGTCTATCTCCTACACTGTTGGCCCCTGGCCCAGAGATCCTATTGATCATTGATGGCTACCTTGTAGGGACATCTGGGAATAAGCATCCAGTCTAGGAAAAAACCAACATAGCCAACAACAGAGTTGACCAGCGCTGCTTCAATGGTAAGCTTCCCCTGTGTAGGAGGAAGACGGTTGTGTTGTCCTTGATTTCTAGCAGCATTGCCTTGATATGAATTATTTGGAAATGTCCTCCTTGGTACATCTCGATAAGAAGGAGAGGTAGACATACCTTGGGACATTTGTCTCTTTAGAGCTAGCAATTCATTTGCTAGCTTTTGTACCATGGGATCCATGGTGCTTGTGGAAGAATTCTCAGTAGAAGAGGAGCTTTTATTTCTATTAGTATCCGTTCTTATCTTACCCGCAAGGATAAGATCATCTTCTACTTTAGTTGCCAGAATCTGAGCTACAGTAAGATTAGTAGGAGCAGCTCACCTCAATAGAAAACTCACCTCAGGAAGTTGTGTATTGATAAAGAAACATTTGAGGTTCTCTGATGTTGGCTCGGTGGTGGTGGGAAACCTGTTTCTCAACTTGTTGAACTTAGCGATGAAGTCTCGCATAGGTTCATGAGGTTCCTTTTTCATTTGTGTCAGCTATGCCAACAATGCATGTGCATCCTCCGCAGGTTTAAACTTGGCTTCAAACTTGGTTTTGAGAGTATTCTAGTTCGTTATGGTCTGAGCTCGAAGGTGGTAAAACTAGTCTGCGGCAGAGCCTTGTAGTGTTTCTACAAAGAGTCGTACAGCCACATCTTCGTGCTTGACACCTATCACACCACAGGCTATACAAAAAGCCGCAATGTGCTCATCAGGATGAACTTTCCCGTCACCATAGAATTTGGGGAAATTCTTTCTTGAACTACGAGGTAGTTCATGCAAAGGTGGGGTCAAATTCAGAGGACCAAAGGTATTACCCCAAGGACCTTGGGCTGCCATGATGTGCTGATTGAAGGGTGGGATAACAAACCTTGGTGGTGTATGAACAGCCAAAACTCTGTTAACACTAGAAACTTCATCTGGTATTGGAGACCTGGCGTTTGTAGGAGGAAAACTCCTAGTGCACTGAAGACGAGGTCGAGGAGTTAAGAATCCAAAATTATTCTGCTGCATCAATTCAAATGCAGGATCAATAATACCTTGAGCCCTCTTGCTTCTGGTGTACCGGGGAATCTGCCAGAATGTAGTATGCTAAACACAATTTTGTAACAAAATGGAAAAGAACTGAGAATGCTTCAACTTGGAGCGTGAGGCTTCAAGTTGTACGTTCCTTCCCCAGTAGAGTCGCCAAAAACTATTGGGTGAATATTTTGTCGTTAACTCGCTAACGGCAAAATGGGTATATCAGCCACAGCTATGATGAGACAAAGTCTCTCCTCTCAGCAAGGGGAGGCTCCCTCTATTTACTTGAGTTTTGCAAACAAAACAGCTTATGAAATTTTATGTACACTAAAAACTATGTTTGTGGTGGTTCCATCTCATCTCATTCTCTTTTTTCAGAATAGATGTTTATACTTCAAACTCTTGATAAAAGACTTATAAATTATCAGAAAATCACAGAAACACAAAGTTTTTTGTTACCTCACTTACTAGTTGTAAATAGAACTATTTGAAGTAGAATGCAGCCCAAAGTTTTCACTCCTCTTCAAGATGATAAAAGTAAATTGAATATAACAACTTGCAGCACAAAGTCTCCAAACTATTATATTCTCACAAACATGAACATAATCCTCACAAATGACTTGATAACACAAAGTCTATCAGAATCAAATTAAGAGCGCTCTTCAATCACTTGAAACAAACTCCACACTTTAATTATTACCAAAGAAGATTATGATAGCATGACATAAGAACAATACTATCACAACACAAATAACCCCAAGACAAAGATTGGAATTAAACTTGCTTTCTTGTATTAATAAATATTTGATAATTAATTTTCACAAAAAAGCACAAAGTCTTGATTTGCTTTTCAATTCGCCAGAGTATTCTTACAATAGACAAAAGATAATATTTAAAAAAAAGGCCCCCTTTATTTATAGGGAGAGGCCTTGAGAAAATTTAGGAAAAATCTAACTACTTTGACTTATTCAAAAATAGGAGTCCTTATTGACTTGGGACTTCTTATATTTTTACATGTAATTACATATGGAAAATGTACATGTAAAAATGTCCAAAATTGTTTTGAAAGTACTTGTGAAAAACAAAAAAATAAACTAAGGAAAAATGACTGCTTCAATTTGTGTCACCGCTTTTCCTCATGTGATCATCAAACATAGTGAAAGCCACTTGCATCTCAATGCTATCCGGGTTGAATGCATTCCTGAAGATCATCTTGGCTCTCACTATGGCATCCTTCACTGTAGTGACAGATTCAACATGATTAGTTAACTTGGTTTTCAAATTATCCAAAGTTAACTGGTTGTCCAAAATATTGTCCACAGAAGTCATTGAAAATGCTTTATCTTCAAATTCTTTCTGGAACATGTCTTCAAATTCCCTAACCATTTCTTCTATAGAAAGAAATTGGTTGTCCTGTGATACCAGTTTGCAAGGCAACTCCTCCAACTTATGCAAAAGGTTAACATCACTTTGTTCACTGATTTCCTTTGCAGCTTCAAGATCCTTGATCAAATTTCTTAGCATACTGCTCCTGTACATCAAAGCTTCCTTTGTTTCTGTATAAGAATCCCTATTAGCGATGGCGCCAATTGATATTAGGGTGCTTATTTTCAATTTCCTCATCTCTGCCCATTTATCATGAGTATCCTCTGTGCATTCAATATCTTGAGAGATCGCATCAATGAGATCATCAAGCTCTGCTTTTACTTTTCTCATTTTATCTATCTTCTTAGATACGTCTGTGAGCAAAGAGATTCCTTGTGCACACATCCTGTCTAAGTACTTTTCAAGTACTTTTCCCTTGAGGTGAGTCTTTTCTGCTTTCAGAATGATGGGGTCTTCTATAGATACGGCTTCGGGAGTAACTGCTTCTAAGTTCAAAGTGATCTTCCTTACCACCGCAGTTAGTTGTTCCACCATTGCCTTGTAGTGATCCTTCATTTCCTTTTCCTGTCAAACTTCTGGATTAGGATGTCCATGGCTAATTGCATATCATTTTTAGCGCTTTCATGGGTTATTTTTCCCAATTCAATTCTAGAAATAGAGTAGTCATCCATGTCAAAATTTTCAACAGTTGCATCCTGTGGAGGTTTTGCTATCTCCAGAAATTTGTGCCCCTTGTCTTCAAGTACCCTGGAAAGAATCTTTGGTTTCTTCGGGACCTTAGGCTTTGCAGGTACCAGCTTAGTGAAATCAAAGTCATCTAGGGAGATGGCTTGCTTTTTCCTTTTTGGCGTGTAAGCTGATAACCAAGGTGGAAGCAGAGAAGTACTCACATTGGGATCCATTCCTTCTGCCGGTGTTCCAGGAACTGTGCTTGCACTGATAGTGGAAACAATAGGTGGGGTGTTAGTAAAAACTGCACCTGTTACATTAGCACTAGAGACTTGCTCAGTATTCATCACAAAATGATCAAAAATGGATGTATCTCCAATATCAAAAGAAGAAGACAAACTAGGAATTGACTCAGTAGAACGGAGAACATCCTCAAAAGTGTTTTGGGGATTATCAAAAATTATTTTAGGAGAGGGGGACTCAGAAGAGGTAATATCAATAGGAGAAACAAACACAGGAGCTACAACAGGTATATTATGCAATGGGGATGATACTCCCATTTCTTGTTGTATATTTTCCTGCGGAGATAAAGCCTCCTTGTCTGGTTGATCTGAATCCCTATCTTCAACATCTATCTCTTCTGTGGCTGGCTCTTTAGTAGCTGGCTCTTTAACTTCCATATCTTTCATTTCAGGTTCTTCCTCCACAGCTTTTGATTTCTTTGTAACAAATCTGATCTTAGGCTTGTGTGTTTTAGAGGATGAGGGAGCATCACTCTTGTTCTTTGTTCTATTTTCCACCTTTTTACCAGTTTGCTCTTAAACTTTAGTTTCTGACCCAATGAGGAATTCTTTCAAAGTAATTCCTTTATCCGCCAGCCAGTTATTGGTGCTAGCCAATATGGACTCAAATCTCTTTCTTAGTGAGGTCAGCTCCTTTTGAGACCATTGGATTGGAGGGAGAGGAGTATTGGCAATCTGTTCTGCATCATATCTGGTGTCAATCAATTCCCCATCATCCACAAGATCTTCTGGAATATCAGCAAGTCCCAAATATTCAATTTGTTCTAGGGACAACCTGCTATAGTCCAGTTTCTTGATATCTTCCTCCATTCTCAAATCTACCCAGACATCTTCCACCATGGGTTCATGAAACTAAGTTTTCCTTCTAATTTTATCCTTTACGCCCCGGTAGTCAAACTTTGGTCTCCTTTTGAATTGCTTCATGGTGACCAACTGCATCTCTATTTCCATGGCCCTTGCCTTTGTGGCAGTCAATACTGAATATCTGCCAATTTCCACTGGGAATCAGAAACTAGGCTTCTTGAGTTCCATCTGTTTGTTGTGCATGACAGTCATTTGTCTGCACAACTCCATCAAGACCAGTTTGTCTGAAGGGAATCTTGGAAGCATATAAGGGTAGCCTTGGAAAAAGCCAACCCTGAGGTATGAAAGAGATGGGAATTGCAAAAACATACAACTGAAGTCATTCACCACTGTCCATGCCTCATTTGAAATTCTTCTCTTCTCCAGTTGGGGATCAAAAAGACACAAGAATACAGCAAATAACGCATCATTCACCCTCCTGAAATGGTGAATTGAACCTTTCAATGTCAACTGGGAATAATATTGGTATACTGGAACTATTCTCCTATCCCCTTCCGATGATAATCTTGGAAAAATCCTCATGGAAGCTACAATGTATACTAGATAGGAAGGCATATAGAACTTGGAGGTAGTAGATACCTTCATCAACTATTCATGCAAAGCGTTACTGATTTGTTCTCCCTAGAAAATGGTTTGCTTACCCTGGAGTATGACCTTAATGAAAGGATACATCCATTCTTGAAACTGTGAAGAGGAAGGTAAACCTCTTATTCTGCTGAGGAGAGTAATTAGGTCACCAACTTCCTCTACAAAGTCACTTTGAGGGAAACTGCATGGCCACCTCGACAAATTTGATCTTGCAATCTTCAACCATTTGTTGTTGATTATTTTCTTTGTTTTCTCTGGATTTTTGTCATATACCTTCTGAGCTTCAACAAAGTTAAGCTTCAATATCTCTATCGCAGGAGGACACATGAACACCTTGTCAATGAACTCAGGATCCAACCTAATTATCACGTTACCACTGGCGTCCACCACAGACCTAGTGCCTCTGTTATAGAAACGGGCACACTGAAGAACAAATTCTATGTTGTGAGCGGCCACTGGGAAGGATGAGACCAGATGAACATTACTTTCAACTATCCTCTTCATCATAGCACTGGGGTTGCTCGACTTGGTCCTCTCTACAAACTCAGCCATATCAACATGGCCGATCTATGTATCTCTAATGTCATCAACATTAGAATGTACTAAGGTGATTGGGAAAACACCTTGATATTTGTACTTCATTGCTTTTGCTTTCTTCGGAGACAACTCAGTCATTTGGATGAGCTTTCACCAAGAAGAAGTTTGATGTTGAATGAAGCTCCGTAGAAGAAACTACAACAAAAGTCATGATCATGCAATTAGGGAAAATATAGGCAATCTGGGAAAATTGCATGTTGATGATCACGACTATGGGAATCATGCTTGAAAAAGGACTATAGTGCAAGCTAGCAAAAAATCAGAGGAGAAGCGGGCTTGAAAAATCAAAACTGAAAGTTTCCCAGAGTTAGAGAAATTTGAGACATTTTTTGCATGGGTGGCAAAATTTGCTGCCCTTGCATATGAGGGTTTTATTGAATGTGCATTGGTGGCAAAATTCACCGCCACTGCATGTAGGGAAGATTTTAAAGTTGGTATGAGCGGCGGATTTTGCCGCTAATGCAGGGAACAAGGATTGTGGTTTTGATGTTAAAGCGGTGAAAATGCCCGCTATCGCATGGGGTATGAAATAGCTCCTCGTGTAAGGGCGGCGAAATCTACCGCTGATGCACATGAGGTTGATCTGCCCTCACGATGTTTGGTCGGCAAAAATGCCCGACATTGCATGTGAGGTTGGGATCTTCGATAACCTATCCGAGCAGCGAAATTGCCGATATTGCACATAATGGAAGTTGCTAGGTTTTCGGTGTTTGATCAGCAAACTTCGCCGACAATGCATAATGGAAAGAATTGACCTTCGCAATGTTTGATCAGTGAGAACGGCCGACAATACATAATGAAAGGATAAGAGATCGTCATGTATGAGCGGCGAAGTTTACCACCCATACCCTTTGGTTTTTTTAAGGAATTATTCAAAGGTTCGAGCAGGAGTTTCACCATCCCTCAAACGATAAAACCTAGGGCACAAAGTTTGGGTGTCTAAAAACATTTTTGAAACATAGGACTGACCAGAGACCAAAAACTAAAAAACAATCTTTTAATGAAAACATATAACCAAAAAATTAAAACAATGAAAAGCTAAAATTGATGAAAACCCTAAGTTAGAAGAAGGAAACAATTTAGAAGATTTACCTGTCAAAGCTTGAAACCCTAGGTTTGACGATGAAGAGGGAGATTAAATCACAACTCAGCACGATCAAACAATGTTGGAGGAGTCCGGCGAATAGCTTGGGAGGAAAAAATGAAATGGCGAAATAAGCAATCAAAACATATTAAATAACTCGAAAACAAATGTTAAACGAGTGGCACGAGTGGCCATTAATGGCACTCAGTGATCAAGATTCTGAAGATCTCGCTTGAGCGGAAGTTTCGGCCACTCCGGCACTAAAGTCAACAAACGTGAAATGGCGGCAAAATTCACTGCCTATGCAAGATCATGGAGGAAAAATATGTAATGGCGGCAAAATTTACCGCCATTACATATTTTATGAAAAACACATGTAATGGTTGCAAATTTCACCGCCTTTACATGTTAAACTAAGAAAAACAATGCAATAGCGGCAAAAAATGCTGTCATTGCATGTATAAGAAAACAAGTCAAAAAATAAATATGTAGGAGTGGCATTTTTTGCTGCTCTTGCATATCAAGACTTCAAATTTCAATAACTCCTAAAAATGACCCAAAACGACATTTTTACCGATTTACAACTTGAACGATCTTTGCACATATCGAGAGACCGATTCAAAGGGATGTCATAAACCAATCTAGAATGTCGAACGACTTCGCGCGAGGTCAAGGGAATCTTTTCTCGATTTGTGAGCTTAGAGTGTAGATTCACGAAATGGACAAGTTTCGTGGGGGTTGTCTACAAAATGAGCGTAGCTGATTTTGAGAACAACATAAATGTAGATATTCCCGTGGTTGGTATAGGTACCGATACTTGTGTATGAGATGGTGACAAAGTGTTATTTATCACTTTTACACATTCAGTCATTGGCATAATATTGGTTTGTACAATATGTGCTAAACCACAGATCACATTAACACCATCTTGTCCTTATTTTATCAATTATCTTATGTTATGTTTTGTAGGAATAGCTTCTTCAGCTATCCTCTCATTTTCCATAAATGCTTGGAAATCATCTAACTCCTTATCAAGTTTATCTATTTGTTCATCAGATATATGTCCTACCACCTCAATAGTATCATCAACATCATGAAAAGTTTTCTCTTCCATTGTATTTGTGATAGGTAAAGTATCTTGCAACGTTTGTGTCTCTCCTTTTGTAAAGAAGGTATTCAGTGGATTTTCAAAGGTAGGAATACCGATTTCTTCAAAAGCACTAGATCCCATGTGTCTTATGCTTCTTCTTAAAGGAATATTTCTATTAGGTCAGTGAGTTATAATACTCATGTAGCAATATGCACAAACTAATAGAATAAACCTTAGTAACTAGATATGTTTAAAGGCAAAAATGCTTGATTTTTCAACTTTTCTCAATGCAAACAAATGGAAGAAGTGGTGTTGTGAATATTTTCAAGAGGGAAAGAAAATAATATGCCTAATAACAATCCACTAATGCAAGAATACCTTTCACAACATGCTTTTGAAGCAACTCTAGTGAGTCGATAAGCCAAAACCTAGTGAAAATAGGACAAAATATGCGATTTTTCACCAAATCTCAATGAAAAAGAGTAGGGCAATGGGTGTTGTAAGGAAAATGATGATGGACAAAAACTTAGAACATTAATAACAGCCACCTAATGCCAAAAACTCCATTACAACACACCTATAGTGCCTCTCTAGATCAAACCCTAGTGCAAGGATATCAAAAATATGCAAATTTTTCCAAAATTTCAATGCAAAGGCCAAAAAGAAAGGGTGTTTTAAGGAAATTGAGAAGGGTCAATAGATAATAATGCTAATAACAGCCAATTAGTGCAAATCAAACAAGACGATAAGGCCAAATCTAGTGAAAAATGCAAGTTTTCAAACCCTAGAAATGAAATTTCACAAGGAGGCCACTATGATGCAACACTACAATTAGAAATCATATCTAATGAGTGTTTTGACAAGGTAGTAAAATCTGAAACATGATTTTGACTACAACCCTAGCTCATGCAAAACTAGGTTTTCATGAAAAATGCAAAAAATTCAAGCAATTTCTAACAAATCAAGCATGCAAATGCAATGCAAATGAATTGTAAATGATGAATTTATATATTTTGGATCAGATATAATGTAAACAATAGAAATTAATTTGAATTAGATGCCAATTAAATCAAATTTTGCAAAAATACAAGTCTAATATGCCAATTTGTTTGAATTTTTCAAATTTTTCAAATTTTTTGTGCTTTTTTCAAATGCAATATTGAAAATAATGAATTGAATGATAATAAATTTCAGATTTGATGCAAAAATTAGAGAATTAATTAAATACAATTGAATGAATGTAAACTATGTCAAAAATCAAACCCTAGAATACAATTTTTTTCAATTTTTCCAAATATACCAATTTTTTTGTAAATTTTCAAATGCATTAAAATGAATGAATACAAATCTATCAAACAACACTTAGAAAGGTGCCAAAAGTCCAAAAACATGGGTTCACCAAAATGTTTTATATGGAAAAGAGGGTGTGGAGGCGGTTGTTTGTATGGGGGTTTTAGTTTGAATCCTCCTTTCCGCAAAACATTCCAAGGACTTTTCAACCAAGTGCTTCTCCTAATGAGAGGAAAGTCATCTATTAGATTGGGTTGCCACTTAGTTTTCTGCTGGGAAATTCAAAAGTTATCACACAATGTTGCTAATTAATGCTTTTATACTCTTGAAACCCTAATTTAAGCAAAACAGTAAGTAAATATGCAAATTTCAAGAAATGCTACTGGAATTAAACAAAGGGCAGAGAACCTTAACTGACTATTTTTTGTAGTCTGAAAAAATAGAAATGTCGAGGACAATGGTGATGGCACCCTAGTCCAAGGTACAACTTTTTCTGTGGATTCTCAATCTCCTTCCGACACTGATCTCTGTTGTATCTTCAGTTTCTGTTGATCTAACATTGGAGGACAATGTTGATGGCACCCTAGTCCACTACGAGAGATTCTCCTAGATGTCAGAAGCTCTACATATCTTGATGCTTATTCTCTTGTCTATTTCTGTAGCTTTGGATGTAGAGGACAATGGTGATGGCACCCTTGTCCCAAAATTCGCATAATGTCCACTTATTTTTATATCTTGAATCTTTAGTGTCCACTTATCTTCCCTGAAACTCCACTTTCTCCAGATCTGATGCCTATAACCTGCAATCACAAGGAGTATGGGAGGGGGTTGTGGTGTTTAGAGGCTTGCCTCAGTCAAGCCCTAGAGAGACATTCAAGCCTTCTGAACACTGTTGTTAGAGATAGAGTGCATCCTTGTGGGATAGAGGCAAAAATCCAAATGATAATGATGATAAAGCACAATAAATGTCACCTTGATGATGAAGTTCTCATGGAAGGTAGAATCTTTTCAATGCCATGAGGAGAAGATGTAAATCCAACCTGCAAAAATAAATACAATAACAATGCTATGCTCTGCAACACAATGATAATCACAAGTATGCCAATAGCTCACAATCATAAGAACTTTCTAATGATCTTCTAGTTTACAAATGATAACCTAAATATGCTTATATATGCAACTACTAAGACTCCCGCCAAGAATTTCATATTTGAAACTTATGATGTCAACCTAGAAACCAAATAACGGTCACAAACCTATCTATTTGAATTTAGGGAAGACCCAAAATAAGGATGGACTAGGGTGCTAGCGCCCAAGTCCATCCCCTATCTTTGTTCCAAGATCATCAAAATAGATCCCCTTAGGTCCTAATTGCCACAAGACTGATCCAGATTTTCTCACCGAGAGTCTAAATTATCATGTAAGATGCTCTAAATGCAATCTAAAGAATCAGGAGCTAAACCTTAATAAGAAAAAACCCCCAAGGGTGCATTTTTCTGACATAACAGTTAGCCTCCAAAGTCTGCATAACCTTTTGCTCTTCTAGCTGAAGTGAGGCCCCAATCTCATCCTTGCCTTCATGAACTAGTGGTACATCATGTTCTATAATATCTTCTAGTTGTCCCAAGTCAGTCTGTAAGTTAGCTTTCTGTATGCTTTCTTCATCACTATCAACAAAGCCAGACAACTGATCAAACAAAGAAACTGAATCCTCTTCTTTATATGGTTTCCTCTCCATTATAACTTGGGCAATCTGTCTTTGCAACTAAAGACTTTCACCTTGTGACCTTTGTACTTTTCTTTTATTCATCTCATAAATAGCATTAGAAAACTTTTCAAATGAATCAAAATGCAAAGGATTCAGTGTCAAACGTGAACCAACCTCTAGACATGTATGGGGAAGAATACAAAGAGCCCACCACATTGCATCAGGCACATTAGTTTGCAATAGATATTGAAAACAATTGGAGGTATGGAATACAAAAAGGTTATTTTTCTGAAAATTTTTGTTGTCTTGCAACCCCCAATGTTAGTGAAAGATTTAATTCAGGTGTTGACAATGAATGTCAAAGTACTCAGACCCCTGCTGTCCCAGTTTTTGCATCATTCCAAGTTGATGATCTTACTAATATAGAGGAGGATGTCCTTTTTTGCCCAGCAAATGAAGTTGAAAACAATGGTTTTTCAAGTAGTATTTGCATGCCAGTCCTCATCAAAGAGCCTTCATGTTTAAATGATCTAGTTGTGCAAAGTTGTGATCATGTGGATCAACAGTCAGTATCAGTTTCATCAAGAAGTATTAGGGGGCTGGAAAATGATGTAGATAGCTCAACTTTAGAGTGCATTGAAGCAACAGAAATTTCATATGTGGGGCAATCAGATGATAGAAATGATATCCATGATTATTTCATGGATCAGGTTTGTTCTTCTTATGACTTTGGATCTGATAGTAATGAAGAAGAATTGGACTGTCATGAAAAAGAAGCAGAGAACTTTGCAGTGAATATAAATCCCCTTTATGATGAGTCTACAGATGTCTTTGATACTGTGAGTCCTGACTTTCAGTGGTGTAGGATTAATCCTCTTTTTGAGGATGATGATGAATATAAAGAGACAGTTGACCTAGGTGATACATCAGTTTGTGAGGGGGGGCATATGAATCAGATATCTTCAGTTCTTATGAAGATAGTATGGATTTGCAAACTGTGGATAATGTTTGTTCATCATCACTTGATCCAGACATGTGCAACATTGGGTGTGTGGATCAGGATTTGTTTTCAATATTAATAAATATTGGGGGTCTCATATTTTTTTAATGTCTTCAGCTTTTGGATCAACTAGATGAATGCCTGGTGATATGTAACAACCAGGTGGATGAGGAGAATATACCATCTGAAGAGTATAACATGCATATGTTGCTTAATGTTGAAGGATCTTTTAGCATGTATGGCTGCATGTTTGATTTGGAAATGCAGAGTGATAGAGGCAGTACTACAAATGGCAAGTTGTCAGAAGTGGTAGAATATCTAATTGAGCAGATGACCTTATGAGCAGACTATGCAAATCTTTTCAGTTGGGATTGGGATCTTTCAGTTTGGAATTAGGCATTTGGCAGGATAAAGGTTTGGTTCTTCATTTTTGGTTGCCTAGGGCCACCCAAGTGATGATTAAAAAATATAAGTTTGAAGCAGGTTGGTGCAATGATCGACTCTATGCCCAATGGACAGGGACTAGTCTGCATCCCAGAGATTTGGTTCTCGTTGCAGTTTTGCACCTGCACATCCCCAGACAGAGCCACTATTGGTGCCTGAATTGACTGTCAGTTAATTTAGGAATTTTCATGCAGGCACCTTCCCAAAAAATCCAAAAAGTTCTAAGTTTTGGCACCCCCTCAGTGTTTTTCAGCATCTGCATCTTAGTTCTTGAGGAGGTGGTCTTCATGTTTTCCCCATCGGCATGAGTTTGTTTTTGTGTCTTCGAACTTTTGGGTTGAACTTGAACCCTTTTTCTCAAAGTTCATTGGTTCAGCGGTTCAGGGTTCATTTTTCTTCTAATGGGTCATATTATGCATTTACCTTGCGTAAATATTGCATCGTTGAACCTCCCGCTTGAACCCTTTTCTCAACGGTTCATCGGTTCAATGGGTTCGCGGGGTTGCTTTTATGTTGCCAACTAAGTTGGTATTGGCATTGAACTTCTCAGTTGAACCTCTCTTTTGAACCATCGGGTTGAACCGGTTCAAGGTTCAATGGTTCAAAGCTTTATGTTTTTGGTCTTATCGGAGTGATCGGCTTCATTGGCGAATGATTTCTTGAGTGCTCCGATTGTTTTGGTTTGGCCGACGGATGTCCATCGGCATGTGTTTGGCTATCGGTGAAGCAAATTTTTGGGCCGCCGATGTAAGGAGTTTGGCCGATGAGGAGTCATCGGCGTGGGTCTCACTGACAGGGGATTTCGAGCGGTCATCGGCGTGAGGTTGCTTTTCGGCTAGAGTTTTTTGAGGTTTGCTGATGGGATTATTCTTGCCGATGGTGTATGTGGAGTAAGCGTCAGCGTGACTTTTGCTTATCGGCGAGGAGGCTTTTGGTTTGGCCAATGGTAGTAGTCTGGCCGACAGGGGGTTGCGATAGCTTCATCGGTGTAACCAATGAGGTCGGTGAGAGATTTTTCGAGTTGGCCGATGGTAGTAGTCTTGGCGATGGGCTTTTGGAGAGAAAGGCATGTGTCGAGCGTGGCAAAAGCGCTCGACACCTATTATACATGCGGCTATGTTTTTTAAATGCTAAGGAGGGTCTCCGCACCATGCATGTGGGACTATTCTCCTTGCATAATTTGAACCTACGATGAAACACATTTTGGTGGATGGCTTCTGTTTGAATGCTGCGACGGTTCCCAAGTGAAATGCGGGTGGTTGAGCCATCAATGGTGATTGTAGCAGGGGTATGGGCGATGGTACACATGATCAGGTTGCCCGATTTTTGGATGAAGACTTCAAATGGTGGCGCAGGGCTCGAGGCCACCCTTGTCTACTTTCTGTCTGATGCAGCAATAACTTCTGGGTACCATTCCTTTGGGGGTCTGTATCTGACATTTTTTGGTCAACCATGTAATTATTGCTGTGAGGTACACTTTCTGGCTAATATAGGCAGACTGTGTTACCTTTTTTGTGGTTGTTGAAAGTTGAACATTTTGGCTCTGTAATGCAATACAGCTGATTTGGTTGCTCTGTGCAGTAAAACTTGTGAGTTTATGTATCTCCTGTTGTATGTTTTTGCATGGAGCCACTGATTTCATGGTCAATCTTCTATGAATAATGCTATGTTTGCATGTGTTATGCTAATTCTGTCTCCATTTTTGCATGTATCTTTCTTCTGAGTCTTGGTATTCAAGGAATGTCTAAGATTGTAGAACATAGAATTCCTATGTTGAATGTTTAATCTTTTAACTTCTGCTCAAGGGGTAGATTAAACTATTTTTAGATTGAATATTGGGAAGGGTATACTGCAATAGGGATGCCATAAGTATAGACAGCTTAACACTCTGTATTGGGAGATATCTGTAAGGCGGGTATCATGTGTATCCCCCTGAAATCTAGTTTTAGTTGTTCATGCTGATCATTCACAGGTGTATGTCTACTGACTCCAGGCCCTGGATAGGCACCAATCTTGCTTTGTGTTTGTGTTATAACCATGTCCAGCTTTGCATCCAAACATAAAATCAAAATCAAACTCTAAAACAACCTTTAGGACATTAGAATTAGTTTTAGGATCCAAGTCCTCTGTCTACAACTAAAAATAGGCCCAAAGCCAGCCCCTTTGCTCTTATCTTGCAGTTTTGGTCTACTTACAGGAGGACTTATCTGCTTTCTGTCAACATCCCAACCTTTATATGCATATCCTCATGGATGTTGTGTAGGGAATATCCCCCTAGGTTTTGCAGAGCCTGAAGAAGAAGAGGAGATAAAATATAGAGTCTATCTCCTACACTGTTGGCCCCTGGCCCAGAGATCCTATTGATCATTGATGGCTACCTTGTAGGGACATCTGGGAATAAGCATCCAGTCTAGGAAAAAACCAACATAGCCAACAGCAGAGTTGACCAGCGCTGCTTCAATGGTAAGCTTCCCCTGTGTAGGAGGAAGACGGTTGTGTTGTCCTTGATTTCTAGCAGCATTGCCTTGATATGAATTATTTGGAAATGTCCTCCTTGGTACATCTCGATAAGAAGGAGAGGTAGACATACCTTGGGACATTTGTCTCTTTAGAGCTAGCAATTCATTTGCTAGCTTTTGTACCATGGGATCCATGGTGCTTGTGGAAGAATTCTCAGTAGAAGAGGAGCTTTTATTTCTATTAGTATCCGTTCTTATCTTACCCGCAAGGATAAGATCATCTTCTACTTTAGTTGCCAGAATCTGAGCTATAGTAAGATTAGTAGGAGCAGCTCACCTCAATAGAAAACTCACCTCAGGAAGTTGTGTATTGATAAAGAAACATTTGAGGTTCTCTGATGTTGGCTCGGTGGTGGTGGGAAACCTGTTTCTCAACTTGTTGAACTTAGCGATGAAGTCTCGCATAGGTTCATGAGGTTCCTTTTTCATTTGTGTCAGCTATGCCAACAATGCATGTGCATCCTCCGCAGGTTTAAACTTGGCTTCAAACTTGGTTTTGAGAGTATTCTAGTTCGTTATGGTCTGAGCTCGAAGGTGGTAAAACTAGTCTGCGGCAGAGCCTTGTAGTGTTTCTACAAAGAGTCGTACAGCCACATCTTCGTGCTTGACACCTATCACACCACAGGCTATACAAAAAGCCGCAATGTGCTCATCAGGATGAACTTTCCCGTCACCATAGAATTTGGGGAAATTCTTTCTTGAACTACGAGGTAGTTCATGCAAAGGTGGGGTCAAATTCAGAGGACCAAAGGTATTACCCCAAGGACCTTGGGCTGCCATGATGTGCTGATTGAAGGGTGGGATAACAAACCTTGGTGGTGTATGAACAGCCAAAACTCTGTTAACACTAGAAACTTCATCTGGTATTGGAGACCTGGCGTTTGTAGGAGGAAAACTCCTAGTGCACTGAAGACGAGGTCGAGGAGTTAAGAATCCAAAATTATTCTGCTGCATCAATTCAAATGCAGGATCAATAATACCTTGAGCCCTCTTGCTTCTGGTGTACCGGGGAATCTGCCAGAATGTAGTATGCTAAACACAATTTTGTAACAAAATGGAAAAGAACTGAGAATGCTTCAACTTGGAGCGTGAGGCTTCAAGTTGTACGTTCCTTCCCCAGTAGAGTCGCCAAAAACTATTGGGTGAATATTTTGTCGTTAACTCGCTAACGGCAAAATGGGTATATCAGCCACAGCTATGATGAGACAAAGTCTCTCCTCTCAGCAAGGGGAGGCTCCCTCTATTTACTTGACTTTTGCAAACAAAACAGCTTATGAAATTTTATGTACACTAAAAACTATGTTTGTGGTGGTTCCATCTCATCTCATTCTCTTTTTTCAGAATAGATGTTTATACTTCAAACTCTTGATAAAAGACTTATAAATTATCAGAAAATCACAGAAACACAAAGTTTTTTGTTACCTCACTTACTAGTTGTAAATAGAACTATTTGAAGTAGAATGCAGCCCAAAGTTTTCACTCCTCTTCAAGATGATAAAAGTAAATTGAATATAACAACTTGCAGCACAAAGTCTCCAAACTATTATATTCTCACAAACATGAACATAATCCTCACAAATGACTTGATAACACAAAGTCTATCAGAATCAAATTAAGAGCGCTCTTCAATCACTTGAAACAAACTCCACACTTTAATTATTACCAAAGAAGATTATGATAGCATGACATAAGAACAATACTATCACAACACAAATAACCCCAAGACAAAGATTGGAATTAAACTTGCTTTCTTGTATTAATAAATATTTGATAATTAATTTTCACAAAAAAGCACAAAGTCTTGATTTGCTTTTCAATTCGCCAGAGTATTCTTACAATAGACAAAAGATAATATTTAAAAAAAAGGCCCCCTTTATTTATAGGGAGAGGCCTTGAGAAAATTTAGGAAAAATCTAACTACTTTGACTTATTCAAAAATAGGAGTCCTTATTGACTTGGGACTTCTTATATTTTTACATGTAATTACATATGGAAAATGTACATGTAAAAATGTCCAAAATTGTTTTGAAAGTACTTGTGAAAAACAAAAAAATAAACTAAGGAAAAATGACTGCTTCAATTTGTGTCACCGCTTTTCCTCATGTGATCATCAAACATAGTGAAAGCCACTTGCATCTCAATGCTATCCGGGTTGAATGCATTCCTGAAGATCATCTTGGCTCTCACTATGGCATCCTTCACTGTAGTGACAGATTCAACATGATTAGTTAACTTGGTTTTCAAATTATCCAAAGTTAACTGGTTGTCCAAAATATTGTCCACAGAAGTCATTGAAAATGCTTTATCTTCAAATTCTTTCTGGAACATGTCTTCAAATTCCCTAACCATTTCTTCTATAGAAAGAAATTGGTTGTCCTGTGATACCAGTTTGCAAGGCAACTCCTCCAACTTATGCAAAAGGTTAACATCACTTTGTTCACTGATTTCCTTTGCAGCTTCAAGATCCTTGATCAAATTTCTTAGCATACTGCTCCTGTACATCAAAGCTTCCTTTGTTTCTGTATAAGAATCCCTATTAGCGATGGCGCCAATTGATATTAGGGTGCTTATTTTCAATTTCCTCATCTCTGCCCATTTATCATGAGTATCCTCTGTGCATTCAATATCTTGAGAGATCGCATCAATGAGATCATCAAGCTCTGCTTTTACTTTTCTCATTTTATCTATCTTCTTAGATACGTCTGTGAGCAAAGAGATTCCTTGTGCACACATCCTGTCTAAGTACTTTTCAAGTACTTTTCCCTTGAGGTGAGTCTTTTCTGCTTTCAGAATGATGGGGTCTTCTATAGATACGGCTTCGGGAGTAACTGCTTCTAAGTTCAAAGTGATCTTCCTTACCACCGCAGTTAGTTGTTCCACCATTGCCTTGTAGTGATCCTTCATTTCCTTTTCCCTGTCAAACTTCTGGATTAGGATGTCCATGGCTAATTGCATATCATTTTTAGCGCTTTCATGGGTTATTTTTCCCAATTCAATTCTAGAAATAGAGTAGTCATCCATGTCAAAATTTTCAACAGTTGCATCCTGTGGA
This sequence comes from Cunninghamia lanceolata, assembly GCA_027924645.1. Taxonomy (NCBI): domain Eukaryota; kingdom Viridiplantae; phylum Streptophyta; class Pinopsida; order Cupressales; family Cupressaceae; genus Cunninghamia; species Cunninghamia lanceolata. Next base: position 4,224,546 of record BSBN01000026.1, on the reverse strand, counting down.
GGTTTTGCTATCTCCAGAAATTTGTGCCCCTTGTCTTCAAGTACCCTGGAAAGAATCTTTGGTTTCTTCGGGACCTTAGGCTTTGCAGGTACCAGCTTAGTGAAATCAAAGTCATCTAGGGAGATGGCTTGCTTTTTCCTTTTTGGCGTGTAAGCTGATAACCAAGGTGGAAGCAGAGAAGTACTCACATTGGGATCCATTCCTTCTGCCGGTGTTCCAGGAACTGTGCTTGCACTGATAGTGGAAACAATAGGTGGGGTGTTAGTAAAAACTGCACCTGTTACATTAGCACTAGAGACTTGCTCAGTATTCATCACAAAATGATCAAAAATGGATGTATCTCCAATATCAAAAGAAGAAGACAAACTAGGAATTGACTCAGTAGAACGGAGAACATCCTCAAAAGTGTTTTGGGGATTATCAAAAATTATTTTAGGAGAGGGGGACTCAGAAGAGGTAATATCAATAGGAGAAACAAACACAGGAGCTACAACAGGTATATTATGCAATGGGGATGATACTCCCATTTCTTGTTGTATATTTTCCTGCGGAGATAAAGCCTCCTTGTCTGGTTGATCTGAATCCCTATCTTCAACATCTATCTCTTCTGTGGCTGGCTCTTTAGTAGCTGGCTCTTTAACTTCCATATCTTTCATTTCAGGTTCTTCCTCCACAGCTTTTGATTTCTTTGTAACAAATCTGATCTTAGGCTTGTGTGTTTTAGAGGATGAGGGAGCATCACTCTTGTTCTTTGTTCTATTTTCCACCTTTTTACCAGTTTGCTCTTAAACTTTAGTTTCTGACCCAATGAGGAATTCTTTCAAAGTAATTCCTTTATCCGCCAGCCAGTTATTGGTGCTAGCCAATATGGACTCAAATCTCTTTCTTAGTGAGGTCAGCTCCTTTTGAGACCATTGGATTGGAGGGAGAGGAGTATTGGCAATCTGTTCTGCATCATATCTGGTGTCAATCAATTCCCCATCATCCACAAGATCTTCTGGAATATCAGCAAGTCCCAAATATTCAATTTGTTCTAGGGACAACCTGCTATAGTCCAGTTTCTTGATATCTTCCTCCATTCTCAAATCTACCCAGACATCTTCCACCATGGGTTCATGAAACTAAGTTTTCCTTCTAATTTTATCCTTTACGCCCCGGTAGTCAAACTTTGGTCTCCTTTTGAATTGCTTCATGGTGACCAACTGCATCTCTATTTCCATGGCCCTTGCCTTTGTGGCAGTCAATACTGAATATCTGCCAATTTCCACTGGGAATCAGAAACTAGGCTTCTTGAGTTCCATCTGTTTGTTGTGCATGACAGTCATTTGTCTGCACAACTCCATCAAGACCAGTTTGTCTGAAGGGAATCTTGGAAGCATATAAGGGTAGCCTTGGAAAAAGCCAACCCTGAGGTATGAAAGAGATGGGAATTGCAAAAACATACAACTGAAGTCATTCACCACTGTCCATGCCTCATTTGAAATTCTTCTCTTCTCCAGTTGGGGATCAAAAAGACACAAGAATACAGCAAATAACGCATCATTCACCCTCCTGAAATGGTGAATTGAACCTTTCAATGTCAACTGGGAATAATATTGGTATACTGGAACTATTCTCCTATCCCCTTCCGATGATAATCTTGGAAAAATCCTCATGGAAGCTACAATGTATACTAGATAGGAAGGCATATAGAACTTGGAGGTAGTAGATACCTTCATCAACTATTCATGCAAAGCGTTACTGATTTGTTCTCCCTAGAAAATGGTTTGCTTACCCTGGAGTATGACCTTAATGAAAGGATACATCCATTCTTGAAACTGTGAAGAGGAAGGTAAACCTCTTATTCTGCTGAGGAGAGTAATTAGGTCACCAACTTCCTCTACAAAGTCACTTTGAGGGAAACTGCATGGCCACCTCGACAAATTTGATCTTGCAATCTTCAACCATTTGTTGTTGATTATTTTCTTTGTTTTCTCTGGATTTTTGTCATATACCTTCTGAGCTTCAACAAAGTTAAGCTTCAATATCTCTATCGCAGGAGGACACATGAACACCTTGTCAATGAACTCAGGATCCAACCTAATTATCACGTTACCACTGGCGTCCACCACAGACCTAGTGCCTCTGTTATAGAAACGGGCACACTGAAGAACAAATTCTATGTTGTGAGCGGCCACTGGGAAGGATGAGACCAGATGAACATTACTTTCAACTATCCTCTTCATCATAGCACTGGGGTTGCTCGACTTGGTCCTCTCTACAAACTCAGCCATATCAACATGGCCGATCTATGTATCTCTAATGTCATCAACATTAGAATGTACTAAGGTGATTGGGAAAACACCTTGATATTTGTACTTCATTGCTTTTGCTTTCTTCGGAGACAACTCAGTCATTTGGATGAGCTTTCACCAAGAAGAAGTTTGATGTTGAATGAAGCTCCGTAGAAGAAACTACAACAAAAGTCATGATCATGCAATTAGGGAAAATATAGGCAATCTGGGAAAATTGCATGTTGATGATCACGACTATGGGAATCATGCTTGAAAAAGGACTATAGTGCAAGCTAGCAAAAAATCAGAGGAGAAGCGGGCTTGAAAAATCAAAACTGAAAGTTTCCCAGAGTTAGAGAAATTTGAGACATTTTTTGCATGGGTGGCAAAATTTGCTGCCCTTGCATATGAGGGTTTTATTGAATGTGCATTGGTGGCAAAATTCACCGCCACTGCATGTAGGGAAGATTTTAAAGTTGGTATGAGCGGCGGATTTTGCCGCTAATGCAGGGAACAAGGATTGTGGTTTTGATGTTAAAGCGGTGAAAATGCCCGCTATCGCATGGGGTATGAAATAGCTCCTCGTGTAAGGGCGGCGAAATCTACCGCTGATGCACATGAGGTTGATCTGCCCTCACGATGTTTGGTCGGCAAAAATGCCCGACATTGCATGTGAGGTTGGGATCTTCGATAACCTATCCGAGCAGCGAAATTGCCGATATTGCACATAATGGAAGTTGCTAGGTTTTCGGTGTTTGATCAGCAAACTTCGCCGACAATGCATAATGGAAAGAATTGACCTTCGCAATGTTTGATCAGTGAGAACGGCCGACAATACATAATGAAAGGATAAGAGATCGTCATGTATGAGCGGCGAAGTTTACCACCCATACCCTTTGGTTTTTTTAAGGAAGTATTCAAAGGTTCGAGCAGGAGTTTCACCATCCCTCAAACGATAAAACCTAGGGCACAAAGTTTGGGTGTCTAAAAACATTTTTGAAACATAGGACTGACCAGAGACCAAAAACTAAAAAACAATCTTTTAATGAAAACATATAACCAAAAAATTAAAACAATGAAAAGCTAAAATTGATGAAAACCCTAAGTTAGAAGAAGGAAACAATTTAGAAGATTTACCTGTCAAAGCTTGAAACCCTAGGTTTGACGATGAAGAGGGAGATTAAATCACAACTCAGCACGATCAAACAATGTTGGAGGAGTCCGGCGAATAGCTTGGGAGGAAAAAATGAAATGGCGAAATAAGCAATCAAAACATATTAAATAACTCGAAAACAAATGTTAAACGAGTGGCACGAGTGGCCATTAATGGCACTCAGTGATCAAGATTCTGAAGATCTCGCTTGAGCGGAAGTTTCGGCCACTCCGGCACTAAAGTCAACAAACGTGAAATGGCGGCAAAATTCACTGCCTATGCAAGATCATGGAGGAAAAATATGTAATGGCGGCAAAATTTACCGCCATTACATATTTTATGAAAAACACATGTAATGGTTGCAAATTTCACCGCCTTTACATGTTAAACTAAGAAAAACAATGCAATAGCGGCAAAAAATGCTGTCATTGCATGTATAAGAAAACAAGTCAAAAAATAAATATGTAGGAGTGGCATTTTTTGCTGCTCTTGCATATCAAGACTTCAAATTTCAATAACTCCTAAAAATGACCCAAAACGACATTTTTACCGATTTACAACTTGAACGATCTTTGCACATATCGAGAGACCGATTCAAAGGGATGTCATAAACCAATCTAGAATGTCGAACGACTTCGCGCGAGGTCAAGGGAATCTTTTCTCGATTTGTGAGCTTAGAGTGTAGATTCACGAAATGGACAAGTTTCGTGGGGGTTGTCTACAAAATGAGCGTAGCTGATTTTGAGAACAACATAAATGTAGATATTCCCGTGGTTGGTATAGGTACCGATACTTGTGTATGAGATGGTGACAAAGTGTTATTTATCACTTTTACACATTCAGTCATTGGCATAATATTGGTTTGTACAATATGTGCTAAACCACAGATCACATTAACACCATCTTGTCCTTATTTTATCAATTATCTTATGTTATGTTTTGTAGGAATAGCTTCTTCAGCTATCCTCTCATTTTCCATAAATGCTTGGAAATCATCTAACTCCTTATCAAGTTTATCTATTTGTTCATCAGATATATGTCCTACCACCTCAATAGTATCATCAACATCATGAAAAGTTTTCTCTTCCATTGTATTTGTGATAGGTAAAGTATCTTGCAACGTTTGTGTCTCTCCTTTTGTAAAGAAGGTATTCAGTGGATTTTCAAAGGTAGGAATACCGATTTCTTCAAAAGCACTAGATCCCATGTGTCTTATGCTTCTTCTTAAAGGAATATTTCTATTAGGTCAGTGAGTTATAATACTCATGTAGCAATATGCACAAACTAATAGAATAAACCTTAGTAACTAGATATGTTTAAAGGCAAAAATGCTTGATTTTTCAACTTTTCTCAATGCAAACAAATGGAAGAAGTGGTGTTGTGAATATTTTCAAGAGGGAAAGAAAATAATATGCCTAATAACAATCCACTAATGCAAGAATACCTTTCACAACATGCTTTTGAAGCAACTCTAGTGAGTCGATAAGCCAAAACCTAGTGAAAATAGGACAAAATATGCGATTTTTCACCAAATCTCAATGAAAAAGAGTAGGGCAATGGGTGTTGTAAGGAAAATGATGATGGACAAAAACTTAGAACATTAATAACAGCCACCTAATGCCAAAAACTCCATTACAACACACCTATAGTGCCTCTCTAGATCAAACCCTAGTGCAAGGATATCAAAAATATGCAAATTTTTCCAAAATTTCAATGCAAAGGCCAAAAAGAAAGGGTGTTTTAAGGAAATTGAGAAGGGTCAATAGATAATAATGCTAATAACAGCCAATTAGTGCAAATCAAACAAGACGATAAGGCCAAATCTAGTGAAAAATGCAAGTTTTCAAACCCTAGAAATGAAATTTCACAAGGAGGCCACTATGATGCAACACTACAATTAGAAATCATATCTAATGAGTGTTTTGACAAGGTAGTAAAATCTGAAACATGATTTTGACTACAACCCTAGCTCATGCAAAACTAGGTTTTCATGAAAAATGCAAAAAATTCAAGCAATTTCTAACAAATCAAGCATGCAAATGCAATGCAAATGAATTGTAAATGATGAATTTATATATTTTGGATCAGATATAATGTAAACAATAGAAATTAATTTGAATTAGATGCCAATTAAATCAAATTTTGCAAAAATACAAGTCTAATATGCCAATTTGTTTGAATTTTTCAAATTTTTCAAATTTTTTGTGCTTTTTTCAAATGCAATATTGAAAATAATGAATTGAATGATAATAAATTTCAGATTTGATGCAAAAATTAGAGAATTAATTAAATACAATTGAATGAATGTAAACTATGTCAAAAATCAAACCCTAGAATACAATTTTTTTCAATTTTTCCAAATATACCAATTTTTTTGTAAATTTTCAAATGCATTAAAATGAATGAATACAAATCTATCAAACAACACTTAGAAAGGTGCCAAAAGTCCAAAAACATGGGTTCACCAAAATGTTTTATATGGAAAAGAGGGTGTGGAGGCGGTTGTTTGTATGGGGGTTTTAGTTTGAATCCTCCTTTCCGCAAAACATTCCAAGGACTTTTCAACCAAGTGCTTCTCCTAATGAGAGGAAAGTCATCTATTAGATTGGGTTGCCACTTAGTTTTCTGCTGGGAAATTCAAAAGTTATCACACAATGTTGCTAATTAATGCTTTTATACTCTTGAAACCCTAATTTAAGCAAAACAGTAAGTAAATATGCAAATTTCAAGAAATGCTACTGGAATTAAACAAAGGGCAGAGAACCTTAACTGACTATTTTTTGTAGTCTGAAAAAATAGAAATGTCGAGGACAATGGTGATGGCACCCTAGTCCAAGGTACAACTTTTTCTGTGGATTCTCAATCTCCTTCCGACACTGATCTCTGTTGTATCTTCAGTTTCTGTTGATCTAACATTGGAGGACAATGTTGATGGCACCCTAGTCCACTACGAGAGATTCTCCTAGATGTCAGAAGCTCTACATATCTTGATGCTTATTCTCTTGTCTATTTCTGTAGCTTTGGATGTAGAGGACAATGGTGATGGCACCCTTGTCCCAAAATTCGCATAATGTCCACTTATTTTTATATCTTGAATCTTTAGTGTCCACTTATCTTCCCTGAAACTCCACTTTCTCCAGATCTGATGCCTATAACCTGCAATCACAAGGAGTATGGGAGGGGGTTGTGGTGTTTAGAGGCTTGCCTCAGTCAAGCCCTAGAGAGACATTCAAGCCTTCTGAACACTGTTGTTAGAGATAGAGTGCATCCTTGTGGGATAGAGGCAAAAATCCAAATGATAATGATGATAAAGCACAATAAATGTCACCTTGATGATGAAGTTCTCATGGAAGGTAGAATCTTTTCAATGCCATGAGGAGAAGATGTAAATCCAACCTGCAAAAATAAATACAATAACAATGCTATGCTCTGCAACACAATGATAATCACAAGTATGCCAATAGCTCACAATCATAAGAACTTTCTAATGATCTTCTAGTTTACAAATGATAACCTAAATATGCTTATATATGCAACTACTAAGACTCCCGCCAAGAATTTCATATTTGAAACTTATGATGTCAACCTAGAAACCAAATAACGGTCACAAACCTATCTATTTGAATTTAGGGAAGACCCAAAATAAGGATGGACTAGGGTGCTAGCGCCCAAGTCCATCCCCTATCTTTGTTCCAAGATCATCAAAATAGATCCCCTTAGGTCCTAATTGCCACAAGACTGATCCAGATTTTCTCACCGAGAGTCTAAATTATCATGTAAGATGCTCTAAATGCAATCTAAAGAATCAGGAGCTAAACCTTAATAAGAAAAAACCCCCAAGGGTGCATTTTTCTGACATAACAGTTAGCCTCCAAAGTCTGCATAACCTTTTGCTCTTCTAGCTGAAGTGAGGCCCCAATCTCATCCTTGCCTTCATGAACTAGTGGTACATCATGTTCTATAATATCTTCTAGTTGTCCCAAGTCAGTCTGTAAGTTAGCTTTCTGTATGCTTTCTTCATCACTATCAACAAAGCCAGACAACTGATCAAACAAAGAAACTGAATCCTCTTCTTTATATGGTTTCCTCTCCATTATAACTTGGGCAATCTGTCTTTGCAACTAAAGACTTTCACCTTGTGACCTTTGTACTTTTCTTTTATTCATCTCATAAATAGCATTAGAAAACTTTTCAAATGAATCAAAATGCAAAGGATTCAGTGTCAAACGTGAACCAACCTCTAGACATGTATGGGGAAGAATGGGCTTTTGAGTGGGCTAGCTTGATAGATGATAGATTGATTTTGAACTTGTACTGGCTCTTGCAAAATGCTTGAGTCTCTAAAACTTGGAATCCTAACATGAGGAAACTTACTTGTTGGTTCAGAAAACTTTTCCTAATTGAAACTTGGGGTTTTGAACCCTAAAACCTCCTCTTGCAACAAGTCTAGTTTCTTCCCATGAGAAGATAGAATGGCAGCATTCATTGCCTCCCTAATCTCACACTTTGCTTCCTCTTCCTTTTACCCATCACACCAACTTGGAATCTTGATTGGTTTAGATTCTACTACTTTTCCTTCTTGATTTTGGATTGGTATGCAAGGAGTGGCTTTAAAAAGGTTTGACATTTTAAAATTAGGATGCTTAGTCCAAGAAGGCTGCCATGGTTGTTCAAAACTTTGCTGACTTGATTCAGGTTCTTGATCAAAATCAGAACCTCTAAAACTTGGGATTTTTGGACCTTGAGAAGGCTTTTGGATAGGTTCAGTTGGTAACATAGTATGAATTTGAGCCAAAAGTTGTCTCATTTGTCCCTCCTCAACAGTAATCTTCCTATCTAGGGATTCTTCTTCATATTTTCTCTTTTCTTCCATCTCTTGCTGATAACAAAAGGCCTCATAAGATTGTTGCTCCTACTGTTGGAGATAGGTTTGATAAGTAAGCTCTTCTTGTTGCATGTTGTACTCTAGTTCTCTGTCGATATAATCTAACTATCTTTGAAAATTCAAAGCAAAATCTCAAAGATCTAAAATCATATCCTGAATGCTCATGCTATCATCATACTGAGGCTGATAAGCAAAAAAAGTATGCTGATTGGAAACAAAATAGTTTTCCTGGGGCTGATTATGAGCATAGATGTGCTGCCATGAAGGTTGAGTAGGGGTGGGTGGGAGGCAAGCATGTTCAACATGTTGATATATTGTCATTGCATGGCTACTTGGGATGAAACCATCAGCATTCTCAATCTGATATGGCTGGCTAAAAGGCTGATAATGTTGGTTATAATGAGGGAAATGATTGTTTGGGGGCCTAAATCTTGGATTTTCATGATATGGCAAAGAGTCACCGTAATTTTTGTAATATCTAGACATTTTACATGAAAGGCCTGAATCATGTGACTGTCAAAACATGAACATTAAAAGATAGTACCTACCTGATTCATTGTAGATTCCTCGGCTACTAAAACCAGCTAACATATGCTTAGAGTCACCATGGTGTTTGATGATTTTGCCTCCAAAGACTAATAACACTAAAGAAAACACCAAATCCTTCAATGTGTACTATTATTATGCACTATTAACACTAGATTTGCTTAAAAATCAGAGAACAGAGTTGCCAGGTATATGTTTATAACCTCAAAATGTCAAAAACATTGTTCTCTATACCAAAACAACAATGGAAATGGTATCTAATGGCTTGAACTTAGTTCAAGGTCCCATCGAGCATGCCAAAAACTATTTTCACGAAGGATTGCGCCTTGAATGCTAGGCCTTTACAAGCTTGGCAATCACATGCAACATGGGAACATTCTCAGACTGTGGGTTTGTTTGTTACGAGAATGGACCTCTGGAAGAGCCGACTCCCTTTAAATGCCCCTTTGGATCTATAAACTTGTGAGTAAAAGAGATAGAAGAAAGCTAAAATAAATTGAACTGAACTAAAATCTATCCTAAAGGGGGTGATGCACTAATGTTTTAACTCTAATCTGTAATCTGATTCACAATTACTTTTCAATACATCTTCTCTTACAACTCAAACTAATTAAATTTACCACATAAATGTTTCATAGAAAGGCATGAAATGACTTGCACAATCTATAACCTGTAATAAACTTGCAATTTGTGTACTCACATTCAATAAAGGAGAGAAAATTCAAAGGTTTTAAAGCAAAACACAATAAATTCCTATCAAATCACTCAAAATGAGAAAAGACACCTGAATCTGAATAGAGGAACACCTGATTGTATTGATAATAGAAGGAATGCTCTACAAAATAACAATGAGCTACTAAAATAAAATGTTGCTACTGCAGATAAAAACAATAAAAATAGCTAAGTTACAAGTCTGAATCTCTCTCTACAATATGCAAAGGCAAGGGAAAAAGAAAGAACCAAGAAAAAAAACATGAGCTTTTTTCCCTATAATACAAAGATCTATCCCAAAATGGTAAAGGGAAGTCAACTCCAGCTCAACTGGACTCACAATAATTCATGAATGAGTCTAAAAAGAACCTCCAAGTTGTTGGGTGAGCACAAGAGAAAAACTTAAAAATTAGGCCCCAAAACTACTCCAAGATGAGCAAAATGGCTCAGAACTCCTCCAAAGATAGTTGACCAAAAAGAATGCCAAAATTAGCCAAGTTTGACCCCAAGGCAAAAATAGAAAAGATACCTCTCCTACATGAGTTTGTACTTTAGTTCAACTCCTCTTTCTATTTTTGCATGATTTGGGGGCATAAAATAATCTAGTTTGACAAATATTAAAGGCAAATATAAAATTTTTCTTTAATAAGTTTTATGTGAAGGATACTTCTCTCTAGGCTCTCATATAACAATTATTAAGGCAACTTATAATAACATTACACTTAATAGGTGTTAAATTACATTGTTTTTGTCTTCAATTTATGCAAAAATAAAAGGGGTTTTACATTAGCCCTTAAGGCAAAAATAACCTCCTCTTATCCATGCAAAAATAAATAGCCTTTCCTGCCCTTAGTCATCAAAAAGGTCTTCATTTCTCAAATCTACCCTAAATTAAAAAAAAAGGTCAAGAAGACTTTCATTGTCTTCATCTTCCTCAAATCCTAATTCATAATTACCTTTTGTTTGAGTCTAAGGTTTTGAGAAAAACAAATAAAAGTCATAAAAACCTTATGCCTCCCTATCTTTTCATGGGCTCCATCATACCCTCCTAATTGCTCACTTTGAAAAGTCTTTGACCACGGCTGAATAATTGATTTTAATGATTTTTCTTAAAACATAAGTCAAAAAAAACCTCCAGCTCGTTAGGGTAACTTGGAAAAACATGAGGAAACCCTAAACTCTTTTCATTCTCTCATCTCATCTTGTTGGTCTTTGTTGTGTTGCCATGAAGTTTGTTGTAGCTATTGAGGAATTTCTGTGTAGCTTCAGATGGTCGTTATCCTTCACTGGTAAGCAACACTCTTTGATATTGTTGTTTCTGTCATTTATACAAGGAAAAAATGACGAAAATGGCCTTTATCTTGTTGTTTCTATTGCTTTCTATCTATATGAGTTTGATGTGGCTTTGTGAATGTCCTTGTATCCCCTTAAAACTCTATTTGACCTTGACACTATGATCTCTTCTTTTCCATTCCCAGAAGTAATCTCATTTGCTTCCCCTGTTACTAGTATGTGGATGTCACTAAGTGTGCCATTTTGAAGAATAATGCCCTCTTTTGGAGTGAAGTATTTTGGTTTTGTCTCTATGACCAACTTGAGCAGCAACTCAGGAAAATAAATACACAGATTCTATATTTGGTAGAAAAGGGGATTGTGCAATGCTTGTTCTGACAACCTTTGGAAGTTCCTATATAATTTCTTACTATCTCAAGCTCTCTGTTATGAACTTAAGGCACATATCTACAAAGTTTTAAGTTACATGGATGTTGTTCGTAGAATACATTGTACAGCTACTACCCTCCACCATTAGATTGGATGCTCCTTTGGTTCCTTAATACTAAGGTGGGTAAGTGCAAGAAGATGGGGGGCCAAAAAGGGGTCTTAAGTGGCCACTTTTTTCTAAAATCAGGAAATACTGGCCTTGGATGAGAAATTGAGCATAGTTACACTCAAAATTTGGAGATGCAACCAAAACAATGTTCATAGTGCTCTGAGTTTGCTTTCTAAACTACTATTTTGTTTTGAAAATGGCATAGATTAAGGGGTTCAAAAGAGGGAGCCACAGAAATTGGTGTTGTTTCTGTCAAAAAAACATAACATAGCATGTTTTGTGGCTCCCTCAAAAGGTCAACTTTTTTTTGGTATTTTTAAAATTACTTTGGTGAGAAACTAGCTAATAGCATATAGTTTATGCCCGATTTTTTTGATAATTTTTTTATGAATATTTGATTTTTTTACTAATTTTCAAAGTGGACACATCTTAAAAAATAGAATTTTGGCCGTACTACCTCTATAAATTTTGAAAACTAATTGAAAGTCATTTTTTTTTTTTTTCATATTTGTAGAATGGAGTCTAGTTTCTAAATATGTAATTTTTTTGAAATTTGAATGAATAGTTAATTTACAATGAAAAAAAGACCAAACAGTGGTTTTTGCCTAAAAACGGACACACAAATAAAAGAAATTAAAGATGAAAGGCTTAACATTGTTAAAATGTGAAAAAAATCACATCGTCAAATAGCTAAGAGAAAGCCTAACATTACCCAAGTGTTCGATTTGTTCAACCTTGAAACATGTGCAAATCTGAGGGTTAGCACAAACGAAATTATGTGAAATCTTGAAGAATATGGAAAAACACGTCTGTGACTGTTCATAAGGCACTCCAAGCCTTTGGGTTGGAAATCTAAAGCAAATCCCAAGCCCAAGGCTTGGGATTCCCAAAGCAAGACATAATGTGAGCGCGTTATAATGCGCTCGCATTATGTTTTGCTTTGCATTTTTCCTTTCCCACAAGTCTGTTGTTTGTCATGTTTGACATAACGCGAGTGTGTTATAACGCACTCGCGTTGTGTTCCCCTTAAATTTTTTTACGTTCAAGGCAATTAATCATGAGGGTTAAGGGATAAGGGATAGGGTTGGAGGGTTTAGGGATAAGGGATTAGCGTTTAAGGTATAGTATCGAGCTCGTTGAGGGTCTAGGAATAGGGATAGCGTTTAGGGTTTAGGGATGAGGGATTAGAGTTGAGGGATGACAGATTAGAGTTGAGGGTTTAGGGTTTAGGGTTTAGGGATAGGGTTGAGGGTTAAGGGATCAGAGTTAAGAGTTGAGGGATTAGGGTTTGATATTGAGGGTTGAGGGCTGAGGTTCAAGGGTCAAGGGTTTAGGGATAGGATTGAGGGTCGAGGGGTTAGGGTTAAAGTAGAGTGTGGAGGGTGTAAGGATTAGGCATAGGGTTGGAGGGTTTAGGGATAAGGGATTAGGATTTAAGGTATAGTATCGAGTCTGTTGAGGGTTTAGGAATAGGGATAGCATTTAGGGTTTAGGGATGAGGGATTAGAGTTAAGGGATGATGGATTAGGGTTGAGGGATTAGGGTTTAGGGATAAGGTTTAGGGTTGAGGGTTGAGGGATTAGGGTTTAAGGTATAGTGTTGAGGGTTGAGGGTTTAGGATTAGGGTTTAGGGTTGACAGATTAGCATTTAATGTCGAGGATAGGGTTAGAGTGTCGAGGGTAGAGGGATTAGGGATAGGGTTTAGGGTTGAAGGTTTAAGGATTGAGGGTTGAGGCTTTAGGGATGAGGGTTTAAGGCTTAAGATATAGTGTCAAGTGTTGAGGGTGTAGGGATAGGGTTTAAGTTTTAAGGGTTAAGGGTTGAGGGATAGGGATTAGGGTTTAAGGTATAGTGTTGAGGGTTGATGGTTTAGGGATAGGGTTTAGGTTTGAGGGATTAGGGTTTAGGGTTTGATGAATTAGGGTTTAATGTTGAGAGTTGAGGGTTGAGGGTTGAAGGTTGAGGGTTAAGGTTGAGGGATAGGGTTAATGGTCAAGGGATTAGGGTTAAATAAGAGTGTCGAGGGTAAAGGGATTAGGGTTTAAGGTATAGTATCAAGCCTATTGAGGGTTTAGGAATAGGGATAGCATTTAGGGTTTAGGGATGAGGGATTAGAGTTGAGGGATGATGGATGATGGATTAGGGTTGAAGGTTGAGGGATTAGGGTTTAGGGACATGGTTTAGGGTTAGGGTTGAGGGATTAGGGTTTAAGGTATAGTGTTGAGGGTTTAGGGATAGGGTTTAGGGTTGAGGGATTAGAGTGAAGGGTTGAGGGATTAGGATTTGACGTTGAGGGTTGAGGGTTTAGGATTTAGGGTTTAGGGATAGGGTTGAGGGTCAAGGGATCAGAGTTAAGGGTTGAGGGATTAGGGTTTGACGTTGAGGGTTGAGGGTTGAGGTTCGAGGGTCAAGGGTTTAGGGATAGGGTTGAGGGTCGAGGAATTAGGGTTAAAGTAGAGTGTGGAGGGTATAAGGATTAGGGATAGGGTTGGAGGGTTTAAGATAAGTGATTAGGGTTTAAGGTATAGTATCGAGTCTGTTGAGGGTGTAGAAATAGGGATAGCATTTAGGGTTTAGGGATGAGGGATTAGAGTTGAGGGATGACGGATTAGAGTTGAGGGTTGAGGGATTAGGGTTTAGGGATAAGGTTTAGGGTTGAGGCCTGAGGGATTAGGGTTTAGGGTATAGTGTTGAGGGTTTAGGGATAGGGTTTAGGGTTGAGAGATTAGAGTGAAGGGTTGAGGGATTAGGATTTGACATTGAGGGTTGAGGGTTCAGGGTTTAGGGTTTAGGGTTAGGGTTGAGAGTTGAGGGATCAGAGTTAAGGGTTGAGGGATTAGGGTTTGACGTCGAGGGTTGAGGGTTGAGGTTCGAGGGTCAAGGGTTGAGGGATAGGGTTGAGGTTCAAGGGATTAGGGTTAAAGTAGACTGTGGAGGGTGTAAGGATTAGAGATAGGGTTGGAGGGTTTAGGGATAAGGGATTAGGGTTTAAGGTATAGTATCGAGTCTGTTGAGGGTTTGGGAATAGGGATAGCATTTAGGGTTTAGGGATGAGGGATTAGAGTTGAGGGATGATGGATTAGGGTTGAGGGTTGAGGGATTAGGGTTTAGGGATAAGGTTTAGGGTTGAGGGTTGCAGGATTAGGGTTTAAGGTATAGTGTTGAGGGTTGAGGGTTTAGGATTAGGGTTTAGGGTTGACGGATTAGCATTTAATGTCGAGGTTAGGGTTAGAGTGTCGAGGGTAGAGGGATTAGGGATAGGGTTTAGGGTTGAAGGTTTAAGGATTGAGGGTTGAGGCTTTAGGGATGAGGCTTTAAGGCTTAAGATATAGTGTCAAGTGTTGAGGGTGTAGGGATAGGGTTTAAGTTTTAAGGGTTAAGGGTTGAGGGATAGGGATTAGGGTTTAAGGTATAGTGTTGAGGGTTGATGGTTTAGGGATAGGGTTTAGGTTTGAGGGATTAGGGTTTAGGGTTGATGAATTAGGGTTTAATGTTGAGAGTTGAGGGTTGAGGGTTGAGGTTGAGGGATAGGGTTAATGGTGAAGGGATTAGGGTTAAATAAGAGTGTCGAGGGTAGAGGGATTAGGGTTTAAGGTATAGTATCGAGCCTATTGAGGGTCTAGGAATAGGGATAGCATTTAGGGTTTAGGGATGACGGATGATGAATTAGGGTCGAGGGTTGAGGGATTAGGGTTTAGGGACAAGGTTTAGGGTTAGGGTTGAGGGATTAGGGTTTAAGGTATAGTGTTGAGGGTTTAGGGATAGGATTTAGGGTTGAGGCTCAAGGGATCAGAGTTAAGGGTTGAGGGATTAGGGTTTGACGTTAAGGGTTGAGGGTTGAGGTTCAAGGGTCAAGGGTTTAGGGATAGGGTTGAGGGTCAAGGAATTAGGGTTAAAGTAGAGTGTGGAGGGTATAAGGATTAGGGATAGGGTTGGAGGGTTTAGGGATAAGGGATTAGGGTTTAAGGTATAGTATCAAGTCTGTTGAGGGTGTAGGAATAGGGATAGCATTTAGGGTTTAGGGATGAGGGATTACAGTTAAGGGATGACAGATTAGGGTTAAGGGTTGAGGGTTGAGGGATTAGGGTTTAGGATAAGGTTTAGGGTTAGGGTTGAGGGATTAGGGTTTAAGGTATAGTGTTGAGGGTTTAGGATTGAGGGATTAGAGTGAAGGGTTGAGGGATTAGGATTTGACATTGAGGGTTGAGGGTTTAGGGTTTAGGGTTGAGGGATAGGGTTGAGGGATCAGAGTTAAGGGTTGAGGGATTAGGGTTTGACATCGAGGGTTGAGGGTTGAGGTTCGAGGGTCAAGGGTTTAGGGATAGGGTTGAGGTTCGAGGGATTAGGGTTAAAGTAGAGTGTGGAGGGTGTAAGGATTAGGGATAGGGTTGGAGGGTTTATGGATAAGGGATTAGGGTTTAAGGTATAGTATCAAGTCTATTGAGGGTTTAGGAATAGGGATAGCATTTAGGGTTTAGGGATGAGGGATTAGAGTTGAGGGATGCTGGATTAGGGTTGAGGGTTGAGGGATTAGGGTTTAGGGATAAGGTTTAGGGTTGAGGGTTGAGGGATTAGGGTTTAAGGTATAGTGTTGAGGGTTGAGGGTTTATGATTAGGGTTTAGGGTTGATGGATTAGCATTTAATGTCAAGGTTAGGGTTAGAGTGTCAAGGGTAGAGGGATTAGGGATAGGGTTGAAGGTTGAAGGTTTAAGAATTGAGGGTTGAGGCTTTAGGGATGAGGGTTTAAGGCTTAAGATATAGTGTCAAGTGTTGAGGGTGTAGGGATAGGGTTTAAGTTTTAAGGGTTAAGGGTTGAGGGATAGGGAGTAGGGTTTAAGGTATAGTGTTGAGGGTTGATGGTTTAGGGATAAGGTTTAGGTTTGAGGGATTAGGGTTTAGGGTTGATGAAGTAGGGTTTAATGTTGAGAGTTGAGGGTTGAGGGTTAAGGTTGAGGGATAGGGTTAATGGTCAAGGGATTAGGGTTAAATAAGAGTGTCGAGGGTAGAGGGATTAGGGTTTAAGGTATAGTATCAAGCCTATTGAGGGTCTAGAAATAGGGATAGCATTTAGGGTTTAGGGATGAGGGATTAGAGTTGAGGGATGACGAATGACAGATTAGGGTTGAGGGTTGAGGGATTAGGGTTTCGGGACAAGGTTTAGGGTTAGGGTTGAGGGATTAGGGTTTAAGGTATAATGTTGAGGGTTTAGGGTTGAGGGATTAGAGTGAAGGGTTAAGGGATTAGGATTTGACGTTTAGGGTTTAGGGTTTAGGGTTTAGGGTTTATGGTTTAGGGATAGGGTTGAGGGTCGAGGGATCAGAGTTAAGGGTTGAGGGATTAGGGTTTGATGTTGAGGGTTGAGGGTTGAGGGCATTTTCTATCAAGAACTTGATTATGAGGGCTTGCCCCTTCATTGTTATGCCTATCATATGGCGGAGCATCTGGGAAGCTCTTGCAGGAAAGAGATGTGATCAATGCAAAGGATGTGATCAATCTATAGTAGGACAAAACGTGAGTGCGTTATAGCACAAGCGCGTTATAACATGCTCGCGTTTTGTCTTGCTATTGAAATGGTAAAAAAGTGCTTACCCCCATGATCCAAGCCCACATGCTCTATTTTCTGACTGATTCTGTGCATGCTATGACAAAAAAGAAGTTCATGCTGTTGGGAAGTTTGCATGCACATTTGACACATTATACCACCTTTGCATGATCTTTCCACCACCTTTTCTGGTTTGCCAACTTGAGAAGGAGGAAATAACATAGTTTTCACACCAAGTTTGATATATATCTATTCAAGTTTCAATTTTTGTAGTGTTGTAATGTTAATTGTGATTCAATTTTAGGAATTTAACATTATAGATTGGTTAATAGTATTGTTGTTAGTAATGATATTTGAGTGTTATTCAATTTAACATTGAAAAGGAAGCAAGTGGTGAAAAACTCAAATTGTTGAGGAGTTTGATGCAAGAAGATAAAAACACTACATAATTGGGTACTCTCTCCATTCAAATCTTCATTTTTTAGGTATGTCAAGTCTTTACATGCATGTTCTTTACATTTTCCTTATTTCAGATTGAATTACTTTATCATGCTTTATCATACATGTTTAAAATAGACACATTCCCAATCAAGAAAGCAGCCTACAATCTCACATGATGCCATGTATATTTTCTACACTTGGGCTCTTTAATAATTATGTGTAATAAACAAACCTTAACATACCATGATGTCAATACTATACGAGAATAAATCCTTACAACATAAAAAAAATACAATCCCACTATTATCTTGTATTCATTTCTTAGGAACTAATATTGGTCTCTTTATCATGCTACAGACAAATTCTCCGTCATGCCGAGGAAACGATCAAGAATTAAACCAACACAGGAAGAGATAGAAGCTAAGAATGCAAAGAAAGCAATGGCTATGAGGGAACTTCATGAGAAGAGGAAATTGGACACGATAAATGAAGACATACCAATTGAAGAGGAACCACAACCATCACAAAGAGATATGGTATTGGCGGCACAAAGAGAATGAATGCAAAAACTTCGTGGTATGAGAGATTTGAATACCATAGTTGGAGACACGTCCTCTACCGCAAGTCAACATGTAGGGACACCATCTACCACATCTCAAGTTGAGAGTACATCATCACTCACATGTGATGAAGGAGGTACACCATCGTTCCCACCTCAACCTCAAGGTATGTCATCTATTCCATCTTCGATCAAAGGTATTTCATCTATTCCATCTTAGCCCACTTGACACGTATTGACCCCCGACGGCACTGGAACTAACACAGATGGAATCGTCAATTGACTTTGACCACATATCAGATTTAGTTCAACCAGGTAATATAGGGCACGCATATGCATCTAATTTCATCTAGTTCAACCAGGTAATGTCACCTTACTTTGTAGTGTTTTTGTAATGTTGACTAATTTCATCTAATTTGCTACACATATCAATGTAGGGCATGTATATGCAGTTATTACAGATGAAGATAATGAAGAGAGAATAGATTATTACTTATGTTATTGTGTTGAGGCCAAAAAGAAATTGGAGGCCCCTGTTATAGATGGAGAAAATATCGAATACCCTACAGGCTCAGTAGTTATTACTGGAACATGGCTTAGAAGGTACCCACATAAGAGTGTTAATATTTGGCTATTTTAGGACTTTGACACACATTGAAAGATTCTTCATTACTCGAACCTTGTCGTGGCATCCAATGTTCATTTGATAAAGTATCGGGCTAGACCTTTGAACAAAATATTGTGGAAGGTGCGTGAGTCTGACCATGAAACAATACTTGACACAATAAAGAGTAGAGCAGACCCGGATGGTTCATTGGATTAATTTGTAAGTATTCACATTGATTTTGTAAAGTCATGTTACATTGAGTTGTAAGTATGCACATTAATTTGTAAGGTTTGTCTTTTTTTTATTTCCTCCTACATTTTTACATATATGTACACATTTTTACATCATCATGTTATGCATTTTTGGTGTCCTGCTCCTGATGCGACCAAACTCATAACTCACCCTACTTCCTCTATACACCATTTGATGATCTCTCCAATACTCTAGATCCAGGGCACCCAATCATGATGATGACCTATATACCATTCTCCCAAGGTGCTCATAATGAATGAAAAGAAGACCAAGGGCGCCCAGGCTTAATAGACTTATTTCTTTCAATTTTGATGATCCAAACTCTTGCAATACGACATCCACTTTCATGCCTTTAGATCTTCCTTCACATATAGGGCACCAAATCAAGTTGAAAAATCTACATAAGGGTGCCAAAATGGATGAAAGGAGACATGAAATGCGCCTTAGGACTCCATGCTAAGGTTTGAGCCATTAAAGTCTCTTGATATTAGGTGCTCATGATGATGAAACTTAGAGCTTTTTCCTTTTCTATGCGCTCATCTAAGATGTTTGAATGATAAAGACTGCCTCGACCTCTATAATGTACATTGGGCACCAAAATCAAGGTGATTTTAAGTCACTTTGAGTCATTTGGGGTCAGTTTGAGTCTTTGAGTCATGTTGCAAAAAAGTGTCAATGTTGTCAAGTTGCACAAAGCAAATTTTGCATTTTTGGTGTCCTGCTCGTGATGTGACCAAACTGACTGTTCCAACACATCCAGATGGGTACATTTACGCTAGGCATGGTCCTGTTTTTCATCCAAACATGTCGAAACAGTCCAAGCTACATTGTACCGACGATATCCCTGAAGAGTCCAAATTATAAAAAGGCAGCAATCTTTGACGAGATGTTACTCAAAAACTGTGTCACTTAGAAACATTCCATCTAAGGAAACGTGATCATGTACAGTGCCTCTACAATAACCTTTCTCAGTTTTTTATATCTCTGAGGCATTTTCCCGTGGTGAAAGGTTTTTTGCTGCCCCAAAAATCATCAGAAGGAGGCAGTGTAAAGTTGCAAAGGGGTGTAACTTTTGTCCTACTTCTGATGTGACCAAACTGACTATTCCAACGTGTCCGGATGGGTACATTTATGCTAGGCATGGTCCTTTTTTTCACCCAAACATGTCGAAACAGTCCGAGCTACATTGTACCCACGATATCCCTAAAGAGTCCAAAGTGCAAAAAGGCAACAATCTTTGACGAGATGTTACTCAAAAACTATGTCACTTAGAAACATTCTGTCTAAGGCAACACGATCATGTAGAGTGCCTCTACAATAACCTCTCAATTTTTTATATCTCTGATGCATTTGCCTTTGGTGAAAGGTTTTCTGCTACCCCAAAAATTGTCAGAAGGAGGTAGTGTAAAGTTGCAAAGGGGTGTAACTTTTGTCCTGGTCCTGATGTGACCAAACTAATTATTCCAACGCATTTGAATGGGTACATTTACACTAGGCATGGTCCTGTTTTTCACCCAAACATGTCGAAACAGTTTGAGCTACATTGTACCGACGATATCCCTGAAGAGTCCAAAGTGTAAAAAGGCAGCAATCTTTGACGAGATGTTACTTGAAAACCATGTCACTTAGAAACATTCCGTCTGAGGCAACGCGATCACATAGAGTGCCTCTACAATAACCTCTCTCAGTTTTTATATCTCTGAGACATTTGCCTGTGGTGAAAGGTTTTCTGCTACCCCAAAAATCGTCAGAAGGAGGCAGTGTATTAAGTCATGATGAAAGCCTATTCACTCTAGGCACCTGTTGTGACCAAATCACACATCACCCCATTGCAAATGGGGACCCCCTACATTTTTTGAACTCCAGTGTGTTTGACTCAGATTAAATGATGTCTTGGGGTTATTGCATGATGAGGTCAGTGGTGTTTGAGTTTTAGAGCTTCTTGATGACCTGATCCTGATAGTGGGCGCATAGAGGAAGGAATGATTAAGGCGCACTTTGATAATCATTTCACCCTAGGTGAGCGCCTAGGTAGAATTTGGAGTGGAAGCCTCAAATAATACCTTAAATTTTTAGATGCTTATTTTAGCTCAAATCATCATTATCTTGCACCTAGAGTTGGAGTCTAACTACCTAGGGAGTCAAGGAGCATTTCATCATCGAGAGAATCCCAAACATGCACCTTGAACAAGTGATGCTACAAGTGGTGAACAAAATGGAAGCCTTAAAGATCTGAGCCCTCCAAGACATCTTGCAATTGCCTAAAAGTCCAAAATTTACACAAGTGAGTTAAGGCACCATTTTCCATCTCCAGAGCCTCCTTTGAGCACCTTAATGTGGAGTGAATGTTTTAGTCTATGAAAGATTGCGCCTAAAGAATATAACAACCCCTTGAGTCACTAGGATGAACTAAGTTAACAAAATGAACTTCATTGAGGGAGGCACACTTGTGCATCTAGACAACTCCAGTTTAGTGCCTGAGAAAAAGCATGTTTAGATCCATAAGTTTGGGGAGTATTGAGTGAGGTAAGTCTTCATGAGCATATACAATGACTTAAATCCATCAATGATGAAGTAAACACTTATTTGAACTAAGGCGCAATTTCACTCCTCTACAATCATCTTCTCACGCCTTGAAAGCTAAGTGTTTGAAACTATCATGATTTGCACCTAGATGAGGAAGTCTCTATAATGAGTTAAATCCACTTGAACGGCAAGCATGAAGGGAGCGTCCAAACTTACCCAAGGAAGTGCCTAGAGGAATGGAAGTTGAGTTTGAAGATAGATGACCTTTCGAGTGCACTTGCCCTTGAGTGACAATTTGATTTGGCACCCTTATGTAAATTTAGATATGATCTAGCACTTTGAGGTTGAGTGGAGTAATCTTGGCACCTCTGTGTGTTGTTTTATACCTTGATGAGCACCTTGGAAGAATGAACATTTACTCACCCTTGAGTGCCTTAGTTCCAGAGATTGAGTTTGAAGAGTAATACTCCTCAAAATGCCTTTATGAGAGCGATGAAACTAAGTAGCATAAGAGATGATAAGTGTAAGAGCTTAGGGACTCAAGGTGCATTGTAGGGTCAAGAACATCAAGTTTGTGCACCTAAGGGGAAAATCAAGCTTCAAACACCTCATCAAATGGCACCTTGGTAGAGGAGTTTCCAAAAGACCTTAAAATTGAAAATTTGATAAAATAACTCACATTATGAGTTTAGGCGCCTTTCCAAGATCAAGCTTTCATATAGCGCCTTGAGTTGTTACTTTCATATTAGCGCCCTAGCATAAAGAAGAAGTCCTCAAATGTGCTTTAAGGAGGAAGATTGGTGATGGGAGTAATTATGAGTGCCCTAGAGTGTTTGAAGTGGGAAGTAGTAAAGGATAGCGCCTCGAAGAGGATTGAGCACCTCGAAGAGGATTGAGTGCCTTGATAAATTAGAGGATTGAGTGCTTAAGGGATAATAGGATCTTTTGAGACTATTGGTAAGTGTTTGGAATCATTAGAATTTCAAAAATAAGATAAAGACCCTAGGCGCTATCTCCTACTTGGAACATCACACATGGGAACATGGAAACTAGATTGATTGAAGGAATGATACTTTAGCGCCTTGAGGGTGAATGAGTCAAAATAACACTAAATTGGTGCCTAGTCCAATTGTTTGAAATCATCTTGGGTGCATTTTCTTGCTTTAGTTGGGTTAAACTTATTTTGGCACCTTGGTGAGAAGTTCTCTAGATATGAGTTAGAACCATCAAAATAATAAAACTTGCCAAGAAAGAGATAGGCATTTTTATGAAGTTTTTCCTCAATGTTGAGCGCCTAAGAGGTAGATTGCTCAAGAGAGGGTTAGATACTCTATATTTCACTCTATTGTTGACTTGTCTAAAAATAATGGAAGCATAGAATTATCAACTTTTGAACCTTCGAACTCACTATTGGCAAGACAACATACCATCGGCGAGATTAAAATTTCATCGGCCGATAGGCCGATGCCACCATGACTCCGTTTGATTTCACTTCTAACAAACATCCCATCATTGACTCTTATCGGTCAGATAGACCACTATCGATGACTTTATATCCTTTCACACCGATGTCTTTGTCACTCTGATATGAGACTCTAAGTCCCTTGCCTATCGGTAGGACTTAATACCATCGGCACACTCAAAAACTCTTCTACCAACACACTGATCTCACGAATGACAACCTTTGGACCACACCCATCGGTGAGACTCCAAACATCGGTGAACTCTAATCTCATTGGGCCGATACACCGATGGATTTCGACTGTCAGTGTGACCCCCTTCATCGGTGAATCTCTCAACTGCTCTTCTGATGCACAGATGGGATTATCTTCCGATACACCGATGTCTTCGACTTCGAACCACACTCGTCGGCAAGACAGACCACTATCGGTGAAGCCTAACCAAGGTCTGCCGATATGCCGATATGACCAACTCTTGACATCGATACAAGGTTCTTTTGTAGGCAAAGGGCACCTAGTCTTATGGGGCTCAATTTGATGTATTTATTGAAAGCTCAAAGTGAATTGATGCTTATTGAAAATGCCACTTAGTCCTTCATTTGCATTATAGGCGCCATTTCCTATTGACTTATATACTCCTCCTCATGCTAGGGTGCCATAATGAAGTGGTTTAGACAATAGGTGCGCTTCACTTACCAGAGGCTTGTTCTCCTTCCACCTTAGGTGCACTTTTATGGTGAAACAGGTGTCAATGGGTGCCTTGTCTTAAATGAATGCTCTCTCTAAGTTGGGCGCCCTTTTGAGGCTTTATGAGTTGCAAATTGCGCCTTAACCCTTCATGCTTGTTGCTCAATGTTTGAATGTTTAAGAAAGTCTCCTTTAGGCGCTCATCTTAATGACTTTTTCTTAAGGCGTAATCATCCTAATGACTTGGATATTCATCCTAGTGTTTCAGGATATCAGGCTACTAGACTTAGTCATTTTCAGGATCTCAAACATAAAGAATAACATGATGATTTTTTTTTTGTATTGCATATAGTTGACATTCTATGCTACTCATAAAGAATATTAATATTTTCTGTTCAACATGATGATTCATTTTTTTTTTAAATACAACTTTTATCTTTTAGTTCCAAAATGAGGTTTAGGTGATACTTGAATAACAATAGCTAGCTTATTGGATCAACAAACATCCTATGTAATACAATCAGATTTTAAATATTTGAAGTAGCCATCTACAAATATCCATTCAAACGTGGATTTATAATGCAAGTATGGAGACCATCAATAAAAAAGATTTGTATTAACCAAATATCCATATAGGCATACATCAATATCTGTCAACATAAGTATAACATATATACAAAATAGCCATATAGGCTTACAAGAATGCCATATAGGCATACAATGTCAACTATGTATAATACAAAATATATGTCCACAAATGCCATATAGGCATACAACAAAGGAACAAAATAAAAAGTCATTCCCCTCTGGCTGGTGAAGAGAATAAATCACGAGCAGCCTTTGATCTTCTAGGGGATGGAGATGCGCATGTGGGTGGTCTACTACGAACCTGAGGGCTACTCCTCCTATTTAGGTCTTCCTGCATCTTTACCTGTTACAATAAAAAATATAGACATTAATATATAGAAATTACATGTTATAAAAAATAAAACATTTTTAAAAAAATCACTTACCGCTAACATATAATCTGTCTCCTTGCTTGCCTCAGTAGCAGGAATAGGCCCTAGTGATGTCATGTCCTATAGAAACCATCCAGATAGAAATTAAACTTCAAATCAATAATCTTTTGATTTTTCAAAAATAGACAACTATAACAATGAATGTAAATTGAAATTTACTAATCTGCCTCATACCCCTGTCAATGCCATGGAGCTATGAATCACAGAGGCCACACCCTACTCCATTGCCCTATGAACATGGGGAGGTGTCTCCGTAGCCTGCATCATCTGGAAATAAAACAACATTATTCAATTACAAAAACTATAATAGTGATGCAAATCATGGCTCCTAACATACACACACGTTTATCTAAACATGGAAGTACACACAATAAAGCACACAAATCATATACAAAAATTTAGTAAGTACAATTCATTCATTAAACTATTTATTTTATTACCTCCGTAAAGCTTTGAAGTCCACCACCGCTGGCAGGTGTTGCCGTGAAATCTACAGTATTAACCTATTCAACATCCAAAATCAGATATTAGAATACCATTCATATAATGATGCTATTCACATGTAATATTTATAATTGTTTACTAGTTACATACCTTGACAGTAGATGATCTAGTGAAAAATTCAGGTGGAGAACCATTGAAAACTGCATCGATGCTATGACCCTAAAATTTCATTAAAATCATCAATTTAAATTAGTTAATCTTGTATTTTAAAAATGAAATTTAATAAATTAAATTCAATAAACTTGCTAATATTTACCTGAGTATCAAGGCCGAAATTCTCACTCAGGAAGGTATCTATCATCACCATCTGCTCAGCTGTAGATGTAGCCTGTGCACCTGCGTCCTAACTGTCCATGGGGTCATAACTACAGGCTAATCCGCAAGCCTGACAAGTATGGGGTGGGACCCTACTCCTCGCACTATCTCCCAACCCACTCTGTGTTGCAGGACCAGCATGCTCTATGATGCTCTGGGTCAAGGCATTAATCGATTGAAGTGTATCAACCTCAACACTCTCCTTCACAATGGAAGGGATAGAAACATGCTCGTGGGCTAGTCTGCTGATTACTCGTCTCACTACCCGCTGTGGCTCAAGACGTGCCCCTAGTCTATCTTATGCTGACCCCCCACCTCTACCCTAGAAGTCCTGCATATCAAAATAGTTTGGCACTTTATTGAGGACAAACTTGCAGTAGAGTTTCCTCAAAAATATTGCGGGACCTCATTATTATTGCATGGAAGATGGTCAAAAACCATCCACCACCTCTACCCAAAATTGACCCTTATCACTTGGTTGTTGCACCAATGGATAGGGAACCTCTTGCATGTAATGGGTGGAGGTTGATTTATTTGTGGGTTTGTGAAAATTGAACACAAGTCTAATTTTGTAATTTGTAATTTTTTCACATCTTGGTATGACAACTTGTCTGCATAGTAATCTCTAAACTCTCTCTTCTTATCCGTCCAACTAGTTATTTTCTTGCTAATTGAATCTACATTTGATAACATAGACTCAAGAGATTCGGCAAGCATGGACCTATGCAAGGTTGAAGTGGAAGGATCTTTCAACGTTGCAATTATAT
The DNA here is from genome assembly GCA_027924645.1 of Cunninghamia lanceolata. Lineage (NCBI taxonomy): Eukaryota > Viridiplantae > Streptophyta > Pinopsida > Cupressales > Cupressaceae > Cunninghamia > Cunninghamia lanceolata. The sequence goes on along the minus strand of BSBN01000026.1, from coordinate 4,198,466 downwards.
CTTCAATTTCCTTTTTATTGTTTTCAATTTGCCCCATTATATTTTCTTGTGTTCCAGGGGCATGTCAAGGAATAGATGGAGGAGGTTGTTGTTCCGCAGGTATTTCCTCCTCAGGATTTTATGGATTTTGAGGAGGAGGAGGAGGAGGAGGAGGTGCATTAACATTTCCTGACAATTAACGAAATAACAATCAAAAATCAACTAAAACCTACCTATTTAGAAATAAATTCAAACAAAAAAATAAATATAACTCACTCCTTTGGCGTGCTCGACGTCATGGCGGCATTTTGGCGATGAATTGATAAGGTTTTGTGTTGAATGGAGTTTTGTATAATGCGAGCGCGCTTTCTAGGGTCTGCAGGCCGCAAGCATAGAGGAGAAGAAGAAATGAAATGAGATTAGAAACCCTTTGTTTATTTATAGACAGTCATAATGCGAGCGCGTTATAACACGCTTGCGTTATGACTTAATTTTTTTTGAAATTGATTTGGCCACTTTTTGGCCCCCCATCTTTTTGCACTTACCCAGGTCACTATTCCTTTCTTCAAAACATACCTCTTTGCACATGACATACTTTGTATGACTACATTTTTATTTTAGATATCTTTCAAAAACTGCAATATATCTCTGACCACTAGCAGTGACCTTCATACTTGCAATTTTAGCTTTATTATTGCAGCTTTTGAAAAGTCTTGAAAGACTATCTCTAATGTCTTCTTATCTGCTGTGAATACTATGAGAAAAAAATATAAAAATGATGAAAACTGTGCATTATACTTCATTAAATAGTTGCTCTTTTGTCTATGATTGTCATCACACATTTGAAACCCTTTTCCTATAATTGTAGAACGTTTATTCTATTATCATCAAAGGTTGTCTCATAATTGTGTTGGCTCCTCTACAATGCTACTCTTCCTTTCTTCAAAATAGACCTACCCATACAGTCTTTGTATGACTGTCCAACCAGTCCTCCCCAGAGATCCAATCTAGTGCCTGACTACATTCTTTGTATCCTATGTATTTTGGTTGTGTTTGTCTTCTTAGTCTGTGCTCCTGTATCCTTCAAATGATGAATATGATCTTTATGCCTATATGGCTGTCACTAGGATGATAAAACCCTATCACTGCTCCTTGTGTGGTCTTGAATCTTCATTATACCTACAATCTTGAATGTTGCTCTCATACAGTCTTTACTAGTTGCTTTTATCGTGTTGGGACAATCCATATAATGGATGCCTTTGGCTCATTTGAAACCACTCCATTTAAATATTATCCACTTCAATGGTCAAACACTCTCTTAGCAAACTCATTTCCTTCACAACAAAAGTGGTAAATATTTGCCCTATTTTTATTTGTCCCAACTAGCCTTTGGTGGATGATGTTCGGGTACAGTCATTTGAATTAGTCAAGCCCTTTGTCAAAGCATTATGGAATGTTACTCTTTGTTTATCTTTGATTGATCAGGATAGCACCTTGGCTTCTTTATCCTTACACTGTATAATTGTCTCTACTTCTTCCTATCTTTGTACTGTCCTTCATGCCGATTGTTTCAACATAACTGCCTTTTGACTTCCTAGGACTATTCTAAGGCATTTGTTGTTCCATATTTCTCTTGACTGTTAGTCCTAGTCTTTTAAGGCTGCTCCTCCACATAAAAACTAGATGCAATCCTGTCTTTCCTTTGTTGGACACGTTGGTTTCATTTAAGTGGAATAGGGCATGCTTATTGTACTTATGTTTTCTCTTATCTCCACTGTTCACAGTTGCTCATGGTATGTAATATGTATCATTGCAATGGACTATGATAGTTATATGAAGATTTCTCTTTTGAATTTGTTTGGATGACTGCTCCATACTCTTACTGTCTCCATCTTGGAAAGGTTGACTGGATTTTGTTGTCTCTAAAACTCATTAGTGTTTTAACTCCTACACTTCATGTTGCCCTTTACTATGTAAGGTTTTATATACCTTAAAAACATGACAGATATCCTCATTACCTCCTCATGATGATCTTCATGTTATCATATAGGCCCTTCAAAACTCTGACTACCTAATAGGTCTCTGCATACACTGAAGGCTTCTTGTCTTCTATCTATTCAAGGTAGCCTTGTCATAGTATTGACTGAGTCTTTTGCAATGCTATGTAGACCTTTCACAGTGAACTGATTCTCCCATAGGCAATCAGGCTACTCCTTGAATAGTCAATTAAACTTTTCTCTTTTATAGTTTAATGTTCTCTTGTCCTTTCAACTACTCACTACTACTAGCATGTTGGTGTTGTGATTGTCGTTGAATATATGATGATTGCTCCTCATGAAACTATGTTCTTGCAACCTTAACATACATTGAATCTCCATTATTATGATTACAAGACCTATCTATTGCTAAGGTTTACCTAGTATGAACTAAGGATTGTCTCTTTTGTCCAATCTGGCTGTTAATCTTCTCAGGTATACGATCATTTGATTGTTCCTTGGAATAGTTAACTTATTAGATTGTTTTGACCAGTCACGATTATGATTGTAATGACTTTTATGATAGTCTCATTACTGTTTCTTCGTGTACTGGATAGCTCTTGTGTTCTGAGGCTGACTATCTCCAATCCCTTCATCATGGAAACTCTATCAAACCTCCTCCATCCTTCTTGTATTGGCATTGTCCTTAATAGTTTTTTGTGTCCTTAATAGCTCTTGGCATGTAACCTAGCTACTTTATGATTGCTATAAGTAGCTTCTTCATGATGAAATACTTGTATCTATATCTGCACATTGAACAAAGAAGTTAGAGGAAAAAATGAAGGATGATTTAGCCTTTCCTTTGATTTGATTGGTTTCTCTTTTCTACTTCTTCATGATTAGATATAATGTAGTAAGTACATGTTGGATTTATCTACATATAGAAGTAAAAGTTGTGAACCCTGAGCTCTAACAATTTTGTTCATTTCCTCTTGCAAGTCTTTTTAGAGCTATCATCAGGACAAGCTGAAGATGATGGAACTCATTAATGGGATTCGTCATTCATTCAGACAATGACAGGGCCCACTTTTCTTTTATATGCTTTCCTTTAGTTCAGATGTACTTTTTATTGTGCATTGTATCATGTACAATTACTCCCACAGCTTGCGTGGGATCCTATCAACACCTCATTTGAATATAACAGTCATTTCATGCAATGACTTGTGTATAATTTCTCCCTTTTGTAAATCAATTGCATAACATATACTGAACATTTATTGCATGGCATATGTGTTTATAACCATAAGCAGACTAGCCAGATTTTAATGTACATATTTAAAATGTATTAAACTGTAATGAATGAATATACAAACAACACAACTAAAACATGATTTCCAATGACTAGATTAGATTTAACTTCACCCATCAACCTTTGGATACCTCCTGCCTTGTTGGAGCACCCTTCATCTTATCTGGCTCATGTAGCAGCTCTAATTGAGCTACTACATGATCTTGGTAACATGATAATTGAAATAGTCCTCCATCAAGACAATAGATGTTCTAGTATGGCCTATGAACTTGAGTTATTTTCTTCTCAAAAGCAACAAAGGAAATTGTTGTTACAACCCAAACTAATTGGGCTAGAAGGCACAATTTGGTAATAGAAACAAAGTATGTAGTGATGTATGGGGATCAAGTGTTTGATGAGGAACTTGATGAAGACCAAGAGTTTCTCGAGAAAGAGATCACAGAGGTAGAAAAATTGCTCAGAGCAACAACAGAGATAGTAGCATTCAACCGTGAGGAAGAGGATGTTGTCATCGAGGTAAAATTTGATTTTTATGAGTTTTGTAATGTTGAATTTGAAAAGGATTTACATTTTGAGATGAGTAAAGAGTTAGAGAAGAAAGAGGGTTGTGTAGATGCAGAGTGGTATATAGATGTATACTTGTAGGTAGAGGTTGTAGAGGAAGTTATAGGAGATATCTAGTGGAGGTGGCCAGTTTGTGGTGGGTTGCATCCCACGAAAGAGGAGAAGAAAAGAGTGAGTAGTTGGAAGAAGAGAAGAGAGAGACATTGGTAGAGGTGATCGATATATGGTGGATGCAATTTCACAAGAGGAGAGAAGAATGGAGTGCATATTTGTTGGAGTGAAGCTTGTTTTGGCAAGATGTTGGAAAAAGAGATAAACATTTGTACACATATTTTAGTGATGGAGTTCGCTACAGATTGCTTGCAATATGAAAGGATGGTCCTACCATTCAACTCCACATTTGTGAGTGTATGCTCACAAACTTCTTCCTTGGCATGTCTGATGTAGGAGCATCTGGCATGATTATGCTTTGATATCTCTGTCTGCTTCAAGACCACTCTTCAGTCCAGATTTCTAACACCTTTCAGAGGCTAAAAAGAGAAAGTTTCAGTGGTAGGGCATAGGCAATTATTATGCTCATTTTCTGCAATTGTAAAAGCGGAAGGAAGGTGCTATGATGAGTATATGCAATGCCTCATTGAGGCATAAAAATAGAAAAAGTGATAAGTGTTTAGCGGTGCTTGGAACACCTCTTTGGGAGGTAGTTTTAATAGGAATAAAAAATTGAAAACAAACCTATAAGGCAATGCCATATTTGGAGGATAGCAAAATGCCTCTTCAGAGGCTCCCAGAAGAAAGAAATGCGGCAAAAATACAAAAGGAAGTGCCTATTTTTGTGAGATCTAACACCTCTAGGAGAGGCTCTAAATAGAAAAGGAATGAGACAGAAAGCTAGTTTTTTAATAGCGCCTCATTCATGAGGATAGAAGGATTGAGATTTAAAGCACTCTTTTAGAATGAAAAAAAAGACAAAGGAATTAAATAAAGGAAACCAACACTGTTATGGGTGTGCAGATAAAATGAAAGCATTTATTATTGATCTTGAATGGTAACACCTCATTTTGGGAGGATGGTGCCAGAAGAAATAAGTGAGGGAGCACTTCAACTCTAAAATGGGAAGAATAGTCAACGGTATGGGTTCTAACGCCTTTTTTAGAGAGGTAAAAAAATCAGGAAGTAATGGTGGAATTGTTAATGCCTCATGGAGGAGGCTTGAGAATAGATTTTATACACCATTATTTTTGAGAGAAGTGGGGGCGAGATATGAGGAATGTAACACCTCACTTTTGGAGGGGGGTCTTTTCAACATAAATTAAAAAGAGACAATCAATAATGCTAGAATAGATGGGACACCTCATTCTTGGAGGTGGTATGAAATTTATAGAATGTGGTGTGGGATGGAAGGAGAGATAGTCTCTTGGCTTCAATGTTGAGAAGCTGTTGCACACATGATGGATATGGAGATATTCAGAGGCTAAATTTTGGAAGAAAAGGAAAAGAATTTTGCCCCCAATATGAGGAGGTTGGCTGGAGATGAAGTGTAATAGAGAGAGGGAAGAGAGTGCTTGGTCAAGGTAGAAGAGGCAGATAGCCCACGTGAGAAAGAGGACAGTGAATGGTGTGGAAAAGGAGTTTACTGTGGAAGAATTGGGAGGCCACGAAGGCCATTATTTGTGTAATCTTATGTGTAGATGTGTTATTGCATATTTGTAGTTTGAAATATTGTTACAAATAAAATGAAACATGAGTTTTTGTAATTTCATTGTGTTTTATGAATGAGTGGATGTTGTGAGCAGAGAGTCTCTACATTTACATGTTTCCCAAGTGTATTATTTTTATGAGTCTGTGTGAGGTTAGAGTTTTTGCTATTGCATCAATTACTCAATTTCATTGACTACAAAAAAACATCCATCAGAAAACTCTCTACCACATTTCAAAAACCTGCATAGCCTTTTACAAATAACTTCCATATGTCTACAAATCTTTTTCCCTACCCCTCAAAAACTCCTCATGCCACATAATATAGAAAAGAAATCATTTTTAGGTGTTCAAAAATGAAACTGCCATGGATAGGAGTATTAAAGATCAATTCTATTTTGAGTGAGATATGCCAAAAATGTTTATCCAAGTAGCTAACAATAATTTCAAGACATGTCACTAACTAAAAATGAAAAGAAACACCAATCTTTGGTCACTTCCATTAAATTGTTTGACTAAAAGCTGCCACTATTATTCTCCACTATTCACTACTACTCCAACAAGGATTTAATTGTCACTAGCAAGGAAAGAGGTCAAGTATGCTCCTGCATCATGAATTTAGTATATGTATTTCAAAAACGAGTTTACAAGGGTTTTCAACCCTCACAAATGTGTTACAAAAAGTATATATTGGTCACTTTGGATATGGAAAACTAAAAGTCATTCCATCCACAACCTTCTAGGGAGACAAAATGTATAGAATATGAAAAGACATTTTATTCTTTTGCACTTTTGTTTTAATATCCCATTACATATTAGTAAAAAAATTACTTGTAATTGAGTGTCACATAATAGTGCACACTCTTAGCTCTCTCCAACATCCTTCTATGATCGCTTCTGCTTGTATGCACTGAATTTGTCCACTACAATCTTGCATTAGGGTATGACTATTTAAGTGAACAAAATGAACATAGGTTTCAATGAAGATGTCCAATAATTCATTATGCACCTACTTGTGTCTTGTGAGTTTCTTCTTAAATATCTCATTCACTTAACAATAATGAAACATCCCGATACTTGCATTTCATCCTTACATAATCCATGCCATTATCTTGTAGAAGACAAGATGGGTCTAAGTACCTTAAGAAATTTTATATATTTTTTAAGAAATTCATCATTTTATATCATCAATGCTAATAAATCATTGTTATTGTGCAATTACAACCCTTGTGAATAATTTTCTGGATATGGCTGCTTAGCTTATTTTGGCTAGGAGTCACTACTCAACTTTTTAAGGAGTTATTTGTGGAGCTAGTGGTTCCATGAATATTTAATTTTTTCTGCTTATTTTTAAGCAACCATCTTTAATTTTATTTTTTTAATTGTATAATTTTTTTAAATAAAATTTTTAGAAATCATAGCATTAATAAAAAAACGTGTAGGTAAAATTTGGAGGGAAATGTAAAAAAGGAGGGAAAGAATTGTATGGAGCCATGTGGCATTTTTTTCGCAGTAGTTGTTCTACTAAAATAAGGAAAGATTCTAAGTTATCCTTTTCACATAATTAAAAATTAGAATGGGACCACCCTTGCTGCTCAAATTTAAGTAGAAATTTCACTTATGCAACGTCATGGGACTATGGGATTACTATACAATTTGAAGTTCATAAATGAAGTTACAAGATGAATTCAGAGTTCTAGGTTGGAAAAGTGGAGTTATGGGCTACAAGAGCTAAATTTCAATGGGATCAAGATTTCAAAGTCTCAATACACTGAGCTATAAACATAAATAGTTGAACTTTGTAAGTTTAGGGTTTTGGAGTCCTAGAGCTATAAGCTTGATACAGGCCAAAAGACTTCATCCTTCCCATCTCGAGGTTTCGGCATCCCAATAGACACTATGCAAAGATGTTTAGGAGGTCCGAACCCCAAAGATCTCGAGGTTTGGACTTTGAGGGCCAAACTCTGCCAAAAGCTATTTTAATTTTTAGAGTTCGAACTTTGAATGCCCCAGAGTTTCAGACTCCATTTGGTGTTTTAAGGTTTGCATTCCATTTTTTGTTTGAGTCTAAAGTGAGGGTTTCAATTGTTGTTTTACTATTTGGACTCACGAGTTTTGAGATGGACAAAATCTATTACCATTTTTCGAACATTTGTAATGTAAGTACGAAATTTAGGTTCGTATGTTATCTTGGGGGTTTAGAGATCTGGACTTCAAAGTTCTGAAGAATCGGAGTTACAATGTCGATTTTACTCATTTATAACTTTAGCCAAGAATCCCAAACTCGTGGAGCCTGAATGGCCTGATAGCTAGGACATACTTTTATGTTTTATGGATTTAAAAGAACCAGGCCTTAGGATTTATTTTCATGCCTTAACTAGGGTTTATTTTAGAAAATCAACGACTTGAACAACAATAAAACATCCATTATATGTCTGTTCATAGCAGCTGTTCTTTGTAGAGTGAGTGTGCAGGAGTTCTATAGTTTGCTATGCTCCAGGTAGAGGACTGGACTGCTGTCTAAACAGGAAGATTTCCCTGTGAGCTTCACAGACATCATTAGCCATAACAGCCTTTTGGTTATGTTGTATATTCTCTGTATTTTATGTTCTTTGTAGCCTTGGGCTACTTTTTCTCGTGTAAGTATTTACTACTTTTTTCAATATAAAAAAAAAAAACATCTAGTATGCATAAACCCTAACCAAAAGTAAATCACTCAAAATGATAATCCGATTTTCATTGCAAAAGTTTGAAGAAACCCTAATCTAATCTCTGCAATCCTAATGTTCAAAACCAAATAATAGAAAAATAGAAGGAAAACGAAAGTTAGATGGGAACTCGGAAAATGAGAAAATGCCAAATGCACGCTAAATAGTTGGAATGTGGAAAGCCAATAGCTGTTGGAGCCGAAACAGTTTCGAATTTGACGGGAGGAACGTAGAGGAAGACAAATGAATGGGATCTGAAATAGATCGGTGCTTATACCCCAACCCACACGCAGGGCATAAATGCCCAAACCCTCGACCTTCAGGGTTTCAAAAACAGTTTGCTCATACTATCATTTTTAACTTTCTAAGCCCAATGTAATATATGTTCTGGGCTTGGACTTTCATGGGCAACAAGCATATCAAACGGGCTAAGGGTTCAGGGACTCGAGTGCATATTACAATTTGCACTTGACACAGAATCTCAAAAGACAAAGGGCTCGGACTTCGGGCTCGAATTGTGAAATTGCATCTTGCAGAAACCATTTGACAGTTCGAACTTTCTTAAGGAGACCAACTTAACCAATTTAGCTTAGGGGAAATCACTCAAATTTCAACTCCACATTCCTCGATGCATTTGTGGTGACTCGAACATAACACAAAACCCCTCATAAGACTATTTTGATGCATATTTGAATCCCAAAACCTTAAACGAGCAAAAATAACATAAACTTGAATCAGGTTAAACAAAGAACATGGAGTATGATCAGGATTAACAAAATGAGAATGAAAGCAAAAACTTGAAAATAAGGGTCCCTGAATTTAAAAAATTGGGGGTATGCTGAGGAGGTCACAACACTATACTGCTGTAATTTGCTTTGTTTTGAGGCGTTAGAGGTCCAGTTGATGTAAATATGAGTCAAGTGTGTAAATATGAGTCATGTGTTGAGTCTAGATAGCATAAGGTCATCTAGTATGTAATTAGGAGTCATTGAATTTATAATGTCATTGAGTTTATGTAATTAGAAGTCATTTAGTCATATGGAGTTGTAAAGGTGAAAACAATGCAAATTGTGGGAAGTTGAACAGTCATACCATTCAAAGGTTGGCTTTGTTTGTTGTTTTCTAATGTAAAAAGTTTAAATATGCCTTGAAGAGGCTCGAGTGAAAGAGGAGAGGAAGTTCAATTGATGTTGGAGAGGATTGAAGACATTTTTCAATATTAAAATACCCTGTTTCTGTGTTTTTACTGTTTTCCTGCTGCTACAGGGACCTGTACGGTCCAGTACAATTTGTTTTCAGACTAAGTTGCATTTGAATTGATAGATATATGTGTTAACATCACTCTTGAATTGGTTTGATTGATTTTTATCAAGTTTAAAGACTTTGGTGGACAAATTTCTGTGGGCAGCCAGAAAAACAGGGTTTAAGGGTTTGAAAGTAACAAAATGAAAACATGAGTCATTCCACCCACTGTAAACCTCCGTACCCCGGTGGAAGGACTCCTCTAAGGTGTAGGTTTTGTGTTCATGTGATCTCAGGAGCAGGGAAGGCGTTATATTAAATTTGGGGCGATGCCCTAGTTAGAAATTGCATTGTTTCTAAGCACGAAAGGAGGTGTAATGTTGGGTTTTGGTAAAAACTGAATGTGGGTGGCCATATTGTGGTTTACTAAGCATGTGCAGACCTTATGCAAGTTGACTGAGTGGTCCTTGAAGTGATTTGAGGTTTGGGTGTAGGATTTTCAATAAACCCCCCCCCCCCTCGCCCCCCCCCAGTACAAGCATAGAATGAGGGTTTTGAGGTTAGGGTATTTGGTGGAATCTTCTATTGCCAAAGGTTGGTGATTTAGGCCTTTTGAAGTCTGCCTGGTGGATTGGGATTGGTTTTGTGAGTTGGGAGACAGATTTGAGAGGTGTTGCTTTGTAAAAGTGGCCTAATTAGGCCTAGTGACAAACTGAGACAGTCACTTGTTGAGCCATTTGTTTCAAAATAACCTATACTGCATTTTTGATATGTTTTAAAACTCAATAAAGGGTATCCAAAAAGTCTCTCACAGTTTTGAATTGAGGTCTGAAACAAAAGATATTGTCTGACAGTCCATTTTGGAGGGCTACTAGCAATTTGGGGACAGTTTGTGGGAAAGGTCCATGTTGGCTGCAGGAAGGTTCTTGTGAGGAGTTGGTGGAGTGAGTTAGAGTCATTGAGGTGAATAAAGAATGTGTGTAACCTTGTTTGAGCTTGTGGACCTCAGGAACCAAGAAAAATGTCCCTTGTGAAGTAAGTTGCCATGAAATTGTTTGCCTTTGAAAGTTGAGGAATTTGTCTTTGAGCCCATTGTTGTGAAATATATCTCCATGTGAGTGAAGTGAACTCCCTGCATTGGATCATAAAAAGGCCTCAAGGAATACTGTCCCAGGTTTAGCAGAGCCTGAAGTAGATGAGGAGCTGCCCTCTCTTATAAATTGGCCCAAGATTGTCCACCTTCTAAACATGAATTTGTTGTCTCTCTGCCTATGTTACTTTCTCCATTACACTAGTGTTGAGAGAGAAATCAAGGAAATTAGAACTTACAATTTTGAGAGCTTAAAACCAACAACACAAAGAACACAACCTAGAATACCAAATATGTGTAGCTTCTCTCTCCATATAATATGTGCAAGTACTGCACTACACGAACATGCAAAAATGTCAATCATTCAACTTTTATCCCACTTTTGATCAGGTTTTCCTTTTGCTTATTTTACCACTATCCAAAAAACAAACGAGTATCAGAACATAAAAATGTCTGTATACCTAAAATGATATCAAGTGCACCTGAGCCGGTGACAAAGAATAGCTGGAGCAATGCATAGGCTGCAAAATTAGCAACAACAACCACAGTTCAATGGACCACGTGAGAGCCAATTAGTTTGTTAGATTATCCTGTGTTAAATTTGGAATAACCTTAGCACCTAAAACAGATGATTAATGTGTTAGAAAGGATAAATAGAATCATCAAGTGGACACATAATCATAGAAACACAGTGAGTGCAGCAATAACAGCATATAAAAATGGAAATAATGATAATCATATATGAGAAAACAAACTTCTAGAAAAATTGTGTAGTAAATTTTTATATCAATATTTTGGATCACACTCTATGATTTTATTTCATATTTTCACCCTGATGATGGATCTTAGAGTGTGATTAGTCACACCGATTCTAAAATTTGCCAGGGTTTTTATAGAAGCTTCTTTTCTTAGTTTTAAGGACTGTGAAAAGATTATCTGTAATAAGTCATGTATTCATGACAGCCTACTTTAATCTGGATATGAGAATCTAAAGAATCATTACCCTGACATAAATATGATAGAGTAGAATAATTCCTCAAACCTAGTCAGGTGGTTGACGGCACTGTCTATCTAGCATTCAGAATGCACCATACCATAGATGGTGCCATACCATAAGGTCATACCATAACAATTAGAACTCAATGAGTTAACTGCCTGTCTATATGCAGATTAACAGGACAATTGCCACTGTTGTTTGCGTGTTGATTTTCACTGTTCGAAATTATTCAGACAATTCAAAAAATGGATAATCTTTAAATTCTTATTCAAGCTTTCTCCTCTCTGGACATGAATATATCATCCTTGATATGACATCTAGATCAATATCATGTTTTTGAGCTCAGAGATTAATGAATATTATGGAAGGAAAGGAAAACAATTCTTAAACTTCTGCACAATATGAGAGAAAGTGCTATAAATAGGACAATATGTTACACATTTCACAATATTTCAGTAAGTATATATAGACAACATTATACTTTCTCAAACTAGTATAATGAATACACATGAATTGGAACATCTTACAAGCTCAGAGAAATAGAATTTAGAATTTAACTTAAGGTGGATTTGACATGAAAGAAGACTAGGCTGTGATGGAAGACACACTTGAAACTAGCAACACAAAGGACTAAAACTTCTTAATTGAACTTATAAACATTTAAAATGTAGAACTTGGACTGTCAGATGCCAATGTTTCTATGGGATTGGTATTGTGAAGGAGGTTTGATATGGTAGATGTCAAATTGGAAGCAGCTGCACCTCCTATGAAAGATGTCTTGAGGCTCTCCAAGGCATTGGCTACATCTCTTATGGAAGGTCGTTCTCTTGGTGATTCACTAGTACAAAGCAAACCAACATGAATGAAAGAAAGAAGACATCTATTGTCTTCCATGTTTTCATTCACATCTCTCAATAGCCCATTATCAACAATATATGCGAGTCTGTTTGGAAAAGCTGACCTCACCCAGTTTTGCAAATTCATGTCTCCCACAAACATGTCATCACTTGGCCTCTTCCTTGTAACCATCTCTAATATAAGAATTCCATAGCTATAGACATCTCCCTTTATAGAAACATTCCCGCCCAATCCATACTCTGCAATCAATTTTATTCATGAAATTCTTAAAAAGCTATTAAAGGAAATGATAATGCTAATATAAAGAAAACTACAAAAAATTACTTGGAGCAATATAGCCAATAGATCCTTTGAGTGCAAATGTTGTTGTGCTCAGTGAATCTATGGAGTTTGTAGTAATTAAACGGGATATACCAAAATCAGTCACAAGGGCTGTCATATTGGTGTCTAGGAGCACATTGCTAGGTTTTAAATCACAATACACAAGTTGCAAAGGACACTCATGATGTAAATATTCCATGCCATGGGCTACATCTATAGCAATGCTCAAACACTCACTCAATCCCAACTGAAAAATGTTCTGATCATCTCTGTCAGGGTGCAAATGTTTTTCCAAGCTGCCATTAGATGCAAATTGAAGAACCAAACCTTTGAAGCTAGGGTAGGAAAAAGCACTTATGATTCTGACGAGGTTACGGTGCCGAATCCTCCCTAACACTTTATTCTCTCTATTAAAACTCTTATGAGCTTCTTCATTTTGCAAATTAAGAGTCTTGATGGCAACTATCTTACCATCCCTCAGGATCCCTTTGTAGACTGATCCAAAGTTACCCACTCCAAGCAAGTTTGACTCATCAAATCCAGATGTTGCAATGACAAGATCTTGATAAGAAAATTTTGGATAGCTGAGCCTTTGAAAAATAAAGTTTGAGGGATGGACTAGTTGTTTTGAGAATTTTGACCTCCATAGTATTCCTATAATGAAGAAGTATAATATAAATGCAATGATTCCAACACCTGACAACACTATTTTTTTGAGCAGGGAATGTTTTTCCTAGGTCTTATTTGGGCATGGAGGCAATGAATAATTTGTTGGGCCACATAGGCCGAGATTCCCCATAAGCAATGTTACAACAGTTCTATTTGGAAATAACCCTCCTTCTGTGATCTACCCCGACAAATTATTGAAAGAAAGATCCATTTCTTGGAGATTTTTTAATTTGGAGAGTGAATCTGGTATTGGACCTTCAAAGGCGTTGTGAGACAGATTTAGATGCTCTAATGCTGTGCAGGCTCCTAGAGAAGTTGGAATCACCCCAGTAAGTCGATTTCCAGATATATCTATGGCTTGACCCATTACAATTTTACTCATCTCCTGTGGCAAGGGCCCTTGCAGAGAATTCCATGAAAGATTGAGGTAGAATTGCAGGTTTTTAAGGCTGGCAATGACTTCATGAGGTATCCTTCCCCCTAGTTTATTGTGAGATAAGTCAAGGAGCTCCAGCTTCTGACATCTCTCCAAACTAACAGGGATCTCTCCTGATAACTTGTTGTGCTGAAGGAAAAGACGTCTTAGCTGCTGGGGGCTACAAAGAGAATCTGGTATTTTTCCAGATAACTGGTTGTGACTAAGATTTAAGAGTCCGAGACGTTGCATTTGACCTATCTCACTTGGAATGCTTCCTTCTAATTTGTTCCCACCCAAAAGCAATATTTCCAACTGACGTAATCTTTAAATTCTAGATGGAATATTGCCGCTGAAAAGATTATTGCGTAAATGTAATTTGGTTAAGTTTGTCAGATTGGCAATCTATTGTGGTATGCTTCCGCTTATTATGTTCATTGATAAACTCAAGTAATGGAGATTGGAAGACAGTTGGCCTATGGATGGAGGCAATATACCAGTGAAATGATTATTTGCTATTTCAATGTCTTCCAAGTGGGAGCAATTTGTGAGAGCTTGGTACCAATTTCCCATGGAATATGTCCACTTAGCTGGTTTCCAGATAAATCTAATACTTTCAATTTTGAGAAATTTGTCAAAGAGCTGGGAATTTTGAGAAATTTTTCAAAGAGTTGGGAATGGTGCCTGATAAGTTATTTCCCCAAAGGTAAAGTAACTCTACGTCAGTGAGCATGCCCAATTCAGGGGGAATGGGGCCGTAGAGTTCATTATCCTCCAACTCCAATTCAACTAAGGCAGATGGATTTTTGAAAGAAAGCGGAATGGTACCCGTGAGATTGTTTACGCCCAAGTAGAGGGACTTCAAACTTGTGAGAAGACTGAGCTCAGGCGGAATGGTACCCATGAGATTGTTTGTGCCCAAGTAGAGGTACTTCAAACTTGTGAGAAGACTCAGCTCAGGCGGAATGCTGTCATTTAGTTGGTTATAGGAGAGTCCCAGAGAATGCAGACTGCGGCAAGCAGAGAGAGCAGGCGGAATGGTTCCTTGTAATTGAGTGATGGCCAGATAGAGTATCTGCAGATGTGGGAGTTGGGTGATTTGAGGTGGAATGGTACCAGTGAGGATATTGTTGGAGAGATCTAGGGATCGAAGAGAGGAGAGATTGCCGAGCAGAGGAGAAATGGTCTGAGGAGAGAGCTGTGGGCAAGAGGAATCGCAGGTAAGGGCAGAGAAGTGCCATTGTTTGAAATGGCAGCTTTGAATCGCAAGAGCAATTGTTGTTGTTGTTGTTGAGAGAGATTATTGAAAGAGTGAGGAAGAGTAGAGAGTGAAAAGATGGAAAGCATTAAAGGTAACAACAAAAGAGCAGCCATGGTAGACCAAACTAGGACAAGGGGAAACACACAAGGCAAGGCAATAGAACAGCACAGAATATAATGGAGATGGAGGAATAAATAATTTAGGGAAATCAGTGCCTATAAATTAGTAGAGGCACCCGGTGTTATTGAATTCCATGGTAGATTGATTTTAAAGCTGTAAGCTTTCCTAGACATGCTCATTTTTTGTTCAAAAAGGAATCTGCCAGATATTTGAGATTTCAAGGAGTTGGATTGGTTGCCGTGGAAACTCGTTTTGGTCTTACTAGCATCTTTGGTTCCTGTTGAACTATCTATGAAAATTTTTAAAGATCGGTGATGGCTTTCAAGATATCATTTCTCTGCCTTACCATTGAAGAAGATTTACAAACTACTTCTTCCTTGTTTGCCTCATTATCCTCGTCTAAACCTTCAATGG
Source organism: Cunninghamia lanceolata (assembly GCA_027924645.1). NCBI lineage: Eukaryota > Viridiplantae > Streptophyta > Pinopsida > Cupressales > Cupressaceae > Cunninghamia > Cunninghamia lanceolata. The sequence goes on along the minus strand of BSBN01000026.1, from coordinate 4,182,845 downwards.
AAGTGCAAATTCCGTGAGAAATTTTGGTGTTTTTTGAGCACTCAAATATGGAAATCCAAGCTGGATGCGGATGCTCAGGTTTTGTCTTGGAAAATCCTCCATTATAAATTGCCTATTGAAAACAAATTAAGATATCTCAGGATTGCTGTGCCTAAATGCCCATTTTGTCAGACTCGGGAAAGAATGAAACATACATTTTGGGAATGTACTTTTGCTTAAATACAATGGAAGGCTATTTTTAATAGTTTACCTACTATTTTTGAACATCATTTGAACTGGAAAGAAGTTATGCTGGGTTTGGGTGTTCATAATGTTATTGCAATTTCTATTAGACAGGTTATTCTCATGCACATTTGGAAAAGTAGGTGTAATGCTATGTTTTCTAACTCCATATATCATCTGAAAGGAGGCACTGTAAGGCTTTACTCAGATTTTTTTCTGAGAATTGATTACTTGTTTGTGCAGCTTTAGAATGTGGCGAAGAAAGATGTGCTTCTAGACAGTCAACTGTAGCGTATCAAGTTTCGAATAGCATATTTACAAAAAGACAAGACTTAACTGTTCAATGAGGCTTATTAGCAACATTATATGTTTTGATCTGTGACATGTATGGAACAGTGCTGGGACAGCCAGACACTTTCTCAGTTGAGGTTGTGATCTGCCCTTGACTTTTGATGTTTCTCAGTAGGCTCAGAGGTTTTACAAGTGTTTGGGCTTCTTTGGCTGAGCAGTGTTAGTTCTGTGGAGGTTCTTAATGACTCTGTTTCTGTTTATGGCGGCAGTGTGTCTAGTGATGTCTACTGTGTGCTTTTTACAACTGTTTAGCAGTCTCATATTTACATCCGGGCAAGGTACAGGAGGGCTACTTTGTTTTTTGCAGTGATTTGTTGGCAGAGTTATTTTGTAGCATTTCTCTCAGCCAGCTTGGCTGAAGGTTTCTCATTGCTGAATGTCAGGTGCAGCCAGAACAGTTCAAAAGGAGACATTTGTTTTTTCATTGTTCAGACATTGTTTTTTTATGTCCAGCATGGCTGTCCAGCTGGTTCTCTATGTTTACAGTCCTTTGGACTGATTTTTTTTCTCCTTGTATATTTGCATTTCATTCAATATGAAAAAAAAAAAAAATGGGTTGAAGTGCATAAAAGAAGTGGTAGCGTTGTGATTTAATCTTTCACATGGATGGTGAATGAGTGGACGCACTCGAAACATTTAGTTATGTATGTGTGACCTATGTAATATGCATGTCTATATGATATTATTATTATTGTGTGGAAAAAGAAAAGTCTGTTTAAAGCATTCTCTTTTTTTTTATGAATATGACTAAGGGAGAGGGGCTAGTAGCCGCACACCCTAATTTCGCGCACGTCAGGCACATAGTTAGACATGTCGAATTTCGCTGATTTTTTTTTGGGTTTTTCTGTATGCGAGTGAAGAGCTTAAACTATTATTTCAGCTTTTGGGCATTTATGTCACGCCATACATGCGCACCGATGTGCCGGTAACCGCTCGCCATAGCCCCCAAAAAAATTTGCAAGTTCACTAAAAGGGCAACACACTTGATCATTTTTATAGTTACAGTAGGTTAGAAATATGTTTATTAACACCCCACCATAAATCACGTTGGTGGGGCCTTCAAACTTACCCGCCCCCTTCCTAAACATCGCCGCACCCATCGTAAAGGACAACATGCATGTTAACGTGTTTGCTTAGGCGCGGACGGGAAACAACATTAAATCTATTCAATGTTCGTTCGGGTCCGAATACATATTCCACTTTCCACCGAAAAGTTAATTATTTTACCAAGTGCTTTCCCTGTTCTCCATGGTGCGATTGAAATGCGAGGGTTTCACTGCATCCACCGGCTGTCGTTCTCCATGCAGATACGTCTCTGTGTAGGTAACGAGTAAACATCATCTCTCCATGTGATTTCAGCTTTGCTTTCACTCCATTGCGGTGTTTATACAATCGTTTATCTTCGTTTTTCTCTCATGCTACCTGTGATTTGGGTACTGCTATGTAATTTACTTTCAATTTTTCATTATTTTGTCAGAGGCAACCCTTGTCTTGTGATAATTTCACTGTACAGAAGAGTATACTGTTATATAGTGATGGTTTTTTAATATACATACAAATGGGGTCGTATATTTTTATGGGTATATACTTTTTAGTGTTCATTGTCAATGGTTAAGGGTTTCATTATTTTGTCTTGTGATAATTTCACTGTACAGAAGAATATGCTGTTATATAATGAGGATTTTTTTTTATACATACAAATGGGTTCTTATATTTTTATAGGTATATATTTTTTAGAGTTCATTGTCCACGGTTAAGGGTTTTATAATTTTGTCTTGTGATAATTTCACTATACAGAAGAATATACTGTTATATAATGAAGGTTTTTTGTTATACATACAAATAGGTTCTGATATTTTTATGGGTATATATTTTTTAGGGTTCATTGTCCACGGTTAAGGGTTTCATTATTTTGTCTTGTGATAATTTCATTATACAGAAGAATATACTGTTATACAATGAGGGTTTCTTGTTATACATACAAATGGGTTCTTATATTTTTATGGGTATATATATTTTAGGGTTCATTGTCCATGGTTAAGGGTTTCCTTATTTTGTCTAGTGGTAATTTCACTGTACAGAAGAATAGATTGTTATATAATGAGAGTTTTTTTTATACATACAAATGGTTTCGTATATTTTAATGGGTATATATTTTTGAGGGTTCATTGTCAATGATAAAGGGTGCCATTATTTTTGAGGGTTCATTGTCAACATATCTGGGACTGATTATACATATGTATACATATCTGTATACATATCTAGAAATACTTTCCATCGCATCGTTGAGAACAGGGAAAGTAGTCGGTAAAATGATTAACTTTTCGGTGGAAAGTGGAATATGTATTTGGACCCGAACGAACATTGAATGGATTTAATGTTGTTTCCCGTTCGTGCCTAAACAAACACATTGCAATGCATGTTGTCCCGTAAATCATGTCTGTGAAATCATTCAATAGATTAAATCATGTCTGTTAATGTAATATATATATAGTGGGTTCACAAGGACAGGCATTTGGCCACTGAATAATGTTGCTGTTACAGTTCCTAATGCTGCTGAAACTATTTCTAATGCTGCTGTGATGTTGTTTCCAATGCTGCTGATACAGTGTCTAATGCTATTGATACAATTTGTAATATGGAAGGTCTTAGTTTGCCAATGCTGCTGATACAGTGTCTAATGTTGTTGATACAATTTGTAATATGGAAGGTCTTAGTTTGCCAATGCTGCTGATACAGTGTCTAATATTTTTGATACAATTTATAATATGGAAGGTCTTAGTTTGCCAAGTCAAGTTAGCCAACCAGAATGGATGGCTAAATCTGCTAGAAACATGGGGATAGAAACATTAGTATCTGTTAATATGAAGTTAATGTATCTGTTAATAGGGTTTCATTATATGAATGTTTCAAATGTTTTGAATCCTACAGCTTTGTCTCATTAATAATTTTACAGTCAGATTCTTCCTAGTTTTGTCCGAATAATATTTATTAATTATTGTTACATTAAATATTTACAATTGTTTTACTATGTTGTAATATAATACATATATCTGGATTAAACTGTTAATGTATTGTAGATATATACAAGTCTATCTATATGTACATGTCTATCTATATACATATGTATATCTATAGACATGTGTTTATAGATAGACATATGTATATCTCTATACATTTCTGTATACATATCTCTATACATATCTACATATCTATATACATATCTGTATATCTATAGACATATGTAGATTGATATACATATGTATATGTATCGACATATGCAACGTAGACAATAGAAAAATTTCAAGCTGGTACTTAACATTTTAATATTTTACAATTCTAGATATACATGTTCGAAAGATTAGTCTGATTTGTTTGCTGAATTTTACTACATCTTTTCCAGTTGTTTGTTGCATGGGTAACTTCATTGAATGGGTTAAATTGGGTCTGTTACTGTAGTCATTATTTTGTTTGACGCAACCCTTGTCTTGTGATAATTTCACTTTACAGAATAATATACTGTTATATAATGATGGTTTTTATTTTACATACAGATGGGTTCGTATATTTTTAAGGGTATATATTTTGTAGTGGCATTCTTACCTATTATGTCTATGACAACCATTTCTGGTTGACACTTAGCATATAATGGGTAGCTTCATTCAATAGATTAAATCGTGTTATATATATATATATATATATATATATATATATATATATATATATATATATATATATATATATAAGGGTATATATTTTTGAAGGTTCATTGTCAATGGTTAAGAGTTTCATCATATCATTGTCAATGGTTAAGGGTTTCATTATATCAAGGTTTCGAATGCTTTGAATCCTATAGCTTTGTCTCTATAATAATTTAACAGTCAGATTCTTCCAAATTTTGACCGAATATATATCTAGATATCTCTATACATATCAGTATATCTGTATACATATCTGTATATTTATAGACATATGTAAATCTATAGACATGTATATTGATATACATATGTATATTGATATACATATAGACATATGCAGCGTAGACAATGGAAACATTTCAAGCTAGTACTTAACATTTCAACATTTTACAATTGTACATATACGTGTTCGAAACACATAATGCTGAAACCCTCAACCGTTGATAACAAGTCTAAAATGGAACAACACAATGGAACATTACAAAATGGAACACGTTATGTTTGCCGTCCATGCCACTGCAATAATGATATCTCAATCTATTTTCAATCATTGCACTAAGGATGCCATTTTTTCTACAAATCACTTCTGGTACTGATTATACATATCTATACATATCTGTATACATATCTATTTACATATCTGTATATCTATAGACATATGTATATTGATAGACATATTTATATACATTTGTATATCTATAGATAGATATATGTATATCTATAGATAGACATATGTATATAGATAGACATATGCAGCCTAGACAGTGTTAACATTTCAGTCTGGTACTTAAGATTTCAACCTTCGAACTGAACAATCAAATTCAATTCTGCATATCATATCATCGAATACAATAGCTTCTACGCATTTAATCAAATTCAAACTCAACAACCAATTTCAATGCATTTCTTTTTCAAATTCGGATCCATTATAAGAGAAACATTATGCAGCGTAGACATTGTTTTTAGCATAAATTTCCTAAAGGATCACTGCAAAACCTGTCTGGTACTTAACATTTAAGAATTTTACAATTGCAGCACATCTATATGCCAGAAATTGTTGAAACCTTCAAACGTTTATAATGCACCCTCAAAATAAATACATATGTCATAATATTTAATATATATATACATACAAATATATGAATATTCTATATGTGTGTGCATAAATTATATAAATTCGAACACGTTATGTTTGTAGTCCATATGTTTAGGAAATGGGTGGGTAAGTTCGAAGGCTCCACCAACTTGATTTATGGTGGGGTGTTAATAAACATATTTTTAACCTACTCTAACTATAAAAGTGATCAAGTGTGTTGCCTTTTTAGTGGAGGAGTGGATATAAATGATATATACACATATATGGATACATGTAAATTTTTATTATGTATACATATATGTATATGTATCACTAGATATGTCTGCAATATATAGCTGTATCATGTTGCACTGCTTGAATTTATTTGGATGATTTGATGTTTGTTCATTACTACCCAGATGACTACCTGGCATATAATTTCTATGATTACAGGCATGTGAGAGGTTTGCAGAGCACCTTGCATTGCGAACACTTGATGAAGGTAAAGTCTTATAAGGCTTTACTTACATCACTAGTTGATGAATTGTACTATGCATTTGTGTTTGTTAACACACCACTATTCATGAAATATTTTTCCCTGATGGCTCTGATGGAATATTTTGCTCTGCTACAATATTATAGTCTTCTTTTACAATTGTATGTGATTATTTAAAATAATATGCCTGAATGCAGTTCATATTTTCTTTTGCAAATGCGTGAGATTATTTAGATGATTTGATGTTTGTTCGTTATTACCGGATGACTACCCGGCTTGTGATTTCTATGATTGCAGGCATGTGAGAGGTTTGTAGAGCACCTTGCAAGGCGAGCACTCGATGAAGGTAAAGTCTTATAAGACTTTACTTAAAACACTGGTTGACGAATTGTACTATGCAATTGTGTTTGTTAACACACCACTACTCATGGAATATTTTGCTCTAATGGCTCCGATGGAATAATTTGCTCTCATGCTTTATTATATACAGTCTTCTTTTTCAATTATTATATTTTGGTCAGTTCAATTTAATGATTTTGTTTTATGATGTATGTTCGTTACTGCCTCGATTATCATTTATATGTTTGCAGGCATACAACCATGGTCAGTGCTTTCTAGAACGCCTTCGATTGGGTTTAATCAATTAAGGTAAAGTCTTATAAGACTTTACTCGGGCAATGACCCACTAGGCTTTAGGTTTTTCTTCATAGTGGTTTTATGTTCTTTTCAATCATTTTCCTTTACTAAACTTTAATTTATAATATTTTAATTTACAATACTTTAATTTAGGTTCCTTTGAATAGTTTAAATATCCTTGTTGCTTAAAGGGAACTACATTTACTTGGATGCTTTAATGATTTCAATTAAGGTAGAATTATGTGAACAGAATGCTAAAACAACATGCTATTTTAGTACAAATTATGTAGACAACTTGTAGTACCATGCTGAAAACCATTCAAGTCTTATTTTTTTTTCCAAAAATAGTTACAGTCATACAAACATACAAACATAAAAACGTGAGATCAACACATAGATATTTCAGAAATAACCATTTAACTTTTGATTTTTTTCCAAAACAGTTAGAAACATATAAACATGACATCGATCTGTTCCTTTTTCACAAAATATTACAAAAAGATCAATAGATAGACATGACATCGATTTGTTGCTTTTTTTCCAAAACAGTTACAAACATATAAACATTACATCAATCTATTCCTTTTTTCACAAAACATTACATAACGATATGACTAAATCAGATGTACACATAGAAATTTCACTAATGTCAACTATCTCCATCCAAAAAAAAAGTTCTTCAATTCTCCATAAATCCAAGAAAAGGAATAGGCCGTTCAGGTTCTGTAGCAGCACATTCATTTGTAGTCTGAGTTAAACTGAGTGGCTCAGTTATTGTCTGTAGTGATGCAACAATCTAGGCAAGCAAAGCCTGATTAGAATCTCTATTTACCAGCAACTCATTTGAGCTTCCTTGGCTAGACCCTGTTTACAGATTGCTTAGAGCTGCAAAGGCTGGGCTCAAGATGGCAAACATGTCCATTAGAATGGGATGTTGTCCGGGTAGAGGAGAATTCAGGGTACTCAATGGTCTCTCATTTTCTGATTTTTTCCCTTTCTTTTTTGTTGTCTTCGTCCCCAGAGCACTCTTTGCCTGCTCACCCCAAATTTCCTTCTCCTATTTTTCCTCTGCCGCTCTTTGTTTTTTAACTCTTTCCAATTTTTTTCTCTTTCTCTTGTTGTTGGGCTTCTTTTTCATCTTTCCTCTCCAACATTTGTTCCTTTTTCCTCAACTGCAACTCTTCCTGACGACCTTTCTCCCTCTCTTGTTCGTTGATCATTTCAATGTATGCATCAGATGTTAAGATCTGGGACTGCCTACTTAAACGTAGTACCCCAATCTTATTCTTACCACCCCTTGCCTGTACCCTTCGAACTAGGAGCTTGAGAAATCGACTAACTCCCTATGGCTGAAACTCACTATCTTGGGTGCAAGGCACATAATCTGGTTCCAAATCACCTATGCATTCTTCTTCTTCTGCAATGTCCTTGTTTTGTGGATCCCAATTTGATGCAGTAGTGAAGTAGTGTATGATGTTAGATGGATCATGATCTAGTGGTGAAGGCATTGAAAGGCCGACATCCACCTGTCTAAAATTTGTTTGTATCCCCATGTTTCTAGCAGCTTCAGCCATCCATTCTGATTGGCTAACTTGACTTGGCAAACTAAGACCTTCCATATTACAAATTGTATCAACAGCATTAAGAAATCTATTAGCAACATTAGACACTGTATTAGCAGCATTGGAAACAACATCACTAGCATTAGGAACTATAACAGCAGCATTATCAATAGTTTCAGCAGCAAGGAACTGTAACAGCAGCATTAGGAACTGTAACAACAGCATTATCAATAGTTTCAACAACATTAGGAACTGTAACAACATCATTAGGAACTATAACAATAGCATTAGAAACTGTAACATCAACATTAGAAATAGTTTCAGCAGCATTGGGAAGTGGCTATAGAATATCAGCAGCATTAGAAACTGTTTGACTTCCTGGCATTTTAGTGCATTCTTCTTGTACTTCCATTGGATTCTATACAATTCCACTTTTATTGTATGTTTTGATGAATTCCTCAACTTGTGCATCTGAATATCCAGCGAATTGCAAGAAGGTTTCAACTGTAATTATCTCGGCATCCTCTTCTGCTGCGAAGGCCTGATTCTCTAGTGCAGTGGCCATAGAATCTTCACTATCTTCATTTGATACTTGGAAGCCATCAATTGGCCTCATGTCTTCTTGAAGTGCAGACCTATTCAGTGGCCAAATGTCTGTCCTTCTGAACCCACTAATTATATTAGCAGAGGTCAAGGCCTGCTTGAATACCTTGCTAGCAAGAGTGGCCAACTGTTCTCTTCCAATTTTTATTTGCGAGTGGCTTGCCATCCATGCAGACCTTTGCTTTTTGAAATAGTTTTTGAATGGTGAAAAAATATTCACATCTAGTGGCTACAATCTATGGCTTGTATGTACTGGGAGGGTGATGAGGTCAATCCGTAAATGACGTGCTTCTTCTATGGTCTTGAAGGCAACATGGCTGCCATGACCATCAAAAATTAGAAGAGCTCTGTTGGTTGGTGAAACCCCTCTGGGGATAGATGCAGCAAAATGCTGCAGCTGATTCAGAAATAGTTCTTTCATCATCCACGCATGTTCTTGAGCTGCCATGCATGCACTCGGCTCACAGTTGGCTATGTAGTTTCTGATATGCCTTTTGGATTTAAATAGATAAAAACCAGGTATACTGCAACCTGATGCACTAACACATGCCAAAATAGTAATCCACTCCCTGTTTTTTGAGATAAGGTGGGGCACACAATGGGATCCCAATTTTGCTATTACTGGAATTCCACAGTTCTTGCCATCTTGTACCTCAGTTTCGTCACAGTTCCATATTCTGCTGGACCCATACTTATGTGTCTTATAAAGATTTTCTAGATTGTCGTAGAATGAATTTACTATGCTTGGCATCAGCATAATGGCTCTATCAGTATCCACACCCTGTGCAGTGCGAATAGTTAGTTCTGGATGCCTTTTCTTAAATCCCTCCCACTATGACCTCCCTGGCATCCCATTTGTGAAAGGATTTGGCCTAGACTGAATGACCTCTGCCACAGTAGATTTCAGCTGTGAAATTTCAAGCCTATGGCCTATGTTGGCCATGTCCTTGCACCATTGAACTATTTCTTCCTCCTCCTCATCAGTCAGGATGGTTGGTGCCCCCCTACATTTGGTGCTCGTGAGATCTAATAACCAGGTCCTCAAACTACTAGTAGACACTCTCCACTTATTTGCAGCTGCTTTGATTGACATATGTTTATCTTCGACATCAGCCATAACACTTTGGATGTCATTGTTTGTCCATATAATTCTATTCAACCTTAAAGAACTTGTTTCCATAGCAGTAGTTTGAAGGCAATCTGTATTGGTTTCCAAATTCTCTGTATTTACAGAGGGAAATATACATTCCACTGCAACATGATCTAGTTCTGTGGTATGTGTATCTTCGTCCCTCGACACCACATTAGGAAACTTGCACCCCCAGGTTTTCTAACTGTCCTCCTTCCAGAAGTTCTCCTCCCCTTTTTACCTCGAGCCATAAGTATCTATACACCTGCAAGAAATGCAAACATCATCAATACGAGAAGTGATTTGTAGAAAAAATGGCATCCTTAGTACAATGACTAAAAATAGATTGAGGCATCATTATTGTAGTGGCATGGACAACAACCATCACGTGCTCCATTTTGTAGTGTTTCATTGTGTTGTTCCATTTTAGACTGTGTATAGATATATAGATTTGTAGATATGTATACAGATATACATTTGTCTATCTATGTACATATATATATATATATATATATATATGAGACATTAACAGACATGATTTAACCTATTGAATGATTTAGCAGACAACATGCATGGTAACGTGTTTGCTTAGGCACAGATGGGAAACAACATTAAATATATATCTATATATATATATGAGACATTAACAGACATCATTTAACCTATTGAATGATTTAGCAGACAACATGCATGGTAACGTGTTTGCTTAGGCACAGACGGGAAACAACATTAAATCCATTCAATGTTCGTTGGGGTCCGAATACATATTCCACTTTCCATCGAAAAGTTAATCATTTTACCAACTTCTTTCCCTGTTCTCAATGGTGTGATGGAAAGTATTTCTAGATATGTATACAGATATGTGTACATGTATACAGATATGTATACATATGTATAATCAGTACTAGAAGTGATTTGTAGACAAAATGGCATCCTTAGTGCAATGACTCAAAATAGATTGAGGCATCATTATTGCAGTGGCTTGGACGACAAACATAACATGTTCCATTTTGTAATGTTCCATTGTGTTGTTCCATTTTAGACTTGTTATCAATGGTTGAGGGTTTCAGCAATATGTGTTTCCAATATATAATCACTACAGTATTAGACACGATTTAATCCATTCAATGAAGTTACCCATGCAACAAACAATTGGAAAAGATGTAATAAAATTTAGCAAACAAATTGGAGTAATCTTTCGAACATGTATATCTCCCATGCAGCAAACAACTGTAAAAAGATGTAAAATTTAGCAAACAAATTGGAGTAATCTTTCGAACATGTATATCTATAATTGTAAAATGTTGAAATGTTAAGTACCAACTTGAAATGTCTACGCTGCATATGTCTATACATATACATATGTCTATACATATACATATGTATATAATATAGATATGTCTATAGATCTACATATGTCTATAGATATACAAATATGTATACAAATATATTGATATGTATTGAGATATCTAGATATATATTCGGTTAAAATTGGGAAGAATCTGACTGTAAAATTATTATAGAGACAAAGCTGTAGGATTCAAAGCATTCAAAACCCTGATATAATGAAACCCTTAACTGTTGACAATGATATGATGAAACTCTTAACCGTTGACAATGAACCTTCAAAAATATATACCCTTATATATATATATATATATATATATATATATATATATAATGATTTAATCTATTGAATGAAGCTACCCATTATATGCTAAGTGCCAACCTGAAATGGTTGTCTTAGACATAATAGGTAAGAATGCCACTACAAAATATATACCCTTAAAAATATACGAACCCATTTGTATGTATAAAAAAAAATAATGACACCCTTAATCGTTAACAATGAACCCTCAAAAATATATACCCATTAAAATATACGAACCCATTTGTATGTATAACAAAAAACTCTTATTATATAATAGTCTAAATTATCACAAGACAAAATAATGAAACCCTTAACCGTTGACAATGAACACTAAAAAGTATATACCCATAAAAATATACGACCCCATTTTAATGTATAACAAAAAACCATCATTATATAACAGTATATTCTTCTGTACAGTAAAATTATCACAAGACAAGGGTTGCCTCAAACAAAATAATGAAAAATTGAAACTAAATTACACAGCAGTACCCAAATCACGGGTAGCATGAGAGAAAAATGAAGATTGTATACACCTAAAATTGGCTCGAGTCGAATTAAGTAAATATTTTATTATTTATCTTAATTCTTATTTTTTTCTGTCAATTAAATAAATATTATAAATTTATTTAATTAGCTCATTATCCCATAATTAAATAAAGTCATTTTATTTAATTAAATTCCCTAAATTCTTCTTATGTCTCACATCAATTAAATTCCCTAAATTCTTCTAAAGGTCTAAAGTCCAAAATCCACCTCACAAAATCTACCTCACCAATCCACCTCATCAATCCACCTCATCTCTTCCACCTCACCATGTTGCACATATAATTAAATATTCTTAATATTTAATTAGCTAATATCCTCCATTTTCTAAAATAAATCTTTAAATCAATTATCCTCCACCAAATTGAATTTTTAATTCAATGTTCTCCATTATCCTCCACTCTGAATTTTTAATTCAATTATCATAACCCATTGTCCCCCACTCTGAATTTTTAATTCAATTGTCATAACCCATTGTCCCCCACTCTAAATTTTAATTCAATTCTCATAACCCATTGTACCCCACTCTGAATTTTTAATTCAAATGTCATAACCCATTGTCCCCCAGTCTGAATTTTTAATTCATCCATTATGAATTAAAGATTCACAAATAATAAGGGCCATTGATCTCATCATTGGATCCTCACCCTCCATTCTATTTTTAAAAATTCTATAAATAGAACCCTCTTCTAAGCCATTAGGGAGGAACTTCATTTGCACAACCACTATACCCAAAGTTCTCTCATCTTCTCTTCTCAAATCCATTCTCAAAGTGTCCTCCATTATTGAGTGTTGAAGCTCTCATTCAACACAAAAATAGGTATTCACAGCCATTCTTACTTTGCCATCTTCACACAAGCAAGCAAGCACAAAAGAGCTTCTGAGGGCTTCAATCAAGATCAAAGTAAGATAGGCAACAATGGAAAACGACAGGTAAAAGGGGGTTTGTAAGTATTTCTACTTGTTTTGGTTTGATTCCTCTTTATCTTCAATTTCTATTGATGTTTGGGTTTTTATGTTTTTCATGTATTTGACTAACTCTCTTTCTCCCCCTCACATTTTGGCACCCACCATGGGGCCATTGCCCCTTTTCTAATCCAAAAAGCTAGTTGTTTTAAGTTGCAGGTCTGTGCAGGTGAAGAAACAGGTGAAGAACAGGTTTCTGGCAGTCGTTTTACGCATTCACACTCTGCAGTTGTGCATTTGTGCTCCGCAGCTGCACATGTAACTTTCTTGTGCATTTATCCTCCGCAGTTGCGCATTCACACTCCTCATTTGCGCATATGCCAAAGTTGCGCATTCACGCTCCACAATTGCGCATTCATACTCCATAGTTGCGCATCCATACTGACTGCAAAAACTAAATAACCAGTTCTGCGCATATACGCCATATTGTTGCGCATCCGTTGTATTTGTGCATTTACCTTGTAGTATTGCGCATATATTCTATCACATTGCACATTTATTAGTCTTGCGCATATACCTCGTAGAATTGCGCATTCGTCCTCTGTCTTTGCGCATTCATTTAACAGACGCATACACTCCCTATTTCTGCGCATTCAGGCTGTAGTGTTGCGCATCTGTTTCCTATTTTTCTGTTGTATAGTTTCTAATTTTTGCATGTTGAGCTAACGTCGGTTTTGTAGGAGTAGTGGCTGGATTAGCTCATCTAGATATTTTGCTTAGTCCATCTAGCTTAACTAGGGGTGAAGTAATCAAATGCATTTCATGACAAAAACTACACATAGTCTCTAACTAGGAAGGAAGTAACTAGACCAAATTGCTATCTTGCATTGTGGATGTATTTTCTAGTTTTATCACTGCTATCTTCTACAAACAGGAAATGAACAATGCAATGATTAATCACTTTCAAAGTTAACAACCGGGAAATGAACATTGCTATGATTAATCACTTTCAAAGTTAACAACTGGGAAATGAACATTGCTATGATTAATCACTTTCAAAGTTAACAACCGGGAAATGAACATTGCTATGATTAATCACTTTCAAAGTTAACAACCGGGAAATGAACATTGCTATGATTAGTAACTTTTCAAGTTAACTATCGTGTGAGTGCACAAATTAGCTTAGCCCATTTAGTTTTTGTATTTTGACTAGGTTGGATTTATCATTGTTCTCTGTGCTTGTGAATGACAATAGGCTTATGCTCTCCCCTTAACTGGGTGATCAAAGTGCTAGACTTGTCATTCTTTTTGTCAAACCTTTAGGGGGGCCTGCCCTTGGATGCACGCTTGTCCAAGTGGGAACGACCCTGAGTGGTAACAGGCTAAAGCCAAGGCCTACCAAGCCACTTAAAATAAATTGTGCTTGGGGTGAAAACCTCAAGCAATGAGTGTTGCTATGCTACATCGACGGCCAACCTCCCCCAAAACTCTCATAGGCGCAACCCTGTGGGGCTGGGAGACTCCATAACGGAGAGTAGTGCCGCTGCATGTGTGACCACTCGAACGGTTGCCCTGATTAAGAACTAATTTGTGTAGCAAACCAAAAAAAACCCCTATTTGTTGATGCAAAGGGCGGAGCCCTTGAAGTGGCCTCGATTCAAGTGACTCTAAGTAGAGGTAGCAGGGACAATCCTAAGGTTCGGTGTGGGTACGAGCCTAAGGAAACCCAAATCTGGTATGCGTGAGAAGTGAGTACCGTGGAGGGGAGCCGGTGCTACCAGATCCTGGAGCTACACGCTTTGAGTGGCACAGCTAGAGGATTCAACAAATATTGTCACATCTAGCCTAGGTTGTACTTATCTTTTGAGTCAGAATAGTCCAAAAAACACAAAAAAATATATATAAAGATTAAAAAATCATGAAAAAAATATTTATGTGTGTGCTGTTCTTTTTTTGCCATAATTGAATATCAACCTCAACAGAAACACCAAATTTTTTTTCAAAAAACCAAAAACACTGAGAAAAATCCTAAAAAAGATCCAAAAAAGTCAAAAATTCTAAGAAAAATACAAACAAAAGCCAGATTTGCGCATATATACTGACGTTTTCTACATTTGAACCGACTTGTTGCGCATTTGTCCGTATTGCGCATATATACTCTGCTGTTGCGCATACAAAAAATAGTGTTGTGCATTCATATCGACTTATTGTGCATTTACCTCCTGTATTTGCGCATTTAAAATAGAGAGCAAAAAAAATCACATCTTCCAGAAAAGCCAAAATTGTCAATACCTTGCAAAAACCAGTTCAAACCTATTCTAGTTTTTAAATCTCATCAAAGACCTTGCAAAAATCAACCATTTCTCCATTTTTCTGCACCATAGCTGTTTGTTCATCCAAAATTTCACCACTTTCTCCCAAGTTTCCAAACAAGGTTATAGTCAAATTTTTCTTGATCAAAATCAAATCTTAAACAAGACCTAGTGAGCCTCCAAGTATCAAGGATTACTTATCCTTCTCTATCGGAACTCCACTAGTGGATGGACGAAGGCTAGTCAACATCAAGTAACGGATTCCTAACATCCTAGCTTTTGACTATCGCTTTCATATATCCACCTTGTTTGACACCACCTAGATCTAAGAGGAACTTTGTTAAAACCTTGCTCCATCCTAGCACCTTGGTCAAAATCTTCCAGTCTCACCTCATCCCTTCCCTTCACCACCTTGCATGGTCTTGACAAGATCACAAAAACAAAAACAGTTAGAAATGGCCAAGAGAAGTATTTTTGACAATCACGACAATGACGAAGAACCTTCCATGGAAGAGATCCTCAAAATGCAACATGACACAAAATTTAACCGCCTACTAGATGGAGTACTTGCACAGGACCCTACAAAATTCTTCTTACACCTAGGAAGCCTAGGGGTAAAACTTCCCAAAGATTATGATGTAGAGGCTCTAAAGGAAACTGATGAAGAAAGAAACCCCGAAGGGAGTAGATAAGATGAAGTACCCACGGATAAGAGCAAAGCAACAATTGACTCTTTGGATGCTCTCACTCTGATGAACCAAAAATTTGAAACTCTCCAGCAACGAATTTTAGACATGGAAAGGGGAAACTCGACACAACAGTACATCCTAGAGGATATTGCACTGTATCCTTTCGATAGGGCATTAGTCATGATACCTTTTCCCACAAGATTTGAAGTTCCTAAGTTTGACAAATATCGAGGGAAAAGTGACCCAAGAGATCATGTTAGAGAATTCAATGCCGCTTGCCTAGAAGTCGCACATAATAACACATATCTTATGCGACTTTTTCCTAGAAGCTTGGGAGGACAGGCCATGGAGTGGTTCTCTAGGTTGCCGCCCGGCATCAAAACCTTCAATGAGCTCATCGATAAATTTGTCACCCATTTTTCCTACAATATTGAGCACGATACCTCAATATTGGACCTCTATAATACCAAACAGAAAGCGGGAGAATCCTTTGCTGCCTTCTTACAGAGATGGAGACAACTAGCAAGCAAGTGCCCTCATCAAATGCCGGAAAGACAAATGTTAGAGATGTTTGTTCACAACCTACAAATGGACCTTAGCTACCAAGTTCAAATCCAATGTCCTACTTCGTTTAGCAAGGTTATTGAGGTGGGTCTCATCATAGAGAAAGCCCTACTCGCAAAAGACCAGATCAAACACTACAAAGACACTCCAAACACCTATGCCAACAATGATAAACCTAGGTTTTGGACCAAAAACAAAAACATTGTGAATGACGGGGTAGTAGATGCCAAGAATGTGGCACCTAAACAACCAATTTTTAACCTATCAATGCCCCAAAACAACCCCACGCAAGATAAACCAACAAATAATCAATCTAGATTCACCAACTTCCGACCAAAAAGAACGTTGACGCCTTTGGATGAATCACTAGAGATAGCTCTACGAAAAGTGCTCGCCAGCAATCTCATAACACTTCCCTCAACACGGGAGTACGAGCCAAAGGTCAAACCCCGCTGGTGGAATGAAAATGATTTTTGCGAATACCATCGAAACAAGGGGGCACAAGACAAATGATTGTATTACCCTCAAACATACAATCCAAGACCTGATAGAGCAAAACAAGATATTTGTAAAAGGTCATACCTCCAATAATGACCATCAGGCATTCAAGGATCCTCTTCCCAATTACGAACAAGCCGGACCTTCTAACAGAAAAAATAATGGCTCTAACAACGTGAACTACACAAACGTTAGTTACGACTACGTTGTTAACCATATTTGGGAAAGTGGCTCACATATCAATGTGATCACTATAAACAAAGACACATAATGTAACGTTACTACTCATAGTAACAGAGTTACACTTAGGGGAGCCTCCGCTCCTCTAACCAATCAATACAATATCATGGATCAACTCAACAAAACACCGGCACATATCTCCATATTGGAACTGTTGCATCTATCTCCTTCTCATAGGACCATCCTCGATAAAGCTTTAGCAGAAGCCTCGGTTCCCACGAATCTAGCGGAAGAAAAATTTCAAACCATGGTAGGTCACATCACCTCACCACCTTCCTTATCATTCACTGAGAAGGATGATATGTCTATCACACAACCCCATAACACCTCCCTCCATATCGAAGCCTTCGTCCACAAACATAAAATCAAGAGAGTCCTAATAGATGGAGGGGCTGGTTTGAATATTTTCACATTAAAGCTAATCCTTACATTGGGGTTTTCAGAGAAGGCTATAGATCTGAAAAAGAGAATCACTATCAAAGCCTATGATGAGGAAGAAAGAACGACCAAGGGAACTGTGATTCTACCAATCAGAGTGGGCCCTCTGGTAAAAGATGTAGCTTGTCAAGTCCTAGACAGGGAGCTGGCATACAACATTCTTCTCGAGAGATCATGGATACATGCTTTAAAAGTTGTACCTTCCACCTACCACCAATGCATTAAGTTCCCACATGAAGGGCAAGAGATCACCATCCAAGGTGACCCCAACCCCTTTCAATACTGCAACTCTATTCAGCCAAAGCCAGAGGTAGTGATCCCGACCAACAGGGCTTTTGCTGTCTCTTCATCTTATGTAGATCTAGCTACACTTGCTTCCTCTTCAAGAGCATCTCAACTAGGACTCCAAATCAAAGATAATGGCTTGGGTGAGTACATGGCCTCCTGATCCCTCTGTCTAGCACAATTACCTCTATCTCCTAGATCACATGGGAGATCCATACTAAGAACACCCAATGTAGAGAAGATCACCAAAGGACCATTTATAAAATGGGGAAGCTTAGAGGACGAGAATGAGGAAAAAGATATCCTGCAATGGTTATACAAGGATGAAGCTAGCCCCTCAACAATACAGGACCACCCCGTCATACCAACAACACAATATGGGCAAAGTTTTCAAATACTAAAGAGTATAGGGTATGAAGGACGGGGTCCACTGGATTCAAGCAAGGAGGGCATCATTGAACCCATCCAGCCTCATACCTTGGCAGCCCGAGACACTATCGGGCTAGGGTACACGGGAACATCAAAAGACACCAAGGCCAACATCAACAGAGCCCAACAAATGGAGACAGCTACTAGCAATCTGATTGAACACATTCAGCGAATGCAGATGTGGAGTGATACGGATTCTAATGAGTATGAGTGGGATAGCCTCTCTGAACTATCTTGTGATGAAAAAAATATTGATGTGGTCCATGAGTATGACCTGACCTCCGCAACTGAGGGACAAAGCCCAAGGGCTAGGACACTAGAGTCAGTACCACACAATAACCATAGTGAAAATCGCGAGGAAGGAATGAGTCCACTCTTGATGGACCCACTAATAGAGAGTACCATCGCCGACTTTGTCCGCTCCTTCGATAACTCTATCAATGCCATTGAACCAGATCAACCTAATGGTCTCTTCCCATTAGTGCACCCTGAACTTATCGACTGGGACCTCAAAGGTACCACCCCTGAACTAGACACCTTCAAAAATGATGACACGATCATCGATTACCTTGAGCTTAGAAATCACATACCTGCAGGAGACCATAGAGCTGGCTATGCTATAGAACTCAACAAGAAGGCCTATTTTGGAGAGAGTGCCAAGATTTTCAGTCCTAAAAACATCAAAATAAAAGAATGATCTAATGGTGAAAACCGCTCCGCGGCAGTGTTAGATCCTCAAAATAGTAAAAATAAAGACGCATCCAATGGTGAAAACCTCTCTAAGGCACCGAAAGATGGAAGGCTTGACCCTCTCCCTAATCTTACACATCAGGAGAGATCGTCGATCTTGATAGAACTGGTGGGAGCAATCAATATCAACACAGATGATAACCCTAGAATGGTCCACATGGCAAAGGCTCTAACAGAACAGGAAAGACCAACATTTAAAGATTTCTTCAAAAGAAAATAGATCAACTTTGCATGGACATAAGCTGACATGCCAGGGCTTGATCCAAATCTCATCATGCATCACTTATCTTTAGCTCCAGGAGCTAAGCCTGTTAAACAAAAGCTCAGAAAGATGCATCCATAGGTGGCTCTCATGATGAAGGAAGAACTGAAGAAACTACTAGATGTCAGGTTTATCAATCCCATAGACTATCCTGAATGGGTTTCCAATAACGTACCAATTGCTAAACCAGATGGCAGGGTTAGGATATATAGTGACTTCAGGGACCTAAACAAAGCTTGTCTGAAGGATGACTTCCCCTTGCCCAACATCGACATGATTGTAGACCTCACGGCAGGTCATAACATGCTGTCACTCATGGACGGTTTCTCAGGATATAACCAAATAAAGATTGCACCAGAAGACCAGCATAAACTGCATTTACATGTCCTTGGGGCACCTATTGTTGGTGCGTCATGCCATTCGGTCTGAAAAATGCTGGGGCCACATACCGAAGAGCCATGACAACGATCTTCCATGATATGATGCATACTATAATGGAAGACTACGTCGATGACATTCTAGCAAAGTCTCTCACAAGAGAAGGGCATCTAGTAGTACTAGACAAGATCTTTAACAGACTGGAATAGTTCAATGTGCAACTTAATCCAAAAAAGTGTGTGTTCGGGGTTACATCAGGAAAACTACTGGGCTACATAGTATCTGCAAATGGTATCAAAGTTGATCCTACTAAGGTGAAGGCCATAATGGAGATGCCACCTCCTAAAAATTTGACTCAATTGAGATCCCTACAGGGCAAACTACAGTCAATCAGAAGGTTCATTTCCCAACTGGCAGATAAGTGCCACCCATTCTCTCATCTGCTACACAAAAATGTATCCTTCAAATAGAACGAGTCATGCGAGTAGGGTTTTCAACAGCTAAAGGAATACCTAATGAAGCCACTAGTATTAATGCCACCAATTCAGGGTAGGCCTCTATTACTATATATCTCAGCTACACCAACAGCTCTGGGAGCTCTCCTAGCTCAACAGAATTATGATGGAAAAGAACAGGCTATCTACTACATTAGTCAAACACTCGTCAGATATGAGTTGCAATACACACCAATAGAAAGAGCATGTCTAGCTGTTGTATTTGCCTCACAAAAATGGAGACACTACATGCTGTCACACTTTGTTAAACTAGTGGCAAAGATTGACCCACTGAAGTACTTACTTAACAAGGTGGCCTTAACAGGTAGATTATCAAAATGGGTCATGCTTCTCAGTGAGTTCGACATAGAATATGTGGATAGAAAAGCAATAAAAGGACAAGTGCTTGCGGATCAACTAGCAGAGGCACCTTTAACGGATGACAATCCCCTAAGCTCTAAATTTCCAGATGAGTCTATCTTCCACGTCAACATAGCAAATTGGAAAATGTACTTTGATGGCTCCTACACTCAGCATGGATCAGGGGTAGGTATCTTGTTGATCACACCTAATGGTGACACGATTCCAAAGTCATACAGATTAATGTTCCCTTGCACTAACAATGTAGCAGAGTACGAGGCCCTGGTCATCGGCATCAAGCTAGCAGTTGAGTGGAACATCAAGGAACTTCAAGTCTATGGTGACTCACAACTGGTCATCAACCAAGTAAATGATGACTACCAAACGAAGGATGAGAAACTGATTCCTTATAAATGCATGGTAGATGACTTCAAGGAGTATTTTGCCAAGATATCATTTGAACAGATACCAAGGATCAAGAATAAAGCTACAGATGCCATGGCTACAATCACATCTCTTCTCGACATTCTAGGCAATCAAACACGATATGAGTTCTTAGTAGAGCCAGTTTCTTGTCTTGTGTATGATACCCCCGAATCCCACTTTATATGCCACATCATAGGAACTGATTCCCCTCTCTATGGTAAAATATTTGCCTATCTAAAAGAGAATACACTCCCACCCGAACTTTCCCAGAACCAGAAAAGAACCTTCATCCAGCAGGCATCTCGGTATGCCATCATCGCTAACACCCTGTATCGCCGAGGTCTCGATGGTACTCTCCTTAGGTGTCTAGATAGAGAGGAATATCAAACTGCTCTGAGAGAGATACACGACGGTATCTGTGGCACCCATTCTAGTGGCTCTACCCTAGCTAAGAAACTCATGTGCACAGGGTACTACTGGCCGACCATGGAACAAGATTCTTATCAGTTCGTCAAGAAGTGTGACAAATGCCAAATCCATGGGAACTTAATACATGCACTAGCACAGGAGTTACAGCCATTGACCACTCCTTGGCCGTTCTGTCAATAGGGACTCGACTTAGTGGGCAAGATTCACCCCCTTCATCCAGCGGACACAAGTTCATAATCACTGTCACTGAGTACTTCACGAAGTGGATTGAAGCTGTGCCCTTACCCAACATCACCGACAAACAAATTGCCTCATTCATCCTAAACTATATCATTTGTCGCTATGGTATCCCTTCGTCCATTATCACAGATAATGGACGACCCTTCAAAAATTAGGATGTCAGGGAACTATGTGACAAATTCCACATCCAACACCGTTTTTCCACCCCGTATTACCCCCAAGGCAATGGTCAGGTGGAGGCATCAAATAAAACCATACTCAAAATCTTGAAAAAGACTATCAATGATGCCGACCGTGATTGGCATGTCCAACTAAATCCCGCACTGTGGGCCTACTGCAGAAGCATCTGCACACCCACAGGTGCAACACCATACCCCCTGGTCTATGGAGCCGAAGCTATCTTGCCCATCGAAGTCGAGATACCATCTTTGTGAGTGTCATTAAGAGGCCTCATCCCCGATGAAGAATACAGAGTGGCTAGACTGCAAGAGTTAGAACTGCTGGAAGAAAGAAGGCAACAAGCCTTTAACCACCTGAAAGCATATCAACAAAGAATGTCCAAAAGCTATCATCACAAGATAAAGCCCTGAGTCTTCCAAGTTGGTGATCTCGTCCTCAGAGAGAACCCTCGGAATCAGCCAGAGAGAGAAAAGAAAGGAAAGTTCAAACCCAACTGGTTAGGGCCTTATGTCGTCATTGCAGCCTATGGATCGGGGGAATATCAATTGGCCACATCTGAAGGTGAACTCTTCGAGGATCCTATCAACAACATGCATCTGCGCAAGTTCTATACTTGAAAACCCTGATGTAAGGGAGTCCTAAAAAAAAAAATAAAAAAAAAATGAAAAAGTGATAAAAAATAGAACAAAAATATCAAAAAAAATGGAAAATAACAAAAAGGATCGGTACCATGATGAAAACCTAGCAAACAGGTGTCATGAGTACTCTTGGCTATGCATGCAAATAAAAGTAAGTGGTGAAAACCTGGTAAATAGGCGCTATCTGTGACAAACCACTCCCTCCATCTATGCTGACTCTATTGACTCTTGTCTCCATTACACCAAACTAGTCCATCCATGGTCCAAGTCCTGAACTATGTCACCTCTGAGCTATCATGTAGGCAAGGCCATTATCAATGCGCCCCGAAGGCTCCGCTGTCCTGTCAGTCCCATATCTAGTCTTTCTATCTATCTAAGTCCATACCACTTCTACAGATCCACCATAACCTAGGTCTTAGGTCCATCAGGGTTCACCCTGAACTACGTCACCTCTGAGCTATCATGTAGGCAAGGCCATTATCAATGCACCCCTGAGGCCCCACTTCCCTGTCCATCTCATATCTTGTCATCTATCCTCTAGTCCATCCATGGTCCAAGTCCCGAACTACGCCGCCTCTGAGCTATCACGTAGGCAAGGCCATTATCAATGCGCCCCCGAGGCCCCACTTCCCTGTCCATCTCATATCTTGTCATCTATCCTCTAGTCCATCCATGGTCCAAGTCCCGAACTACGTCGCCTCTGAACTATCACGTAGGCAAGGCCATTATCTATGCGCCCCCGAGGCTCCGCTGTCCCGTCAGTCCCATATCTGGTCTTTCTATCTATCTAAGTCCATACCACTTCTACAGATCCACCATCACCTAGGTCTTAGGTCCATCAGGGTTCACCCCGAACTACGTTGCCTATGCGTCATCACGTAGGCAAGGCCATTTAGCAATGAGCCCCCGAGGCACTAGGTCAGTCCCTTAGGGTCTGTCTCTCCACATCTATCGTCATCTCACCCATAATAAGTCGATCCTGGTCCAAACTGGGGGCAACTCCTTGACCTAGTTACGAATTTGGGTTCTTGAATGCCATTGTTCTGAAAGGAGATACCAATAAAGGATTGCGATACTTTCCCTAGACACAAAGAACAAAGTTCTTGACACATAACATCAACCTGTCCAAAACAAACACAAAGCAGAGCACCATATTGAAACAATCAAAATAATTCTATCTCAATTATGGCAAAAAGACACATCTAATGCAAGAATGTTTTGTCAACAGGTTAACTTACAAGGTCTTGAATTTTCATCAATTATGTCTTCCTATGCTACTCAAGGATGTCGATAGCTAGAGATGCTATGATGGGGACATAATTTTTCTTTGTCTGCTGCTTGTGGATTAAACTTTAGTAATGTGATAACTTATGTCTAATGACGTGATCGGCAAAAGATCATCAAGGACTCCAAGGTCTAAACATGAAAAGGGGCAATCCTTGTCTGTTAATATGCAAGAAGTACTCAGGTCATCTAGATTCAAGTTTGGCTGGATGCTTGTATCAACTTGCTCTATCAAAATCCAGGTAAGGGATACTCAGGACATCTAAGGTCTAAACTATACCTAGATGCTTGTATTCTCTTACCACATTGCAAAAAATGAAAAAATAACAAAAAGTGCTCGATGATGAAAGCAAAAGACTTGCGAAGATGACAAATCCATATCCACATCCGTCTCATATCTAGCAACTCCATATCATCCACACAATAATGTAAACCCTACAGTATATCCAAACAAAAGTCAGTATTTCTCCATGTCTTCTTCTATTCCACTCATCTACATCATCTCTATGTCGATTGAGTACATCTGGACATATTAAACACATAACATCTTGTTGGGTGAATATTTTGTCGTTAACTCGCTAACGGCAAAATGGGTGTATCAGCCACAGCTATGATGAGACAAAGTCTCTCCTCTCAGCAAGGGGAGGTTCCCTCTAATTACTTAACTTTTGCAAATCAAACAACTTATCAAATTTATGTACACTAAAAACTATGTTGGTGGTGGTTCCATCTCATCTCATTCTCTTTTTTCAGAATAGATGTTTATACTTCAAACTCTTGATATAAAACTTATAAATTATCACAATATCACAGAAACACAAAGTTTTATGTTACCTCACTGACTACTTGTAACCGGAACTATTTGAAGTAGAATGCAGCCCAAAGTCTTCACTCCTCTTCAATATGATAAAAGTAATTCAAATATAACAACTTGCAGCACAAAGTCCCCAAACTGTTCTATTTTCACAAACATGAACATATAACCCACAACCGATTTGATAACACAAAGTTTATCAGAATCAAATTAAGAGCGCTCTTCAATCACTTGAAACAAACTCCACAGTTCAATTATTATCAATTAAGATTATGATAGCAAGACATAAGAACAAAACTTTCACAACACAAACAATCCCAAGACAAAGATTGGAATTGAACTTGCTTTCTTGTATTGATGAATATTTGAATATTGATTTTCACAATAAGCACAAAGTCTTGATTTGCTTTTCAATTCGCCAGAGTTTTCTTGCAATAGATAAAAGATAATATTTACAAAAGAGGTCCCCTTTATTTATAGGGAAAGACCTTGAGAAAATCTAGGAAAACTACAACTACTTTGACTTATTCAAAAATAGGAGTCCTTATTGACTTGGGACTTCCTATTTTTTACATGTAATTGTTGGCAAGAGACACTATATGGATTCATGGTTGTTGTCATTAATGGCAACAAAGGTCATCCCACATATCCGCAAGTCATGGTGTGTCTCTACCGGAAGTCAGAATGAAGATTGTTGTGGTCCGGTGAACAAGAATAGAGCATGTGGCAAGGTCTGACAGATTGGTCCGGATCTCTTAGAGGAAGTGTCTTGGTGCAGTGCGGATTTGGGGAAGTCAAGAGGACTACCTTGAGTGGTATATTCCAAGGATTTAGCCTCCGGTGATGGACAAGGAAAAAGATATGAATAGTTGAGTACCGGATTCCTGAGAGACAGTGAAAACAGAGGAAGAACTGACTGACAGAGTATCAGACTACTTTCCAGATGTGTTACTGTTGATGGTAAAGGTTGTGAAGGCATGAATCATGTTTGGCCGACATGATTAATGATATCTACAAGTATATGCTTGATCCGCATTGCTTGGTGAGCAAGGATTCAGCTGACAGAACAGAGTTTGTAAGAAACTAGACTGTTCCGGATGCCGACTAGAAAGGTGATGAAATTACTTATGCGGATATATATAGAGGATGGATTTAGTTGTGAAATGTGTGATTGTGTGATGGTGTATGCGAATAAGTGCAGAACAGAGCAGAAGTAGTAAGAAAGATCCGGTATGTGAAAGGATAGCAGAATAAAGAACAGAGGAAAGATGAAGTGCAGCAGATTAGTGTACTAAGCCTAACCGGAACTGAACTCCAACATATGTAGATGCTTCCAATCAGTTCAAGACTGTGATTCTTATCACTTTGTAGACAGTGTGTCTCCTTGTAGGCAGTGGGCCTCTTTGTGAGCAGTGTGCTCGGGCAGTGAGCCCTAATTGGCAAGTGCCATTTTTGTAATTCCCTATTCTTCTAACAGAGAATAATTTTTGGGTTAATCACCCCGTGGTTTTCTCCCTTAACAGGGTTTCCACGTCAAAAATACTGTGTCATGTGTTTCTATTTCATGGTAATGTTTTTGTGTTTGATTCAAAGCTGTATTAATTAATAAGAAAGTTCAAAAAGGGAAATAATTAGGATAACTGATTCACCCCCCCCCTCTCAGTTATCAACAATTGGTATCAGAGCTAAGTTCCTCCTAATAGAGCCTAACAGCTTGAGGAAGATCTGGGAGTTCAAATGGATGCATAAGGTTTAAGGGAGCAACTCAAGACTGCCCTTGAGGATCTTGAACAGTCAAATTCTGAAGTCAATGAATTAAAGGAAAGACTCAAACAGGCTGATGAATTCATGAGAGAATTAAAAGACAAATTAAGTCTCTCTATGAAAAAGAGAAAGGAGCTACTCCAACAATTGGCAAGACAAAGTGAAGAAAGCAATACAAATGAAGAATTGACTGAGCAAACCAAGTTATGTGAAAAGTTATCAAAAGAAGTCATTATGTTAAGACATGAAATGGAATCAGGAACTATAAAGTTTACTCAAGAGATTGAAGAAAAAAGAAAAGCTGAAGACAATCTAAGACAATCTCTTAAAGAAAAATCAGAAGAATGCCACCAAATGGACAGGATTATCAGACATCTTGAATCTGATCTTGAAGATGCCAAAGATAATGAAGAAAAACTTGAGGATCAAATTGCCTCTCTCAAAAGAGATCTTCAAACAGCAAATGAATATAAAGAAAAATTCAAGATAAGTTCTGCCCAACTTGAAGTACTTCTTGGAAGTCAAAAGAGGACAGATGACAAGTATGGTTTGGGATATGAGAAAGGAGAAAGCTCCGGATCCGGTCAAAAGAATTTTGAATCAGAAAATCCAAGGAATAGGCCTAGAAGACCTCCGGTAAGACAACCCAATGCTCAAAGATATCCATCTTTCAATGGATACTGCCACAACTGCAACCACTTTGGTCACAAAGCTAATCAGTGCAGAAAGAGAATGAATCAGATTAATTCATCCTTCTCCGGACAGTGCTTTAACTGCAAAAGGTATGGACACAAATCCCATGAATGCAGAAATATGCAAGTAAACAAATCATTCAAAGGTAGATGCTTTACATGCAATAGAGTAGGTCATATGGCTAATCAATGCAGATCAAGAGTTTATCAGTCAAATATGCAAAGAAATGTTATTTGCCAAATCTGTAATAGGTCCGGTCATAATGCTAAAGTTTGCAGAAGCAAGAATCAGGACAAAAGAGGTCCGGTGTATAATCAAAATCAAGACAAGGGTAAACAAAAGATGAATGCGGATGAAGTTAGGAATCAGATGAGCAAGATTTGGGTGAAGAAAAGTTCAGAGAATGTAGAGGTTGGATCCGCACCAGACTCTGGTGCTGATGTTTCTTCCGGAAATTAAAAAGTGAGCTCTGGCTCAGGGGGAGACTGAAAGAAAATCCTGTTCCCCCAGCAAATCAAGTGGTGCCGGATGTGGCACAAGATGCGGAGTAAAGGGTTTAAAGATATAAGTCTTGAGATGATCCAGATAAGATTTCAGAGATCCACATGGAGATATGAAGAAGCTGTGATCGATCAAGTAAGACCTGTTCCGGGAGATGCTCCGGTATGACAAAGGATTACAAAAAGGTCCGGAGAGATCCGGAAGTGCATTGTCTTATTCTGCGGATTGGACAGAGTGTTTGGGATGTTCTTGTAATGTGTCACCTCGATTTATTCATGATTGAAAGATCCAGATGATGTTCACAAATCAGGACTGATCCGGGATACTCCAAGCTATCCAGATAAGGCAAACCGGAATAATATAGGTCGAGCATTTATTGCCATCAGATATTAGGGTTTGCGGAGCAATATAAGGGATTTCTCAAAAAGCATTTACTCATTCTGCACTCAAGAAGAAGCGAAAAGTGGAGCTCTGCAACAAGATTCATCAAGCACACCAAAGATCTCCTGCCGAAGTCATTGCATAAAGAAATCAATCCAACCACTCCGTGCAAACCGAAGGCGCATAAGGTATTCTCCATTTTCATTATCTCACTGCAAATTTTTGAAGAAATGGCTACTCCAAATATAGTGAAAATCTCAGATAGGCCCCGACCTGAATTTAAGAAACATCCATACAAGTCATTGGAGGTAGATCCCTTAGGAGCATTTTCCAGTGTTCCTCACAGAGTTTTACACACAGAAGACATTAGGGTTTACATACATGCAAGCATTGAGGAATTTGGGGAATTTAAATTGAGAGATCTCTACCACAAGCAACTGATAGACAATGCTTTTGAGCTTAAACCAGAGTATAAGGGTATCCAGAAGAAACAATTTGAGCAATTTATTCATTTCCCCTGCTTTGAAGAAGATGAATGGGTCCGGTATGTACTGAGCAGGATGCATGACAACTTCCTATGGCTGGATAGACCCTGCAAGATCACAAAAGAGGCAATTAGAGTAGTAACTGGTCTATACTGCTCCGGAGGGATACCTATCCTCAAATCTGTCAAGAACAACATTGTAACTAAGACCACCGGATCAAATTTGATAAGAGGGCAATGACCATTGAAGATATTTCGAATCCGGATATCAAGTATGCATCCATGATAATAGGATACAAGATCTATCACTCCAGCAGGGAGAATTCTGTATCCGGAACTACAGTATATACTGCCTATGAAATGCTAAGGAAGAATGCAGAATATGATCTCTGCGAACTGCTCTTAAGCCAATTAATGGAAAATATACAGAAAATCAAGAAGGACAAGAAGAATTCCTTTAAGTATGGTACTCTTATTGTATGTCTATTCTTCTACTTCATGAATGAGCTGCGTGGATCAAGTGGATGGGTATGGCAGAATGACAAACCTGTTGCAGTCCAAATAAGAGACTATCTACATGGGCTTGGGGATGCCAAAGCAAGAAATACAGCCCTATGGGGATACTTCAAAAACTTCCAAAGCATGATGCAAACAAGAGAAAGAATTCCCCAGTCTCTTGTTGAAAAATACAAAGACTCAGTGTGCTTTATGGTGGACACTGATCAGTGCCTAATGGAGGCAGTGGAGCCAAGGACTGTCTGGATCATGCCCATGGGGTATGAAGTGGATGAACAGATAGTGAAGCTGCATGTTCAACACATGCTAAGTCAGCCCAAAGATCCAAAGGCAGAAAGGTTTGGAACCTTTGAGGAGCTGAGTGTAAAGATCCATGTAGAACTCAGGGAACCTGAGATAAAGAGAAAGGTGAGAAAAGAAGTAGAGCATATTGCTCAAGGCCTAGGCATCTCAAAAGAGGCACTTGATGCCAGCCGGGAAAAGAGGAGGAAGGCTGAGGAAGAAAAGAAAAGTAAAGAAAGTGTTCCGGTTGAAACTTCCACCCGGACCAGATCATCAAAAAGATCTGCACCTCCCACAACCAAAAGTTCAAAATCAGAAGTCCAGGCATCCGGTAAAAGATCTAAGACAAAAGCCACAAGGGCTTATGAAAGCCAAAAGGATGAAGAGGAAACTGAGTCAGATGAGGGAGTAAAAGAAATAAAGAAGCAGAAGAAGAAAGGATCCAGTAAACCCTCCACAGGCCAAGACAAGGATGAAATGGCAGAGGTATCTGTTGAAAAGCCCACTCTGTCTCTAGAGAGTGTAATCAAGTCGGTTACGGTGGATGGAAACCTTCAACCAATGACTGAATTTTATGATGACTACAATGAGGCTGACCAAAAGATTCTGCAGGAAGCCACAGTCAAGTATCTGAACATATACAATAAGGCTTTCATTGAGATCATATCTCTAATTCCTAAAAGCCTAGAAAAGGAATTAGAAATAAGAAAGAATAATGCTCATGCAAAAGATCTTGAGATCCGGGAGCAGATAGCTATTCAGCTATATCCTCAAATTGATCCCAAGACAATGAACATAATCTTCAAAGACTGCAAAGATGAGTTCAGAAGTAAAGCCAGGATGAATCAACTCATGCTTGGTGAGACTGACAAAGTGGCCAAAGAGACAGAAGAGATCCTCCGGAAGGCCTTCAAAAGGTTCAATCTTCCTGTTGTAGAGGACTTAGGTGCAGAAACAGCTGTGGACTTGGAATCATCTGCTCCGGAAGAAGTGGGCCTTGAACAGACTAACATCTCTCCTCTGGTTTCCCCTACAGTCTCCGGATCCCAAGAAGAAGAGAAACTACAGGAGAAAGAAGCAGCAGTTAAAGAAAAAGAGGTTGACAGCACCAAGGATGCAGAGAAAGAGAAGACCCCAACAGAGAAAACCACAACTGAAAGTGGTAAGAGTAAGGAAGGAGAAAAGATTCAAAAGGACAAAACTGCAGAAGAGAAGAAACATCTGTCTTCGGCAAGAGACACTGCACAAACTATTCAAGAATTCTTGACAAAAGCCACTATAGAAATTGATGAACCGGACCTGCTAAAAGGACCATTAGATTTTGACTCTTTGTCACCAGTGCAAACAATAAAAATAGCCTCATTTGCAAATGAGAAAGTCAAAGAGAAACTGCTGAAATCTCACATGGAAGACTGTGAGCTTATGGAGGTAGCATCTGGAGTGCTAGAAAAGATCATGCCATCTTTTCAAAAGGATCCCATAGCCTCCTCTTCCGGTAATCTCAAAACCTTAGTCAGCAGTGTTAGTACACATTTTGAATCTCTAGAAAAATCTGCTGAAGAAAAGGTCCGGAAGGAATTTTTGGATAAAAGACTTTCAGAAGTATTAGGATTAATCTCTAACGATAGGAGAAATATGAGTATTAGAATAAAGAGCTTAGAAAATGCTCTTAAGGATGGCGGTGACATTTACAAATTTTGTATATCCTGGTCAAAGGCAACAACAGCAATTGATAAGAAAATAAAAGAGGAACAGGACAAGCTACAAAGTTTATCTCAAAGTTTTGATCCTCTCTCTTCCTCCATAATAAATCAAGAATGTCAGACTATTGCAGTCTTGAATGAAATAAAGAATCTTGAGAAGGAAAGGAAGAATATCACTAACCGGATGCGAGAACTTAGAAGGATTATAATCCCTAAGTTAGAAACTATGCATGAGGCCATCATTGATGCTCAGACCACTGCCCAAACAAATGATCCGACAGATCTCAAGAGGGCAGAAGCTTTTGCATTTTTGTTGAGTGGTCACATTTCAATTTTGGATAGAATGAAGCAAAGTTGGGCTACAGAACTGATCCAACTGAAGACATCCTTTGCAGACATTCTTCAGTATATGTGAGTATGTAAATATGCGGCTATGTATAGAAAATTTTTGAAAATTTTGGTGTGCGGACCCTACCCTTTGCCATTGATGTCAAAGGGGGAGTGAGGAGCAGTAAAAAATGAGGAATCTAACTAAGGGGGAGTTCCGGAAATTGTATATAAAGATAGAGCATCAGCCAAGGGGGAGCATAGTGTAAACACTTAGTCATTTTTCACTAAGTGTTGCCATCAATGCCAAAGGGGGAGATTGTTGGCAAGAGACACTATATGGATTCATGGTTGTTGTCATTGATGGCAACAAAGGTCATCCCACATATCCGCAAGTCATGGTGTGTCTCTACCGGAAGTCAGAATGAAGATTGTTGTGGTCCGGTGAACAAGAACAGAGCATGTGGCAAGGTCCAACAGATTGGTCCGGATCTGTCAGAGGAAGTGTCTTGGTGCAGTGCAGATTTGGGGAAGTCAAGAGGACTACCTTGAGTGGTATATTCCAAGATTAAGCCTCCGGTGATGGACAAGGAAAAAGATATGAATAGTTGAGTACCGGATTCCTGAGAGACAGTGAAAACAGAGGAAGAACTGACTGACAGAGTATCAGACTACTTTCCAGATGTGTTACTATTGATGGTAAAGGTTGTGAAGGCATGAATCATGTTTGGCCGACATGATTAATGATATCTACAAGTATATGCTTGATCCGCATTGCTTGGTGAGCAAGGATTCAGCCGACAGAACAGAGTTTGTAAGAAACTAGACTGTTCCGGATGCCGACTAGAAAGGTGATGAAATTACTTATGCGGATATATATAGAGGATGGATTTAGTTGTGAAATGTGTGATTGTGTGATAGTGTATGCGAATAAGTGCAGAACAGAGCAGAAGTAGTAAGAAAGATCTGGTATGTGAAAGGATAGCAGAATAAAGAACAGAGGAAAGATGAAGTGCAGCAGATCAGTGTACTAAGCCTAACCGGAACTGAACTCCAGCATATGTAGATGCTTCCAATCAGTTCAAGACTGTGATTCTTATCACTTTGTAGACAGTGTGTCTCCTTGTAGGTAGTGGGCCTCTTTGTGAGCAGTGTGCTCGGGCAGTGAGCCCTAATTGGCAAGTGCCATTTTTGTAATTCCCTATTCTTCTAACAGAGAATAATTTTTGGGTTAATCACCCCCTGGTTTTCTCCCTTAACAGGGTTTCCACGTCAAAAATACTATGTCATGTGTTTCTATTTCATGGTAATATTTTTGTGTTTGATTCAAAGCTGTATTAATTAATAAGAAAGTTCAAAAAGGGAAATAATTAGGATAACTGATTCACCCCCCCCTCTCAGTTATCAACAGTAATTGCATATCAAAAATGTACATGTAAAAATGTCCAAAACTATTTTGAAAGTACATTTGAAAATCAGAAAATAAACTAAGGGAAAGAGCCAGCTGCTTCAATTTGTATCTCCATTCTTTCTCATGTGATGATCATACATAGTGAAGGCCGCTTGCATTTCAATGCTATCTGGGTTGAATGCATTTTTGAAGATCATCCTGGCCCTCACTACAACATCCCTCACTATAGTGATTGATTTGGCATGATTAGTTAACCTGGTTTTCAAATTGTCCAAGGTTAACTAGTTGTCTAAGATGCTATCCACAGAAGTTATTGAAAATACCTTGTCTTCAAATTCCTTTTGAAACATGTCTTCAAATTCCTTAACCATTTCCTCTGCAGAAAGAAACTGGTTATCTTGTGATACCAATTTACAAGGCAACTCCTCCAACTTATGCAAAATGTTAACATCATTTTCTTCACTGGTTTCCTTTGCAGCTTCGAGATCCTTGATCAAATTTCTTAGCACATTGCTCCTGTACATTAGAGCTTCCTTTATTTCTATATATGAATCCCTGTTGGAAATGGCGCCAATGGATATTAAAGTGCTTATTTTTAGCTTCCTCATTTCCACCCACTTATCATGAGTTTCCTCAGTGCGCTCAATGTCTTGAGAGATGGCATCGATGAGATCATTGAGTTCTGCCCTTACTTTCCTCATCTTATCCGTTTTCTCAAATACCTCCGTGAGCAAAGAGATTCCCTGTGCTCGCATCCTGTCTAAGTAGTCTTCAAGTACTTTTCCTCTGAGGTGAGTCTTTTTTGCCTTCAGAATGATAGGGTCTTCTACAGAAACGGCCTCTGGAGTAACTGCTTCTGAATTCAAAGTGATCTTTCTTACCACTGCAGTCAATTGTTCTGTCTTTGCCTTATAGTAATCTTTCATTTCTTTTTCCCTGTCGAACTTCTGGATCAGGATATCCATGGCTGACTGCATATCATTTTTAGCGCTCTCATGGGTGATTTTGCTCAATTCAACCCTAGAAATTAAGTAGTCATTCATATCAAAATTTTCAACAGTTGCATCCTGTGGGGGTTTTGCTATCTCCAAAATTTTATGCCCCTTATCTTCAAGTACCCTTGAAAGGATCTTTGGTTTCTTCGGAGCCTTAGGTTTTGCAGGTACCAGCTTAGTGAAATCAAAATCATCTGGAGACATGACTTGCTTTTTTCTCTTTGGCGTGTAAGCTGATAACCAAGGTGGAAGCAGAGAGGTATTCACATTGGAGTCCATTCCTACCGCTGGTGTTCCTGGAACTGTGCTTGTGCTGGTGGTAGAAACAATAGGAAGGGTGTTGGTAAAAACCGCACCTGTTACATTGGCACTTGAAACTTGCTCAGTATTCATCACAAAATGATCAAACATAGATGTGTCTCCAATATCAAATGACGAAGAAGACAAACTAGGAATTGAATCGGAAGAATGGAGAACATTTTCAAAAGTGCCTTGGGGATTATCAAAAATTATTTTAGGAGGAGAGGGGGATTCAGAGGAAGGAATGATAATAGGGGAAACAGACACAGGGGTTGCGATAGGTGTATTCTGCTGTGGAGACAAAGCCTCTTTATCTTGTTGCTCTGAATCCTTGTCTTCAACATCCATCTCTTCTGTAGCTAGCTCTTCAATTGTTGGATCCTCGACCGCTGGCTCCTCAACTTCCATATCTTTCGCTTCAGGTTCCTCCTCAACAACTTTTTCTTTCTTCATCACAAATCTGATTTTAGGTTTATGTGTTTTAGAGGATTATGGAGCATCACTCTTATTCTTCGTTCTATTTTCAACCTTCTTACCAGTCTGCTCTTGAACTTCAGTTTCTGAACGAGTGAGGAATTCTTTCAGCGTAATTCCTTTATCCTCCAGCCAGTTATTGGTGTTAGCCAATATAGGCTCGAATCTCTTCCTTAGTGAAGTCAGCTCCTTTTGAGACCATTGGATTGGAGGCAGAGGAGTACTAGCTATCTGTTCTGCCTCATACTTAGCATCAACCAACTTCCTATCATCCACAAGGTCTTCTGGAATATCGGCAAGCCCAAGGT
Source organism: Cunninghamia lanceolata (assembly GCA_027924645.1). Classification (NCBI taxonomy): domain Eukaryota; kingdom Viridiplantae; phylum Streptophyta; class Pinopsida; order Cupressales; family Cupressaceae; genus Cunninghamia; species Cunninghamia lanceolata. The sequence goes on along the minus strand of BSBN01000026.1, from coordinate 4,148,121 downwards.
ATTCAATTTGCTCTAGAGACAGCCTGCTATAGTCCAGTTTCCTGATGTCTTCCTCTATTCTCAAATCTATCCAAACATCTTCCACCATGGGTTCATGGAACTGTGTTTTCCTCTTGATTTTATCCTTTACACCCCAGTAATCAAACTTTGGTCTCCTCTTGAATTGCTTCATGGTGACCAACTGCATTTCTGTCTCCATAGCTCTTGCCTTTGCGGCAGTCAATACTGAGTATCTGCCGATTTCTACAGCAAATCTGAATCCGGGCTTCTTGAGTTCCATTTGTTTGTTATGCACGACAATCATTTGCCTGCACAACTCCATCAAGACCAGTCTATCTGAAGGAAACCTTAGAAAAAGCCAACCCTCAAGTAGGAGAAAGATGGAAATTGCAAAAACATACAACCAAAACCATTAACCACTGTCCATGCCTCATCTGAAATTCTTCTCTGCTCCAGTTGGGGATTAAAAAGACACAAGAATACAGTAAAGAATGCATCATTCACTCTCCTGAAATGGTGAATTGAGCCTTTCAACGTTAGTTGAGAATAATACTGGTATACTGGGACTACTCTCCTATCCCCTTTTGATGATAATCCTGGAAAAATCCTCATGGAGGCTGTGATGTATACCAGATAGGAAGTCATGAAGAACTTGGAGGTAGTGGATACCTTCGTCAACTGATCATGCAAAGCGTTACTGATTTGCTCTCCCCAGAAAATAACCTACTTGCCTTGGAGTATGACCTTAATGAAAGGATACATCCATTCATGAAATTGTGAAGATGAGGACAAACCTCTTATTCTGCTGAGGAGGGTAATCAAGTCACCAACTTCTTCCACAAAATCACTTCGAGGAAAACTGCATGGCCACCTTGACAAACTTGACCTTGCAATCTTCAACCATTTGTTGTTGATCACTTTCTTTGCTTTCTCTGGATTCTTTTCATATTCCTTTTGAGCTTCAACAAAGTCAAACTTCAATACCTCTGTCGCAGGAGGACACATGAACACCTTGTCAATGAACTCAGGATCCAACCTGATTATCACATTACCACTGGCGTCTACCACAGCTCTAATATCTTTGTTATAAAAATGGGCACATTGAAGAACAAATTCTGTATTGTGAGCCGCCACTGGGAAGGAGGATACCAGATGAATATTACTTTCCACTATCTTCCTCATCATAGCACTGGGGTTGCTTGACTTGGTTCTCTCTACAAACTCAGCCATATCAACATGGCCAATCTCTGTATCTCTAATATCCTCAACATTAGAGTGGACTGAGGTGATTGGGAAAACACCTTGATGTTTGTACTTCATAGCTTTTGCCTTCTTCGGGGATAAGTCAGTCATTTGGACGAACTTTTACCAAGGAGAAGTGTGGCGTTGAACGAAGCTCCACAGAAGAAACTGCAACAGAAATCATGATCATGCAATTAGGGAAAATATGGGCAATTTGGGAAAATTGCATGTTGATGATCATGACTATGGGAATGCGCTTGAAAAAGGGCTATAGTGCGAGCTGGCCAAGAATCAGAGGAGAAGCGGGCTCGGGAAAACGGAATTAGAAATTTTCCAGTGTTAGGAAAATTTGAGTCATTTTTTTGCACGGGTGGCAAAATTCGCCTCCCTTGCGTATGAGGGTTTTGGTTTATTTGCATCGGCGGCGAATTTTGCCGCCTTTGCATGTGTTGGGAAAATTTGAGTTGGTACGAGCGGTGGATTTTACCGCTACTACATGCAAAAAGAATGAAAGGTTTTTATGTATGAGCGGCAAATAATGCCGACGTTGCATATTGGACAACATTTGCAAGTTTATTGCTTTCGATGTTCGGTCGGTGATTTTCACCGACAATGCATGAAGGAAGTTCCTTACATGTCCAAGCGGCAGATTTTGCCGACAGTGCATTTGATAAGTGTGGTGAGGTTCTAGCGGCAAACTTAGCCGCTGTTGCACTTGATAACATTTGCCAGTTTATTGCAAGGGCTGGGATGTTTGCCGTTTCAACACTCGGCAAAGGTTACATGATCTCCAAGCAGGCTCGGCAAAATCTGCCGATATTACATCAATGGGATGTGTGCGAGGGTTTGGGGAATCTAAGACAATACAAGCCCTAGGGTTTTCGAGGTAAAACCTAGGGCGGCCACAGGTGAACAAAACAACAAACAAAAACTATAGATCGAAACGGAAAACAAAAAAAAAACACAAAGAAAATCGAAAACAAGAATCAAAACAAAGTATTCTTGAAAAACTGGGAAGGAGGAGAACGAAAAACAAGAGAGAAACTTACTCGTGGTGGAAGTGGAAAACCTATGTTCAGGCTTCAACGCAAGATCCGTCGCCAATCTGGAGCATTCGATCAAGCGAAAGTTGAGGACGTTGAGTGAATTGCTCAAAAGACTTGAGAATAAGGAATGACGAGTGACAAGGGAAATAAAAATGCTTTTAAAAGGTTAAAACCAGAGTTTAAACACCTGGCACGAGTGGCCATTAATGGCACTCGACAGCAGAATCCCGAAGATCCCGTTCAGGCGGCGATTTCGGCCGCTACGACATCCTAGTTGACAAATGTGCGACGTCGGCGAAAAAGGCCGCCCTTACATGGGCTAGTTGAAACTCCGATGAAAGACATGCGATGGTGGTGAATTTAACCGCTCTCGCATTTTGGACTCAAAACAATGTAATAGCGGCAAATTTTGCCGCCATTACATCAAAACAAAAAACAAGCTCAAGTAATATGTAAGAGCGGCAAATTTTGCCGCTCTTGCATATCAAGAGTCAAAAATTTACAAACTTAAAAATGACTAAAATTAACATCCTAACCAATTTACGACTTGAATTCTCCTCGCAAATATTGAGAAATTAATTCAAGGAAACGTCGCAAACGAGTTTTAAAATATCAACTGACCTCGCACAAGAACAAGAAAATCTTTTCTCGATTTGCGATCTTAGAGTGTAGATTCACGAAACGGACAAGTTTTGTGGGGTTGTCTACAAAACGAGCGTAGCTGATTTTGAGAACAACACATCTAAGTGGCATATCACATCACATGAGATAGTCAATCGCATGATTACATCATTTGCATACATAATAAATCCATGAGATCAATTTCCATACATTTTTAGGTCATCCATATACATTGTGCATCCATACATTTTTATCAAACGAATCAAAAGCAACAGCATATAGAACAGCATAACCATATCCATACACATTAACATTTGCATAACTCAAAAGAGAATCCTAAAACATCCATCTAGAATGCATAACATCTACAAACACATCATACTAAATAGTGTGATCCATCGCATATAAACATCAACACATCACACATATAGCCCATGCATATAGATCAAAGACACAACAACATCATCGCATAAACATATGTCCAAAGGTACAATATATCAAAATCTCTATCCACTCTCAGAGCCAGGTCATAAGTGTATACAACATATAACAGAGGGTGATACATGTCTCACAAAATAATAAGTACATATGTTGTCTATCTCAGCCATCTGTCAAAAATGTGCTACAAAAGTGATCCAAAAATGGTGCAAGTATCTAGGGTCTATCTAACCCTGCTGTCGTGGCACACTGCTCCCGGCACTAGCCTCTCCCCTATCCACCCCTAATGGTGGTGGACCCCTCACTGAGCCCACAGACCGAGACCCACCTGCTCTCTATGCTGCCTCTGACTAGCTTCAAAAGCTCGAGGCTCTCTGACTCGTTGGCACGGCTCTGTGATATAAACCCTGGTAATACTGCATCTGTGCCTGAGCTCTAGTCAGATCACTCTGCAACTGTGCTACCTGGGCTTGAGTCTGCTGCACCAAAAAGCTGGAGGTCCCATCAGTACCCATCGCCATCAAGGCTGCATCCCGCTCTGCTCTCATAGCCCGCATACTAGCTAGGGCTCCATCTCTCTCCTGGCTCAACTTAGATATCTGAGTCGCATCTGCATCTCACCATGACTCAGTAGCTCTCAGATGAGCCCTCAGCTGCCTAATTTGGGTCTGTAATGACACCAGAACTTGCTGCTGCACATCAGGCTGTGGAGCCTGCTCGGCCTATGCCACCTGCTGTGCTGGCACCTGTACTTGCATGACCTATACCACCTGTTGTGCTGGCACCTGCTGAGGTGGTGGCATCTGTCCTGACACTGCCACTGATACCTGTGCCTGAGCCTGTGCCTGTCTTGCAGCTGCCTGCTACCCTATCTGGCCCTCTCCTAACCTCCACCACTGTCTCAACCGGCCTCCTCCTCCTCCATCCCCACTCCCTCCTCCTCCGTCACCACCTCCTCCTCCATCTCCTCCCCACCTCCTCCTCTGTCCTCCCCTCCCCCTGCCACCTCCACCCCCGCCGTCTGAATCACCCTCATCTATATGAGGTGCTACCTCTCCAGGACCTGAGTAGCAAGGAAACAGATGTGCTGCAAACCACTCCTCATAGTCTGGCGTCATGCCACATCCACTATGTCTCTCCGCATCGGCCAGGCTGCATAAGGAATCTATCAAAAATCGGCCAAAGCCTCCTCATAAGAAGCCACAGGACCCCACCTATACTGCTCGGTGTATGTGCTGGCAAAATGGGCCTCTCCCTGCGGTCTCCCCTACACATGGCCAAACTGTCGTTGCACACGGCTGACAATCTACCACTCCAAAATAAACTGAGTCTGCCCAATCAGCCACCTCGTCTGAAAACAATAAGGGAGCTCATCTGCCTCATCCTCCCATACCTCGGAATCAAGGTACAGCCTCCAGACAACTGCATCCACGCCATCAAAGGCATGCCTCCAGTACTCAAGTCTCCCCAGTCTATGCTGGGAAATCACACCTGCATACCCATAACTGTAGGGCTCACCCCTCTGCCTCTGAAATACACAGATCAGATGTGTGATGGCAATATGCTCCCACAACCAAAACTGTAAGAGCGATGCACCTGTCGCTAAGCCAAAGCCTCGTTGGTATACTGCCTGATGCAGGTCTCTGTATAAGTGTGCAAGCATGCACACACCCCATGCATACCGGGTCCCATCGGTAATCATACTCTCTAGCACTCGTCCCCAGCCAATGGGGAAGCCGTGTGCTCTCCTATCGAGGCATATTATGCCTCCGATCAGTCCAGCCACTATGCCTGGGAAGTAGTCATAGTAGTCATACATGTCCTGCCATGAGATCTCCTCACCTACCAACTCGGGATCATCAAAAACCCGCCAGCACTCCTCCAGCCTAGTGCCACACTGCGACTCATACTCAACCAACTCTCCCTGAATAGGGAGGTGCAGAATCTGATACACATCCTCCAAAGTGATGGCCATCTCCCCTGTTAGAAAATGGAAGGTCCCATCCTCACTGTGGAATCGCTCCACGGCTGCTGTCACCATCGCTCGGTTCATGCGAACCTCAGGCATGAAGAGCACATGATACAAACCCATTGCAGCTAGAGCCTCTCGATCCATATCAGTCAGCATGTACCATTGAAACAACGGCAACGGGAACAACTCTCGTGATGTCAACACATCCCGAATATCCTCCTGCAACCAAGAAACACATACTGTCAGTAAAAAACCAAATCCATATTTACAACCTACTACAAGCAATCAAGCTATCCTATCATTGGCTTAACATATCAAATTAATCAAACAACATATCATCTCTCAACTAGATTCTCAGCAATCTCAGAGATCGCTAATTAATTGACGCATCAATCAGGATGCCAATTGGGTTAATTTTGTTAAGTCAAACTGATTTGCCTCAGGTACACATGCGCAAATCCAAACAATAAATGCGTAATTTAATAACAAAAGTGCAATTTCACCACAAATGTGCAACTCCCTGACACGTATGCACCATTCTGGCACATGCACAACCTATTAGCGCAAATGCGCAATTTAAATACATATGTGCCACGCCCTAACTCAAATACACAATACTAATCATATGCGCAAACTAACAGCACATATGCGCGACTTCAGAACGAATGCGCAACATATTAGAGCAAATGTGCAATACCAATAAATGCACACATTCTGGATACAAAAGTGCAATATACACGAATGCGCAATCTCGCAGCGCGAATGTGCAATCTCGCGACAAATGCGCAATTTAGGAGCACATATGTGCAAAACTAGGGTTTTCGCGCATTCATTCTAGTTGGTTTTCATAGCCATTAATACGCACAAAAATTGACTTTCGACAAGTTTTGAAGAACTACATACCGGGGGTCCTGCCTCTGCTGGCCGATCGAACCGTCGAATCCGCTCAAACCGATGCTACTGGCATGGAATATCCATCTCTCTAGCTGCCATGCTCTCCTAAGCTCTCTAGAGGACAAATCACCTATGGCCAAGTGTACAAATGAATAGTTTGTGTGGACCCAACTCCTATATATAGCAAGTGGCCCATATTGGACTGTATGACTCTTTGATTGCTTCCCATGGCTGTTTCTCTAAACCATAACCTATTTTTCTCCATCCTAACCCATTTCTTCACGTTCTTCTTCGTGAGATTGTCCGTCTCACGCCCCACCGTCTTCCTCCCATCCAATCTCCCGAGGGGGCATCCTGTCATTAAACTTGTACCAGGGGCAAACTGGGGCATGTATCACTGTCAAAAATTCTTATTCTTTGAAACAATGTGATAAAACACATCGCTTCAAAGAGGGGCAAAATGTATACACCTAAAATTGGCTCAAGTCAAATTAAGTAAATATTTTAATATTTATCTTAATTCTTATTTTCTTCTGTCAATTAAATAAATATTATAAATTTATTTAATTAGCTCATTATCCCATAATTAAATAAAGTCATTTTATTTAATTAAATTCCCTAAATTCTTCTAAAGGTCTATAGTCCAAAATCCACCTCACAAAATCCACCTCACCAATCCACCTCATCTCTTCCACCTCACCATGTTGCACATATAATTAAATATTCTTAATATTTAATTAGCTAATATCCTCCATTTTCTAAAATAAATCTTTAAATCAATTATCCTCCACCAAATTGAATTTTTAATTCAATGTTCCCCATTATCCTCCACTCTGAATTTTTAATTCAATTGTCATAACCCATTGTCCCCCACTCTGAATTTTTAATTCAATTGTCATAACCCATTGTCCCCCACTCTGAATTTTTAATTCAATTGTCATAACCCATTGTCCCCCATTCTGAATTTTTAATTCAAATGTCATAACCCATTGTCCCCCAGTCTAAATTTTTAATTCATCCATTATGAATTGAAGATTCACAAATAATGAGGGCCATTGATCTCATCATTGGATCCTCACCCTCCATTCTATTTTTATAAATTCTATAAATAGAACCCTCTTCTAAGCCATTAGGGAGGAACTTCATTTGCACAACCACTATACCCAAAATTCTCTCGTCTTCTCTTCTCAAATTCATTCTCAAAGTGTCCTCCATTATTGAGTGTTGAAGCTCTCATTCAACACAAAAACAAGTATTCACAGCCATTCTTACTTTGCCATCTTCACACAAGCAAGCAAGCACAAAAGAGCTTCTGAGGGCTTCAATCAAGATCGAAGTAAGATAGGCAACAATGGAAAACTACAGGTAAAAGGGGGTTTGTAAGTATTTCTACTTGTTTTGGTTTGATTCCTCTTTATCTTCAATTTCTATTGATGTTTGGGTTTTTATGTTTTTCATGTATTTGACTAACTCTCTTTCTCCCCCTCACAAAGATAAACGATTGTATACCAGTATAGTCTTCAGTATAGATATGTATACAGATATACATATGTCTATTTATATACATATGTCTATAGATATACATATCTATATAGATAGACATGTATATATATACAGTACATTAACAGTCTAATCTGAATATATATAGAAACTTTTTATATAAACCCTAGATAGATTATATAAAATGAAACCCTCAATATATTATATTACAACATATGAAAACAATTGTAAATATTTAATGTAACAATAATTAAAAAAATACTATTCAGAAAAAACTACGAAGAATCTGATTGTAAAAGTATTAATGAGACAAAGCTGTAGGATTCAAAACATTTGAAACATTCATATAAGAAGTTGAAGTACCAACCTGAACCTTAATGTGGAAGTCTGCAAAATTCTTTTTGGTAGCAGACAAGGTTTGCAAAGCTCCTTCAGAAAATTTATGCTTAAAACAATCTCTACATTGCATAATGTCCGTCTTATAATGGATTGATATTTGAAAAAGAAATGCATTGAATTTGGTTGGTGAGTTTGAATTTGAATAAGTGCGTAGAAGCTATTGTATTCGATGTTATGATACGCAGAATTGAACTCAGTTGTTGAGATTTGAATTTGATTAAATGCGTATGAGCTATTGTATTCGATTGATGTGATTTACAAAACACTTTTTTTTATGTAAACTGGTTTAATTTTATTTTTTTATTAAATAATCTCACTTTTTTTTATGTAAACTGGTTTAATTTAATTTTTTTATTAAATAATTGTCTAGATGGGGACCCTGATACCATTATGTGTTTGTGCAGGTGCAAGTGGATGTGATGGCAAGTATGGGAGAATGTGACAGCAAGTGGGGGGGATGTGATAGCAAGTATGGGAGAATGTGTGATTAACAACCCTTTGGGATTGGGGTGGTGTGTGTTTATGGTAGCTTAGGTACCAATAGCTATGCACAAAAGTATGTGAATATGACCAGTTTGACTTTATTTGATGTCCAAATGGGTGGTTTTTTATAAACATGACATATTGTAATAAAAACAATAAAGTGTATATTTAAATTGGAAGTTCTCATATTTGCATCAAGTTGGCTTGAAAATGCAAGTGGAAGAGCATGTGTATTAGTTTTTTGCAATGGTAAATTACTCATGCAGTTGTGAACATGTATTGGTGCATATGTGCTAATTTACTAGGTATTCTTTTTACATGTAATGGTTCTTTTTAAAAAAATTATTGAGGGGTAGGGTGCACAAAAACATAGTGGTTATTGGGGCATGGGCGACTACTGGCCCCTCTCCCTTATCTAAGCATTTCTTTTCCCATGTGACCATCTAATTATTGGGGATAGTAAATTATTGTTTAATAGAATATTTTATTATTATATGAGAATTATGTTTTTAATTTTCTTTTCTTTACATTATGTTAATAAATTACAAATTATAATGTATATAAAGGAAGATGACTTTGTAATACAAAAAATAAATAGAGTTTTTATGTTAATTTCAATTAATTAAAAAAAATACATTAAACAACAATTTTTTTAAAGAATATTTATTAATTTTTGTATAGTGTTGAGTTAACTAAAAATATATATTTATTTTTGAAAGGATGTTTATTTTTTTAATTGACGTTATATTTAAGTGAAGAAAAGTCCATTACATTAAATAAAAGATATTTAGTTTTCAAAGAGAAATTTATTAACGTCAAGAGAAAACATTTCCATATCCAATATATATATATATATATATATATATATATATATATATATATATATATATATATATATATATATATATATATATATATATAATTTTGCTTGTTTGTTGTTGTCCCCCCTCCTCCTTTTTAAGTGAATAATAAATAAGTGCGTGCTAAGTTCAAATTTTAGTTTTTTCAACAAAATAAAATAAAATAAAAAAGTTTGCACATTAAACAAGAAAATTATTCCTCAAATTGACAATTATTTCTTCTATATTGTCATATATTTTAAATTCATTCTTAAATTAACATATTTTTGTAATAGATAAGGATGAATGAGCTCCTAATGGAAATCACTACCTACACATCTTAAATATCAAGAGGTGGTTATTAGATACACAGTGTTTTGCAATTCCATATGAATTGTTTCTTATTTATGTTTGCTTTTAATAATTGAAGTTTCAATTAGCTAAAAGAAGTAGGTAACATGTCACCACTTATCCAATTAGTCATTCTCATTTGTATCCTTCCACATTAATATTAACATTATGTGGAAATGTTGTTTCTATGAATGTTAGAGATAGACAACATGCATATCCATGAATAATGCTAATAATATTGAAAAGAAAATATGTTTGTAATAATAGATTTACAATTGGAAGAACAAGATGCAATGGACTTTCAAGCTAGCCTTACATTGAAGATATGAATTAGGATACATGTGGGGATAGTCATCCTCATTTAATGGATATTAATGGAGTGGGCCTCTAAATAATTTATACATGCTAATTTATTTTCATGTATGACCAATTGTTTGGTGATAAATGGATTGTTTTTTCTTATGTTTGTTTCTTCTAGGCTCAAATGCCTAAAAGAAGTGGAATACATGTGACTAGTTATCCCTATAGTCAACCTCCTTTGTATCCTTCCATATGGACAATAAAGGTGTCATGATCTCAAATATGTTTGTAATAATACATTTACAATTGGATGAACAAGATGTAATGGAATTTCAAGCTAGCCTTACATTAAAAATATGAATTGGGATACATGTGGTGATATTCATCCTCATTTTATGGATATCGATGGAGTGGGCCTCTAAATAATTTATACATGTTCATTTATTTTCATGTATGACCAATTGTTTGGTAATAAAAAGATTTTTTTTCTTATGTTTGTTTCTTCTAGGCTCAAATGCCTAAAAGAAGTGGAATACATGCAACTAGTTATCCTTTTAGTCAACCTCATTTGTATCCTTCCATTTGGACAATAAAGAAGTCATGATCTCAAATATGTTTGTAATGATAAATTTAAAATTGGATGAACAAGATGCAATGGACTTTCAAGCTAGCCTTACATTTCAAAGATATGAATTCAGATACATGTGGTGATAGCCATCCTCATTTTATGGATATTAATGTAGTGGGCCCCTAAATACTTTATACATGTTCATTTCTTTTCATGTATGACCAATTGTTTGGTGATAAATGAATTGTTTTTCTTATGTTTGTTTCTTCTAGGCTCAAATGCCTAAAATAAGTGGAATACATGTGATTAGTTATCCCTTTAGTCAGCCTCATTTGTATCCTTCCATTTGGACAATAAAGGAGTCATGATCTCAAATATGTTTGTAATGATATATTTACAATTGGATGAATAAGATGCAATGGACTTTGAAGCTAGCCTTACAATGAAGCTATGAATTCGGATACATGTGGTGATAGTCATCCTCATTTTATGGATATTAATGGAGTGGGCCCTAAATACTTTATACACGTTCATTTCTTTTCATGTATGACCAATTGTTTGGTGATAAATGGATTGCTTTTTTCTTATGTCTATTTCTTCTAGGCTCAAATGCCTAAAAGAAGTGGAATGCATGTGACCACTTATCCTTTTATTCAACCTTATTTGCATTCTTCCATATGGACAATAAAGGAATCAAAGAATTTATTCACACCCATTTTTTTCATCTGAGACCATCTAATATGTGGATTTATTTTTTCTAAGAAGGCCATGTGATAAACAATATGAATATCCTAAATAAAGTTAAAGATATTGGAAGGAAAATAAGTTTGTAATAATTCAAATACAACTAGATGAGAAAAAGGAATTGGGCTTTCAAGCTAGTCTTATATTGAAGAAAACAAATGGCAAACATGTGGGAATATTCCCTCTTTTTATGGATAGTAAATAAGTGGACCCCTAAAAGAATTTATACATGTCTATTTCTTGTGTGACCAATTTTTTTGTGATAAAGAGTAATGAATAATCAAGAAGCTAATGATATAGGAAAGAAGATGATTTCCTAAAATTACAAATTTAGTTGAATAGATAGAAATGACTTGAGCTTTGAAATGTTGCTAAGTTAGAACAAATTTTATTTGACACCCAGGTTTACCATTTTTTGACATGATGTTGCACTAAATAAGGAAAATTTATCACATTAAATGAAAATTTATTCTTGAACGTGATGTTTATCTATCTCTTATGGTGTAGCATTGTATTAAGTGCAAAAAGTTCTATCACATTAGACAAGAAGTTTATTCTTCAAAGAGATGTTTATCAACCATATGATTTTGTAATGGGGAAAATTACATACCCATGTCCTATTCCCTTATGTTTTGGGCTAACTTTAATTAGAGTTTATTAACTATAATAACTAGCTTACAAGTGGCATAATCTTGTGTGAAATTGACTCATTGCATCTATATCTTGATCCCCTTATCACTGATCCTTAGATTTGCATTCTTGATTATTAGATTCATTTTTCATCACCCTAGATCAAATCTATAGGTGCAAACTTGACCTTGGTCACTTTCATAGTCATGGATCTAAATCACACACTTTTAAAATTTAAAATTCAAATTTATTAGTTGTTAACCACTTCACTTTAGAGCCATAGATGGCTTTGCCCATGATTTGTTGATTTGTGTGATTATTTGTGTTTAAGTATATTTGGAAAACACCTATGAATTTATGGAGCACATCTAGAGTTTGATTTATAAGGAGAATAAAAAGAATTTAGCACATAATTACATCATCAATTTAGATCACTTCATCAGAGGCTCATTACATGTTTACCTATTGTCCTTGATCTTTTTTTCTCAAAGCTATTAAGCTAGTTTTCTAGGGGTCTAACTAAGGAATACATCACCCTAAAAATTTAGCAGATTCCTTAGAGGTGTTTATAAACACTACCCATCCTTGTACAAACATTCAAAAATCAAAATCAAGGAGAGAAAATTGCACCAATCAACATTCTATCAATTCAAATATGTGAGTATTAGTTCAAGTTCATAGGTAAGTTTAGGTATCTACAATCACAAAGATTAGGTCCATACTCATGTAATTGAACTTAAACAAAAAATAATCAATTTGCATAATCATAGATTTTTTTTATTTGAGTTATCCCTAAAAATCCATAATTAGTGAATTAGTTTCGAACATGTGGCACAACATATTTCCACCACTAACTAAATATTTTAAGCTAAGTATCACATTCAATTTAATTTAATTTCCATATTTATTTTTATTAATTTCAATTATAAGTCCCAAGTCTTTTATATAATTTAATTTGATTGTTAATTGAATAAATTTATTTGATTAGCCTAACTAAAATAAAGTAGAGATATCTAAAAGTACTAGAAAATAAGATTTGTACGTGGATAATTGATGCTTCTTATTTTTGTTTTGATTTTGTCTAATTAATGTTTCACTAAGACTAGATCTCCAACTAGTCTAACACTTGGGATTGATAATTGACAAGATTCTAGAATAAACTATGCACAAACAAGACAATCAAGATGCACAAATCAACAAGTCAACAAAATGACTATGGAAATTAAATATATTTTAATAAGAATATGTAGATGCACCGATGGAATGGAGTGGCCTAATAGAAAAATTCCTACAATCATATTCTAATACTAATTATAAAATTTGGGAAGTCCAGGATGAAGGGGGTCAAGGTTTCCCAAGATCTAATAACCAATATAATAGCCTTGACCTCCCCTAATGACCAATGTGACAACATTGACTAGAGGGGGCAACCTTGATGAGGTTCATGGTAGAGCTCTAAAACCTATCAAGAATTTTCCTATCAAAGGTTTAAAGATTCTAAAAAATGTAAAATTCTTCTTTTTGATCATGTATGGGTTTTAGAGACTAACATAGACCTATGACAAAAAGTAGATCTTAGAAATAGTTGTTTTGGGCCTTAATTAAATAAATGACAAACTGGTGGACATCCTAAACCCAATCTAATAGTCAATAGGGTGGCCTATATCTCTTAGAGAAGCCTTGATCTTATCTGATATTCATTTGCAACTTTTAGGGGATACTCTTTATTAAATTTAAGGGGTAATTTCCTACTACAACTTAGTCTTGAAGTGTTTAGATTTCTCTATAAATGACCTACAAGCTAATAATGTGAGTGAAGACCCTACAAAAGTACATGGTTAAAGGGGAATTTGCATTAGTCAATCCCCTTATGGGATGTAAGACTAATCCACATCAACAAATAGTAATGAACTAATAAAATAATATATTCAATGAAATCATCATATTCAAAGCATAAACAAGTAAAACCTAAGTAAGGATGACAATATGCTATGGGAACTTAAGGATAAAAATGTAATAGGTGGGGATCCCTATAAATTAATGAATTTACTTTTTAAATTGATGGAAGGAGGATAAAATTCAATGTTGAACTAGTGTGTGTCCAACTATGGGCAATGCCCTTGAGTGCTATACATACCTAATTTTCTAGGAAACATTAAGCTCGAAAGGGATCATCTTATAATGGGTGGTCACATTAAATTTAAGCTCTAAAAAGAAAGTTTTGGGAGTGATAAAGTGGATATTTTGGCATACTATATGGCTAGGCTCGACATTTAATGGTTTAACAAAGGTTAAATGAGGGATAAATTAAATGAAAATTAAAGAGGGGGTAAAGACATAAAAGGGGGAAAAAAATAAAATAAAATTAACACATTAGAACAACCATTGGAACAAAAAGGAAAAGGAGACATCAATGAATAGGGAATACTATGTGAGGGATAGAGATCAAGCAACACAAAACACACACAAATGGGATTTGGATAAAATGGACACAAAAAAATAATAACAAAGTTGTAAGGTATGCAATTTTTGTTATTGCATTTTACCCCCACTTTAGTAGACTTATGATATACTATAGGAGAAGTTTGCTAAAGAAAGAATATAGTAACATCTATACAAATCATAAAATCGATATGATACTTTATATTGAAAATGAGAGATGCCAGTCTTTGACTTGGTCTTTGATCTTCATTCTTGTGCTTGTACCTACAAAGCACCAAATTAGGGTAGTTATTATACAACAATAAAGAAAACTAGGTTACCACATAAGTAGAGGATTGAAAATACAAAGAAGATCTAACATGTCTACACATTGGAAAAGTATGATCTCTAAGCATAGAGTAGAAGCACAATGTCACACCTCATTTTTGCATGATATTTTCATACAAGTTTTATTACTTTGATAGTGGTTAAGTATATTATGCATTTATAGGTATTTAGTCACCATATGTTATAGATGATAATATTTAAATTAAATGATAACATGTTTTATTGTTCTGAAACATTAATGTAATCATTAAATTCAAGCATTTTCTTTATAGATGTATTTTGATATGAACTCTAATCCTTACCTTGGAAATAGATGAATCTGTGGTTAAATTGATATTATGTTATAAGTTAATACTATGACAAGATCATGATGAATTGTTGAAATTCTCTGATTAATCTTATATTGTAACGATTCCTATATGAAGATTATTGATTTGGTGAATAATCTCAGATTGATTACTCTTTCGGTGGTTCTGAGGTGAATGTAGGACAAGTCTATTCCCCTCTCACTTGAAGAGGGAGAGTATCATTGGGGAGAGGGTGGCAAATCAAGGTGAAATGGAAAAATTATACCATGACTCCAAGAACCACTCGTACACTCCACTATCTTGCAAAAGTATTAAATAGTGATGTTTTGTTGATTGTTACTTGAGTCATGGTCTTAATGTCCAGTTTGATGTCACTCTACATTTGTCACATGCATTAGTTGAGGTTGTCTAATGTTCTTTCTGTATTCGATGATGTTGACTAAATTTGATCTCAATGATTTGTGTTAGGTTTGTTTATAAACTTGTTTTTAATTATTAAATAAAAATTGGTATATATATCACTTCATATGGTTTTAATGGATCAAACTATGTGTAAGTCGTTCTTTTATTCCTTTTTAACATTTTGGGAGTCATGGAAGTGTTTTGCGGAGATTTTCATGAGTGTGGGGGAAAGGAAGTAAAGTCTCACATTAAAAACTTTTTGAAAGAGGAGATCACACTATTTGTGTAACCTTTCCTTTCTTAGCATTAAGATGGGATGAAACTGAAATTACAACCAAAAAGAAAATAAGGGAATGTTTGTTGCCTAGCAGCAACAGGAGGCCATCGAAAGTATAAAATTTTAAAATAGCTACACCCCTTTTATAAAATTTTAAAATAGTTATACCCCTTTTATAAAATTATTAGTGTTCCCTGTGGTAATTCTTGAGGCCAAAATGCTAAAGCTGATGATGTGGAGGCGGGCAGGCCAGAGATGACACATACTTCTCTTATACTATCCACCTAATTTTCTTTATGAATATGACCATGTAAGCATTTATTTTCTCATGTGACCATCTAATTATTGTGAATAGTAAATTATTGTTTAATAGAATATTTTATTATTATTTGGGAATTATATTTTTGATTTTTTTTCTTTTCTTTACATTGTGTTAAGAAATTATAAATTATAATGTATATAAAGGAAGATGGTTTTGTAATGCAAAAAATAAATTGAACTTTTATGTTAATTTCACATTAATTTAAAAAAGTTAATATATTGGACAACAATTTTTTTTACAAAATATTTATTAATTTTTGTATAGTGTTGAATTAACTAAAAAATATATTTATTTTTAAAAGGATGATTATTTTTTTAATTGACATTATATTTAAGTGAAGAAAAGTCCATTCATTAAACAAAAGTTTTTAGTTTTCAAAGAGAAATTTATTAACCTAGAGAGAGCATTTTCCATATCCAATAAATATATATTTTTTATTTTTTATATTTTGCTTGTTTATTTTTGCCCCCCCCTCCTCTTTTTTAAGTAAATAATAAATAAATAAGTGCTAAGTTCAAATTTTAGTTTTCTCAACAAAAAATAAAATAAAAAAGTTTGCACATTAAACAAAAAAATTATTCCTCAAACTAACAATTATTTCTTCTATATTGTCATATATTTTAAATTCATTCTTAAATTAACATATTTTTGTAATAGATAAGGAGGAATGAGCTCCTAATGGAAATCACTACCTACACATCTAAAATATCAGGAGGTGGTTATTAGATACATAGTGTTTTGCAATTCCATATGAATTGTTTCTTATTTATGTTTTTTTTTAATCATTTAAGTTTCAATTAGCTAAAAGAAGTAGGTAACATGTCAGCACTTATCTCGTTAGTCATTCTCATTTGTATCCTTCCACATTAATATTAACATTATGTGGAAATGTTGTTTCTATGAATGTTTGAGATAGCCAATGTACATATCCATGAATAATGCTAATAATATGTTTGTAATAATAGATTTACAATTGGAAGAACAAGATGCAATGGACTTTCAAGCTAGCCTTACATTGAAGATATGAATTAGGATACATGTGGGGATAGTCATCCTCATTTTATGGATATTAATGGAGTGGGCCTCTAAATAATTTATACATGCTAATTTATTTTCATGTATGACCAATTGTGTGGTGATAAATGGATTATTTTTTCTTATGCTTGTTTCTTCTAGGCTCAAATGCCTAAAAGAAGTGGAATACATGTGACTAGTTATCCCTTTAGTCAACCTCCTTTGTATCCTTCCATATGTACAATAAAGGTGTCATGACCTCAAATATGTTTGTAATAATACATTTACAATTGGATGAACAAGATGCAATGGAATTTCAAGCTAGCCTTACATTGAAGATATGAATTGGGATACATGTGGTGATAGTCGTCCTTATTTTATGGATATTAATGGAGTGGGCCTCTAAATAATTTATACATGTTCATTTCTTTTCATGTATGACCAATTGTTTGGTAATAAAAAGATTGTTTTTTTCTTATGTTTGTTTCTTCTAGGCTCAAATGCCTAAAAGAAGTGGAATACATGCAACTAGTTATCCCTTTAGTTAGCCTCCTTTGCATCCTTCCATATGGACAATAAAGGAGTCATGATCTCAAATATGTTTGTAATGATAAATTTACAATTGGATGAACAAGATGCAATGGACTTTCAAGCTAGTCTTACATTGAAGATATGAATTTGGATACATATGGGGATAACCATCCTCATTTTATGGATATTAATAGAGTGGGCCCCTAAATACTTTATACATGTTCATTTATTTTCATGTATGACCAATTGTTTTGTGATGAATGGATTGCTTTTTTATCATGTTTATTTCTTGTAGGCTCAAATGCCTAAAAGAAGTGGAATACATGTGACTAGTTAGCCCTTTAGTCCGCCTCCTTTGTATCATTTCATATGTACAATAAAGGAGTTGTGATCTCAAATATGTTTGTAATGATACATTTACAATTGAATGAACAAGATACAATTGACTTTCAAGCGAGCCTTACATTGAAGATATGAATTAGGATACATGCAGGGATATGCATCCTCATTTTATGGATATTAATGAAGTAGGCCTCTAAATAATTTGGTGATAAATGGATTAGTATTTCTTATGCTTGTTTCTTCTAGGCTCAAATGTCTAAAAGAAGTGGAATACATGTGACCAATTATCCCTTTAGTCGACCTCATTTGTATTTGTTGATGGGTGTTTTTGCGCACCACGACTTAGATAAAATACTAAGTATCTTATCTCTCCTGAAAGGAATCAAATCCCAAAGAAATGGAAAATGACTACCCCAAGGTCTATACAGTCAAGTCTTGACTTTCACAAGATGACTCAGTTGTATGATGTATTTTGCTATTCCAATCAAGGGGACTTACATGTAAATGAATTTGCTTAGGGTTTTGGAAATAGTAATAGTCACTGGTTAGCATAAAACCCTAAATAGTTTGATATCTTGAAGTTTGAAAACTCTATCAGTTCTCACTAATAGTGATGTCTTTTTACCTAATCTACTGTCTTCTAAAAACAATCAAAAGATAAGGGATAGAGGGAGAAAAATGGAAACCCTATGGATGAATCACAATAGAAGGTGATACTTCAGATAGACAAATTCCCTAAAACTGATTTATGCTTAACCAAGTTTCCCACAACATTGTAGAAATAGTGCAATCTTCAAGGGTAATAAAGATCTTCAAATAACATAAGTTCATTAAATACCTAATTACCAACATAATTTATCAAAGCTATATAACTGAACTTAGCCCAATAAACAGGTTCAAATTAATCATGCAAAGCAACTTACAATCAACAAGAGGCAAATGATATGAACCAGAGAATTTATCAAATATCTAAAACATGCATTCAGACTATAACTGAACTTTATCTAAATCAGGTAGGAAATGAACCAAGAATTCTAGAATCCAATAACACACTAACATAATATGCCATAACAACTGTAAATATGCTTTGTATTAAATCAAAATTTTGGTAGTCTCAACAATTCATTATTCCAGCCTTGCAAAATGAAGAAAGTGACTGCCTGTATATAGGAGAGGCCAAACCTCTTTATTTACAATGGAGGGTGAGGATTAAACCAACACCAAGGGCTCAAATTTGACAATATTTAATTTTGATAGCTAGGTAGTTACAAATTCAATTTTGATTTTGTCCTTTAGGAAAAAGACAAAAATACAACTTTTGGGCATAAAAGAATAGGACAAACAAGTAGCTTTTAGATAAGTCGAATAAGATAAATCAATTTTACAATGAGTTGACAAGTCAAAAGGAGCATATGGCATGTTTTTGAAGGAGGCACGCCAGCTGGATTTGGCAATCGATTGATGGATAACTGACACTATACAATATTAGCCTTTAAGATGCAGGGGCATCATCTTTAACAATCACCTTATTATTTTCTTCCTCTCTCTTTCGATATGTCATCAAGGCTTCAAGCGTTGGATTGATTTCCTTTGGAGGGGGATTTTTCACAAAACTGACCCAGAATTTGAGAGTGTCCACTGCCTTGGATAGGTTGTGATAAATCATAGACTTTGTTTGAACACTCTTCTTGAATTCCTTGATTTGCAACTTCAAAATTTTGGCCTTATTTATGTATACTACATTGAAAGAGAAAGAATCATCAGTTGGATTACCCTCAAGCATTTGATTCAATAACCTTTTACATTCATGTATATCTATAACTATTGTATCATCTAGATATAGCCCCATTAGTGCATGAATGAGATCAATGAAGCCATATATCACTTCCAAAAGTTGGGTCTTTACTGAGTTGCACCCTTAGTTTTTACCTTATGAAAAATTTCCCTTTGTAATATCAACATTTCCTACCAGTGGAAGGGCATACTCAATTTATCTTTTGGAAAAATGTTCTCTTGAGTAAGAAATTCACATGATAGCTTGCACATCATCTGAACCTAGGGATGGATGTGAGAATAATAATCATCGTATTCCTCACTGTCTTCAACAATTTCATCCCATTCCTTCTTCAAAGAGAAAAACTCCTTGTGCATTTCACTGAGTTCATCAATGGCCTCACAACCCCCAATGTAAATCTCTATTAACCATTCCTTGGTAACTAAAGCTATTTGCCTCATCTTGTCAAAATTTTCTAATTCCTGCGTTGAAAGAATGGATGGAGCAATTTCTATGGCATCATTGTTGCGCATTGCCTTTACCAAATAGTTAATACAAGCACACAACTCCTTATTTTGTTTGTTTAATTTCTTTTTCATGAACTCATCCTTATCCATCCTGTGGATGATGGTGGAAACGAAGTCCTTGAGC
Source organism: Cunninghamia lanceolata (assembly GCA_027924645.1). NCBI lineage: Eukaryota > Viridiplantae > Streptophyta > Pinopsida > Cupressales > Cupressaceae > Cunninghamia > Cunninghamia lanceolata. The sequence continues at coordinate 4,127,704 of BSBN01000026.1, read as the reverse complement.
TCCTCAATTTCTTGCAATCAGGAGTTAGGATTGAGATTTAATGTGGAAATGTTGTAATCTCCTAGTTTGACCTCCTCTTTATTAACTAGGACCGGTGGGACTGCAACTTCTACAACCTTGGATCCTGAGGCATCCTTATATATCCTTGAGTAGATTTTCACTTGCTTCTACTTCTTGGGCTTTTCAATCCAAGCATGGAAGTTGTCTAGATCTAGATCAACAGTTTCAACCTGAGGTTGTTTACCTTGTAATCTCTACTATAGCTAATTAGGAGCTATCAAAGAATCAATAGGGGGCTCCAATTGTCCTCCCTCTTTATTTAATGGATCATCCCCTCCTGTGGCTAGGTTCTTCTTTGAATCATGTCCCCTGGAAGAGTCTACAATATCTTATTGATAATACCTGACTTGTTGCAACTGATCACTTACATCCTGCTCATCCTTGTCAAATATACTCTGTTGCTCTGGTTGGCCCTTCGGAGGACTATCCTTGAGATCCACTATCTCTACAATGCTCATATCTACTGGTAGACTATTAGGTGCATCTTGGATGCACACTTCCTTCCTAACAATATTCATTTCAGCGTAGACCTTTTCAATTCCCTCCAACAAGGGGACCTTGGGAAAAGAGGGCTCGAGGTTTGCCTCAGTAGTCCGAAATGGATAGAAAAAATTGTTGTTTATTGCAAAGAGTGAATCAACGACTGCTTTGGGAAATTGCATTTTGGAAAGGTTTACAATTGCTACAAACCCCATGGAATGGGGAATGGATGGACAAGCGAGGAATGATGGAATGACAATGGGTGTGGATAGGCCAAGTTGTGGCAGGGAGAAAGGAGGTCACAGAATAGAGGAAATAGGTGGTAGATGGGATAATGATAAGGATGTAATCAATGGGATAGAAGACATGGGGAGTGAGGTGAAAAGGGGAACATTAGGAAATCAAGAAGTGATAATGTCGATAGAAGAGAGTGGTAGAGAGGACGGTGGAGAGATAGAAGAGGTGGTGGCAATTGGACAAGAAGTAAAAGTTAAGTCAATGGTAATGGAGGTGGGAACGAAAGACAAGCCTATGGTCCAAGGTGATGATGTGGAAGGAGAGGGTCTAAAGAAGAAGGTAGGATGGAAACAATGGGAGATACAGAAACCGTAGGGGCAATTGGTACATTGGAAGAAGTTGGAGGAGAGCAAGCAAGAATGCTAGAGGTGGTCTGCACATTTGGGATAGTAGAGGTAGCAACTACTGGAAGTGGAAAAAAGGTAACAACTACTGTAATAGGAGGAACTTGTGAGGATTTGGGGGCTTCTACCTTCTTGATGAATCTAGTCCTTTTAGGTTTAGACCTCTCATCTTCCCTAGTTTGGCCTGGTTTCCTTTTAGATGTTTTAGTTTTTACCAGGGAGATACTTCCCCTCATGGCCTTCCTTCTGGATTCCTTTACTACTTTGCCCTTTCCCTTTTTATCAGCTAGGGGCACTGTGTCCTTAGTGTATTTGCTATCAAAATTTCTGAACCTTGTACTGTTGAAATTAGGGAAGATAACTGAGAGGGGGGGTGAATCAGTTGTCACAAAACTTTAACACTTGCTGCACTTAATTCTTCTCTACTACTTATTAGCAAATCTTTATAATAACCATGAAAGCATGAATCAATAGCATATGAGCAGAAACACAAATTACACACTTGACACCAAGAATTTTTAACATGGAAACCTGGTTAAGGGAAAAACCATGGTGGGGGTTAACCCACAAAGATTATACTCTGTTAAAAGTATTACAAAAGAGGAATGCACATGCATTCGGGCTCACTACTCAAAAGAAGGCTCACTGCCTACAGAAGGAAGATTACAATATGTTTGAACTGATAATTAGCATCTACAAATGCAAAGATTTAGTTTCGGTTAAGCACAAAATACTGACTTGATACACTTCATCTTTACTCTGCCTTGTTTACTGCTTTGTCATCATCTGGATCTTGGATCCCTTCTCTTTCTCTCTTTGATCTGTCTTTTTTGCACTTACTCCATCACCACATAACACACACACACACCAAAATCACTTAAATCCATTGGCTATGTATATCTGCATCATGATATTCAATCACTTTTCATTCAGCTTCGAGAACACTTAGAACTTTGTTGAAGACTCTGTACTGTCGGCTAAATCCATGCATAACTTGTAACGCGGATCAAAACTTGCATTCACAAATCATCAATCATGTCAGCCAATATCACTGATCATCACAAATCATCCAACTGACAACTTCCTTTTATCTGGAACTAAGATTGAAATTACAAGGTTGGCATGTTCTTTTGCTGTCTGCACTGTAACCATATACTCAGATGCAAATAAATTTTGAATCCTTCATTACCGGAGGTTAAAATTCTAGATTTAGATTTTCCTGACAATCCTTATGACTCCTTTAGATCCACACCATACTCTGATTTATCATCAGAAAAATTCAGACAAAGATACCGGACCCTGTCACATGCTCTATTTCTGGCTACCCAAACTTAGATAAATTTTGATTCTGACTTCCGGTATGAACAAATTATGTTATGCAGATGAGTGGAATAGTCTTAGTTGCCATCAATGACAACATCTATCATGGGAAGCATTGAAACAGTGTCTCTTGCCAACAATCTCCCCCTTTGGCATTGATGGCAACACTTAGTGAAAAATGACTAAGTGTTACTCCCCCTTACTCTATACTCTTATGCTCTCCACTGATTTTGGAACTCCCCCTTTGTTGGATTCCTCATTTTTCACTGTTCTTCACTCCCCCTTTGACATCAATGGCAAAGGATGGGGTTTGCAAGCCAAAATTCTCAAAAATTTTGTATATAGTGCCGCATATGTACACCCAATCATTAATTTATATTTACATGAACTTGAGAATATCTGTAAAACTACTTTTCAATTGCTCAAGTTTAGAGGCCCAACTTCTTTTCATGCCATCCAAATTTGAGATGTGTCCACTTAGTAGAAATGCGTATGCTTCTACCTTTGTCAGATCTAAAGGATCACTTGTCTAAACTGTAGTTTGAGCTTCTGATAATGCATTAAACATTGTTTCTAACTTGGGGGCAATCAATCCCCGGAGCTCACACATTCTCTTCACAATATTACCTTTTTCTTTAACAAGCTTCTTTATTTCATCAGTCAAGTTGATTACTTGACATTCCTGACTTATAGGAGAAATTGTTAGAGGATCAAAATTTTGAGATAGATTTGACAATTTTTGTTCTTGCTTCTTTATCTTCTTCTCAATATCCTTACTGACTTTGGGCCAAGATAGATAAAATTTGTATATATCACCTCCATCACTTAGAGAATTTTGAATACTCTTTATACTGATACCAAGTATCATCCTATCATTCCCTATTAGGCTCTTTATTTCACTAAATTTCTTATCCAAAAATTCATTCCTGACTTTAGTCTCTGCAGACTTCTCAAAAGACTCAAAATGTGTACTTACAGAATTTACAAGATTTTTAAGATGTCCGGAGGGAGAGTTAGATGGATTCTTCTGGAAGGTTGGCATTATCTTCTCCAATACTTCAGTTGCAAGGCCTAGCAGCTCACTGTCCTCAATGTGAGATTTCAACATCTTTTCTCTTGCCTTGGCTTGTGTGAAAGATGTTATCTTCATTACTTGAACCAGAGAGAGAGAATCTAGACTGATCAGTCCTTGAAACAACTCTAGTTCATCAAACTCAAGCATTTCTTTACTCAAGAGACTTTTTAATGCATTTGCTGTGTCTCTTGCCACAATTCCTAAACCACTTTCCTTTGCTTGAGATTTCTTAGCATTGGAATTTTTTTTTGTGTGGGTGCATTAACATTTGCACCATCTTCTTCTGCCTTGTCTTATATACCCTCTTCTTTCTCTTCCTCTGCTTCACTTTTTTTTGTATCATCTGTAGGGGGAATATTTTCTTTGTCTTCACCACTTGCTACCTATTCTAGAGGGCTTTGTGCAGTAGCAATATTATCTTCTTTTCCGATTGACAAGGTGGAGTTAGAGTATCTCCTGCATCATCAATTTTGTCTACCATCTTTGTGTCTTCTTTGTTTATTTTCTCCTCTTCTAGAACAGAGGAATTATCAACTTTAGTTTGTTGCTCACTGATGTTTACTTTTTCAATATCCAGAATTGATGAATCAATCCCATCATCTGTCTCCTCATAGGTTTGCTCCGGAGGATCTAGAGCATTATCTTGGTCATCATTTCCTTTTCCAGTTTCTTCTTTTGAGGTTTCTAGTTCTAGAACTGTAGGATTACCTACCTCAACTTGTTCCTAAGAGACAACATAATATTTATCTTTATCTAGGGCCTTCCTCAAAATTTCCTCTGTTTCTTTTGCAATTTCCTCAGTTTCCCCAAGCATTAGCTTGTTCATCCTTTTCTTGCTTCTAAAATCATCTTTTACTTCCTTGAGTATTTTATCTTCTCCCTTTTTAGACATTACTGGACACAAAGTGGAGAGGACATATTCTCTGAGTTCTAGATCTTTAGCCTTGGCTTCTTCCTTCCTCATCTTGAATATTTTCCTTAAAATTTTAGGAAGTTCTTGTAAAATTTCCAGTAGAGCTCTATTGAATTTATTCAAGTACATGATGGTGGCATCTTCCAAAATTTTCTTATTTGCTTGATCAAAATTATCATAATAATCTTTGATAGGCCTTAGATTTCCATGAATTGTAATTGTTTTTATAATTTCATTAACTTTCATAGCAACCTTACCAATTTCTTGTTTTTTACTTTCCTTTTTGCTTCCGGAAGGCTAGTCCTCAGAAGCCTTTGAAGTCTTGGCTTTCTTGGATCTCATCTCTTTAACTTCTTCATTTGTCTCTATCTCCTCATCATCTTTTGTGCTCTTGTAGGTTCTTCTGGCCTTGGTTTTCTTTCTCTTTTCTCCTTCACTAGATGGTGTGGCTTCCGGTGTCTTAGTAGGAATAGACTTGGATTGCTCAAAGATAGTTGCAGAGATTCTTATTTTTCTTGAGGAGCTAGGTGGGACTTTTGAAGCATTTGTTGGCTCTTTTTCTGCCCTTTCATTTGAAGCTTGCTCAATTCTTCTCTTCATCTCTTCAATCCTTTCTCTGTTCTGTCTTACAACTTTTGTGATGCCAATACTCTCAGCATACATCTCAACTTGCTTCTGCACTTTTCTTTTGGTCTTTGGCTGTCTGAGCTCCACATGCAATTTTAGACTTAGCTCCTTATATGTTCCAAACCTTTCCACAGAGGTGTCTTTTGATTTTCTCAGAAGATACTGAGCATACATGTCCAAAATCCTCTCATCAACCTCATATCCCATAGGCATTATCCATACTATTCTAGGTTCTACAACCTCCATTAGGCACTGATTAGTGTCAACCATAAAGCATATTTCATTCTCATATTTCTCCACAACTAACTTAGGGATTCTCTCTCTTGCATGCATCATACTCTAAAATTTTTTGAAGTAACACCAAATAGTTGTTTTCTGAGCTTGGGAATCACCAAGGCTGAGTAGGAGATCTCTTATTTGCCATGCTATTGGCCTATCATTTGTCCAGTGCACATTTTAAACTCCAGGCACTTCATTCATAAAATAGTAGACCAAACATATAATCAAGGAACCATACTTGAAGGTATTTTTCTTATCTTTCTTTATTTTGCTCAGATTCTCAATCAACTAATTTTGTAGCAACTCACATAGGTCATAATCAACATTCTCCTTCAACATTTGATAGGCTACATATTTTGCAGTTCTAGAGACAAAATTTTCCTTGCTGGAGTGGTAGACCTTGTAGCCGATCACCATGGATGCAAACTTGACATCTGGTTCTATAATGTCATCAATGGTCATTATTCTCTTGTCAAACTTCACAATAGTTGCATTGGTAACAATTTGGTTTTTCACAAATTTTAACGTGGGTAATCCACCAGTTGAATTTAACCCAGTCACAATCCTAATAACATCTTTGGTGATCTTGAATGGTTTTAGTAGCCATATAAATCCATCATGCATCTGGTTCAACACATATTTAATCCATTCACTTTCATCAAACGTTGGAAATTCGATCACTTGAAGGAAATGTTTGCTTTCCAGGGTTTCAAATTCTAGTTTCAGTTGATAATTCTCATCCTTTAGATGGTTTTCAAACAATTCAAGCAGTCTTAGATTCCCAAATTCTTCTACATTGCAATGAATGTATGCCCTAATATCTTCAACATATAGAACTCCATATGGAACACCAAAAAATTGAAAGGAAGCTAGGTGTGCGGAAATCGCTTCCTACACTAATCTAATGAGGAGAGGGCTATGCAAATTCAATTTAATCCTTACAACTATAACAACATAGAACATCTAAAAGAGATATTGCAGCAATACACATGAACCAGAAAGAAGACAAAAGAAGAGAGACAAAGATATAACGTGGGGAAAACATGTAAGGAAAGCAGAGGTGCAGAATACAGCTTCCCTAATGTCAATTCAAAGGGGATAATGCAGACAGGTAACGTTTAATTCAAATACACAGATGAACACAACAGGAAAATAGAATAAACATACAAGATAAATGAGAACAACACCAGATGTACGAGGGAAAACCCTTTCAGGTAAAAACTCTATAGTGAAAGTCTACCCAATGACCAAGGAAAGAATGAGGTTCCAAGCAGTAACTTGAGACACTATGTCTCTTCAAAACCCTTATTGGGTGAAAAACCCCACACTCAGAAACCTGCACAATGTATTATCAAAACTGAATGTTGTTTACAATACACTTGCAATGCAAGCTTCAATGGTCTTCCACACTCATATTTGAAGTCAATCCAGTAGAGTAACAGTACCTGTAAAACCTATAATACTTCTCCATCTCCAAGCACCTGTTTATATAGAATATACAAGGCAATATTGGTCCTATCTTGGGATGGGCATCCAACTTGGCCTCATGGTCAAAACCCCATGCCTAAGGACACTTGGTCAACATTGTAGAATGTGCCTAACACTTGTCCATAGTTCCCATCCCAAAGAGGTCACCTATTTCCAAAATGGGCTATGACAGATGCTCTTACAACACTTATGACCATCATAGAATCTATCATAGCGGTTACAACTTACAACTGTAAGAGAATCTGTCATACATACGCAGGCTATAAATAGCATATTCTCTTACAACATGTCATAGTCCACCTTGGGGCACCTAAATATGCCTTTTTCAAAGATGCTTCATGACACATGTCCTCACCTATCTTACAAGCTTCTATTTCTAACTCGTACATGTCATAACTTTGTCATAGGAATCCGTCATAACCGTTTCGGGAAAACATTCTCTTACACAACATGAAAGATGTCGACACATGGAAAAATGCTCCTACCACAAAGTGGGATGCCTATCTCCTCATGTGAGGACAAAATTACAAGTTGTCATCTTCCATGTAGGATGACACATCACCGTGCCACATCCCACAAAATGACAATATGGAATTTACAATTAATTTACAACATAGGCAATGAATTAATAAATACAAACATAAATAATGCAAGGAATTACCAAGGTTGAGACACCTTAATTCCCAACAAAAATGTGCCTAATGATTCGACTTCGACAGATTTGAAGGGATGCTTTTTAACTTTGGGTGTGGCCTTTCAGTGATGTCAACAACTAGAGGTGTAACCATTTGCAGAGATTGAAAATTCAAGAGATTTCATAGAAAATAGAAATACCTTGTTCCACAGGTTACGGAAATCCTTTTTACACTTTTAACTCTTGAAAATTCACAGTTCAAAACTCGTTCACCTCTTTTATTTTTTCTTTCTTCCAATGCAAAGTGATCCAAATGAAGAACCTTTTTATGCTTCACAAAACCTAATTTGTCTTTGTAATAAACGCTCTACCCTAACACATCCGGTTACTCTGTTTCTTGAGTAGTTTATCATGAATCACTCCACAATTTGCCACATCCACTTCTTTTCTTTCAAAAATCCTTCCAAATGATCTAAAACAATCCAAAATATCTTTTCTCATCATGCCAGATTTAGGCACCCACTTACTAGCTAGGGAAATTTGATTTTTAATGCAGCCCCCCCTGAGCCAGATCTCCTAATTCAATTCCTAGAGGAATTATTAGCACCGGATTCTGGTGTGGATCCATGACTATTATTCACAATTGTTTTCTTGACCCATGTCTTGCTCATTTCATTCTAGATCTCATTTACATCAATTTTTTCCTTTTTCTTTGTCTTGTCTCTACTCATTCAATTTTCTCTTTAACGAACTTCTTTCATTAATCCTATTTCTGTAGAGTCTTGCAATATATTTAGATTTATTCTAATTAAAGCACACAACATTTGTTTGCTTATATACTTGATTTCCTCTTGATCTACACTGATTAGCCATGTGTCCAAATCCATTGCAAGTTGTTTAGGGTAAAATTTGGATTGTTTAATGTTTAGTGACTTAGATGTTTGAATCCTCCTTTCACCCTTTACATTCAAGGATCTAGGGTCAAGTGGCAATTCACTATCATATCCTAGGTCACTATGAGATGTAGGGAAACTTGGATTAGGGAATTTAATTATCAATTTTCCTTCTCTTATGCTCAATTGACCATTAAACCCTAATTTTGCAAATATGACTATAAACAGAAGACTAATAGAAAAACCTCTTACAGAGGGAAGTAAAATGCCAAATCATAGAGTACTTGTTTTTGGGGCTCTGAGGCAGAAAAGTTGAGGACACTGGAGCAGACGCCCAAGTCCAAGGCCCTACTTTTTAGCTAAATCTAGAAAATCAGTTTGTAACATGTTTCTGTTGTTTTAGAGATTTTCCTGTCACAAAACTTCAGTGACTAGGGAGTAGACACCCAAGTCCAGGGGGCAGATTTTCTTCCTGTTCTACAACTCCAACCCTCCAAGATGTCTTCCTTTAACTTCACTTTGTCCAACTCCTCAACCTATAACCTGCAACCATGAAAACTTTGGGAGGGGGTTGTGGTGTTTAGAGGCTTGCTTCAGTCAAGCCCCAGTGGACACTTAAGTCTCTGAACACCATTGTCAGATAGAGAGTGCATGCCCTTGTGAGGCAGAGGCAAAAACTAAAGGAAACAATGATAAAAAACATAATATAATGTCACCTTGTAGTGAAGCTCTTATGGGAGGAAGATGCTCTTCATTCCATGAGGAAATTGATGCTCAAATCTGCAAATACAAACACATAAACCACATAAGTCTGTTCTTGCAACACAATGTTCAAGCCTTGAATCACCTTGAGGACACAATAGGTTGCTAGTAATCATCTAATTGAAATCTAGTTTACAAATGAATGCCTAAGCATGCTTTTATATGCAACTACAAACACTCCCGCCAAGATTTTCATAATTCAAACTTACCGTGTTGGCAAGGGACCCAAATAACGGTCATAAACCGACACCCAAAAATTGGGGCTACCCCAAAATAGGGCAGGACTAGGGCATGGGCGCCCAAGTCCTCCCCCCTATTTTGGGTAGGGTAAAGCTCAAGGGGTCCTCCTAGGTCCCATTTGTCATGTTATCTAGGGCTCATTCCATCGGGATGCCAAATTATGAAGTACGTGTCCTAAATGCATGCAAAAGACCCAGTAGCTAAACCTTATGAGGGAAAAGCCCCCAAGGGGACATTTTTTGACATTACACAAGCAAAACAATAGCCATTGAAAGAAGTTCCATTTCCTTTACTGTTAGGATTATTCATTATCATACTTCTTCATTCATTGGATCTGTGACCATACCTCTTGTACTTGAGGCATTGATCGGAAAAGGATGGATCACTTTGATTTACTCTGCTTCTACACTAAGTAGCTCTATGACCAAATTTATTGTAATTAAAACAATTTCCATTGAATGATGGATATCTTTGAGCATTAGGCTGTCTTACTAGAGGTCTTCTAGGTCTATTTCTCCCATTTCTTGGTTGAAAATTTCTTTATCCAGATCTAGAGATTTCACCTTTCTCATATCCAAGACCATGCTTGTCATCAACCTTTTTCTGTCCTTCAAGTAGTGCTTCAAGTTTAACTGGGCTCATTTTGAACTTCTCCTTGTATTCATTTGCAACTTCTAGGTCATGTCTGAGAATGTCAATTTGCCTTTCAAGTTCTCTTTCATTGTCTCTGCTTTCTTGTAGATCAGATTCTAGATGGCCAGCTATTCTGTCCAATCTGCAGCATTCTTCAATTCTTTCTTTTAGAGTTTAATTCAAATCTTCTTCAGTCTTCTTCCTTTTCTCAATTTCTTTGGTTAACCTCATTACCCCAGATTCCATCTCATGTTTTAGAACAGAAACTTCTTTTGTCAACTTCTCACATTCCTTTTCTTTTTCTTCCAAAGCCTCATTCATGTCATTTTCTTTAGTAAGATTAGCTAGCTGATGAAGTAGTTCCCTCCTTTTTTCCAATGATTTCTTTAATTTATCTTTTAGCAAGTCAATGCAATCATCAACATCCTTAGGGTTTGCTTTCAGGTCATCTACTTCTTCTTTTGTCTACTCAAGATCTTCTAGAGCCAATTGAAGTTGTTCTCTAAGTGAACCCATTGTAACTTCTTCCCAAATCTTCCTCAAGCTGTTAGGCTTCTTCCAATGAAACTTGCTCTAATACCAATTGTTGGAATTAGGGCAGACAACTGAGAGGGGGGTGAATCAATTGTCACAAAACTTTAACACTTGCTGCACTTAATTCTTTTCTACTACTTATTAGTAGATCATTATAATAACCATGAAAGCATGAATCAATATCATATGAGCAAAAACACAAATTACACAATTGACACCAAGAATTTTTAATGTGGAACCCTGGTTAAGGGAAAAACCACAGTGGGGGTTAACCCACAAAGATTATACTCTGTTAAAAGTATTACAAAATGGGAATGCACATGCATTCAGGGTCACTACCCAGAGCTCACTACTCAAAAGAAGGCTCACTGCCTACAGAAGAAAGATTACAATGTGTTTGAACTGATAATTAGCATCTACAAATGCAAAGATTCAATTCTGATTAAGCACATAATACTGACTTGATACACTTCATCTTTACTCTACCATGTTTATTGCTCTGCCATCATCCATATCTTAGATCCCTTCTCTTTCTCTCTTTGATCTGTCTTTTTCGCACTTACTCCATCACCACATAACACACACACACACCAAAATCACTTAAATCCATCGGCTATATATATCTGCATCATGATATTCAATCACTTTTCAGTCAGCTTCAAGAACACTTAGAACTTTGTTGAAGACTCTGCTCTGTCGACTAAATCCATGCATAACTTGTAACATGGATCAAAACTTGCATTCATAAACCATCAATCATGTTGGCCACTATCACTGATCATCACAAATCATCCAACTAACAACTTCCTTTTATCTGGAACTAAGATCAATTACAAGGTCAGTATGTTCTTCTATTGTCTGCACTGTCAAACTGTAACCCTATACTCAGATGCAAATAAATTTTGAATCCTTCATTACCGGAGGTTAAAATTTTGGATTTAGATTTCCTTGACAATCCTTATGACTCCTTCATATTTGTAGCATACTCTGATTTACCACTGGAGAGATCTAGACCAAGATACCAGACCCTATCACATGCTCTATTTCTGGCTACCCGGACTTAGATAAATTCTAATTCTGACTTCTGGTATGAACAAATTATGTTATGCGGATGAGTGGAATAGTCTTAGTTTCCATCAATGACAACACTTGTCATGTGAAGCATTAAAGCAGTGTCTCTTGCCAACATGTACCTCTTGCTTTGAACCTACCACTTCTATGGGCTCATCCTCCTCATTATCAGCATCCCTTTACTCTTGAGGATCTGTATACCTCAAGGGCACACTGACAACGTGAAGCTTCGCAACATGTGCATCTACCCAGGCCCTATTGTATCTCAAAGGATTTCTCATAATTTCTTCAAGGGAACATTCCTCGGCCTTGGTCTAGGTTGGAGAGGGAATTTGATGGCCAAAGACCCTTCTCCATTTAGCCTCTTATACCACTACCCCATCATCAAAAATTTGGTCAGGAGCTGGGGTTATATGAAATTTCTTAATGAAGTCCAGAGATAATCTAGAGCATTTTTCTTTTTGACTTCATTCTCATCAGCACAGTTTGCCCAAAAATCTTCTAACTCCTCAACATTGAAGAGTTTCTTGCTAACATATTTCTCAAGGGTGCCAAAAGGATCAAAATAGGACCGAGCCTTATAGAAAATCAAGTGCAATTATTGTAGCTCTACATCCAATGACTCAACAGTGTTGATAGTGACGCAAGTAACATTCCTCTTCCCAAGATAATTGGAAACTTAATAATATCCCTATGCAAGTCTTTTAGCAAATGATGGCAGGTACATAGTTGCCTTGTCAATTCAAGTAGAACTACCTTATTTGTAGGATATTTTGGTAGCCTATATGGTGTTCCTTTGAACCCTTACACCCTAAGACAGGTAAACTTTGGGAATTGGACGAACCAATACCCATAATCCTACACAAGATTGGCAGCCTCAAGTGATATCCTTCTATAAAGATCTCCCTGCAACATCCTTGTGATGTGGATGGTGAAAGCATCATTCACTCTCTTGTAGTGGACTAATGAATTAACATCTTGTAGCTGAGGGTAGCAATCATACACTTTGAATTCCTTGGTAGCATTTCCCACAGTTCCCAATTTGGTTAATCTAGGGTAGACAAAGTTCTTGGCCAACATATACATGATATAAGAAGACAACTGGAAAACTTGAGTCTCATTCAAGGCTAAGTAACTCCCATGGATGTTGTCACTAATTATTCATGCCCAATATATCTTCTTATCTCCTTTCAATACTTCCTCAATGTACCCAAACATCTAGGGTTCAAATGTAGATGTAGTTGGAAGACCCATGACTCTGCTAAGAAGTGTCACCATGTCTCCTACTTTAGATTTGAAATCACTCTTGTATAACACTTGAGGCACCTGAGACATAACAGTCTTCCTAATCTTCATCTAGGTGTCATTTCTCACTTTCCTACTCTTCTTTGGATTTTGACCATATAGGTGTTGGTTTGCCTCTTTAGTTATCATAGTCATTATAGGGAAGATGGGGATGTCAAAAGCCTCTAATATAGATTCAATAGTTAGGTTGGCAATCACTCTTCCATCTTGAATTAGAATGGTCTTGGTAGGAGGGTGATACCTCTCTCCACAAGCCATAATGAATTCTTAACACTTGGTGACTATGGGAAAACCTGTTGCTTGGGCAATACCATTCTATCCTATCTTGCGGCCCTAGTCAGTAGGGTTAACACCGAACACCCTCATCTTGAATTCATCCAAATCCACATGACCAATGTCAATGTCAACTATGTTGTTCCAACTAGAAGTGATCTTGGACACTGGAGGAACTCCCTTAAACTCATACTTCATGTTGACAACCTGAGAAGAAATCTACCCTGCATACAATACCTCAATGAATATCTCATTTTTAACAATCTCCAATATGTTTCACTTACCAAATATGTTAGGAATTACACAAAATTAGTTAAACAAAGCATTAGCATGAAATCCTAACAACTTGTTTCATTCAAGGCACCATATTCCAATCAATCTAGCAAAAAGTAGGTATTTCTATCCTCACTAGATATGAGCATTGTGAACAATACAACACACTTGATTATGTCAAATTCATACTTCAACTTGATTCAGAGGATGGGATCCTTGAAACATACAAAATCACTTGTCTTGAGCGAGAAAATGAGTCTACACATGATAAATGGATCATCTATGCTTTTAAAAGTAGGTCTAGAAGCCCTAACTGGATAATACGGGTACTTAGAGTCTAATAGGATAAATCATGTGTCGGTCAAAACTTCTGCAACATAGGTTCCTTTCTCAAAGGGGACAAAAGTGACGACATAGGATAAGTAGGGAAAAGGTCCTAGAGTGGATAAAATCCACTATCTTATGAAATTCCTGCAAAGCTCAATGGAATCATAATTTTAACAACTTCACAAGCCTGGACATCCTCACCAGATATGCGGGTCCACAGGTCCTCAGTGGATAAAGTCCACTGACACCCAAAATCTCCACATAGTCTGCATTTTTAATCTAGACAGGGTGTTGATATGAAATTTCTAATAGAGGTTCTTGCAGGATGTTTTATCCCTAAGGGATATCATCTCATATCCCATGACTTCCCCACAATTGGGTTATTGAGGTCAAAATGGAACAACCTTAGATTTCTAACGATGCCCTAGGTTTCGATGCGATAAAACCTAAGGATAAACTAAAAAACCCTATCTATTAATGCACTCATGTGAAGGTGATTCCATATACGTAATTCAAATGATAGAAGCAAAAAACCCTAGAAAAGTTTATGCATAAAACATGCTAGGGTTTAATATGAATACCTATCAAACTTGATCTATCAACCCCATTTGATTCCTTCCTCATCTAAGTATGATGCAAAGTATAAATATGTCTTCAAATGCAAAAAGTGGAGAAAACTCAAACAAGAGCCAACCTGGTTTCTTGAAAAAGGTGAATGATGACTCTTGGGGGCCGACACAAAGAAACCACAATTCACGGTGAGGAATGAGAGAATTCACCTGAAAGCTGATGAAATCGCCTAGGAGCTCAAAAAAATGGAAAATGTGAAAGTTAATAACAAAAAGGGGCAAATCCACACTTAAATATTATGGAGACATTCACCATTAATGTTGCGTACCCTTAACAGGGTGTTCAATACTCACCAGAAACCAAAGTGGATCTTCTGACCTCCACCAGATAGGTGGGAAAAAGGCTCTCAAGTGGATAATATCCACTATCATTCAAAAACTCTGCAATATCTGGTATCCATTGGAAGTTCCACTTTTCCTTAAAAAGGTAAATACATGTGTTCATGTGGGATTTTCAAGGAATACAAGATATATCCTAAGACATTAGATTCTCTCGCAGTGTCTAGTGAACGCTAAAACGCTCACTTTTGGGGAACTCTTTCTAACACTTTTCATTCGTATGGAATGCAGGGGACAAGATGGTGTTTTGATATTATCTGGATGATGTGAATTTCCATGCATTATCCACTTGAGGCATAAATTAGTGCTAAAAATTGAAACATGGATTCTCCTCAAAACAACATATACAAACAAAACCCAAAACTTCACAAGATCATGCACAAAGGTGATAACCAAGACTCGAGAACATAACTCCTTTTGAAGTAAATTCCTCCAAGGTGCAAATCCTCTAGTCTTCTTCAAAGCAAAAGGACACATAGTCAAGACCTAAGACAAAGGCCAAAAACAAAAAAGGGGGTCCACATTTTAGGCAAAATGAGGTGTGTGTGTGTGAGGCACAACAATATCCTTCTAGACAGATAATAAAGGAGTCATGATCTCAAATATGTTTATAATAATACATTATAGTTGGATGAACAAGATGCAATGAACTTTCAAGATATCCTTATATTAAAGATATAAATTAGAATACATGTGGGGACAATCTGTTAGAACATAATGTTATTAGGGGTCATACCTTTATAACATTTATATAATGTTCTAATATAAGGTTATAAAACTGTATGTTATAAAACATATACCATTTAATAATTAATAATCTAATAACTATTAGATTATTAATTATTTACAAATGGTTGCTTTGAATGGGTGTGACTAATATCGCTTTAGGTATTATGCCACCCCTTCTCCTTTATTTAAGGAGGTTCTCTCTCATTTGAGAGTGAGTGAATTTAGAGTTTTATAGTGAATTATATCACTATGCACATGAGGTATTATTGACCATGTGGAAGTATGTAGAGGAGTATATCCCTAGGTTCAGTCTATTCTTTAATAGACTATATTTTGTAAGTATTTTTAATAAAATGATGCTTTATGGGGTTTTTTACCCGAAAGGGTTTTCCCCATGTATATCTTGTGTAATGTGTTAAATCTATGCTTGTATAATGTTCAATCTTTTTATTTTATATTTTGTTTATAATGATTAGTATCCTAAGATCCTAATTTCTAACATGGTATTAGAGTCTAGGTTAGACTATACTAATCATTTTTATAGGTTATACTAGAAGGCATGTAGAACTTGATATCAAACCTTTTTATGCACAATTAACACATGTGCAAGACATCTGGTGTGCCTTTTTCTATTGTTTAAAATCAATTCATTAAAGCCAAGTAAGGAAATTCTAATCATTTTTTGCAGGTGATATTTGAAAGAAGTTTCTTACTAACCTTTCCTTCTCTTGCTAAAATATTTTCAATAATTTATTTTCTTTCTCAATACATGTAGTATGTCTCTTTTATTTCCTCAAAATCATTAAATTACTAAACTGTCCATTAATGTAGGTCCATACTATGGATATGACACCCTCTCTCATTGGTTGAGGTCAAGCATTTCTCAACCAAGACTTATCCTAACAATTCAATACAAATGATTTGATTTCTTTGTCCATGTTTATGTCTTTATAAATCAAAATAGAATTTCCAACTTAAATCAGTGTGATCTAATCTCATAAAGGAATCATTATTAAGAAAATATCTTTGTCACTTACCTGAGCTACACTCTAGCTTAATACACTTCCAATTTAACAAAGACTTACTACATAAAATCTTCTAGTATTGATAATAGATTATTGAAATCATTAAAAATGCTCCATAAACGATCTACAAATCACTTCTTATAGAGAAAATCCATCAAATTTTATATCTCTATTGGTCTTAGTGAAGACCAATGAAATTATTTTTCCTTCATTTAGCATCTCTTTGGATACCAATTTCTATAGATCCTAGTGTTAATAGTATTTTTTATGTACCCAAAGATCATTCTTCCATTTTGGCATACACGTCTATACCAAGAGAATTTCAACCACAGCTTCTAACTATTTCAATCACATGTAACTAAATGTCTATATCATCTATACCTTAATTGATAACAAATAAGGTGGTAATTTGTGTACCATAGCCCTTCTTGTTCAAAATAACTAGGGTTGGGGTGACTCACCTCAAATGAGTTAAAAAATGATCGACTCCCGCACATTTTGTAGATGAAAGTGAGAGCATCTCAAAACAATACTTATGGTAGACATAAATAATTTGAAAAGTAAACAAAAAACAATGTAATTCATAAATGATATATCCTTGTTACATAATGAAACACTAATAATAGTGTCCTTAACAGCCACATAAGTGATCTCGTTGACTATGAAAATTTTTATTCGTAGGCACATAGTTAAGAGATGTGTGCATACAATACTACAAGTTGCTTAAATTCTCAAATACTTTATATGGATCAATCATATAATGGTCATTGTTTTTAAAACTTATGGATCAACCAAAGGCCGCTTCCTTCTAGACGACGTATCTCCTCTTAAGGGAGGACGATTTTTTAAAAAACAAATTAGGTCGATATATTTTTAAAACAAATCATTGTCTTTTTTCAAAAAAGGTCGATATCTTTTTAAATCAAAACCATTGTCTTTCTTAAAAAAAGAGTTGTTATCTTTTTAAGGAGAGTCATGATGCCAATATGCAACAAGGCTATAATGTCCCTCATTTCACCCAGTCATAGAGTTGATGGAGATTAGCCTATCATTGGACTCCCGTAGGCTAATGGTAGTGTTTAGGGGGTCAATTTGGTGACTTACTATTTATAGTAAGTTGGGACAGAACACCTTGCTATTTATAGGAGGGCAGATGCGGAGGACCATTACACGAGATTCATGGTTTTAAAATATATAGAGCATTAATTGATGAAATATAAGTTAAATTAAAGGTTTAACTTATATTATTATAAGGAGTGAAAGTGACTTTAAGTTGTAATGTAATTTCACTTTATAAAAGCAAGTTATAACTTAAAGTGTCTTGCCTAGGAGATGGGCGGCCATGGTGAAGAGGGGACATAAGGTGTGAATTAAAATAAAATAATATAATATTCACTTCTTGGGCATTGGAGAAGGGAGGCAAATAAAGAAAAGAAATGAGAGTCATTTGCTTATGCTTGGATATTGATTTTACTCTCATGTTTTGATATTCTCGTGCGTTTCTTGGAGCTTGGATTTCAAGGGTTTGGAGATTGACTTACTGAGACAAAACCCTCTGTAAGATCACCTTTCTTCATGTGTGGAAGACCGCATCAGGAGAGGGTATTAGGAGCTTCACATCAGGAGCTTCATTTGGGCTTTTAGTGGATTCATTTTGAGGAAGATTTGGGCTGGAAATGAACATATTCAATTAAGTTTGATTGTGCAGCTGATAACAATGGATTACAAGATAGATTTATACATCTTTGGAGGAGTTTATTATAGCCATAGGTATCCCTTAGCAGGTTGTACTTCTATACCTGCTAGTCGTACCTTTGCTATAGGCCATACTGTTGTTTGTGGTGTTTTGTGGGCATTTAAGGGTCTGTTAGTGTTTCTTACTTGGTCATTAGAGATTGAAGAGAGACTGCGGTGATTTATAAGCATATTTCAAAGTTTTTTTATATCATTTATTTGTTGCTATTACCCTCAGCTGGGCCGTATAGGTTGAAGTAGGAAGTGGGTATTGCTGGGACTGTTATTGCCTTTGTTTGTAGTTGCTATCATATTCAACAATGGCGCCTAGGGTCTGATTTGTTGCAGCAGTTTTTTTATTGTCAAAGAACCTTCATAGTACATTGATCATTGGTGATTTCTCATTGCATTGTAAGTTGTTCAAGTACGACAGTGGAATGAAGCTGAAGATACCAACATCGGTATGTCACTATAGTTCATATTTTTCTATAATACAATCTGGGTTTTCATTGATTTGCTCATATCTATTTTAGTTTTTCTGGGTTTGTTTATATACTTTTTTTTTCATACATGCAATGCAAAAAATCTACATGCAAAAACATGCAATGGAACCCTAAACCCTAAACCGTTAGAAAAGCAAAAACTTGGCATAGAACAAACATATATCTGGAGGTGTATGTTACAATGGTATCAAAGCAATGGTATCTTGCCATCCTGTGTGGTTAGATCAAACATGCAAATGAGTTACTAAGACATGTTACCGATACAACCTTTAACTCAACATTATAACCTAAGGAGAAACAGGTCACAACCAGAAATATAGGTGCCAGAGATAGAACAAGAAATTGAAGTACCATTGATAGATAACTTTTCAGGAGAGATTGGAGTACAGGTTAAGGAAATGGGTGACAGAGAGATTCTAGAACCTAGTACACGAGATATTCTAAATTTGTTGGCTAGGGGACAACAAGAGATTGAAAGGACATTTCAGGAATCACAAGCATAATTGACTCATGTCCTTACCCAGTTGATACTTAGGGATGATAGGAACCACATGGACAATAATAATAATAGGAACATAAAAATTTTTGGGGACAGGAACAGATTGAACAATGAAGGTGACAGGCACATGGGTGACAGGCTTAATGGAGATAGGAACAATGGAGGCTGATATAATGGTGATAGGCATAATGGTGATAGACATAATGGTGACAGACACAATGGAGATAGGTATAGATACAGAGATGATGAGGGTGAAGTGTTAGCCACTGACATGAGGGCTTCCCAGTTGATAATAGGTGATAGACCTAGCATAGCTGTATTTCTACAATAGGTGATAGGCCTCATAGCTTGAGTTCCAGGATGAGATTCTGAGAGATTGGTGGGCATCCAGTGAGGAGTTTAGAGTTGCGATGACATTTGGAGAGTACCTAGATCTTAGGATGAGACACCAACCTTGCAGGGGGAATAGATAGAATCAGGAACTCTAGAAGAAGGTTAGTAAGATGACTTTACCATATTTTGATGGTTCTAGTAAGACCACTGCCAAAGCATGGGTCTAGAAATTGGACAGTTATTTACAGATCAAACCTATGCCCGAAGAAGATGCTATTACATATGCAACATTACATTTGGAGGGCAACATGCATAAATGGTGGAGCAACGGTAAGGTTACATTGGGCCACAATCAGATCACTTCATATGTTGAGTTTACTGCCAGACTGATCGATATATTTGACAAGAAAGATCCAGAACTATGGTTTAAGGAGTTGGCACAACTCAGATAGGTTGGATCAGTGGACTCATACATCTCAAAGTTTTAGGACCTATCTTTTATGGTCCCAGACATCTCAGAGCGTAGGTTGGTCATATTATTCATAGATGGATTATCAAATCCCTTATGTGGTTGGGTTAAGGGATTAGACCCCGCATCACTTCAAGAGGCCATGAAAAAGGCATGTGAGATGGAGTCCTCTGTATGGAGGAATAAATTTCAGCCTAAAGATTTTCAACACGAGAGGGACAAGGAGAGAGATATGAAACCTTTTTAGAAGGACATAAGCCAACCTAAAGAGAAAACAAACAGGTTAACTGATGACCAGTTGAATGAGTATAGGAGGAAAAAAAATTGCTTTCATTGCAAGGAACCATGGGACCCTTCACATAGATGCCCTAATAAGGCAAAAGCAAAGTTAATCAAGTACTATTCAGCAGAGGAGTCACAGTTGGAGGCATCAGACCAGCCATCAAATGGAGAGGATAGTGGAGATGAGAAAGCCTCTCAGCATAGTAATGACAGTGATGGGACATTGGCACAACTTTCTAGTTTTTAGAAAGTTGGTTCCTTCATAGTGAGAGGAGTCCTTGGTGGATAGTGCATCATCACCCTAATTGCACAGGTGCTACACACAATTTCATTGATGAGAGGTTGGTGGCTAAATGAGGACTGAAGGTAGAGGAGTTTGAAGGCTTCAAGGTAATGGTAGTTGACAGATTCAAACTCACATGCAACAAAAGATTTTAGGTTTGAGCATTGTGATGGGAGAGTATGAACTTGTAGATGACTGGCATTGGAGACACATATGTTGTTCTGGGCATGCATTAGATGATACAACTTGGTGAGTTCACTATGAATCTGAATAAAATGGAAATGACGTTCAAGTCCAAGGGGAAGAAAATAGTTCTCAGGGGATTATCATGTGATAAGTCGATGTTTCTAATTAAAGATTGGAAGACTCTCCTTACCTTTTTATTACTTAGTCAAATTTTGTGCTAAGAGGAAGAAGACAAAATAAGAATAAAATAGAATAAGGCCAAAGACAAAGATGACATGGCACTAAAGACAAAATCTATATGACAAATAAGATAAGACAAGAACAAGAAAAGACAAATCATTATAGAGATCCCTGATCCATGAAGCACCAATCCTCATAAGGAGATTAATTAAAAGATAAACCCACAATTATGAAAGGGCATGAGATCTCCAAAACAATGTGATTGTTGGTATAACACCCCATTCAGGGCTTTAAAAAGGCAGTCACGGTGAGATCAAGGCATCATCGAAGAAGCATCTTATTCCTTATTACCAGTTGGAGCAAATATATATATATATATATATACAAGAACTACAAATTTTCTAGCATTGGTGTCATATAGTCCATTGGAGATCAGGCAGTTACCCAATCAAAGGTATGATCTATCAATTGTCCATTATGAGTTATATGCTATGTATGCTATTAGAATCTAATTTGTGTTGCATTGAAGAACTATATGATATGAGTATCATTGCATGATGTTTGCATTTCAATCTGTATAATAATCTGCATCTGATATTTGTATGGAATCTTTCACCAATCAATATACTTTAGTATAGTTCAATAAATGAATTGTTGCATTTAATTGTTCATAACATAACAGTTTGCATAAATTGGAATGCACATTATCTCTGTATAACATAATCAGATTTATATGATGTACTTACTATGGTAAGTTCTAAGCAAGTCGATAGATCTACATTAGAATTGTTCAAGATATGTATTAGTAGTAGGCATTACATTACTTTATATTCTAAATTTTAGCTCATTGCATATGATAGCTTGTAGTATGAATGATCCTCATTATTGCTTATATATATAAAAGAAATAAGTGATCATATATACATTTAGGAATGAATGATTGTTACAAATGAATGAATATATACGTCAATCGATCATTATATTGGATGTTTAAATGAAAGATGTTCAAGCATTAAGATGAATGTATGGCCATCATGATGTAAAGGCAAGAATGATATAATTATGAAGCACTATGTATAAATATTGATGATGATTTGGAAATCATAGTTTCATGCCATATTCGAAAGGAGAATTAAGCCTCATCCTTAATCATCTCGCCAATCTATGGGTATGGGGTTAAGTTAAGGGTGTGATTTAGACCTAGGTGACCCTCAAGAAGATGAAGTACCTCTGGGTGTGAGGTGAAGTCTCTTGGGCCAAGTGTCGAAGTACCTCCGAGTGTGAGGTGAAGCCTTGGGCCTATGGTATGATGAGCTCATCAATGTTAAATGTGCCCTATGGTGGGTAACTCTCAAATGAATGAAGTATGCTTGGGTGTAGCATAAAGTCCTTTGAGCCGAATGGTGAAGTACCTCAAGTGTAGTGTGAAGCCATCGAGCCTCCGTATGGGATGGTTAATGGAACCTTAACAAACCATGCTCATGGAATTAGGGATCGATTAATGATCGAGTGACTCACGATTCTCTCTAGGATAGAACATGAAGTCTATGAATATGGAATAACTATGTTCATGAAATCATGTGATTTTGATTAGAAGATTATAACGCTTAAAGATAAATGCGGAAAGAATATGGATTAATATTTTACTAGTGAGTTCTAATTATGATATAAAAAGGAAAAACTGAATACTAATGTTTCCTTTTTGTAAGTTGAAATTGTACAAGGTTGTGAACAATTTGAGCTTACTAGGAGGGGACATTACAAGTGGTATCAAAGCTATCGTCCTGCCATCATCTGAAGTAAATTGATACAACATTATACAAGACACTCCCCATGAAACAACAACAATAACATGGAAGTAATTAATGAATTGAAGGCCTTTATGGAAATGACAACCAAAGCCATGATGGATCAAAACCAAGCTATGGTGGAACAAACCAAGGCTATGATGGAACAAAATGAAAGATCAAACCAAGCACTTCATAAAACATTACAAAGTATGGGACATCCAAAAACTCATTCATCCAATGAAAAAGAAGTGGGATCCAACCACTCCAAAAATAGCAATACATCATCAATCCCAAAGGTTCCTATACCCTCCTTTCTTCCCGAAGAGGAAACATCAAGAATGGAAGAATCTACCTCAAATTCAATGAGTACGAATAATATTGCACGAGCCTATGCAAGTTTGGAACCCGAAGTAAGAAGGGTAGTATCATTTAATGACTACAACAATTCAAGAAGAAATGAGAAAGCCAAGAAAGAAAGAAGACCTATGAACAAAGATTTGAAGCACAAAGCAAACAAGGTCCATCTACCAAATTTTGATGGCTCAAGTAAGATCTTTGCCCATGCCTGGCTAGAAAAGCTTAGTGATTACTTCCACCTAAGTCCCATGACCAAGAAGGACACCTTGCAATTCACCATCCTACATTTGGAAGGGCTAGCATACAAATGGTGGCACCACAGGAAGCACACCCTAGGCCACAAAAACATCACATCCTATGAAGAGTTCTCACGAAAGTTCATTAAGAGATTTGATAGGAGGCACCCACAAGAGGCCTTTAAGGATCTTACACATCTCAAACAGTGTGGAACGGTGGAAGACTACATCCATGAATTTGAGAAGCTTTCTGTTAGGGTCTCTAGAGTCGAAGAAGATCGACTCACATTCTTGTTTGTGGAAGGATTGGATTATTCTCTAAGGAACTTTGTAAATGCTTTCAAACCTACCACTTTAGAAGATGCCATAGATATGGCCCTTAGGTTAGAGAAAGATAAGAAACATAAACCATATACCAAACCTCTCCCTAACAAGGATAAATTCAAAAAACCCTACCAAAAGAATGAAGGACAAGGCAACAACCCATGCCACAAATGTGGTGAACCTTGGAAACAGGGACATGTATGCCTAAGAGATGAATTAAGAGAAAAGGGCCTTTGTTTTGATTGCAAAGAAGCATGGAAACTAGGACACAAGTGTAAAGACCCCGCAAAGGGAAACATGTGTTTTAAATGTAATGAGAAATGGGAAATCGGGCATAAATGTGGGAAAAGAGCTCAAGCGCACAATATAGAAATCATATCCAACAAAGAAATTTAGGAAGAAAGTGAAGTAACTTCAAGTAAAAGAAGGAAAGAAAATTGATCTTAGAAGAAGTAGGAATTACTTGAGGACAAGCAATTTTAAGAGGGAAGGCCTGTGATAAGTCAATGTTTCTAATTAAAGATTGGAAGACTCTCCTTACCTTTTTATTACTTGGTCAAATTTTGTGCTAAGAGGAAGAAGACAAAATAAGAATAAAACAGAATAAGGCCAAAGACAAAGTTGACATGGCACTAAAGACAAAATATATAAGACAAGAACAAGAAAAGATAAATCATTATAGAGACCCCTGATCCATGAAGTGTCGATCCTTATAAGGAGATTAATTAAAGGGTAAACCCACGATTATGAAAGGGCATGAGATCTCCAAAACAATGTGACTGTTGGCATAACACCCCATTCGGGGCTTTAAAAAGGCAGCCACGGTGAGATCAAGGCATTATCGAAGAAGCATCTTATTCCTTATTACCATTCAGAGCAGATATATATATATACAAGAACTATGAATTTGCTAGCATTCGTGTCATATAGTCCATTGGAGATCAGACATTTACCCAATCAAAGATATGATCTATCAATTGTCCATTATGAGTTATATGCTATGTATGCTGTTAGAATCTGATCTGTGTTGCATTGAAGAACTATATGATATGAGTATCATTGCATGATGTTTGCATTTCAATCTGTATAATAATTTGCATCTGATATTTTTATGGAATCTTTCACCAATCGATATATTGTAGTATAGTTCAATAAATGAATGGTTGCATTTAATTGTTCATAACATAATAGTCTGCATAAATTGGAATGTACATTATTTTTGTATAACATAATCAAATTTATATGATGTACTTACCATGATAAGTTCTGAACAAGTCTATAGATCTGCATTAGAATTGTTCAAGATATGTGTTAGTAGTAGACATTACATTACTTTATATTCTAAACTTTAGCTCATTGCATATGACATGTAGTATGAATGATCCTCATTATTGCTTATATATATAAAGGAAATAAATGATCATATATACATTTAGGAATGAATGATTGTTACAAATGAATGAATATATACATCAATCGATCATTATATTGGATGTTTAAATGAAAGATGTTCAAGCATTAAGATGAATGTATGGCCATCATGATGTAAAGGCCAAGAATGATATAATTATGAAGCACTATGTATAAATATTGATGATGATTTGGAAATCATAGTTTCATACCTTATCCGAAAGGAGAATTAAGCCTCATCCTTAATCATCTCGCCAATCTATGGGTATGGGGTTAAGTTAAGGGTGTGATTTGGACCTAGGTGACCCTCAAGAAGATGAAGTCTCTTGGGCCAAGTGTCAAAGTACCTCTGGGTGTGAGGTGAAGTCTTGGGCCTATGGTATGATGAGCTCATCAATGTTAAATGTGCCCTACAGTGGGTGACCATCAAATGGATGAAGTATGCTCAAGTGTAGCATGAAGTCCTTTGAGCCAAATGGTGAAGTACCTTGGGTGTAGTGTGAAGCCATCGAGCCTTTGTATGGGATGGTTAATGGCACCTTAACAAACCATACTCATGGAATTAGGGATCAATTAATGATAGGGCGACTCATGATTCTCTCTAGGATAGAACATGAAGTCTATGTATATGGAATAACTATGTTCATGAAATCATGTTATTTTTATTAGAAGATTATAATGCTTAAAGAAAAATGCGAAAAGAATAGGGATTAATATTTTACTAGTGAGTTCTAATTATGATATAAAAAAGAAAAACTAAATACTAATGTTTCCTTTTTGTAAGTTGAAATTGTGTAAGGTTGTGAACAATTTGAGCTTACTAGGAGGGCACATTACATATCAAATGGTGGACCATGAGTAGTTTCTCTCAAGAGGATGGAGAGAATTTTGCCACATGACCAAGTAGAGTGGGTAGCCGAATGTCTTATTATGCCAAAGTCTCCATAGTAGCCAAAAAACAACTATCACCCTGACATACAGAAGCTATTGACCAAGCACAACAAGGTGTTTGGTAGTATACCTCTAGGAGTGCCACCTAATAGAGGTATCGAGCATGTAATCAATCTTGAGGATGAGACTAATCCCTTAATGATCACACCCTATCGTCATCCTAAGAGGCTCAAGGATGAGATAGAGAAAACAATTAAGGATTTGTTAGAGATGGGACACATCCGCCCCAATAAGAGTCCCTTTGCTTTAGCAGTTGTATTGGTTAAGAAGAAATATGGGAGCATTAGGATGTGCATTGACTACAGGGCCTTAAATAAAAAGATAATTAAGAACAGGTATCCGATACCCCGCATAGATGAGTTGATTGATGAACTACATGGGGCTTGTTACTTTTCTAAGATAGATCTTAGATCAGGATACCATCAGATATGGATGAGGGAAGAAGATATAGAGAAAAGAGCCTTCCGATGTCACTATGACCACTTTGAGTTCTTAGTGATGCCGTTTGGATTAACTAATGCCCCTGTTACCTTCCAGAGTTGCATGAATCAGATTTTCAGAAAGCAGCTTAGGAAGTTTGTGTTAATTTTCTTTGATGCCATATTGATTTTCAGCAGGAGTTGGGATAAGCATGAGACACTTGGAGGAGGTACTGAGCATTTTGGAGAGTGAGTCCCTCTATGCCAAAGAGTCTAAATGTGACTTTGGCATGATAGAGCTTCTATATCTAGGACACATCATTAGTGCCGATGGTGTCAGAGTTGATCCAAAGAAGATTAAGGAAATAGTTGATTGGCCTCCACCAACAAACCTCACTTAGCTTAAGGGGTTCTTCAGGTTGTGTTGTTTTTGCAGGAGGTTTGTGAAAGGCTTCTCACAAACAGCTGCACCATTGACAGATTTGACTAAGGGAGTCTTTGTGTGGACCAATACAGCTCAGCAGTGCTTTGACCATTTCAAGCACTTGATGTCTACCTGCCCAGTGTTGGCAATCCCTGATTTCTCCAAGGCTTTTGAGCTAGATTGTGATGCTTTAGGAGAGGGGATAGGAGTAGTCTTAATGTAGGAGAAACACCCTATTATGTTTGAGAGTAGAAATCTTAGGGGTGTAATAAGGAGTTACTCGGTATATGACCAAGAAATGTTGGCCATCATGCATGCGTTGGCCAAGTTCAGGCCATATCTAGTTGGAGGGAAGTTTATTATAAAATAGATCACAACAATATCAAATACTTCATGAACCAAAAGAACTTGAACGACAGACAACAGAAGTGGGTCAGTAGGCTCTAGGCCTATGATTTTGACATTGAATATGCCAAGGGTAAGAAAAATATGGTTGCAGATGCATTATCTAGACAACCCCACTTGTGTTTGTTTGAAGAGATATCTGTTGATTAGAGGGAGATAATTTCAGTAGAGTATGAAAAGCACTCTTGGACATCAGGAGTCATTGAGGGCACTATATATGATGACAGGTACACTGTGGTGAAAGATTTGATTATGTATATAGATAGGATATTTTTAGTGCCTAACTCCCAGGTTAAGCATATGATTCTGAGGACTTTCTATGATGTGCCAATGGCTGGCCACCCTAGATTTTTCAAAATATACAGGCAAATTCATGAGATATTTACATGGAAAGGACTTAAAAATGAAGTCCTTAAGTATGTTCGAGAATGCCCCATATGTCTACAAAATAAAAATGAACATACTTATCCAACGGGTTTGTTACAGCCACTGCCTATTCTCAACCCAAAGTGGGATTACATCTCCATGGATTTTATTATAGGACTGCCAAAGGTTTAGAGGAAGGATTGCATATATGTGGTGGTTGACAAACTGACCAAATTTGCACACTTCTTTGACATTTCAGTGACATACACAGCTATTTAAGTTGTTGATTTATTCTTTTAGGAGATTTTCAGACTTCACGGGATACCCAAGGGGATAGTGAGTGACAGGGACAACAAGTTCCTGAGTTTGTTTTGGCAGGAGTTATTCAAATTGTGTGGCACTAAACTAACTCCCAGCACTAGTTACCACCCACAGACCGATGACCAAATAGAGATTGTGAACAAATGGGTGGGAGGGTATCTTCAAAATTATGTTTCGGGGCAGCAGAAGGCATGGATCAAATGGTTGCACTTGGGGGAGTATTTTTATAACATGACCTATCATATGTCGATCAGGATGACTCCATTCAGGGCACTGTATGGATATGATGCTCCATACTTTACAGATTTACTACTTGGTGACAGTTGAGTGCAAAAGGCAAAAGATCTATTGCAGGAGAGCTAGGACATAGTGAAAGAGCTCAAGGAGAATATACATTAGGCACATAATCAACATAAGCTCTATGCTGATCAACATATAGTAGAGAGGAGATTTGAGGTTGGCAACATGGTGTACTTGAGGCTCTAGCCCTACAGGCAGTCCACTCTAAAAAGGAGTGGAGTAGAGAAATTAAAACCCAGGTTCTATGGTCCGTTTAGAGTTGCCAGAAGAGTGGGAGAGGTGGCCTATGAACTTGAGTTGCCAGCTAACAGTAGAGTGCATAATGTATTCCATGTTTCCAGACTTAAAAAGGCACTTGGCCATAATGTGATTCCTTTAGCTAAGCTTCCACCATTGTATGAGGAGGGGAAGCTGATTTTGGTCCCAGAAGCTATCATAGACACACATGAGAGGAATCTAAGGAAACGAATCATCAGGGAGTACCTGGTGAAATGGAAGAACTTGCCAGTTGAGGATGCAACATGGGAGAGTGAGCAGATACTTTAGCATCCTAAGCTGAGTTTGCTTGAGGACAAGTAATCTTGGGGGGGCGGACTGTAATGTTCCCCATTTAGCCCAGTCAGAGAGTTGATGGAGATTATCCTATCATTGGACTCTCATAGGCTAATGGCAATGTTTAGGGGATCAATTTGGTGACTTACTATTTATAGTAAGTCGGGATAGAACACCTTGCTATGTATAGCAGGACAAATGTAGAGGACCATTGCACGAGATTTGTGGTTTTGAATAATCTAAAGCATTAATTGATGAAATATAAGTTAAAAAAAAGATTTAACTTATATTATTATAAGGAGTTAAAGTGACTTTAAGCTGTAATGCAATTTCACTTTATAAAAGCAAGTTATAACTTAAAGTGTCTTGCCTAGGAGATGGGCACCCATGGTGAAGAGGGGACATAAGGTGTGAATTAAAATAAAATAATATAATATTCACTTCTTAGGCATTGGAGAAGGGAGGCAAATAAAAGAAAAGAAATGAGAGTCATTTTCTTATGCTTGGATATTGATTTTACTATCATGTTTTGATATTCTCATGCATTTCTTGGAGCTTGGCTTTCAAGGGTTTGGATATTGACTTGCTAAGATGAAACCCTCTACAAGATCACCTTTCTTCGTGTGTGGAAGACCGCATCAGGAGAGGATATTTGGAGCTTCACATCAGGAGCTTCATTTGGGCTTTCAGTGGATTCATTTTGAAGAAGATTTGGGCTGGAAATGAACATATTCGATGAAGTTTGATTGTGTAGCTGATAACAAAGGATTACGAGACAGATTTATGCATCTTTGGACGAGTTTATTGCAGCCATAGGTATCCCTTAGCAGGGCATACTTCTGTACCTGCTGATCGTACCTCTTCTATAGGTCATACTACTAGTTGTGGTGTGTTGTGGGCATTTAATGGTCTATTAGTGCTTCATACCTGGTCGTTGGAGATTGAAGAGAGACTACAGTGATTTATAAGCATATTTCAGAGTTTTTTATATCATTTATTTGTTGTTATTACCCTCAGTTGGGCCATACAGGTTGAAGTAGGAAGTGGGTATTGTTGGCACTATTATTGCCTTTGTTTGCAGCTGCTATCATATTCAACAATGGCGCCTAGGGTCTGATTTGTTGCAGCAGTTTTGTTATTGTTGAAGAACCTTCATAGTACATTGATTATTTGGTGATTTCTCATTGCATTGCAAGTTGTCCAAGTATGGTAGCCAGACGAAGTTGAAGCTACCAACATGGGTATGTCACTGTAATTCATATTTTTCTATAATACAATCTAGGTCTTCATTGGTTTGTTCATATCTATTTTAGTTTTTTGGGGTTTGTTTATATGCTTTATATTTCATACATGCAATGCAAAAAATCTACATGCAAAAACATGCAATCAAACACTAAACCTTAAACCGTCATAAAAGAAAAAACTTGTCAAAGAACATACATATATTCGGGGGTGTATGTTACAAAGGCTGCATTGCAGCAAAGTTCCTGCCAAATGCTGACAGGAAGGTTTTATCCATGGCAGTTTATTTATAATATGCTCAGACACCTATACAACTAGGCTTGGTTGAGGCTATTATCTAGCCATAATCAAACTGTGTAGTTCAATCACAGACCAACTATTTTCATAAATATCTAAACAAAATTTAGAATCTAGAATTTGAATAAGCAACATAGAATTTAGAACAATGATTCAATATATTCAAATGATATATATCGGGGTATATATAATTAAAAGGATACTTGACTTGAGAAACAATTAAAAATTTCTAGATTTTTTAAAAATGCCCTTATTATAGTGCAACACCATTACACAACAAAATAAAAATTCTCAGCTTGAGAATAATGCATTCATTTGAAAATTAGGAGCCATTAGATGTGGATTGTAGTTGGGAAGCAACCATAGATTATATGCTAGGAACTTAGCTTGGTTGAGCCTACACCAGATGGAAATGCCTTTTAGCTTCTCATTATGCTTATTCATTTAAGGAAGTTCCATGTTTAAGGAAGTTCCACATTGTAAAGCACAATAGTACCATGGAAATCCAGATGGTCCATTATAGTCCTATGTAGAAGTACACCCCCTGCAGCTGAAACCAAATCTTGTAGGTAGCCTTTTAAAGTGGTAGCAAACTCACCATGAAGATAAAAGCTTGGCATTTCAAATAGTTTTGGTTCCTGAACATCAAGAAGTCAAACGTAATAAATTCTTAACAAATATTTTTAGCTATTATTATAGACTAATTAATTTTGATCAATATGAAAATCTAAAATTAATATTTATGCTTTTTCTAGCAAAAGAGATTTTAAAAGTAATGGTGTAAATTTATTTTACATAGCTTCATGATTTTTTCATAATCCATGAAAGTTTGGAATAAAGTTTGTCACAAAATCAGATTGCAAAGAGATTATAACACTCACAGGGCAGTTCTATGTTGGCAAGGTAGTTTTGTAGAACAACGGATTTGAGAGAGTTCAAATGGCAAACCTAGGTAGTAGCAAATAGGTACCCAGTCAATATGGTGGTTCTATGTTGGTAGGGCAATTTTGTAGAATAGGGGATTTTATAGAGTTAATATAGAAAACCCAAGTAGTGGCAAATAGGTACCCAATCAATAGAGGCTTCATCTTACCAATGTGAGACAACGTTTGAGACCCATCCCACCATTATGAGACTGGCACCACTATGATGTTTAAAGGCCTGCATTGAATATCAAATGGCACACCAAGTTAAAAACTATAATTTGAGAATGGTATGTGATGGGCCCTGCCAACTAGTCCCCATTTGTAATACCCCAATTGCCATTCTTGAACCCCCTTGTAGTGATATTTTTGTGCTAATAAAATAAGAGAGATAATGGTAAGAATCCAAAATAAGAATATAGTAGATCCAAAATGTTGATGAAGGCAAATGGTCAAAAATTTCAATAACTTAAAATAAAAAGGTCGACTTAATTCAAGAGACCAATCTTGAAATACAAAAAACCAAGCAACAAAATTGCATAAGTGATGATTGAGAAAACTTCCTGTGGAGATTGGTTATTTGAAAAGCCTAACATACCTTGATTTATCCAATAATCATTTTAGTGGGAAGGTGCCTGATTCCTTAGCCAACCTCCATATGAATTTATTTAATCTATCCAGGAACCAACTCTATCCTTGCATGTTCCATATCACAAGCATTGTAAAAATCACTCCTTCCAACCATAATGCATACAATGGTTTTGATTCAATTTGGAAACTTGAGTGTTGATACTGGAATGATAGAAATACTTCTTGTAGAAGCATCCCAACCCAACAACCAAAATTATTGCTGCAAAGGAAAGGATAACACAAAGTATCCCCATCTCCAAATCAATAATATATCAGAGAAATCTTAGGCATATTTCTCAAATTGAAACTAATACTTGGCCATATTTTCTACATGCACATTACCTTTACATGCAGGATGCCTGTCAATAAAACCCCACTCCACAACAAATTTGAGGTTATTGAATGTAGAAAAATTTAGAATGTCTTCAGAGTTTTTTCAGGCCACGTGTCAGATAATTTAGCCTTATTGTAGCTCATAACTCCCACCTTTTCTCTGACAACCTGTAAACAATAAATTTAGGCCCAATGAAACAGTCAAAAAATAACTTTTATAATTTCTGGCTCTAAAAAACGTGCATTTTTCTTGCACAAACACTAGCATAAAAATATTTTTTGGAGAATCTAAATTTTGATTGGTCACAATTAATCACTTGTTAAAATCTGCCCTTCCGCTAGAGTTCCATGGAAGGAACTAATAAACATGTTCCATGCTATATACAACTACAACGCCTCCTTTGAAATACAGTAGGGGTTCCTAAAGGAGGTTGAGTGGCTCTTCACTTTAGTGTTGATAATACAAGAGTGTAGTTCATGCACTGCCATTTGGTTCTCAATGGAAATAGGAAATCTCAATCCCTTCCACCACCTCCAAAAGAGCTTGGACCCTCCTATTGATCAATGTGCTCACACTCCTTGCTATGTATTTTAGCCATTACTAGAACAAAAAATGAAAGAGCAGAGACTTTCATTTCTGATCGTGATTACCTTCATGTAATCACCATTAGATTCCATTATTTGGTAATAGACCATTCTATCGAGATCCATTCTTGATGGATTCACAACTATGATTAGCTCTAGTTCATGAGTCAAATACAATACTTCTCATCAAGGCCCCTTAGCTTGCAAGATATTAGAAACTATCATATGTTTATCACTAAGTCTCCCTCCAACTAAACCTCTCAATGGATTAAAAACTCATTTATAGACATTACAATATTAATCATGGAGTTGTTCTTGTTACAAATTACTTAGTTCCAAATAGTTTATAATAGTCATTTATAATTTATCTTTGTTACGTAAGCATAGTTTGTGACCCTCAAGCACTTTGAGAGGATTGATCATTACCACCCTGGGTCCAGACCCTAAAGAGTATTCTAATCAAGCACATGAGAAAATTCAAACACACATTTTAAAATATGAAACATGAAAAATGTTATGCAGTGGAGCAAGAGCAACAGTAAAGCAAGTTTGTAAGCAACTAGGTTAACTACTTCAGAACTTCAAATAGACCCACATATCTGGGAGAAAGCTTGACTGATTTCCTAAACTTGATAGAACTTTTGTGAGGTTTGTCTCTAAGTAAAACTTTATTCCAAACAACAAATTGTCACAGAGTTTGTTCTGCATCAACATAACTCTTCTGCCTGTCGTTGGCTTCAACCAACCTTTGTTTAATTAACTTAATTTGTTCCTCCATTTTTGTCAACATATCTGGCCCTATGCACACTCTATCTTCTAGTTTGTCCCAATTGATAGGTGTTTTGCACTTCCGACTGTATAGCGCCCCAAAAGGAGCTATTTTAATAGAAGAATGGTAGGAATTATTGTAAGAAAATTCCACAAGTGGTGGATATTCTTCCCAATTGTATTGTTGATCCATATAGTACATATTCAACAAATCCCCTAATACTTGGTTTACTCTTTCTGTCTGACCATCAATTTCAAGATGATAAGCTGAATTAATGTTCAGTTGCTCATTCCTAAAGCTGAAAATAAGGTTTGCCAAAATTTTGATGTCATCCATACGTCTCTATTTGAGATAATCTTCTTAGGAACCCCATGCAACCAAAAGATTTCTTGAACAAATCTTCTAGTTAGCACTGGAGCTCCATTGGTTAGATTTCCTATAATGAAATGAGCAACTTTGGTGATTTTACCCACCACCAATTTATCATATCATGACGATTCTTCGCTTTAGGAAGCCCCTGGATAAAATCCATGCTTATGACCTGCTAATTCCATTCAGGAACATCATGTAGATACAATAATCCTATAGGGTGTTGGT
Source organism: Cunninghamia lanceolata (assembly GCA_027924645.1). Lineage (NCBI taxonomy): Eukaryota > Viridiplantae > Streptophyta > Pinopsida > Cupressales > Cupressaceae > Cunninghamia > Cunninghamia lanceolata. Next base: position 4,093,454 of record BSBN01000026.1, on the reverse strand, counting down.
GTTCATCCTTGACTCACTGACATTCCAAACATCTAGCCACAAAATTTGTGGCATCCTGCTTCATGCCCTTCTAGAAGTAAAGTGGTTTCAGATCAGCTAACAACTTAGTTAATCCTAGATGTCTAGAATAAGGGGTACAATGAGCTTCCTTTAAAACAAAAATCCTTAGGCCACCTTGACTTGGCACATAAATTATGCCCTTGTATCTTAACAATCTATTGGACTCAAATCGATATCCATCATACCTAGGATCTTGAGGGTTTTAAGAAAGATCCTTTTTGACTTGGTCATAGAATTCATCACCAAGAGAGTTTCTCAAGACTTTCTCTTGAAAAGTTGTGTGAACAGTGGCTATTGTTGCAATATGTTACCTTTGACTAAGGGCATCTGCTACGTGATTTTCTTTCCCCTTCATGTAACAAATGTCAAAGTTGTAGTCAACTAACAATTCCAACCATCGCCTTTGACATGCATTCAGATTGGATTGCGAGAAGATATACTTAATTATTCGACTTGAGTTCAACGGGGTTTCCCCAACAAATAGTGTCTCCACACCTACTAGGCATGCACAATTGTTGCGAGTTCTAAGTCATGTGGAGCATAGTTCAACTCATATTAGCCAAGAAACTACATATTTTGTAGATAATATTCAAGAGGTACATCAACAAGTTAGGTTCAAATTGCAGTCCATGAATGAGCAATATAAGAAGAGTGTTGATTTGCATTAGAGAAGAAAAGTCTTTCAAGGAGAAATGGTCATGGTAAATTTGCACAAGATATTCCTGAGGTGCCTACAACAAGTTAAATCACAAGAAAATCAGGCCTTGCCAAATTATGCAGAGGATAAATGAGAATGCCTACCTAATTGACTTGCCAGAAGACTTGGACATTAGTCCTATCTTTAATGTCACTGACCTTTATTCATATTCAACTGGGGCAAATGATGTTTAGATGGAAGATGAACAAAATGACAAGGAAAACAACAATTGGACCAAGCACTTGCCGGAGAATTAAAAAACGCAAGTTGAACAAGTGTTAGATACCAAATTGGTGGCCACATGATCCATGCCATATAAATTGTTTTTTGTTAAATGGGAAGGCCTGTCATATTCTTACAACTCTTGGATCATAGAAGCTAACTTGCTTAAGTATAGTCGAACAACTTCACCCTATGAACCATAACCAGGAGGTTCAAATTTTCTAAGAGAAGGGGAGGATCATGCAAAGCATCTCCCTTAAACTTTCTCCTTTCTACGTCTTGTCAATTGAGTGTTGTTTAGTCATTATAGGACCTTGTTTTACTAATAATAGTATATTATTAGGCAATTTTGTTAATGTCTAGTTTTTAATTAACAGCAGTTAACATCTTTCTATTTTTAGATTGAAAAATAAAAGTGGGAGTGAATAATTGGAATGGAATGGAATGGATCTTTTATTTTTTTATAGTCTACGATGTCGGGCGGCCTGATTTCGGGTCTATCACGTGGCTTATAACATATGAGACTACCTCATACTCCCAGCATGCAAGAGGCACCTAACTGTGCTTCTAATATGAGGCATACATACCCTACCCCCGGCAGGATTTGAACTTGTGACATCTCTTTTAAGAGGGCATTAGACATTTGGGACGGATAGGTTTTTAAATAAGTTTTTAGTTTTGGTGGAGGTAGTTAGAGGCAGAATCGTAAGTAGTGATAGAATTCAGAAGAAACATTACTCTAAGAACAGGGGCTGAATACTATGAAGACAAAGTTTCCACATGCTATGTCTATTTTGGTAGTTTCTGAGTATCATAACAATATAAAATAGCTTAGCATATTTCATATGCTTACAAAATGGTTGTATTTGTGCCTTTTTAGTTCTCTGCTATTGATATTGTTCACATTCACAAATTAAAACAGAACAGAGTATTTTTTTTTAGTTTTATCTGCAGGTTCAAGGAACAGAACTGCATCAACTAACCCTGGACTTCCCCTTTGCAATACATGGGCGTAGACCCCTTTCGTTTCTCTAGGCTAGACTTAGAATGCAGGATGGACAAGCTCCTACCACTGTGCTTTAGAGAACTATGAAACCCCCTCAAGGGCAGGGCATAGGTAACAGGGATCTAGGGCACACTTTAATTTAGTTAGGGGAAGGAGGAAATATAGCATTAGAAAACCTTGTAAGCTGGATGCGGACTCCTTATAAAGTTTGTCTCTTATTTCGTTCTGGTCTGGGAGAAATTAGAACAGCGAAGCTCCAACAAAAAGAATGCGAACCACATTAAAATTTGCCTTATTCTACTTTCGGGAGACATTTGGTCATTGAAGGTAAACTCCAACAACTCATTAACACATAATTCTTTGGGGTCCATGGGTGCGCTTTAATAAGCTTGTGAACGTTACACAGTAGGAATAAATAAAAACTTTGGAGTTCAGGGAAAGCCAAGATCAATAACAGACAGAAAATAACCATTCAATATTTAATTAGTGGGGTGCTTGGCTTTGGGAGCGAAAATGTTATACGGATGCAGGAATGACCACGAGTTTCAACCTTCCGCAGGTTTGTGGGGAAGACGAGGAAGCAAGAACAATAAAATTTGGATGCTTAGAGGTCCACACATATAGCGGGTTTGGGCTCAGAGAAGGTCTGGACAATACAAGGAACAAGAACAGGATGCAAAATGGTGAAGAAACTTGATTTTACAAAGTTTGGATCCAGTACTAAGCTGCCATACTCACTTAGGCCGAGGGAAACCATCACAACATGGGTATAATGCACAGGCAACATATGTAATCTGACAACCATGGCAAATGGGAAGGTCAATTTTTAATGAAGCCTATCGAACTAGATGTCAAATCGGCAATCAGGAATAGGTCGAATTAGGAACGGGTTGAACAGGATGACATGGGTTATGCATTTTGGGGGTCATATCCAACCCTCCACACTCATAAAAATAACAACACAAATGGAAAAACTAAAAATGCTTCTATTTACAGCTATTAAATCCCTGTTACAGTCGTCTGTTCTATAATCTATGTCTACTCCATCTTCTATTTCTATATTTGTTTCTCTTCTATATCTAATTTGGTTACATCATCATATTGTGAATTATGTTATTATTGAAGATTTTTGGAGGTTTGCACCTGTGAAGTGGCTTATTATAGAGTATTATCAAATATTTACACAGTTCCTATTATATTCTTCTCTTCTGCAAGTAATTTCATTCCAGACCATATTGATAATGCCGAATTATCCTCTTTACCAAATGTTTTATAAAGTGACATGGAGATTTCTATTACATTGCGACTGAGACAACTCTTCAATACTGCTATAGAAGGTCCATAGGCTAATATTTAGTAAAGGTTGTGCAGACTCATAGTAGCTACACAAATTTGATGCAACTGATGTAATGTAAGACATATTTTGTTAGATTTCAAATGCTGAATTAAAGGGTATATGCAATTATACCATATCTGATTATAGGACTGAATGAATTCTGCAAGTAGCTCCATGATCCATCGTTTATTTAACTGTTCCAAATTATTCAGACAATTCAAAAAATGGATGATCTTTAAATTCTTATTCAAGATTTCTCCTCTCTGGACATGAATATATCATCCTTGATATGACATCTAGATCAATCTCACATTTTTGAGCTCAGAGATTAATGAATAATAGGGAAGAAAAGGAAAACAATTCTTAAACTTCTGCACAATATGACAGAAAGTGCTGTAAATAGGACAATATATTACACATTTTGCAATATTTCAGTAAGTATATATAGACAGCATTATACTTTCTCAAACTAGTATAATGAATACACATGAATTGCAACAGCTTACAAGCTCAGAGAAATAGAATTTAACTTAAGGTGGATTTGACATGAAAGAAGACTAGGCTGTGATGGAAGACACACTTGAAACTAGGAAATAAAAAGGACTAAAACTTCTTAATTGAACTTACAAATATCTAAAATGTAGAACTTTGACTATCAGATGCCAATGTTTCTATGGGATTGGTATTGTGCAGGAGGTCTGATATGGTAGATGTTAAATTGGAAGCAGCTGCACCTCCCATGAAAGATGTCTTGAGGCTCTCCAAGGCTTTGGCTACATCTCTGAGGGAAGGTCGTTCTCTTGGTGATTCACGAGTACAAAGCAAACCAACATGAATGAAAGAAAGAAGACATCTATTGTCTTCCATGTTTTCATTCACATCTCTCAATAGCCCACTATCAACAATATCTGCCAGTCTGTTTGGAAAAGCTGACCTCACCCAGTTTTGCAGGTTCATGTCTCCCACAAACATGTCATCACTTGGCCTCTTCCTTGTAACCATCTCTAAAATTAGAATTCCATAACTATAAACATCTCCCTTTATAGAAACATTTCCGCCCAATCCATACTCTGCAAACAATTTTATTCATGAAATTCTTAAAAAGCTATTAAAAGAAATGGTAACACAAATATAAAGAAAACTAAAAAAAAAATACCTGGAGCAATATAGCCAATAGATCCTCTGAGTGCAAATGTTATTGTGCTCAGCGAATCTATGGAGTTTGTAGTAATTAAACGGGATATACCAAAATCAGTCACAAGGGCTGTCATGTTGGTGTCTAGGAGCACATTGCTAGGTTTTAAATCACAGTCCACAAGTTGCAAAGGACAATCATGATGTAAATATTCCAAGCCATGGGCTACATCTACAGCAATGCTCAAACACTCACTCAATCCCAATTGACAAATGTTCTGATCATCTCTGTCAGGGTGCAAAAGTTTCTCCAAGCTCCCATTAGATGCAAATTGAAGAACCAAACCTTTGAAGCCAGGGTAAGAAAATGCACTTATGATTTTGATGAGGTTACGGTGCCGAATCCTCCCTAACACTTTGCACTCTGTGTTAAAACTCTTATGAGCTTCTTCATTTTGCAAATTAAGAGCCTTGATGGCAACTATCTTACCATCCCTCAAAATGCCTTTGTAGACGGATCCAAAGTTACCCACTCCAAGCAAGTTTGACTCATCAAATCCACCTGTTGCAATGACAAGATCTTGATAAGAAAATTTTGGATAGCTGAGCCTTAGAAAAATGAAGTTTGAGGGCCGGACTAGTTGTCTTGAGAGTTTTGGCCTCCATAGTATTCCTATAATGAAGAAGCATAATATAAATGCAATGATTCCAACAACGGATAAGAGTATTTTTTTGAGCAGGGAATGTTTTTCCTGGGTCTGATTTGAGCGTGGAGGCAATGAATAATTTGTTGGGCTACATAGGCCGAGGTTCCCCATAAGCAATGTTACAACAGTTCTATTTGGAAATAACCCTCCTTCTGGGATCTGCCCTGACAAATTATTGAAAGAAAGATCCATTTCTTGGAGATTTTTTAATTTGGAGAGTGAATCTGGTATTGGACCTTCAAAGGCGTTGTGAGACAGATTTAGATGCTCTAATGCTGTGCAGACTCCTAGAAAAGTTGGAATCACCCCAGTAAGTCGATTTCCAGATATATCTATTGCTTGAGCCATTACAATTTTACTCATCGCCTGTGGCAACGACCCTTGCAGAGAATTCCATGAAAGATTGAGGTAGAATTGCAGGTTTGTAAGGCTGGCAATGACTTCACGAGGTATCCCTCCCCCTAGTTTATTGTAAGACAAGTCAAGGAGCTCCAAATTCTGACATCCCTTTAAACTAACAGGGATCTCCCCTGATAACTTGTTGTGCTGAAGTAAAAGACGTCTTAGCTGCTGGGGGCGACAAAGAGAATCTGGTATTTTTCCAGATAACTGGTTGTGACTAAGATTTAAGAGTCCGAGATGTTGCATTTGACCTATCTCACTTGGAATGCTTCCTTCTAATTTATTCCCACCCAAATACAACCTTTCCAACTGACGTAATCTTTTAATTCTAGATGGAATATTGCCGCTGAAAAGATTATTGCTTAAATGTAAGTCGGTTAAGTTTGTCAGATGTGAGAGTTGGCCGAGTTGAGGTGGGATGGTCCCAGCGAGGATATTGTAGGAGAGATCTATGGATCGAAGAGAGGAGAGGTTCCCGAGTAGAGGAGAAATGGTGCCGTCTAAACTCATTTCGGTTAAATCGAGGGCTATAACAGAGTGAGAAGAGGAATCGCAGGTAAGGGCAGACCAGTTGCAGAGGGGGTGAAGTGGAGTCCAGTCGGGCAGAGAAGTGGCGTTGGTGGAAATGGCAGCTTTGAATCGCAAGAGCAATTGTTGTTGTTGTTGTTGTTGTTGAGAGAGATCATTGAAAGTGTGAGGAAGAGCGGAGACTGAAAAGATGGAAAGCATTAAAGGTAACAACAAAAGAGCAGCCATGGCAGACCAAACTAGGGCAGGGGGAAACACACAAGGCAAGTTAGGGAAATCAGAATTGAGATGGACGAATAAATAAGTAAGGGAAATCACTGGCTGTAAATTACTAGAGGCACCCGGTGTTGTTCAATTCCAGGGTAGACTGATTTTAAAATTAATTTAGCTTGAAGTGCATAAATTAATTTAGTTTTAGGGTTGTGATTTAATTAATTATGTTATGTATGCGTGACCTTTCTAATATGTATTTGTATTAAATAATATTATTATTGTGTGGAAAATATCATTTAAAGAAAAGTCTGTTTAAAGAAATGTTACGATGGAGAGTGGTTCTCTTTCTTTATGAACATGACCATCTAAGCATTTCTTTTCTCATGTGACCATCTAATTATTGGGATAGTAAATTATTGTTTAATAGAATATTTTATTATTATTTGGGAATTATGTTTTTAATTTTTTTTCCTTTATCTTGTGTTAATAAATTACAAATTATAATGAATATAAAGGAAGATGTCTTTGTAATGAAAAAAAATAAATTAAGTTTTTATGTTAATTTCACATTAATTTTAAAAAATTAATACATTGGACAGCTATTTTTTAAAGAATATCTATTAATTTTTATATAGTGTTGAATTAACTAAAAAATATATTTATTTTTAAAAGGATGATTATTTTTTAATTGACATTATATTTAAGTGAAGGAAAGTCCATTACATTAAATAAAAGTTTTTTAGTTTTCAAAGAACATTTATTAACCTCAAGAAAAAATATTTTCCATATCCAATAAATATATATATTTTTTATTTTTTATTTTTGCTTGTTTGTTGTTGTCCCCCCCCTCCTCTTATTTAAGTGAATAATAAATAAATAAGTGCTAAGTTCATATTTTAGTTTTCTCAACAAAAAATAAAATAAAAAAGTTTGCACATTGAACAAAAAAATTATTCCTCAAATTGACAATTATTTCTTCTATATTGTCATTTATTTTAAATTCATTCTTAAATTAATATATTTTTGTAATAGGTAATGACGAATGAGCTCCTAATGAAAATCACGACCTACACATCTAAAATATCAAAAGGTGGTTATTAGATACATAGCGTTTTGCAATTCCATATGAATTGTTTCTTATTTATGTTATTTTAATCATTTAAGTATCAATTGGCTAAAAGAAGTAGGTAACATGTGACCACTAATCCCTTTATACCTTCTCATTTGTATCCTCCACACAAACAATAAAGAAGTGAACATCTCAACACATTTAGTCATATACATTTTTTTTGGGAAACCCTTCTAATATGTGCATGCTTACATGTTATTATTCTATTAACATTATGTCAAAATTTTATTTCTATGAACGTTTGAGATAGACAACATGAATATCCATGAATAATGCTAATGATATTGAAGAAAAATGAGTTTTTAATAAACCAAGATGCATTGGATGAATAGATGCAATGGACTTTCAAGCTAGCGTTACATTAAAGATATGAATTGGGATACATGTGGGGATAGTCATCCTCATTTCATGGATATTGAAGGAGTGGCCCCCCAAATAATTTATAAATGTTCATTTCTTTTCATGTACAACTAATGTTTTGGTGATAAATGGATTATTTTTTCTTATATTTATTTTTTCTAGGCTAAAACAAGTCGAATACATGTGACCACTTATCTCTTTAGTCAACCTCCAGTGTATCCTTCAATATGACAATAAAGGTGTCAACATGACCTTAGAGAATCAAAGGATTTATTCAAACCCATTTCTTTTTAATGAGACCTATCTAATATGTAGATTTTTTTCTAAGAAGGCCATGTGACAAATGGTATGAATATCCTAAATATAGTTAATGATATTGTAGGGAAAATGAGTTTGTTCAACCTAGTATTATATTGAAGATAAGAAGTGGTGTTCATGTAGGAATAGTTATTCTCCTTTTATGGATAATAAATGAGTGAACCTATAAAAGAAGTTATACATGTCCATTTCTTGTGTGATCATTTTTTTTGTGATAAAGAGTAATGAGTAAATAATTAAGCTAATGATATAGAAAAGAAGATGACTTCCTAAAATTACAAATTTAGTTGAATGGATGGAAGCAAATTGAGCTTTGAAATGTTATTGAGTTAGAATAAAATATTTTTTAAACCTAGGTTTAGCATTTTTTTGATGTGGTGTTGCACTAACTAATGAAAAATTTACCACATTAAATAAAAAATATTATCATTTTTATCTATCTCTTATGGTGTGGCTTTGTATTAAGTGCAAAAAATCTATCACATTAGATAAGAAATTTATTCTTCAAAGAAATGTTTCCCCACTATGTGATTTTGTAGTGGTGAAAATTGCATACTTGTGCCCTTTTCCATTATTTTTTGGGATCATTTTAACTAGGGTGTCACAACTATAATAACTAGCTTACAAGGGAAGAAAGAAGAAAAAACATGCTACCCCCCCATAACAGTGTAGCAACCAGGAGCTCTTCCAAGGCTGATTTTGGAACAGAAAAGAGGAGGCCAGGGAGACCTTCAGCAAGTGCTATTAGAGAAAGAGATAGTAACAAGGAGATAGTAGGAGGGATGCAAAAAACCCTCATGGACCTGTGCTCCAAGAGCACAAACTCTGGTTTATCATGAAGATCCTTTCTTGGAATATAAGGGGGTTAAATAATAGTCACAAACATGGCCTCTTGTCTAACTTAATCCGAGATCTTAAGCCGAATATTCTGCTTATTCAAGAAACCAAAATGCAGACTGAGAAACTGGACTTAATCAAGAACAGATTCTTTGCTGACTGCGGCTTTCAAGGAAGTAACTCTGAGGGAACCTCTGGTGGGGCGGCCACTCTTTGGAACCCTAAAACAATTACTGGATACCCTGTTCTAGTGGACTCTAACCAGGTCGTTACCAAGTTTGTTCATAAAAAAGATGACACTACCTGGGTTGTCTCTGACATCTATGCCCCTAATAATAAGAATGCTAGAAACAAACTTTAGCAAAGACTTTGTGTTTTTAGAAGGACGAATCCTGAGTCTAAATGGCTTGTCATGGGAGACTTCAATTCTGCGCTCAAAGATGATGAGAAAATGGGTGGGTCTTAGGTGCCCCTAGACTTGAGAATGGATTTGATGGACTTTGTTAATGATGAAGCTCTATTAGATCTGGACCTCAAGGGAGCCAAGTTCACCTGGTCTAACCAAAGAATTGGGGAAAATCTCATACAAGACAGATTGGACAGGGCCTTCATCTCCATGAACTGGCTAGATTCTTACTCCTGTGATTTATCTGCTCTCACCAAGTTAGGGTCTAACCATTTCCTGATTGTTCTCTCTGTGGACAAAAGGGGCAAGCAGAAGAAATTTCCCTTTAGATTTGAAAAGATATGGCTGCGTCACCCGAAGTTAAAGGAAAAGATCAAAGAATGGTGGAACATTGAGGTGGAAGGCACTGCCATGTACAGGTTGGCCAAGAAGATGCATAACATAAAGAGTAATGTGCAAAATGGGAATAGATCTTCCTTCGGTCAAATCTTTAAGGAGAAGGAAACTGTGAAAGGTGAGATGAATAGGGTCCAGAGAGAAATCCAAAAAGAAGGTATGACTTAAGAAACCAAGGAGGTAGAGATTGACCTCCTCAATTCCCTCCATAAGATTGTCTCTAAAGAGGAAGACTTTTGGAAACAAAGATCTAGAGCTATCTGGCTGAAAAGTGGAGATCGTAACTCTAAATTTTTCCACTTGACTACTTTGAAGAATAGAGTGGTTAACAGAATCAAGGAAATCTCTTCAAAGGGCAAGATTATCTCAGACGAAGTTGATATTCAGAAGGAAGCTAAGCTTTTCTTTTCCTCTCTTCTTAATGCTGAAGGACCTTTGGATCTTTATATGGAAAACACTTTGCTTCAGGTTATTGCCAATGTGGTGGATGACAATGACAACAAGATGATGACCAAAATCCCTTCAGAGGATGAAATCAAAGGTGTTGTCTTATCCTTTGAAGGTAATAAGGCTCCTGGGCCTGATGGCTTCCCCCATTTCTTCTTCCAAACCTTTTGGGAGATTGTAGCCAAAGACACTTGCAATGCTACTAAAGAATTTTTTGGAGGCAAAAGGTTGCCTAAAGAACTCAACTCCACCTTTCTTGTCCTTATCCCAAAGAAGACTGGTGCTAACACCTTTGTAGATTTTTGACCCATCAGTTTGTGCAATTCAATTTTCAAGATCATCTTGAAAGTACTGGCTTGCGGATTCCAAGTCCTTCTCCCAAGTTTGATTTCGGTACAGCTGAGTGGTTTTGTTCCAGGCAGATAAATTCTTGACTCTATCATTTCAGTTCAAGAGAACATTCACTTCCTGGGTCTGAACAAAAAGGAGGGCTTCCTTCTTAAGCTTAACCTCATGAAATCTTACGATAGAGTTGACTGGAATTTTCTTACCAGTGTTTTGAGGAAGTTCAGTTTCAATGAGAATTCCCTTCAGCTTCTCCGACAACTTTTCCTTTCTCCTAAGTTCTCCTTCCTAGTCAATGGTTCTTTGTTGGGTTTTTTTGTTAGCTCTAGAGGGTTGAGACAAGGGGATCCTATCTTGCCTTTCTTGTTTATTATCATGGTGGAAGTCCTGGGCAGAAATATCTAGAGAGAGGTTCTTCAAGGGAGATTCAAAGGTCTTTGTCCTTCCTCGCTTGGACCCTCCTATTCTCACCAACAATTTGTTGATGATACTATCATTATGGGTGAAGCCTCTATCAAGGAAGCTCACAAGATGAGGAGTATTATGTAGAATTATGAAGAGGCTTCGGGTCAGAAGATCAGTATGCCTAAGAGTTTGATTTTCTTCTTCAACACTCCAGAACCTAGGCAATAAAAGATAGCTCGCATTTTGCAAAGCAAAGTTGAGTCCCTTCCTTCCATCTATCTCAGGTTACCTCTTTTTGAGAAAATAATCCCTGACTCCTTCTGGCAGAATATGGTTGACTAATTTCATTCCAAACTGGTGGGCTGGAAGGGAGCGACCTTGAGCCACGCGGGCAAAATTTAGTTGATTAAAGCTTCTCTCCAAAATTTGCCTATTTATTCTATGCCCTTATTTAAAATACCTGCCAAAATCAGAGATAGAATTAAAAAAATCCAAAAAAGGTTTCTTTGGTTTGAAACTGAGGAGAAGAAGAGAATCCCGTTAGTTGCATGGGATTTGGTTTGCAAGCCTAAAAGCTTTAGGGGTCTTGGTCTGAGAAAACTCAAGGACTTCAACTCGGCTCTCTTGGAGGCCAATACCTGGCACTTGATGATGGAGAAGAAAGAATGGACAAAAATTGTGAACAATAAATATCTACGTGGTTTCAATAACTTCAAGAAAGTACTCGATTGTCCTAACTTGCTAGAGGGATCTGAAATATGGAAAAATATCTCCTAGTCTAGGGAAATTATCAGAAAAGGTTATTTATGGAAGATAGGGGATGGTAGCAAGGTGGACTTTTGGAAGGATTAGTGGTTTGGGGATTCCCCTCTTAGCAAACAGGAATGGGCGAGCCCTTTTGAAGATGTCTACACCTCCACATGCGGCTCGAAGGTTAGGGATTACATTACCAAAGGCAGATGTAAAAACTTCCTGATTGATAGGTGCACGGTTGAGTTCTAGAACAGGTTGAATATTTTTCATATCCCCCTTGGAAGGAAAGAAGACCAACTCATTTGGCAGGCCACCTCTTTAGGGCATTACTCAGTGGCATCGGGGTTCAAAGAACTTACTCCTACTGTGAACAATCCTCCCTTTTGGGATAGATTATGGGATGACAAACTTATTCCTAAAATTAATATCTTCTTTTGGCTGCTAGCTCAAGACAGGGTTCTTACGTATGATAACCTGTGTAAAAGGGTCTTCTCGCTTGTTAACAGATGCCCCTTATGCCTCAAGAATTCGGAAGACTCCTTCCATTTGGTCCTCTCCTACCCTTTTTCTCTTGAGCTCTGGAACAAGGTTCTTTCCTTATGGAATCTCAACTGGACCTTCCCTAACTCCACCAAGGAGCTGGTCTCTCAATGGACTTGCTCTGTCTCTAACCCTACCCTTAGATTTCTCTAGTCCCTTAGTATCCCTCACATTGCTTGGAGCCTTTAGAAGGAGAGGAATAATAGAATCTTTAGAGAAGCAGCTTAAGTCCTGAAAACTTGTTTTATAAAGTGGTTAGGAGCATCAAAGAGAATTTCAAAGCCAGGATTGAAGAACAACTTTCTCATGATAAAAGAATAGAGGTTTCTTAGATGGAGAGCAACATTTCTAAGAACTGGGACATTACTGAAGATATTTCTATACCCTTTAAAAAAATGAAACATTCTAGAGGGAAAGTGGTGTGAAAATTTCCTTCAGAAGGGTGGATCAAAATCAACTTTGATGGGGCGACAAAAGGTAATCTTGGAGCTGCTGGTAGTGGGGGAGTGATAAGAGATAATCCTGGTAGGTTCATAGCAGTAGTGGCACTCCCTCTGGGTACCCAGACAAACCACTATGCCCAAGTTGCGGCTGCCTATCACACTATTGCTCTGGCACATGCTAAGGGTCATAGAAAAGTTTGGGTGGAGGGTGACTCTAATAACATCATCAATTGTCTAAAGAACACCACTAAACCAAGTTGGTCTATTGTGACCCTAATTGAAGATGCTATCATGTTGTTGGGAACCTTTGAAGCTACCCACATATCTCACATATACCGTGAGGGGAACAAGGTGGAGGATGTTTTGCCAACCTAGGGGTCAAAAACTATTCTAAATGCATATGGGATAAAATGAATTTAATTTCGAGAAATGTTAAAGAGTTGATTTCTAATGATTGTTCCCATGGTATGAAGCAAGAGATTCTTTAAATAGATCATCATGATATCAAAGGGTTTGTGGGCCTCTCCTCTCTAGAATAATTGTCTCACATAGATTATGGGTTGGAAAAACAACAAGTTTGTTTTTCTATTTCTCATTCTTGTCCTCGCTTCGGTCTGCAGAGAGTGTGGTTTCTTCAAGAGTCTGAATTCTAGCATGGGGGGAAATAGGAATAGGATTGAACCGTCATCGTGCGAGGGGATTAGGCAGAAGTAGAAGGTCTGGAATATCTTGGAGGCTAGAGGGTTCACTCCATTTTTGGAAAAACTTCATGGAGCTGACCCTTATGTGACTGCTCTGTTTGTCAAAGGTTTCAAGAACAAGAAGGTTATGGCATATGGTTGGGAATTAGCCATTACTAAGGACCTTATTTCCATGGTGACCAGCCTATCCACTAGAGGGAAGAAGTTCTTCTGCAAGAGGAAACAAAGTGATGAAGCCCTAAACAATTTCTTCAAATGCAACGGAAGGGACAAGCTGGTTAAGTTTTAGTCAGGCAGGTATAATCGTCTATCCATCAAACCCATCTAGGCCGAGGTGGCCAAAGTGATTATGAGATATGTTACACTGGATGGGAGGTACATTGCCATCTACAGTTACCACTTCAACTTGCTCAATCACTTCCACCATGGTATGTTTGTTTCTTTCCCCTTCTACTTGCTTTCTTCTCTAGAGTTTGGTATAAAAGAAAATAGAAAAAACCCTAAGCTCCCTATTCTACATGAGAGCCTCATTTTGCTTATCATGGAGCACATGAAGAGTAAAACTCCTAAAAAAGAGCTAAAAGAAAAATATAGTGCTAAGAAAAAGGGATGTGTGGTGTCGAGTGAAGAGGAGACCTACTCAGATGATGAGGAGTGCAGAATGGAAGATGAAGAGGAGGAAAGTGAGGCGGAGTCCTCTAAAAAGAGAAGAACTCAAAAGAGGGAAGTAAACATCTCTTGGTCTGAAGGGTTTAACACGGGTGAGGATTCTGATACATCTGTCAAGGAGATAATAGACAAGAAGGAAACACCACTGAAGAGGAAAATCCCCACCCCTGAGAAGAAAGGCAAACAACATATTGAGAAAGAAATTGATGACAAGGGGGTTGTTCCGGGTGCTAGTTTTGCTTCTTAGAAATAGGGGACCAAGCTGAAGTAGAGGAATTGGGATAAGCCATCTGAGAAGGTTAATGAGAGGGCAGTGGAAACACAGGGCAAGACAATGTAAATCCTTGATCCTTGCGTTGGTCTCAAATTTCTTGAGATCAATGATCCTTCGAGCAACCTTCTTGAGGATTTTGACAACTTGCTAGCCTAGGTAAAAAATAGAGACTGGGTTAAGGAGGTGTTTGAGCTGGTTAAGAATGCTATTAATTCACAGCATTAATGACAAAATGGTTCTTCCTTGAAATTGATAGAATCAATATCAAGCTCTAGCTGATGCAGGAAAGCTTGGGGAGAGGAAACAACACTACTGCTAAGCATGACACTTTAATTTTCAAAAACTAGGAGGCTATTCCTAAAATGGAGGAAATGGACCGTGATCTAAGCAGGATGAGAGAAGAATTTAACACTAGGGTCCAGTATCTAGAGGAGAAAATCATAGAGGTGAACAACAATTTATAAAAAATCATGAATATCAGCAAACTTACCATTCAGAATAGCCTTAATGGGATGAGAGTGCTGACCAAGAAGTTGAAGGAGCTCAGGAAAGAGCAGTTCAAGGATTTTAGAGCTGAGGATATCATGAATGTTGAAGATTTGGGTGGTTAGGACAAGGGTGATGGCACTAAAAATACTGGTAAATAGGTGGCAAATGAGGACTCAGGTGGACCCTCGACCCGCACTAGGGGGAGAAACAAAAAATAGTTTGAAGATGAAAAGAAAGAGCTCATTAACTATGCCAAAATGCATGAAGCATTTTATGAACAGGAATTAGAGGCGACTGAGACACTCAAGAAGATGAACTAGTTTAGTTTAGTCTGTTCTCTTTTTTGGCTACGCTTTCTATGCTTTAGTTGTTATGGTAGCTTATAGTTGGCTGTTGGTTGGCTTACTACTTTTTGTTTGCATCCTTTTGTAAAGGGTTTTGGGGTCCCCTTAAAAAACTTGTTTGACCATATTAATCAAAAACTAGCTTACAAGTGGCATAATCTCACATGAAATTGACTCATGTTGCCTCTATATCTTGATACCCTTTATCATTTCATTGATCCTTAGATTTACAATCTTGATCCCTACAATCTTGATCCTTAGATTCATTTTTCATTACCCTAGATTACATCTACAAGTGCAAAGTTGACCCAAGTCACTTTCACAATCATGGAATTGAACCACACACTTTTAAAAGTTAAACTTCAAAATTATTAGTTGTTAACCACTTCACTAGCTATTGTGAGCTAGCTTAGCCACCATTTGTTGTTTTGTGTACTTAGTTATTGTATTTAAGGACATTCACTCATTCATTCAAAGATCACCTAGGAATTTATGGAGCACATGTATAGAGTTTGATTTATAAGGAGAATAAAAGGAACTTACCACATACTTAAAGCTTCACTTTAGAGCACTTCATCCTAAGCTCACTGCATGTTTGCCTATTGTATTTGATCTTTTTTTCTCAAAACCATTAAGCTAGTTTGTTAGGGGTCTAGGTAAGGAGCACATGACCTTGAAAAATTAGTAGATTCCCCAAAGGTGGTTATAAACACTACCCATCATTACAAGTATTCAGAAATCACAATCAAGGAGAGTAAATTATATTAGTCAACATTTTGCCAATTCAATCTACGAGTATATGTTCATGTTCACACACAAGTTTAGTTCTGCACTCATGGAGATTATGTCCACACTTGTGTAAGTAAACTTGAATGGAATATAATTAATTTGCATAATCATAGATTTTTCATCTAAGCCATCTGAAGATGATGGAAATGTTAGAAGACAACAAAACATAAAGGAAGCATAAAAACAACAATTATGTTGAACACACAGAAGTACTGAAAGGGGGGTGAATCAATACTTCATCAAATTCATTTCTTCCAATAACATTTAAACTAATGTGAGCATTTAAAGCATGAGAAACACAAGAACACATAAGCACACAATCATAACACCATATTTACATGGAAAACTCTAGAAGGGAAAAACCACAGTGAGCAAGCTGCTTGGATCTACTGCCCAAATCTAGCCTCACAGTAAAACAAGATTACATTATCATTTATTGGCTACAACCCAAAGGAAGCTACAACTCCCTGATACACACTTTTATGGCTTCAACCAAAGGAAGCTACAACCCACTCAAGTGCTACAACAAGTTTGCCAATTCAATCTACGAGTATATGTTCATGTTCACACACAAGTTTAGTTCTGCACTCATGGAGATTATGTCCACACTTGTGTAAGTAAACTTGAATGGAATATAATTAATTTGCATAATCATAGATTTTTCATCTAAGCCATCTGAAGATGATGGAAATGTTAGAAGACAACAAAACATAAAGGAAGCATAAAAACAACAATTATGTTGAACACACAGAAGTACTGAAAGGGGGGTGAATCAATACTTCATCAAATTCATTTCTTCCAATAACATTTAAACTAATGTGAGCATTTAAAGCATGAGAAACACAAGAACACATAAACACACAATCATAACACCATATTTACATGGAAAACTCTAGAAGGGAAAAACCACAATGAGCAAGCTGCTTGGATCTACTGCCCAAATCTAGCCTCACAGTAAAACAAGATTACATTATTATTTATTGGCTACAACCCAAAGGAAGCTACAACTCCCTGATACACACTTTTATGGCTTCAACCAAAGGAAGCTACAACCCACTCAAGTGCTACAACACTTTACAACAAAACACTTATCTAATTCAGATCCTTCTTTCACAAAACTGATAGCTTCCACCTTCTCCATCATCACAACTCTCTCAATTACCTCTGTAGAAACATCGTTTTACATAAACTGATCCTTTCCACATTTCATCATCAATATTGCTTTTTTGTTTAGTTTATTCACACATTTTCAATGCTATCACATAATACAATGCTCATTACACCTTCAACAACTTTGATCTTACATTTATATCCTCCACAAGCTTCAAAATCTTTCTCCTTTGTTGGCCAAGATGAAATGTGCATCATGAAATGTACAATGGCCATAACAGTCAGCTCCCAATGAAATGTACAATGGCCATAATAGTCTATTTCCTAGCTATTATATTCATCAATGCAATTAAGAAACTTGAATAGGTCTTGGCCATCATTAAAAAACTTGCCAGTGGCATATGCTATCAGGTACAAAAAGTCTAGTCAGTATTTCCACCTTTGAGATTCTAGCTAAGATTAAATCCTCAGACCTGATTGCTATGTTAGCTAGAAAATCAGCCATAACATTCTTCCTCCTCTCTACCCAATCTATGGAAAATGCATTAAATGATTCAATAGTGTCCCATACAATATTCCTATATTGTTTGAGTTTATTGTTCTTAGATGCATATTTGGATCTCACTTGTGAAACAACTAGTTCTTAATCGAGCCAAAAACATTAAGATTCTTAATTCCATGTTCTAATGCCATATTCAATCTTAATAACAGGGCTTCATATTCTACCACATTATTGGTACATTCAAATCCTAATCTGAAAGATGATCTAAAAGTTTTCTCATTAGGAGAGATAAGTACCACACCTACCCTTAATCCATCTTTTGAACATGCACCATCAAAATGCATTAGCCATATCTTATCATGTTTAGAGTTTGCATGAATTTATTTTTCAATGGATGTCTACTTATCTTGATCATATTTTACTGCTTCTATTCTAAAACTATCCAAATCAACATCAACGAAACAAACCCGCTCTTCATCTTCCTTTGGTTCCTTAAGGATGGAAGGGGCTCTCTCTTCTCTATCTAACTGGACTTCCTTACCATCCATGGGAATCATTGTATAAGAAGAATCTATCTAAATACTTCCCCCTATAGTTGAAGCCCATTTTCTTGACAGCAGCATTCCATATTTAGGAGGGATGTCAACCACAGTTAGATTCATTTTGTAGCTCTTTTTTGGGAAGGTGGCCAACTTAAAATCTATGTTCTTCATGACACCAATAACTGGGACTTCTCTAGAGTCAACAGAAAAACATTTTCCATATGACTTAGTTACCTATAAGCCTAGCTCATTCATAACTTGCAATGGCATATTAATATTTGTGGAAGCCCCAGAATCTATCATGCAATTTTATTATCATCTTATTGTTTACAATCAAAGTGACATAGAAAGGATCTACTTGTGAAGGACATTTGTGTAATGTAGTCCCTTGATATACCTTTGGTATCTTTGTCTTTGACTAATTGTATCCTTTTGACACCTATTTTTCTTTTTTCGGTTGCATATCAACGTCAGGATTCACATTTTGTTGCTTTGGAGTTATCTCACCAATAAGGGCCAACATCCTATTTTTATGCTTAGTAATTCCCATCATTTCTAACAAAGGCACAGTAACTTTCAACTAGCTAAAAACTTGGGCAATGTCTAATGGAATATTTTTTTAGAGGGTTGGATATGATGGTCCTCATACTGTCCACTTGAAGTGGGTAGAATCACAATATTTCTTAACTCCAACATTACCAGCGACATTAGATCCCTTACTATTAGGGTTCCTCCCTTTTTGGTTATGTGCTTCACACTTGAGATCAATTTTAAGTGTTTCCCGACGAGCGGAACATTGAGTCTTTGTTGTTGAAATGGTGAGCATGCACAAACAAAAACATAGAATAATATATTATATTGATGTCCTTGGATGATATTACAATGCAATACATTTTCTTATAAATATTTTGGTTTCTCATGTACAAACTACTTACAGGAATAACCAACTAACCTAACAAAAAGATTTATTTAGTATTAATTAGTAATTAATCTATTATTTATAAATTAACATTTGCACATTAATTTATTTATTATTTATTATTATTTTAACCTCTACTAAAAGATGTAATAACTCCAACATTCCCCCCTTATTACATCAATCCAAACAAAGGACAAAACACTACAAGGATTGAACACAACAGCCCTTCTAGAGAATTTGATGAAGCGCCTTCACCAATTCTCCTCGCTCACCCAAGAAACACCAAACTAAACTCATCAGTGGATCTCCTAATTGCCAAACTAGCAACTCCTCTGTAAAACATGAGAGAACATAAATATTCACATCCTCCTTGCACAATGAGAGAATAACTCTCCTCTGAGAGTCCACATCTCCTCTAAGTGTGTCAAAATCCCTCCTATAGTGTTGTATATGAGAGAACAACTCTCCTCCAAGAGCCCACATCTCCTCTGAGTGTGTCAAAATCCCTCCTCCAATGTGATGAGAATTAAATCTCTCCTCTAGTGTACAAAAAGAATTGAACCAATGTGAATACACTAACCCCACCGTATTTCAGAGATTACACTATCCACATATTGAGTAAGTGCAAATACACTAACCCCACCCTATTTCAGAAGTTACACTATCCACACATACTACCAAGAATTGCCAAGCCCCCCTTTCTCCATGAAGGGAAATAGATCTAAACTTGTGCTTCTCATGCAATGTATCATCTCTGAGTGAGAAGCTAGCTTGAAATGACAAAAATCCTCTAGCCTCTGGTGCCTCCTACCTCCAAATGAACCTGTTACACTTTATCCATTTGATGTCCCATTAATCTCTTCGATAGCACAAGCATGTGAGTCATTGAAGGCCATGCCAAGTGTAACAAACATGGCCCCGAGAGCACAAGCAATGTTTGATATATATGTAGCCATGATAAAAAAAAAAAAAAATTTAACAAAGTGTTAGATTCCACTGAAAATGCACATTTTACAATAACTTCGAAAACAAAATACAAAATTATCTCTCCTATTGCCAAAATGCATAAATTCTTATATCTCCAATGAAGACCCTTATTTTAACATTGCATCGTCTTCCTTATTTCTCCTTCAAAAAATAAAATATCTCTAATATTACCCAAATTTGAACCCACAACCACTTAACTTCAAGTGTATTGAAGTAACCAACTTGCCCATACACCATAGATGATGAAATTCAACTCACAAATAATTTATCATTAGTATTTCTTATGAACTCCACACATATTAATTTTTTACTCTCCTTATTCTAAAGAATTCACTGTTTTTAACTTTCTCCACATTTTTCTTTTACTCCAATACTTTAAAAACTTTTTATGTGGCTTTTTGTTTCTAAACTTCATAAGATAATTTAGTAAGGGAAATAAAGTTTAAATGCACCTTTTTAACTTCTCACACATTTCTTGATTTTTCATGGCTGGATGAATCTCACGCCACAATTTTGCTTCTCACTTTTTGTCATCAAAATGCTCATCAAATACTCATAATATCCTCAAAACTTTTCTAGGTTTTATTCTCCTCTTCATCAACTTTCCACAAAATCTTAAATTTTTAAATTTAGATAAAAAATGAGAAAGATATTGCAGTTTTGGTGATACTATGTTAGACTGTTTTAAAAAACATCATTTTAAAATCAAAACAATTTAAATTCTCAACTATAATTTGAACACCCAACACCAATTCTCAAACTCAAATTAATGCCTTTTCATCATCATTGCTCTCTAACAGCTCTGACATCTTCATTGCACTGATACCATGTTGAAATGGTGAACATACACAAACAAAAAAAAAGAATAATATATTAATTATTGATGTCCTCGAGTGATATTACAATGCAATACATTTTCTTATAAATCTTTTGGTTTCCCGTGTACAAACTACTTACGGGAATAACCAACTAACCTAACAAAAGATTTATTTATTATTAATTAGTAACTAACCTATTATTTATAAATTAACATTTGCATGTTATTTTATTTATTATTTATTATTATTCTAACCTATACTAAAAGTTGTAATAACTCCAACATTCGCCATATTTCTTGTTGGTCCATTATTGGGATTAGAAATCTTCTATCCATTCTCTTATTCTTTCACAAACAAGCTACCTGCCTATCCACTAGGATTATCACCATATGAGATTTTTTTCTCAAATAATAACTGCTCTTAACCTAAGCAATATTTGTTGTAGTAAGAGACCTAATTTCTTCCTTCGAAGGTCTCCGCAATTGAAATTTGCAAGAATTTGATTCGAATTTGTATACACAATGATCCTCTTCATTGTTATCTGAGAAAACTTGTTGGTGATAACAATTTTTCATATGTCTTCTATCATTATCATCCATATTTGAACCTCCTTTTGCAGATGAATATTCATCACTGCTCAAGCACCATTGAGATGACAACATATTGATATTTTAGTTTTCATGGTCATCATTGTCACTACATTCATTGCAAGGAGCATCTAAATCAATCACTGACCTTGCTACAACACATTGTAAAGGAGAATGAGGTAGTTGACAAACAACACACCAAGGTGTGTCCTCTATATTGTGTACTCCTTTCTTTAGAGGATCCAGTGTTTCTTTGTTAACATTTCCTTTCTAATTATTATGGACATGCTTACCATTATGCCAATTGGTATTATAAGTTTGGTCTGATAGATGAGACATTCTTTCTTGCATGGCAAAATTTGCCTTTTCACTTGACTGTCCTATATCATTTCTAGAAACCTTATAGCTCAACTCTTTCAATGCACTCATCATTTGATCTAGTTTATCACTTTGCACAGGAGTCTTACTACTTTGACCTTTGTCATGGGATAAAATTCTTACATCACTTCTCTTATGAATCTTTCTAGAGGCTCGTTGATTACTTTCTATATTTGATGATAGTTTGTAAGCATCTCTGAGAGTTCAAGGTTCTTTGTCTCTCAATAGGTATCCAATCTTTGCATCATAAGCATTGTAGTAGAGGACAAGACACATAAGCTCATTTGGTCTCAAGTAATGGGGCATTTTAGCCATGACTCTAACAAACCTAGTGTTGAACTTAGACACAGACTCATTTAAGTCCTTTACAATATTTGTGAATTCATTTATAATGAATCTAGGATCAGTCTTATCACCATAATGTTCTCTAAATACTCTTTGAAATTTAGTCTAGGAATCAATACTACCATCTGGTAAGCTTTTATACCATTCTCTAGCTACATCATCCAAAGCTGATTGGATAAATAATTTCATCAAAACATCTTCTTTTTCTATTTCAAAGTCATCAGTCAATTTGTTAAGGCACTCAAATTATCTTCCCCTGATATGGCATTGTATCCTTGAAAATTCATTAATTTTGGACCTTACCTTAGCAAGAATCAGATTTGGATATTCAAGAATTCCAATGAAATCAAATTGCCTATATCTTTATAAATTGAGAGGAGGTCTAACCACTACTTGTCTACCAATCCTCTCAGCCTGCTTATTATTATGTTCTCTTACATTTGTAGTGCTCTCTTGTTTACAAGAGTTATCAGGGTGATCTATATTTCTCAGATTGTTAATTCTCTTCCTAAGGTCATACATGGCCTTTTTTGCTTCTAGTCTCACCAATTTTGTCCTGAGGGTATCTAGTTCTCTAAGCAGATCTTCATACTTTAGCACACTATTTTTTTTAATGTAAATCGCTGCTAACAGGAAGCACCCTTTATATTGATATGCAAAAAAAAGATTACATTATTGTTTTGCATTGTCCCACCATCACCAAAAAGTGTTACTTGACCAATACTATCCTTCTGACCTTTACATTTTATACCAGACTATATATTCCAAGGCATACTATTCAAAATTGCCCAATTATTAGACAAAAAATAGAAAAGAGACCCAAAAGCTATAACCAAAAACCAAATCCTACTGGACACTTACTGATCCTATTTCAAATGCCTTCTTCTTCCCGAGATCACCTTGCCGCCAACGCATGACCAACCATTGGGTATTCTGCACTGCATGCATGGTGAGATGGACTGTCCATTGCTTCTTCAGGGGAACGCTCATCCATCTCCACCCATTCTTCTCCTTCACCCAGCCCCCATTCTTGGTCATCTCTAGCGACGCCCTCCGGGTCCAGCCCTTCCTCTATCATGAAACGTCTGACCCATCCTACCTCAGTCGTGCTCACAACTCCTGCCATCATGCCCAGACATTTGATGTTCCTCTCGATTTCATCCCACCTATTCTCCAATTTAACCAGTCTGAGTGTTCGAACAACCAGATATTTTCTCACCTCTGCACCACGAGCCTTAGACATGTAGTAGTTTTACGCCAAGGGAGAGAGGAGGTTGTTGTCTACATTATAAAGGGCCACATCTATGTCTCCCAGAAGAGAGTGTAGGAATAACTTCTGACACAGGAGTTTAGCTTTGGCTTTGCCTACCCTCATGTACAGAAGAACCGCCAGGAACATGGCCATTATGTTCGTGTTTACTCTGTAGAGATAATTGGCCTTGAGGAATTCACCCCCCAACACCTTTTTAACTGCCCAGAGCACCAAAGGATGATCAGACACAAGAATGGATTTGAGTCTTTTATCAGTTACCTCTCCGCAGAATGCCATTTATTGCTTCGTGGACTCCAAGCAAATTGGAGTGTCCATGGCTTCAAGCTTCAATCACTTGCAGAACCAAAGGGAAAAGAGAGAGAGGTGTGGATCTCTTGCAATCTCACCCCATATTTGTAGACCCCTGCTGTAATTATTAATGAGTAGGAGGACAGGTTTAAATCATCCACATTAGCCCGTAGATATGCAAATCTTGAAGCTATCAAAACTGTTAATTTTAACATCCCATCATCATGCTCTTTCATGCTTTTTCACTAGTAGTACCGTTCCTTGCAAGCATATCTAATCAATTATTATCGAGTGAAGTCATTCCACACTTGCCAAATTTAAGTTGTCACTTCAGAAGATGATTGCGCGATGACATCAATGAATTAGCTCTGGGTACTTTCTGCCACCGCCTTTGCCAGCTCATCGGCGATTGAGTTTCCTTCTCGGTATATGTGACTCAATCTATCATCATCAAACCCATCCAACATATATCTAATGAGCCTCAACCATTAGCCAAGAATCCAGTTTGGAGTATTGTTTTGCCTGATTACATTTATTATGTTGAGTGAGTCTCCTTCCAAATGGATGTGCTTAACTCCTAATTCATTTCCCAGCTGAAGACCCAAGAGAGCCACTCTAAATTCTGCAAGATTATTTGTGGATTCACCTATCCAAATAGATGTTTTCCCCAAAATGTTGCCATACTCATCTTGTGCCACGCAACCAGCTCCACTTGGCCCCAGATTGCCTCTTGATGCTCCGTCAAAGTTCACCTTTATCCACCCTGGCTCTGGAGGCTCCCAACTCACCTTCTGTCTTTTCAAACTTCCTGCTTCCCCTTAACCAGCCAAAGAGGGAATCTTTAGGCTAGGAAATGCTTTAGTAATTCCATCATCCAAGCACGTATATTCCTTCTTCTTTTTATTTGAGCCCCTACAGGAGGCTTCATTGACTAATTCTGTGATGAGGTCCTCTACTTTTTTGCATAGATTTTTAGAGTTCAGTTCCTTGTCTTGAAATATATGCCTATTGTGCTCCTTCCAAATTTCCCAAATGAGGGAGGAGGGTAAGATGTTCCATATGCTCCCAAAAACTGCCCGCCTATGGATGTCTGGCCACATGTTGAACCAAGTTTCAATGTCTTGAGGCAAGGGGCTTTGAAAGTTTAACTTTTTCATGAAGTAAAGCCAGGATTTTGATGCAAAGGGGCAAGTCAATAGGATATGGTTCACACCTTCACTACTATTTTTGTAGAGAACACATCTCCCTGGCCTTGCTATGCCAAATCTAGCCAATCCATCCTCCGTTAGGATCCTTTTTTGCAGAGCCAGCCATGAAAAAACACCCACTTTTGGAAGGTTTTTCTTGTTCCAGATCAGTTTAGTAGGCTAGTTTTGCTTGGCAATAGCATCTTCCTTTACTTTATATCCACATTTAACTCTATAGGATCCTATGCTCGATTCACACCATTTAATTGTGTCCATTTGAACTAAGGGCTCCAAGGGTTTGTTCTTCAAAATCGTGGCTAGCTCATTTTTCTAGGCTTGAGGAGCCTCTAGCTCATCCAAGGATCTCCATTCCCAAAAAGGAACCCCATTCTACACCTTTACACTTCCATAGTTGCAGACCTTTCTACCCCAAACTCTAATGGTTTCATTTTTAATTTCATTGAGGTTTTGGTTGTTGGCCAAAGTATCTCTGCCACCCCAGGAGTCAGTCCAAAAGGCCGCTCTTTGTCCATTTTTTACCTCCCAGGTGACATGCTTTGAGATTATATCCCTGTATTCTAGAATATAGTTCCAGATTACAGATCCCCTTTTTTGGATCTACAATGGTGAGAATTCTTGTATCCTCATATGAATCCAAATACTTTCTCCTGAGAATGTTCACCCACTTCTGGTCTCCTCTGTCATAAATGTTCCAAACTAGTTTGGCTCCCATGGCTAGGTTCATGATTGCAATCTGTCTTATTCCTGTACCACATGCCTCCTTTGGAGTGCAGACTTTGTTCCAAGCTACTAGGGGAAGCTTTTGTTGGTCCCCTATTCCACTCCAGAAGAATTTGCTAAGAATCTGAGAAATGGTTTCTTCCACCGATTTGGGGATTTTCAAGCAAGCCATCAAATAGACTGGGATGGAAAAAACACCAATTTCACCATTAGGAGTCTTCCTGCCAAGGAAAGCCATTTTCCAATCCTAGTTCCCATTTTGTTTTTGCAGCTACTAACCAAGTTCTCCCAATAGCTCTTTTTGTTGACTTCTACAAAGAGGGGGGTACCCAAATATCGCCTAGGAAAGTTGTCTACCCGTAGATTTAGAATCCTTGCCAAGTCCCTTTAGAGACTAGGTTGTGTGTTTAGGAAGAATCTGACTTCTGATTTCCTCCAATTGACACTTTGCCCAGAAGCTAGACAATACTCATCCAGAAAAGTTTTGATGGTTCTTGCCTCTCTTCTACAGGCCTCACCAAATAGAATTGCATCATCTGCAAATTACCAATGGGTTATGCTCTCCGACCCATTTGCTATTGAAACTCCTCTCCATTTCCCCTCTCTTCTAAGTGCATTGATCCCTCTCCCTAAGGCCTCTGCCATGATTATGAAGAGGAAAGGGGATAGAGGGTCTCCCTGCCTCAGGCCTCTAGA
Organism: Cunninghamia lanceolata; assembly: GCA_027924645.1. Classification (NCBI taxonomy): domain Eukaryota; kingdom Viridiplantae; phylum Streptophyta; class Pinopsida; order Cupressales; family Cupressaceae; genus Cunninghamia; species Cunninghamia lanceolata. The sequence continues at coordinate 4,067,131 of BSBN01000026.1, read as the reverse complement.
GGAGGGAAAGAAGCCATGAGCTGTACCGTTTACTAGGACTAAAAATTTTGGTGTGGAAATGCAGCTTTTGACCCACTCTCTCCAATTGTTGCTAAATCTAAATCTTTCTAGGACTTCCATTAGGAACTGCCTGTCCACTAGGTCATAGGATTTTAGAATGTCAAGTTTGAGAATCATGCTAGCCGCCTGGGTTTTTCTGATTGAATGGATTGCTTCATGTGCTATTATTATCCCTTCCACAATGGATTTCCCTAGAGTAAAGCTAGTTTGTTCTTCTGAGATGATTGAATCCAAGACCTCTCTGAGTCTGTTAGCTATGATTTTGGTTACTATCTTATATACCGAATTGCAAAGTGCTATAGGTCTAAAATCACCCATATCTTGAGGATTCTTTTTCTTGGGGATCAGTGCCAGGAAAGTGTGATTGAAGGACTTCAGCATGGTCATCTTTTTCCTAAATTCCTCCACTGCTTTTGAAAGATCATCCCCAACTGTCTTCCAGAATTTCTAAAAGAAACAGGCTGTGAAGCCATCTGGGCCCGAGGCCTTATCTGGACTGAGAAGAAAGGTGGCAGTTCTCACTTCCTCTTTCTCTATTTTCTTGAAGAGTGCTTGATTCTATTCTTCTGATATCAAAGAGGGAATTAAGGCTAGAATTTTGTCCCTTACAATTCTGTTGTTTGGGCCTTCCTTGTTCAGAATTACCTCGAAGTAAGCCACTGCCTCATGATTTACCTCTTATGTAGATTGTGTCATATTCCTATCCATTCTTTTGATTTCTGCTATTCTATTTCTACTCCTATTGGCCATAGCTATTCTATGGAAGAACTTGGTGTTTCTATCTCCTTCTTTTAGCCAGGTCTCCCTATATTTTTGCCACCAGAAACTTTCCTCTCTTTAAGAGTTCAGTCCATTCCACCTTTAGGGCTTGTTATGATTCAAACTCCTCCTCCCCCATACCATTTCTGATAATGTGTTCATTAAGGGTGGCCAATTCCTGTTCCACTCGGACTTTTCCTGGAAAATGTTCTTGAAGTGTAACCTATTCCATTCTTTCAATTTGGATTTTACAAAGCCTAGATTTTTTCTTAAAGTGTAGAAGTTAGACTGATTGACTATCTTGATTTCATTCCACCAATCTGCTATCAAATCCACCAAGGAGTCATCCCTCAGCCACATGCTCTCAAATTTGAAACGGTTTCCCTTGGGCAGTTCTCCAGGGAGAATTGTTAATTGAACCAGAAAGTGATCTGAGCCTGAGAAAGGCAAGATAGTTGCTTCTATTATACTTGCCTGATCTTCCCAATCTCCAGCCAATAGGAATCTATCTAATCTCTCTGCTATATTTGTGAACCCTTTCCATCTATTTTTCCAATCCATTCCTTGTTTGAATATCTTTGAGATGGATATTGTCTATAAACTCCTGAAAATCTTGCTGCACATTCGTGATTCTGATCAAACCACCTCTCTTTTCCTCATTATTTATGGTTGCATTGAAATCCCCTGCTATCATTCCTTTTTCCCCACATAGAGTCAATATTTTGTTAGAGATCTATTGCCACAGTAATCTCTTTTTTGGAGTGGCAATCAGGCCATACACATTGAGAATGAAAAATTTCTCATTCTTTTGCAGCAACCTGCATCTCATGAGTATCCATCTCCTGTTTAACTCCACAGCTTCTCCTTCTATTGTGAGAGGGTTCCAAATGATTCCTAGACCTCCCGAGGCACCCTCCACTTCACAAAAAATACCTTTCCACTATTTCCAACACCTTAGTCTCCTATCGTTCTCTTCCTTCTCTAATTTTGTTTCCTGAAAGAGGATTATGTCTGCTTTAGTTTGGTCAATTTGGTGCTTGACCAGATGCCATTTGTTAGGGGAATTAATGCCCCTAACATTCCACATTATTACCCTCATTGTTCCTGGGGAAGGAATACATCCTTCCCTGATCTAAGTTTCATTTGTCCTGCTGCATCGGCTGCAATTTCTAGTTTTGCTCGGTTAGTCTTTAGACACCTCTTACCATTCTTTTTAATGTTGGGCCTTCGACTCTTTGATTGTGATTTCTCCAACATCCTTTCTTCCAACATTATTTCTTCTTCTCCTCCTTGTCCACCTTCTTCATAGTCCAATTCCTCTTCACTTTCTTCCATTCCATAAGGGTTTTCAGCCTGCTCCACACCCCTAGATTCCAAGACTGCCTCCTTTGTTGCACTATCTTCCTTGTCTCTTGACATTCCTTGAGGCTTTTCCTGACTTTCCTCCTTATCTAGAGCATTCTCCACTCTTGGGTCTTCCTATAGACCTATCGCCAATTTCTCAAAATCTAGGGGATTGTAAACCACTATTTCCAAAGACTGCCCTGCCACAAATTTCTGCATAAGTAGGACTGGTGTTTTTCTTGTCACAACATGGATCTCTTTTAGTAGCAAGAATGTCTATGATCAGTCCACCTTCCGTAGGATCCTCATCCTTCTGAGGCCTTTCTTGGCTAGGGTCTTGTGATCCCTACCTAGCCAAGCTTTCTCCTGGTTGCATGGGTCTCCACTTGTACATATCAGCTTTATGTAGCTTCACCAAAATCTTGCATTCAAAATTCCCATGATCCCTCGACTTATAGATTGGGTATAATTTCAATTTATCTTCTCTCAGTATGGTTTGAGTCCAAGATTTGTCCTCCGCAAAAATCTCTAATTCCTCGGGTAGGGATTGGTGTGGTTTCAAGCCTATACAAATTCTCACATAGGCACCCTGGCATATGTCTACCGCCATTTTATTAATAGAAATGAGAGGACCCAAAATTATCCCAAATTCTTTGAAAAAGTCATCAACCCAATATTCTGCCAAGAGATTGTACAGACGAATCCATACTAGGCCCTCCTCAAATTTGTGTTTCCAAGGATCAAAATTAGGGTACCATTCAGTCAAGTGTATTCTGGTACCATCTAAGAAATACGGCTCGCTATTTAGGGCTTTCCATTTTTCTATGTTAGAAGGGAATTCCAGTAGGAAGAAAGCATTTGGAATTTCCGTGATCCAAACTAGGTTTCCCGATAGATCCTAGCACCAATTTTGAATTCTTTCTATCTCAGTCCATTCCCCGCCCCATTTAGCCATAACCCCACACTCCTTGAGTCTTCCTATAGTTTTCTCAATTTGCTTTTTATCCAAAAAAACATGAGGCCTAAGTGGGTTAGGGTTTGGGTTCATACCTTTTGGTTCTTTGAGCAGAGTCCCTTCATTAGTCACCGCTTTTTCCTTCCCTTTCCATGTGTAGGTCACTCGATCATTTTGAGTCGTTGGCCTTTTGTGGTCTTCCTTGCTATACCAATTTTCCACAGCATCTGTTTTGGTGAATTTCTTTTCCCTGAACCACCCATGATGCCCTTGCATGGAATTGTTCCAAGGAGAAGGCCATTTACCCTTCCCTTGCCATGAATCTCTTTGTCTTTGATTATTTTGATTCGGGTACATTTGCACATTCTGCCTCCTTGGTTGCAACCATGGCAAGTTTCTCTAGGGGCTCCATGCCTTGCATCTAAAGCACACATCTTGTCCACGATTACCTGGAATTCCTGCCTCATTTGGCCTGAAGCCTAGATGGCATTTGTCCACCCATTGCCCTCCTTAGAAGACGCACTGAGGGATATGTTTCCTCCCCCATGTCCGTCTTCCTGCTAAATCTTCCACCCTTGATCGCCTATCTTCTTCGATGTCACCCCAAGCCTTCCCACCCAATTCACATGCTTTTTTTCGGTCTTCTTCTCCCATGTTTTTTTTTCCCTCTTTCTCGAGCTCATTTCCAAGTTAGAAGTAAGTTGATACACACTTTAGCATAGTATTTGTTTTCAAATCTTCAGTATCAATTTATTTACCATCCTTTCCTTCATATTCTTCCCCACTTAAGCAATATTCTCATCATACCAATATGTGTGTTCATTTGATTTAGAAGGGGAAGGCATATTATTATCAAATAGCACATTACTTCTCATGTTCAAATTATGCATAACTATTCTAGACATGAGGGCTTCATTCAATTTAGCCTCTAATTCTTTTATTTCCTTTTCACTTGAACTATACAATTAATTTTCTTCTCTAGACATATCAAGCTTTGATGTAGATTTATCATTTTCATATTCTAATGCTCTATCATTTACAACCTAATGCTCATCAATTTCCAATTTACCAATATTTGAGTTGGATGGCTTAAAGGTCTGTATCTTTGGTCTTCCAAGTAGATTGTTCTCTTTTCTTTATTTCTCCTTCCAGTTTCTTACTTTAATCATTCTGGTACAATGATATTCTCCCATCCATTTTGATATGTAAATAGAATAAGGTTCCCGCCTTACAGAAATATCAGACACTCAATTTCCCTCCATTTCTCACAATTACGCCCATTCTTAGTTATCCACAATGAATTTGAAATGCTCCTCATATTAGTCTTGAAAGTGTGCTAACTGAATTACCTAAGTAAAACACTTTATTACATTCATTGAACACAAACTAGCAAAATCTAACAAAGAGAATAGAAAATGTAGACCCAAGAACTCCTTGAATTCCCTGAAACATTCAAACATCTATTTAGAGACAGAATGCAAAGATGACAACAGAAGTATGGTCTTACATTGATTTATTGAAAGACTTGCAAAGACATTACAAAAAATGTTCACAAATTGACCTATTCACACATACATCAAACACTCAAATACATTGCAAATTTGAATTATACCTGGGATGGCTCAATACTTCAGAACTTTTTGAGAACTTATCTTTAGGAACCCACACTACAAATGACTCAAAAAGTTCAATTTATGTGGAAGAGAGGAAACTTAGATTGAATTTGGTAATGACATTTGGCAAAATCTAGTTTGATATTTCTGTAACCAAATTGGCATAAAGGAATATGCCATACCTGATCTTTACACTTGTTCCATTTTCACTCTTCCAGTAAACTATCATTGATTCATTTGCAAATTCCTGCTCATTTTTTTCACCCTTGCAGTAAAAATGACATTTGATCTCCACTTTCACTAAGGACATCTCCAATTATAACTTGAGTTGTTAAAAAATCCATTTACCATGCATAATGGCCTTGGAAAGATCATGATTTGCCACATTGATGATTGCTGGCATGTTTTTCATGCTTCAGAGTCCTTTGGCAGGATTTTAGGCCATTGCGGTTCACGAGAACTGAAAAAGTGAAAGAACTAGGGAGAAAGGAAAAAGTTCCAACTTGACACTTGGAAGCAAATGGCGGAGGTCTAGGCTAGGGAAAAGTTCTAGCCTGGGATGGGAGAAGGAAACAGAGGAGCGGAACCTTAGGGAAACGAGGAATCAGGGAACTGAAAGATGTTGGAATTAAGGTCAAAGTTCTAGTGGGACCTAAAGCTCTGAAGGGACAAGGGTAAAGAGGAAAAGTGGGAAGCAGGAAAGTGGGGAAACCATGATTTCAAGGAAATTAGGGTTTCAAGGAAACAGGAGATGAAGGGAAAAGTTTAAGAGCTCCAAAGTTCCTTGGGAACCCAAAAACCCACAAGGGTAGTGAAAAATGCCCAATACTTAGAATTTTTTGTTGCATATTCAATGTGACATCATGCTAATGTCATCACCACCTTGCTGAAGCTGAATGAATATCAACACAGGGATCAATATCCTAGAGGAACTGTGGTTCTAAGCACCACAAAGAAAGGGTTTGGGCTAGGAAAATGTTTCGGCCCAGAGCTCTGCCAATCCCTTGGAAATGTCTTCTCATTTTGCCTCTTCCTCTATTTTTCATCCTTTTTGGCCATTCTGCTCTTTTCAAAACTATCAAACTTTCTTTTGCTCCATCTTTCTTTTCTTTGCTTTTCAATGGTTCTTCTATTTCAATATTTCGACAAGTTCATGAACCAATGAACTTACCAAAAGCTTACTTGCTTTCTTTCTCTTCATCTTTAAGCCTTTCAACAAAATTGGTAATCTTCAAACCTATTCAACGTTTTGGTGAGTTTGTGAACTTGCGAACTCGCCAAAACCTTTATCTCTTTTCTTTATTTTCATCATCCTTTGTCTCTTTTTTTCCATTTCAACAAATTGGTGATCTTGCAAACTTCAGAACCTTAGCCACTCTTGTCTCTATCTTCTTCTCTTCATTTACATTTTCAGCAAATTGTGAGAACCACGAATTGTTTCTGTAGGTTCATGAACCTATCAAGACATCAAAACATCTCTTAACTCTTTATTTAGTTTGCAATTGCTTTTCTTTTCCATCAGTTTTTTGGCCAAACAAAAAACACACAAACCCTTTTCAATAGGTTCGTAGGTTCGTGAACCTACCGAAATGCCGAAAAGGCCTTCTACTTAGTGCATTTTGAAGGCTTTTAGGATTTTTCAAGATTTTTCAAGTGTCACTCTAGACTTATGGGATTTTAGGAGGATGGGTGAAATTTTGAGGTAACAAAGACACTGACGGCCTAGGACCTTGATGGATCTTGGGCATACCTTACAAGTTTGGGAGCTTGAAAATCATGGTCTCAACAAGTTGAACATCATACATAAATAAGGATCTTGCTTTCCCATGCATCCTTTGGCATACTATACACATATTCAAAGTAAAAGTATGGTGAGACTTGGTTAAACTCTTGAAGCTTCCACTACCGACCCACAAGGTGATCTGCAAATCCAAATCCAACCAATCCTTTAACATGTGGTAAAAAAAATTATATATTTATTTTTTATAGACAAACCTTTGGAAGACATATTTTCTTTGAGCGTTATCTTCTGAAATGGTTTCTTATGATGGGTTTCATAGTAATCCTTTTCTAAATCTAAGATAATTTTTTTATGAGATTTGATTTTTTGCACATCCTCTAGGCTTTCATTCAATGTTTGCAAAGAAAGCCATGGTTAGCATGACCAATCAATCTAATAAACCTAGGATTATAATTGGCAACATCCAAGTCTACAATTAGTCCCATACTAAATATGCTAAACAAATTTGCTCCATATAATCAAAATAATGCCCATAATTTTTAATACTTGTTTTTTCTAATCTCTTTAATTTAGGGGAACATGAATTAGTCATTTCATCAAGTCTTTCTTTTGTCAAATTCTTCACATCTTCCACCTCAATCAATTTACCCTATTGATGTGTCTTTTCCACCCAATGTTTGAGGATAAGCTTGTTTTCTTTACAATTTTTTGTAGATACTATTATGTCATAAAATGTCCCCCCGGGACTTTTACCTCCTAAGTTTAGCTCTCGGGTCCCTTATTTTGCATCTTGTGTGTTCATTTTGACTCCTAGAAGAAAATGCCCTGAAACCCATGTCACATGGGGATTGAGGGACATTGTGGCATTTGACCCTACCCTAAAATAGGACCTGAGCACTTGGGCACCCACGCCCTAGTCCTGGCCCATTTTAGGCAGGTCCCAAATTTGAATGTCGGTTATGTGACCGTTAGATAGGTCCCATGCCGACATCTTAAGTTTGAATTACAAAATTTTTAGTGGGAATGCATATATAAACATGTTTAAGGATTCATTTGCAAACTAGAAGATAATTATGAACTTGTGGCATACTTATGATTTGAGAGCATTCAAGATATTCATTGTTACAGAGAAGAGCATTGTTATTGTGTTTGTGATTGCAGATTTGACTTCATCTTCTCATGTGATTGAAGGATCTTCATCTATGTGAGAGCTACACCTCTGAGGTGACATTTGTTTGTGTTTGAATCATTTATCAATTTGTTTCTGCCTCTATCTCATAGGGATACACACTCTTATCTGACAACGGTGTTCGGAAGACTTGAATGTCTCTACAGGGCTTGACTGAGGCAAGCCTCTAAACACCACAAATCCCAACCACACTCCTTTGTGATTGCAGGTTACAGGTACCAAATTTCGTGGAGTTGAGTTGCAGAGGAAGGTTGCAGAAGATAAGGATTTTGGATCCTGCAGAAAGAAACAGTTTGGAGCATTTTTGGGACATGGGCGCCTAGGGCAATGTCATCTAGAGTCTCAGACATAGGAATCTTTGTGATAATGATATTCTATATCTAAAGAAGCCCTGACATCCTAAAGATCAGCCTACTTTGGACCTGGGCACCTAGGGTAGTGTCCTCTGCATCTCCCATCACAGAAACAGACAGAACAATGATTATTAGTGCCAGAAGGAATTCTGGATTCCCAAAGATCAGCTTGCCTTGGACTTGGGTGCCTAGGGCAGTGTCCCCAAATATTCCAAATCCTAAACTTCAAAAAATGGTCAGTAACTAATCTCTTTCTTCTATCTTAGTCTGTGAGCACTTGTCAGAATTTATCGGTTTGCTTATTGTTTTGCATATTTAGGGTTTCTAGCATACTTGAGCATTAAATTAATACATTAATTAGTAATTTCTAAATTTCTACATCATTCCAAGTGACAACCTAACTTGTAGGTGAATGCTCTTGCCAAGGAGTGATTTAACTTGGTTGATATGTCCTTGAATGTTGTGAAAGGAGGATCTAGCCATTAAACCACATCATCAACCCTCCTCCCCTTTCATACAAAACATTTTGGTGAACCCGTGATTATTTGAATTTGCACCTTGCTGAGTGTTGTGTTGTAGATTTGCATTCATTCATTTAATTTTTATCTTATTGCATTTGAAAATTTACAAAAAATTGAAATTTTGAAAAATTTAAAAAAAATTGGCATTTAGGCTTTCATTTTGACATACTTTTAATTAATTTGAATTTAATTTCATTTAATTTCTATTATTTTCATTAGATCTGATTTAAATTATAGAAATTCATCATTAATTATTCATTTGCATTGCATTTTCATGCTTAATTTATTTGAAATTGTGCATTTTTCATATAACCTAGTTTTTGCATTAGCTAGGGTTTGTAGTTAAAATCTTGTTTTAGATTTTACTACTATTTTAAACACTCATTTAGGACTGATTTCTAACTATAGTGTTTTCATCATATTGCATTTTTGCATTTAGATTTCACATCTAGGGTTTAAAATCTTACATTTTTACTAGATTTTGACTTATTTTGCATATAGGATTGCATTATAGGCGCGTTGTGAAGGATATTGCTGCATTATTGGACTGATATTAGGCTTATTATTCACTTCCCCTTTTCAATTTCCTTACAAAACCTCTTATTTTACTCATTTGCATTGAAAAAAGTTGAAAAATCAAGCATTTTAGGTCATAATCATACATACTTTTGCACTTGTTTCTTGCATAAGTGTTGAAAATCTTTAAAATCTGATTTGGCATTCACTTGAAAATATATACATGGCTTCTCAATACAACAATAATGCTAGGTTTGCTCCTAGGCCTTATTTGAAAAGAAGGGCCCCTGAACTTAAAATAACATTTACACAAGACAATGGTAGACACTGAAGGGCCTCTTTACATTACAGTGAACATAATGGAGATACCTGTGCATGGAACACTTATAGACCCTAACTGCATGACTAATGTGGTAATGGAAGAGTTTCTTCTTAAACATGATTTGGTACAAGATTCTTATGAATCGTTAGATTTGAGGATTAAAACACATAATGGAGCTTTGCTGACTACATTTGGGAAGATAACATTATTAGTCTCAGTATATGATAAATCTATTGATCAATTATTTGATGTTATCCCTTTATCCAACCTCTTCCGTGTAAAACTAGGAAATCCATGGCTTAAGGCTATGAATGTCATCCCCTCAACTATTCACAAATGCTTAAAATTCCCTTTACATGGAGAAGTGCATACTATCCGCCGTAATTCATATCAACCTTTGGCTAAGGAAAAGAACTTCACTCTTGATTGCTTTTGGCCACAACCTGATAGAGACGCAAAGCCACGAAGAGACCACTCTTTCTTAGAATATAGATGATACAAGGCAAAATAATTAGCTAGAGTGGTCGGGCCTCCTTTACAAACAATAAGAGAAGAACAACCCGCATTTGAAGAACGCCCTAGACCGAAAGGTAATGGACCCTATGTTGAGGTTCCTCCTCCATCATCCTTACAAGGATCAGGAGGTATTCGTTGAGAACAAGGCACTTCATCAAGACAAATGATATTTGAACATGGTACTTCCTCCTTTAACATGCAAAAACCAATGGAAAAACATGACACTACCTTAAAAGAAATAAACAATAAGACAAGGAGAAATAGACAAGCAAGAGAAAGGAGGAAGAGAAGACAAGCTTTTTCCCAATGAAATGCATCTCAACAAGAAAATATCCCACCTAACATTGAAACGAACAAAGAAGAGCTTAAAGAAGATGAACTTAAAGATAATGACAAGAGTTGGGCACTTGTACCTTACGTCCCACTTTCTTCTATTATTCGAGAGTGGGAAGATGATGATTTGCTTGTCGACAACCATTAGTTCAGTTGTGCCTACAGGTAAGTATTTCTAACCCTTTACCTTTGTTTTGTGTTCCCCCCATGATGTGTTATGTGTTGTTTAGGCCTCCTTGGATGACCCTTGATACTCTTGTAAGGTCAAGGATACTGAGAGACTGCCTCTGTTGTGACCCTTCTTCTATTTGTATCATCATTCTTCTATCTTGCTTCTCCTCTATTTTCATTATTGTGTGTCATGCCTTAGGGGCATAACATTACGGTTGGTGACCTAGGGGCACCTTCCTACATGACAAACCTAAGGCACTTGTTCTCCTCTCTTGATTTATTGTTTACCTTCTTCTAGTGATTCTACTAGCTAGTGGATGACGAAAAACAAATAATACTGATAAGGACCAAGTGTCCCTTCAGCGAGTAAGCAAAAATGGACCTAGTCCATACATGACGAGGGGGTTGATATATATATTATCTGACACTTGGCTAGTAGAATCACTCCATATGATATTTTGATGATGTCTTATATTTGCTAACAAACCATAACAAGGTTGATGCTTTGTGCACTTTGTTTATCTTGGGTCTCGCCTTGCTTACACTTAGTTATGAGATCTTTGCAGTATAGCCCCATGGTTATACTTGGTTTCTGAATCTGTAGTGTAACCTTGGCTCTTGATGTGATTGTTTTTATGCATTGCTTTTGATCATGTGATGTGGTTATTATCTTATAAAAAGATTTCTAACCTATTTTCTTCCAGAAAATTGTGTGTTTGTGGGAACATTCGACGATCATAGAGTACATGTCACCTTTGGGGGCATGGGCTTTACAAGAGCCCTTGTTCCCTTGTGTGTTTTCTTCCTACCTTAATGTGCTTGATATCGGTACACGAAATCAACCACCTTAAGGTGGGGGCATATAAAGGTAAGTTGTCTGATAATTTTGATACTAATGAAGTGTGTTTGTAAGGCATCTTCGTGACATAGGTGGGGTTGTATACTTTGAGCACATGCTTCCTTTTCACTGTAAGGCATCTCCGTGACACGGGTGGGGTTGCATTTTAATCCCTTTTGTAGAAGGCGGGATGGTGTATCTTGTGAGTGAGTGCACATCCTTTTATTTCGAAAGTCCTCTGAGTAGGTGGGGTTGGTGTATCCTCCCTTAAGCATTTCTTTGGTGGTTGTTGTGACATAAGCCCAACTATTAGGTGTGCCTATAATGTGCCTAAGATGGCGGTGAACCTAGCAATAGGCTCCTTCCATTGCTTGTTTGTCATGTTTAAGACGTATAGTATGTCTTTGGCATGCTATACGGTGCTCGTGTTTTTTGTGTGTCTTTTGTGTGTTTTCCCCCATGTTGTAGTCTAAAGAGGTGTGGCGATGAGTCCCTCCTACACTCGGGTTTTGTATGGAGCGTTTGTTCCCAAGCATAGTTTCAAGATGTGTGGTGATGAGTCCCTCCTATGCTTTGGGATTTGTATGACGTGTTTGTTCTCAAGTGTAGTCTAAAGATGTGTGGCGATGAGTCCCGCCTACACTCTGAGATTTGTATTGTGTGTCTGTTGCCCCATATGTAGTTTCAAGACATGTGGTGAAATGCCCCTCCTACATTTTGGGTTGTGTGTTTGCTTTCCATGTACTTGCATTTGCATTCATATATATGAGAAAATGAAAAAGAAATAATCACTGCATTCATTGTATTCACTGTGTTTTGCGTGTCTTCAATGTTGTCTTCTCCATGTCTTGCGTGACTGTTACTATCTTCTCTGTGTTGTGCATGTCTGCTACCGTATTCAATGTGTTTGGCATGTCTGCGACGTGTCTTCTCTAATGTCTACCTGAGACTGGGGGCTAGAGATAGTTCCTCAATCTTTGTGTATGCATTAGCTTCAAGTGCTTGGCGTGTTTGCTATGTTTTGACTGTACTTCAATGCACGTATGGGCCATGCGTTCATACATACATTAAAGTGGAGGCTAAATGTTATGTCATAAAATGTCCCCCTGGGACTTTTACCTCCTAAGTTTAGCTCCAGGGTCCCTTGTTTTGCATCTTGCATGTTCATTTTGACTCCCAGAAGAAAATAACTTGAAACCCATGTCACATGGGGCTTAAGGGACATTGTGGCATTTAACCCTGCCCTAAAATAGGACCTAAGGACTTCGGCACTCGTGCCCCATTCCTGCCCTATTTTAGGTAGGTCCCAAATTTGAATGTTAGTTATGTGACCGTTAGATAGGTCCCATGTTGACATCTTAAGTTTGAATTACAAAATTTGTAGCGGGAATGCATATATAAGCATGCTTAGGGATTCATTTGTAAACTAGAAGATGATTATGAACTTGTGGCGTACTTATGATTTGAGAGCATTCAAGATATTCATTGTTGCAAAGCAGAGCATTGTTATTATGTTTGTGATTGTAGATTTAGCTTCATCTTCTCATGTGATTGAAGGATCTTCATCTATGTGAGAGCTACACCTCTGAGGTGACATTTGTTTGCGTTTGAATCATTTATCAATTTGTTTTTTCCTCTATCCCATAGGGATACATACTCTTATTTGACCACAACCCCCAACCACACTCCTTTGTGATTGCAGGTTACAGGTACCAGATTTCATAGAGTGGAGTTGTAGAGGAAGGTTGCAGAAAATAAGGATTCCAGATCTGGTGGAAAGAAGCAGTTTGGAGCATTTTCGGGACATGGGCACCTAAGGCAGTGTCCTTCAGAGTTTCAGATACAAGAATATTTGTGACAGTGATATTCTACATCTGAAAAAGCCCCAACATCCCAAAGATTAGCTTGCCTTGGACCTAGGTGCCTAGGATAGTGTCCTTTGCATCTCACGTGATAGAAACATACAAAACAATGATTATTAGTGCCAGAAGGAATTTTGCATTCCCAAAGATCAACCTGCCTTGGACTTGGGTGCTTAGGGTAGTGTCCCTGAATATTCTGAATCCTGAACTTCAAAAAATGGTCATTAACTAATCTCTGTCTTCTATCTTAGTCTACGAGCATTTGTTAGAATTTATCAGTTTGCTTATTGTTTTGCATATTTAGGGTTTCTAGCATACTTGAGCATTAAATTAATACATTAGTTAGTAATTTCTAAATTTCCACATCATTCCAAGTGACAACCTAACTTGTAGGTGAATCTTCTTGCCGAGGAGTGATTCAACTCGGTTAATATGTCCTTGAATGTTTGTTGTGAAAGGAGGATCTAGCCATTAAACCCCATCATCAACCCTCCTCCCTTTTCATACAAAATAGATACAACATAATTGAGTGGTATAGCCAAATGATGCAAAGCAACTTTTGCATGCCCAATTCTAGAGAACAAAGAAATGATATTAATCTCCTATAGAAAAATAGGTTTCAAAATAGAAAGATGGTATTCTATAATTAATAATCTTACATAGATATGGAAGCTAGTTGACTCACTACTACATGAAAAGCATTTAAATGCTTGGTTACACACTCAGTTTGATATAATGTAATAATTTGATCTCATGAACTCTTAGCAATATTTTGAACTTTAAAATTCATCATGACTGAATTAGAAAGACACAATCTAATAGTAAATTTGTCCCATTCATCTTGATCTGAATTGCTAATCTTTTCAATCTCAATTGTCAAGGTGTTGGCCATGACTTCTGATTTTAAAATCTTATTTTCAAATCCACATGAATTATCCGACACCAAAAATAGAAAGCAACATAAGAATGTATTATATGTTAACACTTTAATAACATGTTGATACTTAGACACGTGGTGAGAGAAGACACTCCCCACAATGCATATGTTTACAAGTCAACATCTAAGCTTGAGCTTATCGAATGCATAATAAACCTAGGGCAATTCAATAAATATGTAAATATATTAAATAAAATCTAACACAATCCATCTTTAGAAGGAAGATCTCTCAATAGAATCACTAAAATCATAAACTCTATTAACTCCAAATAAATGATTATCAATGTTGAAAAAGGATAATAAAGCCTTATTGGTGGGGTCACATCCATGGTTAGTAAAATGTGGATGCCATTTAGTACAGAGAAAAGTGACAACACCACCATGAACCACATCATGGTTGCTACTCAAAATAACTTGCTAGTCATATTACATGGAAAATAATGAAGATGAAGATACTAAAAAAATTCATTTCTTAATGTATACACCTAAAAATGGATCGAGATAAATTAAATAAATATTTTATATTTATTTTATTCTTATTTCCCCTATTAATAAATAAATATAGTAATTTATTTATTTGATTCACATTTATCCTATTCTTCCAATAATTAAATAAAATTTAACTTATTTAATTAAATATCTTAATTCTTCTAAAGTTATCTCTAATTAAATAATCCTAATTATTTAATTATTATTCTAAGACAAAGTCATATTCCTAAAATCCACATCATTCGTCCACATCACCCTACACATCATTTGACACCTCACTTCCATGTTGGAACATAAATTAAATATTAATAATATTTAATTAAATATTTATCCTCAACACATGTCCTATTTCCACTCAATCATCCCTACTTTGTAGAAATTGGTTTCTCGACATCATCATGGTCAAAGTTGACTATGAGACACTTGTCTCATGAGCCCTATATTCCCTCCAACATCCCAACAAACATAGACTCCTTCTGTTGGAGTACAGGACAACATTGAGAGGGGGGTGAATCAGTGTTGTATTAACTTTTAAAACTTTTGCACCTTTTAACTTACAAGATAAAGATAGAGGAAGACTTCAATAATATGTTAAACACATATGCACAAGTATGATAATGAAAAGTATGAATTGGGACCTTAAGAATAGATCATTAGGACACATGAACATATAAAGACACACAAGAAACATAACACCTGATCTGATGAGTGGAAAACCCTCATAGGGATGAAAAACCACTCTAAAATGCCTCACTGGCTTAAACAAAATGTCTTACTGACAAGTACAAAATCATGCCTCATTGGCAACAAATAGGTCTCACTGACCATACAAGCCTCATTGGTTACAAGATACCTCACTAGAAACACAAGCCTCACTGGCAATCAGGTGAACATGAAAGAAATCTCAAATCAGGGGGTTACCCTGCTACAATATGTACCAACAACAAAAGCCTTCGACATTACATTTATTATCATCAAGGAATTCTTCTTCAATCTCTGACAAATGTATCAATTTCTTCAATATCTGCAACACACTACAATCTCTGCAAGAAACAATATACTCCTCTAATCAAGAATCAACATCTGAACCTTCATCTCTTGCATTAAAGATAATCTTCATACTCTAACTTATCTTCAAGCTTCAAATACATCAAACACCATTGTATTCTTCATGAAAATTGTTAATCCTCGTACTGGCATGTAGGTATTCTTTTCTCCATCTTGAAACAATGAACAAAATCTATAAAAACATTATAGCAAACTCCCACACAAATTTACTGGCCCACAACACTGATAAAATTTACTTCCCAAGACACTTTCAAAGCATTCAAAATAATATGTTTATGGCTGCAATATGCACAAAACTGATATGACCCGATTGGTATATATCTTAATAAAGCATAAAATCAATCCAAACCTCAAAAATCATCTTTGATATCAACTTATCCATTTCATTGGCCTTCAGACTCTAAAACAATAGGCAAAAAACAAGCTTTTTGGCTTTTATATCCTTTCTCCCATCAAATTCAAACTCATAGGAATGACCATTGGTCTTCAAGTTCCTTCATCAAAACCATACATACTTATCAGTATATCAATAAAGACTCTCTCCCAACCATTCCTTTTTGCAGCTTGAATCTCCACCTTTTCAAGAATTTTACTTTTCTCTTCAAAGAGAGCCAAATCAGTTACAATATCTCAACAAACTGCCTTACACAGGTAGATCATGCAAATGCCCATCAAATTGTGATCTCCTTAATGGCTCGTTAAGGTTTGAAAGTCCTTTGAATCTAGAGTGTTGATTTGTCTCTTCTCGAGCTTAGCCTTTTGAAACTTGACCCTTTGATTGAGTCTCCCTCCTTGTGCAAATAATACAACCTTTATGACTCGGTTAGCAAAGATGAAGGGACGGTCATAATATGCATTAAGGACCCCTTTAATAGGTACTATTTAAGTGAATGACCTATAATTGAAGGTCAACAACTGATTAAAACAAAAGTAACTTTTCGTGCTGACGGTCAAATTAGAGTTTAAGGAGTTTGTGAAAGAGTTTTTGGACACCACTGAAACTAGGGTTTTAGAGTAGTTTCTAGGCTTTAGAAAACAAAACAATGTATATGAAGAATTCACCCTGAATTAGCATATTTTCAACCTCTTGGATAGAAAATGAATGGTGTCATAAAAGGAATCAGGAGTTATAAGGATTGAGAGACAGATAAGGAGATATAATGTTTTAGGGTTTACAAAACTTCCACATAAAAGCCCTAAATAGACAGATGAGCAAACATATGCCCTAACTGCTGCAAATGTGAATTCCAAACATAAGACACCAAAACATCAAAACCTCATGAAGCATGTTCAAAGCATCTCTTGCATCTCTTAATCATGGAGACATCAAGAACATAACATAACCACAAACTCCTCATCTACCAATTCTTGAGATAATCATGACATCTCTGAAGAGACCACACCACATGAAGGATATACAGTGAAATGCAACATCTCCTGTGAAGCATCTGATGACCAACCAAAGTCAAATACAACATCTGACAAACACTCATCAACTGTGAAAGAATATCAATAAGTCCAATGAAGATCAAGTAGGGTTAGATGGAAGTCATATGAAGCAATTCATCCTCATCCTGGAAGGCACATCATCTTGATGTCACAACAATCATCTCCATCATGACACTTTGACATCACAGAGCAATCCTATGCTCATGAAGGCACAGGAAGGCACTAAGTCATCCAAATTACCATCACCACCTATCCTTTGTCAACAAATCCAAGCATGATCCCAATGATACAACATTGACCACTGATGAGATTAGTATCATGACATGATGATATCACTGATCTTTTTGACATCAATGACAACCTTGCCATCAATCTCCCCCTTTGTCATTGATGGAAAAACACAACACCCTATGCTCTCTCTTCTCCCCCTTTTTGACATCACATGATAAAGAAGCCACAACTCCCCCTGTCTAGTATGATATATAATTAAGATCTGCACACATTGTCTTACATTCATGAAGTACAAACAACACTTCTTCTGAGCAAAGTGAAAGGTACTATCATAGCACCTATACTCCTCACTGTCACAACGATATTCAAAATACAATATGAAAACTGCTATCACTACTACCATGCATATTAAGGACAGTTGAATATACACCAAGACTCAGTTTGTGAAATACTTTGTTGGAAGCCAAACCACCTTCATGGAAAGGTTGTCATTGATGTCAAAAAGATCAGTGATATCATCATATCATGATACTAATCTCATTAGTGGTCAATGTTGTATCATTGGACTCATGCTTGGCTTTGTTGACAAAGGATAGGTGGTGATGGTAATTTGGATGACTTAGTGCCTTCATGTGCCTTCATGAGCACATGATTGCTCTGTGATGTCAAAGTGTCATGATGGAGATGATTGTTGTGACATCAGGATGATGTGCCTTCCAAGATCATGATGAATTGCTTCATATGACTTCCATTAGACCCTACTTGATCTTCATTGGACTTATTGATATTCTTTCACAGTTGATGAGTGTTTGTCAGATGTTGTATTTGACTTTGGTCGGTCATCAGATGCTTCACAGGAGATGTATTTCACTATATGTCATTCATGCGGTGTGGTGTCTTCAAAGACATCATGATTATCTCAGGAATTAGTAGATGAGGAGTTTGTGGTTATGTTATGCTCTTGATGTCTCCATGGCCAAGAGATGTGAGAGATGCTTTGAACATGCTTCATAAGGTTTTGGTGTTTTTGTGTGTCTTATGTTTGGAATTCACATCTGCAGCAGTTAGGGCATATGTTTGATCATTTGTCGATTTAGGGCTTTTATGTGTGGAAGTTTTGTAAACCCTAAAATATTGTATCTCCTTATCTGTCTCTTAATCCTTATAACTCTTGATTCCTTTTATGACACCATTCATTTTCTATCCAAGAGGTTGAAAATATGCTAAGTCAGGGTGAATTCTTTGTATACATTGTTTTGTTTTCTAAAGCCTAGAGACTACTCTAAAACCCTAGTTTCAGTGGTGTCCTAAAACTCTTTCACAAACTCCTTATACTCCGATTTGACCATCATCATGAAAATTTACTTTTGTTTTAATCAGTTGTTGACCTTCAATTATAGTTCATTCACTTAAATATTACCTATTGAAGGCGTCTTTAATGCATATTATGACCAGCCCTTCATCTTTGCTAACCAGGTCATAAAGGTTGTATTATTTGCACAAGGCATGAGACTGAATCAAACGGTCAAGTTTCAAAAGGCTAAGCCTGTGAAGAGACAAATCAACGCTCCATATTCAAAGGACTTTCAAACCCTAATGGACCATTAAGAAGATCACAATTTGATAGGCATTTGCATGATCTACCTGTGTAAGGCAGTTGGTTGAGATATTGTAACTAATTTGGCTCTCTTTGAAGAGAAAAGTAAAAACCTTGAAAAGGTGGAGATTCAAGCTGCGAAAAGGAATGGTGGGGAGAGAGTCTTTATTGATATACTGATAAGTATGTATGGTTTTGATGAAGGAATTTGAAGACCAACGGTCATTCCTATGAGTTTGAATTTGATGGGAGAAAGGATATAAAAGCCAAAAAGCTTGTTTTTCTTCCTGCTATTTTAGATTCCGATGGCCAGTGCAATAGATAAGTTGATATCAGAGATGATTGTTGAGGTTTGGATTGATTTTTATGCTTTATTAAGATATATACCAATCGGATCATATCAATTTTGTACATATTGTAGCCATAAATATATTATTTTGAATGCTTTGAAAGTGTCTTGGGAAGTAAATTTTATCAGTGTTGTGGGCCAGTAAATTTGTGTGGGAGTTTGCTACAATGTTTTTATAGATTTTGTTCATTGTTTCAAGATGAAGAAAAGAATACCTACATCCCAGTATGAGGATTAACAGTTTTCATGAAGAATACAATGGTGTTTGATGTATTTGAAACTTGAAGACAAGTCAGAGTATGAAGATTATCTTTAATGCAAGAGATGAAGGTTCAAATGTTGATTCTTGATCAGAGGATTATATTGTTTCTTGCAGAGATTGTAGTGTGTTATAGATATTGAAGAAATTGATACATTTGTTAGAGATTGAAGAAGAATTCCTTGATGATGATAAATGTAATGTTGAAGGCTTTTGTTGTTGGTACATATTGTAACAGGGTAACCCCCTGAATTGAGATTTCTTTCATGTTCACCTAATTGCCAGTGAGGCTTGTGTTGCCAGTGAGGTAACTTGTAGCCAGTGAGGCTTGTATTGTCAGTGAGACCTGTTTGTTTCCAGTGAGACATGATTTTGTACTTGTCAGTAAGACATTTTGTTTAAGCCAGTGAAGCATTTTAGAGTGTTTTTTCATCCCTATGAGGGTTTTCCACTCATCAGATCAGGTCTTATGTTTCTTGTGTGTCTTTATATGTTCATGTGTCCTAATGATTTGTTCTTAAGATCTTGATTCATACTTTTCATTATCATACTTGTGCATATGTGTTTAACAGATCATTGAAGTCTCCCTCTCTCTTTTTCTTGTAAGTTAAAAGGTGCAAAAGTTTTAAAAGTTAATACAACACTGATTCACCCCCCCTCCCAATGGTGTCCTATACTCCAACAAGCGATATCAGAGCGTAGGTTCCCTATAGAAGTCTAACAAACTTGGGTAGGTCTTGATAGTGGAGTACTATGGGAAAGTGTAGGAGAAATAAGGAAAATAAAGTTGCCAATCAGAAAGCTGCCCCAGTGAAGTCATGTGATGAGTTAATGCACGAGTCTCTCCTAAATGTTGACACAAAAGAGAATGGTCTTGCAGTTGAGAAAGAATCTTCTGAGGTTCCTTTATTTGATGGTTTAGATTTCTCTATTTGGTATATTAGAATGCAAGTCTATCTATCTTCTTTAGGGTATGGTGTGTGGATGTCTGTTGAGAATGGGTATTCTAATACTACAAGTAACAAAGGGGCTTATGAATGCAATCATATAGCAAAGAAGGCTATTCTGTCTAGTTTGTCTAATGAAGTTTCTTGTGAAGTTATGCATTGTGAAACAACTCAAGATGTGTGGAAGGAGTTGATTAGATTCTATCAAGGTGATTCACATGAAGGAGATGAGATCCAATCTGATCCAGAAGAAAGAGATTTTTTGTGGAAGAAAATGAACAAGAGTTTGATGAAGATGATTGTGAAGTTGATGTTGAAGGAGAACTTCTGTGTGCTTTGGATACAATCAAGCAGCTCAAAAAAGAGAATAGGAGATTAGAAGACTAGCTTCAATAAGAGAAAGATTCCAAGGACAAGGTATGTTCAGATTTTGAAAAAATTTCTTTAGAATTTGAAAAGGCAAGAAAACAAATTGCAGACTTAAATAGTCGTGTTGATGAATCTGATAAGTTGATTATCAGTCTAAAGACTAAAATTGAGGAAGCCAAAAGAATAATAGATAATACAAAATCTGATTTTGAGGTAAAAAGAATTGAATGTTTGAAATTAGAAACAAAAATTATCAATTTGAGAAAAGATTATGAAGGTCTCAAGGCCCTGTCTAAGAAATATCAGGAGTTTGAAGAAAGTACAAGCAAGTTGAATGAAATGTTAGGTAAACAAAAGCACTATAGAGACATCACAAGTCTAGGATATGAGGAAGGATAGACCTCTCAAGTCAGAAAGACACCAAGGAAAAAGATTGACTTAAGTTTTCATGCTAATGCTCTAGAAGATCAAGGGAGGAGTATAGTTAGGTCCACTAGATCACTACCACCAGGCAAACAATAAGGTACAATTACTCTCAATTTCATGGTTACTGTCATTCATTCTTTGAGTTTTGTCATAGAGTAAATGGATGTTGAAAACAAGCTAGAAAACATGCATGGAATAGGGATCATAGTTTGTCAAACCAGGTCCAGTGCTACAAGTGTAATCAACTAGGTCATATTGCAAGGTTTTGTTTCCTTCAAGTAAGAAATGATGCTCCTGGTTATTAAAAAAGACATATTGCTTTTATCCCTCTAGTTGGAAAGAATGTCACTTACTTCAATTGTCATCAATTTGGGCATAAAGTAAAGTATTGTAGTAGCAAGTTAAACAAATCATGTGAGAACATAAGTGGTGATGCTATAAACAAGAAGAAGAAAGGGATTATTAAGATTTGGAGAAGAAAGTTAGATCCAGGAAAAGAAAATTCTAATCTTGTGCAAACTGCACAAGTGGCCTCATTTGTTGCATGAGATGTAGCTTGGAGTTAGGGGGAGGTGCTTATTGCCTTATCTTTCTTACTCTATAGAAAGTCAGAAAAGTGTAGGGTTGTTGTTGCTTTGGTGTGCCTCACATGGAATCAGTGTGTCAGGATGTTGTCTTCAGGATCTTCATTCAGTGCTTGGAGTTGCTTCATGTTGATATGTTTGAGGTTGTTGACCTTATTGATCACCTTGATGTCTTTATGCAGTGACATTTCACTTGGACAGGAGAATGGCATTTAGTTGATAATTTAAAGAGTGTAGAACTTCTTGTTTTGATTATTTTGTTAGTTGGTGTTGTAAATGTTTGATCCTCTTGTTATTGATGTTGTTGTATGTGTGAAGTGAGTAGTGCTTGTATCCTTGAAAATGGTAGACCTAGTTGCAGACCTAGTGATGGCAAATCCTGTATCTTGTATCCTTGTATCAGTTTAGACTTGTTTTAGGTAGACTTGTATGAGAGATTTGTATTTTAAATCTTGTCTTTTACAGAGAATACGTAAAAAACTTGATGACAGTGCTCTATGACAATACTCTAATCTTATATCTCAGACCTTGTATCTATGATTTTGAGAATGACACAGTGGCAATCTTGTTAAGAGGAGTCTTGGATAGATGTTCAAAGTGTTACAATAAGTATGAACAGAAGTATCTTAATGATGCATTGATGTTAAGGTGAGTTGACTTGGTAGGTTTTAAAGCAAGTGACAAGATAGTTGGATGTTGCTAACCTTAATGATGTACCAGTCCTTTATGTATGATAGAGCATTTATTTGTATGTATTTCTTACTTATGTTGTAGACCTAGACCAAACTATGGTGCAGTCATTCATTTTTTACAGATTTAGCAAACATGGGAGGTAATTGATGAGCTTGAGGTGAATGTGTTTTGTAGAACAAAGTGTCTGTATCTTGTCCAAGAAGTATATTATGTTGATCTGATCAAGACTTTGGAAAATGAAGAATAGTGTATATTGGAAACTAATATAATACTTGGATGATGTCATAGAGGTTTTTTCATATCTTTATTACAATATGCCAATGCAAGATGGCTAGGCATTGTCATGGTCAAGGTTTTTTATAAGAGTGGATGTTGTGATCATTTGGTTCAGGGTCATGGAAAGTAAAGCTTTAATAGTTGTTTCAGTACAATTACATTGCAGAGCAAGTATAGTGTATTTACAGTGCAGTGTAAGAATGTTTTGGGTCAAACTTTTCATGTTGCTTCATTGTTTTGGACTATCTTACATTGTTAGGATTGTCAATCGTTTCTATGGAAAGTAAGATTAGGTCAGAGCTAGGACAGTCTGTCAATTTGCAAATGTTTCCAGTCTTCTCTAGATCAGTCCCATATAGAGCATCAGTGATAAAATTTTAGTCATATGATACTTGATTATTAAGTTGCCAAAAGTATTACCAAAAGACTGTAATACTATCCAATGCTATGCAAAATACAGGACTATATTGCTGAACAGATAGCTGGACAAGTTAAATTAGTTTGGTCAGTGATTGTGATTCTTTCATTTCAAGTGAATGTGATGTAACTATATCATACTTTGGTCTTTTTAGAGATACTTATGTCATTGATGTCATTTTGAGATGTGCCTCATCAGGTTCTTGTCTTCTTTTCTATCAAGGTTATTCCTACTACTATGGAGGTCAATTTGCTTCATACTAGAGGCAGACTTTGTATAGGACAGCAAAAAACTTATCAGATTCTCATGGTATGACACAAGTACTTTCAAGACAAGACAATATTTTGTCTTTTTTCTCTTGTTGATGTCAAGTCTGATGTTTGAAGGTGGTTTGGCTTCTAACAAAGTATTTCACAAACTGAATCTTGGTGTATATTCAAGTGTCCTTAATATGCATGGTAGTAGTGACAACAATTTTCATATTGTATTTTGAATATTGTTGTGACAGTGAGGAGTATAGGTGCTATGACAGTACCTTTCACTTTGCTCAGAAGAAGTGTTGTTTGTACTTCATGAATGTAAGACAATGTGTGCAGATCTTAATTATATATCATACTAGACAGGGGGAGTTGTGGCTTCTTTGTCATGTGATGTCAAAAAGGGGGAGAAGAGAGAGCATAGGGTGTTGTGTTTTAATATCACCTTCTTCCATCTTTCTCTCATGGTCTTTGTGAGCATCTCACCATGTGGCTCCTTGTCCCACATATCTCTCCATCTTGTCAATGTAGTAGGAACATCCTCCTTCTATATCTCCCGTCATCCAACCAATTCAATCTTGACCCTCCATGTCATAAGACCAATTCCTTAACCAGTGATCTTTTACCACTTGGATCTAAGCCATCCTTTGCCTATAAAAGGAAGCCTCTCATCCTCATTTTAGAAGAACACAAAAGAGATGATACTTTCATGCTGTTGAAATCATATCAAATATCAAAAGTGTGCCTTTGGCTTTTATTTGCATAGCATTATCAATTATCTCAATCTTCATTTGCATATCATTTAGCATTAACAATCTCCATTGTTGTAATGTAGTAGCTTCATAGTATCTTAGATTCATAACATTATCTCCATTTCACTATTATCATTAGCTTCATTAGCTTCATCCAATCATTATCATAATTTAGCATTGTAAAATAATTTACTTTGCATAAAATCCACCACAAGTCCATTCATCTTAAAGTCATCTTGAAACAAAGAAGTGCATTCTGAGAGCATAATTACAATCATTAAAATCAAGATCTCAAGAAGATAGGACATAATCAGACATGAAGGAGAAATCTGCATTTGAAGGTATAAATAATGTCTGCTTCAAATTCTATGTTTTTCTATTAGTTTCATTGGTGATTTTGGTTTGAGTAGAAATTTAGAGTTTTGTGTTAACTTAATAGGTTTTTACTATTGTTCTCCAAATTATCATTATACTTTTGATGCCCACCATGGGGCATTTGCCCCAAATTTAACATAAAAATTTGAGTTTTTGTGTGTTTACAGTCATAACAGAGCGTTCTGGCGCATTTGTGTTCTATCATACCAGAGATAATTCCTACAGGAGAAAACTACTATATTTATGTGCATTTAACAACTATTTCTACACATCTAAACAATCTTTTTGTGCATTTGAACAATCATTTTTGCGCATTTGAACAATCTTTCTATGCATCTGAACAAACTTTTTGCGCATCTGAACAATCTTTCTACGCATTCACATCAGTCACTTTTGGTTTATCTTTTTGGACTAACTTGGTTACTAATTCGTGGTACAATTGTTTTCGAATGTCCAAGACTGTATGCTAAGACTACTGACAATTGTTTTATAGGTTTATTGCCTTTGTTAGGACATCATTTTTGCATTCATTCTTGCATTGGTAGTTTAGTAGCATCTAGATTAACTAGGGGAAAGTAATCTTACACATCTATTTTGCATATGTTCAATACAATCAAACATAGTTTAATCTAGGGGGTTAATTTGACATTAATTCTTTTCTTTTATTTTATCATACTAGTATTGTGGGTAAGTGCAAGAAGATGGGGGGCCAAAAAGGGGTCTTAAGTGGCCACTTTTTTTTTTTCTAAAATCATGAAATGTTGGCCTTGGATGAGAAATTGAGCATAGTTACATTCAAAATTTAGGGATGAAACCAAAACAATGTTCGTAGTGCTCCGAGTCTACTTTCTAAACTACAATTTTTTTTTGAAAATGGTATATATTAAGGGGTTCAAAAGAGGGAGCCATAGAAATTGGTGTTGTTTCTATCAAAAAAACATAACATAGCATGTTTTGTGGCTCCCTCAAAAGGTTAACTTTTTTTTGGTATTTTAAAAATTACTTCGATGAGAAGTTAGCTAACATGTAGTTTATGCCTGATTTTTTTGATAATTTTTTGATGAATATTTGATTTTTTACTAATTTTTAAAGTGGACACATCCTAAAAAACAAAATTTTGGCCGTGCTATCCCTATAAATTTTGAAAATTAATTGAAAATCATTTTTTTTAATATATGTAGAATGGAGTCTAGTTTCTAAATATGTAATTTTTTTGAAATTTCAATGAATGGTTAATTTACAATGAAAAAAAGACCAAACTGTGGTTTTTGCCCAAAAACGGACACACAAACAAAAGAAATTAAAGATGAAAGGCTTAACATTGTCAAAATGTGAAAAAAATTACATCGTTAAATAGCTAAGAGAAATCCTAATATTACCCAGGTGTTCAATTTGTTCAACCTTGAAACACGTGCAAATATGAGGGTTAGCACAAAAAAATTATGTGAAATCTTGTAGAATTTATAAAAACACGTCTATGGATGTTGAAAAGGCACTCCAAGCCTTTGGGTTGGAAATCCAAAGCAAATCCCAAGCCTAAGGCTTGGGATTCCCAAAGCACAATATAATGGGAGTGCGTTATAACGCACTCACATTATATTGTGCTTTTTTCCTTTTTTGCATGTTTGTCGGTGTTTTCCCAGTTCGACATAATATGAGCACGTTATAACACGCTCGCATTATGTCTTCCTTTGAATGAGTTATGTTCAAGTTTCATAAGTATGTTTCATAGATGTATATATGTATGCTTCTAGGTATGTATGCATGTACTTGTATGCATGCTTGTATGTATGTACATGTATGCATGCTTGTATGTATGTACATGTATGCATGCATGTTTGTATGTATGTATGTATGTATGTATGTATGTTTGTATGTATGCATGTATGTATGTATGTAAGTGTTTTGGGTTTAGGATATATAAGGACCTGAGCCTGTATAGTTTTGAGGGTTGAGGGTTGAGGGATTAGGGCTTAAGTAATAGGTAGAGGGTAGAGGGTAGAGATTAGAGGGTTGAGGGTTACAGTTGAGGGTTAATATTCAGGTTGTTGAGTGTATAAGATTAAGTGTGTAAGGCATGGGGATTAGGGTTTAGGATATTGGGTTTAGGGTTTACGATATGGATTGAGGGTATATAAGGCATAGGGTGACTTGGGTTGAGAGCACATATGGTTTAGGTTTAATACAAGTATAGGGTTGAGGCACAATATTTGGGGTTTAGGGGTGAGGTTATATGGTCTAGGGGTGAGGGTTTGTGGGTGTAGGCTTCAGGGTTTATGGTATAGGGTTGATGATTGAGGGATTAGGGCTTACATATATGGTTGAGGGTATAGGGATGAGGGTTTAGGGATAGGTTTTAGGGTTTAAGGTTTAAGGGTTAAGGGTTGAGGGATAGGGTTTAAGGTTTAGGGGTAAGGGATTAGGGTTTAAGGTATAGTGTCTTGGGTTGAGGGTTTAGGAATAGGGATAACATTTAGGGTTTAGGGATGAGGGATTATGGTTGAGGGTTGAGGGATGATGGATTAAGGTTTAAGGTATAGTGCTAAGGGTTAAGTGTTTAGGGATATGGTTTAGGGTTGAGGGATTAGGGTTTAGAGTTGAGGGATTACAGTTTAAGGAATAGTGTTGAGGGGGTTTAGGGATAGGGTTTAGGGTTGAGGGATTAGGGTTTAGGGTTGATGGATTAGGGTTTAAGGAATAGTGTTGAGGGTTGAGGGTTTAGGAATAGGGTTTAGGGTTGAGGGAATAGGGTTTAGGGTTGACGGATTAGGGTTTAATGTTGAGAGTTGAGGGTTTAGGGATAGGGTTGATGGTCAAGGGATTAGGGTTAAAGTAGAGTGTTGAGGGTAGAGGGATTAGGGATAGGGTTTAGGGTTGAAGGTTTAATGATTGAGGGTTGAGGCTTTAGGGCTGAGGGTTAAGGGATTAGGGTTTAAGATATAATGT
The DNA here is from genome assembly GCA_027924645.1 of Cunninghamia lanceolata. Taxonomy (NCBI): domain Eukaryota; kingdom Viridiplantae; phylum Streptophyta; class Pinopsida; order Cupressales; family Cupressaceae; genus Cunninghamia; species Cunninghamia lanceolata. Next base: position 4,039,616 of record BSBN01000026.1, on the reverse strand, counting down.
TCAACATCGAGGGTTTAGGGATAGGTTTTAGGGTTTAAATTTTATGGATTAAGGGTTGAGGAATAGGGTTTAGCATTTAGGGATAAGGGATTAGGGTTTAAGGTATAGTGTCGAGGGTTGAAGGTTTAGGAATATAGATAGCGTTTAGGGTTTAGGGATGAGGGATTAGGGTTAAGGATTGAGGGATTAGGGTTTAAGGTATAGTGTCGAGGGTTGAGGGTTTAGTGATAGGGTTTAGGGTTGAGGGATTAGGTTTTAGGGTTGATGGATTAGGGTTTAAGGTATAGTGTTGAGGGTTTAGAGATAGGGTTTAAGGTTGACAGATTAGGGTTTAGGGTTTAATGTTGAGAGTTGAGGGTTTAGGGTTTAGGGATAGGGTTGATGGTCAAGGGATTAGGGTTAGAGTGTTGAGGGTAGAGGGATTAGGGATAGGGTTTAGGGTTGAAGGTTTAAGTATTAAGGGTTGAGGCTTTAGGGATGAGGGTTTAAGGCTGAAGATATAGTGTCGAGTGTTGAGGGTTTAGGGATAGGTTTAAGTTTTAAGGGTTAAGGGTTGAGGGATAGGGATTAGAGTTTAAGGTATAGTGTCGAGGGTTTAGGGATAGGCTTTAGGGTTGAGGGATTAGGGTTTAGGGTTGACGGATTAGGGTTTAATGTTGAGAGTTGAGGGTTGAGGGTTTAGAGATAGGGTTGATGGTCAAGGGATTAGGTTAAAGTAGAGTGTCGAGGGTAGAGGGATTAAGGATAGGGTTTAGGGTTGAAGGTTTAAGGATTTAGGGTTGAGGCTTTAGGGATGAGTGTTAAGGGATTAGGGTTTAAGATATAGTGTCGAGTATCGAGGGTGTAGGGATATGTTTTAGGGTTCAAGTTTTAAGGGTTAAGGGTTGAGGGATAGGGATTAGGGTTTAGGGATAAGGGATTAGGGTTTAAGGTATAGTGTCGAGGGTTGAGGGTTTAGGAATAGGGATAGCATTTAGGGTGGAGGCATTGGGGATAAGGTTTAGGATTTAATGTTTAAGTGTTGAGGGTTGAGGATTTAGGGATAGGGTTTATGGTTTAGGGATAAGGGATTAGCGTTTAGGGTTTAGGGATTAGGGTACCATAAATTATAATTAGGGATTAGGGTTTATGGTTTAGGGATTAGGGTTTAGGGTTAAGGGATTAGGGTTTAGGGTTTAGGGATGTACAATTAAGGGGTACCATAAATAAACTGGAATTTAGGCAGGGTTGGGAAAATTTTGTGAATCATCATGGGCTTGAGATTGGAGATTTTGTTGTGTTCAAGTACATATCCAAGTCATATTTTAAGGTTAAGATATTTCAAAGAACAGGGTGTGTGAAAAACATCAATGCTCTTCAGCTTATGAATACCAACATTGATACAGATAAAAGATGCCCTTCTTCTAATAGAGTATGCAGTTCAAGTCAACCAATGGGCAGCAAGTTGTTGAATGAATTGGTTTAATGGGCATGCCTCCTTCAAAGTTATGCTTGGAGACTTTACACAAAAACTGGTAACTCTATACATTATTTTTCATTCTTTTATTTCCTATACACTGTTAAGAACTTGTAAAATCTAATTGTGTAATGTGTTTATGGCAGCACATTCCTCCTGCATTTGTTTCACAGTTTATAGACAACATAGACGAACATATGGTGTTGCAAGGCCCAGGTGGGCAGGAGTGGGATGTGCAATTAGGGGGTACCATAAATAAACTAGAATTTAGGCAGGGTTGGAAAAATTTTGTGAATCATCATGGGCTGGAGATTGGATATTTTGTTGTGTTCAAATACATATCCAAGTCATATTTTAAGGTTAAGTTATTTCAAAGAATAGGGTGTGTGAAAAATATCAATGCTCTTTGGCTTATGAATACCAACATTGATACAGATAAAAGATGCCCTTCTTCTAACAGAGTATGCAGTTTAAGTCAACCAATGGGCAACAAGTTGCTGAATGAATTGGTTTAATGGGTTTGCCTCCTTCAAAATTATGCTTGGAGACTTTACACAAAAATTGGTAACTCTATACATTATTTTCATTCTTTTATTTCATGTACACTATTAAGAACTTGTAAAATTTAATTGTGTAATGTGTTTATGGCAGTGCATTCCTCCTGCATTTGTTTCACAGTTTATAGACAACACAGACAAACATACGGTGTTGCAAGGTCCAGGTGGGCAGGAGTGGGATGTACAGTTAGGGGGTACCATAAATAAACTGAAATTTAGGCATGGTTGGGAAAATTTTGTGAATCATCATGGGCTGGAGATTGGAGATTTTGCTGTGTTCAAGTACATATCCAAGTCATATTTTAAGGTTAAGATATTTCAAAGAACAGGGTGTGTGAAAAATATCAATGCTCTTCAGCTTATGAATACCAACATTGGCACAGATAAAAAATGCCCTTCTTCTAATAGAGGATGTAGTTCAAGTCAACCAATGGGCAGCAAGTTACTGATTGAATTGGTTTTTGATGAAGAAAACAATGATGTTGTTGAAGCAATGGAAGAAAATCAAAATTGTAACTCTAATTTAATTTATTTCAACTTTCAAAGCAGGCATTTGAATTGTAGCTTTACCAAGAGGATTGGTATAACAAAAACTTAATTCTATTATAGGCCTTTCTTTGAAGAACCCTGGACATTATGGACCCTATCATCTAGAAAAGCACATGACAATGAACTCTACCCCACCTTTCAAATCAGATAAACCTTTTTATTCAATGAAAATGAAGTCACGAAATGTAAACCGACCATGCATACTAGTAAGATCAAATTCTCTGCCTTCTATTCCTATTACTCTTACTTTATTAATAGAAGAGTATAAAAAAGAATGGGTTTAATTGTAAGCTAATGTAAGGCAAAGCAATTTTGTTATTACATTTTTCTAAGGGATCTCTAATAGTCTAATATAATGCAGTCTTCTATAATATGAACATCTACATTTGTGTGAAAGCTAAGCTTTAATAGTAGAGTATTAAATCAATGCAATAGTAGAGTATTAAATCTAAAGTAGAGTTGGTTTAGGGATAGGGTTGATGGTCAAGGGATTAGCGTTAAAATAGAGTGTTGAGGGTAGAGGGATTAGGGATAGGGTTTAGGGTTGAAGGTTTAATGATTGAGGGTTGAGGCTTTAGGGCTGAGGGTTAAGGGATTGGGGTTTAAGATATAGTGTTGAGCGTTGAGGGTTTAGGAATAGGTTTTAGGGTTTAAGTTTTAAGGGTTAAGGGATGAGGGATAGGGTTTAGGGTTTAGGGATAAGGGATTAGGGTTGAAGGTTTAAGGATTGAGGGTTGAGGCTTTAGGGCTCAGGGTTAAGGGATTATGGTTTAACATATAGTGTCAAGGGTTTAGGGTTCATGGATTTAGGGATAGGGTTTAGGGTTGAGGGCTTAGGGTTAAGGGTTGACGGATTAGGGTTTGATGTTGAGGGTTGAGGTTCGAGGGTTGAGGTTTTAGGGATAGGGTTGAGGATCAAGGGATTAGGGTTAAAGTAGAGTGTCGAGGGTATAGGGATTAGGGATAGGGTTGGAGGGTTTAGGGATAAGGGATTAGGGTTTAAGGTATAGTATCGAGCCCATTGAGGATTTAGGAATAGGGATAGCATTTAGGGTGTAGGGATGAGGGATTAGGGTTGAGGGTTGAGGGATTAGGGTTTAAGGTATTGTGTTGAGAGTTTAGGGATAGGGTTTAGGGTTGAGGGATTAGAGTTAAGGGTTGAGGGATTAGGGTTTGACTTTGAGAGTTAAGGGTTGAGGTTTGAGGGTTGAGAGTTGATGGTTTAGGGATAGGGTTGGGGGTCGAGGGATTAGGGTTAAAGTAGAGTGTTGAGGGTATATGGATTAGGGATAGGGCTGAGGGTTGAAGGTTTAAGGATTGAGGGTTGAGGCTTTAGGGATGAGGGTTTAGGGTTTAAGGCTTAAGATATAGTGTCGAGTGTTGAGGGTGTATGGATAGGTTTTAGGGTTTAAGTTTTAAGGGTTAAGGGTTGAGGGATAGGGATTAGGGTTTAAGGTATAATGTTGAGAGTTGACGATTTAGGGATAGGGTTTAAGGTTGAGGGATTAGGGTTAAGGGTTGAGGGATTTGGCTTTAACATTGAGGGTTGAGGGTTGAGGGTTTAGGGATAGGGTTGAGGGTCGAGAGATTAGGGTTAAAGTAGAGTGTCGAGGGTAGAGGAATTAGGGATATGGTTTAGGGTTGAAGGTTTAAGGATTGAGTGTTGAGGATTTAGGGATGAGGGTTAAGGGATTAGGGTTTAGGGATAAGGGATTAGGGTTTAAGGTATAGTGTCAAGGGTTGAGGGTTTAGGAATAGGGATAGAGTTTAGGGTAGAGGCATTAGGGATAGGGTTTAGAGTTTACAGATAGGTAGAGAGGTGAGGGGAAAGATATAATGAAATGAGAGAGGATTTAGGGATAGGGTTTAGGGTTGAGGGATTAGGGTTTAGGTTATAGTGTTGAGGGTTTAGGGATAGGGTTTAGGGTTGAGGGATTAGGGTTAAGAGTTGAGGGATTAGGGTTTGACGTTGAGGGTTGAGGTTCAAGGGTTGAGGGTTTAGGGATAGGGTTGAAGGTCAAGGGATTAGGGTTAAAGTAGAGTGTCGAGGGTATAGGGATTAGGGATAGGGTTTGAGGGTTTAGGGATAAGGGATTAGGGTTTAAGGTATAATAACGAGGGATTAGAGTTGAGGGTTGAGGCATTAGGGTATAGGGATAGGGTTTAGGGTTGAGGGTTGAGGGATTAGGGTTTAGGCTATAGTGTTGAGGGTTTAGGGATAGGGTTTAGGGTTGAGGGATTAGGGTTTGATGTTGAGGGTTGAGGGTTGAGGTTCGAGGGTTGAGGGTTTAGTATAGGGTTGAGGGTCGAGGGATTAGGGTTAAAGTAGAGTGTTGAGGGTATAGGGATTAGGGATAGGGTTTGAGGGTTTAGGGATAAGGGATTAGGGTTTAAGGTATAGTATCGAGGGATTAGGGTTTAAGGGATAAGGGTTGAGGGATTAGGGATGAGGGTTGAGGGATTAGGGTTTAGGGATAGGGTTTAGGGTTTAGGGTTGAGGGATTAGGGTTTAAGGTATAGTGTTGAGGGTTTAGGGATAGGGTTTAGGGTTGAGGGATTAGGGTTAAGGATTGAGGGATTAGGGTTTGACATTAAGGGTTGAGGGTTTAGGGATAGGGTTGAGAGTTGAGGGATTAGGGTTAAAGTAGAGTGTCGAGGGTATAGTGATTAGGGATAGGGTTTAGGGTTGAAGGTTTAAGGATTGATGGTTGAGGCCCTAGGACTAAGGGTTAAGGGATTAGGGTTTAGTGATAGGGTTTAGGGTTTAGGGTTGAGGGATTAGGGTTTATGGTTGAGGGAATAGGGTTTAAGGTAAAGTGTTGAGGGTTTAGGATTTAAGGTTTAAGGGTTGAGGGTTGAGGCTTTAGGGTTTAGGGTTAAGTGAGACCTAGATAGCTAAGGATGGATGGAGAGGTAGAGAAGGAGTGACTGAGAGACATAGAGAGGGGAGAGGTAGAGAGGTGAGGGGGAGAGATAAGTGAGATGTAGAGAGGTGAGAGATAGAACATGAGCTAATGGAACTAGAGGTGAGATATTGCAAAGGTGCTATCAAAGGTGAGATAGGCACAAATATTTATGGATCAATCTATAGTAGGACAAAATGCGAGTGCGTTATAACTTGCTTGTGTTTTGTCCTACTATAGAAATGGTAAAAAGGCCTGGACCCCCGTGATCCAGGCCCACATGCTCTATTTTCATGTTGATTATGCACGTGTTTCGATAAAAAAAAGTGTTTTCATGTTGTTGGGAAGTTCACATGCACATTTTACACATTCTACCACCTTTGCATGATCTTTCCACCACATTTTCTACTTTTCCAACTTGAGAAGGAGGAAATAGCATAGTTTTCACATCAAATTTGATATATATCTATTCAAGTTTCAATTTTTTTAGTGTTGCAATGTTAATTGTGATTGAATTTTAGGAATTTAACATTATAGATTTGTTAATAGTATTGTTGTTACTAATTATATTTGAGTGTTATTCAATTGAACATTGAAAAGGAAGCAAGTGGTGAAAAACTCAAATTGTTGAGGAATTTGATGCAAGAAGAAAAAAACACTACATAATTGGGTTCTCTCTCCATTCAAATCTCTATTTTTAAGGTATGGCAAGTCTTTCCATGCATGTTCTTTACATTTTTCTTAATTCTATTTAAATTACTTTATCATGCTTTATCATACATGTTTATATCACTTGTATCCAATATGCATAATAAAAGACTATGTATACATATCTTGTGTTTATATAATAGACTATGTTTTAAATTAGTTCATGGTATGCATAATAAAAGATATCTCAAAGGTCAACATTAATTAAAATAGACACATTCCCAATCAAGAAAGAAGCCTACAATCATTTTTATCCTCTAGATCACTTCCCTATTCACCAAATCATTAAACCCTCATTTCGGCCATTCTAGGCATGCTCAAGGTAGGTTTATTGGAACTCAATACCTTAGGCTCTATTTCACCTTACCAATGCTTCCAACACATCATAATATGTCTTCCTATGCTTCCTAAAACATCATCCATGCTTTAACAATGCTCTTTCATCAAAACCCTACAGTTTGAAAGCATCACTTTTCACCAAAAGAAGACATGTGATTTAACAATTATAGATTGTAGTGTTGCAATGTTAATTGTGATTGAATTTTATGAATTTAACATTTAACAATTCAGTATTATATTCATCATAAATAAGTCACTTTTAGTCAATAGAAGCTAAAATACATCCATTTGCAATCATGGATTAGTTAAGGATAGCTAGGTGGTAAATTTGTTGCCATTGGCAACTTCACAAATTTGGTGTCTTATCTTGTCCTCCTTGGTTTTCTACATGGATCTCCATCATTGTATTCATGAATCATATAATTCATCATGTCATAGTGCCTTCATCATTCCATAATTGATTGTCCCACTTGACAAGAGGCCTAATTAGGCTTGTGCAAATAGGTCACTATAGGTTTTTTGATCTCCAGACTTCTAATCTTCAAACCAAGACACCAAACATGTCAAATTGGGTCTGCCTCAACCTTTTCAAGCATTACAAACACCTTCCAAAGAGTTTCTCTACAAACCCTAACCCTTATGCAACTTAATTGCCTAAAACCATGAGTTTTCAGCCTAGAATAATTTGCCTCTAAAATGCACATGATTATCTACTTGAGTTTGGCATTGCCATATTAATGACCCTTGACTTTAATAATTGTCTCTTGATATCCCTTCTTCACCCTCTACACTAATCCAAACCATGCCCTAGTGTGATGTCTCCCACGATCTCAATCACATATCCTTTCATGACAAGATTGTTATCAACAAGTAGTCAACATGAAGTCCCAAGTACTCTTCACTTGTAGCCTCAATAGGTGACTCTCCTTTGACCTTATCCTCATCTAGGACTGAAGTGAACTTTGTGCCATAATGCTTTGTATGCCTGCAATACCATTGCGCAATAATGCTTTGTATGGTTGCAATAATGCTTTGTATGCTTTGTACCTATTTTGGTAGAGTGACATTTACTCTTCTACATGATGATTGTATGTACATTTACTATGGAGGGTTGAATGACATATATTTTAGTTGTTTGTATGGATTCATTTCTTAGGAACTAATATTGGTCTCTTTATCATGTTACAGACAAATTCTCCATCATGCCGAGGAAACGATCAAGAATTAAACCAACACAAGAAGAGATAGAAGCTAAGAATGCAAAGAAAGAAGCGGTTATGAGGGAAATTCGTGAGAAGAGGAAATTGGACACGATAAATGAAGACATGCCAATTGAAGAGGAACCACAACCATCACAAAGAGATATGGTATTGGTAGCATAAAGAGAACATGAATGCAAAAACTTTGTTCTATGAGAGATTTGAATACCATAGTTGGAGAGACGTCCTCTACTACAAGTCAACATGTAGGGACACCATCTACCGCATCTCAAGTTGAGAGTACATCATCACTCACATGTGATGAAGGAGGTACCCCATCATTCCCACCTCAACCTCAAGGTATGTCAACTATTCCATCTTTGATCAAAGGTATGCCATCTAGCCCATCTCATTTAAATATTGATGAAATTCCTAATGTTGAGATGAATTTACCTAACTTAACACCACCTAGAATTTTGCATAGAAATCTAAAGTATTTGAAAAATCTATTGTCAAGAATCTAATGAGTGCGTATGAGAGTGTGGGTAACACCTCACGCACAAAAGATAGTAATGCAAAACAGCGTGTGATTACATCGACTATAGTAAGTAGTCAAATGAGGAAAGCTCATCTCATTAGAAAGATGAGTCAAGCATTGAGAATTAATAGGAAAACTTTATCAAGAGCCGTTGGAAGATGCCAAAGAATTGAGGACACTAATGCCAATGAATTATGGACGTTCTCAGGGAGACTACCATGAAAACATAAAACAATTGTTGAAGCATTGAGATCACTAATTGAAGACTTTTGGAAGAATTACACAAGGGTATCTCTGAATCAAAGGGATGTGGTAAGAAGGAGAATCGGTAGTCAGAACCATGAGCCACATCCAAAGCATTTTTTGGATATGACTCAAACACAATTTTTTGGTAAATTTCTAGAGAAGTATCCTCAAATTAAAATTTGTCAAAGATATTTTGAAATGCTAAAACCTTTCTATGTCAAGATAAATCACACACGCACTACTTGTTGTTTTAGATTACATATTAAATTTTCTAACCATTTTGATGTTTATCGGTCTATATGTTTAGATTTGCATACTAACAATGTTTTGTAGGGTTGTGGCATACATGCCCCACCAACATCTTCAAGAGACTTCATATCAAGAATTTTATGTGAAAGAGAGGAAGGTCAAATATTCTACAAGAAATTATGCTTGGATGACACATGTCATCATTGCGGTGGCTTGCAACGTATGCCAATATGTGAACATATGGAAAGAACACATGTGGTTGGAAATGAACTAGTAGAGTTTGGCAAGTATAAAACAATGGCATACAATACAAAAGATGGTAAAGAAGCAAAGAGGTGTGAATTGGTTATTGAAAAGATTCTGGTGTATCAGTTTATGCCTATATTTCGTGACAACATAGTGTATGAGTATGCAAGACATGCCCATAGAGATCGATGGTTGGACTTGCAATTTAAGTTATGCAAGGACACATTTCTAGTTGGTAGCATTGTTTTAGTCATCAACTTTGCAGTGAACTACAGTCTACAGCTACAACGTGAGGTGCAATCACAATATTACAACTCCACACAGGTTTCTATATCTGTGCACATCGCATTCATTCATGCAAATGATAGTACAGAGGATGATAGAAAGATCATAAGGGAGTATCATTTCTATATCATTGATGATCGTACACATTCTATGGAGTTCGTGCAAGGTTGTTTTCAGGTGTTCTACAATGATTTGGCTAGAAGGGGCATATTGTTCAGTCAGCATATCATATGGTCTGATAACTGTGCGTCACAATTCAAGAACTCATAGAATTTCTCTTAGCTAAGCAGGAGGCATAATTTTATAGGTGTTCAACATATGTGGAACTTTTGTGAGGCCGGGTATGGAAAGGGGGAGCATGTGTCAAAAGAGCCATAGCACGAGAAGAGTTAAAGTATAAAGACAATGCAAAGTTGATAGATGCAAAATTGATCGTTGAGTGGTGTAATGCTTCCATGGGTCCAGGTAATGAAGGTAAGTCTTCAGTTCATAGATTTTTTTGGTTGATAGATGATACTGACATTGCACCATATGAGGACTATTCTACACTGATAGGATCAAGTGAGATGCACTGTTTCAGAAGCTCAATTGCAGGTTCATAGAGTATCCATACATGAAAGATGTCATGCTTTTGTTCTTTCTGTACAATTCAAGCCTGGAATGAGTGCGAGTCAAAGGAGTGGGTTGACGAATGGAAGTTATCTTAGCCCACTTGACATGTATCGACCCCTGACGGCACTAGAACTAACATAGATGGAATCATCAGTTGACTTTGACCACATATCAGATCTAGTTCAACTAGGTAATAAATCTATTTGCATAGTTTTTAAAATTCCTAATGTTATCTTACTTTGTAGTGTTTTTGTAATTTTGACTAATTTCATCTAATTTGCTACACATATCAATGTAGGGCATGTATATGCAATTATTGTAGATGAAGATAATGAAGAGGGAACAAATTATTACTGGTGTCGTTGTGTTGAAGCCAAAAAGAAATTGGAGGCCCCAATTACAGATGGAGAAAATATCGAATACCCTATAGGCTCAGTGGTTGTTACTGGAACATGCCTTAGAAGGTACCCACATAAGAGTGTTAATGTTTGGCTATTTCAGGACTTTGACATGCATCAGAAGATTTTTCATTACTCGAACCTTGTCGTGGCATCGAATGTTCATTTGATACAATATCAGGGTAGACCTTTGAACAAGACCTTGTGGAAGGTGCGTGAGTCTGACCATGAGGCAATAGTTGACACAATAAAGAGTAGAGAAGACCTGGATGGTTCATTAGATTAATTTGTAAGTATTCACATTGATTTTGTAAAGTCATGTTACATTGAGTTGTAAGTATGCACATTAATTTTTAAGTTTACATAGGTTTGTCTTTTTTATTTGTTGCTGCATTTTTACACATATACACATTTTTACATCATCCTGTTATGCTTCATGGGGTTAGACCTAAGTGATGGATGAAGTTGATCCTGAGAGTAATGTATAAAATCTAGGTAATGTATAAATTATAGGTGTCTCTAGGTATCTTGGTTTCTAACTAGATAATAGGTATCTCTAATTGTGTCTTAGGTATATACGATATGTCAACTAGGTAGATAGAGACTAGAAAAAAGGTATTTAATCTAATATAGGCATCTTAGGTAGATACTTTATATCAATAACCTGTCTAGAGACTAGAATACGGTATAATCTAGAATGATCTAGGTGTCTTCTAGGTAGGTGTCTTCTATAATTTAATCTAGGTGTCTTAAGTAGGTACTATATGTCAACTAGATCTACCATAATAGGTGTCTTAGGTAGAACTATAATCTAGGTGTCTAGTTGACTTATGTCTAGACTATGATAAGGTATAAAGACTAGGTGTCTTAGGTCTACTATGTCTATAAAATCTAGATACATACTATACAGTAGGTGTCTTAGGTATCCTACGTCTACTAGAATACATGTGTCGTAGGTCTTAGGTGAGGCCACATGAGCTTCCACCTTCATGTGGTTGGCCTTGTCAGTATAGAATATTTATATTTCTTGAAGCTAAGGGAAGCTCTTTTTCTTAATAGGAAAACTTTATCAACTTCAGTTGCACTAATGGTGCACGGGCACCTAGGTTGTCATGGCTCCAAGAGGGGTCAAAAAGTGAAATTTTGTTTTGATTGAGTCAATTGTATGTAATAAGGTCTTCTAAGACCATTTCATATGTTTTTGAGTTAGTTTGAGTCATTTGGGGTCAGTTTGAGTCTTTGAGTTTTGTTGCAAAAAAGTGTCAATGTTGTCAAGTTACACAAAGCAACTTTTGCATTTTTGTATTTTTGGTGTCCTACTCTTGATGTGACCAAACTGACAGTTCCAATGCATCCGAATGGGTATTTTTAGGCTAGGCATGGTCCTATTTTTCACCCAAACATATCGAAACAGTTCGAGCTACATTGTACCGACAATATCCCTGAAGAGTCCAAAGTGCAAAAAGGGAGTAATCTTTGACGAGATGTTACTCAGAAACTGTGTCACTTAAAAACATTGTGTCTAAGGCAATGCAATCACGTAGGGTTCCTCTACAATAACCTCTCTCAATTTTTTACATCTCTAAGGCATTTTCCCATGGTGAAAGGTTTTCTGCTGCCCCAAAAATCGTTAGAAGGAGGTAGTGTAAAGTTGCAAGGGGGTGTAACTTTTGTCCTACTCCTGATGTGACCAAACTGACTATTCCAACATGTCCAGATGGGTATGCTTAGGCTAGGCATGGTCCTATTTTTTACCCAAACATGCTGAAACAGTTCGAGCTACATTGTACTGACGATATCCCTGAAGAGTCCAAAGTGCAAAAAGGTAGCAATCTTTGATGAGATGTTACTTAGAAACTATGTCACTTAGAAACATTTCATGTAAGGCAACGCGATCATGTAGGGTTCCTCTACAATAACCTCTCTCAGTTTTTTATATCTCTAAGGTGTTTTCCCATGGTGAAAGGTTTTCTTTTGCCCCAAAAATCGTCAGAAGGAGGTAGTGTAAAGTTGCAAATGGGTGTAACTTTCCTCCTGCTCCTGATGCAACCAAACTGACTATTCCAATGAGTCTGGATGGGTACGTTTATGCTAGGCATGGTCATTTTTTTCACCCAAACATGCCGAAACAGTCTGAGCTACATTGTACCGACAATATCCCTAAAGAGTCCAAAGTGCAAAAAGACAGCAATCTTTGACGAGTTATTACTCAAAAATCATGTCACTTAGAGATATTTTGTCTGAGGCTACAGGATCATGTAGGGTCCCTCTACAATAACCTCTCTCAGTTTTTTATATCTCTAAGGAAGTTTCCTGTGGTGAAAGGTTTTCTGCTGCCCCAAAAATCGTCAAGAGGCAGTGAAAAGTTGCAAAGGGGTGTAACTTTCATCCTACTCCTGATGTGGCCAAACCGACTATTCCAACATGTCCAGATGGGTACATTTAGGCTAGGCATGGTCCTGTTTTGCACCCAAACATGCCGAAACAGTTCGAGCTACATTGTATCGGTGATATCCCTGAAGAGTCCAAAGTGTAAAAAGGCGGCAATCTTTGACGAGCTGTTACTCATAAACTGTGTCACTTAAAGACATTCTATCTAAGGCTACATGATCATGTAGGATCCCTCTATAATAGCCTCTCTCAAATTTTTATATCTCTGAGGCATTTTCCCGTAGTGAAAGGTTTTCTACTACCCCAAAAAATGTCAGAAGGAGGTACTGTAAAGTTGCAAAGGGGTGTAACTTTCATCCTGCTCCTGTTGTGACCAAACTGACTATTCCAACAGGTCTAGATGGGTACATTTAGGCTAAGTATGGTCCTATTTTTCACCCAAACATGCCGAAATAGTCTAAGCTACATTATACCGGTGATATCCCTGAAGAGTCCAAAGTGCAAAAAGGTAGCAATCTTTGACGATTTGTTACTCAGAAACTATGTCACTTAGAGACATTTTATCTGAGGCAACATGATCACATAGGGTCCCTCTACAATAACCTCTCTCAGTTTTTTATATCTCTGAGGCGTTTTCCCATGGTGAAAAGTTTTCTGCTATCCCAAAAATTATCAGGAGGTAGTGTAAAGTTGCAAAGGGGTCTAACTTTTGTTCTTCTCCTCGTGTGGCCAAACTGACAGTTCCAATGTATCTAGATGGGTACGTTTAGGCTAGGCATGGTCCTGTTTTGCACCCAAACATGCTAAAACAATCCGAGCCATAAACACTAACTAGTCTTCAATCTTCAAACACTACAAATACCATGATATCCTGCATAAAGCTATCTTTTAGCCTTTTATAAAGGCATGCCCATCAAATTCAACTGCATCGAGATGACTATTTGTATTCCAAATTCCTTTTAAATACTAACCTTCCAATCCTTTTTCCCGCCCTCATATCAATTAAATATGACCTTCGATTATGATTTGGCGCTCGGGCTTATGAGAGTTTACTGGAGAGGCTGGTTGAGTTAGGTTGAAGGGTCGGTGAACTAATGACTTAAAGATGCTTTAATAGGTTGACTTAAGTGATAGTAACTTGTGATTATAAGTCAATATTAAATTAAAACAAAAGTGCACTTTACACACGACAAGCAATTGAGGGTTTTAAAGTCTTAAGAAAAGTAGATTCTTTTTAGAGTTTAATGCCCAATATGCAAACCCTAACTATCAATAAGAAAGACTTAAACATTCTAACTTTCATCAGGAGATATCTAGGACATTTCAGAGACCTTAGGGACATCAGAAGAAAGACATTAGAGTATGACACTTATCATAGGCTTAGGGTTCTAAGACATGAACAAATTCACAATCGAATTAAACTCATGACTCCCCTTGATAAATATAACTCTCCTTGATGATGACATTGAATTATGATTATGAAAGCTTGTGTCTTCTCTAACTTCTTATTGCATGAACAAAACCACATCCACCATGAACATGAACCTTACATCATATCAACCTTCCAAGATAGACCTTATCATAAAAACCATATTCACAACAAAACCTTGCATGAACATGAACCTTGCATCATATGAACCATGTTTGTCTTGTGCAACATCAACATGAACTGAGAGACCTTATCATGAAAACCATATTCACAACATCATGCACCTCATGACCATCACCTACCTTGAATAATTGTATCGCTTTATCAACATCATGGCATCAACCTTTGAAAGGAAGCTAGGTGTGCGGAAAACGCTTCCTACACTAATCTAATGAGGAGAGGGCTATGCAAAATTCAACTTTATCCTAACTATTACAGCAATGTTAAACCATTAACATGAGATATTACAACAAAACACAAGAACTAGAAAGAAGACAGAATAAGAGAGACAAGATATATGTGGGGAAAACCCTTACGAGTGAAAAACCCCACACTCCAAAACACAGCTCAAATGTATTACAGTAAACAATAATAGATTACAATACAGTTTCAGAGCCAATGCTCTTTCATGAGTCTTCGAATGTTGAATCTGGAGATATTTCGGCAGCATAACAGTACTTGTACCAAAGTTATCTATCTCCCATCCAAGCACCTGTTTATATAGAGTTTACAAGGCAAATATGGAACCTTCTAGAGATGGGCATCCATCTTGGACTCATGCCCCAAAACCCACGCCTAAGGACACTTGTCCAACATGCCATCCCGAAGTGGGTGCCTGGTCCCAAGATAGGTTACAATAGACGCTCTTACGCACCTTACAGTTGTAAGAGAATCTGTCATACATTGACTAAAAATATCATATTCCTCTTACATGTCATAACCTCCCTTGACTGCCCAAAGATGCCTTTCTCTCGTGCAAAGATACTCACCGACACTTGTCATTAATTAAAAAATTGTTAATTATTCAAGGGGGAAACCACGGCTGCCGAAGTCACCAAAATTTACCCTGCTGCATATACATAAGGTGCTGACTGTGCCAACTCAACATGGGATAAATAAATACAACATTAGGAATTTGCAAAGGTTGAGACACCTTAATTCCCAACAACCTTGACATCAATGACAAACAACCTTGACCCTTTGACTTCAATGACAACCTTGAACCTTGATTGTTGATGACTTATGGAAGCCTATAGCCCCAATGTTATGTTGCATACTAAAATTAGGTAAGACTCAATTTACTCTCATAACCTAGCCTTATATGCAAGAGGAAGTACATTTAATAACCACAATGGTCATCAGGTGCTCATAAGCATATGATTTTGACTATCTTATTCAAAACAAAAAAATACTCTTTGCATCCCAATATGGTATAATAACAAGAAATTAAGAAATATTTTCAGTTGAGCAACTCATAAAGAATATGAATATTTTCTATTCAACATGATGATTCATTTTTATTTTAAATACAACTTTTATCTTTCAGTTCCAGAATGAGGTTTAGGTGATACTTGAATAACAATAGCTAGCTTATAGGATCAACAAACATCCTATGTAATACAATTGGACTTTATATATTTGAAGTAACCATCTACAAATATCCATTGAAACATGGATTTATAATGTAAATATGGATTCCATCAATAAAAAAAATTGTATTAACCAAATATCCATAGAGGCATACATCAATATTTGTCGATATAAGTATAACATATATAAAAAATAGCCATATAGGCATACAATATCTCCTATATGCAATACAAAATATATATCCACAAATGCCATATAGGCATACAACAAAGGACCCCAATAAGCATTCATTCCCCTCTATTCGGTGAAGGGAATAGATCACGACCAGTCTTTGATCTTTGGGAGGATGGAGACGTGTATAAGGGCGGTCTCCTATGAACCTGAGGGCTGCTCCTCCTATTTAGTTCTTCATGGATATGTAGTTGTTACAATAAAAAGTATAGACATTAATACATAGAAATTACAGGTTATAAAAAATGAAACATTTAACAAAATAATTACTTATCGCTACCATATAATCTGCCTCCTCATTTGCCTTAGTAGCAGGATTAGGCTGTGGTGATGTTATGTCCTATAGAAACCATCCAGATAGAAATTAAACTTCAAATCAATAATCATTTGATTTTTCAAAAATAAACAACTATAACAATGAATGTAAATTGAAATTTACTAATCTACCTCATACCCCTGTCAATGGCATGGAGCTATGAATCGCAGTGGACACACCATGCTCCATTGGCCTATGAACTTTGGGAGGTGTCTCCGCAGCCTACATAATCTGAAAATAAAACAACATTATTCAATTATGAAATTAGAATAGTGATGCAAGTCATGGTTCCTAACATACACACACGTTCACCTAAACATGGAAGTACACACAATAAATCACACTATGATATTCATTATCAACAATGCATCACTATGATACAACTAGACACATAATACACATAAGATGTCATAGGCTAATGCCCCTCTTTGGTGTCATGTCCTGGGGTCTAATTGGTGATAATTGGATGAGATTATTAGAGAGAATTTGTCGAACAATAGTGTGGAGGGGATCAACAAGCTTTGGTAGACATGTATGGAAAATATGGTAGCATAGACAAGGCAGTTAGCTATTTGAAAAGATGCCTCAAAGAAAAGTGGTCTCATGGTGATGTCCTTGTCTATGCATTTGCTTCTCATGGCATTCCATGAGAGCGCATTTCTTTGAGGCATTTTTTCAAATTTAACTATATTATAATTGAAATTTTGTCATGTATCAACATCTAGCTAGTAGTTATGCAATTTCTAATAATGCTTTGAGTTTGAAAGATGTGAAATGCAATGTAATCAATGATATGAATACAAAATACAAAAATCTAATAAGTACAATTCATTAGTTAAACTGTTTATTTTATTACCTCAGTGAAGCTTTGAACTACACCACCACTGGCAGGTGTTGTCGTGAAATCTCCAAGATTAACCTATTCAACATCCAAAATCAAATATTAGAATACCATTCATATAGCAATGCTATTCACATGTAATATTTATAATTGTTTACTAGTTACATACCCCAGCAGTCGATGTCGTAGTGTAAAATGTAGGTGGAGTACTGCTGAGAACTACATCAATTCTATGACCCTAAAATTTCATCAAAATCATCAAACTAAATTAGTTAATCTTGCATTTCAAAAATAAAATTTAATAAATTAAATTCAATGAACTTGCTAATATTTACCTAAGTATCAATCTCGAAAGTCTCACTCAGGAGGGTATTTGTCATCACCATTTGCTTAGCTGTAGATGTAGCCTACGCACCTGTGTCCTGACTATCCATGGGGTCATAACCATAGGCTGACCCACAAGTCTGACAAGTATGGGGTGGAACCCTACTCCTCGCACTATCTCCCAACCCACGCTATGCTGCAGGACTGACATGCTCTATGATGCTCTGGGTCAAGGCACTAATGGACTAAAGTGTCTCGACCTCAACACTCTCCTTCACAATGGAAGGGATAGACACATGCTCATGCGTTGGTCTACTGATTACTCATCTCACTGGCCGCTGTGGGTCAACACGTGCCCCTAGTCTATCTTGTGCTGACCCCCCACCTCTACCCCGAAACTCCCACATATCAAAATAGTTTGGCACTTTATTGAGGACAAACTCACAGTAGAGTTTCCTCAAAAAGTATTGTGGGACCTCATTATTGTTTCATGGAGGATGGTCAAAAACCATCCACCACCTCTGCCCAAAATTGTCCCTTATCGCTTGGTTGTTAAACCAATGGATAGGGAACCTCTTGCATGTAATGGGTGGAGGTTGATTTGTTTGTGGGTTTGCAAAAATGGAACATAAGTCTAATTTTGTAATTTGTAACTTTTTTACTTCTTCATATGATAGTTTGTCTGCATAATACTCTCTAAACTCTCTCCTCTTATTCGACCAACTAGATATTTGCTTGCTAATTGAATCTACATTTGATAACATAGATTTCAGAGATTGAGCAAGCGTGGATCTATGCAAGGTTGAAGTTGAAGGATCTTTCAACCTTGCAATTATATCTTCAATTTCTTTTTTATCATTTTCAATTTGCCCCATTAGATTTTCTTGTGTTCCAAGGGCATGTCGAGGAATGGATGGAGGAGTTTGTTGTTTGGGTTGTTCTTTGGCATGTATTTCCTGTTTAGGATTTTGTGGATTTTGAGGAGGAGGAGGAGGAGGTGCATTAACATTTCCTGACAATTAAGGAAATTTACATCAAAAATCAACTCAAACCTACCTATTTAGAAACAAATTTAGACAAAAAAAAACTCACTCCTTTGGCCTGCTCGACGTCGTGGTGGTATTTTAGCGATGAATCAATGAGATTTTGGTGTCAAATTTGGTATTCAAAAATGTGAGCGCGCTCCTTAGGGTTTGCAGTCCACGAGTGTAGAGAGAATAAAAGAAATGAATGAGCAAAAATGCTCTTTTTTTATATATAATTAAACAGAACACGAGTGCATTATAACGTGAGCGCATGAGCGCATTATAACGTGAGTGCATTATAACGTGAGCGCATTATGGTTTGGTTTTGCCGAGCCTTGGGCTCGTCATTACCAAACCATAACGTGAGCGCATTATAACGTGCTCACGTTATGTCTTATTTTTTTTTTAAATGTTGGCCACTTTTTGGTCCCCCCAAGTTTTTGCACTTACCCTTGCATCTTGTGTGATTAGCTTAGTTGCACTTAGTTTAATCTAGGAGGTTAAATGACCAAGTATTTTATGTGTTTGTGAGGTGATAGGTGTATGCTCTCCCCTTGCGCAAAACTTGGGTGACCAAACACTAGACCCATCTCTTTTTACTTTTTGTTTATCCCCAACAAAATCCATAGAAATTATCCTTTCTTCACTTTGTGGATTTTAGATATGATCTTTTAGTTTTGTTCTTAGAAGGGCCTACTTTTTGGAGTGCATTTCCTCTAAGAGGGGATGACCCTAAGTGGATCTTTCCTTTGGACCGCTATACATATTGGTCAAGATGAAAGCCAAGTCCTAACCAATGTTAGCCTTTGCAATATAGTGCCAATTTGAAAGGAGGCATACTAACACTTTTGTGAAGAAATTTCACATTTGTGAAAGATATATTACACTCCTAGTAAAGTTGGTTAAAGCTTTTAGTGGCTTGACAGATGCTTGTAAGGTGTTGGTCCCCCAAAAAGCAACTAGAAATCTCGTAGTTAGTGACTGCTCAATCTACCTCTGAACATTGCGATAGTTTTTAGTGCAAGGGCATAGAAGGTTTTTCCCCCATGATACTCACCATAAGGGTCCCTTGAGATGAGATAGAAATCTCTGGCTTAGCATAAGCTACTTGTAGCTTTCTAGGGAAAGGGTGATTGGGTTATCCCTCCACTCCAGGAGGTCCCTATCTATCCTCTCTCGCAAAGACAAAAAAGTTTACACACCCACATTAGGTGTGATGACACTTGAGTCGACAGAGATTCCAAGTGTGGGCTGATGTATTGCAGTGAAGCTGTGTCCTTAGGTATAAAAAGTGCTTGATTTGTCTTCAAATTGTGTTATACCTGTGGAAATTTGGGCTTTTTGTGAGCCTTGAACATACACTTATTGTTACAAATAGCCATTATGTTTTACTGTCTATTATGTATTTCTTGTCAAAAATAGAGAAAAATCATCCCAAAAATAGTAGTTTACTTAGGAAAACAAACCAAAAATAAATTAAAATTGATAAAATAAAGTCACTGACATAGAGTTGCGCATACAATCACTATTTCTGCACATATAATAATTATTCCTATGCATTTGATCTCTATTACTGCGCATATACATCTATGCATATACTCTTTGTTTCTGCGCATGTAAACATTGTTTCTGTGCATTTGATCCTGCGCATACACAATAGAGGATACTTCTGTAGGGCTTGAGCAAACAAACAAAATAGATTTAGATACCCTTTTTCTCATAGATTTCATTTTACAAGTCATACAAACCATACAGAGATATCTTGTATCCATTTTAGACATTCACACTTACCTCTCACACTTAGCTTCCCAAAACAAACAAACAAGATTTTCACAAAGTGCTTTTGAGATCTTATCATTTCAATGACAATTTTGTTAGTTTCCCTCTATCAAGATTCATCATCCTTTATATAGGAGCTATACTAAAAGTCTTGACAAAGTTAGTCTCCATCATAGTGATAGCCATCATCTCTATTGACTTACTTTGGATCACCCTTTGATAGCTATTTATCATAGCTCAAGATAACTATTTAAACAAGATCAAAACAACACTTTAGAAATCTTACCATCAATACTTCAATCTAGTCATATCATATTTCACCCAAACTACACTTCATCAAAGCCATCACTTCTATCTACACATCTTACATTCAATATCATTCATATAAACTTTGTATGGTTGAGACTAGGGCTAAAAAAAAAAGACGAAAAGAAATGGATCCATTTAGTGGTAGCCAAGATCCTTCTAGTGATGATGAAGAAGAAATCTCCTAACAAAAAGTTGTTAGTGCTCAACAAGACCCAAAGTTTCAAAAGATAATGGACAAAGTCATAGCAATAGATCCACACAAATATTTCCTTATGCTTGCACAACAAGGAGCAAAGTTATCTCACGATTTTGATGTTGCCAAATTGAGAGAAACAATTCAAACAAATGAAACTAAAACTCCTAAGAACAAGGAGACTAAGGATGTGACAAATCCATTAGATGCACTTACTCAACAAATCCAATCTTTGCAAAAACAATTTGTAGATTTACAAATTGGATCCTCAACAAAACATTATTCACTAGAGGACATATCTCCCTATCCTTTTGATAAAGGCTTGATTATGATACCTTTTCCCTCTAAATTTGAAGTACCCAAATTTGACAAATATAGGGGAAAAGGTGAACCTTGTGACCATATTAGGGAATTTAGTGTTGCATGTTTAGAAGTTGCTCACAATGATACATATCTAATGCAACTCTTTCCACATAGCTTAGGAGGTCAAGCCATGTAATGCTTCTCACGTCTACCTCCTGGAATCCATACATTTGATGAACTAGTAGACAAATTTGTAGCTCACTTCTCCTATAATATTAAACACGAGATATCAATGTTAGATCTTTGCAACAATAAACAAAAGAGTGGAGAATCCTTCGCTACTTTCTTGCAAAGATGGAGACAACTTGCAAGCAAATGTCCATATCACATCCTTGAAAAACAAATGATAGACATGTTTGTTCACAATTTAAACACAGAATTAAGCTATCAACTTCAAATCCAATGTCCCACTTCTTTTAGTAAGATTGCTGATCTGGGATTACTCATAGAAAAATCAATGATAGCCAAAGGACAAATTAAGATCTATAAGGATGTTACTAGTTCAAACAACAACACTGAAAAATCTAGGTTTTGGACCAAGAATAAGAACATTGTGAATTAAGGGGTTGTAGATGCCAAATATGTTACACCAAAACAACCCATTTTAAATTTATCAAGTCCACAAAACAATGCTTCTTCAAACAAACCAACCAATAATGAACCTAGACCAACAGGCTTTAATCCTCCCCGCATCTAAAATTTACACCATTAGGAGAATCCATTGAATCTGCTTTAAGGAAACTCATTGCAAATAATCTCATGACGCTTCCTATAGTGAGATACTATGAACCCAAATTTAAACCCTCATGGTGGAAAGATTTTGATTATTGTGAATTTCATAGGAGTAAAGGTCACAAAATAAATGATTGTCAAAGATTGAAAAACACAATTCAAGATTTAATAGACAGAGGAGATATATCGATTGATGGTCATACGTCTAATGAAGAACATGTAGCATTTAAGAATCCACTTCCTAACTATGAGAAGGGAAGTACCTCAAAAACAAGCAATAACGGTGGTAATAATGCTAATTACATGAAAGTATCTTATGAGTACACCGTTAATCACATATCTGAATATGACTCACATATAAATGTGATTACCATTAATAATAAGCCTAATTGTAATGTTACTACCCGTCGAGGAAAGATTACTCTTCAAGGGCTTCCACCCAAGCCATCTTCCGTATCAAATCAATACAATATCTTGGACCAACTCAAAAAGACACCCGCACACATATCCATATTAGAGCTTTTGTGTCTTTCGCCATCTCACAAAGCTATCTTAGAAAAGGCTCTACTAGAAACTATCGTACCCACAAATCTAGACCAAGAGTAATTTCAAGCCATGGTGGAACATCTCACCACGCCTCATTTCCTATCTTTGACTGAAAATGATGATATGGTCATTAACCAACCTCATAATGCATCTCTCCACATTGAAGTACTTATTCACAAGCACAGAATCAAATGAGTCCTTATAGATGGAGGAGCTGGTTTAAATATATGTACCTTAAAATTAATCCTTGCATTGGGGTTTTCTAAAAATGTTGTAGATTTGAAGAAGAAAATCACTATCAAAGCATATGATGAAGAAGAAAGAGCCTCTAAAGGATCTGTTATCTTACCCATAAGAATTGGAGTAGTTGAAAAAGATGTGGTTTGTCAAGTCCTTGACATGTATTTAGTCTATAATATTCTTCTTGGACGCCCTTGGATTCATGCAATGAAATCTGCACCGTCTACTTATCATCAATGCATAAAATTTCCATACCATGGTCAAGAGATTACAATCCAAGGAGATCCTGATCCCTTTCAATATTGCAATACCATAAAATCTAAACTTGAAGTCATTATACCCACTAACTGTGCAGCCTCATCATCTACATCTCATGTTGATATAAGCTCATTAGCCTCTACATCCAAATCTACTGAAATGAAAGTCAAGCTCAATGACAAAGGTGTTGGAGAGTATTCCATTGAACAATCCTTTTGTGTTGCACAATTACCTCTTTCACCCAAATCCTATGGAAAACCATCCATGTCTAAACAACAATCATTGAAGCATCTTGAAGGTCCTTTTATCAAATGGGACAATCTATCAGAAGAAAGTGAAGAGAAAGACATCCTCCAATGGTTATACAAGGAAGAAGAAAGTGAATTCAAGTCACAAGAACAAAAACCACAATTACCAATTGAGCAATATTGCACGGGTTTCACTATTATGCAGAGAATGGGATATGATGGTCACAGTCCCATAGGCTTAAGAAAAGAAGAAATTATTGAACCCATATGTAACCTTCTTTATTATCTTCCCGAGACACTAAAGGACTAGGTTATAACTTGGAGATGTCATAGAAAAGTCTACTACAAATCTAGGGGAGCAAATCCATAAATTCCAAGAGGGAAGTGAAATAGATTCTAATGAATGGGAATGGGAAAGTTTTTCTGAGTTATCTTATGAAGATAAGCATATTGATTTAGTTCAATCATACAACTCCACCAATACATACCATGAGGAACAAAGTTTGAGGTCTAGACCAATGGAGTTAGATTCGTAGAATATCGAGAGTGATTCCCACGAGGAAGGACATATATCCCACATGATAGATAATCCTGAGGAGAGTACTGATTTAGGCCTTGGAGATACCACCATAAACCTAGAGAACTTTTCCATCATAACCATCATTGCCCTTGATCCAGACCAACCAAATGATCCTCTTCCACTAATATATCTCAAACTTATAGATTGGGAACAACAAGAGGCCCCTAAACTCGATACCTTTCACAATGATGATGCTATTATTGACTATCTGGGTCTTAGGGATCATCTACCTCTAGGAGATCATAAGGCATGCTTCACTATAGAACTTAATAACATGGATTATTTTGGAGAGAGTGCCAAGTCTTTTAGTCACAAAAATATAACAATAAAAAATGGATCTAATGGTGAAAACCGCTTTGCGGTAGTATTAGATCATGAAAAAAATAAAATAAAGGACATATCCAATTGTGAAAATCTCTCTGAGGTGCCAAAGGATGAAAGGCTTGACACTCTCCCCAACCCTATACATCAGGAGAGGTCTCCAGTCTTAGTAGAACCAACAAAACCAGTGAACATTGATACAAAGGATAGCCCGAAGATAATTCATCTAGCAACATCTTTATAAGAGCAAGAAAATAAAAAAATCATCAAATTCTTCAAAGATAGACAGATTAATTTTTCTTGGTCCTATGTAGATATGCCCAGCCTTGATCCAGATCTCATCATGCATCATTTATCAGTAGCTCCAGGAGTTAAACCAATGAAACAAAAGTTAAGAAAGATGCATCCGCATATAGCACTTTTAGTCAAAGAAGAGCTGAAGAAGTTGTTGGATGTACACGTTTTATCATATCAATTGATTATCCTAAATGGATCTCCAACATTGTTCATGTTTCTAAACCAGATAAGAGAATCACACTTTGCATGGATTTTAGAGATTTGAATAAAGCATTCCCCAAAGATGATTTGCCTTTACCCAATATAGATATCATTGTAGATTTGACAGCAGGACATACTATGTTATCTCTAATGGATGGATTTTCTGGTTATAATCAGATCAAAATAGCACCAAAAGACCAACACAAAACTGCCTTTACATATCTGTGGGGTACATATTGCTGAAATGTGATGTCGTTTGGGTTGAAAAATGTAGAAGCTACTTATCATAGAGCAATGACCACCATTTTCCATGATATGATGCATACTATTATGGAAGATTATGTGGACGACATTCTAGGAAAATCACTCACATCAGACGAACATTTGCATGTATTAGACAAGATCTTTCAGTGACTGTAGAAATTCAATGTTCGTTTGATTCCAAAGAAGTGTGTGTTCGGAGTCACATCCAACAAGCTTTTAGGATATATAGTTTCAACAAATGGAATTGAGGTGGATCTTGCAAAAGTGAAAGCTATATTGGAAATGCCACATCCTAAATATATCAATCAATTGAGATCATTACAAGGAAAGTTGTAGTCTATCTACTAGTTTATCTCAAAGTTAGATGACAAAAGTCATCCCTTCACTCATCTACTTCACGAGAATGTTCCTTTCAGATGGGATGAGATGTGTGAATAGGATTTTCAACTCTTGAAAGAATATTTGATGAATCACCCAATATTGATGCCACCAATCCAAGTCAAACCATTGTTGCTTTATATTTCAACTACAACAACCTCTCTAGGAGGTCTACTGGAACAATAGGATTATGAAGGAAAAGAATGAGCTATCTATTACATCAGTCGGACCTTAGTAGGATATAAGCTACAATATACACCTATTGAGCGAGCATGTCTTGCTATAGTCTTTGCATCTCAAAAGCTAAGACATTATATACTAACTCATTCAATCAAGTTAGTAGCCAAAATAGATCCGTTGAAATATTTACTTAGTAAGGCATCTCTAATAGGTAGATTGGCAAAGTGGATCATGATCATAAGTGAATTTGACATTGACTATGTGGATAGAAAGGTAATAAAATGACAAGTAATTGCAGATCAGCTAGTAGATGCACCACTTAATGATGAAAATCCATTAAGTTTTGAGTTTCCAAATGAATCCATTCTTAATATAACAACTCAAACATGGAAGCTTTATTTTGATGGATCTTACACACAACATGGTTCAGGAGAAGGAATTTTGTTGGTTACACCACAAGGAGATACCATACCAAAATCATATAGAATATTATTCCCTTGTACCAACAATGTGGTAGAATATGAAGCATTGGTCATTGGTCTGAAGATGGCTATAGAGTGAAAAGTTCAAGAGATGCATGTTTACGGAGATTCACAATTAGTCATCAATCAGGTAAATGATGATTATCAGACTAAGGATGAGAAGTTAATACCTTACAAGTGTATGGTACTAGATGACTTCAAAGAGTACTTTTTCATGATTTCTTTTAAACAAATACCTAGATTAGATAATAAAGCTACAAATGCCATGGTAACTATTACCTCACTCTTGGATATACCAGAAAATTAGTCGTGTTATGAGTTCTTAGTGGAGAATTTGTCTAATCCTACGTATGATAACCCTGAAACACAAATTATATGTCAAATAGAAGGATCTGATTCCCCTTTATATGGAAACATTTATACCTACCTAAAAGAAAACATATTGCCAACTGGCCTATCAAATAATCAACATAGAACCTTTATCCGTCAAGCCGCTCGTTATACCATAGTTGCCAATACCCTTTATTGACGAGGTCTTGATGGTACTCTCCTTACGTGCCTAGAGCATGATGAATATCAAACCGCCTTAAAGGAAGTTCATGAAGGTATTTGCGGAATGCATTGTAGTGGTCCCACCTTGGCAAAGAAACTTATGCGTATGGGATATTACTGGCCAAGTATGGAAACATATTCTTATCATTTTTTCAAAAAGTGCAAGAAATGTCAGATCCATGAAAATCTCATACATGCACCGGCACAAGAACTACAACCCTTAACTACTCCTAGGCCTTTTTGCCAATGGGTACTCAACCTTGTGGGAAAGATTCATTCCCCTTCATTCAATGGACATAAATTCATAATAACTGCCACTGAGTATTCACTAAGTGGATTGAAGCCGTACCCTTAATCAATGTCACAAGCAAGCAAATTGCCACATTTATTCTGAACTATATCATTTGTCATTATGGAATTCCTCTATCCATTATTACTGATAATGGAAACCTTTTAAAAATTAGGATGTCCAAGAGCTCTGTGACAAGTTTCATATCCAACACCATTTCTCCACACTGTACTATCCCCAAGGAAATGCTCAGGCAGAGGCTTCTAATAAAACAATTTTGAAAATCTTGAAGAAGACAGTTGATGATGCCCACCATGATTGGCATGTACAGTTGAATCCTGCTTTATGGGCCTACCGTACCTGTATCTGTACACCCATAGGTGCAACACCCTATGCCCTCATCTATGGCCCTCATAAGCAATCTTGCTTGTCGAGGTCGAGTTACCCTCTCTACGAGTATCATTAAAGGGCTTAATAACTGATGAAGAGTATTGAGTTTTCAGGATTCAAGAGTTAGAGTTGTTGGAGGAAAGATGATGAAATGCTTTTAATCACCTCAAGGCCTATCACCAACGTATGTCAAGAAGCTACAATCATAGAGTGAAGCCCAGAGTTTTTGAAGTTGGTGATCTAGTTCTGAAAGAAAACCCCATTAATCAACAAGATAGAGAAAAGAAGGGTAAGTTTGAACCAAATTGGCTCGGTCCTTATGTGATCATTGTTGCTTATGGATCAGGAGCATATTAGTTGGCAACATCAGAAGGTGAGCTATTGGATGATCCCATCAGCAGTATGCATCTTTGAAAGTTGTACACTTAGCTTTTAGAAAAACCCCGATGCAAGGGAACCAAAAAAAATGGTGCAATAAAAGCAAATGGTGAAAACTTGGAAATATGCACTTTGTGATAAACTAGTTTCCTCCATCTTTTAAGATTTTAGTTTTTATCCATAATGATCTTTTCTCCCACATCCATAATATGCATAAAAATACTTATCATGGCTTGTTGCTCGCTCGCTTTTACCGCCTTACCAAATAGAGTGTATCCGCCTATCCACTAATAAAGTTATCCATCTAATCCTTCATCCATCTGTTCATCTATCACATTCCATCATCAAGTATCAGTCTACATGGTCGAACTATGTTGCCTCTGTGACTTCACATAGGCACGGCCATCATCGATAAACCCCCAAGGCACTAGGTCAGTCCCTTAGGGCCCATCGCATCGAGTCTCTCATTTGTTCATCCATATATTTATCATCCATAATAAGTAGGTCATTTACTTGATTGGGGGCAAAATCCTCAACCTAGGTATAGAATTGGATTCTTAAGTGCCACAATCTAGAGGATAACAATATGGATCATGATACTATCTTAAGACAATAAACAACATACCAATAAGATTTTAAATAGAATCTTGACATAAGAAATTAACCTATACCAGACAACAACAACTTGCCTAAACTATCAGGATGATTATATCTGTTATGACAAGAAACCATATCTATGGCAAGAGGATTTAATGGCTTTTATAACTGTAGGTCCTATGTCTTGATTTTCATTATAAGGTTTTCTATGCTACTCAAGGATGTCCATGACTAGAGGAGCTATGATGGGGCATGATTATCTCATTTGTTTGTTGTTTATGGGTTAATCTTTAGTAATGTGAAGACTTTTCTAACGCCATGATTAGAAAAAGATCATAAAGGACATTATGTGTCTAAACATGAAAGAGTACAATCCTTGTTTGTTGATACATGTAAGCAATACTCAGGTCATGTCGGTTTAATTATACCTAGATGCTTGTATTAACTTGGTAAATCAAAATCCATGTAAGTGATACTCAGGTCATCTCAGTTTAATTATACTTAGATGCTTGTATTCCCTTACAACATTTTAAAAGCTTAGTGATGAAAAAGCACTTCAAACATATATACAAGATGACTAGGTCTCATTTGTACATATTAAGCTTGCATTTCATTTCATTTATAAGCATTTCATAGTTATCATTTTCAAGTTATTCTTTTCTTCATGGCTTAAGATCCAAGTCATTTCTTTCATTCCTCCAAGTTGTCCTTTTATCCAAGTCATTTTCTAATTCTTACAAGTAATCTTTTATTAATGATTGAGTATACTTGTCATAACAAAAACAAATCATTATCATTGTGCATATCATACGCATTGCAATCATAAGTTCATATTATTTAAGTACATTTTCTAAAAACATTTAAATCATGATTTCAAAGTAATTCATATAGTGATGTCATATATCAACATAGGTCTCATACATAATATTATTATCAAAATAAAAAACAAAGATAACATTGTCATAGAATTTACATACTATATCATCATACATAGAAACTTAAAACATCATGTATTGCATTAGGAGTCATCAGAATATGTATTAAATCATCATAAACTATAAGCATATAAGGCCATTTCCATAACATTACTCATAGAAACATGTTATCATAAGAATCATGGAAGCATCATATCATAAATACCATATGCATCATAGAATTAACATGGTAGAACCATCATAATAGAATCATCATCATATGATCAATCATATAGAAAACATTCATATATTCTGTCAAACTCGTATATATCATCATTAAATAATAAATGTCCAAGTATACAATGATATCATGAATCGTAACTCGAGCTATCAAAACAATGAGTATACAAAATAATGATACAAAAATGATATATGTCCCAGTGTCTATGAGGCACTGCCTCTAGAAGTTGTCAGCCCATGAGGCTAAGAAGCTGAAGGTCCTGTCCCTGATGGCCCTCAAGGAGGTGGAGGCCCCATAACCCCTCCACTCTCTGTTTGTGTCTGCCTAGATCTGCCATGGGAACTCTGAGCAAAGCTACCTACTCTCCACTCAGGGGGCACCTCCTACTCATATAAGGATATCCAGTAAAAGATCTCTTGCCCTGCACAAACCATCTTTGCAATAGTCTGCCCACTGGGACCCTCAACTACAGTCTGCTGAACCTGTTGTAATAGAGCCTTTGCCCTAGTATATCTCTGTATGGCAGTGTCTCTGGTGTAGGAGCACCCCTTCAACAAGATAAATATACATCTGAGGGAGAAGAATAAGGTTTTAATATGTTTATACATTTCTTGTTGTCATGTAGTATTTGTGTTGACATTTCATGTTTAAAAGATGCCACCATGACAACCAACCCCACAAATTTGGCATCCTAACAAGCCAATTTGGACATCATTAGACATTTGGGGTATGTGGATGATTAAATCAATGTGTCATGTTGTTAGGTGTTGTGCTGTTTGGTGCTAAACATGTGTTGTGTGATTAGTTAGGGTTTTGTCTTATAATCTTGGTTAAGCAAAATCAGAATAGGGGAGTTGAATAGAAAATAGGCAAAGGTGGTTGAGGAACGATTGGCCTTCCACCTTCTGGAATTATCAAATGTATGAATCTCTATAATCGGCCTGTGTTCCTTGAGACACAGAGAGATGAAGTTGGAATGAAGAAATAGAAATTCTGTCAGTTGTGTGTTTACAAATTCTGGATTATGTGTAAATTCTCTGTGTATCAATATGTTCTGTGTATATTATCTATATAGAATTGTTTTGTATTTAATTTAGTCTTCTGTTGTCAAGATGCATGATTAAAACCATTCCACTGGTGGATTTATATGAAATCAGTGGAATGGATTTTGTACAATAGTTTTCTATTTTGTTTTCTTTTTGTTCGTGGTCATGGCAGAAGAGAAACTGCGAGATTTGTTACAGAGGAGGTTATCGGTGTGAGATTCAAATATACATTTTATGTATATATGTCAATTGCAGGCCAGGAACAGTTTGTGAGTATATCACATTTGTATGCGAGTATCATCCTGTGTATATCCTGTGAAGAAAGGTATGTATAAAAGTCCTTTTGGGTTAAGTTCGTGTTGTTCGCTGAATATATAAACAGTGTGTTTATCGCTAATGTACTTGAGTACATTTCATGTGTATTTCACATTTGTAAGCGAATATACATTTCGTGTGTATCCTGCATCTATGTATTAGGTTGAAGCATATCAGGGGAACCGGTAGTAGATGTTTGTGGGTGGTTGAACCAATTCAATGGTTCAACGATTCAAAGGGTTCAGCGGGTTCATCGAGATACAACAGGTTCATTTGGTTCACCGGTTCAACAAGGAGCATCGGGTTCAACGGTTCAATGAACTAGAGAGGTTCAATCAGTAAAGTCTATGCGACGGGAGTGTATTGAACCGGTAGTGTATGTTGAACTGAATAATTGAAGGTTCAACGGTTCAATGAGTTCGTCGGGTTCGAGAGGTTCAACCGGTTCAATCAAGAGTTACCGACAGTGTAAAGACTATGCGAATGGAAGTATATTGAACTGATAGTTGAAGGTTCAATGGTATAAATGGTTCAATGGTTCATTTAGTCATTTGGTTCAATGAGTTCACCCGACTCAAAAGGTTCAATGGTTCAGTAACCGTAGGTTCAGCGGTTCAGTTAGTTTAAGTGGTTCAAAGGTTCAACCATAGTAACAGTTCCGTATTTAGAACTGTATTCACCGCTCTGCTACGTAGCTCTGCACCAGTCTCACTCTAGTGTCACTCCCCCCACCTGCTACTACAACTAAGCAACCTACCCATGTAACTAAGCCACCTAGGCTCATAAAGTTGTCACCTCTCCATCATCCTGTGCCTAAGCCTATGCCTGATCTTGATCCTAAACCTACATCTGTGGCTGAGGCTATACCTGTGGAGGCCTCTGCACTCTCCTCCAGACTCTCCTCTATCTACCTGCATCTCTGTTGTCCCCTCCATCCCCTCTATCCCTCCATCCTCTCCATCTCCACCTCTCCCACCTCCGGCACCTCATCATCTCTTCCTCCTCGGTGGATCCTCCTCCTCCTCATCCCCCTCATCTTGTCTTGGATTTCTCTCTCCAGGCTCTAAATATTTGGGGAATGGATGCTCTGCAAAGTATTTAGGATAATCCTCTATCATCCCAGCATCCACAATGTGACTCCTCGGATCCCACACCTGATATAGGATGGTCAGAAAGTCTGCCCGTGCCTGCTCAAAAGATGCCACCAGACCCCACTGAGAATGCTCTTTGTGCGTCTGAGCAGATATAGTAGCAGTGATTTTTTTAGTGGTGAATCTTCGCCAATTGGTGAATAGTACAAGCTACAAAGGAGACTAACTCACCAGGTTTTTACAAAAAAATAATTTCATCTCAGTTAATTCACCTATGCATTATTTTTTTAAACTAATAAATCAAATTGGTTCACCATGTAAATGATGCGTCATTGGAACTGATTCACTAATAGTTTATAATGTAATTACAAATATTAATTATATTTTCCAGTAATATTATATTCATGTCGTTAATTTTTGGGCAATATCACCACTAATAATTAATTACCATTTAATTTTAGGGATATTTTAGCTTTGAATAGGGCTTTTATTTGTTGCCATCGATTAGTTTTTTAATTGGATGGATGCAGGTCAATTCCACGACCTATATGCACGTGCCTTTTAAAAGGCTTGTTGAGGCCCAGAATTTGTTTTTTTCTGGGCCTCAACAAGTCTTTTAAAAGGCACGTGCATATAGGTCACAGAATTGACCTGCATCCATCTGATTAAAAAGCTAATCAATGGTAACAATTTCACTTTTTATTTAGTCTTATTTTTAAAGTGAGATTTTTAAAAAATACTTAATCCATGTGTGCTCCAATGCATTTTGGATAGTGAATTTGTGCTCGGTGGCGAGGGGGAGTGCGTCAGGGCCACTGCCCTCGAACCTCGCGAGGGGTGTTGCCCACTCGACCCCCACAAGGGGGCTTTGCCCCCTTGACCCCCACAAGGGGCAGTTTCCCTTGACCCCGCTAGTGGCTACCGCCCCCGGGCCCCTGCTTCAATATTACAAAAACCCAAAAAAATATGGGGGGACTACGCCGACCAACTATACAAATTTTTAAAGGAGAGATTCGCTATTGTAATTAATTTTTTTAGTGATTATTTGCTAGGATTTGCCATTGTAATTATTATTTTTACCAATTATTCATTAAGATTCACTAGGATTTTATGAAATTTCTAATAATCTACATATATTCGCTAGGAAAATTAATATTTTTTTCAAAAATAAGGAAAGATTCTCCAAGAAAATTGTAGCACTTAGCCAAGATTCGCTAGGATTTTATAAGTTTTTTTAGGGGGGTTCCTTAAAGTTATCACTATATAGTAGTACCCTAGGGCATCCCCTGAGTCTTGCCAAACTATCGAAACACATGAGTAACAATCTGCCAATCTATGATGTAGGGAGTCCTCCCAATTAACCATCTCATCTAAAAACAAAAAGGCAACTCTACTGCATCATCCTCCCATGACTCGCAATCTAGATAAGGGTGCTAAATAACTGCATCCACATTATCTAGCACATGTCTCTAGTACTCCAGCTTTCCTAGCTTGGACTGGGAAATCGTACCCTGATAAGCATAAGCTTATGGTCGTCCCTCACCTCTAACCCCCATGCATATAGGATGTGTCACCGCTATGTGCCCCCACACCCATATCTGTAGCAATGAAACACGAATAGAGAGACCAACCATCCCATCATATATAAACTGATGTAAATCATGATATAGGTGGGCCAGTAAGCAGACACCCCAAGCAAATCCTGTCCCCTCGGTCACCATCTACTCTAATGTCTGTCCCCATCCAACTACTAACCCATGTGAGCTCCTATCTAGACAAATCACACCTCCAATCAATCCTGCCAATATAAACAGTAGTGGCTCATAATAATCAACTATCTGTCTCCAACTAATCTCTGCTCCATCCAGATCATCATCATCATCATCAAACACTTTGTAGCAGGCATCTAGTCCATCTAACCCATGTTGCTCATAAGTCACTAGCTCACCATAAATAGGAATCCTTAGAATCTTATAGACATCCTCTAAAGTAATAGACATCTCTCTAGTAGGCAAGAGAAAAGTACAATGCTCATTGTGCCATCTCTCTACCAAAGCAGTTAGCAGGCCTAGATTTGCCCAAATCTCAAGCATAAATGTGACATACCATAATATTGTCGACCCCAACACATAATGATCAATCTCTGTCAAGTATGGATGTAATTCCTGTCTAGGTGGAAATCACTCTCATGACATCATGACATCTAACTCCTCCTACAAGCAACAATACAAGTGCACTAACCAACAACCAACTAAGCTGCATATCTATCAAATCTATATAATCAGTTACTTAGCTATCCTATCATCTCTTCTGAGATTCTATCAATCTCAAAGATTACCTATCAGTTGGCCAACATCGACCACGATGCCGACTCAATCAAACTGCTAAGTAATTGATCTATTTTTATCAAATGTGCAGCTTTAGGAGGCAAATACGCAACTTTGCAACATATGTGCCATTTCAGGACATATGCACAATTGTTGAGCGCATATACGCAATTTCTGGGCATATGCATAGTAATATTGCACATATGTACAGAATCATTCAACCTACGCATATGAAACCGTCCATTTTAAACCTAAATTTTTACCCTAATAAATGCACTTCACGTTAAAAAAAACCATATATGTACCGAGGGGCATACTCCTCTAGGCGATCGAATCAATAGATCCGCTCGAACCTATGGCTAGCAACTGGAATCTCCATTTTTTGCTAGGACTGCTCTATTTTTCTATGCTCTAACGCTCTTTATAATCACTCTTCTAATGCCAAGTGTGCAAATGACTTAGAATGGGTCCCCTCATCACTATTTATAGCTTAATCAACCCTAATTGGATATGTTTTGACCTTGCCTATTGCTGACATGTGCATGCTTTGTCATTCATCCATTTCTCATTTTCCATCACCTGCATTTTTCACGCAATAATCCTACCATTCATTCTTCTTCATCGTGAGATTGTCTGTTATTTTTTTCCCATATATTTTTATCCCGATTGATCTCTCGATGGGGCATACTACCAACAGAAAACCTGTATCAGGGGCAAATAGGGGCATGTATCATACTCCTAAAATTTTTATTCTTTGAAACAACACAATAAAATGCATTATCTCAAAGAGGGACAAAATGTATACACCTAAAAATGGCTCAAGATAAATTAAATAAATATTTTATATTTATTTTATTCTTATTTCCTCTATCAATAAATAAATATAGTAATTTATTTATTTGATTCACATTTATCCTATTCTTCCAATAATTAAATAAAATTTAATTTATTTAATTAAATATCTTAATTCTTTTAAAGTTATCTCTAATTAAATAATCCTAATTATTTAATTATTCTTCTAAGACAAAGTCATATTTCTAAAATCCACATCATTCATCCACATCACCCTACACATCATTTGACACATCACCTCCATGTTGCACCATAAATTAAATATTAATAATATTTAATTAAATATTTATCCTCAACACATGTCCTATTTCCTCTCAATCATCCCTACTTTGTAGAAGTTGGTTTCTCCACATCATCATGGTCAAAGTTGACTATGAGACACTTGTCTCATGAGCCCTATATTCCCTCCAACATCCCAACAAACATAGACTCCTTCCATCTTTCTCTCATTGTCTTTGTGAGCATCTCACAATGTGGCTCCTTGTCCCACATATCTCTCCATCTTGTCAATGTAGTAGGAACATCCTCCTTCTATATCTCCCCTCATCCAACCAATTCAATCTTGACCCTCCATGTCATAAGACCAATTCCTCAACCATTCATCTTTTGCCACTTGGATCTAAGCCATCCTTTGCCTATAAAAGGAAGCCTCTAATCCTCATTTTAGAAGAACACAAAAGATACTTTCATGCTGCTTAGCGTGTGTTGTATATTGAATCACGGATGACAAAATGACTTTTGCACCATTCAACAATTTCATTTGAATTCCTTATGGCATTACCTGCAAGTTCATGTTGGTGAAATGTCAGGTTAAGAGGTTTTCTAGTTGAAAGGAAAAGACAATCTCAAAAAACATAATTAGATTTTTTTAAAAATCCAATAGGAGAAATATTGAAAATCTGTAAAATTGGATATATATCAAAACCATTAAATTGCATAATGGCTTAAGCTTCCACTTCTCAACATATGCAATATATTGAGATCTACACTTTTTTCCTAACAGGTTTAAATCCATTTAAAATATATTTAAGAATTTAAATTTGTATTCCATATTGTATTACCTACAAGTTCATGTTGTCGAAGTGCATGCTTCAAACATGCTCCAGCTCCATCATGCTCTCCTTTTCCATGTCCACTCTCATAGAAATTCCACAAAAATTGTATGTTTCGTTTAATATGTTGTTGGCTTAACCAATTAAAAGTTTTTGCAGACTTAAATTGTCCTGTGAAGTTACAAACAATTTCAAATTTAAAACCAAAATATTTAAAAAAAAACTATATACATATAGGTACAACATATTTAAGTAACTGAACAATTCAAGTCTACAAGTTAATTACGCAAATAAATATAATATAATTTTAAAAAAAATTAAATCAACACTTACCGGCACATCCATCAGAGCATATCGAATGTTGTGAAGCATCTATTTGACATCATCTTAGGTCTTCAAAAAACATTGCAAAACAATGGGCTATATAGCTTCTATCATGACCTATATCATCACTGATTTAAAAGTGAACCTCTTTGATAATAATTTGTTCATCTTTGCTACTTTGTACACCATCCACATGTTCTTCAGTATGCCTATAACAAACTTGTACAAATATTGCAACTTGCTAAATGATAATATTGACTTTGAATCTCACTTTGAGGATTAAATGTATAGTTCTCAGAGAAATCAATAATAGACAGAATACAACTTGGTGGAAAGCAATTCTTTGAGTCACGAAATTGCTTAGCTTGTCATCTAGCACCATGACAATGTTCAATATGTGGATATATGATATTGCAATTTTTTTTCATAAACTCATTGCTTGACAATTCACTCTCTTTGAGAACAATTTTTCTGCTCTCAACTCCTGACTTTGTTGAGTACTTCTCATATTCAATTCTCTTCCACATAACTTGCATCGAATGATCAATATTGTCAACTTGTACAAGATTCTTCAAATTTCCACAATCATTACATATATTTTTTATACACTGCACTTTGAATTCATCTGAATCTTCTAATTTTTCACATAGAAGAGTTTTCACAAATTGTGTTGTACTTCCAGGGATGACTATAGTTGGATTAATTACTGCCATAGCTTTTTTATATGACTGTAGGTGCAGATGAAATTCAACATGATTTTGACAACAACAAGTCTCACATACCTTATTTATACATACAAAACTTGGTCGTAGTCTCTCAAACATCCTTTGACAAATCTTCACATCTGAAAATTCTTGCTTGAATGCTTCAAAAAGTTCACTTTGTGTCGTATCTATAAAATGTTTTGGATGTGAAATTTTTGTACCATCTTCACCTTTTATCTGTATAGTGTCCCTTCTATTGGAAGAAACACGAGAGTGGCTGGTCCAATATTCAATCACCTGTTCCTTTACATCTTCTGAGATTCTATCTTTTCGGGGAACCCTACAAATATTTACCCAATTATTCTCAACATTTCCATGCAATCTATTTCTCCTTGCAATATATCTTTGATCAGTTCTCCTAGAAACATTGAGTAATTGAGAAATTGCTTGAACTTGTTTTCTATGTGATAATTTCTTACTAGAAATTACAGTCATTAATGCTCTACATGCAACACTTAAATCAACAGCTCGACTCTTGCTTTCAATAGAATTCAATGCTTCTTGTAGGTTTTCAACTATTGTTTGTTTTAATGAACCTAATGACTTTTTCTTATTATCAACCCCTAACAACTCCAAAACAGGGGTCATCTCTTTCTTCCTAAATAACTTTGCAAATAACTGTGCTCTTCCAATTATAGACTTATTTTTAAAAAATTCGTCCCATATTTTTTTAGAGTGTAATTTTACTGTGCTTTTAGGTACCATATCTTCAGATGAAATATTTTTGAAAAGAGAATCCTCATCCATCTTCATCAGATTTTCCATACCAAGGAAAACATTTCTATCACCACCTTCAATTTGTTCTGGTACCTGTACTCCTTAGTCATCAACAATTTCCATGGGTTGTTCTTGAGTAGATGTTCTTTCATCGACATTTGTAGTATCTCTTCTTTGATCATACAACCTTTTTCTTGTCTTTTTATTGCCCATCACAAATTGATCAAATTTGAATTCACTTGCATGCAAAAATAACACATGTACAAATACTTTAACCTCTATTTTTTGAAGATCTAGGTCTACATTCAATAAATCAATGATTTTAATCAATTACATGTTTTAGGGCATGGTACCTAAGAATACAACTCTGCCCCTATTGAAATCAGTGGTTCTTTTTTCTCCAAATTTCTATAATTTAATAATTTAAAAAACTAAAAAAATTAAAAAAAGATTAAAAAAAGCCAAAAAAAGCATTAAAAAACACTTTCAGATCATTGTGTTTTTGAATATGACTCTTCCCTTGTTGAAATCAATGGTTCTTTTTTCTCCAAATTTCTATAATTTATTAATTTAAAAAAGCTAAAAAAAGCCAAAAAAGGCATTAAACAAACACTTTCACATCATTGTGTTTTTCAATATGACTCTTCCCTTTGAAATCTTTGTTTTTTATTTTATTGTAATTCAATAATTAAAAAATAAATAAAAAAGCCACAAATTCTTTTAAAAAAAAAGCAAAGGAGTAGATTCAACTGAATGGGATTCAACCGAATCCTATTAGATAGAATCCCATTCGGTCAAATCTATGTATGTGGCATCCTATTAGACAACCAAGTCACCATTTTCTCAAACTTTCTCAAACTTTCAACTTTTGCTTAATATTTCTGCAATCAAAATTAATTTAAAAAAAAAAGAAAAATACCCTTTTATAGAGCTCGGAGTGCTGAATGTGGAAATATATATATATATATATTTATATTTTGAGTAATTTTAGGATATAAATATTTGAAAATAATGTAAGTAGGTTGTTCAAGTTTAAAAAGAGGCTAATTTGAAAATAAAAAACAAATAGTAAAACATGATTTTAAAATTTGGCAAATATATGATGCCCTAGAGGAGACAATCCTCTTCAAAAGGGTATAATTTGTTTTTTGAAAATGAAAAAAAAAAATTAAACAATAGTTGACGTCAACTAAAAACTATCAAAATCAGGTAAGTTTGACTTTAAAACATTATTACGAGAAAAATATAGATCAAAACTTCATTTTTTTTCCCATGCCCTAGATAATGAAGTCACCTATTTGGGGGAAAAAATCAGGGGAAAATACATTTTTTTTCTATTTGTTTATTGACGTCAACTGAACGTCACTTTTTCTTCAAATTTTTAGCATTTCAAAATCTGCTCTTAAATTGATAAAAAAATATCAAAACATTTTTTTTTAAAATCTAAAAAATTAGACTAATAAACTTCAACAAGAG
The DNA here is from genome assembly GCA_027924645.1 of Cunninghamia lanceolata. Lineage (NCBI taxonomy): Eukaryota > Viridiplantae > Streptophyta > Pinopsida > Cupressales > Cupressaceae > Cunninghamia > Cunninghamia lanceolata. Next base: position 4,000,488 of record BSBN01000026.1, on the reverse strand, counting down.
ATCTACATTTTCTTAGTTTACATCATTTTGAAATTGAAAACACAAAGACCACTTTTATGTGGTCGAAGTTGAGATTTTTTTTATGTTGGCCAATTCCTTTATAAAGTGTGACACAGGTTTGTGCTTTTACCCTGCTGAAATCATATCAAATATCAAAATTGTGCCTTTGGCTTTTATTTGCATAGCATTATCAATTAGCTCAATCTTCATTTGCATATCATTTAGCATTAGCAATCTCCATTGTTGCATTGTAGTGGCTTCATAGTATCTTAGATTCATAACATTATCTCCATTTCACTATTATCATTAGCTTCATCCAATCATTATCATAATTTAGCATTGTAGAATCATTTACTTTGCATAAAATCCACCACAAGTCCATTCATCTTAGAGTCATCTTGAAACAAAGAAGTGCATTCTGAGAGCATAATTACAATCAACAAAATCAAGATCTCAAGAAGATAGGACACAATGGGACATGAGGAGAAAATTGCATTTGAAGGTATAAATAATGTCTGCTTCAAATTCTGTATTTTTCTATTAGTTTCATTGGTGATTTTGGTTTGAGTAGAAATTTAGAGTTTTGTGGTAACTTAATAGGTTTTCACTGTTGTTCTCCAAATTATCATCACACTTACAAACAAAGAATGTATAAACTTGAAAATCTTTGTCAAGTGTCTCGCAAAGAATATTTTCTTTTGAGGTCTATCAAATCTTGAACATTTTAGGAGATAACATTAATTGACGAGAGTTAAGAGTCATATCTTTGTTATGTAGCTCGTCAAGAGCTACATAATAGTTTTACACTTGAATTCATCCTTTAGAAGGGTATTGAAACTACCTAGTTTAATTACTGTTGGATTGTGCCTTCTTTTATTTGGAATGTACTTGCCCTCTTCCAAATGCCTAATAGATTGCAAGAATGTCATTGAACCACTAGTAGAGGAGAGGATGGAGAATGAGTAATAGCTTTAAGTTGAGAAGATAACATAGATGCTGAAAGCTTTGTTCTAGTGAACTTGGGTTTATTCACCTCATTGGACAACTCATTATGTGAGGGGAAAAAAATGTACCCATGTCCTAAGGTTTGAAACAATACCACCTTGAGGTTTAGGTCGCTAACCACCATTAGTAGTTGAGATTTTAGGTGGCACACCCCCATTGCCATGATTCATTTTTTTTAATGACTCGTGAAGTTGTTAATCAATGCTCCTATTTGTTGGAAAAAAAGAGGCATCATTAGTAGGATGAGTGAGCTTGTTGTGAAGAGTAATAAGAGGGAAATCTCTGATCTTATGGTCATAGATGTTAGGCAAGTTGAGATAAAGAACATGCTATATGTGTCTCATTTGTCCAATCTGAATGTCAACACTCTCCTTCAAATCTTTAGAAATATCAGTTTCAACATAAACACATTCTTTTTTTTAATCACTAAAAGGTGTCAAGCACCTAAACATTTATATATTTACATTAAGATTATCAAAATTCAACATAAACACATTCTTACAAACAAGTAGAGAAAAACATTTTTGGGCCAATACAAATGACATTGCCTAGTAAACCTACTATTTGAGTATGGCATCTGCATGGTGGGATTTAGCAAAGCAAGAAAGAGAAACCTCTTTGTGAGGTTTTGGATAGCATCAAGGCAAATCCTATGCAAGACCAAAGCCTTGGTCATCCATTCTTTAAGCATGTTTTTAGGGGAAACCCTCCTAATGTTCAAAATAACCTATTAGGATAATATTTTTAAGCCATCAACAAGTACTATGAAATCATGGAATGGGAAGATCTACATCAAGAGGTGTTTCGAAAGACATACCTCATGAAAGACCTTCATAATGAACTTCTTTGGTCACTTTGGTGATGAAGCCATTATCGTGCACCATCAAAACTTTGGTACTAGTAGCAACTATTGGACTTTAAAAAGAAATAAAAACTATCACAGATGTGACAAGCAAATAAGATTCTAGAAGAGTGGTAAATCGACCAAGATACAAAACTTTCAAGAAGCTCTTAAATGTTTTTGTTCCTTTTGGGACTAGCCAGACATAACTCATGTTGTTAATACTAGTTTTGTGCATTAATAATTTATGTATTTATTTATTTATTTTCATCCAAAGTTGTGTCTATCCATGATATGGATGAATGCTAGCATCGATAAATGTTTCAATAATTCATTTTGCTTAGTTCATTGATAATGGAAATATATGATTATTAATGTGGATGGGTTCACTAAATTGTTCTCGCTCAGAGAACTGACGATGTTCTATCTATCCACGCCGAGGTTGCCCTTCGTAACTGCCAACATAATTGTCACGGTACCAACGATGTTATGGCCATAAAAATTGAGAACAGGAATATTCCGTACTTGTGAAATACATGATCTACGTGGCAGCCTTTCCACTACTTTTAGGATCATTAGATAGGTAGAACCATTTTCAATTTGTCCAAAACTTGTGTCTATATCAATGTCTTCCATCTTCTTTATGCCATTCAAATCAGAGGCAGTCAACTTCTTTGTTTTTCATGGCATTTTCCTTTCCCAGTCTAATTTACTTTTATAAAGTTTGTGAGATTCTAAATCAACGTCAATGTCAACACTTCCATCATTTCCAATTACTTTTATATTTTTCTTAGATTGTGTGAGGTGCGTGTGCTTGACAATCCATAAGTCTTGTAGTGCACATTAAAATTAAAATTAGACTGTCAATGTCCTCCTGCCTAAGCCATTCAAATCTAATCTATTTTAGATTGTCAATATATTATGGCTTTTCTATTTTGTAATTTACTATATGCGTGTTTGAAAATCCAAAAAAGTTCTCTCTAGTGTCTAGGGGAAAAGACCCAATAAGTGAGATAGTTCCAATGGTTGAGATAGTATATGTGGATTTAAGGCTCAATATTTTTTGAAGTTTAGTACCAATAGTTGTGACTTTAAGGTTGTTAATGTTACTATAAGTACTAATAATTGAATGAAATGTACCCTTTAGATTTAAAAAGCAACCAATCATGTGATGCCACATTAGCGCACCAACAAAGGAGGTCTTAATGCACACCTATTGGTCCACCCTTTTTTTGGGAACTATTTGACACCTCAACAAAAAGCATGCTAATGTGGCATCATATTTGATGATGCGGCCTTGAAACCTTAGTAGGGCGTTGCCAAGTAAACTACTGTAAAAATTTTGGAGTGATTCAAAATTGCCACCTATGATTTTGAGAGGCGTGAAGTTAGGGTGCACCACTATTAGGTCCTCTCCCCTATATCAATGTTTCTTGTCTTCCCTCTTCTTTAGAACTCTTCAGTATGCTTTTCTGTTATTCGTAGCATTTCCCTTTCCTAGTCTAATTTACTTTGGTTGCGTGTTTGACAATTCCAAAGCTTTTTGGAGTGTAATTTCCTTCTGTGTGCATGCTTGACAACCCAAAGTTTCTGAGATGCTCAATCAATGTCAACATCATACGGCTTTCAAATCTAATTTACTTCGTTCCAAATTCCCAAACCATCATTTCCAATTGCTTTCCTATTTTTCTTAGACTGTGTGAGGAAAATTTAGTCCTGTAGTGTGCATTTAAATCAAACTGTCAAATCTAATGTATGTCAGACAGTCAATACCATTTTCTTCTAAAGCGTAGAAAAATGGGTGGTCATTTTGGACTGTGAAATCTAATTTATATAAATACCCTCTCTTTCATTGCATCTTCCACTGCCCACATGTACTCTTACTTTCAAGACTTTACAATAACCTCTCAACATACTCTCACATATACCTACCCACTCTCTTTTCAAAGTATTAAGGCATTCATGCAATAGTTGATTTGAGTTAAAAATACACAAAAAACTAACAAGAACGACGTGCTACCTATCACCCATTGACAATTACAGATATTATATAGGATTCCTAACATCTCAATAATTACAAGATGGTGTTTGCAGATGTTCCAACTGTTTACGGTTTTAAATTAAAAATTTGTTAAAAAAAATCTTTTTCTTTATGTTGTGGTTTTGTTTGTGTTATAGTTATTAATTGTTTCTAAATTATTTATATAGTCAAATATTATATAAGTCATATTTATATTATTATAGAATAAAAAAGTATATGTTTTGTAATTTGTTCTAGTTTTATTTAGGAGATATGTTAATTTAATATTTAATTTGTGATATTTATGTATTGTAGTTGATTCAACTTATAAAGCCACCTATCTATGTATTAAATTATGATTCTTATGTATCTATACACCTTATTCATCATTCTTTTATACTTCTTGGACGCAATTGCTATTATGTTTATGTCCCGTAGACATTTAATCATTAGTGCAATCCTTTCCAACAAATCTAAATCCACCTCCCACTAATTCAGTATTGACCTAATTCAAAATTTTGACCATTATCTATCCGCTTACACACTAATTTACTTTAAATAAAGCCTAGGTTAGCATATTTAAAGACATGCCCTAAGAACCTAGGATACAAAATATGGAGGATAAATGATTGATAATGCATGATCATTAGAGCATCAAATTCAAATTTATCAAAGGCAAATAACATTCATAAAGGCAAATTCAATCCTAGTTCACCAAGATCCTGGAGGTGTTTGTCCACACCATCCGATCTTAAATAAGCTAATAGGTGGAGGCAAATGAATTTGTCATGTCTACAAGCACACATGATAGAATTGGAAAAAATTATAGAATCACAAAATATTAGCTAGGATCGCAATAGTGATCCCATCCAAGAGAATATAACACTCAATTCACTTTGCTATAGTTGTTTGTAGGTGTTCACAGTCTCATAATAGATTCACAATCAACTTCTTCCCACACATCATTCAATCCATCATGTTGAAATAGATGCACAATACATCTTCCCTCCTTTATCAATTTACAATTTACATGTCTTATATTTGGCTTAATTGATTGTGTTATTTTAGGTCTAGTTTATAATTGAAATATCATGTGTGAGATTTGAAAAATGGTGCTACCAAGTTTTTTTATGCATATTCCATTTCTCTTATGATTATATTTCCCTTACAAGGTCACCTTTGTTCACATCACCTTTTGATAGTGTAGTCACAGGATATTTTTTATCTCCTACATTTATTATGGAGCTCTTCTAGGTTTTCTCACCCTTAAAGAGTTTAGCTCTATTTAATGGTTCCCAAACCAAATGGTTCAACTACAAATGTACCTACAGATGGTCTTGAAGTGACTCATGATGACACTACCTTTGGAAACCTTGAGAAGTTTATCCCAAAGGTTTTCCACAAAGTAAGCATTTTGAAACTCTCTTGAATGTTTTTGTTTTGATTCATAATGTAGTACCTTGGGAATAAAAGATGTTATTTAAATTATTACTTGATTCTCATATTTTAATGTGTATTAGGACATTAAATATTTTGATTTTACTAATTACATTAGTAAGCTAGTTTTAACTAATTAATGTGAACTTGCATCTATTAATTTGATATATTAATTATTTCTAGTTGTTCCTTTAATTAGTTTATTTCTAATTATAGATATTGAAATTATCTGATGTAACTAACTTGTTGCTTTGTCAAGTTGTGATTATGAGGTACTTCATTCCTAACTACATGTAAGTTGTTAGTGGGGGTCCGAAGTGATGAGGCTGATCACAACCTCATGAACTTCCTAAATAAAGTAACCTTTTTCCCCTGATTAACTCATTTCATGATGAAATGAATGCTTGCATACAAATTATTAGTTATTTTGAAGTAGAAATTAAATGCATATTTTGGTCTAGTATTTTTTGTCCAATGAAATTGAAATGTTGACAATGTGTTCATACAAAAGACATGTTTTTGGTTAAGCATGGTATTTTTGGTATATTTTAAAGGCTCCAAGACCTCCTATTTTATTGGTATTGTGAGTATCTCTAGGACTCTCAAGCTCTAGGGATAGTCTTGCTATCTCTGTGAGTGTCAAGCTTTGGAGGTGGGGTTGTAAAGTCTAGAACCTTTAGACTTTGGGGGGAAAGTATATCTAATAATAGAATTCTAGTCGGTCACACCTTATTCTCTTGCATGCAGTAGTTCACTAATACAACCGTTAAATTAGTCTCCAGAACATAAATCATAAGAAATAACTCCTAGTAGGAGTAGTCATTTGGAAATTATCTTTCACTTTTTATGTTTAAACACTCTCCTATATTAATTGATAAACAAACCTATGTATTTAATTTTTAGTTGATGTTTTAGTTGAACTTGGATAACACTTTGCATATCTTTGCACGATGTTGATCTATATGACATTTTGTAGTATTTAAATAGATATAGAATTATGGAGATAGAAGACAAGAATAGAAAGGTAGATGTTAAACAATTTTTTTAGTTATCTCTTTGTTACTTTTTCAATATAGACTAGAAGTGGAAATCTAATGTATCTTCTCTGAGTTTTATGAATACAAGATAGTTTTGAATACATTTGAATGAGTTTTAAGTTATGGATCTGATTGTTTAAATAGTGTTCCATCCTCTGGAGGAGTTGGCCGCTCAATTGGAGAAGAAATACAAATGTTTTTATAGATAAGTGTTTTATTATTATTGTATGCATGTGTTAAATTCTTTCCCTATTTATTGTTCACATTTTATTTACTTGTAGGTCTTTACATCTTGTTAATTGTTGTGTGTAAAAACATTCTTTACTTTGGTTTATTATAAAAATATAAAAAATCATGAAAATAATAGTGAGTGTTTTTTGCTTTGGTTTGTTTTTAAATCTATAGAAAAGCACAAAAATAAATCATTACATTTCTCGTTGTAGTTTTTATTTTAGCATAAGCATTGAATTATTATGATAGTTTATCTTCATGAAACTTTCATTTCAAGCATAAGCATTTATTTTTGTATTCTAGTTTTAGTTAGCTCTTTGGAATTAGTTATAATTTAGTTCAATCATTTCCTTTAAATTTTGTTGATTAGTTAGGTGTGTGTGCAATTTTACTTTGAGAAAGTAGGATGACTACGAGGAAATAATTTCCAAACTATCATATTATAGATGGCCTTAAAACACCAACCAGGTTGACAAAAGATTAGTATCTTTTAAAGTGTGAGATACAATGACATCTCATCACAAAGCCCAAGTTATAGCTTACCAAGTTGTAGAGATAAGGGAAATGTTTGGCTATTACAATTTGTAACTTAGACTATGAAGTCTAAGGGGTTCTAAATTGCAACATGTACCTTGAATTCCAAGGTCTAAGCTAAAGAGTTTAAAGGAGTTGTGGGTGGTTTAGGAAATCCATTCCTCTTCCTCATGTTGTAACTTGTTGACTCTAAGATCTTGATCTGAGCTAGCTACCAGTCTTCTACTGACATCACAATGCTTAGTACATTGGTGTATGTGTCAAGTGTGTCAGGTTTGTTTTTATGGAAATTTATGTATGAAAAAGTGTTTGGTGTCTTGTTGTTATGACTTTTATATCATAAAAATTTGTTCATCCTATTTTTGATCGCTTATGTCTTGAGTGTAATCTTGGGGTGTTACATTTGGTATCAGAGCCCATGTTACAACATTGGGAGCTTTAGGTTTTGTTATGATGTTCGTGATATGTATGTGTGAGTGTGTTTTTCTTTACATTCTTGGTAGTTGCATTTTGGTTTATCATGTGTGTTCTAAACCATGCAACTTTATTTATAAGGGTGTTGCCCAAGTTCTAGTCATTGTCTTTCAATATCAAGAATGTCCTTGTTCAATCTAAACTTATTATGTGTCTATCTTCATTATGTTTTTCAATCATTGAAACATTGCTCCAAGTCAAAGGTTTCCCTTTCCCTCTTATCAACAATTTTGTTCTATCCCTAACTTTGTCACTAGATTGGTTAGTTCGCTAACCTAACAATTTAGCGATAAAGAAGAAATTGGCTAAGTATTATTCCTTTGCTATCGAATATAATTTGTATCTTGAAAACCAAGCTTTCTTTCTTTTTATCGACAAATTCTTGAGTTTACAAACCTTGTTCAAGAAATTTTTAGTTTACAAACTTCCTGATTTCCTGATACTATACTTCATTCATTTCCTTGTCAAGATGTCTTTTCTATCGGCATGTATCATCTTTTGCAAGCTTGACTTGTGCTTGCTCTTTTGTTGCTTAGTTCCCAAGTTCATCCCTGCTTAAGCGATGCTCTCTCTTGTGTTAAGTCTACTTTGTGAAACTATCATTTTGCTTATAAAGGGAACCAAACTGAGTTTATACTGGCAAGGTAAAAGCACAAACCTGTGTCACACTTTATAAAGGAATCGACCAACATAAAAAAAAGATCTCAACTTCGACCACATAAAAGTGGTCTTTATGCTTTGAATTTCAAAATGATGTAAACTAAGAAAATGTAGATCTCCTGTTGAAGTTTATTAGTCTAATTTTTTAGATTTTTTAAAAAATTGTTTTGATATATTTTTTTATCAATTTAAGAGCAGATTTTGAAATGCTGAAAATTTGAAGAAAAAGTGACATTCAGTTGACGTCAATAAATAAATAGAAAAAAAATGCATTTTCCCCTGATTTTTTTTTCCCCAAATAGGTGACTTCATTATCTAGGGCATGGAAAAAAAATTGAATTTTTGATCTATATTTTTCTCGTAATAATGTTTTAAAGTCAAACTTACCCGATTTTGATAGTTTTCAGTTGACGTCAACTATTGTTTAATTTTTTTTTCATTTTCAAAAAATAAATTATACCCTTTTGAAGAGGATTGTCTCCTCTAGGGCATCATATATTTACACAATTTAAAATCATGTTTTACTATTTTTTTTTTAGTTTCAAATTAGCCTCTATTTGAACTTGAACAACTTACTTGCATTATTTTCAAATATTTATATCCTAAAATTACTCAAAATATAAATAAATATATATATATCCACATTCAACACTCTGAGCTCTATAAAAGGGTATTTTTCTTTTTTTTAAAAAATTAATTTTGATTGCAGAAATATTGAGCAGAAGTTGGAAGTTTGAGAAAGTTTGAGAAAATGGTGACTTGGCTGTCTAATAGGATACCACATAGATAGATTCGACTGAATGAGATTCTATCTAGTAGGATTCGGCCGAATCCCATTCAGTCGAATCTACTCCTTTGCTTTTTTTTTTTTAAAGAATTTATGGCTTTTTTATTTATTTTTTAATTATTGAATTACAATAAATTAAAAAACAAAGATTTCGAAGGGAAGAGTCATATTGAAAAACACAATGATGTGAAAGTGTTTGTTTAATGCCTTTTTTGGCTTTTTTTAACTTTTTAAATTTTTTTTAGCTTTTTTAAATTAATAAATTATAGAAATTTGGAGAAAAAAGAACCATTGATTTCAACAAGGGCAGAGTCATATTCAAAAACACAATGATCTGAAAGTGTTTTTTAATGCCTTTTTTATTTTTTTAATCTTTTTTTAGTTTTTTGAGTTTTTTTAAATTATTAAATTATAGAAATTTGGAGATAAAAGAACCACTGATTTCAACAGGGGTAGAGTTGTATTCTTAGGTACCATGCCCTAAAATATTTAATTGATTAAAATCATTGATTTATTGAATGTAGACCTAGATCTTCAAAAAATAGAGGTTAAAGTATTTGTACATGTGTTATTTTTGCATGCAGGTGAATTCAAATTTGATCAATTTGTGATGGGCAATAAAAAAACAAGAAAAAGGTTGTTTGATCAAAGAGGAGATACTACAAATGTTGATGAAAGAACATCTACTCGAGAACAACCCATGGAAATTGTTGATGACCAAGGAGCACAGGTACTAGAACAATCTGAAGGTGGTGATAGAAATTTTTTCCTTGGTATGGAAAATCTGATGGAGATGGATGAGGATTCTCTTTTCAAAAATATTTCATTTGAAGATATGGTACCTGAAAGCACAGTAAAATTACACTCTAAAAAAATATGGGACGAATTTTTTGAAAATAAGTCTATAATTGGAAGAGCACAGTTATTTGCAAAGTTATTTAGGAAGAAAGAGATGACCCCTATTTTAGAGTTGTTAGGGGTTGATAATAAGAAAAAGTCATCAGGTTCATTAAAGCAAACAATAGTTGAAAACCTACAAGAAGCATTGAATTCTATTGAAAGAAAGAGTCAAGCTGTTGATTTAAGTGCTGCACGTAGAGCATTAATGACTGTAATTTCTAGTAAGAAATTATCACATAGAAGACAAGTTCAAGCAATTTCCTAATTACTCAATGTTTCTAGGAGAACTGTTCAAAGATATATTGCAAGGAGAAATAGATTGGATGGAAATGTTGAGAATAATTGGGTAAATATTTGCAGGGTTCCTCAAAAAGATAGAATCTCAGAAGATGTAAAGGAACAGGTGATTGAATATTGGACCAGCCACTCTCGTGTTTCTTCCAATAGAAGGGACACTATACAGATAAAAGGTGAAGATGGTACAAAAATTTCACATCGAAAACATTTTATAGATACAACACAAAATGAACTTTTTGAAGCATTCAAGCAAGAATTTTCAGATGTGAAGATTTGTCAAAGGATGTTTGAGAGACTACGACCAAGTTTTGTACGTATAAATAAGGTACATGAGACTTGTTGTTGTCAAAATCATGTTGAATTTCATCTATACCTACAGTCATATAAAAAAGTTATGGCAGTAATTAATCCAAATATAGTCATCCCTGGAAGTACAACACAATTTGTGAATACTCTTCTATGTGAAAAATTAGAAGATTCAGATAAATTCAAAGTGCAGTGTATAAAAAATATATGTAATGATTGTGGAAATTTGAAGAATCTTGTACAGGTTGACAATATTGATCATTCGATGCAAGTTATGTGAAAGAGAATTGAATATGAGAAGTACTCAACAAAGTTAGGAGTTGAGAGTAGAAAAATTGTTCTCAAAGAGAGTGAATTGTCAAGCAATGAGTTTATGAAAAAAAATTGCAATATCATATATCCACATATTGAACATTGTCATGGTGCTAGATGGCAAGCTAAGCAATTTCATGAATCAAAGAATTGCTTTCCACCAAGTTGTATTCTGTCTATTGTTGATTTCTCTGAGAACTATACATTTAGTCCTCAAAGTGAGATTCAAAGTCAATATTATCATTCAGAGCAAGTTGCAATATTTGTACAAGTTTGTTATAGACATACTGAAGAACATGTGGATGATGTAAAAAGTAGCAAAGATGAACGAATTATCATCAAAGAGGTTCACTTTTATATCAGTGATGATACAGGTCATGATAGAAGCTATGTAGCCCATTGTTTTGCAATATTTTTTGAAGACCTAAGATGACGTCAAATAGATGCTTCACAACATTGGGTATGGTCTGATGGATGTGCTGGTAAGTGTTGATTTAATTTTTTTTAAATTATATTATATTTAGTTGTGTAATTAACTTGTAGACTTGAATTGTTCAGTTACTTAAATATGTTGTACCTATATGTATATAGTTTTTTAAAAAATATTTTGGTTTTAAATTTGAAATTGTTTGTAATTTCACAGGACAATTTAATTCTGCAAAAGCTTTTAATTGGTTAAGCCAACAACATATTAAACGGAACATACTATTTTTGTGGAATTTCTATGAGAGTGGACATGGAAAAGGAGAGCATGATGGAGCTGGAGCATGTGTGAAGCGTGCACTTCAACAACATGAACTTGCAGGTAACACAATATGGAATACAAATTTAAATTCTTAAATATATTTTAAATGAATTTAAACCTGTTAGGAAAAAAGTGTAGATCTCAATATATTGCATGTGTTGAGAAGTGGAAGCTTAAGCCATTATGCAATTTAATGGTTTTGATATATATCCAATGTTGCAGATTTTCAATATTTCTCCTATTGGATTTTTTAAAAAATCTAATTATGTTTTTTGAGATTGTCTTTTCCTTTCAACTAGAAAACCTCTTAACCTGACATTTCACCAACATGAACTTGCAGGTAATGCCATAAGGAATGCAAATGAAATTGTTGAATGGTTCAAAAGTCATTTTGTCATCCGTGAATCAATATACAACACATGCTATTTTTGGGAAGTTAAAGGTACATAAATATTTTGTTTTGAATTTCAATGTGTGTACATGAATTGAATTTTCAATTTTATACACTTTTTAATTGGATGATTGAAATTTAAATAGATATTGATTGATCAACTCTTACTAATTGTCAAACAATTAGTGGTATTAGAAGTTTGCATCAAATCATGACAATAGGACATAGTAGGCCTCCTGTAATTCAAGTGAGAAAAATCATGTTTTTGTGCTGATTGCATTAAGAACAATGCAAATACCCTACAATGTGAGAATATTAGAGATGGGTATGTTTCAGAATGGGAAATAAAACAATTAGTGGCCATGTCGGACCCTTTTGAAGATAATGACATTGTAGATGTCTATGATCCTTTGTATTCAGCTGATTACGAACGTGTATCAGATTTAGTTATTACAGGTAAATTTTAAATTTTTAAATTGAATTTTAACTTGTACATTTGATTTATAATATATTCTATTTAAGTTGAGGATGGTTTACTACATGGTGTGTACAGGAGATATTTTTTTTGTTCTTGCAGATCCTGACAATACAAAAGGTGTAGATTACTATCTACTAAGATGTACGTAACTAAAATGCAAATTGTTAGAATCAATGACAGATGGTGATGGACAAGAGTATCCAACTGGATCAATGGTTGTTGAAGGCACATACTATCAACAAACAAAGATAGATACAAATGGTATTATATTTATTGATTATATGCCAAATCAAAAGGTTCTACATTATAGTCACTTAGTTATAGCAACACAAATAAATCTTGAAACTTTACCAAAAAGAGGACGTGCCAAACAAAGGTGGAGGTTGCCTATTGAAGATCATGAAAAGATTTTAGAGATAATAAAAGATAGAGAGTATCCAGATTATATGTACCAAGAACTTTAAGCTATTTTTGTACATGTATATATTTTCTATGACAATTTATTTTATATTGAATTCAAATAATTTCATTCAATGTGGTGATACATTACTTTTTTCTTAATCATCGAAATAAACAAGTCATCAATTAATTACAGCCCACATGTTTCCTTTTCCTACATTTTGGTGTTCAGATCTTACCTGATATTCAGGTCATCCTAAGATATTGTGATTCGATGAAATTAGAGGCTATCCTCTATGGCTCGTAAATTCTAGATGTCATGGATGTCATGATAAAGTTATTGGCTATCTTATTTTATCTTAATGTAGATTAATTGAATTGAGTTATTTTTGGATGTCATGATAAAGTTTAGTTTTTAAGGCCTAATAATCTTATTTATAGGTTCAAAAATTCTACATGATTGAGTATGATGCATGTGTGTAGTCATTTATGTGTTCACCAAGTTATTTGTTAAATCAACATGTTGGTGATCTTATCTATTTTCTAATGACTCTATGGTGTAAGCTTAGTTCTTGAGGGTAGGGAATGCCAATCTCAAGACCAATTTAGTTAAATAGCTTACAACTAGGCAAAGGATATTTCAAGGCCAATGCTTAAGGCAAGGTTAAAACTCTTCTCTTTAGGATAGATAAGGCCAATTTAGTTTCTTCTATATTTCTTATTTCTCAAGAAATCCCTATATATTTTTCTAGATTCCAATCTAGATGAAAAAAGAAAAGTTTCAATGACGATTTTGAGTTCCTCTAATTATTTTTCTATGATCATATAATATCAATTTGAATTTCTAATTGTTACATGGACTTTATAAATAACTAGTTTGTTCAATGGTTTCTTATTGAGTAGGAAAGATCAAACTCAAACTAGTGCATATCACCTCTTTCACAAATAAGAATCTACATTTATTATAAAATCCAAATGAAATGTTTTGTATAATATTCTCATGATGTGATCCTACCTAAATATTCTTAGGAAATTTGAAAATAACTATGTACATGACAAAAATTCACTATCCAAACACAATCTGTTATTTCTAAAATAAATGCAATCCAATCGCTTCAATCTTCAAACTTGTATAATTTCCTTTCTAGAATGAAAATGCAATTTAGCATCTTACTAAAATTCTCTTTCTTTTTAATCCAAGTATAATTTCACTTTTGCTTCACAAATCTAATCAAGTAGAAATAAAACTTATTTAATAATATTTAAGTATTAATTTTTGAGTGATAATAAATTAAATTTACTTTTTTTTTATTCATGCATTTTACTTAGAAAACATCTATTAATAAAATATTAGCTTTTCTAATTTATTTATTATTTAATTCATACATAACTCAAGCAAGGAAATCATCTAACCTTTAATTTTAGTCTTTAATAGCTTAATGTTATATATATATCCAAATTCAATGTAATTGTGTCTATACAAGTGAATGAAATTTTATTGAGTTTGTTATGGATGGCATGGAGTTGGCCTTTTCTTCACATTTTCTTTCTTTTGGAGTAGTACATTGCATGATCTAATTGTTATCATGCACTTATTATCATTTTAGATATAATAAATATAATGTTAGTCTACTATGGACAATTATTTATTGCTTATGATAATGTTCTAATAACATTCAAAGGGAGGTGACCTCATTGAGAAACTTCAACACATTCTAGAGATAAGGTGGCCAACATCATCAAAACAATCCACATTATTTCCTAGTTTCTTTTCCAATCCACATTATTTCCCTTTTCTCTTCAGTTCAATTTTAGATATGACCCAATATTTTTTTTTCTGATTTCTACCTCTCATCCCTTTTAACTTTCCATTTATATCAAATTAGTATCATTTGGAATCCATTTGATTAGTCTTTTTCTTCTCCCATGTTTATTTTTTCCTCTTCAAATCCCTAGTTTTTCATTGCTTCTTTAATTCATTTTTAGATGTACACCCATTGTTTTTTATTCTCTATTTTCTACCTCCTATCTCTCCATTATTTCCATAGATATAAAATTTTACCATTTAGAATTGTATTTGATTTATTTTTTTCCTTCTCCTTCTCTTTCTCAAAACCCTAGCTTTTCACCTAGTTTCCCTTATCACTTTGGATTCATTTTTTAGACTTGACCCAATCCTAAATGTAATTATTGTTTTCTACCTTGCATTATTTTCATCTCTCTACCTATATATCAGATTTGTATCATTTTAAATCTATTCGTATTCATACTTGAAATTTCCACAAACTACAATTTATGCTTCATGTATATTTTCTAGTGATCTAGTAGGAGTTATGGTTTCAAAAGGGTTGACCTAACTTTGTCCAATCTATGTACAGTAGAGTTAAAATTTCATTCCCATGTATTCACATGCATTAAATCATTTTCCCAGTAGCTTCATATGGTTCACATAATAGAGTAAAGAAACAAAGACACATCAAACTCATATAGGTCTACTTGTAAACTTAAATCATAATTTGCTAACCAATTACAACCACATCAATATCAACAAATGTGATATAAGAGATAAATAAGACCTCTTGAAACATAAACAAAACATTTAACTTTACATCCTATTTCTAGTGATATTTGAATCCCTATGATCAAGAATACAATGAATGTCTTACAAGGCTAGCTATGAGCCACAAACATGAACCAAATTTGCAAAAGACATGAATTGGAATCACAAAGCACATTACAATTATTGAGAAAGAGATTTGTTAACTACTTTTAGAACAATAATTTTATCTTTTCCAATTATTTATTTAAATCTAATGTATTTCTTGGCATGCAAGGATTAAACAAGAATCATTTATGATTTGCCTTCATGAATCATTTATTATTTATTCAAATCTTAATGTAGTGATGTCTAATTAGAGTAGTGATTCCCTATTTGCTTCCAAATTGTACCAATTAGATCTTGTTGTAGTAGAGACTATTATTACGTACTTTCATTCAAACTATCCTTTGTATTTTTAAATATAATACAATTCAAGGAGAATGTCTTGATATGAGAAAAAAATTTAAAAAGGTTGTTTAAAGAGGACTTGTATACAACCAATTTGAAATGAAAATCCTTGAGGGACTAAGTACCTATAGAATTGAATGTTACCACATTGCCAAAATGTTCAATGTATATAATATAAAATGTATATAATGTTCAAACCATAATATAAAATGTCAAACCATAATATAAAATGTCAAATCATAATGTCAAATGTCAAACCATAAAGTCAAATGTCAAACCATAATATAAAATGTCAAACCATAATGTCAAATGTCAAACCATAATGTCAAACATAATAAGATAGATCAATCTCCCGATCCATGTGTGGATCTATATCTCGATCTCTCTTTGGATCCTGATCCATGTGTGGATCCATGTCTCGATCTCTGTCTGGAACCTGATCCCTGTCTTGATGCACCTCCGTGCACAAGAAAGTACATAATTTAATTTAATGTACATGTGTATATATATGTAAAATCATCTTAAAGTTTTGTACTTTCAACATGTGTGAATTTATCAAGTAATTTATATATATTATTAATGTACCTCAAATATATCATGCACGGGATCCTCTGCATGCTCTAGATCTCCGAAGCGCAACAAATTATCCCCTTGTAGCTATAAATTTTCAAATACAAGATTTTAATGAATAGTGAGAACTACTTTTAAGTCAAGTTTATTTAATATATACACATGTGAATTTGTAGAATGCAAAATATAGAAATTATTCAAGTACCTGCACATCCTGGAGCACTCTACCAATCCCACTAATCTCAGATGAATGAATGGTAACATTAGGAACACCTATATCTAAAGGTAAAGGACCAGTGCCAAAGAGAAGTGTGCTATATGTGCCATGTACATTAGGTGCACCTTGATGCTGTGTGGGGGCTGTAGGTTGATCTAGAATATTCTAGTCCTCTGAAGCTGCCTGACCCTGACCTGACTGTCTACCAGTATGTCATCTAATATGAGTTGATATAGCATCCAAAGGAATACCATACTCATCACTGATAAACCGGTATGCTGATAGTAAATCAAGAATGAAAGATGAAGCAACATTACATACAATGGTGTCACTCATATGGGTCACATCTAATGGGGATGGCAAATCTGCATGAATGTAGGGGTCATAATTCATGGATGTAGCCTCAGTGGGAGGAAGGCCAATCCATGGACGTAGTAAGTATCTCCCTACATGATCAGATGACATATGATCAACTTGAGTAACAATCGTGGTCATCCTGTCAAAAATCCTGGATCTAGTCGGTGCGATTGCTGCATCTCCTGCTGCTGCTAATTCCAAACGTTTTGGAAGAACCAAAAGGTTTGGACCAACTCACGCCCTCTTGTTTTTGGGTGGTGGCAAATTTGGACATCTAAATTCAGGTTTATCAGCAAACCTCCCCTTGCCCTGTCCAGCATGTGCGGGCATAGATGTGTAATCCACAGATAATCCTAAATGGAACTTAGCATATAATTGTTTGCAAAAATATAGTGGCAACTCGTCATTATGAGGCCATCTATGATTGGCTACCAAAAATATGGGATATATAAATGGACCAACTAGCGGATCTGTACACTTGGTAACAGTATAACCTCTAACTTTGTCTTTCCCAGTATAAAAAGGGAACATAGTATGCACATTATGTAATGAAACTCTATCAGAAATAGTTTTGATATTCTCAGTGCCAGTAATAGTCCTAGCAAGGGACCTATAAAACTCCTTAGTGCTAATATCATCATATGGATTGTATGATTTTATTGTCTCAATCATATGTCTAATCTCACACCGAATATTAACTAATCTATCTGTATTAGCCAAATTTTGGGGGTTCTGTATAGTTTGGTCCAAACATTTCAAAGCATTATCTAATCTAGAAATGCTATCATTATAAAAATTGTTCCTAGCCTCAGCTTCGCGCTGAGACTGTGTAGAATGATGAGATCCTTGATCATCATCCATGTCTAGATAAAACTATGTAAAGAGATCTGCATTTAATTAAAACAAAAAAATTAAATATGTACAAGCATTTTCCTTTTAAGCATTCAAAAATATAAAAATGCAACATGTAGATCATCTGAATAAACACAAAGTTTAGATTTGCATGCAAAGGAAAAAGATTCAAAGATAAGCTTGGATAATTTACAAGATTCAACTTTTCATAAGTATATAATGGTTTTCATAATTATAATGGAAGAAATCTAATTAATGTATTATCAAATAAAGAGAATTGAAGTTACCAACAGTTATGTTCATTGACATTTCATAGATTGAAATTTGGAATTATACTTACACTTGTCAAATTGTAAGGCTTCAGCCTTGTGACTTGGAGACAACTCAAAAGTAAATTGCACCCATAATTTAGTTTGTGGATACTTGTGAACCATATGATGTTGTCTCCTATCTATGTCTAGTTTAATAATTAGTCACCTTAAGTAGTTCTTATAAATTGTAAGAAAAATGTAGTCTAGCGAGGTGCTTTAAGGGCTTTGTTGTGAAAGGATTGAAGCATGAAACCTTCTTAGATCCATGTCAAACACCTTTTTAGTTCCATAGGATTGAAGACACAAAGAGAGATGAAGAAGAATGCATAAGTGTAGCATTTTTAGCCTAATACAATCCAATATGCTCTAATTTGCTTTAAAATCACTTTGATTATGTTTGATCTTTTTACTTAGTCTCCCATACAGAGAGATGATGAAGAATGCATAAGTGTAGCATTTTTAACACAATCGCATATGCTCTAATTTTCTCTCATTTTGATAATGTTTGATCTTTTTACTTAGTCTCCCTTGAATAATCCCCCTTGTAATGTCCAATGGATTTCCTTAACTTTAGAATCATAGGTGTTCAAATCAAAATATTAAGCATGGAAGTCAATAAAAAAACAAAATGAATTTCTAAAAAGGTTAGCTTGGAACGATAGCTAGAATTTCATTTAAATTGGGAGGACACAACTACATACACAATTATGTCTAAAAGATAGAATCATACCTATAATCGCATTTGGAATGCATAGATGGATGTTATAAGATTTGATCTCAATTAAAGAAGTTTCTTTTTTTATATTGGAATAAGAAAATACAAATACATAAATGCCAGTTCATGAAGTTGTACACAACAGATACTGCAATCATAAAGTGATAGAAGAAATAGTTTCAAGTTTATGTCTCTTTAAAACAGAGTGATAAAAGAACAATTTCAAGTTTATGTCATCTTATATGTAAAATAAAATAAAATAAAATACCATTATAGATTAAAGAAGTTAAAATAAAGTGATAGTTTAGAAATATTTTCAAGTTTATGTCTCTTTAAATTAGAGTGATAAAAGAACAAATTCAAGAAAATACAATATAAACCATGATGAGTATAGTGGATCCAGCATTTCTGATTTTGCATCTCCATGCTCCATGGATGGACTTCAAATGAAGGTAGAACAGCCTTAGATGTTAAGTAGTGCAACAATGTGGACTGATCAAGAAAACCCATTACAGCTAGTGTCTCCTACATTCTCCACATCAAATAATACAATATACAACTAGCCTGAACTAATTCCTTTCATAAACACTAGCCGAATCCTCTTTAATGGTGAATAACAACAATGCTTAAATTGATCTAGCAGTGCCAAAGTCACAAATATTGAATACTGAGGTAGGAAAAGAATTATGGAGCAGTGGGCTTGGAGTAGTGGGCTTAAAGCAGTTGGAACAATTCAGGTCCCCATATCATCAGTGCTCATCAGTAAGATAATTGTAAAATTTTTTAGTAATTTATTATATGTTTTAACAGCCAGAGTGAATAAACATGACATCCTTTTTGGATTCGGATAACTAATTCTTTGATTCAGACTATATTCATGTCTTTGTTTTGTAAGCATTTATATACTCTCCTTGATTAGCTTGGATTTTAAATACAAACAGTTTAGACTGCAAACAAAACAAATTGTTTAAGTTATGATATCAATTTATTTTCTTATTTAATGTATGATAACTATATAGGATAATTTACAAATTGTTTAATTCAATATCAATTTATTAAATCTTATAAAGTGATACTTGCTGATACAAATTTGACGGCTACATGGTACCCACATAAGCCTTCACATACTTCTCCTGTATATTTGTAATTAAAAGTATTAACTCCAAATCTGGAATGACTATTTTGAGAGTTCTCATTGACATTTCCTTTGCCTCTCACATGGATTTGTTTGTGATCATGTGGTGTAGCCTCAATAAGATGCCTTTGGATTTAAGGTAATTGGAAGAATTTAAAGCACTCGAAAGTTGTAGCAGAAACTTTGAAGAAAATGCAACTGGTGCTGTAAAACAAGATTTTACAACCTTTAGTAGCGTTCTCCTACCCTGTTTCCAAATGGGGACTTTAGAACAGGGTATGGATAGGGTAAGACTAGATATATAAATGCCTTTGAAAGTTGTATAGTTGTATAAATAGGATTACATAAATGCTTGCTTGGTCAAATCAACAAGGTGTCTAGGAGACATTGAAAGAAATCCCCTAACATACACTATCTGCTAACTTAGGAGGCAATATAAGAGGTTACATGCGATGGGGTTCATACTATACCCCAAAACATCAAACAAAGTATTAAAAATGAAGCAAGAAAATATCTAACCCCATGTCATCATACCTCAAGCTGGGAGAGTCTATCACACAAATGATTTTAAGAGAAAGTATAGAAAGCATAATGACAATGCACTTCAACATGAAGGATGACCAAAGAACAATTATGAAAAGATCGAGCCTAGTAGAAATCAAACATCCATGCATTGGGTCATGACAAAGACTCTTGACATTTGCACTAATTTGAACCTTGAACTACCATACAAGGCAGTCAACAGAGATAGAATTATGCCCGGGTGAGTTGATGAGGATAGAGATGTCTACCTGTCAAAGTGTTTACAATAATGTTATTGTTTGGAATTTATTAAGGAGAGGGGGCCTCACTACATTCATAGAAGCCATAAATGGGTATGACCCAGTGTTGTCCTAGGAATTTTCCACCTCTTGGAAAAGTCGCATAGTGTATGTTAGGGGATTTCTTTCAATGTCTTTGAAGAACTCAACCAAGGTGACCCACTAATACACCCCACTGTAATGTTTGTCCCCACCGAATGGCTGTCACTGGAAGCAGAATCATAACACACTAGATTATTAACGGCTTGCATTTTCTATTAAAAGAATACAACCCAAATAGTCTTCCATTAGATTTGACAGGCCTAATTTTAAATAGTGTTTTAGTGTGAAGAAAACTCTGCCCTAATCATGGCTCGACTAGGGTTTTAAAAAAATTTCCATTCCATTATAAATAGTGTTTTACTATGAAAAAATGTGCCCTAATCATGGCCCGACTAGGGTTTTAAAAAAATTTAATTAAAACATCAAATCTATTCACAAGCACATACACAGTGCCTCACAAAAACAATCAAAGCACTTAACATGTATAACATTCAAATTTACATTACATTTCGACAAACAAACAATAAAAACTGCATGATGAAAATAAAAAAATGCACATGATGAAAATAAATGAAAAATGCAACACAGAAAATGAAATAAATAACGACCTGTGTTATGAGAGCAAAATGAAGTCTTACACGGGCTATGTAGGCTAGGTATTTGGTAGAGTAGCATCCAAACACAACGAACTCATTTGAAAATGCAACAATTGACCACTATAGCTGTGTTTTTTGTTTTTTATATTTAATTGATTTGATCAAAAGGGACTCGGCCCATAACCACTCGACCAAATAAATTAAGCCACATCAGCGCCAAATATACACCACATCAGTGCCAAGTTGATTCGGTCAAATCCCACTCAGCCGACTTGTACTCGACCTAAACAAACTTGATCAAAATTATTATTTTAGCTCAAAGTGTGACACTACTTTGTACTTTTACCCACCACTCTTTTAATTGGTTAGCAAACTCCAAAGTTCACCGATATGTAAAATGGTCGATAAGCATGCAGGGCATATGCACCAAGATGAGGGACCAAAAAGTCACCAAATGACTTTTTGGGCAACTTTTTGGTCCCATACACATCAAAATGCAAGCGCGTTATAATGCACTCGCATTATTGTTTGCCTTAAAAGTGCAAAAAAAAGGAATTTCTCCCATTACCCGCAGCCAAAAGAGTTTGCAGAAAAAACAAACAATATAGCATGAGCACGTTCAAGGAAAGTCAAACCAAGCAAGTGCAAGAGAGAAATCGATGTTTTCATGATGCCACCTCATTGAACCTGCTTTGGAAGATGTCATGAAGCAAATGCTGAGGGTCTAGCAACAGAAGAAGGTAGTGTTTGATTAATTTTTGTGAGCTTGAAAAGAATTTTTGATTTTTTCAATGTTTGATTAGTTTTTTATATTGTATTTATAGTTAATGAGGCAAGAGAAAATACAAATCCAACTGAGGGTGGTCAAAACAACCCCCAAAACCCTCGAAACCCTCAAAACCCACCTTCATGTCCTCACAATGTAAGAGATACTCAAGAAAACTACCTAGGGCAAATAGAAGAAAACAAAAGACATTTTCTAACTCTTATTGAAATTTTAAACAATCGAAGTGGAAGCACTAATCATAGGAGAGCGCTTACGAAGTCATTATAGGAGATTATTTCCCACACCGAATTGGTGACAAAACAAATCACCGAATTTCAAGACTATAGGGAGAGGTGTCGGCAGTACTATGCTGACAAATTGTCTTATGAACAAGTGAAGAATGAAAAAATTACAAAATCTCAATTATGTGCACACTTTATTAATCCTAAAACTAACCAAAGATTAGAAGACACTTGCAAACGGTTCCCTATTCATTGGTGTAGGAATCAGGATATATCCCAAAACTTTTGGGATAGATGGTACATGGCCTTCAATGAGTGCACATTTAGCAACAATGAGGTGCCACAATATTTCTTGAGGAAACTCCATTGTGAGTTCGTCCTCAAGAAGATTCTCAATTATTTTAACATTTGAGAGTTCCAAGGCAGAGATAGTGGCTCTGCCCAAGATAGAGAGGGGGCTTAGTGAGATGAAAACCATGTACCTAGACCCCTGTTGAGGCCAGAACGTGTGTCACTCCCTTCAAATTTGAAGGAGAGTGTTGAGGTGGAGGCATTACATTCATTGAGTGCTCTCACACAGTCTCTAGCATAGCACACTGATGATCTTACCCAGGCCGATAAGGGTGAGAGAAGTAGGTGTCATTTGTCCCCACATTTGTGTAGTTCATGTAGTGCCCCTCACCTTGTCGTCAGTCAGACCGATGGTTTTTCTAGTAGGATGGACACTAGGACACTCTATTTTATGATAGCTGATAATGAATCTATGTAGGATGATGCTTGATCACTGATACTTTATGTTATCATAGTTTGATGCACATATTAGATGTTATAGATTATTTTAATTCAGCTCCATGTGTTATTCGATCATGATTATGATGATATCTGTTGAAGTTTTAACTATTGACATTTTATGTTTTCACATTGTATGGACATACTAGATGTGTGGTTTCATATGAAAGATAATGTGTTTTGTTGATAACCTCTATTGCGACACTAATAATGCAAGCTTTGATATTGTTTTGCATTCCAATGAATTAAAATGTTGATCTTATTACAATTGTTGTATATTAGAATGGACCTCATGTAATTGATTTCCGTTAGATTTAATTGTTATGTTGGTACTTCTGACACTCTTTGACTTCATGCACCTGTATGTCATGTGTAGGGTTCTATATAGATAAGGAGATAGGTTGATTTGGTTATGATTGAACTAATCTAGAATGATATGACGTGGGAGGGACGAATGTCGCATCACTCACTTGTGAGCACCCTGCGATGTTGCGATTCCTTTTCCCACCTAGTGCTAGCTGATATGCATTTTTACATGCTTGACCTTGACATTTGTTGCAGGATCCAGGTATCGGCATCGACTCCACCTGAATTAACAGGTCTGAGCGTGCCTTGAACCCAATGGATATGTTGTTTCAGAGATAACTTAAGGTTCCCCATCCCAGGTCATTATCCTCAGTCGAAATGCATGACATGTCTAGTCAACCTCTCAGTTTTGTTAGTATGTCAGTCTTACAGTTGATGTATATCTGTTGGAGCTTGTTGGCTAAGTGTATTTTGGCCGGACTTGAGAACATGTTTGATTGGGTTTTTTGAGAACATGTTCAATTTGGTTATTTACGGTTGCCCTACTCAGTGGGCTAGGTTGTTGCCCAGATTTCGTTAGATAGTGATGCTATCATTCGATCCACTAAGATACTTAACTAGGTTACATCATATTATCATTATTTATTAAGGTTAAAATGGTAATTGGCATTTGCCTAGTCCGAGATAACTATTTACGGTTGTTGAATAATGAATTATTTTATTGCTATTATTAAATCGATGTAATTGAGAGTATTTATAAAGTTAATAGTAGTCATGACGGTAAAAGTCGGGTTTATTGTTCCTTTCTAATTACTTTTATCTAATATCTAGATATTGGCCGTATTTTTCAGTAATTGCTTTATTTAAAGAATGTTGAAATATTCAACATATCTTATGTTCTTTTGATTGGTGGTTTGATAAAACTGATTTATGCATTGATATATATATCTAGCTATGCGTGCTTTGGTGGGGGGGGATTAAAATGTTTGGCTTTTGGGGAGTGGCACCTCCTGCAGGCCCTCTACTGACCAGGCCACCTGCCTCATCACCGTTACCCAAAAATACTTGCAGAGACATCTTTGGTAAGAGAGAGGTTGGGGTGAGTGTAGGAGGGGACTGGTAGCTTGTTACTTTGTTGGGTCGTGGGGGTAATGGCCTCTGGTTTTTGAGATTGGGGGATGCGAAAGGAAAAGGAGGAGGGTTTTGAACTGAAAAATCTTTGATTTCTGGTTGCTCTTGACGGATTTTAAATGCTTATCATACAAGGATGGGAAGGAAGCATTCGCTATACACAAAAACAAACCATTTTTCTTCCATTTTTTTTGAAGCCTTCCTCCAGCTTCTCAGTCGCGGCCTTGAAGACTTCTGATGCGTCTTGTGGTCTGGGTTTAATCCTCTATTCGGAGCTTCATTCCTGTGTTGAGGGCCACCATTGGATTCGTGGCTTGGGGGGTCCCAGGCCGTTGAGAAGAGAGGGCTTTAGCTGTGGCGGCAGAACGATTCTGGAGCAGGGCGAATGCAAGATGCAGACATTCATGAAAACTCGTAAATAATTTCCTTTCTTTCTTTTATTTATGCGACAGGGTTTCAATACCATTTCCTTCCTTTTCTTCTGCTGGTAGCTTAACAGATTTCATTGTTCATTAGTTTCATCTTTCTGCTTCATGTCCGGTTTATATTACAGTCATATTATAGTCTTATGACCAGTATATCTGAATGGGTTTGTCATGGGATCGAAGTCTCCTTTTCCTGATATAGTTCTTATATTTAAAGTCTATGAAATAGGTTTAGAGATGAGGTGAATTAGGGTTAAAATTGTTTAATTTTCAGCCTTGCGTGTGCTGGGGTTTTTGAAACTGTTTGCTTGGATTTAAAATCGTTGAGTTGCTTAAAGGTTTTTGCAACTGGGATTCAGCCATATTACAGTCTCAGTTTCATCCCTTCTTACTTGTCATTATGATAGGCCTTTGCAGGAAGTAAAAGATTCTTAAACCATTCTTTTTAACAATGTAAGGTTCTTTTCTTGTCACCATTTATTCATAACACTGCTGTTAAAAAACGTGGCTGAACCTATCATATCTTTGAGATTGGGGTTTATTGGCTAAAGTGGCAGAGCACTGTGCCTCTTTGAAAAAAAAAGTATCCAAACCACATTTATAGCAAGAGTAACATCACTGCCCTTATATCTCTCGAAGATAAACTAAGATGTGATCCTTGTCTCAGAAGCATTGCTGACACAAGATCTCATTAAACCACTATATGTTGAGGTGGACAGATCTTCACAGAATTATCCTATATAATACTGTTCTCACACCTCATTCCTCCGATGGCATGATGACTGACAGGGTCACAAGGATAATTCATCATATAAGGGTTTCTGGAGGAGACAACTTCACAACCAGTAGTGTTAGCAATGGGTTTAGGAATATGGTGCAGAAATGTGTAGGGAAACATTGCCAATTTCTGCATCACGATCTGACTTACAACTTTTTAGCACGAAGAAAGGGTTTCTTTTCCAATATCTGAAATTGTCCTCCTTGAGAAGTCTATGAAGAGATTACCTCTTTTCCTTTTTATATGTTCTTGTTTGGGCTTTGAAGGATTTGACCTCTTGTTGAAAGAGATGATGAAAAGATAAATGCTTCCTTTTACCAGGGTTTCTGTTGTGCGAACTGCTGTGGCTCTTGCTTTGCTGTCTCGTTCAGTGATGCAATTTCAAATCTAGTTCTCATATAAAACACATAACTGTGGATCACTGAGGTGTCACCCTCCTGGCACATGCCTAGAATGAAGAGGATCATACATTGTTGTAGTTGTCTGTGTACAGTCAAGGCCCTCTCCATTGGCTGCCTTAGTTGGAAGCTTACCTTTATTGCTCCTTGCGCTTCTTGATTTGATGACTGCCCCGTTGATGTTATGCATGTACCATTTTATACCCTTAAATTCAAGTGCAGCTAGCGATTTTTCTTAAGCCTTAACTTTCTTTTATCTCCTTACCAAATTTGAACCCCAGCACACTTGTCGACTTAGGCATAGATGTATGAACATAGGTTGTTATATTCTTTTGTTAGCTACTGGCACCAAGTTAACACATCCATGCAACCACCACAGAGTTTTATAAAATTTCTAGACTTCAACACAAGCAAATGAGGTTTAGCCTCAGCTCAGCAAGCAATATTTCAGTATTGCTGCATCCAGATAGGAAATGGCAGCAAGTCCAAACTGCAAAGGACTCAAAACAGATCTGGAAACAAATTCCAATTGCGGAAACTTAGGCCCATAACACATAATAACACTTTCACTTTTGTCTTAGATCACCATTAACTCAAATGCTCTACTTTAATACTTGGTCCCTCAGACCCAAGCAAATCAATAGGCAGCCCACAAAAGAACTTATTTGCAGACACGCAGGAAGGCAGCTCTTCAATTGCCGGAAGATGTCCTCAAATGGTTGCATAATTATCTTCTTATAGGTCTGCTTGCACCGACTTTCAATTACTTGGAACTTCTAGAACTTATTTGAACAAGATCTGATATACATTGGTAATCAATAACACCACTTCAGCTATCCAATTGATATAACCAGAAAGCCCATTGCATTGGAATTAAAGAACCACATCAGCCATCTTTTTTGCTGTCCTTTAATCTATGGTGTTTACAATATTATTATTATTATTATTTGTTGTTGTTGTTATTATTCAAGTTGAGAGAGATGTTTAGTTAAATGGCCAATTAGATTAGAAATTGAGAATAATGTTATTATTCATCGTTATTCATAATTACCTATATCGTTATTTGATTATTGACTTAAAATAAACATTATTGTTAGAATCATATTGTTGCATTTGGTTAACGTGGTTAAATGAGAACCGATATGAATACATAATAATGTAGATAAAATTTAATCTATTGCAGTAGATGGTTCCAAGTTCCTTAATCATCGTTTTGGATATTAGATGATTGGATAATATATGTTAGGTCCTCCGGTTTATATTTTGTAAGATTTAAGCTTATTGTCACCTTTGATCTTGGAGTAAATTTTTGTGAGTTTGAATCTTGGACTATCTTATTGCCTTAGAAATGAGATGATAGGTCTGTAGTATACGTAAAGTTAGTCTATGATTTAAACTTATGCTTGTTATATGTCAAAATTACTGGGTAGAGGATAAAGTTAGTGAATTTTAGTTAAACTTGTCTGGTGTGTATATATATAAGATATATTTAAATATGTCTTGCTTCCCACCTCACCTTAAGGAATGTGGTAATGCCTAGTTTGGTTGATCAATGTATTATAGTTTTAGAGGGTTGTGTACCCACCTGACTATTCTTGTGACATGATTAAATGCCATAATGGATGGAATATTATATTTGTACTTATTATGTTGTAATGACTGTATTGTTGTCGTGCAATAAGGGACCTTAGTCATGATGTGTTGGGAGTTAATGTGATATGGGTCATACATTGTGTTGTGTTGGGAAAATTGTTCCAGAGGCCAGGAGGGGTAGTCGTGTGATTATGTAACCTTGCTTATGGTGGTCATGTATTGATTTTATTTGATGTTGACTTCCCTCTGTGTATGGAGTTCATGTTGTTATCATGTTTTTGATGAAGGGTAGAGCCCTTCTTATTGTGGTGGTTCATTACTGTTGTTGGCATGTAATAAACTTCTGGGTTGGTTTATGTAAAAGAATGAACGTGTTGGTTTTACGAATGGTTACCTTTCTCTATCTTTGGTTCTTGTGGATGTGACGACCGAGCAAGAGGACCCATGCCTTGCTCTATTGATATCTTATGTTGAGACTTGTATGCAAGAAGGTAAATGCCTTGCATGATTTATGGATGCTTGTTGTGTAGGGTTTCTTAGGTGCAGATAGGGGAGTGGCTTCCAATGTGGGGCCGGTGCCCAAAGTGGCTGCCAGGGTAACCCATTGGGAGTTGGTAAACAAGTGATAACCTAATAATTAATCTAAGGGGTTGGGTAGTTCTCACACTAACAAGATAACTAGATGCCTCACTCATGCCTGTAGTGCTCGTTCAGGCTAAGGATGAGATGAGAAGGCCGTGGTTGGCAAGATCAACTTCCTTGTCCTCATGAAAGGAATGTTGATTCCGCATGTGCCACCCTATGGGGCCAGTGCCTAGAGAGGCTGCCAGGGTAACCATAGATGGGTGCCGGCTTCTGGTGATAGATAGCCTGGGTAACCCATGCTAGGGCCATGCGATGACACTCTCCCTACTGCAACCTAGCATTCCCTAGTTGTACTTTCCTCATGTGTTAAGTGTTGCCTCTGGAAGTACTGTTGTGTTGTTTATGCTAGTGACTTGTGTGGTTGGAAGTACTATGCTGACCTTGTTCGTATAGTCCTTTGTCTACCTGTCTGTCTGTTGTAGTGGGACCTTATGTTATCTTCTAGCTTGGGGGGTGGACCTCAAGGTTCCACATGGTCGGGTGGAAGAGCTTTATCCATTGGCCTTTTTCCTTTGCTGTTTCTTGTCAGCGAGAGGGGACACTCTCCTTGTGTTTCAGACACCAGATCTTGTACCTGTTTGAAGACACTTATTGTACTTATGTTCTTGCCGTTGTATCAATGGATTCAAATTGTATGTAATCAAATGTAACCGATATTGTAATGATGTAATTTATGCAATGTTGTACTCATTGGTATAGATTTGGAATATGTGCATGTAACCATGATTATAGTTGAGTATCTAAATGATGTCATGTAATGGAGATGCAGATGTGTTATCAATATTGTAATAGAATTAGAATGCTTTGTCGATGTGATTTAGTTATGCGTGTAAGTGATGTTGATTAATTAGTAATGCAACCATGGCACCTTGGGAGACAAGTTGTTCGTTAATGATGTGTATTGATCTACTAAACCTCACTTGTTATCTTATTCAAAAAAAAAAAATTATTCCGTTTTGCTTGCATTTATGTGTTGTCTTTCAGGGTGTTCATGGCGGGGCGTTATAGTTCATGTGGGAACCTATGTGATTATGGGATGCACGACTCATGGTAGGACTCTCAGTAGGATGTCACGACGTAGGGACAACATCCAATGATGGACACATCCATATTGGATGATATTGTTCTCACCGATGATGTCTTACAATGTACATTTGGTATTGACTCTCAAGTAATTTTTTACAAGTTTCATCTTGATTTAATATATTCTTATTCTTATTTGTAATTAATTTTATATGACTATCTATATTATAAGTAAAAAATAATGAATGTAATTGTCTGTGTAATGGAATTCTAGGGTCAAAGTCAGTAGGTATGTAATTTATCACATGATCATAATTATTGTACATATATCAATGGTAATATTATTTTGTGACAATTTGATGATTTCAACAGGGAGCTTCACTAGCACCTCCATGGTTTTCTTGGTCCCCTGGACACAAAACCACTTATACGGAGGTAAATTTAACCATTTCTAATCATTATGCATTTAAATAATGTTATATATTTATTTTGGTTAAATAATCTTGAACTCTATTTTTAGATGATGAATATGGAGACTCCTCCTCATCTTCATGAATCAGCACAGGTAGGCATTGTTGCAGCCATCATGTCTTCAAATCCTTAAATGAGGTATGAGCCAATAACATGAAAATGTCATAATTTTGTATTTCTTGTTTTATCTCATGTCATTTTATGTACATAAATGATATTTATGTTTAGTCAAATTTGCTTCTTGATGCTTCTCATAGGAGGTCACAACTCCAGCCCATCCAACTACAGATGAAGAGAGAGAAAAGATGATCAAGTGTGATCATCGGATAGCGGTAAGTGATCAATTACATATGTGATGTTATATATTTCATGTTTTCTATATTAATGTGCATATTGTTTAATTGTATTAATAGGTGGAGCTGTAAGAACATCTATTGAGGAGGTCTACTCAACGGTAGAGAGAGGCTGAGTCACTAATTGGCTCTCCATCTTCATGGCCAAGCAAGGGCCACCAATTATTTGATGAAAGTCCATAGGAAACTAGTTTTTGGGACATTTTTTGTATGCCTAGATGGCTTTGTATATATACTTTTGTATGTTACCGATGTATATTTTTGTATATGCTTACATGTGGCTTTGTTTGGACATGCTTATATGGCTTTGTATATAGACTAGATGTTATGTTCATGACATTATGTATATGACAATTTATATTAAATATTTAATATGATGATCAATTATCATTACAGGAATTTGGTTTTACACATGCCAATTGCATTTTCTTGAAAGTTTATAAATCATTTTCAAATAATCCATTTTGTGCATATCTCACAATCATTGTATTCCATGAGACTATGCATTTCTTTGAGGCATCATGTCAAGCAGTTCACACACCTTGTGTATGCTTCCACACTTTCCATACATGTCTACAAGGGTAGCTACAAATACAATATGTGACAAAATTCCTATATCCTTTATGCTTTGATGGTTGTCCACACCATGTTCCCCAGATCCCATTTTGGCATAGGCAAGGAGGATGTTGGATAAGGTTGTGCAATTTTGTTTTAGACTTGCCAATTACATTTGGTTGAAATTTTCTTTTGTGCATTTGTGAAAGATTTTAAAGCCTTATGAAAACTCCATTTCATGCATATCTTGCAATCATTGCATTCCATGAGACAACATTTCTTTGAGGCATCATGTCAAACAGTTCACGTTCCTTGTATATGCTTCCACACTTTGCATGTACATGTCTCGCAGGGTAGTTGCAACTACAACATTTGACAAAATTCCTATATCCTTTATGCTTTGATGTATCTGTCTATACTGTGTTCCAATGATACCATTTCTAAGGTTTTGGAATTTGGCTTTACACGTGCCAATTTCATTTGCTTGAAAGTTTCTAAAGTCTTATCAAAAAATCCATTTTGTTCATATCTTGCAATCATTGCATTCCATGAGGCAAAATTTCTTTGAGGCATCATGCCAAGCAATTCATGTGCCTTGTATATGCTTCCATACTTTGCATACATGTCTCTAAGGGTAGTTGCAACTACAACATATGACAAAATTCCCATATCTTTTATCCTTTGATGGATGTCCATTTTGACATAGGAAAGGAGGATACTAGCTAAGGTTGTGGAATTTGGATTTACACCTGCCAATTTTATTTTCTTGAAAGTTTATAAAGCCTTATCAAAAAAATCAATTTTTTACATATCTTCCAATCATTATATTCCATGAAATGGCATTTCATTTCAAGGCACCATGTCAAACAGTTCACGTACCTTGTCTATGCTTCCACACTTTGCATACATGTCTCGCAGGGTAGTTGCAACTACAACATTTGACAAAATTCCTATATCCTTTATGCTTTGATGGATGTCTATACAGTGTTCCAAAGATATCATTTCTAAGGTTTTGGAATTTGGCTTTACACACTATGACCTATGTGAGTTGTTGTGGCAACAACTGATGGAAAACCTAGAAGGACAAAGGACATAAAATACCCCTTCAAGTATGGAGCTCTGACCATTTGCTTATTTTTCTATGTTCTGAAGGAGCTACCAGGTATGGACAATATTGGTTGGCTTGGTCACTCATCAGTAGTAGCACAAATCAGAAATCATCTACAGAGTCTAGGAAATGCTGATAAACAAAATGCAGTTTTATGGGGATATTTTAACAATTTCCAAAAGAAAATGCAGGCTAGGGCCAGGATCCCTGAAAAGATAGTAAAGAAATATGAAAAGGACATTGTGTTTATGGTTGACAAAGATAAATTCCTCATGGAGGCAGTGGAACCAAGAATTGTATGGGTCCCAACCATGGGATATGAAGTCACATAAGAAGTCTTAACTAGCTTGGCAGACCTGATGTTGAGTAAACCAAAAGACCCTAAGGAGGGAAGATTTGGAACATTTGAAGAATTATCTATCAAAATGTTTATGGAATTAAAACAACCTGAAATAAAAAGTAATGTAAAGAAATGGGTAGCTAATTATGCAATGAGCCAAGGCTTCACAAAGGAACAAATAAATGAAGCAAGAGCACAAGCAGCTGAGACATCAAAGGCTATGGAAGAGAAAACTAAACAAGAAAAGGCTCCAAAAAAACATAAAGTGCAAACTAAGCAAGAAAAGTCCCTCTCTGGCACTAAAAGAAGAACAAGAGCCTCCTCCTTTGCTGCAGATACTGAAAAAGTACCTGAAAACAAGCTTGTTGAGAAGAAGAAGAGAAATACGTCAAAGGCCACAAAAAGGGTGTATGTGAGCCTTGGTGAAGGAGAGGGAGAAGAGGAAATAGAGACATATGAGGAAATCAAGGCAAAAAGGGTGAAAATAGATGAAGCCATCTTTGGAAACAAGGAGAAGCCTTCAGAAAAGGTTAAGGACAAAAAGAAAAAGGAAGGTGAGAAGACTGAGACCAAAGGAGATGAGACAACAATAACCTTGGAAGCCATAGTCAATGCATTTGCTCAACATGGAACTCTGAAACCCATTGCTGATATGTATAATAAAAGATCAGATGCAGATAAGGTAATAATTGAGATAGTTGTAAGATATATGGATATGTTTAGTAAAACATTAATTGAAATTATAGATGAGTTACTAGACAGTTTAGCCAACATCATGACAACAAGAAAAGAAGGGGCCATGGCCAAAGATGTTGAGATAAAGGAATATGTCTTGTTGAAACTTTGCCCAAACATCACAAGAGAAGAAAAGATTAAAGTCGCTAAGAAGCTTAGTGATGAATTCATAACCAAGAAGAGAGTTAACACTTTGATGTCTAGTGACACCGAGAATCTAGTCAAGGAGATCGAGGAGATAACACTAAAAGTGTTACATGAGCTGCGAATCCCAACCATTGATGACACTAATGAAAAGGAATAGAATGATGATGCTGACAATATAATTCTGGAGATAAATATGGAATAGAACATGAAAAAAAGAATGGTTACTCCTTTGGTGGACAAAATAAATGAAGAAGAAGTGAATATAGAACATAGTATGGATCAAGGTGGAACACCTCCTCTGGTAAACTCTGAGCAAGTTGAAGAGATGAAAGCTACTAAGGGAGAAAATAAGTCTGAGGAAGAAAAGGTAACACCTGAAGAAAATGCCTTTGAGAAACAAAGTGAGTAGAGGAAAGAAGCCATTGAACAGATGAGTGTCAATCCTGCTCTAGTTGTAGAGGAAAATGAATGAGAGGCTGCTAAAGAAAATACTCTAGAGAAAATTGATGCTGAGGAGTCCCATGTTGAAGATAAGAGAGACATTGCTGACTCTTTGAGAGAGTTTTTGGAAAAGCATAAGGAAGCTCATATTTTGACTACACTTGATCTATTGCAAGGACCTGTTAACCTTGCCACTTTGTCCCCACTATAGAAATTAAGACTTGGGACAATTTTCCAAACCACTGCATAAGAAGAGATATTGAAATCTCATATGGAGGACATCAAGCTAATAGAAGATGCATCAGCAATTTTTGAAAAGTTAATGCTTGGTAAGGAGAGATACATTATTGGCCGCTACTGCACAAATGAAAAAGTTAATGGAATCAATCAATTCTCATTTTGAGTCCCTGGAAAAAGTAGCAGAGAAGAAGGTAAAGGCAGAGATTGACAACAAAAGGTTAGTGGAGCTAAATGACAAATTTTCTCAAGATAAAATTCTATTGGAAAAGAGTATAGAATATGCTCAGATTGCTATCAAAGAGGCCAGTGAAATATATCAATTTTATCTTACATGGATTGAAAATACTAAGGACATAAAAGAGAAAATAGATGAATGGGAAGCTCAAAGAATGAAGATCTCAAGAAGCTATGATTCGGTGAAGGATGCCATTAGCAATCAGAGAGCAGAAGTTGAGACGATTCACTCTATCATTCATAAGATACCAACTCAGAAAGAAGACATAAAACACAGGATGACCCAACTCCGGGAGACAATAAGTTTAAAGATTGGTTCTATGATTGCACTTGTAGTAGATGCAGACAAGATGGGGCAAAATACTTATTCCCCTACTACTACTGAAAAAGGAGAAGAACTAGTGTCTCTAATCAATGGCCACATACAAGTTTTGAGGCATGCTAAGGATAGATGGGATGAAGATATAGTACATTTGAAGAAAATCTACAAATATATTCTCCCAGCAAAGCAGTAAGATATTGTGATTTCACTTGTATATATATGCGGATAGTAGAAAAGCAATTTTGAAGTTTTACCCAACTTGTACATATTTTTGTATCATACACCTTTGCCATTAATGTCAAAGGAGGAGAATGAAACATGTGAAAAACATTTGAAAAGTAAGAAGAGAAGCATAAAGTTAGGGGAGTAGTGTGTAAAGAGAAAGGGGGAGCAGTGTAACAGTTTTTCACATCAAGTGTTTCCATCAATGCCAAAGGGGGAGATTGTTGGCAACTTGGAAAACATCATTAAGAGAGAGACACTACCGGTATGATGATGAATAATTGAGTATGCTATTTGAAGGTGTTGTCATTGATGGTAACAAGAAATAGAATAAGGTTGGGACAAAGATTTTGGTTCGGTAAAGAAGATTTAGTCATTTTGGCTAAGTGCTGGCAGTATACAAGAGACAACGATAGAGAGACAGTGTAATGGCTAGCATTTGTCTGCAGTTGAAGATCAGATCATGTGGTTTTGGTATGTTGTTTGCAGTCCTTGGGTGATCTTATATCCAAGATTTTAGCTCTTGATAAGTACCAGAAGCATATCTTCAAACAACCTAAGTTCGGTAGAGCAGAACACATTGCTATTTAGAGCAGAACACTCAGTTGATTTGGTCCGCATTCCTCCGGTGTTGCATCTCTTGTTATGCAGTTTTGAGGTGTTGTAAAAAATTGCATGAAGTGTCTAAATCTAGAGTTGCAGGTTCTGAGATCCATTGAAAAGATAGTTGTGAGTGTCTAAGTATCGCTACCTGGTTTGGCAGAACTTGACTGTGACAAGGCATGTGTTCTTGTGGTCTGTGTTTTACCACAAGAGGATATTTTTCTTTGTGGTTCTAGAGTTATGATCTATGATGTCTAAGGAGTCTCTAATATGAGTTTTAGCAAGTAATGTGATTCGCAGTGAAAGATGTAGTTTGACAAATAGACTGAGTCAGTAACAGTCTATGTTTAAGATCGACATGACAGTGTGATGTATGTACGGTAAGATATGTTGTTTGAAATCTTATCCTAAGTTGTTCTATAATTGGAACTGACATATGTGAATGTGATTCAAGTGTTGTTTGGGTCTGCTATGTATTTTGGTGACTGAATTTGGCCGACAAGTTACAATTTTTTTACTACACTCTTCATCTAATTAGGCTGACTTAATATGAAGATTCTAAGTATTGCGGATATATATATATATATATATATATATATATATATATATATATATATATATATATGAGATAAAATTTGGTGTTTGGATGATGTATAATGTGAATATAAAGGTGTGTGCGTGTGTGTGAAATATGAGAGATTGTGATTTTTTGAAGGCAATAAGAGCAGAAGAAGAGAGATCTTGTTCCCATGTAAAAGAAGAGTAGTGAAACAAAGCAGTAAAAAATGAAGAGTTTTGAGAGAGTAGTTATGAACTTCATTGGATCTGTAACCATACATTCTTAGATGCAATTAGAGTAGTTCATCTTGGCAGTGAGCCATTCTTCTTCCCTTCTTTCTTTCTCTAAGCAGTGAACCTTTCTTGCAATGAGCATTTCTTTGGGAAGTGAGCCCTGGGCGTTGAGCCCTAAGACAGTGAGCCTCTTTTGTAATTTAGTATTGTTATTACATAATTATTGTGAGCTAACACTCACTGTGGTTCTTCCTTGTCTAGGTTTTTCCACGTAAAAATCCTGGTGTTTATGTGTGATGTTTTGTGGTTGCTTCTTCTGTGTTTAATTTGCTTAGTTGTTATCAAATGTGGCAAATGGATTGATGGTTTAATAAGTAAAAATTTTAATAGAGAATTGATTCAACCCCCCTCTCAGTATTACAGGTGTTAAACAACATATGCATGTAGTGTCATATGGCCACTAAAGTGGGGGCTAAATGTTATGTTAAAAATTATCCTTCTGCATGGAATGGTACAATCTATCACAGTTTAGCTTCTCTCCTTTGGTGTCCTTTCAACCTAGTTTATTTTAGACCTTCCTAAACCTTGATTGACCTATGTCTAACTAAAGAAATGTCGTGTTTTGGGATAACTAAAGACTCAAGGTGAAAAATAAAGTTTGGATTTGGGATTCTTGGATCACCTTAAGGCAAACCTTCTTGAGAAATTAGGGCTTGGACTTGGGCACTCGCACCCTTATTCTGCCCTATTTCTTGGGGTTTTGAATTTTGGCGAGGTGTCGGCTCCCACCGTGCACTCCGGGATTCCATTTTTGAAATTTCATTTTTCATGTGATGCCGACATCTTATTTTGAAATTTGAAATTCCTAAGCTTAGATATTTAAAGACATTTAAAAATCATTTTAAGACACACAATCTATTTACGAGATTTATGCCAAAAATTTGCCAAAATTACCATTGAAGATCAACAACTTATTGAAGCTCTTGAAGTCATTTGAATTTGCTATCATGGAGACATTTGATGGAGATTAGGAATCAAGATATTGAGACTATCTTGCTCTTCCTAGGGTTTGTACACCTTTTGCATGATCAGGAGAAGGGTTGAAGCTTCCAACATCAAGCTTGTAATTTCTCTGCGGAAATGGTTGCCTCACCTTCTTGTTCATGTAAGTCTTCATTGTTTTCATTTCCTTGAGCTGAAGTTATGTTTGTTTTATTGAGTGAAGCAAAGTGTTGATCTTTCATTGATGCTTGAGTCATCTAGGGCTTTATATTTCTACATACACATTTGTTAGATGAGCACACACATCTGCAAATCTTTATCCTTAGCTACCGTTGAGGTAGGAATACCAAAAATGGGGCTTGACTAAGGCAAGATCCTATATAGCCACAACCTTCTTTCTCCTTCCTTTTGTATGTGCATGTTGAATTTAGAAAGATCTGATAGAAAGGAGCGATAGGAAGATGGGTATTGTGGATACAGCCATCATATAGTTTCAGATTTTGAGATTGCAAGACTTTTAGGACATTGGCACTCACGCCCTAGTCCAACTAGGTATTTTCTTCATGATCAGGAAGCCTTTAGAGATTGCAAGATAGCTATTGCAGAAGATCTCGATAGTCAAAAACTTCTGGGACACTGGCACTGGCGCCCTAGTCCATCAGAGCCTCTATTTCTAGGTACATTATCTTTGTACTATTTCCTCTACATTTCTGTAATCATTTCATTTGTATCTATGTCAGAACTTAAGTTATTACAGTCTGATTAGTAATTTAGGGTTTCATGCTTAGTGAGAGATACTAGCTTGTAAAAACCTGATCAAAATAGTTACACAGACCTAATTAGTAGAAAAAGGGAACATAGGAAATCAATAGTTTATCCCTAAACTTATTCCTTGCTTCCCTAATGCTTTAGTGTGTGAAAGTGTGGGACTTAAATTTTTCCATCTCGATTCCCCATTTTCCCCCTAAACAGAAGAATACAAAGTCTCGGGTCTAGGGTGTGAAAACAAATAGGGACTCATGGGGTTGTTTGAGTATGGCATTTGCATGGTTGGCTTCAGCAAAGCAAGAAAGAGAAACCTCTTTGTGAGGTTTTAGATAGCATCAAAGCAAACCCTATGCAAGACCAAAGCCTTGGTCATCCATTCTTTAAGTATGTTTTTTGGGGGAACCTTCCTAATGTTCAAAATAACCTATTAGGGTAATGTTTTTAAGCCATCAACAAGCACTATGAAATTATGGAATGGGAAAATCCACATCAAGAGGTGTTTCAAAAGACATACCTCATGAGAGACCTTGGGAATGAACTTCTTTGATCACTTTGGTGATGAAGACATGTCATGCACCATCAAAAACTTCGACACTAGTAGCAACTATTGGACTAATGAAGTTTGAGGCCATTTGAAAAGAAACAAAAAAATTATCACAAATGTAACAAGTGAAAACATTATAATAAGTGCAAAAAACAATACAATTTCCTACTCAGAAAAATAGTATAACATCAAAATGAATAAAAACAAAAACAAGCAAAACCAAAACCTAAACTCTAAAAGTGTTCCTCCTAGCAATCATACTATTCAATCAAAATTATAATTAAAATTTTTTAATTCAATGGATTATAAAATTTTAAAATTTTATTATAGTAAATAAGATTATAGAAGAGTGGCAAATCGACCAAGATACAAAACTTTTGGGGAAGCTCTGAAATGTTTCTATTCCTTTTGGGGCCGGCCAGACATAACTCATGTTGTTAAGACTCATTCTGTATATTGATGATATGGATGAATGCTAGCATCGATAAATGTTTCAATAATTCATTTTTCTTAATTCATCGATAATGGAAATATATGATTATTAATGTGGATGGGTTCACTAAATTATTCTCTCTCTTTCAGAGAAGTGAGGATGTTGTCCTATCTATCTGCGTTGAGCTTGCCCTTCTCAATCATGTGGGCGTGCTTGACAATCCATAAGTCTTGTAGCGCTTGACTTTCCACCATTTCCAATTACTTTCCTATTTTTCTTAGATTGTGTGAGGTGGGCCTGCTTGACAATCCATAAGTCCTCATGCATATGCCATTCAAATCTAATAATCTATATGAGACTGTCAATATATTATAGCTTTTCTATTTTGTAATTTTCTACATGCGTGTTTGAAAATCCACAAAAGTTCTCTAGTAGTTATTGAAAGCATATTATTCAGCTTACTTCTGTCTATATCAATGACTTCTTATCTTCCCTCTTCTTTAAAACTCTTCAGTAGGCTTTTCTGTTATTCGTAACATTTCCCTTTCCCAGTCTAATTTACTTTGGTTGTGTGTTTGACAATTCAAAAGATTTTTGGAGTGTAATTTCCTTATGTGTGCGCACTTGACAACCCAAAGTTTCTGAGATGCCTAGTCAACATCAACACTCCATCATATGACTTTCAAATCTGATTTACTTCGTTCCAATTGCTTTCCTATTTTCATTTTTGAAAATCCATAAGTTGTGTAGTGCGCGTTAAAATCAAATTGTCAAATCTAATCTATGTTAGTCTGTCAATACCATTTTCTTCTAGAGTGTAGAAAAATGGGTGGTCATTTTGGACTGTGAAATCTAATCTAGAGTAGAATAGAATAGAATAGAATAATTTTTAACGTCCATGAGGCTAAAAATAGTCTATGAGACATTCAACCCAATCAGATTTGCTTTTGCCTTTCAATTCTTTTTTTGTTCAAAGAAATAATGAGCTCACCAACCTTCTCAAATGTCTGATAAATAGTTCATGCCAAAAAATCGTAAATAGGATGCCCACATACTTAACCCTGATGTCTGTGTAAGCGTCACACTTTATATACATACCCTCTCTTTCATCGTGTCTTCCATTGCCCACATGTACTATTGCTTTCAAGACTTTACAATAACCTCTCCACATACTCTCACATACTTTCTTTTCAAAGTATTAAGGCATTCATGTAATAGTTGATTTGAGTTTAAAATAAACTAAAAACTAACAAGAATGATGTGCTACCTATCGCCCATTGACAAATACAAAGATTATAGGCTTCCTAACATCTCAATAATTACAAGATGCTGTTTGTAGATTTTCCAAGTGTTTACGGTTCTAAATTAAAGATATGTTCACTTAAAAAATCATCCTCCTCTATGTTGTGGTTTTGTTTGTGTTATAGTTATTAAATGTTTCTAAATTATTTATATATTAAAATATTATATAGGTTATATTTATTATATTATTGTAGAATATAAAAGAATATGTTTTATAATTTGCTTTAGTTATATTTAGGAGATATATTAATTTAATATTTAATTTGTGATATTTATGTATTGCAGTTGATTCAACTTACCAATCCACCTATCTATATACTCAATTATTATTCTTATTTATCTATACACCTTATTCATCATTATCTTATACTTCTTAGATGCAATTGCTATTATGTTTATGGCCTATGGACATAATCATTAGTGCAATCCTTTCCAACAAATCTAAATCCACCTCCCACTAATTCATTATTGAGCTAATTCAAAATTTTGACCATTATCTATCCACTTACACACTAATTTAATTTTAAATAAAGACTAGGTTAGCGTATTTAAAGACATGCCCTAAGACCCTCTAGGATACAAAATCATGGAGGATAAAGGATTGATAATACATGATCATTAGAGCATCAAATTCAAATTTAGCGAAGGCAAATAACATTCATAATGGCAAATTCAATCCTAGCTCACCAAGATCCTAAAGGTGTTTGTCCACTCCATCCAATCTTAAATAAGCTAATAGGTGGAGGAAAATGAATTTGTCATGTCTACAAGAACACATGATAGAATTGGAAAAAATGATAGAATCACAAAATATTAGCTAGGATCACAATAGTGATCCCATCCAAGAGAATATAATACTCAATTCACTTTGTCATAGTTGTTTGTAGGTGTTCATAGTCTCATAATAGATTCACAATCAACTTCTTCCCACACATCATTCAATAAATCATGGTGAAATAGACACGCAATACATCTTCCCTCCTTTATCAATTTACAATTTACATGTCTTATATTTGGCTTAGTTGATTGTTTTATTTTAGGTCTAGTTTATAATCAAAATATCATGTGTGAGAGTTGAAAAATGAGGTTGTTTTACACTACCAAGGATTTTTTAATGCATATTCCATTTCTCTTATGCTTAGATCTCCCTTGCAAGGTCGCCTTTGTTCACATTGCCTTTTGATAGTGTAGTGGGATATTTTTTATCTCCTACATTTATTATGGAGCTCTTCTAGGTTTTCTCACCCTTAAAGAGTTTAGATCTATTTAATGGTTCCCAAACCAAATGTTTTGACTGCAAATCTAGCTGTAGATGATCTTGAAGTGACACATGATGACACTACCTTTGAAAACCATGAGAAGTTTATCCCAAAGGTTTTTATGCATTTTGAAACTCCATTGAATGTTTTTCTTTTGATTCCTAATATGGTACCTTGGGAATAAAAGATGTTATTTAAATTATTACTTGATTATCATATTTTAATGTGTATTAAGACATTAAATATTTTGATTTTACTAATTACATTAGTAAGCTAGTTTTAACTAATTAATGTGAACCTGCATCTATTAATTTGATATATTAATTATTTCTGGTTGTTCCTTTAATTAGTTTATTTCTACTTATATAAATCGAAATTATCTGATGTAACTAACTTGTTGCTTTCTCAAGTTGTAAAATGAGGTACTTCATCCCTAACTGTATGTAAGTTGTTAGCGGGGGTCCAAAGTGATGAGGCTGATCATGGCCTCATGAACTTCCTAGAGAAAGTAAACTTTTTCCCTTGGTTAACTCCTTTCATTATGAAATTAATGCTTGCATACAGATTATTAGTTATTTTGAAGTAGAAATTAAATGCATATTTTGGTCTAGTATTTGTTGTCCAATGAAATTGAAATGTTGACAATGTGTTCATATAAAAGACATGTTTTTGGTTAAGCATAGTATTTCTGGTAGATTTCAAAGGAGTAAGCACTCAGCTCCATGACCTCCTATTTTGTTGGTGTCATGAGTATCTCCAAGACTCTCAAGTTCTAGGGATGGTCTTGCTAAATCCGGGAGTATCAAGATTTGGAGGTGGGGTTATAAAGTCTAGAACCTTCAGAATTTTTGTAGAGAGCATATATAATAATAAATTTCCAGTTGGTCATACCTTATTTTCTTGCATGCAGTAGTCCACTGATACAACTGTTAAATCAGCCTCCAAAACATTGACCATAATAAATAACTCCTAGTAGGAGTAATCATTTAGAAATTATCTTCCATTTTTTATATTTAAACACTCTCCTATATTAATTGATAAACACTCTATGTATCTTTACATGATGTCGATCTATAGGACATTTTGTAGGATTTAAATAGATATATAATTATAGAGATAGAAGACAAGAATAGAAAGATAGATGTTAAACAATTTTTTTAGTTCTCTTTGTCACCTTTTCAATATTAGTTGAACTTGGATAACACTCTGTGTATCTTTACATGATGTCGATCTATAGGACATTTTGTAGGATTTAAATAGATATAGAATTATGGAGATAGAAGACAAGAATATAAAGATAGATGTTAAACAAGTTTTTAGTTCTCTTTGTTACCTTTTCAATATAGATTGGAAGTGGAGAGTAACTGCAAAAAGTTGGGGGGCCAAAAAGTGGCCAAATTTTTTTCAAAAAAAATTAAGACATAACGCGAGTGCCCATTATAACGCGGTCGCATTATGGATTAGTAATGACAAGCCTAAGGCTCGGCAAAACCAAACCATAACGCACTCACGTTATAATGCGAGGGCGTTATGTTTAATTATATATATATATAAAAAGAGCATTTCTGCTCATTTGATTTCTTTTAGTCTCTCTACACCAATGGCCTGCAAACCCTAAGGAGTGCGCTCGCATTTTTGAAGACCCAATTCGACACCAAAATCTCACTGATTCATCGCCAAAATGCCGCCATGACATTGAGCAGGCCAAAGGAGTGAGTTTTATTTGTTATTTTTGTCTAAATTTGTTTCTAAATAGGTAGGTTTGAGTTGATTTTTTATGTAAATTTCCTTAATTATCAGGAAATGTTAATGCACCTCCTCCTCCTCCTCAAAATCCATAAAATCTTGAATAGGAAATACCTACCGAACAACAACCCGAACAACAAACTCCTCCATCGATTCCTTGACATGCCCCTGGAACACAAGAAAATCTAATGGGGCAAATTAAAAACAATAAAAAAGAAAGTAAAGACATAATTGCAAGGTTGAAAGATCCTTCAACTTTAACCTTGCATAGATCTACACTTGCTCAATCTCTTGAATCTATGTTATCAAATGTAGATTCAATTAGCAATCAAATATCTAGTTGGTCGAATAAGAGGATAGAGTTTAGAGAGTATAATGCAGACAAGCTATCATATGAAGATGTGAAAAGCTTACAAATTAGAAAATTGGACTTGTGTTCCATTTTCACAAACCCACAAACAAATCAACCTCCACCCATTACATGCAAGAGGTTCCCTATCCATTGGTGCAACAACCAAGCAATAAGGGACAATTTTGGGCAGAGGTGTCGGATGGTTTTTGACCATCCTCCATGCAACAATAATGAGGTCCCGCAATACTTTTTGAGGAAACTCTACTACGAGTTTGTCCTTAATAAAGTGGCAAACTATTTTGATATGCGGGAGTTTTAGGGTAGAGGTGGGGGGTCAGTACAAGATAGACCAGGGGCACGTGTTGACCCATAGCAGCCAGTGAGACATGTAATCAGCAGACCAGCCCATGAGCATGTGTTTATCCCTTCCATTGTGAAGGAGAGTGTTGAGGTTGAGACACTTCAGTCCATTAGTGCCTTGACCCAGAGCATCATAGAGCATGCCAGTCCTGCAGCACAACATGGGTTGGGAGATAGTGTGAGGAGTAGGTCCCACCCCATACTTGTCAGACTTGCAGGTCAGCCTGTGGTTATGACCCCATGGATAGTCAAGATGTAGGTGCGCGGGCTACATCTAC
Source organism: Cunninghamia lanceolata (assembly GCA_027924645.1). Taxonomy (NCBI): domain Eukaryota; kingdom Viridiplantae; phylum Streptophyta; class Pinopsida; order Cupressales; family Cupressaceae; genus Cunninghamia; species Cunninghamia lanceolata. The sequence goes on along the minus strand of BSBN01000026.1, from coordinate 3,956,308 downwards.
AGCTGAGCAAATGGTGATGACAGATACCCTCCTGAGTGAGACTTTCAGCCTTGATACTCAGGTAAATATTAGCAAGTTCATTGAATTTAATTTATTAAATGTCATTTTTGAAATGCAAGAGTAACTAATTTAGTTTGATGATTTTGATGAAATTTCAGGGTCATAGCATTGATGCAGTTCTCAGCAGTACTCCACCTACATTTTACACTACTGGGGTATGTAACTAGTAAACAATTATAAATATTACGTGTGAATAGCATTGTTATATGAATGGTATTCTAATATCTGATTTTGGATGTTGAATAGGTTAATCTTAGAGATTTCACGGCAACACCTGCCAGTGGTGGTGTAGTTCAAAGCTTCACTGAGGTAATAAAATAAATAGTTTAACTAATGAATTGTACTTATTAGATTTTTGTATTTTATATTAATATCGTTGTTTACATTGCATTGCACATCTTTCAAACTCAAAGCATTATTAAACATTGCATAACTAATAGCTAGATGTTGATACATGACAAAATTTTAATTATGATATAGTTAAATTTGAAAAAATGGCTCAAAGAAATGTGCTCTCATGGAATGCCATAAGAAGCAAATGCATAGACGAGGACATCACCATGAGACCACTTTTCTTTGAGTCATCTTTTCAAATAGCTCACTACCTTGTCTATGCTACCACATATTCCATACATGTCTACCGAAGCTTGTTGATCCCCTCCACACTATTATTCGACAAATTCTCTCTAATATTCTCATCCAATTACCACCAATTAGACCCCAAGACATGACACCAGAGAGGGGCATCAGCCTATGACATCTTATATACCATATGATTGACTTGAACATCATCTAGGTTTTAGGTATTAATTATGGGGGCAACAAGTCACCCCTAACCAAAATCTTCAAATCTACACTAAACCTTTCCCCTACAAACTTATGTCAATCCTATTGGCTCAATTTCTTCCATCCCTACATCTATAAGAAAGAGCTATAGTATATCAGCAATAGAGCAAAATCTTCACTGTGATTATGTGTATTATGTCTCTAGTTGTATCATAGTGATACATTGTTGATAATGAATATCATAGTGTGCTTTATTGTGTGTACTTCCATGTTTAGGTGTTCATGTGTGTGTATGTTAGGAACCATGACTTGCATTACTACTCTAGTTTCATAATTGAATAATGTTGTTTTATTTTCAGATGATGCAGGTTGTGAAGACACCTCCCGAAGTTCATAGGGCAATAGAGCATGGTGTGTCCATTGTGATTCATAGCTCCATGCCATTGATAGGGGTATGAGGTAGATTATTAAATTTCAATTTACATTCATTGTTATAGTTGTTTATTTTTGAAAAATCAAATGATTATTAATTTGAAGTTTAATTTCTATCTGGATGGTTTCTATAGGACATGACATCACCACAGCCTAATCCTTCTACTAAGGAAAATGAGGAGGTAGATTATATGGTAGCAGTAAGTGATTATTTTGTTAAATGTTTCATTTTTTATAACATGTAATTTATATATATTAATGTCTATACTTTTTATTGTAACAGCTACAGATCCATGGAGAACTAAATAGGAGGAGCAGCCCTCTGATTTGTAGTAGACCACCCTCATACACTTCCCCATCCTCCCGAAGATCAAAGGCTGCTCGTGATCTATTCCCCTCACTGAACAGAGGGGAATGAATGCTTATTGGGGTCCTTTGTTGTATGCATATATGGCATTTGTGGATATATATTTTGTATTGCATATAGGAGACATTGTATGCCTATATGGCTATTTTGTATATATGTTATACTTATATCGACAGATATTGATGTATGCCTATATGGATATTTGGTTAATACAAATCTTTTTTATTGATGGCGTCCATATTTGCATTATAAATCCACATTTGAATGGATATTTGTAGATGGTTACTTCAAATATTTAAAGTCCAATTATATTACATAAGATGTTTATTGATCCAATAAGCCAGCTATTGTTATTCAAGTATCACCTAAACCTCATTCTGGAACTGAAAGATAAAAGTTGTATTTAAAATAAAAATGATTCATCATGTTGAATAGAAAATATTCATATTTTTTATGAGTTTCTCCATTGAAAATATTCAAATGAGTATGCTGATCCATATTCTTTATGAGTTGCTCAATTGAAAATATTTCTTAATTTCTTGTTATTATACCATATTGGGATGCAAAGAGTATGTTTCTTGTTTTGAATAAGATAGTCCAAATCATATGCTTATGAGAACCTGATGACCATTGTGCTTATTAAATATAATTCCTCTTGCATATAAGGTGAGGTTATGAGAATACATTGAGTCTTACCTAATTTTAGTATGCAACATAACATTGGGGCTATAGGCTTCCATAAGTCATCAACAATCAAGGTAGGTTGTCATTGAATTCAAAGGGTCAAGGTTATTTGTCATTGATGTCAAGGTTGATGCCATGATGTTGATAAGGTGATACAGTGATTCAAGGTAGGTGATGGTCATGAGGTGCATGATGTTGTGAATATGGTTTTCATGATAAGGTCTCTCAGTTCATGTTGATGCTGTAGAAGACAAACATGGTTCATATGATGCAAGGTTCATGTTCATGGTGGATGTGGTTTTGTTCATGCAAGGTTTTGTTGTGAATATGGTTTTCATGATAAGGTCTATCTTGGAAGGTTGATATGATGCAAGGTTCATGTTCATGGTGGATGTGGTTTTGTTCATGCAATAAGAAGTCAGAGAAGACACAAGCTTTCATAATCATAATTCAATGTCATCATCAAGGAGAGTTATATTTATCAAGGGGAGTCATGAGTTTAATTCAAATGTGAAGTTGTTCATGTCTTAGAACCATAAGCCTATGATAAGTGTCATACTCTAATATCTTTCTTCTGATGTCCCTGAGGTCTCTGAAATATCCTAGATATCTCTTGATGAAAGTAAGAATTTTTAAGTCTTTCTTATTGATAGTTAGGGTTTGCCTATTGGGCATTAAACCCTAAAAAGAATCTACTTTTCTTAAGACTTTAAAACCCTCAATTGCCTGTCGTGTGTAAAGTACACTTTTGTTTTAATTTAATATTGACTTATAATCACAAGTTATTATCACTTAAATCAACCTACTAAAGGGTCTTTAAGTCATTAGTTCACCGGCCTTCAACCTAACTCAACCGGCCTCTCTGGTAAACTCTCATAAGCCCGAGTGCCATATCATAATCGAAGGTCATATTTAATTGATATGAGGGCAGAAAAAGGGATTGGAAGGTTAGTATTTAAAAGGAATTTGGAATACAAACAGTCATCTCTACGTGGTTGTATTTGATAGACATACCTTTATAAAAGGCTAAAAGACAGTTTTATGCAGGATATCATGGTATTTTTAGTGTTTGAAGATTGAAGACTAGTTAGTGTTTATAGCTCAAACTGTTTTGGCATGTTTGGGTGCGAAATAGGACCATGCCTAGCCTAAATGTACCCATCCAGATGCGTCAGAATTGTCGGTTTGGCCACACGAGGAGAAGAACAAAAGTTACACCCCTTTGCAACTTTACACTGCCTTCTTCTGACAATTTTTGGGGCAGCAGAAAACCTTTCACCACGAGCAAACGTCTCAGAGATATAAAAAACAGAGAGAGGTTATTGTAGAGGGACCCTACATGATTGTGTTACCTTAGAAATAATGTATCTAAGTGACATGGTTTCTAAGTAACAGCTCGTCAAATATTGCTGCCTTTTTGCACTTTGGACTCTTTAGGGATATCGTCGGTACAATGTAGCTTAGACTATTTTGGCATGTTTGGGTGCAAAACTGGACCATACCTAGCCTAAATGTACCCATCCAGACATGTTGGAACTATCATTTTGGCCACACAAGGAGAAGAACAAAAGTTACACCCCTTTGCAACTTTATACTGCCTCCTTCTGATGATTTTTGGGGTAGCAGAAAACCTTTCACCACGGGCAAACACCTCAAAGATATAAAAAACTGAGAGAGGTTATTGTAGAGGGACCCTATGCAATCATGTTGCCTCAAACAAAATGTTTGTAAGTGACACAATTTTTGAGTAACATCTCATCAAAGATTGCTACATTTTTACACTTTAGACTCTTCAGGGATATCGTTGTTACAACGTAGCTCAGACTGTTTCGGCATGTTTGGGTGAAAAATAGGACCATGGCTAGCCTAAATATACCCATCTAGATTCTTTGGAATAGTCAATTTGGTCACATTAGGAGCAAGATGAAAGTTACACCCCTTTGCAACTTTACACTGCCTCCTTCTGATGATTTTTGGGGCAGCAGAAAACCTTTCACCGTGGGCAAATGCCTCAAAGATATAAAAAATTGAGAGAGGTTATTGTAGAGGGACCCTATGTTATCGTGTTGCCTTAGACAGAATGTCTCTAAGTTACATGGTTTACGAGTAACATCTCATCAAAGATTGCTGCCTTTTTGTAGTTTGGACTCTTCAGGGATATCGTTAGTACAATGTAGCTTGGACTGTTTCGGCATGTTTGGGTTAAAAACAGGAGCATGCCTAGCCTAAACATACCCATCTGGATGCATTGGAATAGTCAGTTTGGTCACATCAAGAGCAGGACGAAAGTTACACCCCTTTGCAACTTTACACTACCTCCTTCTGACGATTTTTGGGGTAGCAGAAAACCTTTCACCACGGGCAAACACCTCAAAGATATAAAAAAATGAGAGAGGTTATTGTAGAGGGACTCTACATGATCGTGTTGCCTCAGACATAATGTCTCTAAGTGACATGGTTTCTGAGTAACATCTCATCAAAGATTGCTGCCTTTTTGCACTTTGGACTCTTCAGGGATATCGTCGGTACAATGTAGCTTGGACTGTTTCGACATGTTTGGGTGAAAAATAGGACCATACCTAGCGTAAATGTACCCATCTGGATGCGTTGGAATAGTCATTTTGGTCACATCAAGAGAAGGATGAAAGTTACACCCCTTTGCAACTTTACACTACCTCCTTCTGATGATTTTTGGGGTAGCAGAAAACCTTTCACCATGGGAAAACGCCTTAGAGATATAAAAATCTGAGAGAGGTTATTGTAGAGAAGCCCTACATGATCACGTTGCCTCAGATGGAATGTTTCTAAGTGACACAGTTTTTTAGTAACATCTTGTCAAAGATTGCTGCCTTTTTGCACTTTGGACTCTTCAAGGATATCGTCGGTACAATGTAGCTTGGACTGTTTCAGCATGTTTGGGTGAAAAAAAAGACAATGCCTAGCCTAAACGTACCCATCTAGATGCATTGGAACTATCAATTTGGTCGCATTAGGAGCAAGACGAAAGTTACACCCTTTGCAACTTTACACTACCTCCTTCTGACAATTTTTGGGGCAGCAGAAAACCTTTCACCACAGGAAAATGCCTTAGAGATATAAAAAACGAAGAGAGGTTATTGTAGAGGAACCCTACATGATCGCATTACCTTAAACAAAATGTTTCTAAGTGACACAGTTTCTGAGTAACAGCTCGTCAAAAATTGCTGTCTTTTTGCACTTTGGACTCTTCAGTGATATCGTCAGTGCAATGTAGCTCAGACTATTTTGGCATGTTTGGGTGAAAAATAGGACCATGCCTAGCCTAAACATACTCATACACTATGCTGTCACGAAATATAGGCATAAACTGATACACTAGAATATTTTCAATAACCAATTCACACCTCTTTGCTTCTTTACCATCTTTTGTATTGTATGCCACTGTTTTATACTTGCCGGACTCTACTAGTTCATTTCCAACTGCATGTGTTCTTTCTATATGTTCACATATTGGCATACGTTGCAAGCCACCACAACGATGACATGTGCCATCCAAACATAATTTCTTGTAGAATATTTGACCTTCCTTTCTTTCACATAAAATTCTTGATATGAAGTCTCTTAAAGATGTTGGTGCGGCATGTATGCCACAACCCTGCAAAACATTGTTAGTATGCAAATCTAAACATATAGATCGATAAACATCAAAATGGTTAGAAAATTCAATATGTAATCTACAACAATAAGTAGTGTGTGTGTGATTTATCTTGACATAGAAAGGTTTTAGCATTTCAAAATATCTTTGAAATTTTTTTAATTTAAAGATACTTCTCTAGAAATTTACCAAAAAATTGTGTTTGAGTCTCATCCAAAAAATGCTTTGGATGTGGCTCACGGTTCTAACTACCGATTCTCCTTCTTACCACATCCCTTTGATTTGGCGATACCCTTGTGTAATTCTTCCAAAAGTCTTCAATTAGTGATCTCAATGCTTCAACAATTGGTTTATCTTTTTGTGGTAGTCTCCCCGAGAATGCCCATAATTCATTGGCATTAGTGTCCTTAATTCTTTGGCATCTTCCAATAGCTCTTGATAAAGTTTTCCTATTAATTCTCAATGCTTGACTCATCTTTCTAATGAGACGAACTTTCCTCATTTGACTACTTACTATAGTTGATGTAATCACACACCATGTTGCATTACTATCTTTTGTACATGAGGTGTTACCCACACTCTCATACGTACTCATTAGATTCTTGACAATAGATTTTTCACTTGAAGCCTCTAATGTTCTCAACCCAAGAATCTTCATGATGGACCTATACTTTATACTTCACATCATTTCAACAAATAGTTGACATCTTGCGGTCTCATTTAACTTTTCAAAGAACAATCTCCAAATCTTATGAGCATATCTTCTACAAGTGCGTTTTGGAATCTTACCTTCCATTGGCTGCAAAATATTCTCATCAATATCAATCAAATACTTTGGCTTTCTATGCAAAATTATAGGTGGTGTTAAGTTAGGTAAATTCATCTCAACATTAGCAATTTCATCAATATTTAAATGAGATGGGCTAGATGACATACCTTGAGGTTGAGGTGGGAACGATGATGTACTCTCAACTTGAGATGCAGCAGATGGTGTCCCTACATGTTGACTTGTAGTAGAGGACGTGTCTCCAACTATGGTATTCAAATCTCTCATAGCACAAAGTTTTTGCATTCATTCTCTTTGTGTCGCCAATACCATCTCTTTGTGATGGTTGTGATTCCTCTTCAATTGGCATGTCTTCATTTATTGTGTCCAATTTCCTCTTCTCATGAAGTTCCCTCATAGCCGCTACTTTCTTTGCATTCTTAGCTTCTATCTCTTCCTGTTTAGGTTTAATTCTTGATCGTTTCCTTGGCATGACACATAATTTCTCTGTAGCATGATAAAGAGACCAATATTAGTTCCTAAGAAATGAATCCATACAAATAACTAAAATATATGTCATCCAACCCTTCATAGTAAATGTGCATACAATCATCATGTAAAAGAATAAATGTCACTCAATCAAAATAGGTACAAAGCATACAAAGCAAATTATTGCAGCCATACAAAGCATTATTGCACAATGTTATTGCAGCCATACAAAGCATTATGGTACAAAGTTCACTTTAGTCCTAGATGAGGATAAGGTCAAAGGAGAGTCACCTATTGAGGTTACAAGTGAAATGTACATGGGACTTCATGCTTGAAAAGATTGAGGCAGACCTAATTTGACATGTTCGTTGTCTTGGTTTGAAGATTGGAAGCCTAGAGATCAAAAAACCTATAGTGACCTATTTGCACAAGCCTAATTAGGCCTCTTGTCAAGTGGGACAGTCAATTATGGAATGACGAAGGCACTATGACATGATGAATTATATGATTCATGAAGACAATGATGGAGATCCATGGAGAAAACCAAGGAGGACAAGATAAGACACCAAATTTGTGAAGTTGTCAATGGCAACAAATTTACCACCTAGTTGTCCTTAACTAATCCATGATTGCAAATGGATGCATTTTGGCTTCTATTGACTAAAAGTGACTTATTTATGATGAATATAATTCTTGGAATTGTTAAATGTTAAATTCCTATAATTCAATCACAATTAACATTGCAACATTACAATCTATAATTATTAAATAACATGTCTTCTTTTGGTGAAAAGTGATGCTTTCAAGTAGGGTTTTGATGAAAGAGCATTGTTAAAGTGTGGATGATAGTTTAGATCAAGAAGTTGAAATTTGAAATTGAGAAGGTGTTTTGTTGGTACTAGGGCTACTAGGATTTGGGTGGCTTGTGAAGGAATAAACAACAATTGAAGAGTGTAGACTTGAGTAAGGGTTTAGAATGGTTGTGTCTAAGTTCCTGAGGGGTAAGAAGATCTCTAGTAACCTTGTTAGGTTTTGAAGTATTGAAGACCCTCTTTGTGCCTTTGTATAGGGAGATTGCTTGAGAGGAAAGCTTATGAAATTTGAAGAAACTATTGTTATGAGCCCTTTGGATTCAGTTGAACCCTACCTCTGCATCACATACCTAGGATTGTCATAAAAATAATTAGCCTAATCTCTATAATTTAGGGTATTGAATGGTATATAGTTGATCAAGGTAACCACCATCATGTGCTAACAAAGAACAATTAGGAAATTTTGAAATATTGTTGTGTCATGTGCATACAAATCATCATGAATAGGTGCATAAGGAATGTCCTAGCCCAAGATATGTGCATACAAATCATCATGTCATGTGCATACTTGTATGGTCCTGGCACCTATTCATTTATATTTTAACTTGTTAATATGACAAGATAATAGTGGGATTGTATTTTTATTATGTTGTAAGGATTTATTCTTGTATAGTTTGACATCATGGTATGTTAAGGTTTGTTTATTACACATAATTATTAAATAGCCCAAGTATAGAAAATATGCATGGCATCATGTGAGATTGTAGGTTGCTTTCTTGATTGGGAATGTGTCTATTTTAATTAATGTTGGTCTTTGAGATATCTTTTATTATGCATACCATGAACTAATTTAAAACATAGTCTATTATATAAACACAAGATATGTATGCATAATCTTTTATTATGCATACTGGATAAAAGTGATATAAACATGTATGATAAAGCACGATAAAGTAATTCAAATAGAATTAAGGAAAATGTAAAGAACATGCATGTAAAGACTTGACATACCTAAAAAATGAAGATTCGAATGGAGAGAGTACCCATTTATGTAGTGTTTTTTCTTCTTGCATCAAACTCCTCAACAATTTGATTTTTTCACCACTTGCTTCCTTTTCAATTTTAAATTGAATAGCACTCAAATATAATTAGTAATGACAATACTATTAACCAATCTATAATGTTAAATTCCTAAAATTGAATCACAATTAACATTGCAACACTACAAAAATTGAAACTTGAATAGATATAAATCAAATTTGATGTAAAAACCATGTTATTTCCTCCTTCTCAAGTTGGCAAAGCAGAAAAGGTGGTGGAAAGATCATGGAAAGGTGGTAGAATGTGTAAAATGTGCATGTGAACTTCCCAACAACATGAAAACACTTCTTTTTTGTCAGAACACGTGCATAATCAACATGAAAATAGAGCATGTGGGCCTAGATCATAGGGGTCCAAGATTTTTTACCATTTCTATAGTAGGACAAAATGTGAGCGCGTTATAACGTGCTCACATTTTGTCCTGCTATAGATTGATCCAGAAATATTTGTGCCTATCTCACCTTTGATAGCACTTTTACAATATCTCACCTCTAGTTCCATTAGCTCATGTTCTATCTCTCACCTCTCTATATCTCACTTATCTCTCCCCCTAAGCTCTCTACCTCTCCCCTCTTTATGTCTCTCAGTCACTCCTTGTCTACCTCTCCATCCATCCTTAGCCATCTAGGTCTCACTTAATCCTAAACCCTAAAGCCTCAACCCTTAAACCTTAAGTCCTAAACCCTATCCCTAAACCCTCAACACTTTACCTTAAACCCTATCCCTAAACCCTTAACACTTTACCTTAAACCCTATTCCCTCAACCATAAACCCTAATCCCTCAAACCTAAACCCTACACCCTATCACTAAACCCTTAGCCCTAAAGCCTCAAGCCTCAATCCTTAAACCTTCAACCCTAAACCCTATCCCTAATCCCTATACCCTCGACACTCTACTTTAACCCTAATCCCTCGACCCTCAACCCTATCCCTAAACCCTCAACCCTCAACCCTCAACCCTCAATGTCAATCCCTAATCCCTCAACCCTTAACTCTAATCCCTCAACTCTAAACCCTATCCCTAAACCCTAAACACTATACCTTAAACCCTAATCCCTCAACCCTAAACCCTAAACCCTATCCCTAAACCTTAAACCCTAATCCCTTATCCCTAAACCCTCCAACCCTATCCCTAGTCCCTAGACCCTCGACACTCTACTTTAACCCCAATCCTTTGACCCTCAACCTTATCCCTAAACCCTCAATCCTAAAACCTCAACCCTCAACCCTCAACATCAAACCCTAATCCCTCAACCCTTAACTCTAATCCCTTGACCCTCAACCCTCAACCCTCAATGTCAAACCCTAATCCCTCAACCCTTAACTCTAATCCCTCAACCCTAAACCCTAAACCCTAATCCCTCAACCATCAACCCTAATCCCTCAACCCTGAACCCTAATCCCTCATCCCTAAACCCTTAACACTATCCCTATTCCTAAACCCTCAACGAGCTCAATAATATACCTTAAACCCTAATCCCTTATTCATAAACCCTCCAACACTATCCCTAATCTTTGTACCCTAGACACTCTACTTTAACCCTAATCTCTCGACCCTCAACCCTATCCCTAAACCCTCAACCCTTGAACCTCAACCCTTAACGCTCAACCCGCAACACCAAACCCTAATCCCTCAACCCTTAACTCTAATTCCTCGACCCTCAACTCTATCCCTAAACCCTCAACCCTAAAACCTCAACCCTCAACCCTCAACCCTCAACCCTCAACGTCAAACCCTAATCCCTCAACCCTTAACTCTAATCCCTCAACCCTAAATCCTATCCCTAAACCCTCAACACTATACCTTAAACCCTAATCCCTCAACCATAAACCCTAAACCCTATCCCTAAACCCTCAACCCTCAACCCTCAACCCTAATCCCTCATCCCTAAACCCTAAATGCTACCCCTATTCCTAAACCCTTAATGGGCTTGATACTATACCTTAAACCCTAATCCCTTATCCCTAATCCCTCCAACCCTATTCCTAATCCCTATACCCTTGACACTCTACTTTAACCCTAATCCCTCAACCCTCAACCCTATCCCTAAACCCTCAACGCTAAAACCTCAACCCTCAACCCTCAACATCAAACCCTAATCCATCAACCCTTAACTCTAATCCCTTAACCCTAAACCCTATCCCTAAACCCTCAACACTATACCTTAAACCCTAATCCCTCAACCCTTAAGCCTAAACCCTATCCCTAAACCCTAATCCCTCAACCCTCAACCCTAATCCCTCAACCCTCAACCCTAATCCCTCATCCCTAAACCCTAAGTGCTATCCCTATTCCTAAACCCTTAATGGGCTTGATACTATACCTTAAACCCTAATCCCTTATCCCTAAACCCTCCAACCCTATCCCTAATCCCTATACCCTTGATACTCTACTTTAACCCTAATCCCTCGACCCTCAACCCTATCCCTAAACCCTCAACCCTCAACCCTCAACCCTTAACTCTAATCCCTCAACTCTAAACCCTATCCCTAAACCCTAAACACTATACCTTAAACCCTAATCCCTCAACCCTAAACCCTAAACCCTATCCCTAAACCTTAAACCCTAATTTCTTATCCCTAAACCCTCCAACCCTATCCCTAGTCCCTAGACCCTTGACACTCTACTTTAACCCCAATCCTTTGACCCTCAACCTTATCCCTAAACCCTCAATCCTAAAACCTCAACCCTCAACCCTCAACATCAAACCCTAATCCCTCAACCCTTAACTCTAATCCCTCGACCCTCAACCCTCAACCCTCAATGTCAAACCCTAATCCCTCAACCCTTAACTCTAATCCCTCAACCCTAAACCCTAAACCCTAATCCCTCAACCATCAACCCTAATCCCTCAACCCTGAACCCTAATCCCTCATCCCTAAACCCTTAACACTATCCCTATTCCTAAACCCTCAACGAGCTCGATAATATACCTTAAACCCTAATCCCTTATTCATAAACCCTCCAACACTATCCCTAATCTTTGTACCCTAGACACTCTACTTTAACCCTAATCTGTCGACCCTCAACCCTATCCCTAAACCCTCAACCCTCGAACCTCAACCCTTAACGCTCAACCCGCAATGCCAAACCCTAATCCCTCAACCCTTAACTCTAATTCCTCGACCCTCAACCCTATCCCTAAACCCTCAACCCTAAAACCTCAACCCTCAACGCTCAACCCTCAACCCTTAACGTCAAACCCTAATCCCTCAACCCTTAACTCTAATCCCTCAACCCTAAATCCTATCCCTAAACCCTCAACACTATACCTTAAACCCTAATCCCTCAACCATAAACCCTAAACCCTATCCCTAAACCCTCAACCCTCAACCCTCAACCCTAATCCCTCATCCCTAAACCCTAAATGCTACCCCTATTCCTAAACCCTTAATGGGCTTGATACTATACCTTAAACCCTAATCCCTTATCCCTAATCCCTCCAACCCTATTCCTAATCCCTATACCCTTGACACTCTACTTTAACGCTAATCCCTAAACCCTCAACCCTATCCCTAAACCCTCAACCCTAAAACCTCAACCCTCAACCCTCAACATCAAACCCTAATCCATCAACCCTTAACTCTAATCCCTTAACCCTAAACCCTATCCCTAAACCCTCAACACTATACCTTAAACCCTAATCCCTCAACCCTTAAGCCTAAACCCTATCCCTAAACCCTAATCCCTCAACCCTCAACCCTAATCCCTCAACCCTCAACCCTAATCCCTCATCCCTAAACCCTAAGTGCTATCCCTATTCCTAAACCCTCAATGGGCTCGATACTATACCTTAAACCCTAATCCCTTATCCCTAAACCCTCCAACCCTATCCCTAATCCCTATACCCTCGACACTCTACTTTAACCCTAATCCCTCGACCCTCAATCCTATCCATAAACCCTCAACCCTAAAACCTCAACCCTCAACATCAAACCCTAATCCCTCAACCCTTAACTGTAATCCCTCAACCCCAAACCCTATCCCTAAACCTTCAACACTATACGTTAAACCCTAATCCCTCAACCCTAAACCCTAAACCCTATCCCTAAACCCTAATCCCTCAACCCTAATCCCTCATCCCTAAACCCTAAACACTATCCCTATTCCTAAACCATCAATGAGCTTGATACTATACCTTAAACCCTAATCCCTTATCCCTAAACCCTCCAACCCTATCCCTAATCTGTATAGCCTCGACACTCCACTTTAACCCTAATCCCTAGACTTTTAACCCTCAAACCTCAACCCTCAATCCTCAATGTCAAACCCTAATCCCTCAACCCTTAACCCTAATCCCTCAACCCTCAACCCTATCCCTAAACCCTCAACACTCTACCTTAAACCCTAATGCTTCTCTCTTGGATAATAAAAATAAAGTCTACAAAACTGTAGTATTTACCATCAACTAGCAAGAGCAAATGTCATCCATTGAAATTAGGAAAGGTCCTTGAAGTGCACCTTAACTCTTTAGATTCATGAGTTGTCCTTGCTTGCATCTCACATCTTGGGCCATATAGCGCCCTGTTAATTCTCTGAGTTTCTAGCTCCATCATTAAAACTTTCTAGCTGAAGTGAATATTCAAATTATATGGCATGTGGTTCATTATGCCAATAGGTGTACACACTATGAGAAAAGCTTTACATCTGGTACATCCACAGCAAGTAATTAACAGTTGAAATCAGAAGGATGATCATTATGAGAAAATCTTTGCATTGGGGTACATCCATAGTGGGCAATGAATGGTTGAAATCAGAACCCCTAGTCAACATTAAGTGAACATTTTTTTATTAAGATTTTTTAAAAAGATCAACATACTCTCTCCACCTATTTTCTTGAATTTAAATCGGGGCCATAAAAATGTGCACACATCTACTCCCAATGTATAACCTAGGTGTAATTAAAACCATCAACTAGGTAAAATAAACAACTTTGGCCATAAAATTCAATTAGTCTTTTAAAAATAGATATTAGTGTATACACCTAAAATTGACATGACTCTGCTTAAATAAATATTTTAAATATTTATTTCATCCTTCGTATGCTTCTACCAATAAATAAATAAATTTATTTATTTATGTGGTTCACTTCGTCCCATTTAATTAAATAAACACATTTATTTAATTAATTAAAATCACTTACACCAACTTCATTCTTCTAAAATAATTAAATAATTTTAATTATTTAATTAAGATCTCTTATTCTTTCAAATTTAAATAAAATGCAAATTTTATTTAAATATAATAAAAAATCCTCACAAAAATAAAATATATTTTTATATATTTTATTTATTCCTCTCAGTTATCTGTAAAATAATTAAATAAATTCATTTATTTAATTATGCTTCCTATCTCTTCGAAAAATCATTCTTATCTTCCAAAAATAACCTTCCTCTTGTCACACAAAAGCAAAACTCTGAGTTACAAAAGCAAAATTAGTTTTAAAACATCTTTAAAGCAAATCTTCTCTTAAATTAGAAAAAATAAATTCTAATTTAAGAAAAATCAAATCTTATCCTCATCAAGAGAGGAGTTAACTCAATTAAGCTGCTTTTGGAATGACATGTGTCCTTCTTCTATTAGATGCACGTTCCTCAACAATCCTCCTCCGTTGATTCCTTCTTTTCTTCTCAACTATTGATCTTCCCTCACTCTCTTCTATAAATACAACCTTCTTCTCTTCATTTCATATTTAGATTTTGTGTAAACTTATGCTGCAGAGATATCGGCACGCCTTTGGTACCCCTACTCCCATTAAGTATTCTCATTCACACTCCATTTCTGTATTTGAAGCTCATCTTCAAATACATAAGTATCACAGCCATTCTTCCTTTGTCATCTTCAACAAGCAAGCAAGCAACTAGCTTATGAGGGCTTCACAATCAAGATCAAAGAAAGATAGGAAAACTACAGAAGACGCAAGGTAAAGGTGAAGGTATTATTGTTTTATTTGTTTTAATCTCCTTTTATCTTCAGATTTTGTAGATGTTTGGGTTTTTATAAATTTTTTTGATTAACCTGTTTTCCCTCTCACATTTTGGCACCCACCGTGGGGCCCTTGCCCCTCTACTAATCAAAAAAATTTGAGTTTTCTTGTAGACAGGTCCATACAGGTGACGAACAGGTCTCTGACAGAGAGTTTTTGCGTATCTGACCTCCACAGTTGTGCATACACCTCCCGAGGCTGCGCATCTAATTTTTTGGCACATCTGACCTCTGCAGTTGTGCATACACCTCCCAAGGCTACGCATCTAATTTTTTGGCGCATCTGACCTCCTCAGTTGCCCATACAACCTCCAAAGTTGCGCATCCAACCTTGGCTTTCGGCACCTGAGTTCAACTTGCGCATACACTCTGTCTAATTGCGCATCTGTCCAAGTTGCACATTTACCCTATCTTTTTGCGCATCTATTTTGTCAAACGGCGCATTTGTTGTTATTGCGCATATACCTCATTATCTTGTGCATCTGATTTCTATTCTTGTGCTTCTGTACAAAGATGCATACACTCCCTATTTTTGCGCATTCAGGCTGCAGTGTTGCGCATCTGTGTTATGCTTTTTTGTTGTACGGTTTCTAATTTTTGCATGTTGAGCTAACGTTGATTTTGCAGGAGTAGTGGCTGGATTAGGTCATCCAGATATTTTGCCTAAGTTCACTTAGACTAACTAGGGGTGAAAGTAACAAGTGCATTTCATAACAAACTTCACATAGTTTTCTAACTAAGAAGGAAGTAACTGAACCTTAGTGCTATCAGTGCATTGGTGATTTATTTTCTAGTTTAACCATTGCTATCTTTACAAACAAGAAATGAACAATGCTATGTCTTAATCACTTTCAAAGTTAACAAATGGGAAATGAATATTGCTATGATCTAAACACCTCCAAGTTAACAATCGTGTGAGTGCACAAGTAGAGTAGCCCATTTAGTTTTTCTATTTTTAATTAGGTTGGATTAACAAGTGTCTTCTGTACTTATGAATGACAATAGGCTTATGCTCTCCCCTTAA
Organism: Cunninghamia lanceolata; assembly: GCA_027924645.1. Taxonomy (NCBI): domain Eukaryota; kingdom Viridiplantae; phylum Streptophyta; class Pinopsida; order Cupressales; family Cupressaceae; genus Cunninghamia; species Cunninghamia lanceolata. Next base: position 3,940,167 of record BSBN01000026.1, on the reverse strand, counting down.
CTGGGTGATCAAAGTGCCAGACTTGTCATTCTATTTGTCAAACCTTTAGGGGGGCCTGCCCTTGGATGCACGCTTGTCCAAGTGGGAACGACCCTGAGTGGTAATAGGCTAAAGCCAAGCCCTACCAAGCCACTTAAAATAAATTGTGCTTGAGGTGAAAACCTCAAGCAACGAGTGCTGCTGTGTTACACCAATGGCCAACCTTCCCCAATACCCTCATAGGCGTAAACCTTTGAGGCTGGGAGACTCCATAATGGAGAGTAGCACCACCATATGTGTAACCACATAAATGGTTGCCCTGATTAAGAACCAATTGTGTAGCAAGCCAAAAACCCCTATTCGTTGATGCAAAGGGTGGAGCTCTTGAAGCGGCCTCGATTCAAGTGACTCTTAGTAGAGGTAGCAGGGACAATCCTAAGGTTCGGTGTGGGGACGAGCCTGAGGAAACCCAAATTTGGTATGCGTGAGAAGTGAGTGCTGTGGAGGGGAGCCGGTGCTACCAGATTCTGGAGCTACATGCTTTGAGTGGCATAGCTAGAGGATTCAATGAATATTGTCACATCCAGCCTAGGTTGTACTTGTTTTGAGTCATAATAGTCCAAAAAACACAAAAAAATATAAAAAGATAAAAATCATGGAAAACTTCTATGTGTTTGCTTTGTTTTTGCCATAATTAAACATCAGACTTTTCAGAAACACCAAGTTTTTCAAACCAAAAATAGCAAAAATCTTGAAAACGTTCCAAAATTTTCCAAAATTCTGAGAAAACAAGAAAAAAGCCAGAATTGCACATTTGCCTCGACTTCTTATGCATCTGCTTTGACTTATTATACATTTGATTAGGCGGTGCATTTAAACAAACCCAGAATTACGCATTCACTCCGACTTCTGGCGCATTTGACTCATGTGGTTGCGCATTTAAATTGTTGCACATTTGAACCAGAGAACAAAATTCAGTACCTTCCAAGAGCAAAATAGTCAAAAGCTTTTCAAAACCATTCTCAAAACCTGTTTCAGTTTTCTAAAAATCTGATTAAGATCGTGCAAAATAATCATATTCCTTCTTCTTTTTCCATATCATAACTACTTTTCTCATCCACAATCTCACAAAATCTTCCAAAATCTACAAGGTTAGAACCAAGTTACTCTAAGATCACATCACATCTCAAAACAAACCTAGCAAGTCTCCATTATCAAGGATTACTTATCCTTTTTCTCTATCAGAACTCTACTAGGGGATCGTACAAACCTAAGTCAACATCAAGCAGTGGGATTTCTATCATCCTCACTTCAACTATAGTTTTGTTTCATCCACTTGTTTGACACCAACTTGATCTAAGAAGAACCTTGCTAAAACCTTGTTTCATCCTAGCACCTTGCTCAAAATCTCATTTCATCCCATCTCTTTACTACCTTGCATGGTCTTAACAAGATTACAAAAACAAAAATAGATTGAAATGGCTAAGAAAGGTATCCTAGATGGTCACGAGAGTGACGAAGAAATTTCCACAGAGGAGATCCTTCAACTGTAGCATAATCCAAAATTTCAACGCCTACTAGAAAAGGTGCTTGCCCAAGACCCAACAAAATTCTTTTTACATCTAGCCAGTCTAGGAGTCAAACTCCCTAAAGAGTATGACCTAGAGGCTCTCAAAGAAACTGACGAAGAAAGAATCCCTGAAGGAATTAGACATGATGAAATACCCACGGATAAGAGCAAGGCAACAATTGACTCCTTAGATGTCGTAGGTCTAATGAACCGAAAATATGAAGATCTCTAACAACAAATTTTAGACATGAAAATGGGAGCATTGACAAAACATTACACCCTAGAGGATATTTCACCGTATCCTTTTGATAGGGCCTTGGTCATGATACCTTTCCCCTCAAAATTTGAGGTACCTAAGTTTGACAAATATCAAGGAAAGGGTGACCTAAGGGATCACATCAGAGAATTCAATGCTGCTTGTCTCGAGGTCGCACATAACGATACCTACCTTATGCGACTCTTTCCACAAAGCCTAGGTGGGCAAGCCATGGAATGGTTCTCTAGACTACCACCCGGTATTAAACCTTCAATGAGCTTGTAGATAAATTTGTCACCCACTTCTCTTACAATATTGAGCACGACACCTCAATATTGGATCTTTGTAACACCAAACAGAAAGGAGGAGAATCTTTCACCGCCTTCTTACAGAGATGGAGACAATTGGCAAGCAAGTGCCCACACCAAATGCCAGAGAAACAGATGCTAGAAATGTTTGTCCACAATCTACAAATGGACCTAAGCTACCAAATCCAAGTCCAATGTCCTACGTCTTTCAGCAAGGTCATTGAGATGGGCCTCACCATAGAAAAAGCCCTAATCGCGAAAGGTCAAATCAAGCTCTATAAAGACACTCCTAGTACCAACACCAACAATGACAAACCTAGATTCTAGATGAAAGATAAGAACATTGTGAATGATGGGGTAGTAGATGCCAAAAATGTAGCACCTAAGCAACCAATTTTCAACCTATCAACACCTCAAAATAACCCCCCACAAGACAAACCAAGAAATATCGAATCTAGGTTCACCAACTTTCAGCCTAGGAGAAAGTTCACACCTTTGGATGAGTCACTAGAAACTTCCCTATGGAAGCTAATCGCCAACAATCTCATAACACTTCCCTCAGCATGAGAGTATGAACCAAAGGTCAAACCCCACTGGTGGAATGACAATGACTTCTGCGAATACCACAGAAACAGGGGGCACAAGACAAATGATTGTATTGCACTCAAACATATAATCCAAGACTTAATAGAGAAAAACAAAATATTTGTTAACAGACAATCTCATGGACATACTTCCAACAACGATCATCAGGCATTCAAGGATCCTCTTCCTAACTACGAACAGGGAGGACCTTCCAATAGAAATAATAGTGGCTCTAACAACGCAAACTACACAAATGTCAGCTTCAACTATGTTGTTAACCATATCACAGAAGGTGATTCACACATCAATGTGATCACTATCAACAAGGATCTGGATTGCAACGTTACTACTCGTAGTAACAAGGTCACCCTTAGAGGAGCTTCCGCTCCTCCGTCTAGTCAATACAGTATCATGGATCAACTCCACAAAATGCCTACACACATCTCCATGTTGGAACTTCTGCGTCTATCTCCTTCTCATAGGTCCATACTTGACAAAGCCTTAGCAGAAGCCTCCGTTCCCATGAACTTAGCTAAAGAACAATTCCAAACCATGGTCGGTCACATTACCTCACCACATTCCCTATCATTCACTGAGAAGGATGATATGTCTATCACTCAACCCCATAATGCCTCCCTTCACATTGAAGCTTTCATACACAAGCACAAGATCAAAAGAGTCCTAATCGATGGAGGGGCTGGTTTGAATATCTGCACATTGAAGCTAATCCTTACATTGGGGTTTTCAGAGAAAGCTATAGATCTGAAAAGGAAAATCACCATAAAAGCCTATGATGAGGAGGAAAGAATGTCCAAAGGAATTGTTAACCTACCAATCAGAGTGGGACCCATCGTAAAAGACGTGGCTTGCCAAGTCCTTGATATGAAGTTAGCATACAACATCCTTCTTGGGAGACCATGGATACATACCCTAAAAGCAGTACCTTCAACATACCATCAATGTATCAAATTCCCACATGAAGGTCAAGAGATCACCATCCAAGGTGACCCTAACCCCTATCAATACTGCAACTCTATCCATCCTAAACCTGAAGTTGTGATCCCTAACAACTGTGCCTCTGCTTCATAATCCTCTTGTGTTGACTCAGCTACACTTGCTTCCACATCAACAGCTCCTCAACCTACCCTTAGACTCAAGGATAAGGGCTTGGGCGAGTACACAATTTCCCAATCTCTCTGTTTGGCACAACTCCCTCTATCTCCAAGATCATATGGTAAACCCATCCTAAGGACACCCAAAGCAGAGAGAAACATAAAAGGACCATTTGTAAAATGGGGAAGCCTAGAAGATGAGAGTGATGAAAAAGATATCTTATAATGGCTATACAAGGATGAAGGTAGCTCCTCTACGTAACATGGCCATCACACTATACCAACAGAACAATATGGTCAAGGCTACCAAATGCTACAGAGAATGGGGTATGAAGGACATGGTCCACTAGGATCAAGAAAAGATGGTATCACTGAACTGATCCAACCTCATACCTTGACAGCCTGAGACACTATAGGGCTAGGATACAATGGAACACAAAGATACCACAGAGCAAAGTAGAACAAAGGCAAGCAACCACAAGCATCTACTAGCAATTTGGTGGAGTAAATTCAACAACTACAACTAAATAGTGAAACGAATTCCAATGAGTATGAATGGGATAGCTTCTCTGAACTCTCTTGCGATGACAAAGGTGTTGCAAGTATGAGGTTAACCAGTGTTGTCATTGATGTCAACATACTCATATTGCACTGATAAGAAGGATTGGATGAGCTGTGTGCTGAGGATATTGAGAAAATTAGTCTCAATCAGGAACAGTGAAGAACAGTGATGAGAAGAAGGCAAAAATACTCAATAGGTTGAGGATCAGAGGATGCGGATTAAAGGGTTTGTAGATATGAGTCTTGAGATGTTCTAGTTAAGATTTTAGAGGTCCACATGAAGATATGAAGAAGTTGTGATCGATCAAGTCGAACCGGTTCCGAGAGATGCTCCGGAGTGACAGAGTGTTACAAAAAGGTCCGGTGAATCCAGAAGTGCATTGTCAGATTCTGTGGATTGGAAGGAGTGCTTAAGATGTCCTTGTGATGTGTCATCTTGGTTTGTACATAGTTTGGAGGTCTGGAAGAACCTATTTCAGTTTGACAGTCGCGACAGACTGTGTTCTTGAAGTTCTGGAAGAAGAGGAGAAGAGATTCCAGTAGGAAAAGGAAGTGTGGATGTACCTAGTCATTTAGGCAAGCTTGTGAAGGTTCTTGGATCATGTTGAGGTTGTGTTGTCAGTCTGCATGAGTGTTAGAGCCTAAAATTGAAGATATTCTTCTGGATGAAGATGTTCTTATTCAGACTGGCCGACTGGATGAGTTATTCATCTTGCGAATGTTCTCATGGATGATTGCCGACTTAGATGATAGTTCCTAAGTCGATGCCTTGTATAAATAAAGGTTTGTGAGTTCATTTCAAAGTGTGTTGAGTAGCGGATGAGAGTGGAATAGCGAAAGAGCAAAGGGCAGAGCAAAAGTTTCTCGGGCTTAAATGGAACTGATCCAAGCATGGTAAAGATGTCAATCTCCAGTTCAAGTTTGTGATTCTTATCACTTTGTAGACTTTGTGTCTCTTGTAGGCAATGTGCCTCTTTGTGAGCAGTGTGCTCGGGCAGTGAGCCCTAATTGGCATGTGCCATCCATTTTTTTTATTCTTCTAATAGAGAATAATCCTTGGGTTAATCACCCCGTGGTTTTTCCCTTAACCAGGTTTTCCACGTCAAAATCTTGGTGTCTTATGTGTTGATGTATATCTGCTCTGATGTTTATGCCTTATGCTTTCATGAATGATTAATTGCTATGCTATTGATTAACAAAGTGGATTTAAGTGTTTGAACTGGAAGTGAATTAAGGATAATTGATTCACCCCCCCTCTCAGTTATCAACAATTGGTATCAAAGCTGAGTTCCTCTATAAGGAGCTTAACTGCTTGAGGAGATCCAGGATGTCGTCATACAAGGACAGTCCAAAATTTGATGGAACCAACTTCACTCTTTGGAAAGGCCGCATGAAATGTCACTTGGAGTGTATGGGAAAGGCGTATTTGTCCATGGTCGAAAAAGCATACAAACCTCCACAGGGTGGTCCGACAACTCTAAATGAAATCACAGATGCTGAAAACAATCTGCGGACTAAAGAGGCTCTTCTAAGTGCATTGACTGACTCAGAACTCTCAAATGTTATTGATCTACCAACTACCTATGAGATCTGGGTTAAACTGGAACTTCTGCATGAAGGTTATGAGTTTGTTAAGAGTGCAAGGTTACAAAGTCTCAAAGGAAAATTTGAAAGATTGAAAATGAGAGATCATGAAAACATCACTACTTTTATGCCAAGAGTAAATGAGCTGGTGTGTGGAATCAGGAATGCTGGTGGAGTTCTGGATGAAAATGAGATTGTGTGCAAAATTCTCAGATCCCTTCCTGCTGCCTACAAGATCAAGGTTGCTGCCATTGATGAATTCAGAGCCCATGCAACTGTCACAAGAGAGCAATTGGCTGGCAAACTAGCTGCATTTGAAATGACCGAGTTTGGAGATGATCCCCCCAAGACTGAATCTGCATTCAAAGCTAGTGCCTATGTGAAAGGAAAACAAAGATTTTATCTAGGAGAAAACTCTTCAAGGAAGCTATCATGGTATGATCAAGCAAGGAAAGACATGGAAGAGGAAGAAGCAGAAACAACTCATCTTGAAGCTCTCATTGCAAAGAGATTGCCAAGAGGATCCGGTAAGTATGAAAAAAAGTTACCTTTTAAGTGCTTCAACTGTAATAAGATTGGTCATTTTGCTTCAAGATGTTTGGAAAGATCTGCAAGGTCAAACTCTAACAGACAAAGGTTCCAAAAGAACTATTAGTATGTTCATGAAGAAGCTGATAATGAAGGAGTAACAGATGATGAATCAGAGATAGGAGACAAATCTGGAAATGAATGGGTGTTTATTGCCATCAAGGAAGAAGAACCAATATCCTCTGAATCTGTCAATCATAAGGTTGTAGAAAGAGCTTTGGCTGCCCAAGTTGAAGAAAAGGATGATTGGGTTATTGACAGTGGATGCTCTCACCATATGACAGGTGACAAGAGCAAGTTCTTAGATTTGGAAAGGTATGAAGGAGGAATGGTGAAGTTTGGTGATAATTCTGCTGGTAGAATCAGAGGTAGGGGAACTATTTCTTTTGATGGAAAGAGCAAAACTGGTAATGTACTGTATGTTGAAGGATTGAAGCACAATCTTCTCAGTGTTGGACAGTTAGTAGACAAAGGTTATGATCTCCGTTTCAAAAATGGAAGATGCAGGATCTTTGAAAGCTTCGAAACTAAGATTGCATCCAGTACTCAAACAAAAGGTAATATCTTCCATCCGGTTGGTTCTAATAAAAGTTGTTTGTTTGTTCAAGTGGATCAGAGTTGGCTATGGCATAGAAAGATGTGTCATGTAAATTTTGATAACATCATCAAAATAAGTAATACTCAGACTGTAAGAGATCTTCCAAAGTTGGTGAAACCTACAAATAGTTTGTGCAAAGAATGTCAGCTAGGTAAACAGAGCAGAATCTCTTTCAAAAGCAAGGATCAGTTCTCTACCGGATTATTGGAATTAGTTCATACTGATCTATGTGGTCCGACAAGAATCAAAAGTATGCAAGGTGATAGATATTTCATGTTGCTGATTGATGACCATTCCCAGATGATGTGGGTTACCTTTCTAAAAGAGAAATCAGAAGCCTTTGAGAAGTTTAAAATCTTCAAAGCTATGGTAGAGAATCAAACTAGATTGAAACTGAAGTGTCTAAGGTCTGATAGAGGTGGTGAATTCACATCTAGTGAATTCATAGACTTCTGTGAGAAGCATGGTATAAAGAGACAGTTGTCTGCTCCTAGGACTCCATAGCAGAATGGAGTAGTTGAGAGAAAGAACCGGACCATCCAGGAAGCATCCAGGACAATGATGATGGAAGCAAATGTTCCTCAGATGTTTTGGAGAGAAGCTGTCAGCACTGCAGTCTATACTCTCAATCGAGTTCAAATCAGAAGCAACACCGGTAAGACTCCTTATGAACTTTGGTTTGGTATAACTCCTACTGTGAGATATTTCAGAGTATTCGGTAGCAAGTGTTACATCAAAAGAGATGAAGATCTAGGAAAGTTTGATGCTAGAAGTGATGAAGGAATTTTCTTGGGTTACTCCACTCAAAGCAAAGCATACCGATGTTACAATAAGAGACTGAGAAAGATGATAGAAAGTACAAATGTGAAGGTTGATGAAGGTATTGAGAAGCCCTCAAGATTTTGAGTATGATGAAGATGATCAGAATGATGTTTTGGTTCAAGGAGCTCCATCCTCTCCTGAAGGTCAGATTCAGACTGATCCGGTAAATCAGGAAGAAGAGATAGGTCTAGATGAGCCTGATCAAGAAGCAGAAGTGCAAGAAACTCCCAAAGTTCCAAGGTATGTAAGACTGAACCACTCTAAAGATCAGATCATAGGGGACAAAAGCAAAGGTGTGTAAACTAGAAGGAATGTTGCTCAAAATTCAGATGAATGTTGTCTGATTTCAAAGATTGAACCTAAGACAATAAATGAAGCATGCAATGATGAAAATTGGACAAAAGCAATGAAGGAAGAGTTGATGCAAATTGAGAAAAATCACACTTGGGATCTTGTTTTCAGACCTAGTAACAAGAATGTGATTGGAACCAAATGGGTCTTCCGGAACAAACTAAATGAAGTTGGTGAAGTAATAAAAAATAAGGCCAGATTAGTCTGCAAAGGCTACTCTCAAATAGAAGGAATTGATTTTGAAGAAACCTTTGCTCTGGTGGCAAGAATTGAAGTAGTCAGATTATTTCTTGCATTTGCTGCCTTCAAAGACTTCAAGGTATATCGGATGGATGTCAAGTTTACCTTCCTAAATGGTGATTTGGAAGAAGAAGTATACATTGAACAACCGAATGGATTTCAATTGTCTGATCAAGATGATATGGTCTACAAATTGAAGAAAGCACTGTATGGATTGAAGCAAGCCCCAAGAGCATGGTATGAAAGGTTGGATAAGCATCTTGTGTAGATTGGTTTCAACAAAGGTACTGCTGACAGTAATCTATATTTCCAAATAGATAATGAAAACATCTTGATTGTTGAAGTATTTGTTGATGATATCATTTTTGGAGGAAAAGACAGTATGTGTAAAACCTTTGCAAATCAAATAAAAGTGAGTTTGAAATGTCAATGCTTGGCGAAATGAATTTCTTCTTGGGTCTGCAAATTACCTAGACAAAGAAAGGCATATTTATCTCTCAGACCAAATATGTGAAAGAATTGTTGAGGAAATTCGGAATGGAAGATTCAAAGCCAATGAACACTCCTATGGCAACCAGATGTAAGTTGAGCAAAGATGATGACTCTCCTAAAATAGATTAGACCAAGTACAGATCAATGATTGGAGGACTATTGTATCTCACTCAAACTAGACCAGATATTATGCAGGCTGTTGGTCTTGTGGCAAGATTCCAGGCTGATCCCAGAGAATCTCATGTCATGGGAATCAAAAGAATTTTTAGGTACTTGAAAGGAACAGTTGAGTATGGCCTATGGTATCCCAGAGATCAAGACTTTTCTCTTCATGCATATACAGATGCAGATTGGGCAGGAGATATAGATTATAGGAAGAGTACAAGTGGAGGAGCATTCTTTTTGGGAAAAAGATTGGTTTCTTGGTTAAGCAAGAAACAAGAGGAAATTTCTCTGTCTACAACTGAAGCAAAATATATTGCAGCAGCAGGTAGTTGCACTCAAATTTTGTGGATGAAGCAAATGCTAAGAGACATTAAAGTAGAATATAAGGAGCCTATCACAATTTTTTGTGATAATTCGAGTGCAATAAATATTTCTAAGAATCCGGTGTTGCACTCTAAGACCAAGCACATATCTATCAAGTTTCACTTTCTGAGAGAAAAAGTGAACAAGGATGAAGTCATATTGGAGTATGTGCCCTCCAAGGATCAGATTGCAGATATCTTTACTAAACCTCTTCCCAAGGACTCTTTTGAGTATCTCAGGGAGAAGTTAGGGATCATGGCCCCTCCGGTGATAAACTAGGATGCACTGATGTGCATCAATCTGGTGGATATCACAGTCATATCTTGTGATCCGGATTGATGATGGGGAGCTGCTACTAAGGGGGAGCAGCTGGTATGATTCTGATGTGTTAGAATTGCAAGTATGAGCCCTTTGCCATTGATGTCAAAGGGGGAGAGAAGACATGTGAAAAACAAGTGGTTGATGATCAAAGGGGGAGCAGTAAAGGAAGAGAAGACATGTGAAAAAGTGTTGCTGATAGGGGGAGCTGTGACAAAAAAGAGAAATTCTTGTCTTGATGGTTTTTCACATCATATGTTGCCATCAATGACAAAGGGGGAGATTATTGTAAGTATGAGGTTAACCAATGTTGTCATTGATGTCAACATACTCATATTGCATTGATAAGAAGGATTGGATGAGTTGTGTGCTGAGGATATTGAGAAAATTAAGCTCAATCAGGAACAGTGAAGAACAGTGATGAGAAGAAGGCAAAAATACTCAATAGGTTGAGGATCAGAGGATGCGGATTAAAGGGTTTGTAGATATGAGTCTTGAGATGTTCCAGTTAAGATTTTAGAGGTCCACATGAAGATATGAAGAAGTTGTGATCGATCAAGTAGAACCGGTTCCGGGAGATGCTCCAGAGTGACAGTGTGTTACAAAAAGGTCCGGTGAGATCCGGAAGTGCATGGCCAAATTCTATGGATTGGAAGGAGTGCTTAAGATGTCCTTGTGATGTGTCATCTCAGTTTGTACGTAGTTTGGAGGTCCGGAAGAACTTGTTTTAGTTTGACAATCACGACAGACTGTGTTCTTGAAGTTTCGAAAGAAGAGGAGAAGAGATTCCAGTAGGAAAAGGAAGTGCGGATGTACCTAGTCATTCAGGCAAGCTTGTGAAGGTTCTTGGATCATGTTGAGGTTGTTTTGTTGGTCTACATGAGTGTTAGAGCCCAGAATTGAAGATATTCTTCCGGATGAAGATGTTCTTATTCAGACTGGCCAACCGGATGAGTTATTCATCTTGCGAATGTTCTCATGGATGATTGCTGACTTAGATGATAGTTCCTAAGTCAATGCCTTGTATAAATAAAGGTTTGTGAGTTCATTTTGAAGTGTGTTGAGCAGCAGACGAGAGTGGAATAGCGAAAGAGTGAAGGGCAGAGCAGAAGTTTCTCAGGCTTAAATGGAACTAATCCAAGCATGGTAAAGATGTCAATCTCTAGTTTAAGTTTGTGATTCTTATCACTTTGTAGACAGTGTGTCTCTTGTAGGCAGTGTGCCTCTTTGTGAGCAGTGTGCTCGGGCAATGAGCCCTAATTGGCATGTGCCATCCATTTTTCTTATTCTTCTAACAGAGAATAATCCTTGGGTTAATCACCCCGTGGTTTTTCCCTTAACCAGGTTTTCCACGTCAAAATCTCAGTGTCTTATGTGTTGATGTATATCTACTTTGATGTTTATGCCTTATGCTTTCATGAATGATTAATTGCTATGCTATTGATTAACAAAGTGGATTTAAGTGTTTGAACTGGAAGTGAATTAAGGATAACTGATTCACCCCCCCTCTCAGTTATCAACAAAAGGGATCGATGTTGTCCATGAGTATGACCAAACCCATGATAATGAGAGAGAAGGTCCAAGGGCTAGGCCGTTAGAGTCCGTCCCGCATAATAATGATAGTGAAAATCATGAGGAAAGAATGATACCTCCCTTGACGGATCCGCTAACAGAGGGTACCATCGCAGACTTCATCCATGCTTTTAACAACTCTATCTTAACCATCAATACCATTGAAACGGACCAACCCAATGATCTGCTACCACTGATACACCCCAAACTCATAGACTGGGACCTACAAGATACTACCCTTGAGCTTGATACCTTTGAAAATGATGACGCCATCATAGACTACCTTGAGCTTAGAGATCATATACCTACAGGAGACCACAGAGCTGGCTATGCTATTGAACTCAACGAGAAGGCCTACTTTGGAGAGAGAGCCAATCCTTTCAGTCATAAAAATATCAAAATAAAAGAATGATCTAACGGTGAAAACTGCTCCGTGGTAGTGTTAGATCATCAAAATAGTAAAAATAAAGATGTATCCAATGGTGAAAACCTCTCTGAGGCGCCGAAGGATGGAAGGCTTGACCCTCTCCCCAATCTTACACATCAGGAGAGATCGTCGATCTTGATAGAACCGACAGAAGCAATCAATGTCAACACAGGTGATAATCCCAGAATGGTCCAGATGGAAAAGGCTCTAACAGAACATGAAAAACTAGCATTTACAGATTTCTTCAAAAGAAAACAGATCAACTTTGCATGGACATACGTTGACATGCCAGGGCTAGATCCAAATCTTATCATGCATCATTTATCTCTAGCTCCGGGAGCTAAACCAGTCAAACAAAAACTCAGAAAGATGCATCCACATGTGGCCCTCATGGTAAAGGAAGAGCTAAAGAATCTACTAGACGTCAGATTTATCAGGCCTATAGACTATCCTGAATGGGTCTCAAACATAGTACCAGTGGCTAAACCAGATGGCAAGGTCAGAATTTGCAATGATTTCAGAGACTTGAACAAAGCTTGTCCCAAAGATGACTTCCCCCTACCCAACATAGACATGATTGTCGATCTTATGGCAGGACACACTATGCTGTCACTCATGGACGGTTTCTCGGGATATAACTAGATAAAGATTGCACCCGATGACCAACACAAAATTTCCTTCACATGTCCTTGGGGCACTTACTGCTGGTGTGTTATGTCGTTTGGTCTAAAAAATGTTGGGGCAACATATCAGAGAGCCATGACAATGATATTCCATGATATGATGCATACTATAATGGAAGACTACATCGATGACATTCTGGCAAAATCACTTACAAGAGAAGGCCATCTAGTAGTACTAGACAAAATATTCAATAGACTGGAAAAATTTAATGTGCGTCTCAACCCAAAGAAGTGTGTATTCGGGGTTACATGAGGCAAACTACTAGGATACATTGTGTCTGCAAATGGCATCGAAGTCGACCCAGCTAAGGTGAAAGCCATCATGGAGATGCCACCTCCTAAGAATCTGACTCAACTCAGATCCTTACAAGGAAAATTGCAATCTATCAGAAGGTTCATCTCCCAATTGGCAGACAAGTGCCACCCATTTTCTCACCTACTACACAAAAATTTCCCCTTCAAATGGAACGAGTCATGTGAATAGGCATTCCAGCAACTAAAGGAATATCTCATGAAACCACCAGTATTGATGCCACCAATTCAAGGCAAGCCTCTAATACTGTATATCTCAGCTACACCCATAGCTCTGGGAGCTCTCCTTGCGCAACAAAACTATGATGGGAAAGAACAGGCTATCTACTACATTAGTCGAACACTCGTCGGATACGAATTGCAATACACACCAATAGAAAGAGCATGTCTAGCTATTGTATTTGCCTCACAAAAATGGAGACATTACATGCTGTCACACTCTGTTAAACTGGTGGCAAAGATTGATCCACTGAAATACTTAATCAACAAGGCTTCTTTAACAGGTAGATTATCAAAATGGGTCATGCTTCTCAGCGAGTTTGAGATTGAATATGTGGATAGAAAAGTGATAAAAATACAAGTGCTTGTAGATCAACTAGCAGACGCACCTCTAATAGACGACAGCTCTCTGAGCTTTGAGTTTCCAGATGAATCTATCTTCCACATAAATACAGCAACCTGGAAAATGTACTTCGATGGCTCATACACCCAACATGCATCGGGGACAGGTATCTTATTGATCACACCTAACGACGATACAATTCCTAAATCATACAGATTAATGTTTCCCTGCACTAACAACGTGGCAGAGTATGAAGCCCTAGTCATTGGTATCAAGCTAGCAGTTGAATGGAACATCAAAGAGCTTCAAGTATATGGCGATTCACAGCTAGTCATAAATCAAGTGAATGATGACTACCAAACAAAAGATGAGAAACTAATTCCTTACAAATGAATGGTAGATGAATTCAAGGAATATTTCGTCAAGATATCATTCGAACAAATACCAAGGATCAAGAATAAAGCTGTAGACACAATGGCTACAATAGCATCTCTCCTCGACATTCCAGGTCATCAAACATGATATGAGTTCTTAGTAGAGCCAGTGTCCTATCTTGCATACGATACCCCAGAATCCCATATCATATGCCACATCGTAGGAGCTAATTCCCCTCTCTATGGTAAAATATTTGCCTATCTAAAAGAGAATACCCTCCCACCCGACCTCTCCAGTAACCAAAAAAGAACCTTCATCTGGCAGGCATCCTGGTATGCCCTTGTCGCCAATACCCTATATCGCAGAGGTCTCGATGGTACTCTCCTTAGATGTCTCAATAGTGAGGAATATCAAACTACCCTGAGCGAAATACATGATGGTATATGTGGGACTCACTCTAGTGGCCCTACCCTAGCCAAAAAACTCATACGCATGGAGTACTACTGGCCAACTATGGAACAAGATTCCTATCATTTTGTAAAGAAGTGCAAGAAGTGCCCAATCCATGGGAACCTGATACATGCACCAGCACAGGAGCTACGACCATTAATGACTCCTTGGCCTTTCTATCGGTGGGGACTCGACTTAGTGGGCAAGATTCACCCTCCTTCCTCAAGCGGTCATAAATTCATAATCACTGCCACAGAGTACTTCACAAAGTGGATTGAAGCTGTGCCCTTAGCCAACATCATAGGCAAGCAGATTGCCTCTTTTATCCTGAACTATATCATTTGTTGTTATGGTGTCCCTTCATCCATTATCACGGATAACGGACGACCCTTCAAAAACCAAAATGTCAGGGAACTATGCGACAAATTCCATATCCAGCACTGCTTTTCAACCCCCTATTACCCACAAGGCAATGGCCAGGTTGAGGCATCAAATAAAACCATTCAAAAAATACTAAAGAAGACTGTTAATGATGCCGGCCGTGATTGGCATGTTCAATTGAACCCTGCACTGTGGACCTACCGCACAAGTATCCGCACACCCACAGCTGCAACACCATACTCCCTAGTCTATGGATCTGAAGCTATCTTGCCCATTGATGTCGAGATCCCATCCTTGTGAGTTTCACTAAAAGGCCTCATATCAGACGAAGAGTACAGAGTATCCAGACTTCAAGAATTAGAGCTGCTCGAAGAGAGAAGGCAATAGGCCTTTAACCACCTAAAAGCATATTAGCAACGCATGTCCAGAAGCTACAATCAAGACGTAAAGCCCCGAATCTTCCAAGTCGGTGACCTAGTCCTAAGAGAAAATCCCAGAAATCAGCAAGATAGAGAAAAGAAAGGAAAGTTTGAACCTAACTGGCTAGGTCCCTATGTCGTCATCACAGCTTATGGATCGGGGGCATATCAATTGGCTACATCTGAAGGTGAACTGTCCGATGATCCTATCAACAGCATGCACCTTCGGAAGTTCTATACCTGAAAACCCCAATGTAAGGGAGTCTTGAAAAAATCCAAAAAGATTGAAAAATTGATCAAAAATAGAACAAAAAAAATTAAAAAAAAATGAGAAAATAACAAAAAAATTGTCCTACGGTTAAAACCCGGCAAACAGGTGCCTAGGATAGGTACCATGGTGAAAACCTGGCAAACAGGTGTCATGTGTACTTTTGGCTTCTCGTGCAAATAAAAGCAAGTGGTGAAAACTTGGTAAACAGGTGCTATCTACAACAAACCACTTCCTCCATCTGTTTTGACTTCATATCTCTTGTGTCCTTCATATCATCCATCTTGACCCAGTCCTTTGCACCATTGTCGAATTACGTTGCCTCTGCGTTATCACGTAGGCAAGGCCATTCTCAATGAGCCCCCGAGGCTCCTCTTCACTCCACTCTGTGGTCTCGTCGGTCCCATATCTAGTCCTTCTGTCAATCTGAGTCCATGCTAGTTCTGCACCACCTTGCCATCACCTAGGTCTTAGGTCCGCTAGGGTTTACCCCAAACTACGTTACCTCTCTTCTGTCACGTAGGCAAGGCCATTTAGCAATGAGCCCCCGAGGCACTAGGTCAGTCCCTTAGGGTCCGTCTCTCCATGTCTGTCTATCATCTCACTCAAAATAAGTCGATCCTTGTCTAAACTAGGGGCAACTCCTCAACCTAGTTGCGGATTTGGATTCTTGAATGCCACTGTTCTAAGAGGATACCAATAAGGATTGCAGTACCTTTCACTAGACAAGCAAGAGAAGCAAAGCAAGCTACCCAAAAACAAAAGTCCTTGGCTCAAAACATCAGCCTGTCCTAAACAAAGTGCTGCACCATATCAAAACACTCAAAATGATTCTGTATCAATTATGGCAAAAGACACATCTAATGCAACAATGTTTTGTCCACAGGTTAATTTACAAGGTCTTGAATTTTTGTCGTTATGTCTTCCTATGCTACTCAAGGATACCACAAGCTAGAGATGCTATGATGGAGGCATAATTTTTCTTTGTCTGCTTCTTGTGGATTAAACTTTAGTAATGTGACGACTTTCGTCTAACGATATGATCAACAAAAGATCATCAAGGACTCTGAGGTCTAAACATGAAAAGGGGCAATCTTTGCCTATTAAAACACAAGAAGTACTCAGGTCATCTAGATTCAAGTTTGACTAGATGCTTGTATCAACTTGCTATATCAAAATCCATGTAAGACATACTCAGGTCATCTCGGTCTAATTATACCTAGATGCTTGTATTTTCTTACAACATTTCAAAAAGCGAAAAATACCAAAAAGTGCCCAATGATGAAAGTAAAAAGCCTTGCAAAGATGACAAATCCACATCTATATCTGTCTCATATCCAGCAAATCCATATCATCCATTCCATAAATCAATCCTGAAGTATATCAAATGAAAGTCAGTATTTCTTCATCTCTTCTTCCTTCTATGTCATCGCCTGTGTCGATTGAGTACATTTGGACATCTCAAAAACATAGCATAGATTGCATATCACATCCAATGAGGTAGTCATTTACATGATTAAATCATCTGCATACATAAGTGCATTAGATCAATTTCCATACATTTTTTTAGGTCATCCACATACATGTGCATGCATATATCATATCCAAAGAAAATAAAAAACATAGGTCACATACATATAGAGCTGCATAAATCATATCCATCCACATTAGCATTTGCATAAATCAAAATCATTCATTTAGTACGCATCACATATAACACATCACAAGATAAGCTGCATCCATAGCATATAAACATCAAAGCATCACATATATAGCCCATGTATATAGATCAGGAAAGAACATCATCACATAAACATCAAACACATGTCCAAATGTACAATATATCACAATCTCTGTCTCAGAGTCATGTCATAAATGTATATAACAAATGGTGATACATGTCTCAGAATAAAAGTACATATATCGGTTATCTTAGCCCTCTATCGCAAATGTGCTCTGATACAATCAAAATAGGTACAAGTATCTGGGTGTGCCTAACCCTGCCACTGGGGAACACTGCTCCCTGCACTGGCCTCTCCTCTGTCTCCCCCTGTTTGCTGTGGGCCCTTGACCGAGCCTATAGACCTAGACCCACCTGCCCTCTGTAATGCCTTTGACTGGCTCCTGAAGCTAGGGGCACGATGCTCTACTGACACAGCTCCATGATATAACCCGCTGTAATACTGAGCCTGTGCCTAGGCTCTAGTAAGCTCACCCTGCACCTGGACCACCTGTGCCTGTGCCTGCTGCACCTGTGAAACCAAAAAATTAGATGTCCCATCTGTGCCCATAGCCATCACGGCTGCATCTCTCTCTGCCCTCATAGCCCGCATGCTAGCTAAGGCTGCATCTCTCTCCCTAGTCAACTTGGATATCCGAGTCGCATCTAACTCTCTCCATGACTCTACTACTCTCAGATGAGCCCTCAGCTGCCTAATCTAGCTTTGTAGTGAGACCATAACTTGCTGATGCACATCAGGCTGTGGAACCTACTCTGCCTGTGCCACCTACTGCGGCGACAACATCTGTCTCTGTGCTACCTCTGGCTGAACTGGCCCCTGGACCTATGCCTGTCCAACTGCTTGCTGGCCCACAAGCCCCTCTCTGACCCTCTGCCTCTGTCTCAGTCTCCCATCATCTCCCTGCTCTCTCCTCCTCCTCCTGCCAGCTGCTCCCTCACCATCTGAATTGCCCTCCTCTATACGAGGAGCTAACTCTCCTGGCCCTGAATACCTTAGGAATGGGTGCGCCATGAACCACTCCTCATAGTCTGGCATCATGCCAGCATCTACTATGTCTCTCCTCATCGGCCAGGCTGCATAGGGAATCTACTGAAGATCAGCCAATGCCTCCTCGTAAGATGCCACAGGACCCCACCTATACCTCTCTGCGTGAGTCCTGGCAAAGCATGCCTCACCCTACGGTCTACCCTGTACACGGCCAAATTGTTTCTGAACTTGGTTGACAATCTGTCACTCCAAAATATACCGAGTCCTGCCAATAAACCATCTCGTCTGGAAGCAATAAGGCAGCTCATCTACCTCGTCGTCCCATACCTCGCAATCAATGTATGGCTACCAGACAACTGCATCTACGCCATCAAAAGCATACCTCCAGTACTCCAACTTCCCTAGCCTGTGTTGGGAAATCACACCTACATAGCCGTAACTATAGGGCTCACCCCTCTGCCTGTGAAAAATGCATATCAGCCGTGTGATAGCAATGTGCTCCCACAACCAAAACTGCAACAGCGACGTGCCCACTGATAAACTGGCTCCTCTGTGATAAACCACCTGGTGCATGTCTCTGTATAAGTGTGCAAGCACGCACACCCCCCAAGCATACCGAGTCCCATCTGTGATCATACTATCCAGCACCCTCCACCAGCCAATTGGGAAGCCGTGCGCTCTCCTATCGGGGCATATCATGCCACCGATCAGTCCAGCTACTATGCTTGGGAAGTAGTCATAACAGTCATGCATGTCCTGCCACAAAATCTCCTCCCCCACCAACTCTAGGTCATCAAAAACACGTCTGCACTCCTCTAAGCTATCATCCCGCTGTGACTCGTACTCAACCAGCTCTCCCTGAATCGGGAGGTGCAGAATCTAGTACACATCCCCGAGAGTAACCGCCATCTCCCCCATTGGTAGATGGAAAGTACCATCCTCACTATGGAAACGCTCCACCGCTGCCATCAACATAGCCCGGTTCATGCAAACCTCAGGCATGAAGCAAACATAGTGCAGTCCCATAGCGCCTAATGCCTCGCGATCTATCTCGGTCAACATATACCGCTGCAACAACGGCAACGGGAACAACTCTCGGGACGTCAGGACGGTCCAAATATCCTCCTGCAACCAAGCAAAGCATACCGTCAATCAAATCCAGATCCATATCGAAACCTACTCAAAGCAATCAAGCTATCCTATCATTGGCTTAACATATCAAATTAATCAAAACAGCATATCATCTCTCGACTAGATTCTTGGCAATCTCGGAGATCGCTAAATCAATTGACGCATCGATTAGGATGCCAATTGGGTTAATTTTGTTAAGTCAACTGATTTTCCTAAGTGCAAATGCGCCAATCCAGGTGGCAAATGTGCCGTTTCATACCAAAAGTGCCACTTCACCATGAATGCACCACCTTCTGATGCGTATGCGCCATTTTGGCACATGCGCCATGTCCTCTATCAAATGCGTAATTTCACAATAAATGCACCATTTCAGGAATCACGTGCACAACACTAGCATATGCACCCATTCAAAACACATATGCACAATTTCTGGATGCATGCGCCACTTAATAGCTCAAAAGCGCAAAAGTAATCAAATGCGCACATTCATGGCTCAAATGCGCAAAATGAACAAATGCGCCACTTTGAGGCATGAATGCACCATTCCGCAACACATGCGCCATTTCAGCGCATATATGCGCCAAATGGGAGTTTTTGCGCATCTGTCTCAATTGGGTTCCTTAGCCATTAATGCGCATAAAAATCAACTTTTGTCAAGTTTTGAAGAAACACATACCGGGGGTCCTGCCTCCGCTGGCCGATCAAACTATTGAATCTGCTCAAACTGGTGCTCCTCGCACGGAATATCCAACTGTCTGGCTGCCATACTCTCCTAAGCTCTCTAGAGGACTAATCAACTATGGACAAGTGTACAAATGATTAGAATAGGTGGACCCAGCTCCTATATATAGCAAATGACCCATACCTGACTGCATGACGTCTGTGGCTACTTCCCATGTCTTTTTCTGTGAACCATATCCCATTTTTCTCCGCCCTAACCCGTTCTTCACCTTCTTCTTCATGAGATTGTCTGTCTCACGCCCTTCTGTCTTCTTCCCGTCTAATCTCCCGAGGGGGCATCTTGTCATTAAACTTGCACCAGGGGCAAACTGGGGCATGTATCACTGTCAAAAATTCTTATTCTTTGAAACAACGTGATAAAACACATTGCATCAAAGAGGGGCAAAATGTATACACCTAAAATTGACATGACTCTGCTTAAATAAATATTTTAAATATTTATTTCATCCTTCGTATGCTTCTACCAATAAATAAATAAATTTATTTATTTATGTGGTTCACTTCCTCCCATTTAATTAAATAAACACATTTATTTAATTAATTAAAATCACTTACACCAACTTCATTCTTCTAAAATAATTAAATAATTTTTATTATTTAATTAAGATCTCTTATTCTTCCAAATTTAAATAAAATGCAAATTTTATTTAAATAAAATCAAAAATCATCACAAAAATAAAATATATTTTTATATATTTTATTTATTCCTCTCAGTTATCTGTAAAATAATTAAATAAATTCATTTATTTAATTATGCTTTCTATCTCTTCGAAAAATCATTCTTATCTTCCAAAAATAACCTTCCTCTTGTCACACAAAAGCAAAACTCTGAGTTACAAAAGCAAAATTAGTTTTAAAACATCTTTAAAGCAAATCTTCTCTTAAATTAGAAAAATAAATTCTAATTTAAGAAAAATCAAATCTTATCCTCATCAAGAGAGGAGTTAACTCAACTAAGCTGCTTTTGGAATGACATGTGTCCTTCTATTGGATGCACGTTCCTCAACAATCCTCCTCCGTTGATTCCTTCTTTTCTTCTCAACTATTGATCTTCCCTCACTCTCTTCTATAAATACAACCTTCTTCTCTTCATTTCATATCTAGATTTTGTGTAAACTTATGCTGCAGAGATATCGGCGCGCCTTTGGTACCCCTACTCCCATTTAAGCATTCTCATTCACACTCCATTTTTGTATTTGAAGCTCATCTTCAAATACATAAGTATCACAACCATTCTTCTTTTGTCATCTTCAACAAGCAAGCAAGCAACCAGCTTTTGAAGGCTTCACAATCAAGATCAAAGAAAGATAGGCAAACTACAGAAGACGCAAGGTAAAGGTGAAGGTATTATTGTTTTATTTGTTTTAATCTCCTTTTATCTTCAGATTCTGTAGATGTTTGGGTTTTTATAATCTTTTTGATTAACCTGTTTTCCCCCTCACAATTAGTAACTATACATTTTAGTACTATTTGTTTCTTGATTTTCTATTTTTAATTAACTAATTTTTGTTTCTTTTAGACAAAATATTACAATCCTCATGAAGATCTTTTCTTGTATAATTTTCTCCTTTTATCTTTGGCCTGTCTTTTCCCTCCTAGAAGTTCTTTCAGAAGGATCCTTATTTTATCTTTCGATCTATATGAACTCTAAACATAAATCTATGTTTCTTTTTGTCCACCTGCTCAAAGATGCAAACGTCTCCTTCCTTGATATTATTATGACGTACAAAATATGTCCACCCCGCACTTAGGGCAGGGATATTGTTATGAAATAGGCAAATAATCTCCCATTGTTTAGAGGTTCTATCCACAAGAACTACTAAAATTTTTTCTCTTGGTAATTGTAGAGGACATTCACCTATTTTTGGCAACTCCTACATTCCCAAACCATTACAAAAACTAAGTTATTGGGTTACCATTACAAAAACTAAGTTATTTTAACCCAATAAATAGCTGATTCCAATGATTTAATACTCTACTATTAAAGCTTAGCATTCACACAAATGCAGATGTTCATATTATAGAAGACTGCATTATATAGACTATTCTAGAGATCCCTTAGAAAAATGTAATAACAAAACTGCTTTACCTTACGTTAGCTTACAATTAAACCCATTCTTTTTGACACTCTTCTTGTAGGAGTCCAAGACAACAGTGAGAGGGGGGTGAATCAATGTTGTATAAATTTTAGCCTTTTGCAAATTTAACTTTCAAGACATGAAGAAAGAAAGATATCATTGATTTGCTACATACATGTGCTCATAACTGAGAATGAACAAAGAGAATAAAACCTCATGAGTAAATCATACACACACATAGAGAAGATCAATATGAATCATGACACAAGATTTGCACGAGTGGAAACCCTCCAGCCGTAGAAAAACCACTCCAAAACTGCCTCACTGGCTTTATCAAAAATCACACTGATTACAATGTTTAGAAGCACCAACTTCAAGGAGCACCAACCCCTAATTCATTTAGAAGCACCAACTTCAAGGAGCACCAACCCCTAATTCATTTAGAAGCACCAATTTCAAGGAGCACCAACCCCTAATACAAAACAAACTGCAAAGTGTGTAAGAAGTGATTGCCACTCAATCTGATTTGTACCATTACTCAACATGTCTTCTCTGATTTTGCAATCATACTTAATCCAATCTGCTTATCAATTTCATGATCTCTGCATAATCAAATTACCTAATACAATCTCAATGTCTTCCTCTGCATTTCATCTTCAATAAAAACCTGATTTAGTTTATCTTTGCATATAGTCTTCAAACTTCATAAGAATCAATATGTATCACAAGTTGTATTCAATTTGCATATTGATTCTCATCCATTACAATATATATATTCAACCTCTCATCATCTGTATGTTTCATCTTTGTCTTCAAAAAGACCTCACATCAATGCACCTGAAAAACCATTGTATACAAATTGAATGTCCTTCTACCTGCAAAGAAAAAATCTTTTCATATTCCTCTGTGCCTATTCAATTCTTCAATAACCTCTTCAAATTCTTCTCCTTCTATCTACAAGAAAAACATCTCCAAACAAAATCATATAATATCAAACCCCCAAAAAAATCTCTTCATGTTCTCTGAGCATAAATAAAAAACTATTCAATTTCCCCTTGCAAATATCTTCACAAGATTAAAAAATCTTCAATGAAATATCAATCTTTAAAAAATTCTTCCAATCTACCTTTTTAACCTTCATCTTCCTCTGCATCTTCTTTTAAAAAAATTGATCTTCTTTGTCCATTTGCATGAAGAAATAAAGTCTCCACAAAAAAATTTCATAATATATCTTCACAAAAATATAATCTCCAATTTTCCATAAATATTTGCCTTACAAAAATCTCCTCAAAAATTCTAATGTCATCTCTTGAAGTTGTTAAATTAAAAAAAAACAATTTCTAATTTAAAAAACTTATCACCACAAAAAACACTTGATAGCTTTTAAAATAAAACTCACCATTTAAAAATCATAAACATGGGTATGGGCCGACCACTTAGTGGTTTAAGTAAAGTTTCTAAAAATAACTAAAGCCATAAAAGGCTTAGTGATCAGTATCCTCAATAGAAACTTTAATAAATATATTCTATGCTTCCCTAAAAAGGCAATTCGATGCCTTTCATAAATAAAATAAAAATATTCATTTTTGTCGGGCTTTAAAAAAAACTTTATTTGATTTCCTTTAAGGCATGAAACGTGCCCATATAAACCGTGCTCCACATAGTTTAAAAAGAAACATTTGACTTGTTTCTTTCCACTCGAGCTCCATGGAGAATATGCAATGTTCTTTTGAAAACAATTACCCTCACCACCGGTATTGCTAGGAGAAAGGGGCCGATCCCCTAATGTATTTAATGGCATAAATTGTCACTTAAGTGACATGCTTACCTACTCAGCCGGTCAACAACAAATTACCACATAAAGTAAATGATGGGTAGACAAGGGTATGAAGGGATGACTTAGGATTATGTTTAGGATCTTTGACATAGATTTAGATATTTAGGTATATGATACTTCATAGCATGAGATCTAAAAAAAATAGATGAGACACCATTTTTAATTGCAGTATGTCACTAAATATTGTGTGACCAAGTCACTGCCACTACATATAATGTCACTGCATAAAATCATGTCAACCATGTCAAAACCAAGATCATCAACCTTTTGTCACCAATGTAAAGACAACAACAACACCATAAGCATGTGTATACAGAGACCATGATGTGTCTGTCATTGGCATTGACATACTCTGTATCAACCTGAATTTTCAACCTTATCATTATATTCATAATTCCAACTGATATCTGCATCTGTAAAGATCATGACAAATTGTGAACAGAGATTTCATCATACTGACCAAGCATACTAAAATTGTGAACAGAGATTTCATCATACTGACCAAGCATACTAAACAAGTTGTGATATGACAACTCCTGTCAACAACTTCACACAACTCTTGATGAAGCAAGAACACACATATGAAGCAAGTCCTTATCTTTTGAAGTATAACCTCAACTTGCATCAACCTCTTGCACTTACCTCCTGATTAGTGACCTTCAGATGTTTACTAATATCAACCCAAGATCCTGCAAGACCTTTTTGACATCAATGACAATCTGACACCATCAATCTCCCCCTTTGTCATTGATGGCAAAACTTCATGAAACATTTTCTCTTTCTCCCCCTTTTTGACATCTGATGACAAAGGCTCAATTAACTCCCCTTGAGAACAACTCCAACTCCATAGAAAAATGTTATAGCATGATCATAACAATTAGAATCACGTTGAATTGTGAACACTTTGAAGGCATAAACTCATGTTAACCTTTGAACAAGTAATGATTTATGATGATAACAATCCTGAAGCCAACATATGAACAACCTTGTTGAACATTATCATCTGCTAATGCTGATTCAAGACATACCTTTAACTTCCTCTGAAGAAATACAAATATCACCATCAATGACATAGCTTGAAGAACTCTGTCTGAAACATATTAGTGAGGAAGATCATCAATGAACCATGTGAAATTATCACACCAGAAACTTCTTAATATCTCTAGTTTATCATCTTCTTTTGACACTATCTTCAAACCACTTGAAAGCTCCAAGATACATGTCATAAAACATAACTCAACAAAGTAATAGATATGATCATCAAACAGACTCCTTGATATGAATTATATGAACTTGAATTTCATGCAAAGACTACACTTTTCACAAAAAAAATCAGCATGAAGAATATATATCACAAAGAGATGTCCTTGCCATAGGCATCCAACATGAGTTATCATCCTGCAACCACTCTATTCTTGCACACCCTTTTTGACATGAAAAAGAATGAAGACCATCTGAAAAAATGAAGATTATCCTGTTGTTCCTGCACATTTTTTTACAACACACTATCAAATCTGATATATACATAACCACATGGGTAAGTACAAAAAGATGGGGGGGCAAAAAGTGGCCAAATGGTTTTTTTATAAAAATTATACATAACGCGAGCGCATTATAACACGGTTTGGTAATGACAAGACTAAGGCTCGTCAAAACCAAACCATAATGCGCTCACATTATAATGCAAGTGCGTTATGAACTACTATAAATAATTAAAAAAAAGGTTGTCATCTCATTTTATTTATTTTTTCTCCATAATTCCCGCAGTTTACAAACCCTAAAAAGCACGCTCACATTTTGGATTCCTCAATTCAACACAAAAATCTTATCGATTCGTCACCAAAATGCCGCCACGACGTCGAGCACGCCAAAGGAGTGAGTTTATTTATCTTTTTGTTTGAATTTGCTTCTAAATAGGTAGGTTTGAGTTGTTTTTTGATGTATATTTTGTTAATTGTCAGGAGATGTTAATGCACCTCCTCCTCCTCCTCAAAATCCACAAAATCCTGCAGAACAACAACCTCCTCCATCCATTCCTCAACATGCCCCTGGAACACAAGAAAATATAATGGGGCAAATTGAAAACAACAAAAAAGAAATTGAAGATATAATTGCAAGGTTGAAAGATCCTTCCACTTCAACCTTGCATAGGTCCACCCTTGCAGAATCTCTTGAATCTATGTTATCAAATGTAGATTCAATTAGCAAGCAAATAACTAATTAGATGGATAAGAGGAGAGAGTGTAGAGATTATTATGCAGACAAGCTGTCATACCAAGATGTGAAAAAATTACAAATTACAAAATTAGACTTGTGTTCGATTGTCACAAACCCACAAACAAATCAACCTCCACCCATTACATGCAAGAGGTTCCCTATCCATTGGTGCAACAACCAAGCGATAAGGGACAATTTTGGGCAGAGGTGGTGGATGGTTTTTGACCATCCTCCATGCAATAATAATGAGGTCCTGCAATACTTTTTGAGGAAACTCTACTGCGAGTTTGTCCTCAATAAAGTGCCAAACTATTTTGATATGTGGGACTCCTAGGGTAGAGGTGGGGGGTTAGCACAAGATAGACCAGGGGCAGGTGTTGACCCACAGCGGGTAGTGAGACAAGTAATCAACAGACCAGCCCATGAGCATGTTTCTATCCCTTCCATTGTGAAGGAGAGTGTTGAGGTCGATACACTTCAGTCCATTAGTACCTTGACCCGGAGCATCATAGAGCATGCCAGTCTTGCAGCACAGAGTGGGTTGGGAGATAGTGCGAGGAGTAGGGTCCCACCCCATGTTTGTCAGGCTTGCGGCTCAGCCTGTGGTTATAAACCCATGGATAGTCAGGATGCAGGTGCACAGGCTACATCTGCAGCTGAGCAGATGGTGATGACAGATACCCTCCTGAGTGAGACTTTTGGCCTTGATACTCAGGTAAATATTAGCAAGTTTATTGAATTTAATTTATTAAATTTTATTTTTGAAATGCAAGATTAACTAATTTAGTTTGATGATTTTAATGACATTTCAGGGTCATAGCGTTGATGCAGTTTTCAGTGGTTCTCCACCTACATATTACACTAGATCATCTACTGTTGGGGTATGTAACTAGTAAACAATTATAAATATTACATGTGAATAGCATCGTTATATGAATGGTATTCTAATATCTAATTTTGGATGTTGAATAGGTTAATATTGGAGATTTCACGGCAACACCTGCCAGTGGTGGTGGACTTCAAAGCTTCAAGGAGGTAATAAAATAAATAGTTTAATGAATGCATTGTACTTACTATATTTTTGTATGTGACTTGTGTGCTTTTTTGTGTGTACTTCCATGTTTAGATGAACTTGTGTGTATGTTAGGAGCCATGATTTGCATCACTATTATAGTTTTCGTAATTGAATAATGTTGTTTTATTTCCAGATGATGCAGGCTGCAGAGACACCTCCTGATGTTTAGAGGGTAATGGAGCATGGTGTGACCTCTGCGATTCATATCTCCATGGCATTGATAGGGGTACGAGGCAAATTAGTAAATTTCAATTTACATTCATTGTTATAGTTGTCTATTTTTGAAAAATCAAAAGATTATTGATTTGAAGTTTAATTTCTATCTGGATGGTTTCTATAGGACATGACATCACCACGGTCTATTCTTGCTACTGAGGCAAGTGAGGAGACAGATTATATGGTAGTGGTAAGTGATTATTTTGTTAAATGTTTCATTTTTAATAACATGTAATTTCTATATATTAATGTCTATACTTTTTATTGTAATAGCTAAAGATGCAAGAAGAACTAAATAGGAGGAGCAACCCTCGGGTTTGTAGTAGACCACCCACATGCGTGTCTCCATCCCCTAGAAGATCAAAGGCTACCCGTGATCTATTCTCTTCACCAGCCAGAGGGGAATGACTTTTTATTGTGTTGCTTTGTTGTATGCCTATATGGCATTTGTGGACATATATTTTGTATTATATATAGTTGACATTGTATGCCTATATGGCATTCTTGTAAGCCTATATGGCTATTTTGTATATATGTTATACTTATATCGACAGATATTGATGTATGCCTATATGGATATTTGGTTAGTACAAATCTTTTTTATTGATGGCGTTCATACTTGCATTATAAATCCACATTTGAATGGATATTTGTAGATGGCTACTTCAAATATTTAAAATCCAATTGTATTACATAGGATGTTTGTTGATCCAATAAGCTAGCTATTGTTATTCAAGTATCACCTAAACCTCATTTTGGAACTAAAAGATAAAAGTTGTATTTAAAAAAGAATGAATCATCATGTTGAACAGAAAATATTAATATTCTTTATGAGCAGCATATAATGTCAACTATAT
This sequence comes from Cunninghamia lanceolata, assembly GCA_027924645.1. NCBI lineage: Eukaryota > Viridiplantae > Streptophyta > Pinopsida > Cupressales > Cupressaceae > Cunninghamia > Cunninghamia lanceolata. Next base: position 3,911,945 of record BSBN01000026.1, on the reverse strand, counting down.
GCAATACAAAAAAATGAATCATCATGTTATTCTTTTTGTTTGAGATCCTAAAAATGACTGAGTCTGCTAGCTTGATATCCTAAAACACTAGGATGAATATCCAAGTCATTGAGCGCCTAAAGGAAACTTTCTTAAACATTCAAACATTGAGCAACAAGCATGAAGGGTTAAGGCGCAATTTGCAACTCATAAGCCTCAAAAGGGTGCCCAACTTGGAGAGAGCATTCATTTAAGATAAGGCGCCCATTGACACCTGTTCCACCATAAAAGTGCACCTAAGGTGGAAGGAGAACAAGCCTCTAGTAAGTGAAGTGCACCTATTGTCTAAACCACTTCATTATGGCGCCCTAGCATGAGGAGGAGTATATAATTCAATAGGAAATGGCGCCTAGAATGCAAATGAAGGACTAAGTGGCATTTTCAATAATCATCAATTCACCTTGAGCTTTCAATAAATACATCAAATTGAGCCCCATAAGCCTAGGCGCCCTTTGCCTTCAAAAGAACCTTGTATTGGTGCCTTGGAGGAAATCAACTTACAATGACAAGTCTTGGAGGTTTCTCATTTTGGATGATGTCTTTTGAGATTAACTACAATGATTAAAATTTAAGATGAGTGGAAAGAACCTATCTTGAACCTTAGGCGCCCTTCATGTAATTTCCCACCATTATGACCACCTAGATCTAAGAAGAAGGAGTGAATGAAGGATCTTAACATCAATAAGCATGTTATCAATCAACTTGGAGAAGTCTTTGACAATAATTATGATGAATTAAGTACATGGAAGTAAAGGAAGTACATATCAACTCCAAAGTGTGCCTAATGATCAATAAGAAATTCTTCCAAAGCAAAGGTGCTCATTGTGAATTTTCCTACTAGTTTTGGTGCCTTGAAGTCTAAGTGCATGAAAATCATGAGGATGAGCGCTTAGGGATGAGATAGTCTTCATAAGAGTTTAAATAAGAACATCATCAAAATGCGCCTTGGTAGAGAGACTTGAGACCATCATCAAATAAGCCAAAATATCTATCTCCAATCTAGGCACAAATTCTAGCTCCTCCCAACTCAAATGAGTGCCCAAGTTGAAGTCAACTTTCATCTATACAATCCTCAGATTGTGCCTTGATTGAGGAAGGGATTTGAAGCTCAAATTTTAATTATCTCAAGAAAAAAGCTTCCTTAGACACTTGGCATTTGATTGAAATAATTGAGAATTAGAAAGAACCACCTAAGGATGTAAGGCGCACTTTTCACCCATACAAGCCTAAAATTACGCCTAAGGGAAATAACTTGATTTCATATCAATAGGTGAGTGCCTTGAGAGAAAGGATCACTCTAGGTCATTTTCAATTGTTGAAAGCACAAAAATGATAAAGATAAAGGCAATTGAGTTAGGCGCACTTTAGCCTCTAAGGTCACCTCAATGAGTGCCTTGGGTGAAATTGCGTGAGATGACCTTTTGGAGTGAGCGCTTGAAAGATATAATTCATTCTAAGACATGTCTCATCATTTAGAATTGCAAAATTGCAAGTATAAAGATATTTAAATCTAGGTGCACTCTCCATCAGTACAAACCCATTCTAGCGCCTAAGGGAGAAATTGCATTGAAAGACACCTTTTGAATGAATCTCTTAAGGGAGATTGACCTCTATAAGCCATTACAATTGTTTGAAATCATTTAAAGTGATAAATATGGACCAACTTGTGTTAGGCGCCCTTTGCTCTTCTTTTTACCTATATATGTGCCTAGATTTGTAGTAAGATTATTCCGTGTTTAAAGAGGATTCCTTTGTGTTATAAAATGTTTATCATGAGGATTGATGTGTTTCTTGGTTTGTATTGTAGGAAGATTGAAGGAAAAGGTAGGAGCAAGAGCTTGGAGTCGCCTAGAGTCATCATGTAGCTGCTCCAAAGGAGCCTTTCACATTCATTCATGCTAGAGAGTTAAGATGGAAGTAATCACTGCCAAGGAAACACCACTTCAAGAGGTAGCTGCTCCAAGAGGTCACAACAAGATATATTTCAAGTCTTCTTCATCAATGACATCACCAGTTGCATCATGTTCGAAGACTTCCATCTATCACTTCAAGTTCCATTCATCTTCAAGTATCAACTAGATTCTTCATCAATCATCATTTCAAGATCAACATGTAGCCGCTCCAAAGGAACTTCTCATTATCATCAAGCATTGCAAAGACATCCATTCAATTTCAAGTCCCTCTAATACATTCAAGTCTCCTTGAGAAGTCATCTACTTTACATATAAGGGAAAGTGTTATCATCAATATCTACACTTTAAAGGACCTTTCAAGTTGGAACACTTCTTCATCAAACATTCGAAGACATCCATCCAAGCTTCAAGTCCAAGAGAAATTGCATCTAGTGAACTCATTAATTGGTGCCTAGGAGGAAAAGACCTTAAACTTACATTTTTGAGTCAGCACTTTAGAAATTGAGCCATTGCTAGTCAATTGGAGTCATAAAATATCAAATACAAAGTCAAATTGGACTTAGGCGCCCCTTCATGTAATTTCCCACCATCATGAGCACCTAGATCTAGGAAGATCATCCAATTGTGCCTAGCAATGAGATACAAGCCCAAGACCTCAAATTTGAGCACCTAGAAGTGTGATGGATTGAAGAAGTTACATTGGTGCCTAAGAGTAAGTTGTATCTAATGACATCACCTAATTGAGTGCCTAGGAGGTATAAAGCTTAACATTGACATGAGGACAAGCGCTTAGTAAAGGAGAGTTTCTCAAACATTTAGACATGTGAATGAAGTCATAGAAATGCACTAAGTCATCTAGGCACCATTTTCCCCTTGTGTACCCTTACATTTATGCCTAAGAAGAAGTTGCTTCAATTCATTGGAGTGTTTGAGTATTGAGGATTTCTTAGCAATGCTTTGCAACTTTACACTGCCTCCTTCTGATGATTTTTAGGGCAATAGAGAACCTTTCACCATGGGCAAACACCTTAGAGATATTAAAAACTAAGAAAGGTTATTGTAGAGGCACTCTACGTGATCGCGTTGCCTTAGATGGAATGTTTCTAGGTGACACAGTTTTTGAGTAACATCTCGTCAAAGATTGCTGCCTTTTTGCACTTTGGACTCTTCAGGGATATCGTCGATACAATGTAGCTCAGACTATTTCGACATGTTTGGGTGAAAAACAGGACCATACCTAGCGTAAATGTACCCATCCAGACGCATTGGAACAGTCAATTTGGTCGTATCAGGAGCAGGATGAAAGTTACACCCCTTTGCAACTTTACACTGCCTCCTTCTGACAATTTTTGGGGCAGCAGAAAACCTTTGACCACGGGCAAATGTCTCAGGGATATAAAAAATTGAGAGAGGTTATTGTAGAGGCACTCTATGTGATCGCGTTGCCTTAGACAGAATGTTTCTAAGTGACACAGTTTTTGAGTAACATCTAGTCAAAGATTGCTGCCTTTTTACACTTTGGACTCTTCAGGGATATCGTCAGTACAATGTAGCTTGGACTGTTTCGACATGTTTGGGTGAAAAATAGGACTATACCTAGCGTAAATGTACCCATCCGGATGCATTGGAATAGTCAGTTTGGTCGCATCAAGAGCAGGACGAAAGTTACACCCCTTTGCAACTTTACACTGCCTCCTTATGATGATTTTTGAGGTAGCAGAAAACCTTTGACCACGGGCAAATGTCTTAGAGATATAAAAAACTGACAGAGCTTATTGTAGAGGCACTCTACATGATCACATTGTCTTAGACAGAATGTTTCTAAGTGACACAATTTTTGAGTAACATCTTGTCAAAGATTGCTACCTTTTTGCACTTTGGATTCTTCAGGGATATCGTCGGTACAATGTAGCTCGGACTGTTTTGACATGTTTGGGTGAAAAATAGGACCATGCATAGCGTAAATGTACCCATCCAGATGCATTGGAAGAGTCAGTTTGGTCGCATCAAGAGCAGGATGAAAGTTACACCCCTTTGCAACTTTACACTGCCTCCTAACAATTTTTGGGGCAGAAGAAAACCTTTGACCACGGGCAAATGCCTCAGAGATATAAAAAACTGAGAGAGGTTATTGTAGAGGCACTCTATGTGATCACATTTCCTTAGATACAATGTTTCTAAGTGACATGATTTTCAAGTGACATCTCGTCAAAGATTGCTGCCTTTTTGCACTTTGGACTCTTTAGGGATATTGTCGGCACAATGTAGCTCAGACTGTTTCGACATGTTTGGGTGAAAAACAGAACCATGCCTAGCCTAAACATACCCATTTGGATGCATTGGAACTGTTAGTTTGGTCGCATCAAGGGTAGGACACCAAAAATGCAAAAGTTGCTTTGTGCAACTTGACAACATTGACACTTTTTTGCAACATGACTCAAAGACTCAAACTGACCCCAAATGACTCAAAGTGACTTAAAATCACCTTGATTTTGGTGCCCAATGTACATTATAGAGGTCTAGGAGCTCCTTATCATTCAAACATCTTAGATGAGCGCCTAGGAAAGGAAAAACTCTAAGTTTCATCATCATGAGCGCCTAATATCAAGAGACTTTAATGGCTCAAACCTTAGCATGGAGTCCTAAGGCACATTTCATGTCTCCTTTCATCCATTTTGGCACCCTTATGTAGATTTTTCAACTTGATTTGGCACCCTGTATGTGAAGGAAGATCTAAAGGCATGAAAGTGGATGTCATTTTGCAAGAGTTTGGATCATCAAAATTGAAAGAAATAAGTCTATTAAGCTTGGGCACCCTTGGTCTTCTTTTCATTCATTATGAGTGCCTTGGGAGAATGGTATATAGGTCATCATCATGATTGGGTGCCCTGGATCTAGAGTGTTGGAGAGATCATCAAATGGTGTCTAGAGGAAGTAGGGTGAGTTATGAGTTTGGTTGCATCAGGAGCAGGACACCAAAAATGCATAACATGATGATGTAAAAATGTGTATATGTGTAAAAATGCAAGAGGAAATAAAAAAATGACAAACCTTACAAATTAATGTGCATACTTACAGCTCAATGTAACATGACTTTACAAAATCAATGTGAATACTTACAAATTAATCCAATGAACCATCTGAGTCTACTCTACTCTTTATCATGTCAAGTATTGCTTCATGGTCAGACTCACGCACCTTCCACAAGATTTTGTTCAAAGGTCTACCCTGATACTTTATCAAATGAACATTGGATGCCACAACAAGGTTCGAGTAATGAAGAATCTTTTGATGTGTGTCAAAGTTCTGAAACAACCAAATATTAACCCTCTTATGTGGGTACCTTCTAAGCCATGTTCCAGTAATAACCACTGAGCCTGTAGGGTATTCGATGTTTTCTCCATCTGTAACAGGGGCCTCCAATTTCTTTTTGGCCTCAACACAATGACATAAGTAATAATTTGTTCTCTCTTCATTATCTTCATCTGTAATAACTGCATATACGTGCCCTACATTGATATGTGTAGCAAATTAGATGAAATTAGTCAACATTACAAAAACACTACAAAGTAAGATGACATTACCTAGTTGAACTAGATGAAATTAGATGCATATGTGTGCCCCATATAGATGCATATACACGCCCTCGACCCTCAACCCTATCCATTAACCCTTGACCCTCGAAACCTCAACCCTCAACCCTCAATGTCAAACCCTAATCCCTCAACCCTATCCCTAAACCCTAAACCCTAAAGCCTCAACCCTCAATGTCAAATCCTAATTCCTCAACCCTTCACTCTAATCCCTCAACCCTAAACCCTATCCCTAAACCCTCAACACTATACCTTAAACCCTAATCCCTCAACCCTTAACCATAAACATTATCCCTAAACCCTAATTCCTCAACCCTCAACCCTAATCCGTCATCCCTCAACTCTAATCCCTCATCCCTAAACCCTCAACGGACTCGATACTATACCTTAAACCCTAATCCCTTATCCCTAAACCCTCCAACCCTATCCCTAATCCTTATACCCTCCACACTCTACTTTAACCCTAATCCCTTGACCCTCAACCCTATCCCTAAACCCTTGACCCTCGAACCTCAACCCTCAACCCTCAACGTCAAACCCTAATCCCTCAACCCTTAACTCTGATCCCTCGACCCTCAACCCTATCCCTAAACCCTAAACCCTAAAGCCTCAACCCTTGACATCAAATCCTAATCCAGGCTCAACCCTTCACTCTAATCCCTCAACCCTAAACCCTATCCCTAAACCCTCAACACTATACCTTAAACCCTAATCCCTCAACCCTCAACCCTAAACCTTATCCCTAAACCCTAATTCCTCAACCCTCAACCCTAATGCGTCATCCCTCAACTCTAATCCCTCATCCCTAAACCCTAAATGCTATCCCTATTCCTAAACCCTCAACAGACTTGATACTATACCTTAAACCTTAATCCCTTATCCCTAAACCCTCCAACCCTATCCCTAATCCTTATACCCTCCACACTCTACTTTAACCCTAATCCCTCGACTCTCAACCCTATCCCTAAACCCTTGACCTCAAACCTCAACCCTCAACCCTCAATGTCAAACCCTAATCCCTCTACCCTTAACTATGATCCCTCGACCCTCAACCCTATCCCTAAACCCTAAAGCCTCAACCCTCAACCCTCAACGTCAAATCCTAATCCCTCGACCCTTCACTCTAATCCCTCAACCCTAAACCCTATCCCTAAACCCTCAACACTATACCTTAAACCCTAATCCCTCAACCCTCAACCCTAAACCCTAATCCCTCAACCCTAATCTGTCATCCCTCAACTCTAATCCCTCATCCCTAAACCCAAAATGCTATCCCTATTCCTAAACCCTCAACAGACTCGATACTATACCTTAAACCCTAATCCCTTATTCCTAAACCCTCCAACCCTATCCGTAATCCTTATACCCTCCACACTCTACTTTAACCCTAATCCCTTGACCCTCAACCCTATCCCTAAACCATTAACCCTCGAACCTCAACCCTCAACCCTCAGCGTCAAACCCTAATCCCTCAACCCCTAACTCTGATCCCTCGACCCTCAACCCTATCCATAAACCCTAAAGCCTTAACCCTCAACATCAAATCCTAATCCCTCAACCCTTCACTCTAATCCCTCAACCCTAAACCCTATCCCTAAACCCTCAACACTATACCTTAAACCCTAATCCCTCAACCCTCAACCTAAACCTTATCCCTAAACCCTAATCCCTCAACCCTCAACCCTAATCCATCATCCCTCAACTCTAATCCCTCATCCCTAAACCCTAAATGCTATCCCTATTCCTAAACCCTCAACAGACTCGATACTATACCTTAAACCCTAATCCCTTATCCCTAAACCCTCCAACCCTATCCCTAATCCTTATACCCTCCACACTCTACTTTAACCCTAATCCCTCGACCCTCAACCCTATCCCTAAACCCTTGACCCTTGAACCTCAACCCTCAACCCTAAACGTCAAACCCTAATCCCTAAACCCTTAACTCTGATCCCTCGACCCTTAACCCTATCCCTAAATCCTAAAGCCTAAAGCCTCAACCCTCGACGTCAAATCCTAATCCCTCAACCCTTCACTCTAATCCCTCAACCCTAAACCCTATCCCTAAACCCTCAACACTATACCTTAAACCCTAATCCCTCAACCCTCAACCCTAAACCTTATCCCTAAACCCTCAACCCTAATCTATCATCCCTCAACTCTAATCCCTCATCCCTAAACCCTAAATGCTATCCCTATTCCTAGACCCTCAACAGGCTTGATACTATACCTTAAACCCTAATCCCTTATCCCTAAACCCTCCAACCCTATCCCTAATCCTTATACCCTCGACACTCTACTTTAACCCTAATCCTTCGACCCTCAACCCTATCCCGAAACCCTTAACCCTCAAACCTCAATGTACTCAACCCTCAACATCAAACCCTAATCCCTCAACCCTTAACTCTGATCCCTCGACCTTGAACCCTTAAAACTTGAACCCTAAAACCTATCCCTACACGTTTGACACTTGACACTATATCTTAAACCCTAATCCCTGAAATCATCCCTAAAGCCTCAACCCTAAATCCTTAAACCTTCAACCCTAAACCCTATCCCTAATCCCTCTACCCTTGACATTCTTATTTAACCCTAATCCCTTGACCATTAACCCTATCCCTCAACCTCAACCCTCAACCCTCAACCCTCAACTCTCAACATTAAACCCTAATTCATCAACCCTAATCCCTCAAACCTAAACCCTGTCCCTAAGCCATCAACCCTCAACACTAGACCTTAAACCCTAATCCCTATCCCTCAACCCTTAACCCTTAAAACTTAAACGCTATCCCTACACTCTCAACACTTGACACTATATCTTAAGCCTTAAACCCTCATCCCTAAAGCCTCAACCCTCAATCCTTAAACCTTCAACCCTAAACCCTATCCCTAATCCCTCTACCCTCGACACTCTAACCCTAACCTCGACATTAAACACTAATCCGTCAACCCTAAACCCTAATCCGTCAACCCTAAACCCTCAACCCTCAACACTATACCTTAAACCCTAAAACCTAATCCCTCAACCCTCAACCCTAAACACTATCAATAAACCCTCAACCCTCGACACTATACCTTAAACCCTAATCCCTCAACCCTCAACCCTAATCCCTCATCCCTAAACCCTAAACGCTATCCCTATTCCTAAACCCTCAACCTACCTTAAACCCTAATCCCTTATCCCTAAACGCTAAACCCTATCCCTCAACCCTTAACCCTAAAAAATTAAACCCTAAAACCTATCCATAAACCCTTGACACTCAACACTATATTTTAAACCCCAATCCCTTAACCCTCAACCCTAAAGCCTCAACCCTCAATCATTAAACCTTCAACCCTAAACCCTCAATCGTTAAACCTTCAACCCTAAACCCTATCCCTAATCCCTCTACCCTCAACACTCTACTTTAACCCTAATCCCTTGACCATCAACCCTATCCCTAAACCCTCAACTCTCAACATTAAACCCTAATCCGTCAATCCTAAACCCTAATCTGTCAACCCTAAACCCTAATCCCTCAACCCTAAACCCTCAACGCTATACCTTAAACCCTAATCCCTCAACCCTAAACCCTAAACCCTATCCCTAAACCCAACAAAACTGCTTTGCCTTATGTTAGGTTCTTAAACCCATCATTTTTGACACTCTTCTCTTAAAGATATTTGAGTTGCAAGAATATGTCAGAAAAATGGCTATGAACTTTTTTAATGTTATATGGCATGTTTTTCTGGCCCATCTGGGGTTCATTATGCCAATAGGTGTACACTATGAAAAACGCTTTGCATATGGTACATCCACAGTGAGTAATTAACAGTTGAAATCAAAAGGATGATCATTATGAGAAAAGATTTGCATTAGGGTACATCTATGTTTCTTGTTGTCCACCCCGCACTTAGGGGAGTTATATTGTTATGAAATAGGCAAATAATCTCCCATTGTTTACTAGCTCTATCCACAAGAACTACTAAACTATACCTTAAACCCTAATCCCTCAACCCTAAACTTTCAACCCTAAACCCTATCCCTAATCCCTCTACCCTCAACACTCTACCTTAACCCTAATCCCCCGACCCTTAACCCTAAATGCTATCCCTAAAGCCTAAACCCTAAACCCTAATCCCTCAAGGTCCTAAACTCTAATCCCTTATCCCTAAACTCTAAATCCTATCCCTAAACGCTCAACCCTCAACCTTAAACCTTAATCACTCAATCCTTATCCACCCCTCTCCTCCCCTATCTGGCTCACTCCCATCTCTAGCCTCCTTTACCCTCGACACTATACATACATACATATAGGCATACATAGATACATACATATAGGCATACATAGATACATACATACATACATACATACATATAGGCATATAGGCATACATACATACATACATGATTAATAGCCTTGAACATAAAAAAATTTAAGGGGAACATAACGTGAGCGTGTTATAATGCGCTCACATTATTTCAAACATGACAAACAACGCAAACTTTTGCGGAAAAGGAAAAATGCAAAGCAAAACATAATGCGAGCGTGTTATAACGCGCTCGCGTTATGTTTTCCTTTGGGAATCCCAAGCCTTGGGCTTGGGATTTGCTTTGGATTTCCAACCCAAAGGCTTGGAATGCCTTTTGAACAGCCATAGATTGTTTTTCCATATTCTTCAAGATTTCACATAATTTTATTCGTGCTAACCCTCAGATTTGCACGTGTTTCAAGGTCAAACAAATCAAACACCTGGGTAATGTTAGGCTTTCTCTTAGCTATTTGATGATGTGATTTTTTTCACATTTTAACAATGTTAAGCCTTTCATCTTTAATTTCTTTTGTTTGTGTGTCCGTTTTTGGTCAAAAACCACTGTTTGGTCTTTTTTTCATTGTAAATTAACTATTCATTGAAATTTAAAAAAAAATACATATTTAGAAACTAGACTCCATTCTACAAATATTAAAAAAATAAAAAAAATGATTTTCAATTAGTTTTCAAAATTTATAGGGGTAGCACGGCCAAAATTCTATTTTTTAGGATGTGTCCACTTTGAAAATTAGTAAAAAATCAAATATTCATCAAAAAATTATCAGAGAAATTGGGCATAAACTACATGCTATTAGCTAATTTCTCACTGAAGCAATTTCAAAAATACCAAAAAAAAGTTGACCTTTCGAGGGAGCCACAAAACATGCTATGTTATGTTTTTTTGACAGAAACAACACCAATTTTTGTGGCTCCCTCTTTTGAACCCCTTAATCTATGCCATTTTTTTTTTAAAATAGTTGTTTAGAAAGTAGACTCGGAGCACTATGAACATTATTTTGGTTGCATCTCCAAATTTTGAGTGGAACTATGCTCAATTTCTCATCCAAGGCCAGTATTTCCTGATTTCAAAAAAAAGTGGCCACTTAAGACCCCTTTTTGGCCCCCCATCTTCTTGCACTTACCCACATCTGAAACATACTACAATCAACAAGAACTCCTGCCTCTTGACTTTATCATTCAAATCAGCCCATCAAGACTAAACACCAAGTTCTTCCTGCAACAAAACTTTACAAAAACAAATGCAGAGACAATTGTTAAGAATTATATTCTTCCAATTTCAACCTCCTCAGCCAACATATGCAAACATCTAATGAGAGTTCCTTGAGAACACCTTACATCTACTGAACATGTCATTGATCATGGACACCTAATACCACTCCAAAACTAGAATCACACAATTTGTACATACCTCCCTGAAACATATTACTGATGAAAAAACATCAAACAAACATGTGAGATTATCACGTCAAGAACACTTCCATATGAGCATCCAGTCCATCAATTTTGCATACCAACAAACCAATTGCCTTAACAAGTTATTCTTGCATCAACACATTTCAAGAACACTTTGGATTGCAATACCATGACAAATCAACCTTTGTAATCATCAACATGATCAGGATCATTTGTCTAACAATTTGTGCATTTGAACTCCTGAATATCTTATCTGCAATATGACATCACAAACCTCTGATCACCAATATCACTATCACATACAAACATTATCAAAGATGAATCCAAAAACAACAAAACAAGATCATCAAATTGATAAACATCAAATGATCTTCTTCCTTAAACTTTTTGGGGATACTTGATAGAACATGAATAACTCCCCCTTACTTCATGCTCTCAGTTATCCAACGAATGATGTAACTTGTGCAAGATGCACAAGTTTAGGATCCTTCTTGTCCTGACTTTGTTTTCTTCTCCAAACCTATATAAATTTTTTCTTTTCTTTGCTCAAGGTGTCTGCTCTAGATGTCTTCAATTTATTCCTGCAAAACTGTGCCTTATGCCCAAGATTGTGACACTTAAAGCATGTGACATTATAACCAATTAGAGGAGTAAAGGAATCATATTTCTTTGACATGCCAAAAGTACTTCCATAATCATATCTTCTATGCATCCAATAGTCTCTTTCTATGTGACCAACTTGGTTACAATTGTAACATATTACATTAGAACTCTTATTTTTCATTCTAGAAAGACTTTTGTCCTTATGCCACTCAACATCATTTCTGGCATAAATCTGACAATCTCTAGCTCTATGACCATATATATGACAAGAATAGAAATAACCATGAAACTGAGAATAAATATACCTTATTGAATGGTATTGCCTAACAGGTGGAGGCCTGTTTGTTCTTTCTCTTCCAACATTAGAAACTTTATCTTTTGCTTTTTTCTTGTCTTCCTTAGGAGTAGTAGGAGCATTTCTGAGTTTGGAACACTCTCCTTCTTTAGTACTCTTTTAAAATAGCAGATTCTTGTGCAACTTAGAGGAAGCCTTTTCTAACTCCTTTCTTAAAGAGACTATTTCTGATTCTAGTTTTAGACACTCACTAGTTTTATCTTCAAAAATAGATTTGGTAAAATCAACAACCCTTTTTGCTTCTTCTACTTCTGTCTTCATAGTAATAATCAATTTGTCTGAAGCATTTGCTTGACTTCTTAAATCCATAATTAGATTTCTAGCCTCTTCAAGGTCTGAAACAACTTTGTCCTTAGAGACTTTTTCATGTTGAAGCTGATCTTCTAGTTTCTTATTCTCTTTTCTGAGCTGCTTGATTGTATCCAAGGCACACAATAATTCACCTTCTAAATCAACTTCATAATTATCTTCATCAAACTCCTATTCATCTTTATCCATAAATAATTCTTCATCTTTACCATCAATCTCAGTAGCAAAGTTATCTTTAGTTTCATCAAGTTCTTGTCTTCTTACATTCATATTGAAGTCTTCCTTTTTATAAAAATTCTCAACTGCAAAATCATTCTTTTTCAGGGCTAACATATGCAACATATCATTGCTAGGCTTAACTGAGGCTTGTTTGACCATCTTTTGATCAACATCATTCTTTTCTCTATTCAAGACCTTATTTCTATTCTTCTTTCCCACGATACTCCACACACAGAATCTACCCAAGCTGATTAGGCTACAAAAGGGAACCTAGCTATGATACCAATTATAGGAGTCCAAGACAACACTGAGAGGGGGGTGAATCAGTGTTGTATAAATTTTAGCCTTTTGCAAATTTAACTTTCAAGACATGAAGAAAGAAAGATATCATTGATTTGTTACATACATGTGCTCATAACTAAGAATGAATAAAGAGAATAAAACCTCATGAGTAAATCATACACACACACATAGAGAAGATCAATATGAATCATGACACAAGATTTGCATGAGTGGAAAACCCTCCAGGGGTAGAAAAACCACTCCAAAACTGCCTCACTGGCTTTATCAAAAATCTCACTGATTACAATGTTTAGAAGCACCAACTTCAAGGAGCACCAACCCCTAATTCATTTAGAAGCACCAACTTCAAGGAGCACCAACCCCTAATATAAAACAAACTGCAAAGTGTGCAAGAAGTGATTGCCACTCAATCTGATTTGCACCATTACTCAACATGTCTTCTCTGAATTTGCAATCATACTTAATCCAATCTGCTTATCGATTTCATGATCCCTACATAATCAAATTACCTAATACATTCTCAATGTCTTCCTCTGCATTTCATCCTCAATAAAAACCTGATTCAGTTTATCTTTGCATATAGTCTTCAAACTTCATAAGAATCAATCTGTATCACAAGTTGTATTCAATTTGCATATTGATTCTCATCCATTACAATATATATATTCAACCTCTCATCATCTATATGTTTCATCTCTGTCTTCAAAAAGACCTCACATCAATGCACCTGAAAAACCATTATATACAAATTGAATGTCCTTCTACCTGCAAAGAAAAAATCTTTTCATATTCCTCTGTGCCTATTCAATTCTTCAATAACCTCTTCAAATTCTTCTCCTTCTATCTACAAAAAAAACATCTCCAAACAAAATCATATAATATCAAACCCAAAAAAAAAACTCGTCATGTTCTCTGAGCATAAATAAAAAAACTATTCAATTTCCCCTTGCAAATAGCTTCACAAGATAAAAAAATCTTCAATGAAATATCAATCTTTAAAAAATTCGTCCAATCTGCGTTTTAACCTTTATCTTCCTCTGCATCTTCTTTTAAAAAAAATTGATCTTTGTCCATCTGCATGAAGAAATAAAGTCTCCACAAAAAAATTTCATAATATATCTTCTCAAAAATATAATCTCCAATTCTCCATAAATATTTGCCTTACAAAAATCTCCTCAAAAATTCTAATGTCATCTCTTGAAGTTGTTAAATTAGAAAAAACAATTTCTAATTTAAAAAACTTATCACCACAAAAAACACTTGATAGCTTTTAAAATAAAACTCACCATTTAAAAATCATAAACATGGGTATGGGCCGACCACTTAGTGGTTTAAGTAAAGTTTCTAAAAATAACTAAAGCCATAAAAGGCTTAGTGATCGGCATCCTCAATAGAAACTTTAATAAATATATTCTATGCTCCCCTAAAAAGGCAATTCGATGCCTTTCATAAATAAAATGAAAATCTTCATTTTTGTCAGGCTTTAAAAAAAACTTTATTTGATTTCCTTTAAGGCATGAAACGTGCCCATATAAACCATGCTCCACATAGTTTAAAAGAAACATTTGACTTGTTTCTTCTCGCTCGAGCTCCATGGAGAATATGCAATGTTCTTTTGAAAACAATTACCCTCACCACCGGTATTGCTAGGAGAAAGGGGCCGGTCCCCTAATGTATTTAATGGCATAAATTGTCACTTAAGTGACATGCTTACCTACTCAGCTGGTCAACAACAAATTACCACATAAAGTAAATGATGGGTAGACAAGGGTATGAAGGGATGACTTAGGATTATGTTGAGGATCTTTGACATAGATTTAGATGTTTAGGTATGACACTTCATAGCATGAGATCTAAAAAAATAGATGAGACACCATTTTTAATTGTAGTGTGTCAATGAATACTGTGTGACCAATTCACTGCCACTACATATAATGTCACTGCATAAAATCATGTCAACCATGTCAAAACCAAGATCATCAACCTTTTGTCACCAATGTAAAGACAACAACAACACCATAAGCA
Organism: Cunninghamia lanceolata; assembly: GCA_027924645.1. Taxonomy (NCBI): domain Eukaryota; kingdom Viridiplantae; phylum Streptophyta; class Pinopsida; order Cupressales; family Cupressaceae; genus Cunninghamia; species Cunninghamia lanceolata. Next base: position 3,896,859 of record BSBN01000026.1, on the reverse strand, counting down.
TGTGTATACAAAGACCATGATGTCTCTGTCATTGGCATTGACATACTATGTATCAACTTGAGTTTTCAACCTTATAATTATATTCATAATTCCAACTGATATCTGCATCTGTAAAGATCATGACAAATTGTGAATAGAGATTTCATCATATTGACCAAGCATACTAAAATTGTGAACAGAGATTTCATCATACTGAACAAGATGTGATATGACAACTCTTGTCAACAACTTCACACAACTCTTGATGAAGCAAGAACACACATATGAAGCAAGTCCTTATCTTTTGAAGTATAACCTCAACTTGCATCAACCTCTTGCACTTACCTCCTGATTAGTGACCTTCAGATGTTTACTAATATCAACCCAAGATCCTGCAAGACCTTTTTGACATCAATGACAATCTGACACCATCACTTCTCTTAATAAAGTAAGAGTAATAAGAATAGAAGGTAGAGAATTTGATCTTACTAGTATGCATGGTTGGTTTACATTCCCTGACTTCATTTTCATTGAATAAAAAGGTTTATCTGATTTGAAAGATGGGGCAGAGTTCACTGTCATGTGTTTTTCCAGATGATAGGGCCCATAATGTCCAGGGTTCTTCAAAGAAAGGCCTATAACAGAATTAAGTTTTTGTTATACCAATCCTCCTGGTAAAGCTACAATTTAAATGCCTACTTTGAATGTTGAAATAAATTAAATTAGACTTACAATTTTGATTTTCTTCCATTACTTCAACAACATCATTATCTTCTTCATCAGAAACCAATTCATTCAGCAACTTGTTGCCCATTGGTTGACTTGAACTGCATACTCTGTTAGAAGAAGGGCATCTTTTATCTATATCAATGTTGGTATTCATAAGCCAAAGAGCATTGATATTTTTCACACACCCTGTTCTTTGAAATATCTTAACCTTAAAATATGACTTGGATATGTACTTGAACACAACAAAATCTCCAATCTCCAGTCCATGATGATTCACAAAAGTTTCCCAACCTTGCCTAAATTCTAGTTTATTTATGGTACCCCCTAATTGCACATCACACTCCTGTCCACTTGGGCCTTGCAACACCATATGTTCATCTATGTTGTCTATAAACTATGAAACAAATGCAGGAGGAATGTGCTACCATAAAAACATTACACAATTAGATTTTACAAGTTCTTAACAGTGTACAAGAAATAAAAGAATGAAAAATAATGTATAGAGTTACCAGTTTTTGTGTAAAGTCTCCAAGCATAACTTTGAAGAAGGAGGTACGCCCGTTAAACCAATTCATTCAACAACTTGTTGCCCATTGGTTGACTTGAACTACATACTCTATTAGAAGAAGGGCATCTTTTATCTGTATCAATGTTGGTATTCATAAGTTGAAGAGCATTGATGTTTTTCACACACCCTATTCTTTGAAATATCTTAACCTTAAAATATGACTTGGATATGTACTTGAACACAACAAAATCTCCAATCTCCAGCCCATGATGATTCACAAAATTTTCCCAACCCTACCTAAATTCCAATTTATTTATGGTACCCCTTAAATGTACATCCCTAAACCCTAAACCCTAATCCCTTAACTCTAAACCCTAATCCCTAATCCCTAAACCCTAAACCCTAATCCCTAATTATAATTTATGGTACCCTAATCCCTAAACCCTAAACCCTAATCCCTTATCCCTAAACCATAAACCCTATCCCTAAATCCTCAACCCTCAACACTTAAACCTTAAATCATAGACCCTATCCCTAATGCCTCCACCCTAAACGCTATCCCTATTCCTAAACTCAACCCTCGACACTATACCTTAAACCCTAATCCCTTATCCCTAAACCCTAATCCCTATCCCTCAACCCTTAACCCTTAAAACTTGAACCCTAAAACCCATCCCTACACCCTCGACACTCGACACTATATCTTAAATCCTAATCCCTTAACCCTCATCCCTAAAGCCTCAACCCTAAATCCTTAAACCTTCAACCCTAAACCCTATCCCTAATCCCTCTACCCTCGACACTCTACTTTAACCCTAATCCCTTGACCATCAACCCTATCCCTAAACCCTAAACCCTCAACCCTTAAACCTCAACTCTCAACATTAAACCCTAATTCGTCAACCCTAAACCCTAATCCCTCAAACCTAAACCCTATCCCTAAACCCTCAACCCTCAACACTATACCTTAAACCCTAATCCCTATCCCTCAACCCTTAACCCTTAAAACGTAAACCCTATTCCTACACCCTCAACACTCGACACTATATCCTAAGCCTTAAACCCTCATCCCTAAAGCCTCAATCCTCAATCCTTAAACCTTCAACCCTAAACCCTATCCCTAATCCCTCTACCCTCGACACTCTAACCCTAATCCATTGAGCATAAACCCTATCCCTAAAGCCTCAACCCTTAACTCTCAACATTAAACCCTAATTCATCAACCCTAAACCCTAATCCCTCAACTCTAAACCCTATCCCTAAACCCTTAACCCTCAATACTATACCTTAAACCATAATCCATCAACCCTAAAACCTAATCCCTCAACCCTCAACCTAAACCCTATCACTAAACCCTTAACCCTCGACACTATACCTTAAACTCTAATCCCTCAACCCTCAACCCTAATCCCTCAACCCTTGACACTATACCTTAAACTCTAATCCCTTATCCTTAAACCCTAAACCCTATCCCTCAACCCTGAACCCTTAAAACTTAAACCCTAAAACCTATCCCTAAACCCTCGACACTCAACACTATATCTTAAACCCCAATCCCTTAACCCTCAACCTTAAAGCCTCAACCCTCAATCGTTAAACCATCAACCCTAAACCCTATCCCTAATCCCTCTACCCTCAACCCTCAACTCTCAACATTAAACCCTAATCCCTCAACCCTCAACCCTTAACACTATTCCTTAAACCCTAATCCATCAACCCTAAACCCTATCCCTAAACTCTCAACCCTCAACACTATTCCTTAAACCCTAATCCCTCAACTCTAAACCCTAATCCCTCAACCCTAAACCCTAAACCCTATCCCTAAACACTCAACCCTCAACACTATACCTTAAACCTTAATCCCTCAACCCTCAACCCTCAACCCTAATCCCTCATCCCTAAACCCTAAATGCTATCCCTATTCCTAAACCCTCAACCCAAGACACTATACCTTAAACCCTAATCCCTTACCCCTAAACCTTAAACCCTATCCCTCAACCCTTAACCCTTAAACCTTAAACCCTAAAACCTATCCCTAAACCCTAAAACCTATCCCTAAACCCTAAACCCTATACCCTCAATCATATACTTAAGCCCTAATCCCTCAGTCATCAACCATATACCTTAAACCTTGAAGCCTAAACCCACAAACCCTCATCCCTAGACCATATAACCTTACCCTTATATCCTAGACCTCAAATATTGTGCCTTAACCCTATACTTAAATTAAACCTAAACCATACATGCTCTCAACCCAAGTCACCCTATGCCTTATATACCCTCAATCCATATCGTAAACCCTAAACCCAATATCCTAAACCCTAATCCCCGCGCCTTACACACTTAATCTTATACACTCAACAACCTGAATATTAACCCTCAATTGTAACCCTCAACCCTCTAATCTCTACCCTCTATCCTCTACCTATTACTTAAGCCCTAATCCCTCAACCCTCAAAACTATACAGGCTCAGGTCCTTATATACACTAAACCCAAAACACTTACATACATACATACATGCATACATACATACAAAGATACATACATACATACAAACATGCATACATACAAGCATGCATACATGTACATACCTACAAGCATACATATAAACATCCATGAAACATACTTATGAAACTTGAACATAACTCATTCAAAGGAAGGCATAACATGAGTGCGTTATAACATGCTCGTGTTATGTCGAACTGGGAAAACACCAACAAACATGCAAAAAAGGAAAAAAGCACAATATAACGCGCTTGCATTATATTGTGCTTTGGGAATCCCAAGCCTTAGGCTTAGAATTTGCTTTGGATTCCGAACCCAAAGGCTTGGAGTGCCTTTTCAACATCCACATACATGTTTTTTCAAATTCTACAAGATTTCACATAATTTTGTTCGTGCTAACCCTCATATTTGCACGTGTTTCAAGGTTGAACAAATCGAACACTTGGGTAATGTTAGGATTTCTCTTAGCTATTTAACAATGTAATTTTTTTCACATTTTGACAATGTTAAGCCTTTCATCTTTAATTTCTTTTGTTTGTGTGTCTGTTTTTGGGCAAAAACCACTGTTTGGACTTTTTTTCATTGTGAATTAACCATTCATTGAAATTTCAAAAAAATTACATATTTAGAAACTAGACTCCATTCTACATATATTAAAAAAATGATTTTCAATTAGTTTTCAAAATTTATAGGGGTAGCACGACCAAAATTCTATTTTTTAGGATGTGTCCACTTTGAAAATTAGTAAAAAATCAAATATTTATCAAAAAATTATCAGAAAAATTGGGCATAAACTACATGTTGGTAGCGGATTTCTCACCGAAGCAATTTTAAAAATACCAAAAAAAAAATTAACCTTTTGAGGGAGCCACAAAACATGCTATGTTATGTTTTTTTGACAGAAACAACACCAATTTCTGTGGCTCCCTCTTTTGAACCCCTTAATCTATACCATTTTAAAAAAAAATTAGTAGTTTAGAAAGTAGACTCGGAGCACTATGAACATTGTTTTGGTGGCATCTCCAAATTTTGAGTGTAACTATGCTCAATTTCTCATCAAAGGCCAGCATTTCCTGATTTCAAAAAAAAAAAGTGGCCACTTAAGATGCCTTTTTGGCCCCCCATCTTCTTTCACTTACCCTAGAAATCTGATGTATCTTTTCTAAGCTTTATGAATACAAGATAGTTCTAAATACATTTGAGTGAGTTTTAAGTTATGGATCTGATTGTTTAAATAATGTTTCATCCTTTGGTGGAGTTGGCCACTCAGCTGGAGAAGAAGGACAAATGTTTGTGTAGATTAGTGTTTTGTTGTTATTGTATGCATGTGTTAAATTGTTTCCCTATTTGTTGTTCACATTTTATTTACTTGCAGGTCTTTTCATCTTGTTAATTGTTGTGTAAAAGCATTCTTTACTTTGTTTTATTATAAAAATATAACAAATCATGAAAAGAATAGTGAGAGTGTTCCTTTCTTTGGTTTGCTCTTAAATTTCTTGAAAAGTACAAAAATAAATCATTAAATTTCCTATTATATTTTTTATTTTAGCATAAGTATTGAATTATTAAGATAGTTTATCTTCAAGCAACTTTCATTTCAAGCATAAGGATCTATTTTTTGTAGTCTAATTTTTGTTAACTCTTTGGAATTAGTTATAATTTAGTTCAATCATTTCCTTTAAATTTTGTTGATTAGTTAGGTGTTTGTGCAATTTTACTTTGAGAAAGTAGGATGACTATGAGGAAAGAATTTCCAAACTATCCTATTGTAGATAGCCTTCAAACACCACCCAGGTTGATAAAATATGATTATCTATTAAAGTGTGAGATATAATGATGTCTTATCACAAAACCCAAGTTATAGGTTACCAAGCTGCAAAGATAAGGGAAATGTCTGGCTATTACAATTTGTAACTTAGACTACGAAGTCTAAGGGGATGCAAATTGCAACGTGTACCCTGAACTCCAAGGTCTGAGCTAAGGAATTTAAAGGAGTTGTGGGTGGTTTAGGAAACCCATTCCTTTTCCTCATGTCATAACTTGTTGACTTGATGATCTTGATCTAAGTTAGCTATTGTCCTCTACTGACATCAGCAGGCTTAGTGCATTGGTGTATGTGCCAAGTGTGGCAGGTTTGTTTTTGCGGAAATTTATGCACAGAAAACTGTTTGGTGTCTTGTTGTTTGTGACTTTTATACATAAAAAATTAGTTCATCCTTTTTTTTATCGCTAATGTCTTAAGTGTAATCTTGGGGTGTTATCAGAGCCCATGTTACAACATTGGGAGCTTTATATTTATTTATGATGTTCATGATATGTATGCGTGAGTGTGTTTTTCTTTACATGATTGGTAGTTACATTTTGGTTTATCATGTGTGTTCTAAACCATGCAACTTGATTTTCAAAGGAAATTCCTTTGAATAATTATGACACCCATTCACGAGGCCCTTTTTGATGTTCTCATAAGATCAATAGTGAGAAGTCACTAATTGTGAGGCATGCTCAACCTGACAAGGGTGATGGTATGTAGCAATAGATAGTGAGATTGTTGTAGGAGCTACTTTTGAGGTTCCATATGTAGGAGGAAGCACGAGTAGATGTTTCTATGCCATCTCAAGGAATGGGAGAAAGTTAGTTTTGTGAGAGGGAACATTCTATGAGTCCACTCTAGTGTAGAGAAGAGGAATAACTCAGGTAGGAAAGGCCTCATCAAGAAGCTAGGCAGGTTGATGATGGGGGAAATACAGTGGTAGGGCATATGAGAGACCTTCTTTTACTTCATCCACTAAGTTATAATGGTTCCCCTAATGGATTCGAGGTAGATCCTTGGTTACTAGCCTTGGGATGGTGCTTTGACATGTAATGTTAGGAGAGCAATATGAAAGCTTACTTTGTAATTATGTGGCTTTGTGTTTATGCTTCTACCTGGTGGAAAGAAGAAGAGCACAAGGGAAATATTGACATATCCATAATCTCTTTTAGAAATCTTTAGGGAGAGTTTATGTGCTTATTACCTTTCTAAGCACTTCAGGCAATGCCATTTATATGAGTTTCATGATCAACAACTTGGGATGATAGTAGCTTAGTATGAAAATTGTTTCTTTGAGATGAAGAGTACATGTAGGTCTCATTGAGGATGAGAAGTTTCTTATGCATAATTTTGAGAGGTTTTAACTCATGCATTGTAGGAGTTATGAGTATGACCAAACTGTAGGCATTGGAGATTGTTGTAATGTTGGCAAATTTGGCAAAGGAGAATGTGGTCAAGGGCCATGGAGGGTAGTATTTTTCTCAAGCTAGTGTGCCTTATCAGTTAGAATCTAGGTATCAGGAATCCCAACATCAACCCAATGGGTGTTCTAATGCTCCTTAATAATAGCAACAATAACAATAGCATAAGAGGTAGAATCCTTAGCAAAGACTGCAGGGCATTTAGGCTAGTGGTGGTTATAATCATTTTTGTAAGTAAAGGTAGTTTCAGAAGGAATCAAATCCTTAGTGGTAAATAAAGGGTGGTCAACCTAGTCCTAGTGGTTCAAGCTTCTAATAGTCCTATAGGCCACAATTTACTCAAGAATTCCCTTTTCATGGATGTCAAGGCCCTTACCCTTGTATTGCATGTTTTCACACATGTGGTGAGGCATAGGACAAATCTATTTTAGATATTCAAGTGTAGATTTTGCATTATCTAATTCATTTGTGTATAGCCAAGAGTCGACGGAATCCTCTATCTTTCCTTTAGCCAATTTGTGCCTATTGATAAGAAGGGGGTGGACCCACAAATGTAAGGTTTATGTGTTGTTGATATTTATAGTTTAGGATGACCATAGGATCATGGAGAGAGGCAATTTGGCGATGTGGAAGGCATTGTGTATCTCATACTCTCCACAACCAGTGTTGATCATCTTGACCCTGGTGGTTGTGGAATATGGGGAGGAGCATGAGGTAGATGAAAGGTTATTAGGATCAATGTAGGATGAAGAGGATTTAACCTTGTCATGTGTGGAAAAATTATTACTGGTACAATTATTGGTATCATGATAGGAGGCTTGCATGGATTTGCAGTATTCAAAGGGTTGTAAATTAGTGTGGATAGTGCCTTTAACACCATTGTGGGGGAATTTAAGACATTGATGATAGGTACATGGGATGGATTGCATGGCATAGAGCCATTAGTGGCCAAGGAGAAGGTTGTAGGGAAGGTCAAGATCAACAACATGAAATTTTGTTTGCTACAAGATGGGCCCCACCTATATAGGAAGGCATATGGTACCTTCAGACTCTCATTTTGCATTGTCATAAGCCTTGATGGTGATCACATATGGTTCCAAGTTTGTCTCAGAGTATCCCAACTATTTAAAAAGCTAGAGGGTACACATATTCAAGCTAGACTCATTATCCAAGAGGACTCTTTTAACTTTATGCTTTGACATTAGGAGCTCAATATGAAGGGCTTTGTTATGAGATGGGTTGATTGGGGGCATATCAATTGGGCTAAAGGCGAGTTGATATGGAGTGGATAGGTGGCCAATGAGGGCTTGAAAGTAATCAGGATTGATGTTATGTGGGACTCTTGATTCCTGTAAGGTACGTTCCAATATATCCCTATGGACAGGTGATGTCTTGAGGAGCTCTAAGATATATATATGTGCAGAAGTCTTCCCGAGGTGCTCTAAGAGATTATACTAGGTAGGTGAGGAGGGGGATGAGGCAGGCCCTTTAACAATGACCTTCCCATGTTGAGTATTGATAGCATAGTGTGGAGTGTTGGATTTGATTTTGATGGTGGTGATACGAATGGTGTCAACATTGATATTCCCTACAATTGAATCATAGGAATAGGGGGTTTTATTATAGCTAATGTTATTGGTACATGTATTAGTGGAGGGCTCTATGTTAGAGTTTGAGGGTTGAGATTGGTCATGGTGAGGAAGAGGATTTTGATATATGCCCAATTATTCATTTGGTGAGGAAGATGAATTTCCTTCAATTTCAATTTCACCATGATCAATGAGATCTTGGATGTAGATTTTAAGCTTCATGTATTTTCTAGTAGAATGGTTTTTGATATGGTGGTATTCACAATATTTGTTGTCATTATACCATGCAAGTTTGGGTTTAGACTCATTGAAAGGTCATGTGTTTGGGAATTTAATCATGATGTCTTGGACGAGTTTGTGAAAGACAACTTCTAAAGGCTCCCCTAAGGAGGTGTATTTACACTTTAGATTGGTAGGCTGTTTGGTTTGTCCTAGTGGAATAGAGATAGTGGAAGGTTTGAGGATAGTTTGTATGGATTGTGGTTCGCGTGATTGGTGTGTAGTTTGGATATGTTTTGAATCAGTGACCCCATCAATAATAACGTTCTTATTTTTAGCCCAAAACTTAGGTTTGTCATTTGATTGGTTGTTGTCTTTGTTGTAAATTTTTACCCAACCTTTAAAGATGAGGGATTTTTTAACAATGACCCCTTTTTTATTAATTTCATCAAAGGTAGAGATATAATGGATTTGGAGGTCGAATGCCATCTCTTGATTCAAATTTTGGATGAAGATATTGACTAGTTATTTTTCGAGGATGGGCCAAGGAAGGTGACTTGTGAGGACCCTCCATTGTTGTATATCGGAGGTGAAGCTCTCACCATTGTGTTGTTTGGCATTACATAAGTCTAGTATCGTGAGCTTGTGCTCAACATTGTAGAAGTGTACAACAAACTTCTTAAACAAGTTGGTAAACGAGGTGATGGACCCTGGTGGGAGGTGTATGAAACATTCCAAGGCTTGGCCTCCTAAGCTACAAGGAAGGAATCTTAGCAAGTATACATCATTATAGGAGACTTCTTGGCATGCGATAAATAACCTTTGCCTTATATTTATCAAATTTTGGAATTTCAAAGTGTGGGGGAAAAGGTATCATGTTGAGATTGTGATAAAAGGGGTATGGGAAAAGGTCTTCAAATTTGTATTATTTTTGTTGCGACCATCATTGCAAGTTGTGAAGGGAATTTTCATCTCCTGCCATTCATGATCAAAGGGGGTCCCAAGAGGCGGATTACATGGGATGTAGTTGATGGTTCCAAAAGGTAGGGGTTATGTGATATTGTTGGAATTGATGGGATTCAAGGTGAGTAGATTGGAAGGAGGTGGTTGAAGGACTTATTAATAGGTGGAAGGAATGATGGTAGAAGAGGGAGGAGGTTGTTAATATGTATTTAAAGGAGAATCTAGAGAAGTGGTATGGTGATTTGGTGAGAAGGTTGAGGATAATGTGATGCAAGAGGGGGTTGATAGGTTGGGGGAGTATTAGGAAGATATGTTGAAGGAGAAGGATATGACTTTGAAGGACAACTCAAGGAAGATTGAGGGGAAGAAGTAGGTGGATATGGAATGGAGGGTGATAATGTAGCTCTAATGGTCAATGTGTGTTGTGGAATAGAAATGGGTGGAAGATATTGAAGTTGGGATAAATATGGAAATTATTATGGGGGTTGATTAGCGAGAGTGGGGATATATTGCTTGGAAGTACATGAAGGGATAGTTATACAGAGAGGATGAGATAAGGATGTCCTTGAGATGGTTGAGGATGGGTGGAAGAGGAGGGGGGATTGGATAGAGGAGGTAGGTGTGACATATTGACATTTAGCAGAGGAGAGGAAGGGGACATGCCAAGCTAATGATCAGGTGGGGGAGGTGGCATGCCAATATTGGTATGGTCAATATGATAGGTGTGAGCTTGGTTTGATGGGATAGGTGGGTGACCCAATGGGTTTATAAAAGTAGGTGATGAAGGTGGATCATTGTGGATAATGTTGGAGATGTCAAAGCTAGATGGGAGCTTGGCCCGTGCAATGAGAAAGTGTGTGAGGATTTTGTCTCTATTATTATCAAAGAATTGGTCCATTTGATCACAAGTGTTGTTATCTTTAAGGAATTCCAAGAAGCAGGGGTAGTATCCATAATGGGGGAAATATTTAGGTTGATTATTGAGTCTTCCTTGGTCTGTGTCGTCGTCGTAGTGAATTGAAGAAGGTTCTACTCATGAAGGGTAGCGATAACTCGATCCAATTTAAGGATTAATGTGACAATTATCCATGTTCTTTTTTTCTTGTGAACGAGTTATAGGGAGCATGAAAGGGTAATTTGGAATCAATGTGGAATGTAGGGGTGTGATTGGATTAATGGAATGTGTGGTGAAATAAAAATGGGATTAAGTGGAGTTTGAATTTGATTTGATGGGATTGTAAAGAATAGGAGGTAAATTGATGAAATGTGATGAGTTTGAAGTCAAACTTGATTAGGGGTGGATAGATGAGATGTGATGACGAGGGGAGAATTGGATGTTGCCCTTGATTAAAGTTGGATTATGGAGGGTAGGAAGTGGGTTAATGGGGTGTGATGAAGAAAGGAGAAATGTGATATAAAACTTAATGAGATGTAATGGTGGAGGATAGCAAATGAATTGGATATAATGGAGGTAATGTGAGGATAATAATAAGGGGATAAATTTGATGTTGAATTTGATTAGATGTGATAGTGGAGGGTAGTGAGTGGATGGGGTTTAATGGGGCAAAGGATGAGATTAGGATGAACGGATGAAGTAAAGGTTAGATTAAAAGGCAAGACCTTAAGATTTGGTGAGGTGGGATAGATAAGGGTAATTCCTAGACTTGAGATAGATAAATGCTTAAGTACGGGGAGAGGATAATCATATCAAATGATGGACCTAGATTTAAGATAGGCCAAGTTCTTAAGTAAAGGGGGTAATTTGATTTGAAGTTTGGGATGGTGATTTACTTGAGATAGTCAAGGTTCTCAAGCAAAGGTGGATGAGTGCAAATGATGTGGATTAAGGTCTTGGATTAAAATCTAGGGATTTGGGGAGAGCTTGAATGAGGTATGATGAAAATGGGGGTGAGATGTAAGATGAGTGTGTTGATGGGATGGATGAAAAAGATAAGTGAGTAGGATGGGAATTGAGGATGAATAAGCAATGATAATGTGGGATGAATGAGAGAGGTAATGAATGAGGACTAATCAAGTTGAACACTTAAGGAAATGAGAAGTGAATGGGTGACCTAGGAGATAGGAGGTGAATAATGAAGTCAAGGACCTATAAAATGGGTGGATGTGATGTGGGATGATGTGGAAAGGGTTGGTTAGGAGTATAAAGAGGATGTGGTAGGATGGTAAGAGGGATAAGGTTGTGATTAAATGGGGGTTGGAGTTGTGTTGATGAGAAGGTGATTGAGCTGATAGTCAACATTTGGCAAAAGGTGTGTGGTGGTCAAATTATTTCATGGTAGTGAATGTTTGGATTGAAGGATAATTCAAGGGTTTTGCACAAGAAGACATGCCAAGTACATCAATAAGCCTATGATTATTCAAGTAGGTGTGACTCCTAGTGTGGCCCACAAATGGAGATTAATCCTTTAATACTATCACCTATGAGGGATAGATAGGGATAGCCACATATAAAAGAAATCCCTTACGAAGGAGTACCAAAGGCTTCACTAAGGTTAGTTCTATCTCAACACAAAAGTACATTATGAGTAACTTTAGGGGATGATCCACATCCCTTATACCACACTATAAGATGGCCTAAAAGGTCTTAAACTAGGTTTGAACAAGGCAACTAGGGATGTCCCCAATATACACAAGGTACGAGGGGCCAAAGTTTGTAAGCAAGTGTGTTGTCTAAGGAGTGTGACAAGTCATTTTGTCGAGTCCCACAAGCTTGATGTGGGCTAAAAATGATCATCCCTTTGTCTTTGATCTCCAAGATCATCCTAGGATGCAAGGAGAGAGCATATACACAAGTGAAATCAAAGACACGACAAACAAGAGGTCAATTTCCCTTAAACTTGTACAAAGTACATCTAGACTAGTGAGGAAAATAAATCTTGGAAAATTGTGTTGCACCCACAAAATGTTAGTAGTTTGAGAAAAAAGTCTTGGACATGCGAAGAAAGTTGTAACCACAACGTTAGTAGCACAAGAAAAATGAGAATGATGAGGAAAAAATGCCTATTTGGGGAACAAAAAGGCAAATTTTTTTTTAGAAAAATGAGAAAAAGGAGGCTAAAATCTAAAATCTATTGTGGAAAAAGTATATTTAAAAGAATATTAGATTAAACTAAATTAGTAAAGAAAAAAAATGATTGTGTAAAAGGATTATGCAAAATGATGGGAGTTTGGAGATATGGAGCAAGAGGTGCAACAGGCTGGGGCCGAGCAGGTTGGCCTCGTGGGACAGGACAAGCAAGTGCAGCTGAGGCCGAGCGAGAGAGTGGGAGGTGTGGCGAAAAGGAGCAGTTGAGGGATTAGAGACAAGAGCGAAGAAGGTCAAGTGGCTGAGCGGGGTTGGGCCACGAGGTGGAGGTACGGTGTGGGGAAGCGATGACAGGAGAGGAAAAGGAAGTTAAAATTTGAAAAAAAAAATGGCGGATGCAAGAGGGTGTAGCCATGCCAGATATGGGCCCACACCCTATTAAATTTTAAAATGTAAAAAATTGTGGTTTGTTTTTTTTAATAATGTGAGCCTATTAAAAATGAATTTAAATTAAACTATTATGTTGAGAAAAATTAAAATAAACTATGGAGAGATTTAAAAACTAAAATATTAATTATTAAAATTTAAAAAAGAAATTAAATGATTTAGAAATTGAAAAAGTAAATTATTAAAATAAAAAAAGATAAACTAGCAAAAATAAAAGTAAACTATATGAAAATTAACTAAACCATATAAAAGTAAAAACTAAACATTTTAATTTTTTTTTTTAATTTTGCAAAATGACACAAATAGACTAAAATGAAGCAAAAGGGTAATTTTTTTTTTAAAATTGCCTTTTCTAGGAATTTTTACTAGACATGCTAAAATGTTTTATGTGAATCTAAAATACATCAAAATGGAAATCAAAGTGAACACAATATGCTTCCTATTCTAAATCCACATAAACGAAGTTAGAGCATAAAAATGAAAGGAAATCTTAATAAAACGTAAACTCAAAAGAAACATGAGATTATACCTTTCATTAATTTGCTCCAAGTTGGTTTTGATGATGATGGATGGATGTGGTTTCTTGAGACTCCTGCAACATGTATTTTGCATTCCAAGTTGTGATGAAAATGACTTGGGGTGAGTTTAATTTATAGATTTTTGGGATGATAATTGGATGGCCAAGATTGATTTGGGAAATTAATGGATGAGAATGGTTGAGAGGGAGGGTGAATGAGAGAGCTCCAAGTGGCATCTCTTGATTGATTCTCGTAATGAGGGGTAGATTGAGAGGACATGGATAGATAAGATTTTCTAGGAGAAAATGGAGGGTGATGATTGGAAAGTACACCCTAGGATCTTGTGCAAGCCCTCATACATGTGAGAGACAACATGGGGAAGAGTGGGCATGACATATGATCCTCTCACACATGTGTGAGAGACAACATGGGGAAGAGTGGACATGACAAGTGAAACACATGTAGAAGGGTGGATTTGACTCGTGATCCTATCACACATGTGTGAGATACATGGGAAGGAGTGGATTTGAGTCATGATCCTCATGGGAAAGAGCAAATGTGACATGTGGACTTTCTCACACATGTGTGAGAGTCACATGAGCCGGGTCATCCCACAATAATGAGTTACACTTTTTGGCTAAACTTGACATTGAAATCAACATTTTGAACTAAATCTTCACTTTCTGACACCTATAGCCATTAAATCGTTAGAAATTTGAAGATGATGTGAATTAGTGATTTGAGAGATTTTATTTGTAGATTCTAAATATATATTTTTAAAAAAATTGGAGTTAAATTGTAAATTTTTTTGCGTCTCCTTTGATAACTAGTATTTAATAGTAAACAACTTTTTTTTAAAGTGACGTGTATTCTGTAGCACATAATTTAAAAAAAAAAGGTTACAATTTTGATTTTTTTGAATTTAGATTGGTAACACCGATATATAGAGCATGCATTTGGTTTTATCATGTTTTGTTGAATTTTTTTAATTAAGTTTTGAAGTCAAACCAATTATAATTTAGACATAGGCATATTCCATAAAACATAAATTTTTCTGTATGTATTGAAATTCAATTTTTTTTGTTGAAACAAGGACATCAATACCTAGGGCATAGATATTTTTCTGAATTTTTTTCACTAATTTACTAATTTTCCATGTGTGTAGAACAAAGAACTTGATGTTCGGTGAAAAACCTATATTCACAAGAAATAAAAAATAAATATAATAATTAAATTAAATATTTTTAAAATTATACTTTTTGGGAAGCTTATAATAAGGACTACATACTTAAAAACATAAATTTTAAATGAATTCATTTGATCCCCCAAAAGGGAAATCAAAAGTGGTTTTTTATCAGCATTTTGATAGGTGTAGAGGAGACTCCATTATAGGTATGGTTTAAAACTAGCGGGGTTCTATCCAAGGGGGTTTGAATCTAAGGGGGTTTGATCAAACCATTTTCAATTAAAATCCTTTAAATGGAACCTTTCAAGGCTTAAATCATTATATTTTCTAAAAATATGTGATTTTAACAAAAAATAGGATGTCTTAGAAAGTGTAACCCATTATTGTGGCAGCACCCGGTCACATGTGCAAAATGAAGGGTGAGGATTGAAAGATTGAATGGAAGGCTAGGATGGAATGTTGATTGATGATGTGGACTTTGGGGATGGGAATTTTTAATTAGATGAAATATGTGATGGGGGTTTGGTCTAGTTAATTAAATAAAGTTATTTATTTAGTTAACTAACATTAGGATGTTAGGAAACATTAAGTTAATTGAATGGGATTAATTAGCTAATGGATGACCTAATTAATTAAGCAATTAATCCATTAATTCAGGGATGGTTATGAGACTAATAAGATGATTTTAATTGCAACATAGTGGATAATTTTAGGTGTCCACACAATTCATTAGAACTTCCAATCCATATTAGAAAATTATAACCATTATCTCAAATTCAAATTATTACATTAGAGTGAATCTCTACTACCACGTAGATAGATAAATCTAAACTATCTAGAGAACATGGGAAATCTTCATAATAGGTTAATAGTAAATCCAACTAAAACCATGCAATACCCTTAAACTATAGTGTGCTTCTGATATGGGTAGCTAGCTTATGGCTAACATAACTCTTTATTAAGTTATAATCATTTATATTGTCTTTTAGGTTGCTCTAGATGGCATCCATGACATAAATATGATATACATAGGAGGTAGTGGTTATCTTATTGTCATCATATTGTGAATTATGTTCTTATTGAAGACTTTTGGAGGGTTTTCCCCTTGAAGTAGCTTATTATTGGTAAGTATTATCATGTATTTACACCATATTTCCTATTATATTCTTTTCTTGTGTAAGTAATTCCATTACAAGTGGTATCCAAGCATGACCTTTGCATCCAAAAGGAAGGAAACACGGTGATTTTTTCAATTTAGGAGGTTGAATTATGAAGAACATATCTCTTTCAATTTGGTGAATTATTTTCTACAATCCGGAGGATTGATCAAGGACATATTGAAGCTACTACAATCTATAATTGAGATCCATTAAAGTAATTTTGGAGGAGTTATTGTGAAATTAGGATTTTCATTAGTTTCACTCCCAAGGCTATAAATCAATGAATTTCTTGGATATTTTTTAACAAAGTGAGATCTAGGTCTATGTGATTTATGGTAAAAAATTCATCTTATTTATATTTTTTAATAATTTATTATCAAAAATATAAATATGAGGCACCATTACAAGGCCATAGGCTAGAGGTTGAGGTAATAACTCATATGCACTAGGGAAAAATCCTAACAAAGAGGATGTAGAGAAAAAAATAGAAATCAAGAAATCTTTTATTTTAGGATTATCTTCAACAAATCACAAAGTGAGCCAACTTGAGTAGTGTGCACAACATCTAGGATTATGACCAATATCAATCATTAATTGGAAGAGCTTAGGCAAATACTTGAGAATTGTTGAACTTGAAATTAGTTCTACCAAGTCAACCACCAACCACTAATACACAACCCATTGCAAACCTAAGTATATCACACCCACAACCTTCAATTGGTACCCACTCAAGGCCACATAACCTAAAACCAAAAGTGGAAACGCATAAGTTTGATGGGAAGTATCTAGTCACTTGGATCAACCAATTGGAGAACTCTTTTGATGTACATCAAGTCCATTGTGGACAAAAGGTGTTAATGGCATATTTATATTTCAAACATGAGTAGTTAATTGGGTATCAATGGCTTTGTTCTCATAAGGAGAAAAAAGGTCTTGGTGTTAATTGGTTAGTTTTTATTAATGAATTATAGTTGTACTATTGTGATAGCATGGTAGAGAACTATTTTGGCCAATTAGAAAATTTGTGCCAAATAGGATCTATTAAGGATTATATTTAACTATTCTAAAATATATTATTGTATGGAAATAATTCCAAAGATAAAAATTTAAATGACTTGTTTCTTGGTGGGATTAAGAATCATGTCTAACATGAGGTGTGCATGTTAATTAGATTTATATATCCAAGTCTTTTATCATGGCATGCAAGGCAAATAATTTTTCTTTTAGCTCCTAGAAGGGAAAATTCACTAGCAACAAACAAGGGATGTTCCCTACACTATTCTTCCTATAATGTACAAGATTGACTCCTCAACAAATTGAAGAGAAAAAGGCTAAAGTATTATGTTTTAAATGTGATAGAAAATATAGTAGAGGATATAAATGCGTTGAGAAGAAGTTGTTCTACATTGAGGTCGCCAATTATGAAGAAAAGGGTGAAAAAGAGGTAGTAGTGGTTGTGAAAGACTTAGAAGATATCCAACCTACTATTTCTTGTCATGCATTGTCAGGTACTAGCACCTTGAGAACTCTTAAGGTACTTGGTTTCCTTTAGTAGTACTAGCAACAAACAAGAGAAGATCTCTACACCATTCTTCCTTTAGTGTACAAGATTGACTCAACAAATTGAAGAGAAAAAGGCTAAATGATTATTTTTTAAATGTGATAGAAAATATAGTAGAAGATATAAATGTGTTAAGAAGAATTTGTTCTGTTGGTTTTCCTTTTGAATCAGCATTAGGGTTTGCCAGTTCTAATGCACAGGTAGATTCAGCCAACTAAATACAGGAGGTTGCATGAGCTCCTCCCCTTCACTTCTGGTTCTACCACACCAAGGGGGGTGTCTCTATTTGATAAAAGTATGACCTTGACTAGCTCAATGATGGAAGGATATAACTTGACAGCAACAGGCATAATACTCTCATGTAAGGACCAAGATTTGTGTAACAAATCACAAGATTGGCAACATTCTTGGACATATGTGTCTGATTAGGGATGAGAGCATGCAGGGGTTTCCTACTCCTAATCCTACAACTAACAGGTGGAAGGATGAAATGGTTTGAATTGATATTTGGAGTTATGGGACTTTCCTAGACCCATTAAACAGACAGATTCCCAAACCAGTGCCTTATCTGGGTAGCAGAGTCATATCTAAGAATGTAAATGTCTCCCCATGACAACACTAATTCATATCCAGAGGACCTGAGAAGAATGCTACTGCCTAACAGCAACATGTCCAAGAAAGAGTATTACTTATGATCATACTTAACAGATCCTATGATGCAATCCATTTTCCTTTGTATCTGATCAAAAGCCTATTTAACCACTCCTTGAGTAGATGCAATAAATCAGACACACAGTATGCATATACTGAAAAACTTGGAAG
Source organism: Cunninghamia lanceolata (assembly GCA_027924645.1). Lineage (NCBI taxonomy): Eukaryota > Viridiplantae > Streptophyta > Pinopsida > Cupressales > Cupressaceae > Cunninghamia > Cunninghamia lanceolata. Next base: position 3,878,395 of record BSBN01000026.1, on the reverse strand, counting down.
CCCTTGACAACCTTGTTTGAAAGGAAAACAAATGACATACAGGAGACAATCAGAAATAATACACACACCAGGTGTTTTTCATTTAAAATCAATCTACATAGAAAGTCATCATAGAGAAAATTATCATTTACAAGACAAGATAGACTGGTACACCAGACCAAGGACCGAGCCTGTAGCAAAAAATGCCTTTCAAAATGTGAACACCTTATGTTCAGAGTCAGAGCAGAAAGCCCAAAAAACATTCAACCTCCAAAAAATAACACAGCCAGACCATTATATATAGAACCGTGTACATTCTGCAATTAATTACATGGCCAGAAGTCAAAAATCCACTAGATACATCCATCAGAAATGGCGCTCAGAAGTTATTACTGGAATAGACAGGGGAGACCTCGAGCCCTGCGCCACCATCTGGAAGTCCTCATCCATAATGGAGCAGCCTAATCGCTTGTCCCATCGCCCATACCCCTGCACTGTCACCATTGATGGCTCAACCACCCGCAGCCACTGAGAAAACAGTCGCAGCAATCAAAATGGAGCTTCCCGCCAAAATGCGTTTTACTGAAGGTTCAAATCTGTAGGAAGAAAAATCCCACATGCACGGTGCGGAGACTCATTCAGCATTTTAAAAACATAGTCACTTGCATACCAAGCGTCAAGTGCTTTTGCCACGCTCGACGCACGCTCCTTCGCCTAAAGCCCATCGGTCAAACTTCTACCATTGGCACACCCACAAAATCTCTGGCCGACCTCAATTGTCATACTGATGAGTACCTAGCACCCACTTCTCCTTTGGCGAGACTCTCTACCTGTCGAGTTGAACCATTGGTTCAACGGCTAGGTTCAAATGAGAGGTTCAACCCGATGGTTCAACGCCGATACCTACTCTGTCGGCAACACAAACGTAACCCCGTGAACCCATTGAACTGATGAACCAGTTCAATCCGATGGTTCAATGGCGAGGTTCCACACTGAGGTTCACCGGCGAGGTTCAAACCTCAAAAACAATACTCCATCGGCAAGACTCTTGACTGTCGGCCAAGCAACTCAAAGTTGACCTGATACTCAAAAAACTTCGGCCGAGACCAAAATCACAAAGCTTTGAACCATTGAACCTTGAACCGTTGAACCTTTGAGAAAAGGATTCAAGTTCAAACTGAAAGTTTGAAGACATAATTGGAGCACTCAAGAAAACTTTCGCCGATGACAAGTTACTCTGTCGATGAACACTTGACTTACCCCCGTCGGCATGACCAACAGCGTCGGAAAGACAATAGGCTCCCCCGACAATAGGCAAAGTCTCAGTGATGGAAGAAGATATGACTGCTACCATCATGATCGCTAAGACAAAAATAAACTCATGCCGATGGAGAAAACATGAACACCACCTCCTCAAGAACTAAGATGTAGATGCTGAAAAACACTGAGGGGGTGCCAAAACTTAGAACTTTTTTGGATCTTTTTGGAAGGTGCCTGCATGAAAAATTGCTGAATCAACTGATAGTCAATTCAAGCACCAACAGTGGCTTTGTCTGAGGATGCATGCCTCTTGCAGGCATGGCAAGAACCACAGAACTCTAGGATGCAGACCAGTCCCCATCCATTGGGCATAGAGTCATGAAGTTACCATGATCTGCATCACCAATCAAACTTGATGGCCTAAGGCCACCAAGAAAAGGAAAACCAATATTTCCCCTTATCAAACACCTTGTTCTCATCTGCATACACTAGGTTAAGCCTGGGAATGATGCCATGATCTGACCATAAGCAACCTTGGTCACTTGCATATTCAACCTTCTGATTTATTTTGTCACTGTCAACCCTCTGCCAGCGACCCTCAGCACCAGGCAACAAGTGGATGCAGCATGTATCAAGCAATGCATATTCATATGGTATATAACACAGGTTATCATCACTATGCATTACAAAATGATTTCCTAGCTGGACTGAAAATTGAAAGTATTGAAAGTCCACCATGCAACTAGGAAAAACAAGGCTCTCTTGATGAGTTGGCATATTGAAGGAAAAGCTTTCAAATTCATAATTGTGCACATCATGTACACAACCAACAGCAGCACCAAACTGGAAAAGATCAGGCTCTAGCATCTCTTTCAAATCAGGCACATTTTTACAGTCACCTACCTGATGTATGTGGGTTTCTCTTTCATCAGGATGAGAAACAGAATCCAAGTCAAAAACAGTGTCTAAATCTTCACCATACTCAGATAGATCCTCATCACCATATGTGTCAAAAATGGGTGACCCAGGTACATCAGCTTCATCATAATATGCCATTTGTTCATGGGCAGCAGAGCACGCATTTTCATCACCAATGGATTCCCTTTGTGGAGGAGTATCAGCCTGTGCATTATAAGCAAAAGAGTCACCAAATAAAAAACAATCATGCTCTGTACTAACACTTGTTTCAATCTCTGACTGCTCTTCATGATCTCCATGTGTTTGAAAGGAAGGCAATGGGTCACACATGGGACTGTTTCTCTGTTTGCTTATACCTTCTCTGTCTTGAGTACAATACTCACAATTATCCCCACAAGTCCATTCCAAAAGTTGCTCATTGCTGTCCACAACCTCGTTGTTGTTTTCATGGCCAGCTGCCTCATCATTGCAATGGGAGTCTTCATTAGTCCTTTCATTGGCACCTTTAGTATTCATCTTTTCATCTTCACATGATGCCTTAATCTCTTGGTCATTCGCAGCTTCACAACCATTATTCACACCAAAGCCTAGGGGCAGGGATTTCTGCAGGTGCTCATTCCTGATTTTTTCTATGTTTTCTATGAACTTGTATGCCATCTGCATACTTGTTACCTTAAATTCCCTCAGTACTGCACTAGAACCCTCCTCAAAAGCCTCAAAGAATATGCCAACACAGGCTGAAGTGTCAGGTCTGAAGACTTCTGGGATCTGTGAAAGGGCTACTGCAAACCTATGACTGAAATCAATACATAGCTCTTTATCTTGTTTTCTAATTTTCATCAATTCTGTAACAAGATCAGCAGGTTCTTTTGCAAATTCCTTTTTGAAATAGTCAGTAAGCTCATCCCAATAGGCAAAGAATCTCTTTGGAAAGCTCAAATACCAGTCTTTTGCTTTTGCATCAAGGGACCTAACAAAAAACCTCATCCACATATCCTCATCTCTAAATGAATGTTTTCCCATGAAACTATGAAAATTTTGGATATGTGCAATCCCATCACATACACTGTGACCACTAAATCTAGGCATCTGATAGTATATCCTAGCAGGCATACTTTCTACTTTATAATCAACCCATGACAAATCTAACTGGTCATACAAAGGATCAAAAAGGCTGACAGGAGGTTTAGCTTTCTGACTGGCAGACACAACAAGGTTATCACTATTCAACTGGGCCTGCCTAGCCTCTAAGAGTATCAACCTATTTTTTAACTCTTCTATTCTTTTATCCAACAAATCATCCCCCTTTTGACTGAGTATGGGTGTATACATATTTGGATTCATGAAAATTCTATTTTCAGACATCCCTTGCATTCTTAAGACCTATAGCCTCCCCTGGCATCTAACCTATGTAATAAAACAATAATTACAAGTAGGAAGGAGCAAGGTACCTTTTCTCATACAGATGCTGAACTCTGAATAGCACATTTTTTGTCACAACACACACATCAACTTTTCATGTGTACTTGAATCTTTTGCAGAGTCACCACCTCTCCAGAGAGGACAAAATTTACAACAGCTGAAAGCTACTTTTCCAGGTTCACTCCCCCAGTAGAGTCACCATTTTGTTGGTTTTCCTTCTGAATCAGCACGAGGGTTTGCCAGTTCTAATGCACAGGCAAATTCAGCCAACTAAATACAGGAGGTTGCGTAGCTCCTCCCCTTCACTTCTGGTTCTGCCGCACCAAGGGGGGTGTCCCTATTTGATAAAAGTATGACCTTGACTAGCTCAATGACAGAAGGATATAACTTGACAGCAACAGGTAGAATACTCTCATGTAAGGACCAAGATTTGTGTAACAAATCACAAGATTGGCAACATTCTTGGACATATGTGTCTGGTTAGGGATGAGAGCATGCAGGGGTTTCCTACTCCTAATCCTACAACTAACAGGGGGAAGGATGAAATGGTTTGAATTGATATTTGGAGTTATGGGACTTTCCTAGACCCATTGAACAGACAAATTCCCAAACTAGTGCCTTATCTGGGAAGCAAAGTCATATCTAAGAATGTAAATGTCTCCCCATGACAACACTAATTCATATCCAGAGGACCTGAGAAGAATGCTACTGCCTAACAGCAACATGTCCAAGAAAGAGTATTACTTATGATCATACTTAACAGATCCTATGATGCAATCTATTTTCCTTTATATCTGATCAAAAGCCTATTTAACCACTCCTTGAGTAGATGCAATAAATCAAACACACAGTATGCATATACTGAAAAACTTGGAAGCCCTTGACAACCTTGTTTGAAAGGAAAACAAATGACATACAGGAGACAATCAGAAATAATACACACACCAGGTGTTTTTCATTTAAAATCAATCTGCATAGAAAGTCATCATAGAGAAAATTATCATTTACAAGACAAGATAGACTGGTACACCAGACTAAGGACCGAGCCTGTAGCAAAAAATGCCTTTCAAAATGTTAACACCTTATGTTTAGAGTCAGAGCAGAAAGCCCAAAAAACATCCAACCTCCAAAAAGTAACACAGCCAGACCATTATATACAGAACTATGTACATTCTGCAATTAATTACATGGCCAGAAGTAAAAAATCCACCAGATACATCCATCAGAAATGGCGCTCAGAAGTTATTACTGCAACAGACAGGGGAGACCTCGAGCCCATCTGGAAGTCCTCATCCATAATGGAGCAGCCTGATCGCTTATCCCATCGCCCATACCCCTGCACTGTCGCCATTGATGGCTCAACCACCCGTAGGCACTGAGAAAATAGTCGCAGCAATCAAAATGGAGCTTCCTGCCAAAATGTGTTTTACTGAAGGTTCAAATCTGTAGGAAGAAAAATCCCACATGCACGGTGTGGAGACTCATTCAGCATTTTAAAAACATAGTCACTTTCATACCAAGCGTCGAGCGCTTTTTCCACGCTCGACGCACTCTCCTTTGCCTAAAGCCCATCGGCCAAACTTCTACCATTGGCACACCCACAAAATCTCTGGCCGACCTTAATTGTCATACCGATGAGTACCTAGCACCCACTTCTCCTTTGGCGAGACTCTCTACCTGTCGGGTTGAACCATTGGTTCAACGGCTAGGTTCAAATGAGAGGTTCAACCTGATGGTTCAACGCTGATACCTACTCTGTCGGCAACACAAACGTAACCCCGTGAACCCATTGAACTGATGAACCAGTTCAATCCGATGGTTCAATGGCAAGGTTCCACACTGAGGTTCACCGGCGAGGTTCAAACCTCAAAACCAATACTCCATCGGCAAGACTCTTGACATTTGGCCAAGCAACTCAAAGTTGACCCGATACTCAAAAAACTTCGGCCAAGACCAAAATCACAAAGCTTTGAACCATTGAACCTTGAACCGTTGAACCTTTGAGAAAAGGGTTCAAGTTCAAACAGAATGTTCGAAGACACAATCAGAGCACTCAAGAAAACTTTTGCCGATGACAAGTTACTCCGCCGATGAACACTTGACTTACCCCCGTCGGCATGACCAACACCGTCGGAAAGATAATAACCTCCCCCGCCGATAGGCAAAGTCTCAACGATGGAAGAAGATATGACTGCTACCATCATGATCGCTAAGACAAAAACAAACTCATGCCGATGGAGAAAACATGAACACCACCTCCTCAAGAACTAAGATGTAGACGCTGAAAAACACTGAGGGGGTGCCAAAACTTAGAACTTTTTTGGATCTTTTGGGAAGGTGCCTGCATGAAAAATTGCTAAATTAACTGATAGTCAATTCAGGCACCAACAGTGACTCTGTTTGAGGATGCATGCCTCTTGCAGGCATGGCAAGAACCACAGAACTCTGGGATGCAGACCAGTCCCCATCCATTTGGCATAGAGTCATGAAGTTACCATGATCTACATCACCAATCAAACTTGATGGCCTAAGGCCACCAAGAAAAGGAAAACCAATATTTCCCCTTATCAAACACCTTGTTCTCATCTGCATACACTGGGTCAAGCCTGGGAATGATGCCATGATCTGACCATAAGCAACCTTGGTCACTTGCATATTCAACCTTCTGAGTTATTTTGTCACTGTCAACCCTCTGCAAGTGACCCTCAGCATCAGGCAACAAGTGGATGCACCATGTATCAAGCAATGCATATTCATATGGTATATAACACAGGTTATCATCACTATGCATTACAAAATGATTTCCTAGCTGGACTTAAAATTGAAAGTACTCAAAGTCCACCATGCAACTAGGAAAAACAGGGCTCTCTTGATGAGTTGGCATATTGAAGGAAAAGCTTTTAAATTCCTAATTGTGCACATCATGTACACAACCAACAGCAGCAACAAACTGGAAAAGATCAGGCTCTAGCATCTCTTTCAAATCAGGTACGTTTTTACAGTCAGCTACCTGATGTATGTGGGTTTCTCTTTCATCAGGATGAGAAACAAAATCCAAGTCAAAAACAGTGTCTAAATCTTCACCATACTCAGATAGATCCTCATCACCATATGTGTCAAAAATGGGTGACCCAGGTACATCAGCTTCATCATAATATGCCATTTGTTCATGGGCAGCAGAGCACACATTTTCATCACCAATGGATTCCCTTTGTGGAGGAATATCAGCCTGTGCGTTATAAGCAAAACAGTCACCAAATAAAAAACAATCATGCTCTGTACTAACACTTGTTTCAATCTCTAACTGCTCTTCATGATCTCCATGTGTTTGAAAGGAAGGCAATGGGTCACAAATGGGAATGTTTCTCTGTTTGCTTATACCTTCTTTGTCTTGAGTACAATACTCACAATTATCCCCACAAGTCCATTCCAAAAGTTGCTCATTACTGTCCACAACCTCGTTGTTGTTTTCATGGCTAGCTGCCTCATCATTGCAATGGGAGTCTTCATTAGTCCTTTCACTGGCACCTTTAGTATTCATCTTTTCATCTTCACATGATGCCTTAATCTCTTGGTCATTCGCAGCTTCACAACCATTATTCACACCAAAGCCTGGGGGCAGGGATTTCTGCAGGTGCTCATTCCTGATTTTTTCTATGTTTTCTATGAACTTGTATGCCATCTGCATACTTGTTACCTTAAATTCCCTCAGTACTGCACTAGAACCCTCCTCAAAAGCCTCAAAGAATATGCCAACACAGGCTGAAGTGTTAGGTCTGAAGACTTCTGGGATCTGTGAAAGGGCTACTGCAAACCTATGACTGAAATCAATACATAGCTCTTTATCTTGTTTTCTGATTTTCATCAATTCTGCAACAATATCAGCAGGTTCTTTTGCAAATTTCTTTTTGAAATAGTCAGTACGCTCATCCCAACAGGCAAAGAATCTCTTTGGAAAGCTCAAATACCAGTCTTTTGCTTTTGCATCAAGGGACCTAACAAAAAACCTCATCCACATATCCTCATCTCTAAATGAATGTTTTCCCATGAAACTATGAAAATTTTGGATATGTGCAATCCCATCACATACACTGTGACCACTAAATCTAGGCATCTGACAGTATATCCTAGCAGGCATACTTTCTACTTTATAATCAACCCATGACAAATCTAACTGGTCATACAAAGGATCAAAAAGGCTGACAGGAGGTTTAGCTTTCTGACTGGTAGACACAACAAGGTTATCACTATTCAACTGGGCCTGCCTAGCCTCTAAGAGTATCAACCTATTTTTTAACTCTTCTATTCTTTCATCCAACAAATCATCCCCCTTTTGACTGAGTATGGGTGTATACATATTTGGATTCATGAAATTTCTATTTTCAGACATCCCTTGCATTCCTAAGACCTATAGCCTCCCCTAGCATCTAACCTATGTAATAAAACAACAATTACAAGTAGGAAGGAGCAAGGTACCTTTTCTCATACACATGCTGAAGTCTGAACAGCACATTTTTTGTCACAACACACACATCAACTTTTCATGTGCACTTGAATCTTTTGCAGAGTCACCACCTCTCCAGAGAGGACAAAATTTACAACAGCTAAAAGCTACATTTCCAGGTTCACTCCCCCAGTAGAGTCACCATTTTGTTGGTTTTCCTTCTGAATCAGCATTACGGTTTGCCAGTTCTAATGCACAGGTAGATTCAGCCAACTAAATACAAGAGGTTGCGTGAGCTCCTCCCCTTCACTTCTGGTTCTACCGCACCAAGGGAGGTGTCCCTATTTGATAAAAGTATGACCTTGACTAGCTCAATGACAGAAGGATATAACTTGACAGCAATAGGCAGAATACTCTCATGTAAGGACCAAAATTTGTGTAACAAATCACAAGATTGGCAACATTCTTGGACATATGTGTTTGGTTAGCGATGAGAGCATGCAGGGGTTTCCTACTCCTAATCCTACAACTAACAGGTGGAAGGATGAAATGGTTTGAATTGATATTTGGAGTTATGGGACTTTCCTAGACCCATTGAACAGACAGATTCCCAAACTAGTGCCTTATCTGGGCAGTAGAGTCATATCAAAGAATGTAAATGTCTCCCCATGACAACACTAATTCATATCCAGAGGACCAGAGAAGAATGCTACTGCCTAACAACAACATGTCGAAGAAAGAGTATTACTTATGATCATACTTAACAGATCCTATGATGCAATCTATTTTACTTTGTATCTGATCAAAAGCCTATTTAACCACTCCTTGAGTAGATGCAATAAATTAGACACACAGTATGCATATACTGAAAAACTTGGAAGCCCTTGACAACCTTGTTTGAAAGGAAAACAAATGACATACAGGAGACAATCAAAAATAATACACACACCAGGTGTTTTTCATTTAAAATCAATCTGCATAGAAAGTCATCATAGAGAAAATTATCATTTACAAGACAAGATAGACTGGTACACCAGACTAAGGACCGAGCCTGTAGCAAAAAATGCGTTTCAAAATGTGAACACCTTATGTTCAGAGTTAGAGCAGAAAGCCCAAAAAACATCCAACCTCCAAAAAGTAACACAGCCAGACTATTATATAAAGAACTGTGTACATTTTGCAATTAATTACATGGCCAGAAGTAAAAAATCCACCAGATACATCGATCAGAAATGGCGCTCAGAAGTTATTACTGCAACAGACAGGGGAGACCTCGAGCCCTGCGCCGCCATCTGGAAGTCCTCATCCGTAATGGAGCAACCTGATCGCTTGTCCCATCGCCCATACCCCTGCACTGTTGCCATTGGTGGCTCAACCACTCGCAGCCACCGAGAAAACAGTCGCAGCAATCAAAATGGAGCTTCCTGCGAAAATGCGTTTTACTAAAGGTTCAAATCTGTAGGAAGAAAAATCCCACATGCACGGTGTGGAGACTCATTCAGCATTTTAAAAACATAGTCACTTGCATACCAAGCATCGAGCGCTTTTCCCACGCTCGACGCACGCTCCTTCGCCTAAAGCCCATCGGCGAAACTTCTACCATCGGCACACCCACAAAATCTCTGGCTGACCTCAATTGTCATACCGATGAGTACCTAGCACCCACTTCTCCTTTGGCGAGACTCTCTACCTGTCGGGTTGAACCATTGGTTCAACGGCTAGGTTCAAATGAGAGGTTCAACCCGATGGTTCAACGCTGATACCTACTCTGTCGGCAACACAAACGTAACCTCGTGAACCCATTGAACCGATGAACCAGTTCAATCCAATGGTTCAATGGCAAGGTTCCACATTGAGGTTCGCCGGCGAGGTTCAAACCTCAAAAACAATACTCCATCGGCAAGACTCTTGACTGTCGGCCAAGCAACTCAAAGTCGACCTGATACTCAAAAAACTTTGGCCGAGACCAAAATCACAAATCTTTGAACCATTGAACCTTGAACCATTGAACCTTTGAGAAAAGGGTTCAAGTTCAAACCGAAAGTTTGAAGACACAATCGGAGCACTCAAGAAAACTTTCGCTGATGACAAGTTACTCCGCCGATGAACACTTGACTTACCCCTGTCGGCATGACCAACACTGTCGGAAAGACAATAAGCTCCCCCGCTGATAGGCAAAGTCTCAGCAATGGAAGAAGATATGACTGCTACCATCATGATCGCTAAGACAAAAACAAACTCATGCCGATGGAGAAAACATGAACACCACCTCCTCAAGAACTAAGATGTAGATGCTGAAAAACACTGAGGGGGTGCCAAAACTTAGAACTTTTTTGGATCTTTTGGGAAGGTACCTGCATGAAAAATTGCTAAATTAACTGACAGTCAGTTTAGGCACCAACAGTGGCTCTGTCTGAGGATGCATGCCTCTTGCAGGCATGGCAAGAACCACAGAACTCTAGGATGCAGACCAATCCCCATCCATTGGGCATAGAGTCACGAAGTTACCATGATCTACATCACCAATCAAACTTGATGGCCTAACGCCACCAAGAAAAGGAAAACCAATATTTCCCCTTATCAAACACCTTGTTCTCATCTGCATACACTGGGTCAAGCCTGGGAATGATGCCATGATCTGACCATAAGCAACCTTGGTCACTTGCATATTCAACCTTCTGATTTATTTTGTCACTGTCAACCCTCTGCAAGCGACCCTCAGCATCAGGCAACAAATGGATGCAGCATATATCAAGCAATGCATATTCATATGGTATATAACACAGGTTATCATCACTATGCATTACAAAATGATTTCCTAGCTGGACTGAAAATTGAAAGTACTCAAAGTCCACCATGCAACTAGGAAAAATAGGGCTCTCTTGATGAGTTGTCATATTGAAGGAAAAGCTTTCAAATTCATAATTGTGCACATCATGTACATAACCAACAGTAGCACCAAACTGGAAAAGATCAGGCTCTAGCATCTCTTTCAAATCAGGCACATTTTTACAGTCACCTACCTGATGTATGTGGGTTTCTCTTTCATCAGGATGAGAAACAGAATCCAATTCAAAAACAATGTCTAAATCTTCACCAAACTCAGATAGATCCTCATCACCATATGTGTCAAAAATGGGTGACCCAGGTACATCAGCTTCATCATAATATGCCATTTGTTCATGGGCAGTAGAGCACGCATTTTCATCACCAATGGCTTCCCTTTGTGGAGGAGTATCAGCCTGTGCGTTATAAGCAAAAGAGTCACCAAATAAAAAACAATCATGCTCTGTACTAACACTTGTTTCAATCTCTGACTGCTCTTCATGATCTCCATGTGTTTGAAAGGAAGGCAATGGGTCACACATGGGACTGTTTCTCTATTTGCTTATACCTTCTCTGTCTTGAGTACAATACTCACAATTATCCCCACAAGTCCATTCCAAAAGTTGCTCATTGCTATCCACAACCTCGTTGTTGTTTTCATGGCCAGCTGCCTCATCATTGCAATGGGAGTCTTCATTAGTCCTTTCACTAGCACCTTTAGTATTCATCTTTTCATCTTCACATGATGCCTTAATCTCTTGGTCATTCGCAGCTTCACAACCATTATTCACACCAAAGCCTGGGGGCAGGGATTTCTGTAGGTGCTCATTCCTGATTTTTTCTATGTTTTCTACGAACTTGTATGCCATCTGCATACTTGTTACCTTAAATTCCCTCAGTACTACACTAGAACCCTCCTCAAAAGCCTCAAAGAATATGCCAACACAGGCTGAAGTGTCAGGTCTGAAGACTTCTGGGATCTGTGAAAGGGCTACTGCAAACCTATGACTGAAATCAATACATAGCTCTTTATCTTGTTTTCTGATTTTCATCAATTCTGCAACAAGATCAGCAAGTTCTGTTGCAAATTCTTTTTTGAAACAGTCAGTAAGCTCATCCCAACAGGTAAAGAATCTCTTTGGAAAGCTCAAATACCAGTCTTTTGCTTTTGCATCAAGGGACCTAACAAAAAACCTCATCCACATATCCTCATCTCTAAATGAATATTTTCCCATGAAACTGTGAAAATTTTGGATATGCGCATTCCCATCACATACATTGTGACCACTAAATCTAGGCATCTGATAGTATATCCTAGCAGGCATACTTTCTACTTTATAATCAACCCATGACAAATCTAACTGGTCATACAAAGGATCAAAAAGGCTGACAGGAGGTTTAGCTTTCTGACTGGCAGACACAACAAGGTTATCACTATTCAACTGGGCCTGCCTAGCCTCTAAGAGTATCAACCTATTTTTTAACTCTTCTATTCTTTTATCCAACAAATCATCCCCCTTTTGACTGAGTATGGGTGTATACATATTTGGATTCATGAAATTTCTATTTTCAGACATCCCTTGCATTCCTAAGACCTATAGCCTCCCCTGGCATCTAACCTATGTAATAAAACAACAATTACAAGTAGGAAGGAGCAAGGTACCTTTTCTCATACAGATGTTGAAGTCTGAATAGCACATTTTTTGTCACAACACACACATCAACTTTTCATGTGCACTTGAATCTTTTGCAGAGTCACCACCTCTCCAGAGAGGACAAAATTTACAACAGCTGAAAGCTACTTTTCCAGGTTCACTCCCCGGTAGAGTTGCCATTTTGTTGGTTTTCCTTCTGAATCAGCATTAGGGTTTGCCAGTTCTAATGCACAGGCAGATTCAGCCAACTAAATACAGGAGGTTGCGTGAGCTCCTCCCCTTCACTTCTGGTTCTGCCGCACCAAGGGGGGTGTCCCTATTTGATAAAATTATGACCTTGACTAGCTCAATGACAGAAGGATATAACTTGACAGCAAAAGGCATAATACTCTCATGTAAGGACCAAGATTTGTGTAACAAATCACAAGATTGGCAACATTCTTGGACATATGTGTCTGGTTAGGGATGAGAGCATGCAGGGGTTTCCTACTCCTAATCCTACAACTAACAGGTGGAAGGATGAAATGGTTTGAATTGATATTTGGAGTTATGGGACTTTCCTAGACCCATTGAACAGACAGATTCCCAAACCAGTGCCTTATCTAGGCAGCAGAGTCATATCTAAGAATGTAAATGTCTCCCCATGACAACACTAATTCATATCCAGAGGACCTGAGAAGAATGCTACTGCCTAACAGCAACATGTCCAAGAAAGAGTATTACTTATGATCATACTTAACAGATCCTATGATGCAATCTATTTTCCTTTGTATCTGATCAAAAGCCTATTTAACCACTCCTTGAGTAGATGCAATAAATCAAACACACAGTATGCATATACTGAAAAACTTGGAAGCCCTTGACAACCTTGTTTGAAAGGAAAACAAATGACATACAGGAGACAATCAAAAATAATACACACACCAGGTGTTTTTCATTTAAAATCAATCTACATAGAAAGTCATCATAGAGAAAATTATCATTTACAAGACAAGATAGACTGGTACACCAGACTAAGGATCGAGCCTGTAGTAAAAAATGCCTTTCAAAATGTGAACACCTTATGTTCAGAGTCAGAGCAGAAAGCCCAAAAAACATCCAACCTCCAAAAAGTAACACAGCCAGACCATTGTATACAGAACCGTGTACATTCTGCAATTAATTACATGGCCAGAAGTCAAAAATCCGCTAGATACATCCATCAGAAATGGCGCTCAGAAGTTATTACTGCAACAGACAGGGGAGACCTCGAGCCCTGCGCCGCCATCTGGAAGTCCTCATCCATAATGGAGCAGCCTGATCGCTTGTCCCATTGCCCATACCCCTGCACTGTCGCCATTGATGGCTCAACCACCCGCAGCCACCGAGAAAATAGTCGCAGCAATCAAAATGGAGCTTCCCGCCAAAATGCGTTTTATTGAAGGTTCAAATCTGTAGGAAGAAAAATCCCACATGCACGGTGCAGAGACTCATTCAGCATTTTAAAAACGTAGTCACTTGCATACCAAGCGTCGAGCGCTTTTGCCACGCTCTACGCATGCTCCTTCGCCTAAAGCCCATCGGCCAAACTTCTACCATCGGCACACCCACAAAATCTCTGGCCGACCTCAATTGTCATACCGATGAGTACCTAGCACCCACTTCTCCTTTGGCGAGACTCTCTACCTGTCGGGTTGAACCATTGGTTCAATGGCTAGATTCAAATGAGAGGTTCAACCCGATGGTTCAACACCGATACCTACTTTGTCGGCAGCACAAACGTAACCCCGTGACCCCATTTAACCGATGAACCGGTTTAATCCGATGGTTCAATGGCGAGGTTCCACACTGAGGTTCGCCGACGAGGTTTAAACCTCAAAAACAATACTCCATCAGCAAGACTCTTGACTGTCGGCCAAGCAACTCAAAGTCGACCCGATACTCAAAAAACTTTGGCTGAGACCAAAATCACAAAGCTTTGAACCATTGAACCTTGAACCATTGAACCTTTGAGAAAAGGGTTCAAGTTCAAACTGAAAGTTCGAAGACACAATCGGAGCACTCAAGAAAACTTTCGCCGATGACAAGTTACTCCGCCGATGAACACTTGACTTACCCTCGTCGACATGACCAACACCGTCGGAAAGACAATAAGCTCCCCCGCCGATAGGCAAAGTCTCAGCAATGGAAGAAGATATTACTGCTACCATCATGATCGCTAAGACAAAAGCAAACTCATGCCGATGGAGAAAACATGAAGACCACCTCCTCAAGAACTAAGATGTATACGCTGAAAAACACTAAGGGGGTGCCAAAACTTAGAACTTTTTTGGATCTTTTGGGAAGGTGCCTGCATGAAAAATTGTTAAATTAACTGACAGTCAATTCAGGCACCAACATGTTCTACATTGAGGGAACCAACTATGAATAAAAGGGAGAAAAAGAGGTAGTGCTAGTTGTGAAAGACTTAGAAGATATCCAATCTACTATTTCTTGCCATGTATTGTCTAGTACTATAACCTTACGAACTCTCAAGGCATTGAGTTTCCTTTAGTAGTAGAAGATGATAATATTAATTGACTTAGGGAGTATGTTAGAAATGAAGGTGAACAACTATATAATAGAAATCTAATTACAACTGTAACTATTAATCTAGTGCAGAACCAAAATGGAGATAGTATGAATGTTGGAAAGAGACACTACTAGGCATGTCAGGTGTTGTCATTGATGGCAACTAAATCTATATTACACATCCGCATTGTATCAGTGAATCATATCTGAAGTCAGAGTGCAAATTTGTCTAAGTCTAGATAGACAGGAACAGAGCATTTGATAGGGTTCAGCATCTTAGTTCGCATTTCTCCACAGGCAATCATATTATGCTGCGGATCCGAGGGAATGATAAGGGATGTCAAGGCTACCTAAATCCAATATTTTAGCCTCTGGGGATGAAGGGATTGTAAGTTACAAGCATCTGAGTATTGAGTTTTGGTTAGACAGTTCAGTCCAGTGAAGAACGGGCTGACTAAGTGTTTGATCCTTGTGCGGATGAAGAAAAGTGGCTGGTCGAGTAATTTACGAGATCTAGTGGTATTGGCCAACATGTGAGGTGACTTGGATACATAAGTTTTGGTGTTTGTGCGTGGATTCAACCGATAGAACGGTGTTCTTGAAATAGTTTCCAAGTTTTCTTAAGGCCGACTGCAGTTGATGTAATTTCATGTAGCGAATATATATGATCGATGGATTTGGGCATTTTGTGATGCGAAGATGAGAATATGAAGGGATAGGTATAAAGTAGAGCAGTATCAAGTGCGAAGTAAAGAGATCCAAGCTCCGGATCATGGTAGAATAGTGAAGTAGGGGAGAGAGAGATGAAGTGTGTAAAGTCAGTGTACTGAGCTCTAGGCAGTGTGCCTGAAGGCATGTGCCTTCCCATTTTGTAATACTTTTAACAGAGTATAAAATCTTGTGGGTTAACCCCCAACATGGTTTTTCCCTTAACCGAGTTTCCACGTAAAAATCCTGGTGTCATGTGTGTTGATTATGTTTCTACTCATGTGTTGTTAATTCATGCTTTCATGGTTACATCATTTATCTGTTAATAAGTTGTAAAGAAGATTAAACACAGAAAGAGAAAAAGTTTTTGAGACAACTAAGAATAAAACTATTTTGACGTGATACGCCAAATTTTGGAACCTCTTATTGACTTTAGAAACTACACATAATTTAATGACTATCTAAATTATGTTAATAGATTACTAAGATATAGAGCACTCATATGCATGATTATTAATCAATAATTGATCATCAATTATTCAAACAAATAAACCAAAGCTAAATGCTAGAATAAAAATGAGAGAAAATTCAATAAAGACAAATTCTGAGTACAAAATTGGTGAATTGAGAATATATTACAAGAGGATAGAAACACAATTCCTCAATGCTCAATTAGTTCTAAGAATGGCATAAAGGCTTGAGTCAATTAAAAAAAAAATCTCTCTTCTGCTCTCCTCCTATTGAAAATCCTATTGTTGAATGAATAATAATCTTCCCCGTAATGAAGAAGAAGATTCCATAGAGAAATAAAAGAAATCCAAAAAATCTGAATCCCCAATCTGTGTTCCTTTCTTGCATGAAAAACACCTCTTCTGTTAATTGCTCTCTTTCTGCATGCAAAAAATGGCAACCATCTCCATGAGTTCACTACTTGTTTGCCCTCTATGTTTGCCTTGATTAAATCCTCTTGGCATGCAAAGTCTCCTCCACCAGTGCATGAAGACATCACTTTGAATTTGTTGTTTTTTGCCTTCTTTTCCATGAGATTTCATCATGTAGCTTATGACTTCATTTTTTTATATTGAAAGAAGCAGCGTTTACAACAACTCATAAATACATAACAAAAACAGAGCAATGAATAAAGTGGCTACTAAAAATTCAACCTCCCCTGCCAACCAAAAGAGTAGCAAACAGAGGAAGAATGGAGCATTCTAAACAAATGCCAAGCAAACAACAAAGGTTTATGTGGAAAATAAACACAATATACAAAAAAATCAACGAAAAGAAAGCTGATAAGCACCACCAAACTTAAAAAAACACCACTTGGACAGGCCATCAAGCTCCCTAACAACTCAGAAGAAACAATACTCTTAACAAAGAAGACTCGTAGATGAATTCTCTGGTGATCCCACTAGCACAATAGCATCATATGGCACCAATCATAGATCTCCCACACAAAGACAAGAGTTGCCTGTCACTTGTTGAAGATGTTTGGAGGATAGGATCCATAATGAAACACAACACAGTAGGCATTTCCTTAACTTGAAGCTGGGAAAGAAGGCTTTTGGCCTACAATTTGATTTCTGTCTTGCACTGATCATGTCGAGAGGAAACTAAGCTTGTCATCTGGATAAGAAGAGTGGAACAGATATAGTGAATTTCAATCTCTAAGGGAGTATATGAATGAGACAAGGCAGCCAAGCAGTGAAACTTCCATATGTGTTTGATTATTATAAGGCGACAAAAACTTGAAATCATGTTGTGTGAGGCAGAGAATCCAAGAAGAGCAGATTTCCAAGACCAAGAAAAATGGAAGAGGGCAGGTAAATAAGTCATAAGCGCTGCCCATATCATTTAAACATGAGGACAGAACCAAAAATAGTGCTTTAAAGACTTACTCTTACCACAGAAAGGACAGACAGGGGGCTAGAGGAGGAATTTAAGGTAGGTACCCACCAGGAGTTTGGTGTGAAGAAGCTTCCAACCAGTGAGCTGAGAATGAGAATTGGCTTTGGATTTCTAGATATGAACGCTGAGTTTATTCCATCTAGCTTGACTGAGGTTGCATTTCCAAATATTGTTAAGACACGACGGGTAATTTGCAAGTTAGGCACGTGCTGGTTATACAACACTTTGAGGGGAAATGCTCTGATACTGCAACTGTTAGGTCACCTCCAATCCTTGAGAAAACAAGAATGGCAGTAGGAAGACATGAGGATAGTGAGGTTAGGAGGAACAATTTTCTAAATTTCCAACACAACGACCTTGACTCTATAGTTTAGGTCGAAACACAGCTTGAGTTGGCACCATAATTTCCATGTAAAACTTGAAATATCACATAAATCCCTAAACACTTGAATGCCTTTCTTGTAGAGGCCCTTAGTATTTTAATATGAATCCTTGCTCCACTATTTCCTATTCTTTATAATAAAAAGCACATGTACTTCAAATATATATTTTCTTTCTTTTGAAACCCATGGGCTAAGTACATTTGCATCGCCCCTCCTTTATCTTTTAAAATGCCTTTCCTTTTAAATGGCCATAAGCCCACTTTCCATGCCATGCCTTATTTTATCATTTTAATGTTCAAATGAAAACATTTAAAAGATTTAATTAGAAAACACTAAATCTCGAGGTACGTAAGAAAGCTTTTAAAGTGGAGGTTATTTTGGGGCCCACTTCCATGTCATTCTCAAATGACCAATGGTGCACCTTGGAAGATCATGTACTTCTCACAGCTTATCTGGGTTGCGCCAGCCGTTGGATGGAAGAGAAAATCGGACGGTCCCGCAAGACTTTACTTCTGGTGGATTCACCTGCCATGCTGGACTGAAAGAACCAACGGCACAACATTTTGCACGGACACCTCAGACGATGTCCATTCATTCAGCCTTTAATGCTGAGCTGGACAAAGAGAACCCATCTTTCCCTAACGTCTAATCGTTGATTGTAATATGATCTCAAGGTTGTGATTATGTTGGGCATTATATTTATGTTGAGCAGAAGTCCGAGGTAGCCGTTGGTTCTCATAGTGGTGCATTGGAGTTTCTTTGCGCTCAGAATTCCCGTGACTAGCATTTTATCCCTTTGTGCTATGGTTTAAAACTGATGAGCACCATCAGTTTTTGGCTTGCGCTTTGATTCCTTTTGTATATGATTGAAAGAGGCACCTAATCTTAGAAAGACTTGCACTGAGCTTTGAAAGCCTCCATCCCCTGTTAGAAGTTTAGTGCTATGTGTTTTGAAGAGATGCATTCTTAAATATCATTCATTTCAACAGTCAAACATTAATTTTGGCTAATAAAAATAGGACAAATATTTACCACTTTTTGTTGTGAATGAGATGTAAAATTTCTATTGACTGTTTGACCATTGAAATGGATGATATTTAAGTAGAATGTCTTCATATTGCTTATTTGATCTTTGTACCATATTTCATGTGATAGGCTTCATTAGAATGGCTTCAACTTGTTTAAAGTGGTTGTGCTCTTTCATGGTGGCACTTTGATTTTTAGAGTTACATTGAATTTTTTGAAGACCTGCGCATGGATATGGGGTTTGGAGCTAGCCGCCATGTTTATTTACCATTGTTCATTTTCAACTGCGTTGAAATTTTCTCATATGGCGTTGAATTTGGCAATTGTTATGCCATCCTTCATGGTTGGAATTCATCCTCAGCGTGCAAACATTGTGCTGAAATTCATCCTATTATGCTATGCCCTTCTATATTGCATTGTGCCTCATTATAAAATGGTTCTGGAGTTTCTAATTATTTGGTGTTGTGTTAATCTTTCCTTGTTGCCCACACTGGAGTATTGGGGGAGCTTGGAGTTCAGAGATACCTGTTCTTCTTCTAGTGATGTACCACCTTTGTGAGTTTTATGGCATTTTGAATGCCCCAAATTTGATGAAAGTGCCAGTGTATGGCTGTGTTGAAGCTTTAAACTATACGCTGGAGTTTGAAGTTTGAAATACCTGCGTAGGATCTCCAAATAGTTGTGTGCCATGATTATGCCTCTTATTTGGCCGCGCCCTTGTCTTCGGAGGAGATTGTGCCTCTATTTATTGCTGCGCTGGATATTTTCTTTGAGCATTTTCTATGTATTATCTGCCATATTTTTATCGCTCTACTTAAACATCATCCATTTCAATAGTCAAAACAGTCAATAGCAATTTTACACTTCATCCACAACAAAAAGTGGTAAATATTTGTATTATTTTTATTGGTCAAAATTAATTTTTTACTGTTAAAATGGATGATGTTTAAAAACAGCCTATTTTTATAGTTGCATCATTGTCTTCATGGTGGCACCTTCTGTAATGTCTCCTTCTAGCAAGCCAAAATTTAACTTGTAAAGAGCACATTAGTATTCTATCTTTTTCTTTTAATATTTAACTATATATTATTTCTTTCATAACTATATGCTTTTCTTGTTTATACTTCATGAATTACCTTGGGTGAGATAACCTTAAGCCTATTAATCATTCTTTCCAGCTTATGGGAGAAGATACTTAAGGATGTAATGTCACCCCAATCCTCATGGGTTCATCATTATTCCTTCAATTCTCTAATTGAAGGCCTAATCCTTCAATAATCGAAGGCCTATTATTCCTTGGTTCGTCAACCAAGGCCTATTAGTCCTTGGTTCTTCAGCCAAGGACTATTATCTCCTTGGTTCTCTAACCAAGGCCTCTTATTCTTTGGTTCTCTACCAAGGCCTATCCCTTCAATACTAGATTGAAGGCTTCATTCTTTGGTTCTCTTACCAAGGTCTATCCCTTCAATACTAGATTGAGGGCTTATTATCTTCCTTGATTCGTCAATCAAGGCCTATGATTTATCCCATGAATTGGTCAACTACGATCCTTGTTTTCCACCCCATCTCTATGGTGAAGATGATTAATGTTTAAGGACTATTATCTACCCCTTGGGTAATCATGCCTTTACAAATCTATTTCATATTCATAACTATGTACTTATAACCTTTTTGTACTCATTATCTTGTTTAAACAAGAATCATGCATTTATGTAGGACATCTATTAGTCTCATATTTACTTGAGTTTATAAGACCTCTGCCTTTATATCTCATTCATAATGGATCATCTTTTCTTACTTATATGCAATTCTAAGACTAATCTTATATTGTTATTTTTACACATGTGGATTCCACTTAGACCATATATATATATAATTCTATTATAATATTTATTATAATCTCTATATTATATTATTATATATATGTACTATGCAAAATTTATATTATTTATATTACATAACAATTATTATTATAATAATAATAATTAATCACTACTATTATAATGATCAATGATCATTATTATTGTTATCACAATATTATTATATCATTATCCATATGATTTTGTAATTAATTTAAATTGTATCTTGGTTCTTATCTGAATATCAGAATTCACTCTAGAATATCTATATACTCTTAGAAATCCAAAAATATATTATTTTCTTCTATACACCCAACAGATATGTATATATATTTGCTAGCACTTGAATTCTATTGTTGTATTATTAGTAACATAACTTTTATAATATATTACTTATTTATTATCATTATAATATTATTATTATAAATATATATATATATATATATATATATATATATAAACATCATTTAATTATTATATAATATATATTATATTATAATATTATTTATTATTGTTATTATAATATCATTATTATAGTAGTATTATTATAAATATAATTTTTAATAATGTTTAATCGTGCCGATCTCCATCGGACATCGCAACCTTTATCTACTATATATATATATTTACTTGAATCATTTCTCCCTTATGTACATATCTCTATATATTAATTTATGATATCTTGCCTATGATGTTTTCCTTCTATCTCACAACCTTTATTTATTTCCGTTTCAAGGGATATGTTCGAAGAGGCACGTCTTTTATTATGCTTGGTGGTAAAAAACATACTTACCCTCTTATAATTTTTATATTAATTCCCTTTTATGGTAAAACTAGTTCTACCCATACGTAACTCCCTTATCATAAGGGGATAGGTTAAAAGATGTTTATTTATATTATATCATTATAATAAATGATATATTATTTATTCATATTACATCATTTATATCATAATAAATGATATATGATTTATATTATATTATTTATATTTGCATTACAATATAAGATAATAATAATATTTGTATTTATATTATTAGATATATTTATAATATATTATTTATTGATGTGATCGCTGGTGTCAACCAACTTAATTGCTGCACTTATAAATATTCTCTTTCGGCCTCCCCTTAATCTTTTTAAAGTACATTATTTATATATAGTAATATATCTTATTAATTATTCACATAAATATTATATTAAAATATTTATATTTATAATATATCTAGTTAATTAAATATATATATTTCATATATTTTATAATATTTAAATTAATATTATTTATTAACTAATAGATATTAATAATATATTTTAAATAAATATATTATATATTTAGTTTATATAAGGCTAACTTTTTATTTAAATAAACAATTCAATTATAAATCATTATAGGGACATGACACCTTCTCCTCACAGGTTGAGTTCAAATTAAGAGCTCGATCTCAATTTTTATGCTTGAACAATATGGCTATGGCTGCGTTGGAAATTGAAGCATCAAATATTGAGTGCTCCAAGATCTATGGAGAGGCATTGGAGTTAAAATGGTTGCGCCTCCCTTACTGGTTGCTGCACACCATTTCTTAATGGCATTGTTTATTATTGCTTCCCAATCATATGGGCTCTCTCTAAACTCGTGATCAGATTGTAATTATATTAACAATCTCTTGCTTTGGACTGGGCATCACTTCTCCTTGGAGCTATGCTTTGTCTAAAATTGCTTGCCCGTGACTCGTGAGTGATTATGGTTGTGTAGTGATTTAAAAGATGTGCAGTGAACTTTGGAAAGGTCGTGCCTCAACTCTATGGCTTATGCTTCTTCTATTGCATCTCCATGCCATTCTTGGCAATGTCTATGAACACTATCACCATTCGCGACATTAGTATCTCCTTGTACCATCATTTGGATATGATGTGCTCTAGAGGTGACTTCACACTTTTGGATTTATGAGCATTGCGCCTTATGCAATTGTGTAGAGCTTGTGTTTGACTATAAAAATTGTGCACCATATATTGAGGTCGTGCCCGCCCATCTAAACAGATGGCACATTGTGTGCTAACTGTTTTTCGGTATTTTCAACTTGCAATTTTTTCGACTTATTTTATAGACAATTTGAATCAATAATGAAGAATGTTTTCGACCTGTCTCTTTGTCGACAAGATTTCGACCTGTATGTTTGTCAGCACATTTACAACGTACCGGCTGTTTAAGCTCTTCTTGTTGTGCCATGGGTTGCCACTTCACATTTACACTAAACCTTCTATGGTATGTTCAATGGAGGCTATACAAAACAAAGTAAGGTTGAGAAGTAGTTATACATGAGCCACCTATTGATTTTGATGCTCCTTTGTTGTACAAGGTTCATATGGTAGTGCCAAGTCCGATTAATTAGGCTCCTCAAACTTTAGTGTATAGTCTTTACATGCACCCATAACACTCATGTTTTTAGATTGGAAAAATTTAGGCATACAAATATGCTATGCAAAATATTTTTACTCATATATTGCACAATGATGAAATCCCGCTCCAGTAGCAAGATTTCCTTAGCTACCCTCATCTAGTGATGCTATACCTGGTCACACCATTGCTAAAAATTTCTCATCAAACCATCCAATTCTGTTTCATAGAATTAAAAGTTTAAAATTGAAGTGCAGAAGTTGGACTAACAGAACATTCTTCAATAGAGTCACCATTTGTTTATGCCTTGCAACACTATCCCTAATTTCATGTAAAATTAGGGAACCTCTCTTTCAATGTTTGTCCTCTTGAGGCCTTACCTCATGCATTACTCTTAGCGTGAAGAATCGACATGCTTTAATGCTTTTCTATTTGGTCTGATTTCCTATAGGCCCCTATGGATATCTGATCAAAGACTATGTTTTGGCCCCTATAGTTGTTTCATAATGTCTTTGCCTCACCTTTTTGGGTACTTGGTTTACTATGCGATGGTTTTTTTTGGTTTTTCTCCTATTTGGATCTAATCTCATGCTAGCGTGACCTGTCAATGCAACCTAAACTTTCACAACCTTGAGTACTTAGTTTCACCAACTAGCTAGAGTCTTCCACATGGAACTCCCTTGTTGACTGAGCAAATGCCCTACATGATGCTAGTGATGTGTCTCCACATGTAGCCCAGTCACCTTTCCTCGACCAATCATAGCATGACACATGTCTTGACTCACTCAATCACCATAAATAAGTGGGAAAGCATACTCTCCATGAAATTAAATTGGACAGGCTCCCACTAAAGTGATGGCATTTTAGCTCATTCTTTCACTTGTCTAAGCTACCCACGTGTACAAATTTGACCATTTGGCTTGATTAGAGCATTATGCAACCTAACGACCATCTATTTAAACATAAAGAAGCCCCAAATTTGTGTTTTAAGTTCAATTTGATTTGTGTTAACGCTGTTCTGACTCTATTATCATTATTTTATAGGATTTTATGGTTGATTTGGCCAAAGTTCATGATTCGATGACCAAGTAGATGACAAAGTTATTGCAGAAGGGACTCGTGGTACCCTGAAAATCAAAGCGTGAGACAAACAGGTATAGGCCTGTTGCACGCGTTTTTGAGCTCGACCATTTTTAAACATTCCATGCTATTTAATCATCATTTGTTGTCAACATTCGATTCCTCATATGCCATTGCCAATCTTTTAGTTGAAAAAGGTCAACACTCAAATTCATCTCTCTCAAATGTCAATAGTTTATTCAAGCGAAGTTGTTATTCCCTATAAATATAACCTGGTGATTCATATGAAGATGATCATATACTTGATTAGGTTTTGTTGGTAGCCGTACAAGTTTTGACACAAGATGACAGTGGATTCATGAACGTAAGATTTCTTTCAGAATTTTGATACTCAATTGCAATGCTTACATCTTTGAGAAAAGCAAAAATCACAAGCTATAAATTACTTGTGAAGACGTGGAGCACATTCAAAAGAGCATTCTAACTGCCAAATTCAACTTTCACGTCGCTTGGAAGCCGCCTTCGTTTGCGTTAGATAACTACCGTTTAAAACCAGTTTACCAAGAAGAAGGCGAAGCTATGGATGTCCATCAAAACGTAATTGCTCTCGTAGATAACGCTGATCCATGGATTGTGGAAAGTAAATAAGATCAGCGATGCACTTAAACTTTTCAATGAAATGGTTCATGAAAGTTGTAATACTGATCTCATTGTGTATAATGCTCTTCTCCATGGCCTGTGAAATTGTCAAGGTTATTATGGAGGACAATAGAGGATAAAGGAAATGTTGAAGATTGCATAGCTATTGTAAAGGACACAAACGACTCTTGCAGCCTTTCATCTGTGCAAGTCCCTTGTGTAGGTGAAAAGCAAACACACATTGGGAACTCTTCGGCTCTACTTTTCACAGAAGAACGACTAACAGAGAGAATATCCTTTGAGGTTGATGAGCAATTTAAAGAGCGAGAAAAAAGACTTAGGGCGCATTGCAACACTTGAGATTTTTTTGTCTTCATGGAGAGCCTTGGGATTATTTGTTTATTTCAATAGAAAGACATAAGTGTTGTGTTCTTAATTGGTTGTATGGGGAGGTGGTTACAAGGGCAAATGGAGTAGAAGGAGATGGAAATTTTCAAGTTGTCTTTTTGTAAAAGTGACTTATGTCATTTATTGTAATTTAAAAGTTAGAAAATGAATCTTATTGTGAGAAAAGTTATGAAAAACATAACCAAATAAGGTTCATTATATTATTGTATTTCAAAAGAGTAGTTATGAAGTAGTTAAGAAGTGGTTATGAGGTAGTTACGTGGAAAATTTTTATAAATACAAAGCTATTTCAAATGTAAAGGGGGAGACTTTTCACGGGGGACTTATGGAGAGACTGTTAGCACTCATTTTGACCTGGGCATGATTTGTCATGATCAGGAGGTTTCTTCGTCTGAAGCCTTCATCTTCTTGCCCATTTTTTTTTCTAAGTGTTGGACCTCCTCAGCATTTTTCAGCTGTAGCATCATATTTTCCTGAGGAGGAGGTCATCATCATCATCTTGTCTTCGATGATGGTCTGCATCATCATGTTCTTCGTCAACTGGTTTCTCATCGTCATCATCATATTTCAACTATCGGGTGATGTTTGCTTATTATCCTGATGATACTGGTGAGCTACAGTGCGCCCTCAGTTGCTTGCGAGGGTGATTTTTCAAAGTATCCGGTGATCTTTCATTTATCACCTTGCTCATGATGATGATGTTGCCCCGATATCCTGGAAGGGTTATTCTCTAAGTTGTTCGACCTAACTTGTCTTTTCTTAAGGGTCGTCATCATCATGATATTTCCAGTTATCATCCTGCTGCTTGCGGAGGTCATCATATTTTCTGCCTTCATGATATTTCGCCGGGGTGATATTTTTATCATCGGGTGATCTTGGTTATGATCATCCTGATGATGTTGTTGAAGAGTTCTAAGTGCGACCCGATATTCACTAGGGTCATCATATTTTGAACGTCAGGATGATCTTAGTCAATATCATCCTGATGATGTTGTATCACTTCTTGTTCGTTGTTTTGTCATCCTGATGATGCTGACGTCATCCTTATATCAGGGTGATATTTGTTTCTCTGCCTATCTGCATCATGATATTTCCGAAGGAGGGGGTGATATTTTCATATCACCCGGATATATGTTTGTTCCAGCATCATGATGATGCTGATATCAAGGAGATATCTGCCTGCCGGCTTCGCGCATTATCTACTGGGGGTGATCTTTTCAAGCATCATCATCATATTCAGTTGTCGCCCCGATCTTATGGTGGAGCTACAGTGCAACCTGATATTTGTGCATCAGGAGGATATTTCCAAATATCCGGTTGTCTTCCGAATATCATGATGATGTTAATATGATGATGACGTCATCAAGGTCCGGGGGGGTCATATTTCTAACACTGATCATCTTATGAAGATCCCCTGATATTCGCAAACATGATGATGACGTCATCCGGATATGAGGAGGTGCGCAGTAGGCAGATATGATGATGACGTCAGCAGGATATGATGATGACGTCATCAGGATGTTCATCGGCCAGACTTTTGTTATGAGCTCAGCAGGAGGATGTTCCTCCGATGGATCAGGTTGTGCCGATTATCATGCAGGTTATATTTCAAATATCATGATGACGTCAGGGTGATATTTCGAACAACAGGATATCATGCTGCTGGAGGATGATGATGATGAGGTTTTATACTAGTGTCGTCAGGAGAAAAAGCACCGACATGATATATGCTCATGACCTAGTATATAAAGTGTTATTGAGGTCATCGTGGGGTGCATGTGGGATATTGATATCCTGCATTTTCAAATATCATGATGATGAATCTCGGCGGGAAATGCTTGCGTTAGTCTGTTTGATGATCTTCCCAAGGCCGCGGGTTGGTGCGCCATTAATGGCGATTGTTGCAGAGGTATGGGCGATGGCGTGGGTGGATCCTGTACCCGACTGAAGATGTACATCAGCGGACAGTCGCGCAAGGCTCGAGAAATCTTCCTGTCTCCTCGCCTACCTGCTGCATTCAAGTTTGGGCGCCAATCTGGATGTGTTTGAGCGCCATCTTCCTGGTACTGTGTATCTGGCGGGATTCTTGGTCAACCATTGTAATTAATTGCTGAGCACCTACCTGGCTGTTATAAGCAGGTTGTGCTGTTCATTTCAAGGTTGTTGAAAGTTGATGATTTTGGCTCTGTAATGCATAACAAGCTGATCTGGTTGCTCTGTACAGTTTACCTGTGAGTTTATGTATCTCTTGTTGTTTGTTTTTGGCATGAACCCACTGATTTCATGATTAAACTTATATGAGAAATGCTGTTTGGCATGTGTTGTGTTAATTCTGTCTCCAATATTGCATGTATTCTTCTTCTGAATCTGGATGTTTGGTAATGTTTAGATTCTAGAGCATAGAATTCCTATGTTGTCTGTCTGATCTTTTAACTTCTACTCAAGGGGTAGATTAAACTGTTTTCAGGTTGAACATTGGGAAGGGTATACTGCAGTAGGGATACCATAAGTAGAGATAACCTAACACTTTGTATTGGGAGGTACCTGTAAGGCAGGTATCACATATATCCCCTTGAAATCCAGTTTTAGCTGTTCATGCTGATCATTCATAGGTGTATGTCTACTGACTCCAGGCCCTGGATAGGCACCAATCATGCTTTGTTTTGTGTTATAACCATATCCAGCTTTGCATCCACACTTAAACTCCAAAGCAAAATCTAAAACCAACATTAGGACATTAGAGTTAGTTTTAGGAACCTCAGTCCTTTGTCTACAACTGCTAATAGGCCCAAAGCTAGCCCCTTTGCTCTTATCTTTCAGTTTTGGTCTACTTACAGGAGGACTCATCTGCTTTCTGTCAACATCCCAGCCTTGCATGCATATCCTCATGGATGTTGAGTAGGGAATACCCCCCTAGGTCTTGCAGAGCCTGAAGAAGAAGAGGAGATAAAATATAGAGTCTATCTCCTACACTGTTGACCCCCTGGCCCAGAGATCCTGTTGATCACTGATGGCTACCTTGTAGGGAAATCTGGGAATAAGCATCCAGTCTGGGAAAAAGTCAACAGAAATTGGCGACTCTGCTGGGGATGAGAAGTAAAAGTACTATCCAATCATCTCCAGTGATATATATGTGACCCATCTGAGTCAGCATCAGTAATCTACTCCGCTGGGGAACCTTGTGAAAGAACCTTGGTTTTCAGAAGAAAACAGTTCCTAGTAATAGGTGGCGACTCCGAAGTAATCTCCCAACCGGTCAAAGTAAAATTATATGCAGGGGAGAAGATCCCAACAAAATCCTCTATTTGAAGAGTTACCATTAACAAAAAGAATGATGTATAGAAGAAAGGGAACTGTCTCAGCTAGTCATGAGAGCTCCCCCAGAAAAAGTGATGATGCACAAGATAACCCTAGGCCATCAGGACAGCATGCGCCTTATTTTTCAAATGCAGAAGCAGATATTCAAGGTGCATATGAGAGGCAACAGGGTGGTAGTATGAGAATGAGGTCAGAGGTGTTCCAAGAACGCCCTTTTCTAGATCCAAGTGAAAGGTTTGAAGAGGCAGAGTCTCTAAGGGATGATGAGGATGATGACCAGAATGGCATGAGACCATCTACCTCCAGACCTAAGGATGAACAATTAGCTGAAGAAATCAGAAGTCTAAGAGCAGAACTAGAATACCTACAAGCCATGAAAATCAGAGATGATATGAAGCAGAAAGTGCAAGCCTTGAGAACTGCCCAAAATGATTCAGTTCCTACTCTAGAGAATGCAAATATGCAAAGACATCAGCAAAGATATGAAATGCAACATCAGCATCATGATGATAGACAAAATGTGAATGATGCTAGGATACCACTGAACAATGCAGGAAACCAAAATGCAAACAGAAATGTTAATGTTAATCAGCCAAACAGATAGCCCATGCAGCTAGATAGATTCAGGCAGCTGGTGTTTGATGGTATTCCTGGGTATCCTAACCCCATTGATAAGCATCTGAGACTGCAAGTGCCTAAATTTTCAGGGAACAACACAGTGTCAGGAGAAGATCATCTAAAGGCCTTTCAAAATGTCATGGATAATTTTGAGGTTGAGCATGAGGATGTTTTCATGAAGTCATTCATGCAATCCTTAATAGATGAGGCAAGAGAATGGTACAGGAATCTGCCTGACAGGAGCATTTCATCATGGGATGATTTTAAAAGGATATTCAAGGAGCAATATGGTGATAAAACTGACCCTAGCTTCTTTGTAAATGAGTTCACCAGTATCACCAAAGGGTCAAATGAGCAGGTTGCAGACTTTAATGCAAGATTTACTAAAGTGTTGAACAAATTGCCACATCACATGAGGCCAAATGAACCAATGTGCATAATTTTGTATATCAATGCCTTTGATGCAAAGACTGCATATGGACTGAGAGATAAAGGTCCTGCCACTCTCAGGGATGCTTTCAGAATTGCAGTAAATATTGAAAACAATAGGAAAGCATCAGGCAAAACAAATAGAAGGGATGATATAAAGATTCTGCAGAATCCAAACAAGCCTCAGAACACTCAAGGTAGTACATCTGCTCCTGAAGATAAGATAGACAAACTGGCAAATGTTGTTAAGGACCTGAGCTATAGATTAGCTAGAAGTGAAAAAGGGATGGGTCCTGATAGGCAAGTCTATCAAAGGCAGGAAAAGAGGCCATCATTACATGATATGCCTTATAACACCAATTGGCATGATGGTAAGCCTGTATATCCACGTAACAACACAAATCAGAGGGCTCAACATGTCAAGGAAACTCCTGATCCTCTAAAGAAAACTATAAATATTGCTGATGATGCTCCGTGGTGTATAATTTGTCAGATGCCACATTCACAGTCACAGTGCATGATTGCTCAATCCTTGTATGATAATGCTACATCTTGTAATGAATGCAATGAGCCACATCATGTGCAGGATGATGATGTTAACATGATGTCCATAGGCAATGGATATACTCTTTATGATGCTGATGAAAAGACAGATCATCAGGTTCAGGCCTGCCAACAGTCCCCATATGATGAAGATGATGAAGATAACTATGTGTATGCTCAGAACTCACACAACTTTCTGAGTAGTTTACAACGACCTTCTGATGAGGAAATCAGAGCCTTCACAGCTGCAGCAGTTGCTCAGGTCAAAAGCAACTATAATCTCAGAGGTAGAAATCAAGTTGGCAGCTCACATCAGCCAGAAGATATTTCTGCAGGACAGCTGGTGCATGGTCATAAAGGAACTGAACCACAAAAAAGGCAGTGGGTAAATAATAAGCAGAACTTTAGATACAGAACAGGTCCTGAATTTCAAGGACCAGAAAACAAGATCCCTCAGGCTGAAGATCAAAGTAGAGGTTCCCAAGACAAGAATGATGATCAGGGAACTATGAAAATGAAAACTAAATCAGCTCAGGATAAAAGCAAGATTGTGGAGCAAGCCACAACTGTTGTACAAAACTGTGCTCCATTTGATATAGCCCAGATCCTCTCTCAGGTAAAGGTCTCTATTCCACTTATGGAACTCATGAAAGTGGAAGAGATCAAGAATAGGACAATATCCCTAATCTCAGGGGTACCTTTTCAAGCTAAACAAAATGATCAAACCCAGGGTGAGAAACAGGTCATGTGTAATGAAGAGGATGAGACTCCTGAAGTCTATTTAGGAATGACCATGACGAAGTGTCCTTCACAGGTGGAACCATTTTATGTTTCCCTGGTCATAAATGGTAAAATAATTAGAAATTGTATGCTTGACTCTGGAGCATCCACAAATGTCATGCCTTTGGCCATCATGCAACAAACTGGATTAAAAATTGATAAGGCATGTGGAAAATGTTATGCTATGGATGCCAGAGAGGTACCAGTTATTGGAATCATGAAGGATGTAGATTTCAAACTGGCAGCATTTCCTGAAAAAAGATACAAAATGAATATAACAGTGGTTGACATCAAGCCACAATATGGTATGTTGCTGTCAAGAAGATGGGCAGCACTAATAGGTGGAAGTATGCAGCTGGACCTATCATATGCCATGATTCCAATGAATGGCAGGGATGTCAAGCTTATTAGAGAGCAAAGATCATCAGAGACAGTGGAAGACCAAGAAGCAAATGAACAGATATGCTTTGTAGACACTGAATGTGATAACTTCAGGGTTGTCTCAGATGATGCAGAAGACAAAAAGAAAAATGCCTGTATTGAAGAGCTGGATCAGCAAGGCATATGGACCATGTTTTTTGATGGAGCTTGTGCAAAAGAAGGCTCTGGAGCTAGAGTTGTTTTCCTGTCTCCAACTGGTAAGCTCCTCAAATTCTCTTCCCTGCTGAGGTTTGATTGCACAAACAATATTGCAGAATATGAGGCTTTACTCTTAGGCCTGAATATTGCTCTCAAACATGGGATTAAGATGTTAAGAGTATTTGGGGATTCTGAGCTGATTGTATCCCAAGTCAGAAATAAGTATGCTGCAAAAAATAAAAGGTTGAAACAATACAAGCATGCTGTTTGGGATACTATTGAATTATTTGATGCATTTTCAATTGGCTGGGTAGAAAGGTCAAAAAATGTTATGGCTGACTTCTTAGCTAATATTGCAATAAGGCCAGATGACATCACTCTGTCAGGTGTCACAGATGTAGAAGTTAAAATTAGGCCTGCCATACCAGAAAACATATGCAGTTGGCAAGTATTTAATGATGATAGGGATTTGCTGAAATTTTTGCACTGCATAGATGATTATGAGAACCAACAGATTGATTTCCAAGCTTTTGTAGAAACTGTAGATGGAAAAGAGACCCTTGTGGGAAAGGAGATCATTCAGTTGAAGACTAACAAGATCCCTAGAGGGTTAGTGGCTTTGGAAAGAGCCTTTGACAGTAGAGACAAAATGGTCACAAGGACATCCCCCACAAATAAGGAGGATTTAGAAGAAATAAATTTGGGGACATCTCAGGCCCCTCAGAAAGTATATATTGGTAAACAGCTCAAACCACACATAAGAGGTATGCTGATTGCATTGCTAAAAAAGTATAAACATGTTTTTGCTTGGTCATATGAGGACCTGAAAGCTTATAGGGAAGACTTATTCCAGCATGAGATCCCACTGAAGCCTGAAGCTAAGCCATTTAGGCAGAGGCAAAGACCTATCAATCCTACCTTAGCTCCCAAGATGCAAGAAGAACTCATAAGGCTCAGGGAAGCTGGAATAATTGTGCCAATTAGACATTCAACTTGGGTGTCTAACCTTGTCCCAGTCAGGAAAAAGAATGGTGATATTAGGCTTTGTGTGGATTTCAGGAACTTGAATGTATCCTCTTTGAAGGATAACTATCCATTGCCTAATATGGAAGCTATGTTGCAGAGAGTGACTGGTTGTGAACTCCTATCCATGATGGATGGATTTTCAGGATATAATCAGGTGAAGGTAAAAGAATCAGAACAGTATAAGACTGCCTTTACCACTCCATGGGGGACATATGTGTATGTTAGAATGCCATTTGGACTAACAAATGCAGGTGCTACATTTCAAAGAGCAATGGATGTTGCTTTTGCAGGGCTGATTGATTCAATCCTGGCTGTATATCAGGATGACATGACTGCCTACTCAAAGAAAGAAGAGCAGCACTGTTTGCATCTGGAGCAGATTTTCATAAGAGCACTAGAATATGGTATTTCTTTAAACCCAAAGAAGTGTGCCTTTGGAGTAGTTGAAGGAAAACTTCTGGGACATATTGTTTCCAAAGATGGAGTCAGGATAGATCCAGAGAGAGTGGCAGCTATTGACAGGATTCAAATGCCAAAAACTGTGAAAGGAGTTCAGTCCTTCTTTGGGCAGATAAACTTTGTTAGAAGATTTGTTCCTAACTTTGCAGAAACCACAAGGAACATCTCCAAGATGATGAAGAAGGATGCAACTGTCAACTGGGAAAGGGAAGCAACAGAATCATTTCAGAATATCAAAGAGGCAATTAAGATGGCCCCTGTTCTTAAATCTCCTGATTTTTCTAGGCCATTCCAAGTGTTCTCATTTGCTTCCTTTCATACTGTAGCTGCATGTTTGTTACAGAAAAATGAAGATGGTTTTGAACAGCCCATCGCTTTCTTCAGTATGTCCCTGCAGGCCTCTGAGTTGAAATATGACATTATGGAAAAACAGGCATATGCACTTGTTAGAGCCATCAAGAGTTTTAGACCATACTTGGTAGGGTCATATATAATTGCATATGTACCTCATGCAGCAGTCAAAGACATATTCACTCAGCAGGAGGTGACTGGAAGAAGGTGCAGATGGATAAACAAACTGCAGGAGTTCAACATAGACATACAAGTTACTAAGTTGATAAGAGGACAAGGATTATCCAAGATGATGGCACAGTCAAACTTGGAAGCATGCCAAGTTAATGCAGTCCAAGATGAGAGTGTAAATGTATCAGGATCTGAATGGTACAAGGATATTATCTATTACTTGCAAAATCTGAATTGTCCTTCCCATTTCAGTGACAATCAAAAGAGGACTCTAAAGTTACATGCAATCAGGTATGTCATTGTTCAAGGTGAGCTGTACTGGAAAAACCCTGATGGTGTGCTGCTGAGATGTGTGGATGAAGACATGGCTAACAATATTTTGATTGATATGCATAAAAGATTGTGTGGAGGACATTATACTACCCAAACAACAGCTCACAAAATTCTTAGGGCAGGATATTGGTGGCCCACTCTCTTTTCAGATGCACAAAAGTTAGTAAGGAAGTGTGACCCTTGCCAGAGATTCTCAGGAAAGTTGAGATATGATGGTGCTTTACCCCTCAGAGCTGTACCTGTGGATGCTCCATTCCAGCAATGGGGAATTGACTTCATAGGGGAAATTGCAGACAAATCAAGTGGGGGACACAGTTGGATTTTGGTGGCAACTGACTACTTTACCAAATGGATTGAGGCCATTCCAACTAAAAGAGCTACAAGTAAGGTGGTGACAGATTTCATACTAGAAAACATCATCATCAGGTTTGGAGTACCATTTAAGATTATCACTGATAATGCTATGTGCTTCAGATCAGGTGAATTTGTTGATTTTTGCAACAAGTATGGGATAAACCTGTCATATACATCACCATATCACCCCCAAGGAAATGGTCAAGCAGAATCAAGCAATAAGAGCATCATGAAGATTGTCAAGAGGATACTGGACAAGAACAAAAGAGCTTGGGACTCAAAGTTGAATTTAGCAGTATGGGCTGACAGTGTGACTGTGAAAAGGGCTATTGGGAAGTCACCTTTTGAGCTGGTATATGGTGCATCAGCTAGACTGCCCATAAACAATCTCCTACCAGTTTACAGATTCATTCAGGAAAATGATGAGGACATTGAAGATCCCATGACAGAGAGGGTGAATCAGCTGGTTGCACTGGATGAAGACAGAAGGAGAGCCCACCAGATCAATCTCAAAAGACAACAGGATATGAAATATCAGTTTGACAGGAGAACTACAAAAAGGAAGTTTCAAATCAATGATCTGGTGCTCATTTGGAATGCTAAAGATCAGGAAAAGGGTAAACATGGTAAATTTCAACCCTTATGGATGGGCCCATATCAGGTTTGCAATACTCATGGGGAGGATTCTTATTTCCTCCAGGCCCTAGATGGTGAAATTCTGGAATTGCCTGTGCATGGCCAATTCCTTAAGTTCTATTTTGCATGAGTAGCTGGTTGCTGTGCACATTTGTAAAATATGTATGTAGTGTAAATGCCTTGTACAGCTCGCGTTTTTTGGCTTTTTGTCTGGTCTGCCCGGAGATCTGGTTCTCGCTGCAGGTTTTCACCTGCACGTCCCCATTCGGAGCCACTGTTAGCACTCATTTTGACCTGGGCATGATTTGTCATGATCAGGAGGTTTCTTCGTCTGAAGCCTTCATCTTCTTGCCCATTTTTTTTTCTAAGTGTTGGACCTCCTCAGCATTTTTCAGCTGTAGCATCATATTTTCCTGAGGAGGAGGTCATCATCATCATCTTGTCTTCGATGATGGTCTGCATCATCATGTTCTTCGTCAACTGGTTTCTCATCGTCATCATCATATTTCAACTATCGGGTGATGTTTGCTTATTATCCTGATGATACTGGTGAGCTACAGTGCGCCCTCAGTTGCTTGCGAGGGTGATTTTTCAAAGTATCCGGTGATCTTTCATTTATCACCTTGCTCATGATGATGATGTTGCCCCGATATCCTGGAAGGGTTATTCTCTAAGTTGTTCGACCTAACTTGTCTTTTCTTAAGGGTCGTCATCATCATGATATTTCCAGTTATCATCCTGCTGCTTGCGGAGGTCATCATATTTTCTGCCTTCATGATATTTCGCCGGGGTGATATTTTTATCATCGGGTGATCTTGGTTATGATCATCCTGATGATGTTGTTGAAGAGTTCTAAGTGCGACCCGATATTCACTAGGGTCATCATATTTTGAACGTCAGGATGATCTTAGTCAATATCATCCTGATGATGTTGTATCACTTCTTGTTCGTTGTTTTGTCATCCTGATGATGCTGACGTCATCCTTATATCAGGGTGATATTTGTTTCTCTGCCTATCTGCATCATGATATTTCTGAAGGAGGGGGTGATATTTTCATATCACCCGGATATATGTTTGTTCCAGCATCATGATGATGCTGATATCAAGGAGATATCCGCCTGCCGGCTTCGCGCATTATCTACTGGGGGTGATCTTTTCAAGCATCATCATCATATTCAGTTGTCGCCCCGATCTTATGGTGGAGCTACAGTGCAACCTGATATTTGTGCATCAGGAGGATATTTCCAAATATCCGGTTGTCTTCCGAATATCATGATGATGTTAATATGATGATGACGTCATCAAGGTCCGGGGGGGGTCATATTTCTAACACTGATCATCTTATGAAGATCCCCTGATATTCGCAAACATGATGATGACGTCATCCGGATATGAGGAGGTGCGCAGTAGGCAGATATGATGATGACGTCAGCAGGATATGATGATGACATCATCAGGATGTTCATCGGCCAGACTTTTGTTATGAGCTCAGCAGGAGGATGTTCCTCCGATGGATCAGGTTGTGCCGATTATCATGCAGGTTATATTTCAAATATCATGATGACGTCAGGGTGATATTTCGAACAACAGGATATCATGCTGCTGGAGGATGATGATGATGAGGTTTTATACTAGTGTCGTCAGGAGCAAAAGCACCGACATGATATATGCTCATGACCTAGTATATAAAGTGTTATTGAGGTCATCGTGGGGTGCATGTGGGATATTGATATCCTGCATTTTCAAATATCATGATGATGAATCTCGGCGGGAAATGCTTGCGTTAGTCTGTTTGATGATCTTCCCAAGGCCGCGGGTTGGTGCGCCATTAATGGCGATTGTTGCAGAGGTATGGGCGATGGCATGGGTGGATCCTGTACCCGACTGAAGATGTACATCAGCGGACAGTCGCGCAAGGCTCGAGAAATCTTCCTGTCTCCTCGCCTACCTGCTGCATTCAAGTTTGGGCGCCAATCTGGATGTGTTTGAGCGCCATCTTCCTAGTACTGTGTATCTGGCGGGATTCTTGGTCAACCATTGTAATTAATTGCTGAGCACCTACCTGGCTGTTATAAGCAGGTTGTGCTGTTCATTTCAAGGTTGTTGAAAGTTGATGATTTTGGCTCTGTAATGCATAACAAGCTGATCTGGTTGCTCTGTACAGTTTACCTGTGAGTTTATGTATCTCTTGTTGTTTGTTTTTGGCATGAACCCACTGATTTCATGATTAAACTTATATGAGAAATGCTGTTTGGCATGTGTTGTGTTAATTCTGTCTCCAATATTGCATGTATTCTTCTTCTGAATCTGGATGTTTGGTAATGTTTAGATTCTAGAGCATAGAATTCCTATGTTGTCTGTCTGATCTTTTAACTTCTACTCAAGGGGTAGATTAA
This sequence comes from Cunninghamia lanceolata, assembly GCA_027924645.1. Lineage (NCBI taxonomy): Eukaryota > Viridiplantae > Streptophyta > Pinopsida > Cupressales > Cupressaceae > Cunninghamia > Cunninghamia lanceolata. The sequence continues at coordinate 3,840,944 of BSBN01000026.1, read as the reverse complement.
ACTGTTTTCAGGTTGAACATTGGGAAGGGTATACTGCAGTAGGGATACCATAAGTAGAGATAACCTAACACTTTGTATTGGGAGGTACCTGTAAGGCAGGTATCACATATATCCCCTTGAAATCCAGTTTTAGCTGTTCATGCTGATCATTCATAGGTGTATGTCTACTGACTCCAGGCCCTGGATAGGCACCAATCATGCTTTGTTTTGTGTTATAACCATATCCAGCTTTGCATCCACACTTAAACTCCAAAGCAAAATCTAAAACCAACATTAGGACATTAGAGTTAGTTTTAGGAACCTCAGTCCTCTGTCTACAACTGCTAATAGGCCCAAAGCTAGCCCCTTTGCTCTTATCTTTCAATTTTGGTCTACTTACAGGAGGACTCATCTGCTTTCTGTCAACATCCCAGCCTTGCATGCATATCCTCATGGATGTTGAGTAGGGAATACCCCCCTAGGTCTTGCAGAGCCTGAAGAAGAAGAGGAGATAAAATATAGAGTCTATCTCCTACACTGTTGACCCCCTGGCCCAGAGATCCTGTTGATCACTGATGGCTACCTTGTAGGGAAATCTGGGAATAAGCATCCAGTCTGGGAAAAAGTCAACAGAGACTTTTTGGAGGATTTTGGTCTTACACTTTGTATAGAAGGGTTTTTGGAATTGTATAATTTCACAAAAATAATAAAGAGTGCATTTGGTTCATATCTTCTAAACATACTTCTAAGTTATTATTACAGATTTCTCATATGTTAAATTGGTAATCCATCAGTGTCACTGTGTAAATCATAAGTCATCCATTGAAGCATTTACAAACCGTGCAATTGATGCAATGGAACAAAATCCTTTCTTGGTATGCCAATTTTAATGTGCTAAAGCAACTTATTTGTTCATGTGTTGAGATTTGTTATCATTCTTCCATCATCATTGCATATCAAAATGTATATTATTGTTTAATTCATCATATAAGTTTAGGAACATAGTTTCTAGCTTTTGTGATGAAACCCCCTTGTAACCTGTTAATAAATTTATGAAATCCTAGTTGGCATTCATGTGTCTACCGCTAGGGTTTCTATAATTCATTTTCTTCTAGTTTTTCCCTTTTCCTTTCTATACTTTCAAGTTAAAACTACATTAAAAACTTAAAACCCCCCATCATACGAAGGAGTTACCCTTCTCAAATGCACATGAAAGTTGTTAGTCCAGTAACAATTTGTCCAATAGTTGGAACATTTGTCATTCCCTGTTGGGAGAGTTACATTGAAATCTACAGTGACCAATCTATTTACCAACAAGGTGGAATGTTCTTTCCCTGCTCTAGCATAATGCACTCCTATCAATTTGGTACTCTCCATGGTCAATTTGTACACTCCAGGTTCATTCTCACAATGTTCAAAGTACCACAAACAAAGGATACACTCATGGATGAAGATTTTCAAATTCAATTTGTCTAGATTTTTGTGAGAGGTCATTTCAGAAAGGAAAATGCAATGTAAAAGAGAACATAGAAGTGGAAAAAAGAAATTAGATTAAGGAATTAGACTGCAAAGTTACAAATTCTTAAAGCTCTACAACCTTTAGGCTAGATTCTTCCACTTTTCTTTGGAGACATATTGTTTCAAGGGTTTATCATATGCTTTAGATGTAATGAACTCATATTATTCATGAATACAATAGAAAATATCTTAAACCTTCTCAATTTCTATTGTTTAAACTCTTATACTAGGCATGTAGATGATGTGTAATGGTTTTAAACCCCTATTATTGACTATTCCTTTGAAGATAGAGATAGACCCTATTTTGGTTGTGCAACTATAGATCAAAGAGGAGCTTGGTTCCATAATTGTTTATTCTTCTAGTAGCATAGCATTCCTTCTTGGGATCCCACACTTTATTTCTCTAACCTCTCTCTTTTGATTTGTATTTGATCAAATAATAGAATATATTTTATTTTTGTTTGTTGCAAATCATTCATGTGTGTGCTGGTATGTTTTAATTGATTCAATGTGCATTATGACTTTGCAAATTACCTTAAAATTGAGCTTAACTTGAACTGTCCATCAAACTTCAAAGAGATTCTTAATAGGCCCCTTGTAAAAACAACAATCATTTCCCCTTGAGTCATCATCTAAAGCTGAGAACCAAAAACCTAGAGACCTTAAAGGGATTATCAATCTACTTTCAAGAGAAGGATCAAACCAATGATTCCTAAATATGTTGCAACATGTCAATCTACACCTAAACAATAACATTTAATGGAATTTCAAGCTATCCTAATTGATTTTGATTGCCTAAAAATGTGATTCATACTAGAGAATAAACTTTAAATTCACCATAATATTTTGGGAAGGCTAGTGATAGTACCCTAATGATGGGAAACAAGGATCTTATCATTATATCTATTCTCGATTTGCTTCAAGAGGCCAATATTATTAACGTACAAAGATAGTTCTATCCAAAAAATTTAGTGGCTTCTCGATATGCAATGTTGGTACTTTTGTTGAACACATTTGTATGTAGAAAAAGTTATAATGGTTGGTGGGACCATATTCTACTTGTAAAAGTAATCCCATTAGCCCATTAAATATTCCATGGCACCATCATTTGAAGAAAATACTTAATTTAATTAATATCAATGGGAAAGAAATTTCAGGAAGCCCCCTACACATTACATTAGACTATGTCTAATTTACCCAAGACTTTTAGCATTGCCTAATACATACTCCACCTAAATATATACATAATGGGGATTGAAGATGAGAAAAAGATTTGAAAGAAAATAAACAAGAAAAGAAACTCAAAATACAAGACTTACACCTTTCACAAGCTCTAAATCTCCCTCACTACTTGATAAGGTTGAGGAGAGTGCACCCAAGAGCTCTCCTAGCTTTACCCAAGATGATGATTGTGTGTATGTGTAATATATGTGGATTGCTCTATGTTTGTTCAACACAATATGGATAAGGGATTGGATATAGATTGAGATGAGAGATGATTTTGGGATGATAAGGGTATGATGAGATGAGAAGATAGAAATTTGGGCATAGTAAGGATGCTAAGAAGAAGTGATAAAAATGGCTTGGGTTGGCCTTGTACTTATAGGAAAATTTGGAGGGATTTGAATCCAATGGCTAGGATTCAAAATAGAGATCAATGGTTGAGATGGGAGGATGAGATCAAGGGTGGAGATCTCATCAACAAAATTGGATGGATGAGATTAAATATGAATTTTTAATTCACATTGGGAAGGATTAGGAATGAATTAAAAATTCATTTCCATGGGAGAGTGTGAAGATCATGTGGACTTGTCAATGAATTAAAAATTCATTTTTGTGGGGGAGTGTTTGAATAAAAAATTAAGTTTTATTGAGGAGTGTGAGCACATGTGACACATGCAAATTTTTCGGGCCTTACATTTGTAAGTTAATTTCATGGAGAATGTTTTATCATGAAATTATAAAGGTGAGTTAGAAGGGTCATGTGCCCTTTTGAATAAAAAAATGATTTTTATTCAAAGTGTGTGGGAGGATGGGTTAAACAAGGTTTGACCAAGTTAATTAAGAGATTAACTTAATTAATGCGGCTGGAGAAAATTAGTGAGTGGGCTAATCAAGGGTTAAAATTAATTAAATAAGAGTTTATTTAATTAATTTAGGTCGTCATGTAGGCTAGGTTAGCTAATTAAATAATTGATATTTAATCAACTAGGCTAGGTCTAGGTGGTAGAGTAGGGCAGATTAATTAAAGAAGTATGATTTATTTAATTAATTGGGGTTAGGAAGATGGAGAAATTAACTAAATAAATATTGAGAATATTTATTTAATTAATGAGGGATAGTGTTTTAAGGTTTAGTGATAAATTAGATGAATTAATTTATCACAAGTGGATGATTTGGAGTAAATGGATAAGGGTAGATGATTAGAGATGGGTTAGGATAGATTAATTAAATAAATTGAATTTATTTAATTAATTTGGAAAGGATAAGTTAGTAATGGGAGGATCTGGGAAAGTAGCTTGCAAGGCAAGTCAGTTTCAGGTGTCTACATTTTTCCCCTATTTGAAATGGTGTTGTGAATAAGTAATAGTATTTCAAAGAAGTTTAAAATATAGAGTTGGATTGGATATAAAAATAATTTGGTTTAGAAGAATAGGGTAAGGTTTAGGGATGATTGGTAAGGGTGATGCCCCCTCGAGAGGATAGGTGGGTTGCAAGAACACAGGTGTGCTCTTGAAATGGATGAAATGGGTTGGTTGAAGTGGTTGGAGGATAAGGGGTGAGATGAAAGATTGATGATTTAGGTAGATTGGTTGATTGATGATTATTGTGTTGAAAATGATTTAGAGAAATCCTAGGTTTGTTATAGAAAAGTTGATATTTTCACCAAGGTATAGAAGACCAAGGTGATGATGTTTATCCAACATTTGCATGGACTAGACACGTAGACAAGAGGGTGATCTCATGCATGCCCAAGATAGTACAACCTTGTCTATACGGGGGAAGGGGACTCATAGCATAAGTCCTTAATACACAAAAGGTATTAATAACCTTAGATGCAAAAGGAGATCCATATGCGAGAACCAACCCTACGATCCACAACATATGAATACTAGCTTGGAGTAATGAGACCAACCCACAAGCACAACATACAAAAGCAAGACTATGCCCCATTCTAGATGTTTTTGCCACATACCATGATATAGTGATATCAAGGTAGCTTAAATGTTATCTTCGAGTAGGACAAAAGATAAAAATTAAGAACCAAAAGACCAAGGAACTAAACAAATATCCATTGTATCTCTTGCCAAGATGGATGATGATTTGATGATGGACTTTGCCTATTGTAGGAACGATATATCCATTAAGGTAGGAATCAGTGTATGATTGGATCATGCCCATTGTAAGAATGATATATCCTAGGGCATGGTTTTGATGGTTTATGTTGTAAGTGTTAGTTGTCGTTGCACCAAAAGATCGACCTGTTAATGCCTGATATAACCACTTGACTTAACAAGCATGGGAGGCGGTTAAGCCCTTGTCGCAAACCACTACAGCGCAACGCTGAATAAAGAGACCAAGGGTCACACCTTGAAACAATCCCCCCTCAGTATAGTGCGAGGTTTGAACCCATGACCTTGGCTCTGATACCAACTATTAGTTGCCGTTGCACCAAAAGATTGACCTGTTAATGCTTGATACAACCACTTGACTTAACAAGCATGGGAGGTGGTTAAGCCCTTGTCGCAAACCACCACAGCGTAGCGCTGAACAAGGAGACCAAGGGTCACACCTTGCAACAGTAAGATTGGTGCAAGATACGATGGTCACAAGTTGTGGTTGATGCTGATTTGATAGTTGATTATTGTTAAGGGATGATCTCTTTGATAGGTGATGCAATGCTTTGGATCTAGTGTAAACTTAGGGGATAGGGACCATCCAAGTGGGTTGGATGGGTGCATCTTTTGTACCTGAGTACTGGAAACTTCTTTCTTATTCTAGACTGCTTACATATCCTATATCCACGGGATCAAGGCACATTAAGATGCAGGTGATGATGATATGTAGTTCTGATTTGTAGTGATGATATGGGGATGATGTTTTGATGAGATGTTTAGATTGGTGATGGGATTCATGTTGATTTGGATGATTATGTTGGAATGATTGTTTTTTAGATTTTGTGGATATTTTAATTTTTTTGGATAGGGAATGATTTTATTATGATATGGTTGCATTGGATTACATTTGGATATCCTAAATGTTGGATACCAATGACAAGGGAAAACCAAGTCTAGAGGTGAAGTTGAATAAGGTGATAAGATTGGATGGGGGATTGGTGATAAAAGGATAATGGATCTAGGAGATTTTTGATAGATAGATGGATACATGAGAATAAGGGATAGGATGGGGGATAAAGGATTGAGTAGGGACACATGATAAGTAGATGGAGGGATTAGAAATAGAAGATGATAGAGAGGAGATTCATGATAGATGGATGGAGGGGGTTGGGGATAGTCTCCAAAGGCTATGTTGCATAGGAATCATATGTCCCATTGTAGATATCATGCTTAAAATTTTGCATGATGGGCTCACGCATGGATAGAGGATTTTCTTGGAAAGGGGCGTATGTCAAGAGGCATCCAAAGCATGTTGTTGATATTTTGCCCCTTGTCTTTATCAAGATCTAAGGAGGACTATATGGTAGATAGAATGGATCTAGGAAATGATATTATAAATAGGGGATGGTGGATATGATAAGATAAGGATGGATGATGGGTAAGGTATGCAAAGGATGAAGGATATGATTTTGTCCCCAAGTATAGGGTAAAAATGGATGGGAAGGGGATTACACATGATTCCCACAAGGGTTTTCATCATGGTACTTGCCCAAGGCACCACAAGGAGTGGTTTTCACCATTGGATAAATTTTTCTCTTTACTATTTTCTTGATTTTTTTATTTTTATTTTTGTTTTTGTTTTATTATGGAATGGGGACTCTAGCATCTGTTTCCATAACGAGTGGAAGATGGTTCCATGTTGGATAACATTATGGATGATGATTGCATGGATTTTGGTAGATAGGGGAAGATGGAATGGATGGTGGATAGTGGATTATTATGTGGATTATGATGGTTTATGTAAAAGCATGGACCATAGGGATGTTATGGGGGAGATATGTAGGATAGTGGATGAAAGATGGAGAGATTGAGGTATGTGGGAATGTTGTGGGGTTGAAAGGAATCAAGACCAATGGTTGCACACACTGAATTGGATTTTGAAGCTTTTGATTGGAAGGAGGTGTCCTAAGTAATGGGGATCAGGATAGGGGATTTTTGGATGGTCGATTTGGGGTTGTAGGGACCCAAATAGACTTAGGATTTATGGGATTTTTAGATGAAGAGTGGGATGTTTGGGATTTTTGAGATTGAGATGTGGATGCCTCATTTTCTTTACTTGTTTTTTCTTTGGGGACCCACACCATTTTTGTTTTTTCTTGTGATGGTATGGGCTTTGATAGCCTATTGGATTTTTCATTTTGCTTGGGAAGGATAGCATTTTTAGGCTTGTGTGGATTTTTTTCTTTATGGGTAGAGGTATCCAAATTTTTATTTTTGAATCCCATGGGGTATATGATAGCTTTCTGTTTGGACGATGTGTGCTTTGGTTGGTCATGATTGGGGGTTTTAGGGGATCAAGATTTGATATGATGGGGATTTATGGATAGGAGTTGGAAGGATGGGAGAATCAAGGGATTTTAGGATAGGGATGTTAGGCGTTGGTAGGATGGGAGGATAAGGGGATTTGATATTAGGAGTTGGAAGGATGGGAGGATAAAAAGGATTTGATAGCGATATTAGGAGTTGGTAGGAGTGGAGGTAAATTTGATGGAGGGAGATGTATGGTCACATGGTTTTGCTAATGATATGAAGATGGAGGAGGGATGGTGACATATGATTTGGAGGTGTGATGAAGTGCACTTGGCTTGGGATTAGATGAATGGATTTTGGAGGATGTGTGGGTGTTCCCAAAATGTTCAGATTATTTTCCTTGGGATGTATAGCCAAGCCCATGCGAGGATGGATGGGATGTGATGTGGATGGGTTCCAAGATGCCTTGTTCATGAAGCCCTAAGCCTTTGCCTTGATAGTTCATACATTGGAGCATGCGACACACATTCAAATGTTTAGTGCTTTGGAAACAAGACATGAGTCTATTATTTGTTGGAAAAGGATAGTTGGTGGATAGAAGTTGTTCACCTCCTACAAGGGAGTCACCACGGATGAAGATGCTTAAGTAACCAAGTAAATAGGAGGATGGATTTGGGATGGGGTTGATAGGTGGAGGTAAAGGATTAATGGGGGATGATAAAAGAGTGATAGAAAATGGTGTGGGATCAATAGGTTGATCACTAGATGAGAGGGGATTAGAGATGAGGTTAGATGGGATGCTTAGATTTTGATTAGGATAGGAGGTTGATGCTTCAACATGCTTTGGATTTATCTCTTGACATAGCTCAAGTGTTTAAATGGAAGTAGAAATGCTTTGGATGGATGTGGTAGGTGCTTGGGTGGATGTGATAGGTACATGACTTGTGTTAGTGGTAGGAGATGATGGCAAATGATTCCTCGCTAATATCCAATGGATGACATCCTTCATGAGCGTATGGATTGAAGGACAATATAATGGATATATAATTAAGGATTCATTGGATGAGGCACTGGCTTAGAGTTTGGAAGGTTTGATGGTTGATTATATGGTGGATGGGTGATAGGGGATTTGGGGGATTTAATAGCTTTTCTTTTTCTTTGGAGAAAATCGTTCAAGGATTCATTGGATGTTGTTGACAATGAATTTGAAAGGTCTGTTGGTGGATTAAATGGGACATTAAATGGTGGATGGGTGATAGGGATTGATGGATTGGGAGGTACATAGGATGATGGATTAAGGTTGATAAGGCTGGAGGGATGTTGTGGTGTGGGGATTGAGATTGATGGATTGTAAGGTAGATAGGGTGATGGGTTAAGGTTGATAGGATTAGAGGGATATTGTGATGGAGGGATTTGCATGGGGAAATGGTTGTTGATGTAAGCTTTGAATTTTGGCCATGAGATGTGCTAGATTGGTGTTGTTGAAATGCACCAAACAACTGAGAGGGGGGGTGAATCAGTTGTCACTAAAACTTTGAACAATTATGAACATCAACACTTCAAATACTTATTTACTATTATTCAGATTTAACCATGAAAGCATGAAATAAGAAGTTCAACATAATAACACAATCAACACAATCAACACCAGATTTTTTACGTGGAAAACCCTATAAGGGAAAAACCATGGTGGGTGTTAGCCCATAAGATATATATGTTATAGCAATACTGAAAAATAGAGAATCACTATCTTAAGGCTCACTTCCCAAATTGCTCACTTCAAATGTTGAGGCTCACTGCCAAAATTGACTCACTGCCAAGGATGACTCACTGCCAAGGACAACTCACTGCCAAAAGATGAATTGATTTGGTATTATCTACTCCATGCTTGGGTTCAGGTCCATTGAAGCAAAGTATAACTCCTCTACTCTACTTTTTTACACCTTCGCACTTATTTCTTCATTTTCACTCAAGAACATCTTTTTCACAACTTCATTTTATGCTTTTATACAATTCATCAACCTTGGAATGTACATCAAGGTTGGCATTACATTCATCATCCATTGGAACATTCTCCAAGGTCGGCATTACAATAATATAAAGAAATAGGTGTAGACATAAACAAGATTTGCTAAGGTAAAGATATATGCAGATCATATTATGCCTTAGCTAGGACTCAAATGCAATCTTCCATGCCACGACATGCTTCCATAGTCTTCAATGCATCTCTGCAAGAAATGAAGACAACCAAGTCAGCTAAGATTGGTGTTAACACTACGTCTTCAAGGAACGGACTTCATCCACGATCCGAATTTCTCTTTATAGAGCAATCCAAAGGTAAGAACATGATCAAGAGACATCCACAAGCATATTGTAATCACCAGGAATGTCAAGAAGATTCTTCAAACCAGAGCACAAGAACAACACTATTAGCCACTGTCATAAAGAAAGGATAGCTTGCAGACCACCAAATCATGAACCATTGGAATTGAAGGCACTTATCATCATTCCAGAATTAACTATAGAACTGTAGATCATAATACTTCAATGCAGAGGAATGTGGAGCAAAATATTTCCTCCCTGTCACTAGTAAATAGTTAGGAAAAGAAACTTTTATTCTGGTGAGCAATAACTCACTTAGATCATCATAACAGAAGCTCAAACTTGAGATATAGCATCTTCAGATATGTCTCTAAATAACTTCCAATCTATAGACAAAGGTATTCATTCTACTAGAGATGCAGAGCAATCTACCAGATTGTTCTTCAGTAAGAAAAGATACTCTTCCACACACTGTTTCTAGCGAAGGAGCAAATTTTCTCAAAAGCACTTGGAAACTCAATATCTGGATCATTTACTCATTTTCTCCAACACTTCCATGAGCCAATACAAAGCATCTAACTTATCAAATTAGGAGCACAATTGACATCAATGACAACACAGATATGTTGACATCAATGACAATACTGGTTAGGCACATACTTGCAACAATCTCCCCCTTTGTAATTGATGGAAACATATGATGTGAAAAACTGAAAAGATCATCAAGACAAGATTCCCCCCCTTTCTCTTTATACATCTACACTCTTTCTCCCCCTAAGTTTTTTCACATGATTTCTCTCCCCCTTTGACATCAATGGCAAAGGGCACATACTTGTATTCTACTGCTCTGATTCAACTAAACTTTTCTTTGTTATCAACACTTTCTTTATCAAGAACATCTAGCTACTCCCCCTGAGAGGTATCTCCAAAAACATCAATCCATATCAATGATTGAGACTCTAGACACCACTGGATTGATGCATTCTTATGCATCTTAGTTCAAAGGAGGGGTAATTATCCCTAACTTTTCTCTAAGATACTCAAAGGTATCCTTAGGCAGAGGCTTAGTGAATATGTCTGCAATTTGATCCTTTGTGGACACATATTCCATCTTTACTTCATTCTCTGTCACTTTTTCTCTCAAAAAGTGATACCTTATTGATATATGCTTTGTTCTTGAGTGCATCACTGGATTCTTTGAAAAATTTATAGCACTTGTATTGTCACAGAAGATTGCAACTAGATCTTCACACACAACCCTTATGTCCTTTAAAGTCTATTTTATCCATAATACTTGAGTACAACATGCTGCTACAATATACTCTGCTTGTGCAGTTGACAAGGAAATTGAATCTTGCCTTTTGATCAACCATGAAACTAATCTATTACCCAAGAAGAAAGCACCTGCACTTGTACTTTTCCTATCATCAACATCTCTGACCCAATATGTATCTATATATGCACTGATAGTGAAATCATTGTCTTTTGGATACCATAAGCCATGATCTAATGTGCCTTTCAGATACCTCAAGATTCTCTTAACTGCCATCACATGAGACTCTCTAGGATCTTCTTGAAATATTGCTACAAGACAAACTACATGCATTATATCAAGTCTAGATTGAGTTAGATAAAGTAATCCTCCAATCATGGATCTATACCCTCTCTGATCAGTCTCAGGTGATTCATCATTTTTACTCAACTTGCAACCAATCACCATGGGAGTACATACCGGTTTAGAGTCCTCCATTCTAAACTTCTTTAACAACTCCTCCACATACTTAGATTGAGATATGAAGATTCCTTTATTTGATTGAGTAATTTGTAGACCTAAGAAAAAATTCATCTCACCAAACATAGACATCTCCAAATCTTTTTGCATTTCACCAGCAAATTTCATTCACATACCTTCATTGCCTCTAAAGAAGATGTCATCAACAAAGACTTCAACAATCAAAATTTGATCACCATTAATCTTGAAATAAAGATTACTGTTAGTAGTACTTTTATTGAACTCTAACTACAATAAGTACTTATCCAACCTTGCATACCAGGTTGTAGGGGCTTGCTTGAGTCCATACAATTCTTTCTTCAACCTGCATACCATATCACCTTGATCGGATATTTGGAATCCTTCTGGTTTCTCAATGTAGACTTCCTCTTCCAATTCACCATTTAGAAATGTAGACTTCACAACCATCTGATACACTTTGAAATCTTTGTGAGTTGCAAATGCCAGAAATATTTTGATTGCTTCAATCCAAGCTACTGGAGCAAAAGTTTCTTCAAAATCTATTCCTTCAATCTCAGATTATCCTTTGTACACAAGCCTTGCTTTGTTCCTTACAATTTCTCCATTTTTATTTAGCTTATTCCTGAAAACCCATTTGGTTCCAATAACACTTTTGTCAGCAGGTCTAGGAATTAATTCCCAAGTTTCATTCTTCTCTATCTATATTAGTTCTTCCTTCATTGTCTTTACCCAATTTTCATCATTGCAGGCTTCATTCATAGTTTTTGGTTCAACTGTAGAAAGAAAATAGTAATTCACTTGTTCTTCTACATCTCTTTTCCTTGTCAATATTCCTTTGTTTTTGTCTCCAATAATTTGATCTTCAGAGTGATTGATTCTTACATACCTGGGGGTCCTAGCAGTGCTTTCCAGAGCCTTTTCTTCTTCATCTTGACTATCTTCTTGTTCAACTTTTTCCTCATATGTTATAGTAGCAGATTCATCTGATTCATAGCCATTCTGATTTTCCTTTGTCTTCATCCACCTTCACATTTGCACTCTCAACAATCTTTTTCAGCCTTTTGTTGTAGCATCGGTAGGTCGTACTCTTGGTAGAGTATCCAAGGAAGATTCCTTCATCACACCTTGCATCAAACTTCCCTAGATCTTCATCTCTTCTGATATAGCATTTTCTTCCAAAAACTTTGAAATATTTTATTGTAGGAATTCTTCCATACCACAATTCATAGTGAGTTTTAGTACCATTACCTTTCACTTGAACTTTGTTTTGAATGTATATAGCAATTTGTATAGCTTCTTTCCAGAAAACTTCTGGCAACCTCCTTCCTTCATCATTGTCCTAGCATCCTCTTGAACTGTCCTATTCTTTCTTTCCACAACTCCATTCTACTGAGGAGCCTAGGTGCAGACAACTGTCTCTTTATTCCTTGCTCTTCATAGAAAATGTTGAATTCATTTTATGTGAACTCACCTCCTCTATCAAACCTCGAGCATTTGATTTTTAGCTCTATTTCATTTTCAACCATTACCTTGAAGGATTTGAACTTCTCTAGGGCTTCAGATTTGTCTCTTAGAAAAGTAACCCAAGTCATTCTAGAATAATCATCAATAAGCAACATGAAGTACCTGTCACCTTGTAGACTTCTTACCCTTGTAAGACCACATCGATCTATATGTACTAGATCCAGCAAACTAACAGAAAATTGCTCTTTCCTCTTGAAACTTGTTCTTGTCTGCTTCCCCAACTGACATTCTTTACAAATGGTATTTGTGGGTTTCACAAGCTTTGGTAAATTTCTCACATTCTGATATAAACTTATCTTTATTAGATTATCAAAGTCTATATGGCACATCCTTCTATGCCACAACTAAATCTCATCTGTTTGGGCTAATAAACCATAATTATTAGTTCCTCTTAACTAGTAAATGTTACCTCTAGTCTTCTTACGTCTAGCAATCACTATTCTGAAGCTTTCCATGATCTTGCACCCATCGTCTTTGAATCTCAAATCATAACCTTTATCACACATCTGACCCACACTCAAAAGATTATGTGTTAAACCCTTCACATATAGGACATTATCAATGTTGTGCTTACCATCAAAAGAAATAGATCCTTTTCCACAAACCTTACCAGCTGCAGTATCTCCAAACCTAACCAGTCCTCCATCATAAATTTTCAAACTTACAAACTTACATTTGTCACCAGTCATGTGATTTGAGCATCTACTATCAATAATCCATTCATCCTTATCTTTCTCAACCTAAACTGCTAGAGCACTTTCTTCCATTGGTTTTTCTTCCTTCACATAGCTAGCAGGCTTAGTAGACACATGCTCTTCTTTAATTGCAATAAACAAACACTCATTTGCAATAGTACTAGCATCATCAGATTCATCATCTTTCACACCTTCATCATCAAGATCTCTAACATAATAGCTTTTTTTTGGAACTCTAGGTCTACTTTCAAATTTCTTTCTATTTCTTTCAATTCTCTCTCAACACTTAGAGGTATAGTGACCCACTTCACCTCATGAAAAACATTTAAAAGGTAATTTTCCTTTGAACTTACCAGTGCCTCTTTGCAGTCTGTCAACAAAATTTACTTCAATTTCATCAAGGTCATCATCATGTTCCACCATATACTTCTCAGCTCTGGAGATCTTTTTTGAAGTACTGGCTTTGAAGGCAGTCTCAATCTTCGGCAGAGCATCACCAAGTTTGCTCATCTCAAAGGATGTTAGTTTTCCTAGCAACTGATCCTTGGTGAATTCTTTCACAGTCATTACTTCTTCAATTGCTGCAACCTTGTGACTTTAGGATTTAAGTAATGACCTAAGAATTTTCATCACAACTTCTTTCTCCTCAATAGTTCCTCCCATAGCTTTGATTCCAGTAATGAATTCATTAACCTTTTACATGTAGGATACTATGTTTTCGTCTTTGCCCATCTTTAAGCCTTCATATTTAGCTTTCAGTCTGCAATTTGGCACTTTTTGCAGAATCATCTACTTCATACAGATTTTCCAGCTTTTCCTAGACTTCTTGAGCAGTTTCAAGATTCATGACCTTTATTAGGTCAGTGTCAGTTAATGCACTTAACAGAGCATCTCTGACATTTATGTTTGACTCATATTCCTTGATTTCATCTTTAGTTGTCAGACCATTCGGAGGCATGGTATATTTAGCCTCTGTTGCTTTCCATACTTTGTACCCAATACAAAGCAAATGGCTTTTCATGTGTATCTTCCAGGTTGCATAATTTACTCTATCAAACTACAGGGCTTCCTTCTTGTAAGAGATTATGGATCTACCTCAAACTATTAGGCTTACCTCTGAGGAACCTTTCTCTGATACCAATTGTTGAAATGCATTGGACAATTAAGAGGGGGGGTGAATTAGTTGTCCCTAAAACTTTGAACATGAACATCAACTCTTTAAACACTTATTTACTGTTATTCAGATTTAACCATGAAAGCATGAAATAAGAAGTAGAACACAATAACACAATCAACACATGAGACACTAGATTTTTTATGTGGAAAACCCTATAAAGGAAAAACCATGGTGGGTTTTAGCCCAAAAGATATATATGTTATAGCAATATCAAAAAATAGAGGCTCACTGCCTTAGGGCTTATTGCCTGAATTGCTCAGTGCAAATGTTGAGGCTCACTGCCAAAAATGTCTCACTACCAAGGATGGATCACTACAAAGGATGGCTCACCGTCAAGGATTTCTCACTGCCAAAAGATGGTGAATTAATTTGGTAGCATCTACTCCATGCCTGGGTTTAGTTCCATTGAAGCACAATATAATTCCTCTGCTCTACTTTTTTACACCTTTGCACTTATCTCTTCATTTTCACTCAAGAACATCTTTTTCACAACTTCATTTTATGATTTTATACAATTCATCAACCTTGGAATGTACATCAAGATCGGCATTACATTCATCATCTATTAGAACATTCTCCAAGGTCGGCATTACAATAATACAAAGAAATAGGGCTGGACCTAAACAAGATTTGCTAAGGTAAAGATGTATGTGGATCATAATATGCCTTGGCTAGGACTCAAATGCAATCTTCCACACCATGACATGCTTCCATAGTCTTCAATGCATCTCCGCAAGAAGTGACGATAACCAAGTCGCCCAAGACTGGTGTTAACATTGGGTCTTCAACTAATAGACTTCATCCATGATCTAAATTTCTCTTTGCAGAGCAATCTAAAGGTAGGAACATGATCAGGAGACATCCACAAGCGCATTGTAATCACCAGGAACAACCGCATGATCTCTAACAACTCTATCAAGAAGATTCTTCAAACTAGAGCACAAGAACAACATTGTCAGCCACTATCATAAATAAAGGATAGCTTGCGGACCATCAAATCATGAACCATTGGATTTGAAGGCACTTATTATTATTCCAAACTTAACTATAGAACCACAAATCATAATACTTCAATGTGGAGGAATGCAGAGAAAAATACTTTCTCCCTATCACTAGTAAATACTCAGGAAAATCATCTTTTATTCTGGTGAACATAACTCACTCAGATCTTCATACCAGAGGCTCAAACTTGAGATATAACATCTTTAGACATGCCTCTAAATAACTTCCAATCTGTAGATGAAGATATTCATTCTACTAGAGATGCAAAACAATCTACTAGACTGTTCTTTAGTAAGCAAAGATACTCTTCCACACACTGTTTCCACCAGAGGAGAAAATTTTCTCAAAAGCACTTGGAAACTCAATATCTGGATCATTTAATCATTTTCTCCAACACTTCCATGAGACAATACAAAGCATCTAACTTATCAAATTAGGAGCATAGTTGACATCAATGACAATGCCAATTAGGCATGTACTTCCAATAGGTGTTCCCTTGATCAAAGTTAGCTTGACAAAGGTTGGGGGATGGATAAGTTGGATGTATTGATTGGTTTGATAGATATGATGGTTTGGATATGTAAGGGGATTGAAAATGATATGATGATGATGGGGATGAAAGATAGGGTGTTTGTTGATATGATGAAGGTTGGTATGAGTTTCCTGGGAAAGGTATATAGGATGTTCATGTTTGGGAGTCTCCAATGATAAGGTATGCTAAGGGGATATCTTTAATGTCATTTTTACATTTTTTCCTTAGCATTAGGATCCATGTTCTCATATATTTTTCTAAGTCTTTGTAATTGTTGCATTGCTACATAAGGATCCATGTTGTTGAAGGGATACAATAATGGATGTATGATGTAGGTTGGGGATCAAATTTCAAGACCTTAGGATGATTTGTTTTGCTTCAAAGGATGGATGATTCTCTATACTTAAGATATACTAATGATCTCAAGAAAGAGGGTTGATTGAGTTGATTGTTCATTTTGATGACTTACTTAAGATAGACTAATGATCTCAAGAAAGGTTGAATAAAGGTTGATGATGATCAACTAAGGTCTTGATTTTTGATTGGGTTGATTTGGATTTGGAATTTGATAATGATGTTGGGGGATTTTGATAATGATGTGGATAGTTGTGATTGGGATTTTTGGATGGAAGATTAATGGAGGATGGAGCAGACTAAGTCCTTAACCAATGTTTGATTTGCAAAGAATAATTATTGATTAAGGATTAGGGGTTGGGATGTTGTATTTTGAAGATAGATTTTGGATGGTTGATGATGTTGGTTTTGGATTTCGATTATTGTTTAGAAGATTGTGGATTGATGTTTGGGTGATGTTTTGGAGATTGATTTTGGATGTTCAGGTTAATTGATGTTGGATGAGGGTAGGATGGATTAGATTAGGATTTTGATGAAGTTTTAGAGGATGTTGAGGATTTTGTGTAGGATAGTTTTGATGAGGAATTGGATGAGGTTGGATAATGGTTTGGATAGTGTTGATTTGATTGGAAGATGAATTGGATAGTTGGTTATTATGATGAGGTGGTTTATTAAGGATGAGGTAGATGTGATTAGGATAGGATTGGATCGAATGATTTGGGTGAAACTGATAGGTTGATTGAATGATTATATGGATGAGATAGATGGTTAGGATGATGATTAGGATGATTAGGATAGATGGGTGATTGGATTAAGATGAGGTGAATAAGAATGATTAGGATGATGAAGATAGACTATGACTATGGATGAAGTGGATTAGGATAAATTTCATTAAGCTCAGATAAAGGGATTGGATAAGCTCAATTGATGGGATTTGATAAATGGAGGGAGGTTTTAGCGGTGTTGGGAGGAGACCCAGCCCAACGTTAAGGGGGTGTGGTGGGATGGATGCAACCCCCCCGCTAACAGGGGTTCGGGGGTGTAGCCCCCGACTAGAATTTTTTTAAAAAATGGGCTTGTAAAATTGATGGTTTTGATAGAAATTTTAATTTTTTGGACATGTGGGAAAGAGGCACTAAAACAGATGTAGAAGGTACTAAAATAGAGGGAAATAGCACTGAAAGATGAATAGATAGTGCTAAATAGAGGACTAAAGGCGCTAAAAGATTGTTAAGTTTTGAAAATTGTTGGATTGATGGATGAATTTGATTTTTCTTGGCTCAAAGATCCTTGGCAAGAGATAATGCATGAAAGAAGGCATACTGGCTGACTTCAATGCATAATATTGATTTTTGATTCACAGGTTTTGAGATAGAAGACACACCATACATGTGAACATTCCTAGATTTATTCAAGTGGGTGTATACAAAATTATGAGCTCATCTTGCTACCTTTATGTAGGCATGACATGCTAGTCCCATGAGGAGGAACTAACCATTTTTGATCACCCAAGATCACTCTTACATCGTGAGGGGAGAGAATACATGGCATGCATGTTTGTTTCTAGAGGGCATTTGCACTTGATGATAAAATCAATGTGGCTTGTGTGATGAGTAACTTCCCGGTCTCTATAGGTATCTAGTGCATCATAATCTCATATGGCTGAGAGGTCTTAAGCTAGGATTGAATGAGATTCTAGGGAGTCCTCTTTATACCCAAGGGTACGTGAGGCACAAACTGTGAACACTAGTCTGTTGAGGGCATGCAACATAAGCGTAAACAATGTTACTTCACCTTGTGTCCAGATTTACCTGGGGCCCCAAGGTTGTGCTAATGACAATGCAACTAGATTGGGGAACAAATTTCCTTCTCCCCCTTTTGATATAACTCACCAGTTCTTGTGGTTGAGGTCATTCCTTGGGGGAATGATATCCCTAAGAAAACTTGCTAAAAAGAAATCACCCTTGCTTTTGATCACTCAAGATTGCACGAGGCCCAAGGGGAGGACATACACAAAAGGTGATCCCTTCGGGATACAATGATAAATAAAGATGGTTTGTAAGTAGACTTTTGATCACCCAAGATCACCCTAAGGTGTGAGGGGAGAGAATACGTCTACAAGAAAAGAGAAGCACAACAAACAAGATTCTTACTACTAAGCTAACTTTAGTGCAACTAAGACTTAGTGATAAAAAATATATATCTTGGACAAATGAATCTGCACCAAATTAGTTAGTAGTCTGATAAAAATGCTTTGACATGCATTTTTGATACCTACAAGAAGCTGTTAGATACCTGCATGGACTTCAAAAAATACTTTCACCAAATAGCACTAAAATAGAGGAATATGGTGCTAATGTAGAAGATGGTGCTAAATTAGACACGAATAGTGTTAAAATAGAATATGGTGCTAAACTGGACACGGATGGCACTAAAATAGAATATGGCGCTAAACTATACACAGATAGCGCTAAAACAAAATATGGTGCTAAACTAGACATGGATGGTGCTAAAGACAAATATGGTGCTAAACTAAACACAGATAGAGCTAAAATAAGGATTATACCTATGGCCTCTGTGTCACAGAGGTAGATGGCATTGTTTTGGGCTCGGATAGCATTAAAACGACAAACAATGGGAAAAACCTACAAAAATAGAGGGCTATCTTTCCACAAAATGATGAAATGAGATGTTAAGAACCCTGGAAAGTTAGTCAAAAGAGATTACAATAGTTTGCATTCTAGAAGCAAGGTTAGTTTATAAGATTCAACCAAAAAATCAAACAAGATCATGTGTTTTCAAAGCATGCTAACAATGCAAACAAAAACATCTCAAAACCTACATTAAACCTTGTTAGACAACATATAAAAACCTTGCAAAATAGCTGTTAAACCAAGAGATCAAAGAAAAAAAGTTGCTATGACAAAAAATATTTGAATCCTGCGTTAATGGTGCTTTTCTAGATGACACTAATACAGAGGGATATGGTGCTAAAACAAAGCGATATGGCACTAATCTTCTAGGATATGGTGCTACTATGTGAAGATATGGCTCTATTCTGGACTTGTCATAAAAAAACCTTCACAAAACTCAAATGGAAGTTAGTTTAGGATCAAGGAGTCCCACCGGACATGCCAAATGAAGATGAGAAAAAGATTTGAAAGCAAATAAATAAGAAAAGAAACTCAAAATACAAGATTTATACCTTTCACAAGCTCCAAATCTTCCTCATTCCTTGATAAGGTTGAGGAGAGTGCACCTAAGAGCTCTCCTAGGTTTACCCAAGAGGATGTTTGTGTGTATGTGTAATATATGTGGATTGCTCTATGTTTGTTCAACACAATATGGATAAGGGATTTGATAAGGGATTGGATATAGATTGAGATTGAGGGATGATTTGGCTATGAGATGAGAGACAATTTTGGCATAATAAGGGTATGATGAGATGAGAAGATAGAAATTTGGGCATAGTAAGGATGCTAAGAGGAAGTGATAAAAATGGCTTGGGCTAGCCTTGTATTTATAGGAAGATTTGGAGGGATTTGAATCCAATGGTTAGAATTCAAAATAGAGATCAATGGTTGAGATGGGAGGATGAGATCAAGGGTGGAGATCTCATCAACAAATTTGGATGGATGAGATTAAATGTGATTTTTTAATTCACATTAGGAAGGATGAGGAATGAATTAAAAATTCATTTCCATTGGAGAGTGCGAGGATGATGTGGACTTGTAAATGAATTAAAAATTCATTTTTGTGGGGGAGTGTTTGAATAAAAAATTAAGTTTTATTGAGTGTGAGGACATGTGACACATGCACATTTTTGGGGCCTTACATTTGTAAGCTAATTTCATGGAGAATATTTTATCATGAAAATAGAAAGGTGAGTTGGAAGGTTCATGTGACCTTTTAAATAAAAAATTGGTTTTTATTCAAAGTATGTGCGAGGATGGGTTAAGCAAGGTTTGACCAAGTTAATCAAGGGATTAACTTAATTAATGTGGCTAGAGAAAATTAGTGAGTGAGCTAACCAAGGGTTAAAATTAATTAAATAAGAGTTTATTTAATTAATTTAGGTCTAGGGGTCATGTAGGCTAGGGTAGCTAATTAAATAATTGATATTTAATCAACTATGCTAGGTTTAGGTGGTAGAGTAGGGCAGATTAATTAAATAAGTATGGTTTATTTAATTAATCAGGGTTAGCAAGATGGAGAAATTAACTAAATAAATATTGAGAATATTTATTTAATTAATGAGGGATAGTGTTGTAAGATTTAGTGATAAATTAGATGAATTAATTTATCACAAGTGGATGTTTTGGGGTAAATGGCTAAGGGTAGATGATTAGAGATGGCTTAAGATAGATTAATTAAATAAATTGAATTTATTTAATTAATTGGGAAAGGATAAGTTAGTGATGGGAGGAGGCAGGAAAGTGGCTTGTGAGGCAAGTCAATTTTAGGTGTCTACAGGGACCCTAAGGATTAAATTAAACCATGTTTAAATATATAAACTCTTAATAAAGAGATGGTTGTAAATATAAAGAAATCTTATATCGCAATTTAAAGGAAAATTTGCCTCCTTTATAAATATCCATTGAGGTTCGGATGATATTATACAGGACATTACTACACTATTAACATTATAGGTGAAATTTATCAAACATTGAGATTTATACAAAATCCATAATCTTACACATGGCTTGATAACCTATTTAACAAAGATGTTTTCATTGAGATTGGATGCAATTAATTAGAACTTCTAATCCTTATTAGAAAATTATAACCATTATCTCAAATTCAAATTATTACATTAGAGTGAATCTCTACTACCAAGTAGATAGAGAAATCTAAACTCTCTAGATAACATAGGAAATCTTCATTGTAGGTTAACAATAAATCCAACTAAGACCATACAATACCCTTAAACTATAGTGTGCTTTTGATAGGTGTAGTTAATTTGTGGCTAACATAACTCATTATTAAGTTATATGATCATTTATATTGTCTTATATAGGTAGTTAGGTTGGTCTGGGTGGCATCCATGACATAAATATGATATACATAGGAGGTAGTTGTTATCTTATTATCATCAAATTGTAAATTATGTTCTTATTGAAGACTTATGTAGGTTTGCCCCCTTGAAGTAGCTTCTAAAATTATTAACAAGGATTATCATGTATTTACATCATATTTCCTATTATATTCTTTTCTTGTGTACGTAATTCCATTACAAGTGGTATCAAAGCATGACCTTGGTATCTAGAAGGCAACAAACAAGGTGATTTGTTTATTTAGGATGTCAGATTATGAAGCACATCTCTTTCAATTTGGTGAATTGTCTTCTACAATTTGGAGGGTTGATCAAGTACATATTGAAGCTACTACAAATTATATTTGAGATCAATTAAAGTTGTATAAACCTAAAAATGACATGACTCTGTCTAAATAAATATTTTAAATATTTATGTCATCTTAATATTCTTCTATCAATAAATAAATAAATTTATTTATTTATTTGATTCATTTTCCTCCAATTAATTGAATAAATTACATTTATTTAATTAATTTCATCAGTGTCAACTTTATATTTCTAAACAATTAAATAATTTTAATTATTTAATTAAAATCATTCATTCTCCCTAATTTAAATAAAATGCAAATTTATTTAAATTAAATCTCAGTCTCCAAAAATAAAATATAATTAAATATTTTATTTATTCTTCCAAATCATGTGCAAGTAATTAAATAAATTTATTTATTTAATTCGCTTTCTTATCTTCCAAATCTTCTAAAAATAAATCTTTCTTGTCATGCAAAAGCAAAAACTGAGTTAACTAATTTAAAACAACTTTGTTTTTATCAACAAAACTCTTAAATTAGAAAAATATATTCTAATTTATGAAATAAAAGCTCATCCTCATCAAGAAAGTAGTTAACTCAACAAAGCATCTTTGTGAATGACACATGTCCTTCTATTTGTGCACATTCCCTCAAACATCCTCTACCATTGATCTTATTTTTTCTACACCGTTGATCTTCTCTCACAAAGTCTATAAATACAACCTTCTTCTTCCATTCTCATATCAAAGAAGATTTCAAGTAAGATTACTTTGTTGAATCCATAACACTCCATAGGCACCCCCACTCTCATCCCATTACTATCCATTTACTTGAGACCACCTCATTGATTTGAAGCTCATCTTCATAGCACATTCATATCACAACCATTCTATTCTTGTCATCTTCAACAAGCAAGGGAGTATACACTTCCGAGGGCTTCATTACAATCAAGATCAAGAACATATACACGAACAATGGAAGCAAAGAGGTAAATCATATTACAAAGGTATTGTCTTTTGCCTCATTTTCTATTGTGTTATTGGATTTTAGTTCATCATTGCTATTGTTCAAATTTCCATAAAACATTCTGGCACCCACCATGGGGCCTTTGCCCCAAATCTAATCCAAAACTAAGTTCTTGAGTAAGAGTTTCCATACAGGTTCCGTACAGTCTTCGTACAGGTTCTTTCTACGCATCTGATTGATCCTGCTATGCATCTAGTCCCTGTTCCAGCGCATACAATCATTTGGTGCATCCATCACAAGAAGTTGCACATACAACACCTTTTCTGGCACATATAATTTTACTGCACATCTGTCTTCGGATCTTGCACATATAATACCTGATCCTGCGCTTTTAACTTTTCTACGCATGCATTCTTTCTTTTTGCGCTTGTAATTCATTCTCGTGCGCATTTATAATTTCTATGCTTTCAAGTACTGTTTCTATGCATTTAGTCTCTTAAGCTGCACATATGAGTTTAGGAGTCGTCTAGGGATTTCTTGCAGGTTTTCTAACGCTAACATTTGTCTTGTAGGATTGATTCTCTAATTTTCATGCAGGGTTAAGAGCTAGATAGTTTCATTTTCCTTAACACACATCATAGATTAACTAGGGGAAAAAGTAAAAAAAAATGTGTGCATGCAAATCTCACGTAGTTCTTAACTAGGAGGGTAGTAACGAACATCATTGCTATCTCTTTTAGTTTAGAACATTGGTATCTTACAAAGGGAAACAAACCATTACTATCTTTAATCACTTCAAAGTTAACAACTGTGTGAGTGCCTAAGTAGATAACACATAGTTTTTTTTCATTTTAAATAGGATTGGATAAACCACTGTCTACCGTGTCTGTCGAATGACAATAGTCTTATGCTCTCCCCTTTATTGGGTGACCAGAATGTCAGACTTGTCATTCTTTGTGTATAACCTTTAGAGGGGCATGCCCTTGGGTGCCCGCTTGTCCAAGTGGGAACGACCCTAAGTGGAAACAGGCTAAAGCCAAGCCCTACCAATCCACTATAAATAAATTGTGCTTGAGGTGAAAGCTTCCTACAACGAGTGCTGCTATGTTACACCAACAACCAACCTCCCCCAAAACCCTCCAAGGCCTAACCCTTGGAGGCTGGGAGACTCCATAATGGAGAGTAGTGTTACCACACGTGTAACCACTTGAACAGTTGCCCTGACTACTTAGCCATTGTCTAGTATACCAAGAACCTTCTATTTGTTGATGAAAAAGGTGGGACCTTTGAAGCTGCCCCAATTCATGTGATTCATAGTAGAGGTAGCAGGGACAATCCTAAGGTTTGATGGGGGGATGAGCCTAAGGAAACCCAGATCTAGTATGCATGAGAAGTGAGTGCCGTGGAGAGGAGCTGGTGCTACCAGATCCTGGAGCTACACGCTTTGAATATGCACAGCTAGGGGACTCAACAGATATTGTCTCTTCTAGCCTAGGTTGTAATTGTTTTTGTGTCAAAAAGTTCACAAAAATACAAAAAAATAATAAAAGATAAAAATCATGGAAACTTCTTTGTGCTTGCTATGTCTTTATCTACCATAACTGAAAAGCAAAATACCAAGTTTTTAGCCAAATTTTTTTTTTGAAATATGTGCTAGAAAACTCTGCAAAAACAAACAAAAAAACTAGAATTGCGCATTCACTATGACCTGCTACACTTTTATTGCGACTTACTGCGCATTTACTTGTTGTTGATGTGCATTTAAAATTTTCCAGATCTGCGTTTGTGCTATGACCTGCTGCGCTTTTGCCTTCTATTCCTGTGCATTTACTGCTGCGCTTTCATTCCAAAGAATTGTTCCATACTTTTCAAACACCCATTTCAAACTTGCTTCAATTTTCCAGACCTGATTAAAACCGTGCAAAACAATCCTTTTCCACAACATAGCTGCCTTTTCCACACCACATCATCCAAAACTTTGTAGAACTTTTCCAAAATCAAACCAGATATCCAAAAAACCCTGTTAGTACCAAGCTATTCTTGATCCCATCAACCTCAAACAAAACTAGTGAGTCTCCACTATCAAGGATTAATCATCCTTTTCTCCTAGAACTCCGCTAGTGGTTTGTATAGAACTAGTCTACGTCAAGTAACCAGATTTATATCATCCTTACTTTTGACTATCGTCAAATTCCAACCAACTTGTTTGACACCAATAGATCTAAGGAAAAACTTTGTGCAAACTTTGACACATTCTATCACCTCTTGTTCAAAACTTTCACACTCACTCCATCCCATCCCAAGTCACCTTGCATGGTCTTAACAAGATCCCAAAAACAAAAGCAAATTGAAATGGCAGACAAAACTATTCCATCCCCTCATGAAAGTGATGACAAAATTTCTTAGGAAGAGATTCTACAAACTCAGCAAGACCAAAGGTTTCAATGCACAATGGACAAGGTACTTGCCCAAGACCCTACTAGATTCTTTCTTCACTTAGCACACCAAGGAGTCAAGCTTCCTAAAGATTTTCATGTGGAAGCATTAAAAGAACCTGAAGAAGAAAGAAACCCTGAAGGAAGCACATGGGAGGAAATGACCCCAGACAAAGCAACCATTGATTCTACAAATGCCCTAAGCTTAATAACTCAACAAATCTAAGATTTACAACAACAATTCACAAACATGCAAACAAGAGTATCAACTAAGCATTATTCCCTAGAGGATATTTCACCATATCCTTTTGATAGGACCTTGATCATGATACCTTTCCCCTCAAAATTTGAGGTGCCAAAATTTGACAAATATCGTGGAAAAGGTGATCCAAGGGACCACATCAGGGAATTTAATGCTGCATGCCTTGAAGTCGCCCACAATGATACTTATCTTATGTGACTGTTTCCAAGAAGCTTAGGAGGACAAGCCATGGAATGGTTTTCTAGACTACCTCCCAACATTAGAACATTTAACAAACTTGTTGACAAATTTGTCACACACTTCTCCTACAATATTGAGCATGATATCTCAATTTTGGATTTTTGTAACACCAAGCAAAAAGGTGGAGAATCTTTTGCCGCCTTCCTACAAAGATGGAGATAGTTAGCAAGTAAATGCCCACATCAAATGCCTAAAAAGAAAATGCTGGAGATGTTTGTCCATAACTTACAAGCTGACCTAAGCTATCGGATACAAATCCAATGTCCTACTTCCTTTAGTAAGGTCATTGAGATGGGTCTAATCATCAAAAAAGATTTAATCGCCAAAGGTCAAATAAAGCTCTATAAGGATACTCCTAATACCAATAACAATGGAGATAAACCAAGATTCTAGACAAAGAACAAGAACATTGTAAATGATGGGGTGGTGGATGCCAAAAATGTGGCATTAAAGAAACCAATCTTTAACTTGTCAAACCCGCAAAACAACCCCCCACCAAATAAACCTAGAAACACTGAATCACAGTTTACGAACTATCAACCTAGGAGAAAATTTACACCTTTGGGAGAATCATTGGAAACTGCACTACGTAAGTTAATCACAAGTAAAACCATAACACTTCCAACAACACAGGTATATGAACCAAAAGTCAAACCTCGTTAGTGGAATGACAATGATTTCTGCGAGTACCATCGAAACAGGGGGCACAAAACCAATGACTGCATGGCACTCAAGCATACTATCCAAGATTTAGTAGAGAAAAATAAAGTATCACTTGATGGACACACCTCTAATAATGATCACCAGGCATTCAAGGATCCACCTCCCAACTATGAGTAGGGAGGGCCTTCCAATCAAAACAAAGGTGGAACTAACAACGTCAATTACACAAACGTGTCTTTTGACTATGTTGTTAATCACATCTCGGAGAAGGATTCACATGTCAACGTAATCACTGTAAACAAAGACTCAGATTGTAATGCTACCACCCCCAGTAATAGAGTCACTCTTAGAGGAGCCCCAGTCCCTCTAGCTAATCAATATAATGTCCTGGATCAACTCCATAAGACACCTGCTCATATCTCCATCCTAGAACTTCTGCGTCTATCCCCGTCTCATAGGGCCATACTTGACAAAGCTCTTTCAGAAGCCTCCATTCCCACGAACATTGCTGAAGAACAATTTTAATAAATGGTAGGTCACATTACCTCGCCTCACTCTCTATCATTCACTGAAAAGGATGATATGCCAATTACCCAACCTCATAATGCCTCTCTTCATATCGAAGCCTTCATCCACAAACATAAGATAAAAAGGGTTCTACTCGATGGAGGAGCCAGTTTGAATATTTGCACCTTGAAGCTAATCCTTGCATTGGGGTTTTCAGAGAAAGCTATTGATCCAAAAAATAAAATTACTATCAAAGCCTATGATGAGGAGGAGAGAACTTCCAAGGGAATTATGGTTTTACCAATTAGAGTTGGACCTATAGTAAAAGATGTGGCATGTCAAGTCCTCGACATGGAGCTAGCATATAACATTCTTCTTGGGAGACTCTGGATACATGCTCTTAAAGTAATCCCTTCCACATACCACCAGTGTATTAAATTCCCCTATGAAGGCCAAGATATCACCATCCAAGGTAATCCCAATCTATTTTAGTATTGTAACTCCATTCAATCTAAACCTGAAGTTGTGATTCCTCATAACTGTGCTTCTACTTCTTCTTCATCCCAAGTTGACCCAGCTTCACTTGCTTCCACATCAACAGCTTCCCAACTTGACCTTAGACTCAAAGACAAGGGACTGGGTGAGTACACAATCACCCAATCTTTGTGCTTAACACAACTCCTTATATCTCCCAGATCGCATGGAAGACCTTCCATGAACAAATCCTAGATAGTTGAAACTACCAAAGGTCCATTTATCAAATGGGGAAGCCTAGAAGATGAGAGCGATGAAAAGGACATCCTTCAATGGTTGTACAAGGATGAAGTTAGTCTATCAAATCAACAAGACCATCACTCCACGATACAAACTGAGCAATATGGTCAAGGGTTCCAAATGCTACAAAGAATGGGGTATGAAGGACATGGTCCCCTCAGTTTGAGAAAAGAAGGTATCATTGAACCCATCCAACCTCATACCTTGATAGCCCAAGACACTACAGGGCTAGGTTACACAGGTACAACAAGAACCAATAGAGCAAACAAGCATAAAGGAAAACAACCAGAAGCATCTGCCACTAATCTGGTTGATTAGATTCACTGACTACCAATAGGGAGTGAGACTGACTCCAACGAATATGAGTGGGATAGCCTCTCTGAGCTATCTTGCGATGAAAAAGAGATCGATGTGGTCCATGAGTATGACCCAAGCCATGCAACTGAAGGACAAAGTTCAAGGGCTAGACCGCTAGAGTCTGACCCATATACTAACGATAGTGAAAGTCATGAGGAAAGAATGATACCCCCCTTGATGGATCAACTAATGGAGAGTACCATCGCAGGAATTGTCCATGCCTATAATGACCACCATAACACTTCTATCTTGACCATCAATGCCATCAGACTAGACCAACCCAATGACCCTTTGCCACTATTACACCCAGAACTCATAGATTGGGACTTGTAAGACACTCCCCCTGAGCTCAATACCTTCCAAAACGATGAAGCCATCATCGATTCTCTTGAGCTTAGAGATCACATACCTGTAGGGGACCACAGAGCTGGCTATGCCATAGAACTCAATGACAAGGCCCATTTTGGAGAGAGTGCCAAGCCTTTTAGTCTCAAAAATGTGAAAATGAAAGAAAGATCTAATGGTGAAAACCGCTTCGCGGCAGTATTAGATAGTGAAAAAAGTAAAAATATAGGTGTATCCAATGGTGAAAACCTCTCTGAGGTGCCGAAGGATGGAAGGCTTGACCCTCTACCCAAATTCACACATCAGGAGAGATCTTCAATCTTGATAGAACCGGCAGAGCTGATCAATGTCAGCATAGGTGACACTCCCAGAATGATTCACATGGCATAGTCTTTAACCACACAAGAAAAGCCAGCATTCACTGAATTCTTCAAGAGAAAACAAATCAACTTTGCTTGGACATATGCAGATATGCCAAGGCTAGATCCAAATCTCATAATGTATCACTTATCCTTAGCTCCAAGAGCTAAGCCAGTAAAGCAAAAACTCAGGAAGATGCACCTGCATGTGGCCCTCATGGTGAAAGAAGAGCTAAAGAAACTATTAGATGTCAGCTTCATTAGACCCATCGACTATCCTGAGTGGATTTCAAACATAGTACTAGTTGCCAAACCAGATGGAAGAGTCTAAATATGTAATGACTTCAAAGACCTGAATAAAGCTTGTCTAAAAGATGATTTCCCTTGCCAAACATTGACATTACTATAGATCTCATGGCAGGGCACACCATGCTATCACTAATGGATGGTTTCTCTGGATACAACCAGATAAAAATTGCACCTGAAGACCAACACAAGGCTATGTTCACATGTCCATGAGGCACCTATTGTTGGTGTGTCATGCCATTTGGTTTGAAAAATGCTGGTGCAACATATCAGAGAGCTATGACCACAATCTTCCACAACATGATGCACACTATAATGGAAGATTATGTTGATGACATATTGGCAAAATCACTCACAAGAGAAGGACACTTAGCAGTATTGGATAAAATCTTCACAAGACTGGAATAATTTAATGTGTACCTTAACCTGAAGAAGTGCGTGTTTGGAGTAACATCAGGCAAGCTACTGGGATACATAGTGTCTGCTAACAGAATCAAAGTCGACCCAGCTAAAGTAAAGGCCATCATGGAAATGTTGCCTCCTAAGAATCTCACTCAACTAAGGTCTCTGTAGAGAAAACTACAGTCTATCCAAAGATTCATTTCTCAATTGGTGGACAAGTGCCACCCATTTTCCCACCTTCTACATAAGAATGTCCCTTTCAAATGGAATGATTCATGTGAACAGGCATTTCAGCAGTTAAAAGAGTATCTCATGAAACCACTTGTATTGATGCCACTGATTCAGGGAAAACCTTTGCTACTATATATCTTAGCCACACTAATAGCTCTGGGAGCTCTCCTCGCACAACAAAATTATGAAGGAAAAGAACAAGCGATTTACTATATCAGTCAAACACTTGTTGGGTATGAACTCCAATACACGCCAATTGAAAGAGCATGCCTCGCTGTGGTTTTCACTTCACAAAAGTGGAGACATTACATGTTGTCACATTCTATCAAACTAGTGGCCAAGATTGATCCACTCAAGTATTTACTTAGCAAAGCTGCCCTTATAGGTAGATTGTCCAAATGGGTCATGCTCCTCAACGAGTTCAACATTGAATATATAGACAGGAGGGCAATAAAAGGCCAAGTACTTGCAGATCAACTAGCAGAGGCACCCATAACAGATGATAACCCCTTGAGCTTCAAATTTCTAGACAAATCTATCTTTCACATAACCACAACAACCTGGAAAATATACTTCGATGGCTCATACACTCAGCATGGGTCAGGAGCAGGTATCTTGTTGATCACCCCTAGTGGTGACACTATTCCTAAATTGTACAGATTACTCTTTCCCTGCACTAACAATGTGGTAGAATATGAAGCCTTTGTCATTGGCATCAAGCTAGCAGTGGAATGGAATATCAAAGAACTTCAGGTATATGGTGAGTCACAGCTGGTCATAAATCAAGTAAATGATGACTACCAGACAAAAGATGAGAAATTAATCCCTTACAAACAGATGGTAGATGATTTCAAGGAATACTTTGTCCAGATCTCTTTTGACCAGATACCAAGGATTGAGAACAAAGTTGTGGATGCCATGGCCACGATTGCATCTCTCCTTGATATTCCAAATAAACAATCACGTTATGAGTTCTTGGTAGAGCCAGTGTCCTGTCCTACATATGACACCCTTGAATCCCATATCATTTGCCACATTGTCAGAATTGATTCCCTGCTCTATGGAAAAATATTTGCCTATCTTAAAGAGAATACCCTCCCACTAGATCTCTCCAGCAACCAAAAACAAACCTTTATTCGTTAGGCATCTCGGTATGCCATTGTCACCAATACCCTATATTGTAGAGGTCTCGATGGTACTCTCCTGAGGTGTCTTGATAGTGAGGAATATCAAACTGTCCTAAGCAAAGTGCATGATGGTATATGCGGGACCCACTCTAGTGGTCCTACCCTAGCTAAGAAGCTCATAAACATGGGATACTACTGGCTAACCATGGAACAAGATTCCTATCATTTTGTAAAGAAGTGCAAGAAGTGCCAAATCCATGGTAACCTGATACATGCACCTGCACAAAAGCTATAGCCATTAACGACTCCTTGGCCTTTCTGTTAGTGGGGACTCGACTTAGTGGGAAAGTGTTGGAAACAAGGCAGATAACTGAGAGGGGGGCTGACTCAGTTATCTTAAATATCTTAACTTTCTTTTCTTCTTTAATATTAATGCAGCATCAAAACATAAGAGCATACATAATCATGAGAGCATAAATAAAATCAACACACATAACACAAGGATTTTTACGTGGAAAACCCTGTTATGGGAAAAACCATGGAGTGACTAACCCAAGATTGTATTCTCTGTTAAAAGAATAAGAAGTACAAAATGGCACTTGCCAATTAGGGCTCACTGCCTGAGCACACTTCTCATAAAAGGCACACTTTCGACAAGAGACTCACTGTCTACACGGTATATAGAAAGTAACCAGGTGTTTGAACTGATGAGAGACATCCACATATGCTGAGGTTCAGTTCCAATTAGGCTCAATATACTAATCTAATGCACTTCATTCTTCCTCTACTCTAATGCTATTGTTCTGTCACATATCAGACTTGTCTTGCTGCTTTCACACTTCTCTCTACCTTTCCTCACACATTTTTTCAACACACACACAGCTTCATACCGAAATCCATCTGGTATATATATTCACATCAAGGATTTCAACATCTTTCTAGTCAGCAATTGGAATACTTAAGATATTTACAAAACACTGATCTTGTTGGGACAAGAAAATTTAAAATTTTCTTGTATTCTTATATCCGACCAAATCATAAAATATTATACCTAAAATCATAATAATAAGAGGGTTCAAATTTCCTAATATTGGCAAGACCTCATTATTGTTATACCGATCCATGAGAAACTAGCTAAAATAGCTATCAACATGAGAATAAGGATCGAGGAAAATATTTTAGGGAACACTGATGAAGAAAGTGGCATCGATGACCTTTCATTGGAGAGAGAACGCATGGTCATGCCGATCGGTATAAGATATTACTATCGGCAAATACTCTACAAGACCTCCCGACGATGTAGATCATACCAATAAGAGATTTCAGTAGGACTCTCACCGATAATCCAATAAAACAGAGTAAACTAATGGTCATCGGCAGGAAATAAATATCAGGATGAGAAATTAAGGAGTTTCTGACACTATAATGTCTCAGCGATTGACGAAAGTGTTTCGGTATAAGTCATACCGACATGTATAAGAACCATCGGCAAAAGCGAATGAATCGGAACAAAACTTGTAAGTCTAGCCAAAGCAATACTCACAATGATGTCAGTGACATGTTGTGAAGGTCTCTCCGATCAAAGATATGAAAGGCTATCGAGGAAACAAACACGATCGGGTAACTTGCAATAAGTTATCCCGATGGCATATCTTTTCCCGATGACAATGATGATCATGATTCATCGACAAGACTCTCACTGATAGTAACATCGGGGACACTTAACATATCAGAGAAGAGCGTTATTCTTATAACGATGAAGACAGTCAGGCCGATGATAACCATGCCCACTTCTACATCAGGTAGATCTTGAAGATATCTTGCTGATAAAAACTTACAAATGAAATATGACATCGATGAGACAATGGAAGGGTTACAGCGATTGATCAATGAACAAACGTTCTTGCCATAAGAAGATATTAAAATCGCCCAGACATTATGAAAATCATGCCAATGAGAGAAGTTATGACGATGTGACATTTCACAACGATCAAGAAAATTGAAATGCTCGAACAATTAATTGTAGACGAAGAAGAAATTCTCTGAGATACCATTTGAAATCATTGCAATTAAGTTTGAGAGAATTGTTTGAGAAGAGCCTACAATCGGAGACTCGAAGCAGAAAACAGGTGAATTCAATCAGAGCCTCTGATAACAGGTACTCATATACTAACTTCTGTGCAGTAGCTTACTAATTTAATTTACTGTCCTAGATTGTAAATGGAGACGCTAGTGAAAGGATAGGGTAGAAAGCCACAGGTTGATACAAGTAAACCTAAAACACAAAAAATTGACAAAACCCCTGAAGAGAAAACAAAGAGAGAAAACTGAACCAGGACTTGATTGATCAATTACCAAGATCAACTCCCAAAGCCTGAAGGTCTGCACAACTTAGGGTAGAAGTAGAGAAACTAGAAGACAAATGTAAATACCTTGGAAATATTTAGACTCCAATCAGAGGCTATGAGCTCTTTAAATTCCGTTACAACAGAAGAATTAGGAATTTTCCAGTATCAAACCCATGGTATTTGAATTTGGGTAAACTAGTTGTTCCTGATGTGTTTTTGAATGTTGAACTCCTCCAACTTCTTGCTAAATACTATAACCCAAGTCTTAAGGCTATATGCAACCAACAAGGGGAGCCTATTATACACTTGTCAAAGAATGTCATCTGTGAAATTTTTGACTTGGATGATTTATGTACTGTCCCCATTGTTTATGAGGATTTGGAAAAGGAATACTAGAGAATTGATACTACTTATAATGGATGGAGGTTTCCTATTCACAGGCCCAGGGCAAAGGGAGAAATGGTGCCTCTCAGTGAGGATGATGGCCCTCCTTTTCATGTATCATTATTTGAACCCTACATACAATATACTTACTACTCTGTGGGCCAGGTCCTAGGATCAAAGGTCCCTGACTTCATGACAATCCCTCTGATGGTCATAGCTACTGACATTCGGTGCCACAATGCCAAGCAGTTTAATTATGCTGCTTATATTTTTAATAGAATTGACTCTGGTCTGGCTGCAATAAAGAACAATGCCCCATCTGTTTCCTTTGAACATTACTCACTTCTCATGCACATGGTGCTCTATTATGGCCAGGAAGTGGGGTTATGGCCAAATAAATTCAAAGTTGTTCCAGTAGACTAGAAGGGGCAGAAATCACCTGTACAGATGTGGACCAGAATATGGGATAGTAGATATGCCCATTCTAGCTATGTGCAATTTGAAGAGTATTGTGTGAAAGTGTTATATAGATATCTTAGTCATCCTTGTGAGTATTCAATCTCAAATGAAATAAAGAGGTTCCTTAGACCAAAAGATTTTGGTGGTCCTCCTACTGTTACTCACAACTGGGGAGACTGGTACTGTTTTGAGGATGCTACCATGGTTAGAGTGTATGGTTTTGAGGACACTCCCTTTATCTTGCCTAAGACTGTCCCTGACAGAATTGCCTACTTAGAAATAGTTAGGCAAATGCATTGTTCTAATGTGATGCATCTGAGCTCCCATGACAAATAGTCTTTTATGCCTAGTACTTTGTGTTTTGGAGATTTCACTGTGGTATCCAAGGAAGGTTATAACCTCATTTTGGATAAACTAATGCACTATAATATGAGGTGTGCTATGGTAAGAAAAGGGTTTGATCCTGAGTGTTTCATTGACCTTGCTCAGAGAAAGAAAAACCTCAGTGGGTACACACATGTCCCCTATCCACACGATGATGTCATCAGGAATCTGGAGAAAACTAAGGTTGAGTTGGTGGTTGAAAAATATAACAGGGATCTAGATGAGAAGAAGAAACAGCTCGCAGAAATTGAGGTGTTATCTTCTGGTGATGAAGAACCTGCAGGGCAAGAGGAACCACAACAACAGACAATAAAAATGTCCAAAAGAAAGATGCAACAATATCAGTCTCATCTCATAGCACATGATGAGGAGGGGTCTGCTGATGAAGACCCATGACAAATAGCATATGATTCTTTTATTTCTGATGATAAGTTTATTCATTCTAAATAATTCAAATCATTTTTATATAAATGCAAGGGGAGAGAAATCAGAGAGTCAGTTGATGATGTCTCTGCCAACAATGAGAGACAATTACTTGATATGTTGAAAGCAATAGTGGATAATGAATTGCAAGACATGACCCCTAGTAAGGGTAGACAGCTTCTCAAAGAAGCATGGGTAATGATCTTTCGTGGCCTTGATTTGAATTCTGCTCTAGTATTTGATAGTTTTCTGCATAATATGGATGATAAATACAAGCTCACTCCAGAAGGTGTCACTGAAGTATATATGGGCACCAAATATAATAATGATGAAAATTCATTAATGATATGGGCCCTGTATCCTCCCCACAAAAAGACATCCATTATAGACACTGAGAAAACTTTTGCCCATGTCATGACTTTGAAGGCAGGGGAGACTGACCCCTTGATCACTACAGACATTAGCATTAATGTTGCAAAGCTGAATAAGGCACAAGCTCAGATGTTAATCAAAGAAAGAGATGCATACAAGCTGAGCTGTGAGAGATTGACCAAAGAAAGTGACTATTTGAAAGATGTTGTTAAGAGCACCTTCGGGGCATCAGTAAAGAGATTAACTTAGGGTGAAATCTCACAGAGTGTCCAATCACCATCCATCGACCAGATAGCTCAAATCCAGATGGATATACTTGGGTCAGTGCAAGAAGTCAGGTCCACTTTTTGGCCAAAAAGTGGAAGTGTTTTCCCTGATTTTCATAATTTGTCACATTTGAACTAAACATTTGAGGCACTTAGAGATTGAATCTTAAAAAAAGATAGTAATATAAAATATAGTACTCAGAGTCTAGTTTCCAAATATGTAATTTATTTTAATACCCAGATGATACAAATTAATTTTCAATAGGCATTTCTAAAAACCACTGTTTAAAAGTCACTTTTTTTTTACCAAACCATGCATGTGTATGACCAACATAATTTGACCTAAATAAAATTATTTTTCTAAACCCTTTTGTGGAAAGATGTGTAGAATAGTGAAGTTTGATGAGGATATTTTTTTATAATTTTTTTCCAAATAATTTTTTTATTATTATTTTTTTATTGGCCCTAATTGGTGTTTTCAAAAACCCTCGTGTATGACCAACATAATTTGAGCAAAACTCATCATAAAATGAAAAAAAAAATTCATTGTGTATAGAATGATGTGTAGATTGATGACATATAATTTTTTTTTAAAAAAAATTTAAAAATTAGAAGTTATTAAGAAAATACAAACACCTATCATTTCAAGTTTTTGGACTAGTTTGCTCATAAATTAAATAATAAATAAAAAGACAAGTCCAATAAAAAAAATTACATATTTGAAAATTAGACACTGTCACCTGTAATGGGTTTTAATTTTGTAAAAAAAATTAGAAAAAAATGTCGTTAGCCATAGAGGTAAACTCAGTCTTTTCTCTTGTTCTGTACTTAGAAAAAAACTTGCAGGTCCAAGGCAAGGGGTTGGCTTACCATGCCTTTCCCAAGCCTAAGCTTTTAGGAATGGGTACTTGCTATAAAACGGGTACCCGTTCCTTTTGTATGGGGAAAAAAAGCGTGCAAGTTTTTTTTTCAAATTCAAATATGTTTAAAAAATGGGTACCCGTTTCTAAGCGGGTACCCATTTAGGCTCGGGCACCCGTTTCAGTCAGAATTTTTTTTTCCCGCAACTTCCCTTCTATGTGGACCCAACTTCTTGTACTTACCCACTTGTCACAATACTCCAAGATAGACATACCAACATGATGCATTGGTTGAACCAATTTTTGGATAATTATTCTCAAAGTTATAAAGCGATCCAAGAGCATGAGAGGCTGGACAAAAGGCTGCAGGAGAAACAAAAAGAGACACAAAGTAAAGATAATTCTGACATTACAAATACCTCCAGTGCAAAAGATTTGGTTGAGCAGCATCAGAAGTATTATGACCAACCTAAGACTGATGCCAAAGAGTGTGTTGAAGCCTCAAAAGCAGGAGTGCCCACATTGTTCAAGAGTGATAAAGAATTAAAGAGCAAAGAAGAATGGAGTAGAGACTATCAAGCAATATTGCATGAAGCTTTAGAAGCTCTTAAGGACAAAGACTCTGCATCCGGGGAAGCCTGCAAGCATTTGGAGAGGATGGTTATGATGGATGTGATCACAAGGAATGCTATTGAATTTACTGATTCACATCGCAACCAGGAGTACTTAGATCATATTGCTCAGCTATACTTGTGGTTGAATAGAGCATAAGCATGGTTATTTTATTGTTGTTATGTTAATCATGTTAATTCCCAAAAGACTTCTTTGAAGAGTTATGTCTCTTCATAAGTATTCCTATATAAGTTGGACATATGATGCTGAATTATCATCAGCAGTAGAATATAATACATAAAGTTTACAATGTTTTCCAAAGACCATGTTGCAAGTATCTTATTGAAGAAGTAAATTGAAGTTCTCTGATTCTGTGGTTTTATTCTGGCATCAATTGTTTGTTGAAGTTACTCAATTGTATGGTTGTCTCCATTTCAGTATTTCCTTGTTATTCAAATTAATATATCAAGTATATAGTTAATTTGTCAATACACGTTTGCTGTATCTATGTGATTGGGTTAGTTGGTTTCCATAGAGGAATTAAAATCCTTCTGATCAGTCACATTAACCTAGAAGTGTTAGTTTGGATTACTAAGAAGAATCATATAATTAGGATTGCCATTCTGTCTCCAAGTTGATATTATCTGTTATCTTGCATATTTCATTCAATTGGTTCCTTCAAGAAAGGATTAAATTACCTTATGGTGAATAACAAGAAATTTGGTTATATTGGTTAGATTATTAACAAGAGTTTGTCAGTCATCTCCTTACACGTTTATACAAGTTATAAACTAAAATATTGTACCAAACAGTTAGAATTATTACCCATTATAAGCCACTAGTCTTAGTCTTCCATTTGACTCTGTTTACCTAACCAGGCACTGGTCTTATTTCAATTCATCATTCACAATCCTTTTATTAGCACAATTACTCACCTTGATATTGCTTATACAATTTATACCAACCATTCATCAAATATTAGAATTAGTTAGCAAGCTTTCATCTATCCTACACCATTTGCCACTGTAGGTAGTGTTGATAACTAAGAGGGGGGGGTGAATCAGTTATCTTAATTATTTCAGCTTTCTGAACTTTCTTAATAATTAATGCAACATCAATTCAAATAAGCAAACATAACCATGAAATGGAAATACACATGACACAATATTTTTGATGTGGAAACCCTGTTAAGAGAGAAAACCACAGGGTGATTAACCCAAGATTGTATTCTTTGTTAGAAGAATAGAAATACAAAATGGCACTTGCCAATTAGGGCTCACTGCCCGAGCACACTGCTCACAAGAGACTCACTGTCTACAAGTTGTAACAAGAATAATAAGATACTTGAACTGATGTGAAGCATCCACACATGCTGGAGTTCAGTTCCAGTTAGGCTCAGTAAACTGATCTGCTGCACTTCATCCTTCCTCTTCTTTTGTTCTGCTATCTGTTCACATACCGGACCTTCCTTACTGCTTTCACTCTACTCTTCTCCTTTTCTTCGCACACCACACTATTCAACTACAACTTGCCTTATCGAAATCCATCTGGTATATATATCTGCACAAAGGATTTCATCCTCTTTCTAGTCAGCATCTGGAATAGTCAATATTTCCTAAACTTTAGTCTGCCGGCTAAATCCTTGCTTCCCAAGTGATGCAGATCAAAAAGAAACTTATAGAAGTTGTCTAATAAGTTGGCCAATCATGAATGATACCTTAGGAATCTTTATCATCATCAACATCTCATCCAGAATAACTTTTGATGCTCTACCTGTCAGTTCTTCCTCTTTCTGTTCTACCAAACCGGACCCCAGTACTTAGAAGCTTATATCTCTTCACTCTGTCAACACCGGAGGCTCAAACCCTAGAATCTATTAGTCAAGATACTCCTCTTGACTTTTGCAAGTTCATACTTTCCAAGGATACGTCCTCTAATAGATCCAGACCTAACTGTCGGACCTTCTGCATGCTCTGTTCTTTCTTACAGGGCTTGTAAGCTCTCCAATCTGACTTCCAGTAGAGACATACCATATCCTGCGGATATGTGGGATGATCTTTGTTGCCATCAATGACAACAATCATGAAGCTCCAATGTGTCTCTTGCCAACAATCTCCCCCTTTGGCATTGATGGCAACAATTAGTGAAAAATGACTAAGTGTTATATTATACTCCCCCTTTGTTGATGCTTTCTTCTAATGTACATTTTACCAGAGCTCCCCCTTAGCTGGATTCCATATTTTTCACTGTTCCTCACTCCCCCTTTGACATCAATGGCAAAGGGTAGGGTCCGCATACCAAAATTGCCCAAAAATTCAACTATACTTAGCCGCATAAGTATATAGATAGGTTTTACTTATATATACTATAATATGTCTGCAAATGTTGTCTTCAGCTGTACAACTTGTGTCGCCCAACTCTACTTCATCCTGTCCAAAATTGAGATATGACCACTCAGTAAGAATGCAAAAGCTTCTGCCCTCTTGAGATCTGTCAGATCGCTGGTCCGGGCTGTGGTCTAAGCATCTGTTAGGGCCTCATGCATGGCCTCTAATTTGGGAATAAGCACCCTTCTAAGCTCACTCATCCTGTTTATTATGTTCTTCCTCTCCTTTTCAAGTTTCTTAATCTCATTCATGACTACAATAATTTGACATTCCTGATTTACTATGGATAGAGTGAGAGGATCAAAATTCTGTGAGAGGTTTAACAGTTTATCCTCTTGTTCCTTTACTTCTCAAATCCTTGGTCACTTTAGGCCAGGATAAACAAAATTTGTAGAAATCTCCGCCATCCTTGAGAGCATTTTCCAAGCTCTTTATTCCAATATCCAAAACTCTCCTATCATTTGCTATTATGCCTTGTAACTTTGAGAATCTCTTATCCAAAAACTCTTTCTGAACCTTTGCCTCAGCTGACTTTTCTAATGACTCAAAGTGAGTGTTAACAGAATTAACAAGAGTTTTTAGATTACCGGATGTGGAGGTTGAAGAGTCCTTTTGGAAGGAAGGCATAATCTTCTCTAAGACATCGGATGCAGCTTCTATGAGCTCACAGTCTACCAGGTGAGACTTCAGAATTTTTTCTTTTGCCTTTGCTTGGGTGAAGGATGCTAGCTTCATGGTCTGCATCGGAGAGAGGGAATCAAAATTGAATGGACCTTGAAGCAACTCCAGTTCATCAAATTCCATCATCTCTTTGGTCAAGAAGTCCTTGACTGCTTCTACTGTGTCTCTTTCCAGAGACAGAACTTTCTACCCTTTTGTAGCCTTAGTACTGTCATCTGTGGTCTTTTCTATTTGACCTTCTTCCTTTCCCTTCACTTTTTCTCCCTTCTCCTCTGTTCTTACTTCTCCTTTAGATCTGGAGACTGCAGGAGAATCCAGGTTTACTTCTCCTTGGACTTCCTCTTCTAGAGCAGAGGAATCTAAGTCCTTACCTTTTTCTTCACCTGTCTCCTTAAGCTCTTCTACTACTATCTTAGTGGTTTCTTCCTTGTCACCCATGGCATAGGGCTTATCACTTATGTCCTCTACAATTGGAATGTTGAATTTTTTGTATGCATTCCGGAGGATCTCTTCTGTCTCTTTGGCTATTTTGTTAGTTTCACCGAGCATAAGTTGATTCATTCTAGCTTTGCTCCGGAACTCATCCTTGCAATCTTTGAAGATCATATTCATTTGCTTCGGAGTGATTGAAGGAAAGAGCTGAATGGCTATCTGTTCCTGGATCTCAAGATCCTTTGCCTAGCATTATTCTTTCTTATCTCTAATTCCTTCCCTAGGATTTTGGGAATGAGAGATATGATTTCAATAAAAGCTTTATTATATACATTCAAATACTTAATTGTGGCTTCCTCCAGAATCTTTTTATCTGCTTCATTGTATGCATCATAGAATTCTGTTATTGGTTGCAGGTTCCCATACATAGTGACTACTTTAACTACATCATCTAAGGATAGAGTGGGCCTTTTAATGAATTCTTCTGCCATCTTCCTTGTCTTCATTGGTAGAGGGTTCACCGGAAGATTTCTTCTTCTTCTTCAGTTTCTTTACCTCCTCATATGATTCAGTTTCTTCATCATCCTTCTGGCTAACATAGGACCTTGTTGCCTTTTTCTTTGTTCTCTTTTCTCCTTTTCCAGATGTCTGGACTTCCAGTTTTGATGCCTTTGAACTTTTATCAGAGGTAGGTGCAGCCCTTTTAGAGGTTCTGGTCCGGGAGGGAGCTTTTACTGGATCACTTTCCTTTTCTGCTTCTTTCTTCTCTTTCTCTGCCCTTTCCATCTTTTCTCTATTTGCATCAAGTGCCTCCTTGGATATTCCAAATCTCTTAGCAACTTCTTCAACTTCCCTTCTCACTTTCCTTTTTGTCTCTGGTTGTCTAAGTTCCACATGAATTTTTACACTCAATTCTTCAAAGGTTCCAAACCTTTCTGCCTTGGGATCCTTGGGTTGACTAAGCATATGTTGAACATGTAGCTCAACAATTTTCTCATCCACTTCATACCCCATTGGCATGATCCACACTATTCTTGGCTCCACTACCTCCATTAGGCACTGATCAGTTTCTACCATTAAGCATATTGTATCTTTATATTTTTCAACTAAAGATTTGCGGATTCTCTCTCTTGCTTGCATCATACTCTGAAAATTCTTGAAATAGCCCTAGAGAGCTGTATTCTGTGCCTTGGCATCACCAAGCCCATGTGTATAATCTCTGATTTGAATAGCTACTGGTCTATCATTCTGCCATACCCAACCACTAGATCCGAGAAGCTCATTCATGTAATAAAAGAATAGGCAGAGTATCAAGCCACCATACTTAAAGGAGTTCTTCTTGTCCTTCTTTATCTTTTGCAAATTTTCCAAAAGTTGGCTTAGAAGTAGTTCACACAGATCATAGTTAGCATTTTCTTTTAGCATCTGATAGGCTGTATAAACTGCAGTTCCCAGTACTAAATTTTACCTACTGGAGTGATAGATCTTGTAACCAATTATCATGGATGCAAATTTGACATTCGGATTAGTGATATCTTCAATTGTCATAGCTCTCTTGTTAAATTTTGATCTGGTTGCATCACTTACTGTCTGATTCTTGACAGATTTGAGAACATGTATCCCACCGGATGAGTACAGACCGGTTACTGCCCTAATTGCATCTTTGGTGATTTTAAATGGTCTATTCAACCATAAGAAATTGTCATGCACTCTGCTCAACACATACTGGACCCATTCATCTTCTTCAAAACAGGGGAAATGAATGCATTGTGCAAAATGCTTATCCCGGATGGCTTTATACTGAGGTTTGATCTCAAAAGAATCATCTATTAACTGCTTGTGATAGA
Source organism: Cunninghamia lanceolata (assembly GCA_027924645.1). Classification (NCBI taxonomy): domain Eukaryota; kingdom Viridiplantae; phylum Streptophyta; class Pinopsida; order Cupressales; family Cupressaceae; genus Cunninghamia; species Cunninghamia lanceolata. Next base: position 3,798,668 of record BSBN01000026.1, on the reverse strand, counting down.
TATCCATTAACTTTGATTCCCCAAATTCTTCAATGCTTGCATGAATGTAAACCCTAACATCTTCTACATGCAGAACCCCATGCGAAATGCTTGAAAAGGCGCCTAGGGGATCAAATTCTAGAGATTTAAATGGATGCTTCTTAAATTTAGGGTGAGGTCTATCAGAGATCTTCACAACATTCGGAGAAGCCATTTCCAAAAAGATTTACAGAGAGATATTCAACAATGAAAAAAAATACCTTTTTCATTTCTAGGGTTCCTTGAAAGAGCCAGATTTGATTAGCTGGATGAAACGATTTCAATGGCTGATCTTTGAGAGTTAAGACAATTTGATGCAGAGCTCCTTTTTCTTTTCTTCTTGAGTGCAAATGTGCAAATGACGAACGAATGAACTCTTTTATTTGTGGGAAAGCCCTAATTTTCACCCTGCAATAAATGCGCAACCTAATTCATTCTGGTTTGCCTTGTTTATCTTATTTGGAGACATAACTTTTCTAGATTACTGAGACAGACTTTAGAGTTATTCTTGGAGAATAGTGATAATCTATCTTCCTTTCACTAATTATTTGATCTATCCGCAGATCAAGATTCCATAGTTTGAATCATGTCGGGTTTAACTGTGAGAAACCTACTTCTCACCGGATGACTGAGGAATTAGATTAGTCCTCTACCTGTTTAAAACTTCTTGCGGATCTTTCATATCTTAATCACAATTTACTTGGATGTTTCTTTGAGAGCCCTTTAATCCGTAATTTTCCTTGTGCCAATTCCAGCACCAATTGACTGGCTGGGGGATAATATTTTTCCTTGAGACTCCCCTGAGCCAGAGCTCACTTTTTAGTTTCTGGAAGGAATATCAGCACCAGAGTCTGGTGCGGATCCATCCTCTACATTCTCTATACTTTTCTTCACCTAAATCGTGTTCATTTCACTTTGAACTTCATCTGCATTCACTTTTTGTTTTCCCTTGTCTTGATTCTGATTATGATGTGCCAGACCTCTTTTGTCCTGATTCTTGCTTTTACAGAATTTGGCAAACAACATTTCTTTGCATATTTGATTGATATCCCCTTGATCTGCATTGATTAGCCATGTGACCCATTCTATTGCATGCAAAGCATCTACCATTGAATGAATTGTTCATTTGCATATTTCTGCATTCATGAGATTTGTGGCCATACCTTTTACAGTTGAAACACTGTCCGGAGAAGGATGTATTAGTCTGATTCATTCTCTTTCTGCACTGATTAGCTCTATGACCAAAGTTATTGCAGTTGTGGCAGTATCCATTGAAGGATGGATATCTTTGAGCATTAGGCTGCCTTATCGGAGGTCTTCTAGGCCTGTTCCTTGGATTTTCTAATTGAAAATTCTTCTAAGCAGATCCAGAGCTTTCTCCTTTCTCATATCCCAAACCACACTTGTCATCTGCCCTCTTTTGACTTTTAAGAAGAACTTCAAGTTGAGTAGAACTAATCTTGAATTTCTCTTTATATTCATTTGTTGTTTGAAGATCCCTTTTAAGAGAGACAATTTGATCCTCAAGTTTTTCTTCATTATCTTTAGCATCTTCAAGATTAGATTCAATATGTCTGATAATTTTATCCATCTTGTGGCAATCTTCTGATTTTTCCTTGAGCGATTGTCTTAGATCATCTTCAGTTTTTCTTTTCTCTTCAATCTCTTGGGTAAACTGCATAACTCCTGATTCCATTTCATGTCTTACCATAATGATTTCTTTTGATACCTTTTCGTATAACTTGGTTTTCTCCTTCAGATCTCCATTTGTATCATTGGCTTCAACTTGTCTTGCTAGTTGCTAAAGTAGCTCCTTTCTCTTTTAATTCATTTATGAAATCATTAGCCTGTTTGAGTCTTTCCTTTAATTCATTGATTTCAGAATTTGACTGCTCAAGATCATCTAGGGCAGACTTAAGTTGCTCCTTCATACCATACGCATCCATTTGAATTCCCAAGTCTTCCTCAAGCTGTTAGGCTTTGTTGAGAGGAACTTGGCTCTGATACCAATTGTTGATAACTGAGAGGGGGGGTGAATCAATTATCTTAATTATTTCAGCTTTTTGAACTTTCTTAATAATTAATGCAGCATCAATTCAAATAAGAAAACATAACCATGAAATGGAAATACACATGACACAATATTTTTAACGTGGAAACCCTATTAAGGGAGAAAACCACGGGGTGATTAACCCAAGATTGTATTCTCTGTTAGAAGAATAGAAATACAAAATGGCACTTGCCAATTAGGGCTCACTACCCGAGCACACTGCCCACAAGAGACTCACTGTCTACAAGTTGTAACAAGAATAATAAGATACTTGAACTGATGTGAAGCTGTTGCAAGTATGAGGTGAACCAGTGTTGTCATTGATGTCAACATACTCATATTGCATTGACAAGAAGGATTGAATGAGCTGTGTGCTGAGGATATTGAGAAAATTAGGCTCTGTTGAGAGGAACTTGGCTCTGATACCAATTGTTGATAACTGAGAGGGGGGGTGAATCAATTATCTTAATTATTTCAGCTTTCTGAACTTTCTTAATAATTAATGCAGCATCAATTCAAATAAGAAAACATAACCATGAAATGGAAATACACATGACACAATATTTTTAACGTGGAAACCCTATTAAGGGAGAAAACCACGGGGTGATTAACCCAAGATTGTATTCTCTGTTAGAAGAATAGAAATACAAAATGGCACTTGCCAATTAGGGCTCACTACCCGAGCACACTGCCCACAAGAGACTCACTGTCTACAAGTTGTAACAAGAATAATAAGATACTTGAACTGATGTGAAGCTGTTGCAAGTATGAGGTGAACCAGTGTTGTCATTGATGTCAACATACTCATATTGCATTGACAAGAAGGATTGAATGAGCTGTGTGCTGAGGATATTGAGAAAATTAGTCTCAATCAGGAACAGTGAAGAACAGTGATGAGAAGAAGGCAAAAGTACTCAATAGGGTGAGATTTAGAGGATGCGGATTAAAGGGTTTGTAGATATGAGTCTTGAGATGATCTAGTTAAGATTTAAGAGGTCCACATGAAGATGTGAAGAAGTTGTGATCGACCAAGTAGAACCGGTTCCGGGAGATGCTCTGGAGTGACAGAGTGTTACAAAAAGGTCTGATGAGATCCAAAAGTGCATTGTCCTATTCTGCGGATTGGACAGAGTGTTTGGGAGGTCCTTGTTATATGTCATCTTGATTGGTATGTGGTTTGGAGGTCTGGAAGTACCTCTAGTAGTATGATAGTGGTGATAGACTGTGTTCTTGAAGTTTCAGATGAGGAAGAGAAGAGTTTACAGTGAGTAGAGGAAGTGCGGATGTACCTGGTCATTCAGGTAGGCTTGTGAAGGTTCTTGGATCGTGTTGAGGTTGTGTTGTTGATCTGCATTGGTGGTAGAGCCCGGAATTGAAGACATTCTTCCAGATGAAGTTCTTGTTCAAACTAGCCAACCGGATGAGTTGTTCATCTTGCAAATGTTCTTGTGGTGGCCGACTGGATGTGTTATTCATCCTGCGAATGTTCTTATGGTTGATTGCTAACTTAGATGATTGTTCCTAAGCTGATGTCTTGTATAAATAAAGGTTTGTGAGTTCATTTCAAAGTGGGTGTTGTGGTGCAGATGAGTGTGGTATAGCGAAAGAGCGAAAGGAAGAGCAGAAGTGTTTCGGGCTTAAATGGAACTGATCTAGACATGGTGAAGATGTCATTCTCCAATTCAAGGTTGTGATCCTTATGATCTTGTAGATAGTGTGTCTCTTTGTAGGCAGTGTGCCTCCTTGTGAGCAGTGTGCTCGGGCAGTGAGCCCTAATTGGCATGTGCCATTCATTTTATCTTATTCTTCTAACAGAGAATAATCCTTGGGTTAATCACCCCATGGTTTTTCTCTTAACCGGGTTTTTCATGTCAAAAATCTTGGTGTCTAATGTGTTGCTGTTTATCTGCTCCAGTGTTTATGCTTTCTGCTTTCATGAATGGTTAATTGATATGCTGTTAACTAATAAAGACCAATCAAGTGTTTCAAGTAGAAGCAAGTTTTTGTACAACTGATTCACCCCCCCTCTCAGTTGTGTGCCCTAGATCTAACAATTGGTATCAGAGCCAAGTTCCTCTGAAAGGAGCTTAATCGCTTGAGCAGATCCAGGATGTCGTCATACAAGAAGGATAGTCTAAAGTTTGATGGAACCAACTTCGCTCTCTGGAAAGGTCGCATGAAATCTCACTTGGAGTGTATGGGAAAAGCATACTTGGCCATGGTCTCAAAACCATATGTACCTCCACAGGGTGGTCTGACAACTCTGAATGAAATCACAGATGCTGAAAACAATCTGCAGACCAAGGAAGCTCTTCTAAGCACATTGAATGACTTAGATCTCTCAAATGTTATTGACCTACCAACTGCATATGAGATCTGGACTAAACTGGAACTTCTGTATGAAGGAGATGAGTTTGTCAAGAGTGTAAGGTTGCAAAGTCTGAAAGGGAAATTTGAAAGATTGAAGATGAGAGATGATGAAAATATCACTACCTTTATGCCAAGAGTGAATGAGCTAGTATGTGGAATCAGGAATGCTGGTGGAGTTCTGGATGAAAATGAAATTGTTTGCAAAATTCTCAAATCCCTTCCTACTGCCTACAAAATCAAGGTTGCTGCCATTGATAAATTCAAAGCCCATACAACTGTCACAAGAGAGCAACTGGTTGGCAAACTGGTTGCATTTGAAATGACTAAATTTGGAGATGATCCCCCCAAGACTGAATCTGCATTCAAAGCCAGTGCCTATGTGAAAGGCAAACAAAGATTTGATCCAAGAGAGAACTCTTCAAGGAAGCTGTCATGGTATGATCAAGCAAGGAAAGACATGGAAGAGGAAGAAGCAGAAATAGCTCAACTTGAAGCCCTCATTGCAAAGAGACTGCCAAGAGGATCTGGTAAGTATGAAGGAAAACTACCCTTCAAGTGCTTCAATTGCAATAAGATTGGTCATTTTGCTTCAAGATGTCCGGAAAGATCTGCAAGGTCAAATACTAACAGACAAAGGTTTCAAAAGAACTGCTATTATGTTCATGAAGAAGATGATAATGAAGGAGTAACAGATGATGAATCAGAAATAGGAAGCAAATCCAGAAATGAATGGGTGTTTATTGCCATCAAGGAAGAAGATTCAATATCCTCTGAATCTGTCAATCATAACGTTGTAGAAAGAGCTTTGGCTGCCCAAATTGAAGAAAAGGATGATTGGGTTATTGATAGTGGATGCTCTCACCATATGATTGGTGACAAGAACAAGTTCTTAGATTTGGAAAAGTATGAAGGAGGAATGGTAAAGTTTGGTGACAATTCTGCTGGCAGAATCAGAGGTAGGGGAACTATTTCTTTTGATGGAAAGAGCAAAACAGGTAATGTACTATATGTTGAAGGATTGAAGCACAATCTTCTTAGTGCTGGTTAGTTAGTGGACAAAGGCTATGATCTCCAGTTCAAGAATGGAAAATGCAGAATCTTTACAAGCTCCGGAACTGAAATTGTATCTGGTGCTCAAACAAAAGGTAATATCTTCCATCTAGTTGGTTCTAATAAAAGTTGTCTGTTTGTTCAAGTTGATCAGAGTTGGTTATAGCATAGAAGGATGTGCCATGTGAATTTTGATAACATCATCAAGATAAGCAATACTCAGGCTGTAAGAGATCTTCCTAAATTGATGAAACCTACAAATAGTTTATGCAAAGAATGTCAGCTAGGTAAACAAAGCAGAGTCTCTTTCAAAAGAAAGGATCAGTCCACTACCGGATTGTTGGAATTAGTACATATTGATCTCTGTGGTCTGACAAGAATCAAGAGTATGCAAGGTGATAGATATTTCATGTTGCTAATTGATGATCATTCTCGGATGATGTGGGTTACCTTCCTAAAAGAGAAATCAGAAGCCCTTGAGAAGTTCAAAATCTTCAAAGCTATGGTAGGGAATCAAACCGGATTGAAACTGAAGTGTCTAAGGTTTGATAGAGGTGGTGAATTCACATCCAGTGAATTCATAGACTTTTGTGAGAAGCATGGCATAAAGAGACAGTTGTCTGCTCCTAGGACTCCACAACAGAATGGAGTAGTTGAGAGAAAGAACCAGACCATCCAGGATGCTTCCAGGACAATGATGATGGAAGCAAATGTTCCTTAGATGTTTTGGAGAGAAGCTGTCAGCACTGCAGTCTACACTCTTAACCGAGTTCAAATCAGAAACAACACCGGTAAGACTCCTTATGAACTTTGGTTTGGTATAACTCCTACTGTGAGATATTTCAAAGTATTTGGTAGCAAGTGTTACATCAAAAGAGATGAAGATCTAGGAAAGTTTGATGCTAGAGGTGATGAAGGAATTTTCTTGGGTTACTCCACTCAAAGAAAAGCATACTGGTGTTACAATAAGAGATTGAGAAAGATGATAGAAAGTACAAATGTGAAGGTTGATGAAGGAATGGAGAAGCCCTCAAGATTCTATGAATGTGATGAAGATGATTAGAATGATCCTCTGGTGCAAGGAGCTCCATCCTCCTCTGAAATTCAGATCTAGACTGATCTGGTAGATCAGGAAGAAGAAGTTTGACTGAATGAGCCTGATCAAGAAGTAGTAGTGCAAGAAACTCCCAAAGTTCCAAGGTATGTAACTCTAAATCACTTTGAAGATCAAATCATAGGTGACAAAAGTAAAGGGGTACAAACAAGGAGAAGAATTGCTCAAGATTCAAATGAATACTGTCTGATTTCAAAGATTGAACCTAAGACAGTTAATGAAGCATGCAATGATGAAAACTGGACCAAAGCAATGGAAGAAGAATTGATGCAAATTGAGAAAAATCATACTTGGGATCTTGTTCCCAGACCTAGAGACAAGAATGTGATTAGAACCAAATGGGTCTTCCGGAACAAACTGAATGAAGTTGGTGAAGTAATCAGAAACAAAGCTAGATTGGTCTGCAAAGGCTACTCTCAAATAGAAGGAATTGATTTTGAAGATACCTTTGCTCCGGTGGCAAGAATTGAAGCAGTTAGATTATTTCTTGCATTTGCTGCCTTTAAAGACTTCAAGGTATATCAGATGGATGTCAAGTCTGCCTTCCTAAATGGTGATCTGGAAGAAGAAGTTTACATTGAACAACCGGATGGATTTCAATTGTCTGATAATGACGATATGGTTTGCAAGTTGAAGAAAGCATTGTATGGATTGAAGCAAGCCCCCAAGAGCATGGTATGAAAGATTGGATAAGCATCTTGTGCAGATTAGATTCAACAAAGGTACTTCTGATAGTAACTTATATTTCAAAATTGATCATGAAAACATTTTGATTTTTGAAGTGTTTGTGGATGATATCATTTTTGGAGGAAGAGATAGTATGTGCAAAACTTTTGCAAATCAGATGAAAAGTGAGTTTGAAATGTCTATGCTTGGTGAAATGAATTTCTTCTTGGGTCTGCAAATTACTCAAACAAAGAAAGGGATCTTCATTTCTCAGACCAAATATGTGAAAGAATTGTTGAGGAAATTCGGTATGGAAGATTCAAAGCCAATGAACACTCCTATGGCAACTGGATGTAAGTTGAGCAAAGATGATGACTCTCCGAAGGCTGATCAGACAAAGTATAGATCAATGATTGGTGGATTGTTGTATCTCACTCAGACTAGACCAGAATAATGTAGGCTGTTGGTCTTGTGGCAAGATTTTAGGCTGATCCTAGAGAATCTCATGTAATGGCAATCAAGAGAATTTTTAGATATCTAAAAGGGACAGTGGAGTATGGTTTGTGGTATCCTAGAGATCATGATTTCTCTCTTCATGCTTACACAGATGCAAATTGGGCAAGAGATGTGGATGACCGGAAGAGCACCAGTGGTGGAGCATTCTTTTTGGGAAAGAGATTGGTTTCTTGGCTAAGCAAGAAACAAGATGCAATATCTCTACCTACAACTGAAGCAGAATACATTGCAGCAGTAGGTAGTTGCACTCAAATCTTATGGATGAAGCAGATGCTAAGAGACATTAAAGTTGAATATGAGGAGCCTATCACAATTTTCTGTGATAATTCAAGTGCAATTAATATTTCTAAGAATCCAGTATTGCATTCTAAGACTAAGCACATATCTATCAAGTTTCACTTTTTGAGAGAACAAGTGAACAAGGAAGAAGTCAGATTGGAGTATGTACCCTCCAAGGATCAGATTGTAGATATCTTTACTAAACCTCTTCCCAAGGACTCTTTTGAGTATCTCTGAGAGAAGTTAGGGGTCATGGCCCCTCTGGTGATGAACTAGGATGCACTGATGTGCATCAGTCCGGTGAATATCACAGTCATATCTTGTGATCCAGATTGATGGGGAGCTGCTACTAAGGGGGAGCAGCTGGTATGATTCTGATGTGTTAGAATTGCAAGTATGGGCCCTTTTCCATTGATGTCAAAGGGGGAGAGAAGACATGTGAAAAACAAGTGGTTGATGATCAAAGGGGGAGCAGTAAAGGAAGATAAGACATGTGAAGAGTTGTTGTTGATAGGGGGAGCTGTGACAGAAAGGAGAAGTTCTTTTCTTGATGGTTTTTCACATCATATGTTGCCATCAATGACAAAGGGGGAGATTGTTGCAAGTATGAGGTGAACCAGTGTTGTCATTGATGTCAACATACTCATATTGCATTGACAAGAAGGATTGAATGAGCTGTGTGCTGAGGATATTGAGAAAATTAGTCTCAATCAGGAACAGTGAAGAATAATGATGAGAAGAAGGCAAAAGTACTCAATAGGGTGAGATTCAGAGGATACGGATTAAAGGGTTTGTAGATATGAGTCTTGAGATGATCCAGTTAAGATTTCAGAGGTCCACATGAAGATGTGAAGAAGTTGCGATCGATCAAGTAGAACCAGTTTTAGGAGATGCCCCAGAGTGACAGAGTGTTACAAAAAGGTCCGGTGAGATCCAGAAGTGCATTGTCCTATTCTGTGGATTGGACAGAGTGTTTGGGAGGTCCTTGTAATGTGTCATCTCGATTGGTATGTGGTTTGGAGGTCCGGAAGCACCTCTGGTAGTATGACAGTGGTGATAGACTGTGTTCTTGAAGTTCCAGATGAGGAAGAGAAGAGATTCCAGTGAGTAGAGGAAGTGCGGATGTACCTGGTCATTTAGGCAGGCTTGTGAAGGTTCTTGGATTGTGTTGAGGTTGTGTTGTTGATCCACATTGGTGGTAGAGCCTGAAATTGAAGATATTCTTCTGGATGAAGTTCTTGTTCAGACTAGCCGACCGGATGAGTTGTTCATCTTGCAAATGTTCTTGTGGTGGCCGACCAGATGTGTTATTCATCCTGCGAATGTTCTTATGGTTGATTGCCGACTTAGATGATTGTTCCTAAGCTGATGTCTTGTATAAATAAAGGTTTTTGAGTTCATTTCAAAGTGGGTGTTGTGGTGCAGGTGAGTGTGGTATAGCGAAAGAGCGAATGGCAGAGCAGAAGTGTTTCAGGCTTAAATGGAACTGATCCAGACATGGTGAAGATGTCATTCTCTAGTTCAAGGTTGTGATCCTTATGATCTTGTAGACAGTGTGTCTCTTTGTAGGTAGTGTGCCTCCTTGTGAGTAGTGTGCTTGGGCAGTGAGCCCTAATTGGCATGTGCCATTCATTTTATCTTGTTCTTCTAACAGAGAATAATCCTTGGGTTAATCACCCCGTGGTTTTTCCCTTAACCAGGTTTTCCACATCAAAAAATCTTGGTGTCTAATGTGTTGATGTTTATCTGCTCCGGTGTTTATGCTTTCTGCTTTCATGAATGGTTAATTGATATGTTGTTAACTAATAAAGAAGAATCAAGTGTTTCAAGTAGAAGCAAGTTTTTGTACAACTGATTCATCCCCCCCTCTCAGTTGTGTGCCCTAGATCTAACAGAAGCATCCACACATGCTGGAGTTCAGTTCCAGTTAGGCTCAGTAAACTGATCTGCTGTAGTTCATGCTTCCTCTTCTTTCGTTCTGCTGTCTGTTCACATACCAGACCTTCCTTACTGCTTTCACTCTACTCTTCTCCTTTTCTTCGCACACCACACTATTCAGCTATAACTTGCCTTATCGAAATCCATCTGGTATATATATCTACACAAAGGATTTCATCCTCTTTCTAGTCAGCATCCAGAATAGTCAATATTTCCTAAACTTTAATCTGTCAGTTGAATCCTTGCTTCCCAAGTGATGCGGATCAAAAAGAAACTTATAGAAGTTGTCTAATAAGTCAGCCAATCATGAATGATACCTAAGGAATCTTTATCATCATCAACATCTCATCTGGAATAACTTTTGATGCTCTGCCTATTAGTTCTTCCTCTGTCTGTTCTACCAAACCAGACCCCAGTACTTAGAAGCTTATATCTCTTCACTCTTTCAACACTAGAGGCTCAAACCCTAGAATCTATCAGTCAAGATACTCCTCTTGACTTTCCCAAGTCTGTACTTTCCAAGGATACTTCCTCTAATAGATCCGGACCTAACTGTCGGACCTGTAAGCTTTTCAATCTGACTTCCGATAGAGACATACCATATCCTACGGATATGTGGGATGATCTTTGTTGCCATCAATGACAACAATCATGAAGCTCCAATGTGTCTCTTGCCAACAGGTAGATCTATTTACTTAGTCAAAATACTTACCCTCATCTACTTTAATTTTCAAGGTTTACCCACCTAGGTTTAGTAGGACCTAAAGCGCAGGGAGTCATCAAACCCTAAAGGTTGATTCCGTCGCATTAGTTCAAAAACATTGTGAATCTAAGCATAGAGCCTGGCATCCTCTTAGGATTAGCAAACTGCATTTTTGAGACCTAACGAATTGGTGACTCTACTGGGGATATAAATAAAAAACCTTAGTAATAAACCATTCCTTTTATAGAGTCATTTCAGAAACTTTAATTTGGTAACTTTGCTGGCAAGAAGAATCTAAAAAGATAAATTATAAACTTTTTTCCTATTTACAAAATAGGTGGCGACTCTAGAAACTGTTATAACAGAAAGTTGATACCAAATGGATGGTAGGAGATCTAAGATGGAAGGCAAGAAATTACAATCATCTCCACCAATTAGAAACATCTCTGAAAGAAATGGAACATCAAATTATTCTCACCAAAATAATAACCAAGAGGCTCAAGAGGATAATGTAGAGTAAACTATTGCAATTCACAATAAATTCACACCTCTGCATGATTCAAATGAAAATCTCAACGGAGTAACTGATGATATATTGGCAAAATACAGACCTGATACTCAAGAATAGCTCGAGTATGAAGCATGGGCCATGAGGAAAATTGATCAAAGGCAGGATGAATATGATTTTAAAATGTCACTACGTCAGGGAGAAGGGGTAAAACATGGATTCTCAACTCAAGAAATAAATGAAAGCCCAAAGACTTTAGGAGGTATGAATCAAGCATAGCAGGATCTGCTTAGGCTCCAGGAAGAACTTGAAATGATCAAGATAGAGGAAACTAAGAGGTTATTGCAACAAGAGATTCAACAGATAAAGAGTAGGGCTAAAATAGCCCCCCCAAAATATGTACCTCCACATAGGGGAAACACTTCAAGGAATCCACAGCAAAATTTACATCAAAATATAGGTGGTGCTTCAAATTCACAAGCATCCGGAAGTCATCAAAATACTATTCCTAAAGTTTCTAGACCACCTTCCATGCACAACACCTCTCAACATATGGCTAATCCTTACCCACCCCCTGGCCAACAATATTATAGACCACAAAATTCTTACATAAACCCACAACAACAATATGCCTATCATCAGCCTCTAGGTGGATATAATTACTATCCTAATCCACCACCCATGAATTTTCCACCCCAAAAGCTCACAAACATATGCAACCAATTTGATCTGACTAGATATCAATTGTATCCATATCCTATGGATAGTAATTGGAGAAATATAGTTCCCAAGTTCACTGGGAACAATGCAATATCAGCTGAAGATTACATCAGAGCCTTCAATGCTTCTGTACAAGATATTGGTATGGACTCTGAAGATGTTAGAATGAAATTATTCATGATGTCCTTGACTAAAGATGTAAGAGACTGGTTCAACAGCTTACCTGATGCTTCAATCAGTTCAATAATAGATTTCAATAATCAATTTAAGGAGCAATATGGTAATCAATATGCCCCTGAGTTTGCATTACATGAATTGATAAGTATCCAGAAATACCAGAATGAATCAGTGTATGACTTCAATCTGAAATTTTACAAATTACACAACAAAATACCACACGGATCCAAACTGTCTGATCCAGTAGCATTGAGCATTTATATGAAAGCATTTGATCCCAAGACAGGGTACGAGCTTAGAAATCGGTGCCCTATGAACCTGGCCGAAGCACAGAAAGTGGCATTAACTATTGAGAACAATAGGAAAGCTGTAGGTATGGTTAGCAAGAGGGTTAACCCTAGAAATCCTCAGAACCCAAACATTCAGCAGACTAAACAAGAAGGTCAGCATAGACATGAAAGGCCCAGGTTGCATGATATGCCATATAATACAAATTGGAAAGATGGGAGACCCATTGAAAATAGCAGAAAGCAACATTATGGCAAAGATACCCCTGACCCTCTAATAAGAAATATGACACATATGGTATAAGATAAACCTTGGTGTCTGGTGTGTAATTTACCACATTCACCTGAGTATTGTGAGGTGGCTAAAATAGTACAACAAGAAGAAATGTTATACAATTATAATAGAGACAATCACACTATAAACATGATGCAAGATACACCATGTTTGCTGACTGAAGACTATTCTTCTACAGAAGAAGAGGGATATGAATATGATGTGGGAAACCAAAGACATCATATCAATATGGGAGAACAAGAAGTGTTCTCAGATCAGGAGGATGGTTATGAGGAACCTACCAATTAGAACAATCATCCATATGATCAATGGAGAAAGCCTACTGAAAATGAAAGACAAGCTCTTACAATAGCTGCAATAGTTCAAGCTAAAAATTCTTATAACTTAAGGAATAGGACAGTGAATGTTGAACAAGGAACACTTGGGAGTGTCTTTATAAAAAATCAGAATTACAAAAAGAATAATGCAAAGATATCATTCAAAGAACCAGAAAAGTCTGATAAAAATAAAACAAAAGAAAAATCACATAATCAAGAAAAGGAAAATATAAAGATAGAAAAGAATGATCAAACTGTGGCCCATTCATTTGACATTGCTCATGTAATATCTCAGGTAAAAATATCAGTTCCACTTTTAGAAATGATGAAGATAGACAAATATAGGAATATAGTAGTTAAACTAATTTCAGATATACCAAGTCAAAAACATAAAGGGTCTGAAAATAGAACAAACAATGTTCACCAAGAAACATTCCAAATTCTTGAGGTATACCTAGGTGATACGTTGACAAAGAATCCCTCACAGGTGGACCCTTTCTACACTACATTATTGATCAAAAATAGGATAGTGAGGAACTGCATGATTGATTCAGGTGTTGCCATGAACATTATGCCAATAGCAGTTATGAAATAACTGGGAATGTGGATTGACACTACATTTGGTAGGTGTTATGTAATGTATAATAGATCCATCCCAGTCGTTGGTATTCTGAGGGATGTGGAGATAAAACTTGCCTCATACCCTGAAGCAACTTATAACATTGATATCACTATGGTTGACATCCCACCATATTATGGAATTCTTCTGTTGAGACAATGGGCCGCAATGGTAGGTGGGAATGTCCAATTGGACTTGTCATATGCCACAATACCAGTGGGAGGTAAAGAAATCAAGTTGTGCAGGGAGCCAAGGTATGAAAATATTATAGAACGCTTGGATCAACATCAAATAAATTTTTTTTGTGATACAGATTTGGGAGCCTTCAAGGTTGAGAAAAATCAGCCAGAATTGCAGAATACTGATCCAATACATATTGAATCTAAGAAAGAAGAAATTGATGTATGGAAGATGTATTTTGATGGTGCATGCAGCAAAATGGGAAATGGGGCCGGAGTAGTATTTATTTCACCAGGAGGTAAAACTTTCAAATACTCCTTTCTATTAACATTTGAATGCACAAACAATGTAGCAGAGTACGAAGCTCTGCTCATTGGTTTGAATATAGCCACCAAGCATAAGATAAAAAATTTAGCTGTATATGGTGATTCTAAATTGGTTACTTCCCAAGTGAGAGAAATACCTGTCAAAAAACAAGAGGTTGAGATAGTACAGAAACACAGTCTGGGATGATATTGATTTATTTGATGCCTTTTCAATCAACTAGATTGATAGGTCAAGAAACATTTTGGTAGATTTTCTAGCAAATATCGCATTAAAAAGGGATGATGTCACATTGGGAGGTATTACAGAAGTTGAATTCAAAACTAGACCCACTATCCCAGATAATGTACATAACTGGCAAGTGTTTGATAATGATGCTAATATAATCAACTTCCTGCATTGTACTGATTATTATGAAAATCAAGAGATTGATTTCAATGCATTTGTAGAAGAACATGATGGGAAGGAAACCCTTTTTGGCCAAGAGATAGTTTAGTTGAAAACAAATAAAATACCTAAGGGACTTATAGCATTGGAAAAGGCATTTGATGGACATGATAGATTTAAAATGAAAGACACAACAGTGGTGCAAAATGACCTTGAAGAAATTAATTCAGGGACACAGGCAACCCCAAAGAATGTATATATTGGAAAGAATCTTGACCCCAAAATTAGGAGCAGGATCATCAACTTACTTAGGAAGTATAGATAGGTATTTACCTGGTCATATGATGATTTAAAAGCATATAGAGAGGATCTGTTTTAGCATGAAATACCACTAAAACTAGATGCTAAACCATTCAGGCAAAAACAGAGGCCTATAATCCTACATTAGCTCCTAAGATGCTAGAGGAACTTACAAAATTAAGAGATGAAGCTATCATTAAACCCATCAGGCATTCCTCTTAGGTTTCTAATTTGGTACCTGTCAGGAAAAAGAATGGTGATATTAGACTATGTGTGGACTTCAGAAATTTAAACAAATCTTCTCTTAAGGACAACTATCCCTTCTCCAATATGGAAGCAATATTACAAAAGGTTACCAGATGTGAACTATTGTCAATGATGGATGGCTTCTTAGGATACAATCAGGTGAAAGTCAAAGAATCAAATCAATTTAAGACTACATTCACCACTCCATGGGGAACATATGTGTATTTAAGGATGCCATTCAGACTCACTAATGCTGGAGCAACATTACAAAGAGCAATGGATGTGGCCTTTGTTGAATTGATTAATAAAATCATGATAGTATATCAAGATGACTTGACAGTATATTCCAAAAGGGCCGAGGATCATTGTGCACATTTAGAGAAAATATTTATTAAAGCCCTAGAATATGGGATTTCATTGAATCCTAAGAAGTGTCATTTCGCAGTGATAGAGGGGAAGTTGCTTGGTCACATAGTCTCAAAAGATGGAGTGAGAATAGATCCTGAGAGAGTAAAAGCAATTGACCAAGTCCCTATCCCTAAAAATGTGAAAGCTATATAGTCTTTTTTTGGTCAAATTAACTTTGTCATGAGGTTCATATCAAATTTTGTAGAAATTGTTAGTCCCATATCTAGAATGTTGAAGAAAAATTTAGAAGTGAAGTGGACCAAAGAAATAGTGGAAGCATTTGCTACCATTAAAAAGGCAATCAATTAAATAGTGCTAGCATTTGCTAATATCCCCTAATTTCAGTAAACCAGTCCAACTATTTTCATTTGCCTCATATCATATAGTTATGACAGTACTATTACAGAAAAATAATGGACATGAACAGCCCATTTCATTTTTCAGCAAATCCCTTCAAAATGCAGAATTAAAATATGACATTGTTGAAAAATAGGCATATGCATTAGTGAAGGCAGTTAAAGCTTTTAGGCCATACTTGGTAGGAGCTAAAGTCATAGCATATGTGCCTAATGCTGTAGTAAAAGATGTATTGGTCCAAACTGAAGTTATAGGTAGAAGATGTAGATGGATCAATAGAATTCAGGAGTTCAATATCGAAATCCAGATCACTAAACTAGTGAGAGGACAAGGTCTTGCTAGGTTAATGGCTGAAAGTAATCTCGAGGCTTCTCAGATATGTAGTGCTAATAATGTTGATAATACAAGTTCTAGCATTGAGCATACTCCATGGTATACTGACATCATATATTATCTAAAGCACATGAAGTGTCCTGAGGGGTATGATGATAACAAAAGGAGGACACTTAAATTACAGACCTCAAAATATGTCTTTATTGATGGGGATCTTTACTAGAAAAATAGGGATGGAATTCTATTACTATGCCTAGATGAGCATCAATCAAAACATATCATGAAAGAGTTACATGAAGGCATGTGTGGAGGTCATTTTTCAGCAAAGACTACAGCCCACAAGATCCTAAGGGCTGGATACTATTGGCCTAAAGTTTTTAATGATTCATATCATTACACTAGGAAATGTGAAGCATGTCAAAAGTTTTTAGGAAAGTTAAAATATCAGGGAGCATTTCCCTTGAAACCCATGCAGGTGGAGGCTCCATTCTATCAGTGGGGTATTGACTTCATTGGATAAATTGCTGAGAAGTCAAGTGGTGGACACAAATGGATTTTAGTAGCGACAGATTACTTCACAAAATGGGTGGAAGCAATCCCAACCAAGCAAGCAACAAGTAGGGTAGTGATTAACTTTCTGATGGAAAATATTATATTTAGATTTGGCACTCTAGTAAGGTTTATCACGGATAATGGAATGTGTTTCAAGTCTGATGAATTCAAAAAAAATTGTAGTACACATGGCATCACTGTGTCCTATGCTGCCCCTTATCATCCACAAGCAAACAGATAGGCAGAATCCAGCAACAAAAGCCTTCTAAAAATTATAAAGAGAATGTTGGATGAAAATAAGAAAGCATGGGATTCAAAGTTAAGAATGGTTGTATGGGTTGATAGGATTACTTTGAAAAGAGCAATTGGGAGATCTCCTTTTGAACTAGTGTATGGAACACAAGAGAGAATACCATTAGAAAATCTCTTGCCAGTTTACAAATTTGTCCTTCGGGAAGACTTAAGCACTCCTGAACCAATGGAAGAAAGATTAGAACATCTACCATAACTTGATGAGACAAGGAGACTAGCTCAAAGGTAGAATATCAAGTTACAATCACAAGTAAAATACCTCTTTGACAAAAAGGCCAAAGATAGGAAATTTGAGATGAATGACTTAGTGCTGATGTGGAATGCTAGGTGCCAAGACAAAGGAAATCATGGAAAGTTTGAAGCCTTATGGTTGGGTCCTTTTGTTATAACTAGAAAAGGAGGTGATGATTGTTACTATTTGCAAAACATGTCTAGAGAAGAGCAGGAATTGCCTGTGCATGGGCAATATCTAAAGCCTTTCTTTTCATAATCATGCACAAAGAGGATTGAGTGTTGCTAGTGCATGGACAGCCCTTAAATAATTCTCAAAAAATACTTTTATTCCATGCACAGTAGTCTAGGGAAATCAAAAGAGATTTGGATCTGCCAGTACATGGACAGTTCTATGAATCTCTATATATAAAAAAAAATCTTTTCCATGTACAGTAGTATAGGATCATCCTAATTCCCCATCATTATCACCTCCATCTCCCATTCTCATAAAACTGTCATCCCAAAATAAATAAAACATATGGTCTACTCCCCAAGAGATCTGAATTCTTGTTATACTCACAAGAAGTATAAATCCCAGATAGAGCCACTGTTGGGACAGGAAAATTTAAAATTTTCTTGTATTCTTATATCCGACCAAATCATAAAATATTATGTCCAAATCATAATAATAAGAGGGTTCAAATTTCCTAATATCAGAAAGACCTCATTATTGTTATACCAATCCATGAGAAACTAGCTAAAATAGCTATCGGCATGAGAATAAGGTTCAAGGAGAATATTTCAGGGAACACCGATGAAGAAAGTGGTACTGATGACCTTTCATTTGAGAGAGAACGTGTGGTCATGCCGATCGGTATAAGATATTACAATCGACGAATAATCTACAAGACCTCCCGACGATGTAGATCATACCGATAAGAGATTTTGGTAGGACTCTCATCGATCATCTAATAAAACAGAGGAAACTCATGGTCATTGGCATGAAATAAATATCAGGATGAGAAATTAAGGTGTTTTCAACACTATAATGTCTCAGCGATTGACGAAAGTGTTTCGGTATAAGTCATACCGACATGTATAAGAACCATCGGCAAAAGCAAATGAATCGGAACAAAACTTGTAAGTCTGGCTGAAGCAATACTCACAATGATGTCAGTGACATGTTGTGAAGGTCTCTCCGATCAAAGATATGAAAGGCTATCAGGGAAACAAACACAATCGAGTAACTTGAAATAAGTTATCCCGATGGCATATCTTTTCTTGATGACAATGACGATCATGATTCATCGACAAGACTCTCACCGATAGTAACATCGGGGACACTTAACATATTGGAGAAGAGCGTTATTCATATAATGATGAAGAAAGTCAGGTCGATGATAACCATGCCCACTTCTACATTGGGTAGATCTTGAAGATATCTTGCCAATACAAACTTACAAATGAAATATGACGTCAAGGAGACAATTGAAGGGTTACAGTGATTGATCAATGAACAAATGTTAGCGCCATAAGAAGATATTAAAATCACCTAGACATTATCAA
The DNA here is from genome assembly GCA_027924645.1 of Cunninghamia lanceolata. Classification (NCBI taxonomy): domain Eukaryota; kingdom Viridiplantae; phylum Streptophyta; class Pinopsida; order Cupressales; family Cupressaceae; genus Cunninghamia; species Cunninghamia lanceolata. The sequence continues at coordinate 3,779,863 of BSBN01000026.1, read as the reverse complement.
AATCATGTCGATGAGAGAACTTATGACAATGTGACATTTCACAATGATCAAGAAAATTGAAATGCTTGAACAATTAATTGCAGACGAAGAAGAAATCCTCTGAGATGCCATTTGAAATCATTGCAATTAAGTTTGAGAGAATTATCTTAGAAGAGCCTACAACTAGAGACTTGAAGCAAAAAATGGGGGAATTCAATTAGAGCCTCCAATAACAGGTACTCATATACTAACTTTTGTGCAGTAGCTTACAAATTGAATTTACTGTCCTAGATTGTAAATGGAGACGCCAGTGAAAGGAAAGGGCAGAAAACCACAGGGTGATACAAGTAAACCTAAAAAATAGAAAATCAACAAAACCCCTAAAGAGAAAACAAAAGAGAGAAAACTGAACCAAGACTTGATTGATCAATTACCAGGATCAACTCCCAAAGCCTGAAGGTCTGCACAACTTAGGGTAGAAGTGGAGAAACTAGAAGACAAATGTAAATACCTTGGAAATATTTGGACTCTAATTAGAGGCTATGAGCTCTTTAAATTCCATTACAACAGAAGAATTAGGAATTTTCCAGTATCAAACCCATGGCATTTGAATTTGGGTAAACTAGTTGTTCCTGATGTGTTTCTAAATGTTGAACTCCTCCAACTTCTTGCTAAATAGTATAACCCAAGTCTTAAGGCTATATGCAACCCACAAGGGGAGCCTATTATACACTTGTTAAAGAATGTCATCTGTGAAATTTTTGACTTGGATGATTTATGTACTGTCCCCATTGTTTATGAGGATTTGGAAAAGGAATATTGGAGAATTGATACTACTTATAATGGATGGAGGTTGCCTATTCACAAGCCCAGGGCAAAGGGAGAAATGGTGCCTCTCAGTGAGGATGATGGCCCTCCTTTTCATGTATCATTATTTGAACCCTACATATAATATACTTACTACTTTATGGGCCAGGTCCTAGGATCAGAGGTCCCTGACTTCATGGCAATCCCTCTGATGGTCATAGCTACTGACATTCAGTGCCACAATGTTGGGCAGTTTGATTATGCTACTTATATTTTTAATAGAATTGACTCTAGTCTGGCTGCAATAAAGAACAATGCCCCATTAGTTTCCTTTGAACATTACTCACTTCTCATGCACATGGTGCTCTATTATGGCCAGGAAGTGGGGTTATGGCCAAATGAATTCAAAGTTGTTCCAGTAGACCAGAAGGGGCATAAGTCACCTGTACAGATGTGGACCAGAATATGGAATAGTAGATATGCCCATTCTAGCTATGTGCAATTTGAAGAGTATTGTGTGAAAGTGTTATATAGATATCTTAGTCATCCCTGTGAGTATTCAATCTCAAATGAAATAAAGAGGTTCCTTAGACCAAAAGATTTTGGTGGTCCTCCTACTATTACTCACAACTGGGGAGACTGGTACTGTTTTGAGGATGCTACCATGGTTAGAGTGTATGGTTTTGAGGACACTCCCTTTATCTTGCCTAAGATTGTCCCTGACAGAATTTCCTAGTTAGAAATAGTTAGGCAAATGCATTGTTCTAATGTGATGCATCTGAGCTCCCATGAGAAACAGTATTTTATGCCTAGTACTTTGTGTTTTGGAGATTTCACTGTGGTATCCAAGGAAGGTTATAACCTCATTTTTGATAAACTGATGCACTATAATATGAGGTGTGCTGAGGTAAGAAAAGGGTTTGATCCTGAGGGTTTTATTGACCTTGCTCAGAGAAAGATAGACCTCAGTGGGTACACACATGTCCCCTATCCACATGATGATGTCATCAGGAATCTAGAGGAAACTGAGGTTGAGTTGGTGGTTGAAAAATATAATAGTGATCTAGATGAGAAGAAGAAATAGCTTACATAAATTGAGGTGTTCTCTTCTGGTGATGAAGAACCTGCAGGGCAAGATGAACCATAACAACAAACAATAAAAATGTCCAAAAGAAAGATGCAACAATATCAGTCTCATGTCATAGAACATGATGAGGAGGGGTCTGCTGATGAAGACCCAAGACAAATAGCATATGATTATTTTATTTCTGATGATAAGTTTATTCATTCTAAAGAATTCAAATCATTTTTATATAAATGCAAGGGGAAAGAAATCAGAGAGTTAGTTGATGATGTCTCTGCCAATAATGAGAGATAATTACTTGATATGTTGAAAGCAACAATGGATAATGAATTGCAAGACATGACCCTTAGTAAGGGTAGACAACTGCTCAAAGAAGCAGGGGTAATGATCTTTCGTGGCCTTGATTTGAATTCTTCTCTAGTATTTGATAGTTTTTTTCATAATACGGATGATAAATACAAGCTCACTCTAGAAGGTGTCACTGAAGTATATATGGGCACCAAATATAATAATGATGAAAATTCATTAATGATATGGACCCTATATCCTCCCCACAGAAAGACATCCATTATAGACACTGAGAAGACTTTTGGCCATGTCATGACTTTGAAGGCAGGGGAGACTGACCCCTTGATCACTACAGACATTGGCATTAATGTTGCAAAGCTGAATAAGGCCCAGGCTCAGATGTTAATCAAAGAAAGAGATGCATACAAGATGAGCTGTTAGAGATTGACCATAGAAAATGACTATTTGAAAGATGTTGTTAAGAGCACCTTCAGGGGATCAGTAAAGAGATTAACTCAGGGTGAAATCTCACAGAGTATCCAATCACCATCCATCGACCAGATAGCTCAAATCCAGATGGATACACTTGTCACAGTACTCCAACATAGGCATACCAACATGATGCATTGGCTGAACCAATTTTGGGATAATTATTCTCAAAATTATAAAGCGATCCAAGAGCATGAGAGGCTGGCCAAAAGACTGCAGGAGAAACAAAATGAGACATAGAGTAAAGATACTTCTGACCTTACAGATACCTCCAGTGCAAAAGATTTGGTTGAGTAGCATCAGAAGTATTATGGTCAACTTAAGACTGATGCCAAAGAGTGTGTTGAAGCCTCGAAAGAAGGAGTACCCACGTTGTTCAAGAGCGATAAAGAATTAAAGAGCAAAGAAGAATGGAGTAGAGACTGTTAAGCAATATTGCATGAAGCTTTAGAAGCTCTTAAGAACAAAGACTCTGCATCTAGGGAAGCCTACAAGAATTTGGAGAGGATGGTTACGATGGATGTGATCACAAGGAATGCTATTGAATTTACTGATTCACATCGTAGCCAGGAGTACTTAGATCATATTGCTCAGCTATACTTGTGGTTGAATAGAGCATAAACATGGTTATTTTATTGTTGTTATGTTAATCATGTTAATTCCCAAAAGACTTCTTTGAAGAGTTATGTCTGTTCATAGGTATTCCTATATAAGTTGGACATATGATGCTGAATTATCATCAGCAATAGAATATAATACATAAAGTTTACAATATTTTCCAAAGACCATGTTGCAAGCATCTTATTGAAGAAGTAAATTGAAGTTCTCTAATTCTGTGGTTTTATTCTGACATCAATTGTTTGTTGAAGTTACTCAATTGTATGGTTGTCTCCATTTCAGTATTTCCTTGTTATTCAAATTAATATATCAAGTATATAGTTAATTTGTCAATACACATTTGTTGTATCTGTGTGATTGGGTTAATTGGTTTCCATAGAGGAATTAAAATCTTTCTGATCAGCCACAGTAACCTGGAAGTGTTAGTTTGGATTACTAAGAAGAATCATATAATTAGGATTGCCATTCTGTCTCCAAGTTGATATTATCTGTTATCTTGCATATTTCATTCAATTGGTTCCTTCAAGAAAGGATTAAATTACCGTATGGTGAATAACAAGAAATCTGGATATATTGGTTGGATTATTAAGAAGAGTTTGTCAGTTATCTCCTTGCACGTTTATACAAGTTATAAACTAAAATATTGTGCCAAATAGTTAGAATTATTATCCATTATAAGCTACTAGTCTTAGTCTTCCATTTGACTCTGTTTACCCAACAAGGCACTGGTCTGATTTCAATTCATCATTCAAAATCCTTTTATTAGCACAATTACTCACCTTGATATTTCTTATACAATTTATACCAACCATTCATCAAATATTAGAATTAGTTAGCAAGCTTTCATCTATCCTACACCATTTGCCACTGTAGGTAGATCTATTTACTTAGTCAAAATACTTACCGTCAATCTACTTTAATTTTCAAGGTTTACCCACTTAGGTTTAGTAGGACCTAAAGTGTAGGGAGTCATCAAACCCTAAAGGTTGCTTCTGTCGCATTAGTTCAAAAATGTTGTGAATCTAAGCATAGAGCCTGGCATCCTCTTAGGATTAGCAACCTGCATTTTTGAGACCTAACAGATCTATCGGGAGAATCCATGCTTAATATGTGATGCATATCAAAGACATAGACATAGAATTTATCATTCATGTTGGCCAACCATGTATGATCTCTCAAATTGCTTGACCACCAACAATTTCTCATCCGGATTAAAGTCTGATGCTCTACTGGTCAGCTCTTCCTTAGTCTACTCTGCCTATCAGGAACCCAACACTTAGGTGCTCATATCTTTTCACTTGTTCATCACTGGAGGCTCAATCTCTGGAATTTAGTAGTCATGGTACTCCTCTTGACTTGTCCATGTCCATAACTTGTTGAGTTACATCATCTGAGAGATCCGGACCTGATTGTCAGACCTTGCTGCATTCTTTGTTCTTGTTCATCGGACCAAAACACTCTTCAATTTGACTTCCGATATAGACATATTATGTGCTGTGGATGTGTGGGATAGACTTTGTTACCATCAATGACAATAATAATGAAGCCACACAGTGTCTCTTGCCAACAATCTCCCCCTTTGGTATTGATGGAAACACTTAGTGAAAAATGACTAAGTATCATAGCAAACTCCCCCTTGGCTGATGCTCTATCTTGTGCACTATTTTACCGGAGCTCTCCCTTAGCTATATTCCACATTTTTCACTACTCCTCACTCCTCCTTTGGCATCAATGGCAAAGGGTGGAATCCGCACACCAAGAATTGCAAAAATTAACTTATACATAGCCACATAAGTATATATACATGTTATAGTCACATATACTTAAGTATATCCGCAAAGGTGGTCTTCAACTTACAACTTCTGTCGCCCAACTCTGCTTCATCCTATCCAAAATTGAAATGTTTCCACTCAACAAAAATGCAAAATCTTCTCCCCTTCTTAAGTTTACCGGATCACTGGTATGGGTTGTGGTCTGAGCATCAGTTAAGGCCTCATGCATGGCCTCTAACTTGGGGATAATTATCCCTCTTAGTTCACTCATCCTACTTATTATATTCTTCCTCTCCTTTTCAAGCCTCTTTATTTCATTTATAATGGTGATGGCCTGGCACTCTTGATTCATTATAGATGTGGTGAGGGGATCAAAATTCTGAGATATCTTCTTGTTCTTTTACCTTCTTTTCAATATCCTCTGTCACTTTAGACTAGGATAGACAAAATTTATATATTTCTCCACCATCTTTAAGAGCATTTTCTAGGCTCTTTATGCCAATATACAGAGTCCTCCTATCATTTGTTATGAGTCCTTGCACTTCACTGAATCTATTTCCCAAAAATTCTTTTTGGACTTTCTCTTCTGACGATTTCTCTAAAGAATCAAAATGGGTGCTAACAAAATTAACCAGAGATTTCAAGTTACTAGATGGAGAGGCTGAAAGATCCTTTTGGAAGGATGACATGATCTTCTCTAGCATCCCAGATGCAATCTCTATCAGGTCACAGTCTTCCATGTGAGACTTCAAAAGCTTCTCTTTTGCTTTAGCTTGGGCAAATGGTGCTATCTTCATTGTCTGGACCCGAGAGAGGGAATCAAAATTTAGTGGTACTTGAAATAATTCTGGTTCATCTATCTGTAACATTTCTTTGTTCAAGAAGCTCTTTATTGCCTTAGCAGTGTCTCTTGCCGGAGACTGAGTCTTCTTTCCTTTTGCCACCTTAGAACTGTCATCTGGGATAGATTCTCCGTTTGATCTTCTTCTCTTCCCTTTGCCTCTTCTTCTTGACTAAATTTCTCCTCTTTTCTTCCTTCTCCTTCAGTTCTGGAGTCTGCAGGGGGATCCAGAAGAGAGATGTTAACTTCTTCATAGACTTCCTCTTCCGAAATAGAGGAATCCAAGTCCTTAGTCTTCTACTCATCCATCTCTTTTGGCCCTTCTATAATTTTCTCAGTAGATTCTTCATTTGATGCACTTAATCCTTCGACATCCATGGTAGAAGGTTCTTCATCTATGTCTTCTATAACAGGAAGATTGAATTTCTTGAAGGCATTCCAAAGGATGTCTTCTATTTCTTTTGCCACCTAATCAATCTCTCCAAGCATAATTTTGTTCATTCTTTCTTTGCTCCGGAACTCATCCTTGCAGTCCTTAAAGATCATGGTCATTTGTTTTGGAGTAATGGAAGGATAGAACTAAATTGCAATCTATTCTTGGATCTCTAAATCCTTTTCCTTGGCATTCTCTTTTCTAAGTTCAAGTACCTTCTCTTAACTTTTGGGAATTAGAGAAATGATTTCAATGAATGCTTTATTATAAATTTTTAGGTACTTAACTGTAGCTTCCTCTAAAATTCTTTTGTCAGTATCACTATAATCATCATAAAATTTAGTGATTGCTTTTAGGTTCCCATCCACTATGACTGCCTTGATGATATCATCAATAGAGAGAGTAGGCCTTTCAACAAATTCTTCTACCTTTTCTTCTTGGTTTGTGCCAGTAGAGGATTCCTCAGAAGTTTTCCCTTTCTTCTTCATTTTCTTAACCTCCTCATCAGTCTCTGTTTCTTCATCATCCTTTTGGCTTATGTATGACCTTGTGGCCTTTGTATTCATTCTCTTCTCTCCCTTTCTGGATGTCTTGGCTTCCAGTTTTGAGGCTTTTGGGCTCTTAGAGGTGGCAGGTGCAGAGCTCTTGGAGGATCTAGTCTGGGAGGAGGCTTATACCAGAACACTTTCCTTTTCTACTTCTTGTTTCTCTTTCTCAGCTCTTTATATTTTCTCTCTATTTTCATCATCTACCTCCTTTGATATGCCATATCTTTTGGAAACTTCCTCAACTTCCCTTCTCACTTTTCTTTTCATCTCTAGTTGTCTCAGTTCAACATGTATTTTCACACTTAATTCTTGAAAGGTTCCAAACCTTTCTATCTCAGGGTCCTTAGGTTGACTTAGTAGGTGTTGGACATGCAGCTCTAGGATTTTCTCATCTACCTCATAGCCCATTGGCATAATCCAGACTATTCTGGGCTCCACTACCTCCATTAGGCATTGATTAGTGTCTACCATGAAACACATTGTATCCTTGTATTTTTCAACTATAGATTGGGGAATTCTTTCTCTGGCCTGTATCATACTTTGGAAGTTCTTGAAGTATCCCTAGAGTGCTGTACTTTGATCCTTGGAATCACCAAGCCCATACATATAATCTTTGATTTGTATGGCAACCGGTCTGTCATTTTGCCTTACCCAACCTCTTGATCTGGGTAGCTCATTCATATAGTAAAAGAATAAACACAGTATTAGACCACCATACTTGAATGAGTTCTTTTTGTCCTTCCTGATCTTTTACAAGTTTTCTAATAGTTGGTTTAGGAGCATAGATCATAATCTACATTTTCCCTTAGTATCTGATATGCAGTATATATTGCAGTTCTGGACACAGAGTTCTCCCTGCTGGAATATTATATTTTATAGCCAATTATCATAAAGGCAAATTTGATATCTGGAGCTGTGATATCTTCTATTGTCATTGCTCTTTTGTTAAACTTTGATCTAGTAGCCTCACTTACTGTCTGGTTCTTGACAGATTTGAGTGCAGGCAACCCACCGGATGAGTGCAACCCAGTTACTACCCTAATTGCATCTTTTGTTATTTTGAAGGGCTTCATCAACCACATGAAGTTATCATGAATTTTGCTAAGAACATACTGGACCCATTCATCTTCTGTAGAATAGGGAAATGTCCAAAATGCTTATCCCAGATGGCCTTGTATTGAGGTTTGAGTTCAAAAGTTTCATCTATTAGTTGTTTATGGTAGATATCCATCATCTTTGATTCTCCAAATTCCTCAATATTGGCATGGATGTATACCCTAACATCTTCTACATGTAGAACCCCATGTGAAATGCTAGCAAAGGCACCTAAGGGATCAACTTCCAGGGATTTGTAGGGATGTTTCTTGAACTTTGGGAGCGGCCTATCAGTGATCTTAACAACCATTGGAGTAGCCATCTTTGTAAAAGATTCAGAGAGAGATATTCAAAAATGGAAATACCTTTTTATGCTTCTAGGGTTCATAATATGAGCCAGAAAAGATCACTGGTTGAATCAGATTCTGCGGTTGCTCTTTGAGACGGTTGTGACAATCTTGCTACAGAGCTCTTCCTTTCTTCTTTTTGAATACAAATGTGCAAGTGATGAATAAAAGAACCCTTTTATCTCTGCGCAACCCCTAATTTCCTATTGCAATAAATGCACAACTTAAGTCATCTGGTTACCTTGTTTTGAGAGAGATCTTTCCGAACCACTGACATGCACTTAGAATCATTTTCAATGATAATTGACAATGTATCTTCTTTCCTCCAATCATGTCATGAGTCCGTAGATCAAGATATTTCACTTTTGAATCATACCGGATCTGTCTATGAAGACCCTACTTTACCAGATGGCTGTCAAATCGGATCAATCTTGGCTGATCAAACTCTTCAAAACTCCTTGCAGATCTTTCATATTTTTACTGAGAGTTATTTGGACATTTCTTTGAGAGTCCTTTAATCCGCAACATTCCATGTGCCAAATTTAGGCACCAATTGACTAGCTGGGGGAATTTATTTTCCTTTGTGACTCCCCCTGAGCTAGAGCTCATCTATTTAGTTTCTGGAAGGAATATCAGCACTAGATTCTAGTGCGGATCCATCCCCAACATTTTCTGTACTCTTTTCCACCCAAATCTTGTTCATCTCCCTTTGAACTTCATCTGCATTCACTTTGCCTTTTCCTTTATCTTGATTTTGATTGTGATGCACCGGACCTCTTTTATCTTGATTCTTACTTCTGCAGAATTTGGCAATATGACCGGATCTATTGCAATTGTAGCAAACAACATTTCTTTGCATATTTCACTGATATCCTCTTGATCTACATTGATTAGCCATATGTCCCATTATATTGCATGCAAAGCATCTTCCATTGAATGAATTGTTTATTTACATATTTCTACATTCATGAGATTTGTGACCATACCTTTTGTAGTTGAAACACTATCCGAAGAAGGATGAATTAGTCTGATTCATTCTTCTTCTGCACTAAGTTTCTTTATGACCAAAGTTGTTGCAATTGTAGTAGTATCCATTGAAGGATGGATATCTTTGAGCATTTGGTTGCCTTACTGAAGGTCTTCTAGGCCTGTTCCTTAGATTTCTTGATCCAGAGTTCTTCTGACCGGATCCAGAGCTTTCACCTTTCTCATACCCAAAGCCATGCTTGTCATCTACCCTCTTTTGGATTTCAAGAAGAACTTCAAGTTGAGTTGAGCTTATCATGAATTTCTCTTTGTATTCATTTGTTGTTTGAAGATCTTATTTAAGAGTGTCAATCTGATTCTCAAGTTGTTCTTCATTATCTCTAGCTTCTTCGAGATTAGATTCCAGATGCCTGATTATTCTATCCATTTTGTGGTAGTCCTCTGACTTTTCTTTGAGAGATTGTTTTAGATTATCTTCAATTTTTCTTTTCTCTTCAATTTCTTGGGTGAATCATAACCCTTGATTCCATTTCATGTCTTACCATAATGACCTCTTTTGATAGCTTCTCACATAGCTTGTTTTTCTCATTTAGATCTTCATTAGTATCATTGGATTCACTTTGACTTGCTAATTGTTGACGTAGTTTCTTTCTCTTTTTCATAGAGATACTCAGTTTTTCTTTTAGCTCATTTATGAAATCATCAGCTTGTTTGAGTCTTTCTCTCAAGTTATTGACTTCAGAGTGAGATTGCTCAAGATGATCTAGGGGAGACTGAAGTTGTTCCTTCATACCATACATATCCATTGAGATTCCCAGATCTTCCTCAAGATGTTAGGCTCTATTTGGAGGAACTTAGCTCTGATACCAATTGTTGGAAACAAGGCAGATAACTGAGAGGGGGGGTGAATTAGTTATCTTAAATATCTTAACTTTTTTTTCTTCTTTAATATTAATGTAGTATCAAAACATAAGAGCATACATAATCATGAGAGTAGAAATAAAATCAACACACATAGCACAAGGATTTTTACATGGAAAACCCTGTTAAGGAAAAAACCACGAGGTGACTAACCCAAGATTGTCTTCTTTGTTAAAAGAATAAGAAGTACAAAATGACACTTGCCAATTAGGGCTCACTGCCCAAGCACACTGCTCACAAGAGGTACACTGCCTACAAGAGACTCACTATCTACAAGGTATATAGAAAGTAACCAGGTGTTTGAACTGATGAGAGGCATCCACATATGCTGAGGTTCAGTTCCGGTTAGGCTCAATATACTAATCTAATGCACTTCATTCTTCATCTACTCTAATGCTATTATTTTGTCACATACCGGACTTGTCTTGCTGCTTTCACACTTCTCTCTGCCTTTCCTCACACATTTTTTCAACACACACACACCTTCATACTGAAATCCATCTGGTATATATATCCGTACCAAGGATTTCAACATCTTTCTAGTCGGTAATTGGAATACTTAAGATATTTACAAAACACTGATCTGTCGGTTGAATCCATGCTTAATATGTGATGTGTATCAAAGACATAGACATAGAAGTCATCATTCATGTTGGTTAACCATGTATGATCTCTCAAATAGCTTGACCACCAACGATTTCTCATCCGGATTAAAGTTGGATGCTCTGCCGGTCAATTCTTCCTTATTCTACTCTACCTGTCAGGAACCCAAAACTTAGGTGCTCATATCTTTTCACTCTTTCATCACTGGAGGCTCAATCTCTGGAATGTAGCAGTCATGGTACTCCTCTTGACTTGTCCAAGTCCACAACTTGCTGAGTTACATCATCTGAGAGATCTGGACTTGATTGTTGGACCTTACTACATGCTCTGTTCTTGTTCACCGGACCAAAACACTCTTCAATCTGACTTCTGGTATAGGCATATTATGTGCTGCAGATGTGTGGGATAGACTTTGTTGCCATCAATGACAATAATCATGAAGCCACATAGTGTCTCTTGCCAACAACAAGATCCACCCTCCATCCAGCGGCCACAAATTCATAATCACCGCCACCGAGTACTTCACAAAGTGGATTAAAGTCATGCCCCTAGCCAATATCACAGGCAAGCAGATTGCCTCCTTTATCTTGAACTATATCATTTGTCGCTATGGTATCCCTTCATCCATTATCACAGATAATAGACAACCATTCAAAAATTAGGATGTCGGGGAATTATGTGACAAATTCCATATCCATCACCACTTTTCTACCCCCTATTACCCGCAAGGCAATGGCTAGGCGGAGGCATCAAATAAAACTATATTGAAAATCTTGAAAAAGACTGTCAATGATGTCGGTTGTGATTGGCATATCCAATTAAATCCAGCGTTGAGGGCCTATCATACAAGTATCCACACACCCACAAGTGCAACACCATACTCCCTGGTCTACGGATCTGAAGCCATCTTCCCCATTGAAGTTGAGATCCCATCCTTGCGAGTTTCGTTAAAAGGTCTCATATTCGATGAAGAGTACAGAGTGTCCAGAATTCAAGAGTTAGAGTTGCTTGAAGAGAGAAGGCAACAGGTCTTTAACCATCTCAAGGTTCATCAACAACGAATGTCCAGAAGTTACAACCACAGGGTAAAGCCCCGAGTATTCCAAATTGGTGATTTGGTCCTCAGAGAAAATCTTAGAAATCAGCAAGATCGAGAGAAAAAGGGCAAGTTCAAACCCAACTGGTTGGGTCCCTATGTCATCATTGCAGCCTATGGGTCAGGAGCTTATCAATTGGCTACATCTGAAGGTGAACTGTTCGATGACCCCATCAACAGCATGCATCTTTGTAAGTTCTACACCTAAACCCCAATGCAAGGGAGTCAAAAATAGCAAAAAAATATTAAAAATGGAAAAGTAACAAAAAATCGTCCTCTGGTAAAAACCTGGCAAACAGGTGCCTAGGATAGATACCATGATGAAAACTTGGTAAACAGGTGTTATGCGTATTCTTAGCTATTTGCGCAAATAAATGCAAGTGGTGAAAACCTGGTAAATTGGCGCTATCTGCGACAAACCACTTCCTCCATCTGTTGTGACCTCACTTCTCTTATATCCATATTACCGTTCATCTTAAATTGATCCATTGAATCATTGTCGAATTACGTCACCTCTAAGTTATCATGTAGGCAAGGCCTTATAGTAATGCGCCCCCGAGGCTCCGCTCCACTTCTTTCATCTCCATTCCTTCAAGTGTCGTATGTCCTGCTACCCATACCAATTCTGCATCTTTGCCATCGCCTAGGTCCTAGGTCCATCAGGTTCACCCTGAACTATGTTACCTTTGCGTCGTCACATAGGTAAGGCCATTTAGCAATGAGCCCCCAAGGCACTAGGTTAGTCCCTTAGGGTTCATCTCTCCATATCTGTTTATCGCATCATCCATAATAAGTCGATCCTTTATCTAAACTGGGGGCAACTCCTCGCCCTGGTTGCTGATTTGGATTCTTATATGCCACATGTTCTAAGAGGATACCAATAAAGGATTGTGATACTTTTCACTAGACAAGCGTATGCAGCAAGGCAAGCTTCCCAAAAACAACAAAAATCTTGGCATAGAACGTCAACCTATTAAATGCAAAGAACATATACCAAAACACTCAAACTGATTCTATATCAATTATGGCAAGAAGACACATCTAACACAAGAATGATTTGTGTTTTGTATCGGTTAACTTACAAAGTCTTGAATTGTTGTCATTATGTCTTCCTATGCTACTCAAGGATGCCAAAAGCTAGAGATGCTATGATGGGTGCATAATCATTTTCTTTTTCTGATGTTTGTGGATCAAACTTTAGTAATGTGATGACTTGGGTCTAAAGACATGATCAACAAAAGACCATTGAGGACTTTAAAGGTCTGAACATGAAAAGGGGCAATCCTTGACTATTGAAATGCAAGAGGTACTCAGGTCATCTAGATTCAAGTTTGACTAGATGCTTGTCTCAACTAGCTATATCAAAATCTATGTCAGAAATACTCAGGTCATCTCAGTTTAATTATACCTAGATGCTTGTATTTTCTTACAACATAATAAACATTCAATGATGAAAGTAAAACACTTGCACTCTAATGATGACAACATATCCAATTACATCTCATATCTGTATCCATATCCTTATCCATATCCCATGCAATAAAAATTCTATGCAGAGTATCAATGTTTACAAATGAAACCCTGTCAGTTCTTCTATCGAGTCATTCTTCAGTCAGTCAGTCTTCTATCTATCATAGTGTCATTTCTGTGTCGATTGAGTACATTTGGACATAAACAAAAACATAGCATAGTTTGCATATCATATCATATGAGATGGTCATCTCACATGATTAAATCATTTGCGTACATCATAGGTACATTAGGTCATCCATATACATTTGCATAATATCCATAGAAAAATTTAAAAAAATAAATAAAAAAATATAAGCATATAGATCATCGTATAATTTGCATCATCATATAGATTGCATAACACATTTCACATATTAGAACATCAAGTAAGCATCTAAATCTACATTAGATAAACATCACATAGCATCATATAGACATCATAAAAATACACATCACATGTGAAACATCATGAGATAGGAATGCATCCATAACATATAGCGTAAACAACTACATATCGATCATAAGTAGCTACATCATCATATAAATAAACATAAACATGTCCAAATGTACAATATATCTAAATATCTATCCATCTCTCAGAGTCATGTCATGAAATATATACATAATACAAAAAGATAGTGATACATGTCTCGGGATATAATAATACAAATTAGGCTATTTGAGCCATAAAAAATGTGTATACATAACGCCATAAAATCGGTACAAAAAGCCAAAAATCAGCTAGCCCTGGTGTCGTGGAGCACTTCTCCCTGCACTGCCCTCTCTTCTATCACCCCTTGACTGTTGGGGGCCTCTCATTAATGCCCCAGATTGGGATCCACCTGCCCTCTAAGAAGCCATAGACTGACTCCTATAGCTAGGTGCGCGCTGGTCTACTGGCATTGCCCCATGGTATAGTCCCCTGTAATACTATGTCTGAGCCTGCATTCTAGCAATCTCACCCTGTACCTGTGCCAGCTACATCTGCAATTGGAGGACTTGAGCCTGTCCCTGCTATACCTGTGTAACCAAAAATGTAGTCGCACCATCTATCTTCAAGGCTGCTAAGGCTAAGTCCCTCTCCAACCTCAAGAACCGCACACTCGCTAGTGCTGCATCTCTCTCTCTAGTAAGCCGTGAGATGACGCCTGCATCTGCGGCTCTCTGAGACTCTATGGCTCTAAGGTGTGCCCTCAACTACCTCACTTGACCCTATAATGTAGTCATGGCCTACTGTTGTAAGTCAGTCTGTGGAGCCTGATGTCCTTGCACCTGCTGTGCCTGACCCTATCTCTCTACCTGCTGTGGTGTGGCTATTGCACTACCTGCTGGGGCACCTGCTATGGTGCCAGTACCTGAATCTACTGTTGACCTGAGGTTCCCTCTCCAACCCTCCTCCTCTGCCTCTGTCCATCTCCTCCATCTCCTCCATCTCCCCCATCATCACCATCCCCTTGGCCTCCTCTCCTCCTCTGTCTCCCTCACCTCTGACCACCTACGTCATCATTATCTGAATCCTCCTCATCTATTTGAGGAGCTAGCTCTCCAGGCCCTCAGTATCTCAGAAATGGATGGGATGCAAACCTCCTCGTAGTCAAGGGTCATCCCTGCATCAACTATCTCCCTCCGCAATAACCAATCTGCATACAAAATCTACCGAAAATATGCCAAGGCCTCATCATATGATGCCACTAGACCCCACCTTAGCCTCTCTGCACGAGTCGTCGCAAATCGAACCTGCCCCTGCAGCCTACCCTGTACTCTACCAAACTGCCTCTATACTCTACTCACAATCTAATGTTCTAGTATGTACTGTATCCTTCCAATAAGCCATCGAGTCTAGAAACAATAAGGTAACTCATTGCCCTCATCATCCCATACCTCACAGTCTAGGTATGGGCGCCAGATAACTGCATCTACATTATCTAGCACGTGTCTCCAGTACTCGAGCTTTCCTAGCTTGTGCTAGGAAATAACTCTTGTATAAACATAACTGTATGGCTCTCCTCGCTGTCTCGTGAAAACATAGGTCAGCCGTGTGATCGCTATATGCTCCCACAACCAAAACTACAAAAGAGAAACACCCACTGGCAAACTAGCCCCTTTGTGATACACAACCTGGTGCATATCCCTGTACAAGTGTACAAGCACACACACACCCCATGAGTATCAGGTCCCATCAGTGATCATCCTCTCCATCACTCTCCCCCAGCCAATTAGAAACCCGTGTGATCTCTTATCGGGGCATACTACACCGCCGATCAGTCCTGCCACTATACCTAGGAAGCAGTCATAACAATCATGTATGTCCTGTAATGAAATCACCTGCTCATCAAGGTTCGGGTCATCAAACATGCGTCTGCACTCTACCAAACCTGCGTCGCGCTATGGATTGTACTCAACCAATTCTCCCTGAATAGGAAGATGTAGAATCCTATATACATCCTCTAGAGTGATCACCATCTCCCCGGTCGGTAGATGGAAAGTCTTGTCCTCACTGTGAAATGGCTCCACTGCTGCAGTCAATAGACCGAGGTTCGCACGAACCTCGGGCATGAAACAAACATAATCCAGCTCCATAGCACCAAGAGCCTCGCGGTCCACCTCCATAAGCATATACCACTGTAGCAATGGCAAAGGGAACTACTCCCGTGACATCAAAGTATCACAAATATCCTCCTGCAACCAAGCAAAGCATAGCATCAAGCCAAAAAACCCATATCTAAACAAACCAACACAAAGCAATCCAGCTATCCTATCACTGACTTAATATATCAAATTAATCAAAAGAGCATATCATCTCTCGACTAGATTCCCATCAATCTCAGAGATCATTTATCAATTGCCGCATCGATCAAGGTGCTAATTGGGTTAATTTCGTCAAGTCAGCTGACTATTCTAGTGCAAATGCATCAAACCAGGTGGCAAATACACCAATTCATATCAGATGCGCTGCTTCATCGTGAATGCGTTGATCTTCTGGCACATGCGCCACTTCTCATGTCAAATGCGCGGTTTCTCAATACATGTGCTGATTCACAGGCTATATGCGAAGATTTACCATATGCGTCGTAACATTGCTCAAATGCATGGTTTCCTGGCACATGCGCTATTTCTGAGCGCATATGCACTGAACTATAGTTCGGTGCATCTATCCTAGCTATTTTTCCTAAGCATTTATTGCCCTAATAAATGACTTTCAGCGAGTTTTGTCGAACTACATACCAGTGGTCCTGCCTCGGGTGGCCAATCGAACCGTCAAACTCACTCAAAGCGGTGCTCCTCACACGGAATATCCATATCTCTATTGACTACTCTAGCTCTTTTGCTCTCCTAAGCTCTCAAAGACAAATCAACTAAAGGCAAGTGTGTAGATGAATAGGGCTTGTGGACCCAGCTCCTATATATAGCAAGTGAACCATACCTGACTGTGTGACAACTGTGACTGCTTCCCATGCCTGTTTCTCCCCGTTTCTCCAAAACTGTGACCTTTTTTTTCAATCTAACCTGTTTTTCACCTTCTTCTTCGTGAGATTGTCCATCTCACACCTCTTGCCTTTTTCCCATCCAATCTCTCGAGGGGGCATCCTGTCATTAAACTTGTACCAGGGGCAAACTGGGGCATGTATCATTGTCGAAAATTCTTATTCTTTGAAACAACGTGATAAAACACATTTCTTCAAAGAGGGGCAAAATGTATACACCTAAAAATGACATGACTCTATCTAAATAAATATTTTAAATATTTATGTCATCTTAATATTCTTCTATCAATAAATAAATAAATTTATTTATTTATTTGATTCATTTTCCTCCAATTAATTGAATATTAAAATCATTCATTCTCCCTAATCTAAATAAAATGCAAATTTATTTAAATTAGATCTCAGTCTCCAAAAATAAAATATAATTAAATATTTTATTTATTCTTCCAAATCATGTGCAAGTAATTAAATAAATTTATTTATTTAATTCACTTTCTTATCTTCCAAATCTTCTAAAAATAAATCTTTCTTGTCATGCAAAAGCAAAAGCTGAGTTAACTGATTTAAAGCAACTTTGTTTTTATCGACAAAACTCTTAAATTAGAAAAATATATTCTAATTTATGAAATAAAAGCTCATCCTCATCAATAAAGCAGTTAACTCAATAAAGCATCTTTTTGAATGACTCATGTCCTTCTTCTATTCACGCACGTTCCCTCAAACATCCTCTACCATTGATCTTCTTATTTCTTCTACACCGTTGATCTTCTCTCACAAAGTCTATAAATACAACCTTCTTCTTCTATTCTCATATCAAAGAAGCTTTCAAGTAAGATTACTCTGTCGAATCCATAGCGCACCATTGGCACCCCCACTCTCATCCCATTACTATCCATTTGCTTGAGACCACCTCATTGCTTTAAAGCTCATCTTCATAGCACATTCATATCATAGCCATTCTATTTTTGTCATCTTCAACAAGCAAGGGAGTATACACTTCTGAGGGCTTCATTACAATCAAGATCAAGAATAGATAGGCGAACAATGGAAGCAAAGAGGTAAATCATATTACAAAGGTATTGTCTTTTGCTTATTTGCATTTTGCCTCATTCTCTATTGTGTTCTTGGATTTTAGTTCATCATTGCTATTGTTTAAATTTCCATAAAACAAAAGCAATATTGGAGGAGTTATTGTGAAATTAGGATTTTCACTAGTTTCACTCCCAAGGCTTCAAATCAATGAATTTTTTAGATACTTTTTAGTAAAATGAGATCTAGGTCTAAGTAATTTATGGCAAAAATTTCATCTTATTTTAGAATTTTTTTAATAATTTATTGTCAAAAATATAAATTAGAGGCACCATGATAGGTCCATAGGCTAGAGGTTGAGGTAAGAACTCATACACAAGTGGAAAAATCCTAACAAAGAGGATGTGGAGCAAAAATAGAAATCAAGGGATGTTTTGTTCTAGGGTTTTCTTCAACAGATCATAAAGTGAGCCAACTTGAGTAGTGTGCACAACTGTTAGTGTATATATTACCTTACACATGGGTAAAATACACGTCATTAAGCCTAGTTACGTGTCCTAGGTTAACTAAGATAGCTTGCCACATCTAGCAGATTTTATGGAGCTAACTCGACACATCTAATGGAGTGTTGGAGTTGACTCCTAATTTGACCCAGCCTCCTCATCTATATGTTCATCGCTTCTCAGCTTAATACATGGCTGACTTTGCATAATTTTCCATGCTTTGTATTTGATATTCAATCTTCCGTTTCTTGTTTAATTATCTCTTTGATTCTCAATTTCTTCATGGAATCAAAGCAATCTCTGGTACAAATGCTAATTTGATTTCATTCTATTTGCATTGTGCATGGTTGGTGTCTTTTTTTTTTGTGTTGCATAAAGTCAATCTCTGTGGAATCCATCAACCCTTGTTTATTGTGCCTCTATAGGCATCATTAATAGGAAGTCCCAACTCTGTGGTAGGTCATTCTCTTTGTGTGGAGGGTAATTGCACAAGGGAGGTGATGTAGGGAAACTCATGAAAAGATTAGAGGGTCAAATTTGGTGCGTGTATACCTAATTTGGTATGTTTCAAGGTGTGAAATCTTGATATAGGACGTTGGAAGGCACTACAAGAGGTGAACAAGGCGTTGAAAGGCATAGCCTAGCTATGATTTGCACCATGTGAGAAGGGCAATCCAATTTTTTACCTGTTTATTTGGCTAGGTGCCAAAGAGAGGCTTAGAGGCATTGAAAGGCATTCACATCAAGTTTGAAAGGGCTTTTGTGGGTCGATCCAACACATGGTACATCTCAAGCCACCCATGACCCACGTCCAAGAAGGAACCGACATTTGGAATTTCTGTTTGGGTGATTGGAACCCCTGTTTGGCTGATCCATAAGGGATTGCAACCTCTGTGAAGCCCTGACTCACTCCTGCTCTTAATGCGCCCCTATTTTGTTTAGCATGGCCTAGATAAAGAGGGTGATAATTTGAGTAGAGCGTTCACTCACAGCATGTAGAGACCAAATGGCCTAGTAAAGGCCAACTGTTGGTGGCCAACATAAAGGGCCAAACAACCTATATTTTGTGCAATCTAGACAGGAATCCAACATCCAACAAAGGCCAATTTGTTGAGGGCTTTTTTCCACAATGTCTTCTTTGGGTGATTGATGATTTGCAATCCATTTTTGGGTGGAGGAGGACCAACGATAGCCAACAAGAGGCCCGATCCAATGGTGAGTAGAAGCCCTAGCTTCTACAACAACATTTTGGCCCTAAATCGGCCATATTCTTGATTTGCCCTAAATTGACCCCTTTCCATAATAGTTTTGGCCAAAGTTATTCAGGTCAAAAATTTGTGAAGGCATGCAAAATTTTTATTTTTCCCAAATTTAATTTTTCTAGGTATTTATTTTCTTAGTGCTAATTATAGGAATAATTGTAATTCTTGTATTGGCAACTCAATTTGAGTGTCAAAATTAAAAAAAAAGGATTGTTTTGTGGAGCTAAGTATTAGGGTCAATCACCCACTATCATAAAGTGCCTTTTTTTGACCTACTTAGACTTGCCTATGCAGTAGAAGTAAAAACTGTCAAATTCAGGGGGGATTCAGATAACACAAATTTAGAGGTTCTTTTAAAAATTGTAAGTGCTAAATCAAGCAAATTCTTGTAAAAAGCAACTTTTAAACTACCAAAATTAGAGTTTGTAAAAAAAAGGGCTAAGTATTAGGGCACAATTTTACTCTTCTTGCTTAGACCTATAGCACTACATGATAAAGTACCAAAAATTTGGGGGGTCACCTAATATTGAATTAGAGGGGTGTACAGTGTCATGTCAAGAGTGCTTCCTTTGAGTCATGTCCAAAAACTTTCCACACTTCTTTTCATATTTTCAGTTAAGGGGGAGTAGTTAAGCAATTTGGGGATACACACACTCAACTTATAAAGTGCCACAAATCTAAAAGGCGATAAAATATTGAAGGATGGATTAGTGTACTATGTTGTGTCAAGAACACCTCCATTGTGTCATGTCAAGTACACTTCCACACTTCTTTCTGTCAACATTTGTAATCATGGATTTCCATTATTCTGTTGTTAGGCTAACTTCTGAGAACTATCTGTCCTAGAAAAATAGGATAAGAAGAGACTACACCATGTATGATCTTCTACCTTGTCTCCTTGGACATGTTCTTGAGCTAAGTGACTATAAATAGAAAAGTGTATGGTTTAACAACATTGACAAGGTCTATGGACTAATGTCTTACTATTCCTGAGGATATTTTACATCACATAGAGCACACTGAGTGTCCTTGCATTGCTTAGACAATCATCTAGTAGTTGTATGGAGAGCTTGAGCTTTCATTAGATAGTGATCATTTCTTGGATAACCAAGAACATGTGGATGATACAAAGAGTATTTTGCTCCTTCTAATGCCCCATTTTTGTGTGCACACATCTACAATTGAGGACACTCCTTCAACACTTATTGCTTCATCATAATCTAGAGTGGCTTCTTTGATAGCTTCTATTGATTATTTGCAGCAGAATCACATTCATCTTCTTGATTCACCTTATTGGGACATATTGCTACTAGACATTCCTTGTTTGTTTGTAGAGTCCCACATTTCAGATCTAGATGACACCATTGAGGACATAAGTCTTCTCTTTGATGACAATTTTGATGAAGCTACATCACCATGTAATAAATGCATGTTCATTAACTTTTGTAGATCAAGGAAAATCTGGGTACAAGCATAAATCATCAATATCAACCACAAAACTATTTGAATTCAAGCTACAAAGGCCTAATTCAACAATGAAGCACAATATGAACATAAAAATCAAATGTGAACAAAAACAATATCTAAATTCCTATGCCAAAGTTGATTCTCTTCCATTGCTCTTCTCCATTTTTCTCTAATTTGCTCTTAGATTTGCAACATGCAAGAGATATGATAAGCTCGATGTGAGTGATAGCAAAATCTTTAAGATTATGATTGTGGTTAGCTTTGAAATGAAGGTGGAGGCTTGCTTTTATAGAAGGCCTGGATTTGAATGAAGGGTGAGGATTGAAAGGTGAATTGTGTAATGTGGACAGCTAAGATTAATAATAAACCCCTTTCATTTAATAAAAGATAGTGGAATGACAAGTGTACGGAATAAAAATAGAGCTGGCCTAATTTAAATAGTAAAAATATTTAAATTAATTGGTAATGTGAAAAGCATTAAATGAAAGTTGTAGTATGGTTGTAGTATGACACATAATTCAAATAAAAAATTGTTTAAATTATGAGAGAGGGACATTTGTTGTAATGAAAATAAAGGTGAGGACTAATTTAAATATTTTATTTATTTAAATTAGTTGAGTGGTGGAAGAAATAGATAGTGACTAGTTAAATAATTAAAAGTAATTATTTAATTATAGAAGAAAAGAGAGAAAATAGAAATGAATAATTAAATAAATAAAAATTTATTTAATTAAAGATTAGAAAATAGGAAAGGTGAATTAATTAAATAATTAACAATTATTTAATTAATAGAGGAATGCGACACTAGGGAATAATTAGCGTGAAAATGTTGTTTGTAGGCTTAGGACATTTTTAAGTGTCTACATTTTTCCCCTCTTTGATACAATGTCAATGTGGACATTGTGTCAAAGAATAAAAATTCATCTTTGGACTTGCTCCAACGTGCCCTGGACAAGGCGGGATAGCATGATGCCCCCTCAAGAAATTTGACAAATTTTTAAGAAATTCCAAAAAATTTGGTAAATCTATTGATGACTGCAGGGATGGACGGAAGAAATGTTAATGTGAAAGAGATGGTGTTAGTAAGAAATGAAGAATGATTGAGTGAGGGAATTGGAATGAGATATTGCTTGATAGATTTTGAGCTTTTAATTTCATTGCATGATTATCATCATAGAGATTTATTATGGCAATGGATGATGAACACCATGGCATGACATAGGCCAAGGTGCAAGATATGATCCCTCGCGGAACAAGCACATGACAGACAAGGAATGCCATGATGCAGACTAGTAACCATATAGCCTTGTCAGAATATGTGAGGAAGTAACCATGAAGCATGTTAGTCCTAGTACAAGGAATAATTAGATAACCTTTCACTTGCATAGGATATTTTGATTATACCAAATGGAATCCCAATCACACATAAGGAACTTAGTTTCCGTAGTCATATTGCCAAGACAAACCACAAACAAAAATCAAAGAGGAAAAGATCATGATCCATCATCGCTCCTCTCATCACTTTTAGACTTCCTTGAGGTGCATAAGAACATGACCAAAGATCAATCAAATAAAAAGATAAGACAAACTAGACCAATAGAGTCAACAACCATCTAGATCCTAGATCTTCTTGCCAAATAATGAGTGTTTTCTTGATAGGATTGTAGGATAGCACCTGATTTCAGGGAAGGAAACATGTCGTATAAGACGTCAAGTCTGATTTTGATGATGCAACCACCTGTATAAGGCAAATGATAAGATTGAGTCTAGTTTTAGGAATGAGACACTTTGTATAAGACACCTGGTTTGGTTTTGAGAGTTGACAATACATATAAGATTGATGATATGATTGATGTGTGATGATAGTGTTTGGTTTCAGGAAATGAAGCATGCCATATAAGACATCGAGTTTAGTTTTGAAAATGCAACATTTTGTATAAGATAATTGATAGCTGATAAAAGTAATTGATATTGATGAACAATCATGACTAGATAATTGATCAGTTATGATTGAAGACTTGATGGATAGTTTGTCCATTGTTTCAAGATTTGTTAAGCTCAGTTCTCTTGTGGAAGGTAGCTGGTTTATGTTTGATCAAAGTGTCAACCTTAGCAAGGGACAATATGAACAATGAAGACCTGACTCAATGAGCCCTAAGGGACTGACCTAATGTCTCGAGGGCTCAATGATGATAGCCCTACCTACGTAAAGCATAGAGACAACATAGTTCAACCATGTGGACTCTTAAAACCTAGGGGATGAACTGAAGCCTTAGGGGCTCATCGATGATGGCCTTGCCTACATGAAGTCACAGAGGCAATGTAGTTCAACAAGTGGGACTGACACTACTTAGATTTTTGTTGGCTATTTGATTTTTTTGGATTTTTGAATGTTTTGATGTTTTTGGATTTTTAAAATGTTTTGATTTTTTTGGATTTTTGAAATGTTTTGATTTTTTTTGAATTTTTGAAATGTTTTAATTTTTTGAATTTTTGAAACGTTTTGAAGGGTGTCCTTTAATACCAAGTCTAGGATCCCAGATGAAACCATAGTCAAGGATTTGCCCCTAGTCAGGTATAGGACAAAGTTATTAGGAAGGTAAAGGGATGGAGGTAATGTTTTAGGATGGATGCAGTGAGCAAAGGATGCACAAAATGCCAACTATTCTCAGGCCATGAGAAGGACAACAAAGTCTTATTGTGGATTATGATGTGGATTATGTATGGAAGGATAGTGGATTTTTATTATGGTATGCATGGGACATGAAGGGTAAAGTGAAAGACCGAATAGAATGATGGTAGATAATAGAGCAAAGACTGACTACACATGGTGCTTGTTTTCTAGGTTTCCACCATGGTACATATCAAAAGTGCCACCGAAATGGTTTTCACTATTGGATGGATTATTTCTCTTTACTAGTTTTATCATCCAAAGCACCACCGAAGTGGTTTTCACTATTGGACAGTTTTTTGGTTTTTGATTTTTTGATTTTTTAAGTATAGTACTTGCAAAGGTGCATGCCATTGATTGGCTCTGGTAGTGGTTCACCTTCAGGAGTAGAAAGTTGATAGGTGCCAGATCCATATACTGTAGTTATGATGTAAGGACCCAACCAATTAGGTTCAAACTTCCTTGGCTTCTCTTAGTCCAACTGATTCTTTGGATTTTCCTTTAAGACCATGTCCCCAATGTTGGAATGTTGAACCTTAACTTTCTTGTTATAACTACGATGAAGACGGTTTTGATAGGCTTGCAAGTGGACCAATGCATTATGTCGCCTCTAATCCAGCAACTCTAGCTCATACAATTTGGATACACGATACTCCTCATCATCAATGAATTGTTGCATAGATACTTTTAAGGAGGGTAACTCGACCTCAATGGGCAGGATAGCTTCGAAACTGAAAATGAGGGAATATGGAGTGGCTCTAGTGGGTGTACGAATGCTAGTTCGATAAACCCATAAGATTGGGTTGAGTTGGACGTTCCAGTCACATCCAGCATCATTGATAGTTTTCTTTAGGATCATGATGATGGCCTTGTTAGACGCCTCATCTTGACCATTATCTTGGGGGTAGTATGGAGTGGCAAAATGATGTTGGATATGAAATTTCTCACACAGTTCACAGACATCCTAATTTTTGAAAGGATGACCATTATCTATGACAATGGATTGGGGAACACCATACTGGCATATGATGTAATTGAGGATAAACTTGGCTATTTGCTTGCTAGTCATGTAGGTCATGAGAATGGCCTAAATCCATTTTGTAAAGTATTCAATTGTAGTGATAATGAACTTATGGCCATTGGCAGAAGTAGGATGGATTTTTCCCACAAGGTTGAGTCCTCATTGAGAGAAAGACCATGATGATGTGATTGGTTGAAGTTCCTGGGAAGGTGCTTATACAAGATCCCCATGTATTTGACATTGCCGACATTTCTTGACAAAATCATATGCACTGCATTCCATAGTGGGCCAATAGTATCCAGTTCACATGATCTTATTGGCTAAGGTAGGACCACTAGAGTGAGCTCCACATATACTGTCATGTACTTTGTACAAAGCTATTTGTGCTTCATGAAAATCAAGACATCTCAGGAAAGTGCTATCTAAGCTTCAACGGCAAAGGGTATCATTGATGATGACATATCTAGCGGCTTGGTGGATAAAGGCTTTTCATTGGTTAGAGGAAAAGTCAGTGGGAATAATCTAGTCATGTAATTAGTTGTAAATGTCTTTATACAAAGGGGAATCAGGACCAACAATTTTGCACACAAGCTCTAATTCAGGGATATCAAAAGCATGGATCAATAGCTGTTCCACCAAAAATTCATATTGAGGTGCATTGTTAGGTATTTCCAAAAGAGATCCTATGGTGGCCATTGTGTCGGCTACTTTGTTATGAATTCTAGGAATTTGATTGAAGACGATGATATCGAAATAGTGTTGGTAACATGGTCAAGAGACACTGCTAATATGATTGTGATATGGTGTTTTCATTCATGACAACAGTTAGATATGATTGGGAATAGGTCTTGAGAGAAGTTGTGCACATCATTTTTGGTCTAGGAAGAATGACTTGGTCAAATCGACTAAGTGTTGACAACTTGTTGAGTTAGTAACAACGAGTTGGTTGGCATTCCTCTGCAAATCTAGATTGTGGTATGCGGTTCCGGTATGTTGTACATAGTTGTTGGATGATGCTATATTTAAAGTTTCATGTCCTAGTAATCTCCGGAAGCTACACAAGTTGAATTGCTTAAGTCTGGTTAATAGAGTTCAGTCATGAACAGTGCAAAATACCTGAGTATTTTAGTCTGCATTTCTCTGCTATTGGTAGTTTCAATTTGAAGTTTGGAGGTGTTGCAAACACATGTTAGGAGTATCCAATTCTAGATTTTTGGAGTCTGAGGTTTATTGGATGATCGTCTACAAGTTCCTAAGTATTGGCATTCAAGTCGACATACGTATTTCACAGTAACAGAGACAGTAGTTCAGAGATCCACATTTTGTTGCATAAGAATATTATTACTTGCAGTTTTGAAGGTATGTTGGGTGATGCATAATGAATTTTTGGTATAAATTTTAGAGTCTTGTGTGGTCCACATTGGGAGTTGTGTTATGACAATTGATTTGGTTAAGTGTATACTTAAGGATGAAGCTGACATACAAGTTGGATCAATATGTGGTAAAGATATATTTTTTGGATCATCATTCTAAGTGGTTCTATAATAGGTCTACACCTATATGCGGGTTCTTGAAGAATTATATTGGTCCCCATAGCTTCTTGTGTAA
This sequence comes from Cunninghamia lanceolata, assembly GCA_027924645.1. Taxonomy (NCBI): domain Eukaryota; kingdom Viridiplantae; phylum Streptophyta; class Pinopsida; order Cupressales; family Cupressaceae; genus Cunninghamia; species Cunninghamia lanceolata. The sequence goes on along the minus strand of BSBN01000026.1, from coordinate 3,753,397 downwards.
AGAGTTCATGCTGACAAAGTATAACTTTTTGTGTACATGTTTCATTTCTGGCAAGCCGACCTAGTTTTGAGTTAGATCTTGTTGTGAATATAAATACTTGATGGATTTTAATGTTGGGATATAGAATGCATTGTGAAATTCATGTGTGTGCGATCTAAGATGATTTTTGTGATCCAAAAAGTGTAGTAAGAGTTCAGAGGATAGAGGAACAAAGTATATGTGAACAGGGAAGAGAAACAGAGCAGTCAAGATGAAGAGATTTGAAACTATATTCCAACATTTAGTAGATGCATTTGTAATAGTTCTTTCTTGGAAATGAGCCTTTCTCTCTTCTCTTCTATCTTTCTTTCTCAGTGGGTAGTGAGTCCACATGCAGTGAGCATTTCTATCTAATATCTTATAACCAGTTATAATATATTGTCAGCTAACACTCATCGTGGTTTTTCCCTTTCTGGGTTTCCCACATAAAAATCCTGGTGTCTATTTGTCATGACTTTGTGATTTCTATTTCAATATTTATTTTACTTTCATGTTATTGAATTTAGTAAATGGGTTAAAGAACATGTGAGGGAATGGTTGAATAACATATTGATTCACCCCCCTCTCAGTATTCCTTGTGTTTAACAATTGGTATTAGAGCAAGGTTCCTTGGAAGAAGTCTAATAGCTTGAGGAAGGTCTTGGAGATTGAACACATGGCAGCTAGAAGATATCCTACCCCTCTGGAAGCAATTCATTTAGGTAGTGTTACAATTGATGATTTCATATATGTTAGCAATGAAGAATTGAGAGTTGCTCTTGAAGATCTTGACAAGTCTAAAGTAGAAATCAGGGATCTAAAGGATAATGTCAAGGAAACTGATGAATGCATCTAGAAGCTAAGGGAGCAAGTAAAAAAGTTCAAGGAAAGGAGCAAGGAGCTAAGTGAACAATTGAAAGTAGAAAATGAAACCCTAAATAGTTTATCAATATAGATTGAAGAGAAAGAAAAGGTTGAGGAGCATCTGAATCAAGTTGTGAAAGGCAAGTTTGAGGAATGTGAAAAGTTTGCAAAAGATGTTGCAATTTGAAATATGATCTAGAAGTAGCTAATAGTTATAAAGAAAAGTTTAGGATAAACTCTGCAAAGCTTGATGAGTTGATTACTAGTCAGAAAAGTCTAGATGATAAGAAAGGCTTGGGATTTGAAAGAGGAGAAAGTTCTGAATCAAGACAAGTTAATACTAAGATGAAGAAAGACAAAGGCAAGTAGGTCCAGAATAAGAGGAACAAGCCTAGAAGGCCTCTGGTTAGGCAACCAAATGCTCAAAGGTACCCATCTTTCAATGGCTATTGTCTTAATTGCAATAAGTTTGGTCATAGGGCTACTTAATGTAGGAGCAAAATGAATCAAAATGCTCCATCATTCTCTAGTCAGTGTTTCAATTGCAAGAGAATTAGTCATAGAGCTAATGAATGTAGAAGTCAGATAAGGAATGGTTTCAATAATGAAAGGAATGCTCAATCTTTCAATGGAAAATGCTTTACATGCAATAGATTTGGGCATATGGCTAACCAATGCTGATCAAGGATGAATCCAGTTAATGAAAGGAACCAAGGATAGAGGAATGTTGTTTTCTACAATTGCAATAGGTTTGGACATGTTGCAAAAATATGTAGAAGCAAGAATGTGAAAAGAAACAATCCTACAAAAAAGAGGAAAACAAAGTAGAGGGAAGATAAAGGAAAGAACAAGGTTGATCTGGTAGACATCAAGAAGAAAATGAGTAAAATCTAGATTAAGAAGGATGTAAATGAGGTCAAGGATGGATCTGCACTAGCCTCTAGAGCAGATACTTCCTCCGAGAAGTAAATTGAGAGCTCTGGCTCAAGGGAAGCATTAATTGAAAAACTTGATCCCCTAGCTAGATATTTGGTGTTGAGATCCAACATGAGGATATGACTTATAGAACTATTTGATGAATCCTTTGAAGATGTTACCGGTAGAAAAAGATCTAATGTAGTGCATTGCAGAGCAATCTAGATCAACTGTGCTTAACAACTTTTTGGAAGTTGGCATTTATGGTGATTAGGGTTTGGTGAATAAAGGATAAAAGGATCGCATTCAAAGGAGTAATCACTTTGCACTCAATTTTGCAAGTATCCAAGAAGATCTGAAGTGAAACCCTACACAACTTCAACAATTTCTAGTGATTTAATGTGAACAAACCCTAATCTGATGAAAAGAGGTATTTACAGTTGAAACTTCTCTATAAAATTGTTTGAATTATTGCAGAAAAATGTTGATCCCACAAGTAATAGAGATCATAGAAAGGCCCCATCCAAAATTTAAAAAACACCCTTTCAAATCAATGGAAGTTGACCCTAATGGTGCATTTTTGGAAGTGTCATATGGCGTAATGCATGAGGAAGATATTAGGGCATACATCCATGTTGCCCTAGAAGAACATGATGATAGTAAACTTGGGGATCTGCATCTAAAACATCTGAGTTGTGATGGATTTGAATTGAAGGAAGAATATAAGGCGTTGGCGGAGAAGAAATTCATAAAATATCTAGACTTCTTGACATTTGTTGAGGATGCATGGGTCCAATATGTGCTTACCAGGATTCATGATGAATTTTGGTGGCTTGGAACACCATTCATGACCACAAAGGAAGCAATAAGGGCTGTAATAGGATTGAACTCCACTGGAACTATGCCCATGCTGAAGGCTGTGAAGAATAGTACTGTAATAGAGGCTATCGGTGCTCAATTTGACAAAAGGGCATTGGCAGTGAACTCCATTGAAGACCATGTAGTGAGATTTGCATCAGTGGTGGTCAGGTATAAAGTGTACTTCACCAACTAGGAGAACTTTATCTCTGGTACCGCCATCTACACTGCGTATGAGATGGTTAAGAAGAACATTGACTATGACCTCTATGAGTTGCTCTGGTAATAGTTGATGGAGAACCCGAAGAAGACCAAAGATTCAAAATATTCTTTTAAATATGGTATGTTCATTATTTGCTTACTCTTCTATTTTCTAAAAGAACTGCCTGGAATGAAGAATTTGGTCTGGTTGGATAGCAAACCTATTGCAATACAAATTAGAAATCATTTGAACAACATAGGCAATCATGATGCACAAGATTTAGTCCTGTGGGGCTACCTCAAAAACTTTCAAAAGGCCATGCATTCTAGGGCAAGGATACCTAGATTAGTAGTGCAAAAGTACAAAGATGATATATGTTTTATTGTGAATAAAAATTAGTATGGGATACGAAGTAACTGAGGATGTGTTGATTGGCTCGGATGAGCTCATTTTAAGCAAGCCCAAGGATGCCACTGAGGAAAGATTTGGAACATATGAGGAAATTTTAGTCAAGGTACATGTTGAATTGAAGAAGCCTGA